>CM038673.1:809734434-812134434 GCA_021605145.1 Aegilops bicornis
CGGCAATTTCACAAAATTGTTTTTTTCGTTGAGCTCATAACCCGGTTTGGGCCGATTGACTCTGAGAGCGATCGAGGGGTCGCGGGCTCACACCTTGCTTTAGCGCATAGGATCGAAGAGATCCTAGAATTTCATGGAAAGAGCAGCGGCTTCACTCGTTCTGGAACCATCACTTTGAAGAGGAAAGCGCATCTGATCTCGCCGCGGCGGCCCTACTCCATAAAGAAGAATATCTCAATGACCACACTAAGTTATGGGAAGTGCGTGAAGGGCTTAATCGTTATAGAGACAGCTCTAGGTTCTACTTTCGCGTGGTAGAATGGGTCAAGGTCGAGAGACAGGTTCGTAGCCTTCTAAACAACTCGGCAGAAGGGAAGGGACCTATGTATTTGCATGACCCCTGCGGATTTGACCCTACCTACACCCGGAGCCAATCCCTTAGCGATCCTGCCACCACGCCGCAGAACAGGAGCTCGTGTGGAACCTTGGATTTCTGGCGTAACAGCGGTGGAAGGATGGGACTCTCCTTTGCGTGGAAGACAAGCTTGGCGATCCGGATATTATGTTTCCTTCCTTGTAACCGACTACATGTAAACCCTAGCCCTCTCCGGTGTCTATATAAACCGGAGAGGATGGTCCTTAGAAGGCTGATCACAATTACAATCATACCATCATAGGCTAGCTCTTAGGGTTTAGCCTCTATGATCTCGTGGTAGATCTACTCTTGTACTTCTCATATCTTCAATATTAATCAAGCAGGAAGTAGGGTTTTACCTCCATCGAGAGGGCCCGAACCTGGGTAAACATTGTGTCCCTTGCTTCCTGTTACCATCAGCCAAAGACGCACAAATCGGGACCCCCTACCCGAGATCCGCCGGTTTTGACACCAGCAGTGGCACCTCGAACTTATAGCACTATATGCATCAGCTCCGAATCATGTCTTGTGTCTACAGTTGGGATAGCCCGGCTCCCTTGTTTTGGTACCTTACGTTACGTAGTATCGGCTAAGGTAGCGCAGGGAGAACTACTGTGATTGTGTCCCGGTTCTTCCGGACGAGCACCTCAGTAGAGAAAGCCGACAACTGACCATCGTGATGTGGCGAGAGCTGGTCGCTGTTCGAGAGGTCTTAAAATCCTTAAAGATTTTTCCGCTTTAGGCGATAAATCGGCTTTGTCCGATCTAGGCGTATATAAGCGCCCCAATTGACCTTCCGATTCTAGGGGCTTCACGAGATTTAAAATTGTAGACTTCTATGGCTAAGTGAAAGTTATAAAGCCGCATAGTCCGATTCCCTTGTTCGCTCGCGGACACCTCCTTAGCGACCAAACATTTGGATAAAGAGTGTCCGGGTTTCCACGAACACCCCAGTACTATTTACGTGGGGGCGGAAGCCGACGACTAGCCTACTTTCATAATTTTATAAACAGCCACACAGAAGGTAATATTTTAAATAACAAAAGCGCTACATAGCGCAACTAACTTCGTCCTTAAATTACAAACATGACAGAAGTGAATTCATTCTAAAATTGTGTCCTTGGTACATTCATAGGCCACGAGACGAGCGCCCTTCATAACGCCATTGTAATACTTCTCCGGATAGCGATGCGCCTTGCCCTCCGGCGGCCCGTCCTTCACCAGCTTCTCCGCATCCAGCTTGCCCCAATGCACCTTCACGCGGGCAAAGGCCCGGCGGGCACCCTCAATGCAAACGGATCGCTTGATGACTTTGAGCCGCGGACAGGCATTCACCATCTGCTTTATCAGGCCGAAGTAGCTAGCCGGCAGGGGATCACCAGGCCACATCCTGACTATGAAATCCTTCATAGCCGTTTCGGCCGCCCTGTGGAGTTCGACCAACTGCTTCAGTTGGTCACTCAGAGGCATTGGATGTTCGGCCCCAGCATACTGGGACCAGAACAACTTCTCCATTGAGCTCCCCTCCTGGGCACGGTAGAACTCCGCGGCATCTGATACGCTGCGTGGCAGATCTGCGAATGCCCCTGGAGAGCTCCGAACTCGGGTAAGTAAAAGAAACGCCTCCTCCACGTGTTTGCTTTGCATAAAGAATTTCTTACCCGCCGCTATCTTTTTGGCCTCCTGGACTTCCTGCTGTGCCTTCTCGGCTTCGGCCTTGGCGTCTTTTATACTGGCAAGGGCCTTCGCCTTAAGCTCATGCTCCATGGACTCGCATTTTTTGCCGAGCTCCTGGAGCTCTTGTTGTACCTCGCCCACTCGGGCATCTTGCTTCTCGCGCTCTGTGCGCTCCAAGGCCGCCTTGTCTTCGGCCTCGGACAGCGCTTTCTTCAGAGACGCCACTTCGGTGGTGGCCCCTGTTACAAAATCACGACACTTCGTCGTTAGAATAACTAATTTTATATACCCTTCATTATGTGAGAGCGGGGAATTACTCACCTTTGCTCTCTTCGAGCTGCCTCTTCGTGAGGTCGAGCTCTCCCTGCGTCTGCTCCAGATCCCATTTTAGTCTGGCGATCTCGGCTGTGCGGACAGCAGCGGCAAGCAGCACAGCCTGCTTATTCACATTAACACTTATTATTAGACTCCTGCGGATTATAATTGACCCTCCGTTTGGTTTTTCTTTCCGAACACCAAACATAGTATCAGGGGCTATTACATATCGGGTGGTAATTTCACAATTTTTTACTTACCTCAAAGCCTGTCAGGAGGCTGGTGCAAGCTTCGGTTAGCCCGCTCTTGATGGACGAAACCTTCTGAATCACCACACTCATAAGGGTACGGTGCTCTTCATCCATGGAAGCGCCGCAAAGCGCTTCCAACAGACAATCCGGCGCCTCGGGCGCAACGGAAGTCCTCGAGACAGACGGCTCGCCCTCCCTAACGAGGGGATGCCCGCCTGAGTCCGGAACCACTAAAGGCTCCAGAACAGTGTTCGTCTAAGAGCTCGGCCTACTGTGGCTCTCACCGACACGATCTGCAGGTATCTTGAACCCCGCGTGTCCGACATCTGGAATTCCGCCTTGGGGCGTCTCCAGAATCACCTCCCCCCGCTCTGGAAGCCTTCGGGACAACATCTCCGTGTCATCCGCGCATTGAGGAGTGGTGGCGGTCGGGAGCGAGTTCATCTCCAAATCGCTCAGGGATCCATCCGAAGAAGATACCTCGGGATGAACCCTGGCCGGACTGCATATATGTTCGGCGTTATAAAAAGACTGTGAAGTAAAGCCATTACAGGGTGCGGGTACTTACGATCGCGCTAGGGGCTTCCCCCTGGGCAGCCACCCCTCCTCGCTATGGGAGGCCGTGGCGGAGTAGTCCGGAAGGGACACCTTTCCCTTCTTGGACGACCCAGCCTCCCCCCTCCGGGGCGGCTTTCCTCTTTTTCTCCTCCCCAGTGCGGGGAGGTAGAGTTTCTTCTTTCTTCCCCCCGCCTCCGCGGGAGGAATCTGTCTCGTCGTCATCAGACGACGTGGGTATGACGGCCTTGCACCGAGGGCCTTTTCCGGCCCCCTGGTCCGCCTTCTCGGGCCCCTCACCCTCTCTGGGTGGGGCGGTCCCTTCTTCTTCTTCCTCCCCTTCGGGGGAGGAGTGTGCCTCGTCGTCTTCGGACGAGGCTTCTGGCGCAACCTTACGTCGGAGACCCTTTCGGATCCCCGGGGCCTTCTTATCGGCCTTCTTCTCCGGCACCTTGTAGGGCGCCGGGACTAGCATCTCCGTCAGGAGAGCATTAGCTGGGCTTTCTGGCAGCGGAGCCGGACAGTCAATCTGCTCCGCTGTCTCCACATAATCCTGAACAAATATGCACAATTACTTAAGGCTCCCCCATGAATATATTGGGAAGAAGCGAATCCGGTGGTAGCCTGAGAACTCACCTGACTAGGAGGCCGCGCGGCGTGGAGCCCACGGTCCTCGGATGTGGGAGGAGGTACTTCGGAGGCTTTGAACAATGCCTTCCACGCGTTTTTGTGCTTCATGCCGTAGAGCCTCTGAAGCGTCTGGTGCTCGGCCGGGACGAACTCCCACAGATTGAATGCCCGCCTTTGGCACGGCAGAATCTGGCGAACGAGCATGACCTGGATCACGTTGACAAGCTTGATGTTCTTGTCCTTCATGCTCTTGATGCAATTTTGGAGTCCGGTCAGCTCTGTAGATTCGCCCCAGGACAGGCCCCTCTTTTCCCAGGAGGTGAGCCGTATGGGGGTTCCGGATCGGAACTCGGGGGCCGCCGCCCAGTTGGCGTCACGCGGCTCGGTGATGTAGAACCACCCCGACTGCCACCCCTTCACGGTTTCCGCAAAGGAGCCGTCAAGCCAGGTGACATAAGGCATCTTGCCCACCATGGCTCCTCCGCACTCCGCTTGCTGGCCGCTCACAATCTTCGTCTTCACGCAGAAGATTTGCAGCCACAAGCCGAAATGAGGCTTGATGCGGAGGAAGGCCTCGCATACGACGATGAACGCCGAGATGTTGAGGACGAAATTCGGGGCTAGATCATGGAAATCTAGCCCGTAGTAGAACATGAGCCCGCGGACGAAGGGGTGAAGTGGAAACCCCAGTCCACGGACGAAGTGGGCGAGAAACACGAACCTCTCGTGGGGTCCTGGGGTTGGAATGACCTGCCCGCCGGTGCGCTATGTCTGCGGCCAAGTATCCGGCCGCCCGAAGATTCGTGATATTCTTCTCCTTCACGGTGGAAGCCACCCACTTGCCTCCTGCTCCGGACATGTTTAGCTGTGCGGAGAAAACTTGGACTAGGGCGCTGGAGCTCGAGGGGGCAAGAGTGGGCAAAGGAGGAAGAAGGCGTGGGTAAAAATGGGGAACTCTTATCCCTTTATAGAGGCGACGGAAGTGGTGCGCCTCCCCACTTGCCCGTTGGGAATCGCTCACCTCCCAAGTGCCACGATTGATGGCGTGGTGGGATTACCCATACCCGTATTGATGAGAATCCCGTGA
The DNA here is from genome assembly GCA_021605145.1 of Aegilops bicornis. Lineage (NCBI taxonomy): Eukaryota > Viridiplantae > Streptophyta > Magnoliopsida > Poales > Poaceae > Aegilops > Aegilops bicornis. Next base: position 809,739,365 of record CM038673.1, read on the forward strand.
TAAGGGGACACGATCTCTGCTTTGACAAGACGTGTCAAGGAAACCGCCTCACAATATGCGTTGTGGCCGGTTGTAGGAAAACGGTTCGAATAATGACCTGACCTTGATGACATGTCACGCTGTCTAGAAAGTTGCTAGCATATTGCATTTGTGAAATATCATTCTCTCTACGGCGATATGTGAGGATCATTTTGCGGATCCAGACACGGTTGAGGTGTTCGATAATTAATTTGGAGTATTCGGAGAAGGAACCCGCCTTGCAATGCCGAAGACAAGACTGCGCGCCGGACTCATCGTCATTAAAGCCTGGTTCAGGGGCTACTGAGGTAGTCCTGGATTAGGGGGTATCCGGACAGCCGAACTGTATACATCGTCCGGACTATTGAAGCGTGAAGATACAAGACTCAAGACTCCGTCCCGTGTCCGGATGGGACTCTCCTTTGCGTCGAAGGCAAGCTTGGTGATCCGGATATTGTGTTTCCTTCCTTGTAACCGACTCCATGTAAACCCTAGCCCTCTCCGGTGTCTATATAAACCGGAGAGGTTGGTCCTTAGAAGGACGATCACGATTACAATCATACCATCATAGGCTAGCTCTTAGGGTTTAGCCTCTACGATCTCGTGGTAGATCTACTCTTGTACTACTCATATCTTCAATATTAATCAAGCAGGGAGTAGGGTTTTACCTCCATCGAGAGGGCCCGAACCTGGGTAAACATTGTGTCCCTTGCTTCCTGTTACCATCAGCCTAGACGCACATATCGGGACCCCCTACCCGAGATCCGTCGGTTTTGACACCGACAGGGGGGGAGGGGAGGTGGTGGGCGGAGGGTTTGCTGCATCAACAAGGAGGCAAAAGAGGCATCGCGGACTTGGGGGGCGGACGGCGCCGGCTGCGTACTTGCCGATGTCAGCAGCGAACGAGATGGGGTAGGAGGAGAGAAGACCACATGGAGGAGGGGGTAGGTGGTGAGCTGTGGGGCTGCTACAATAGAGATGAGCTGGGAGAGGCGTTCGGAGCGGCCGGCGCTGGCGGCGTGTGGCGGCAGTGGCCACCTGCCCAGTTCAGTTCCCATTGTTTGCTCCTCGTTTCTAGAAGGATCGAATGCCTCTTGTTGGATGAGGTGGGCATAGATGGAGCAGTAACTAGAAATAAGGGTCTATTTGCAAGTTGAAGTGGGGGTTGTCTCCCATGCGTCAGATGCAGAATCGATGCGTCAGATGCAGATTTGATGGTCGAAGATGATGGATGACAGGCACACCATTTTTTGCCAACTTGGTTTTTTTTATAGGAGTAGAAATGTATAGTTAGATAATATATATTTTTCACTCAAACTCAAGATATTTATTTGGTAAGTGACAATTAGTTGAGCCAACGACAATAACTATAGATAATATTAATCAAATTATGAGATTTATCGTCTTGTACGAAACCATTTGTGTACTACATTTCTATGTGGCAATATTGTGGGAGACTATAAGAAATTATATTTAATTATTTTGAGGCAATCATATTTACTTCAATATTATCCATAAATTATTTCATGATTCATTTTGAAGAAGTTTCCGCTAGACCCTTGGATTGATCCATAGAAAGGACACTTTCCGGCCTAGTACGAGTATGAGCCTGGTTCACCGTTTGATTTTAGAGGCTAGGTACATATATGTTTCTAGTCAACAACATGACCTTTCAGCCCTCTTCTACTCTAATAGTACCTCCGATCCATAATAAGTGTCACGGTTTTGAACTGAAGTTAGTTCAAAACTGCGACACCTATTATAAATCGGAAGGAGTAGTATTTTTCATCGTCATGGCAGAGCCTGAGTTCTCTGGCTAGTAAACATGCTACATGGATGAACGTAAAATATACATAGTACAAGGACGAGTTTTTTTCACAACCAATATGGGGTGTTGAAGTAGTGTAAATTGATTAACTTGCTTTTTGGCCAGTATTCCTATATATATGTTGATGTATGGTTGCTTTTCTTCCACCTCCGGCTACTGCGGCTCTGCTCGTCCACAACCTCCCTCATGCAGGTCGCAACCCCCACAAGCTCTCTCACCGACAGCGACGTGCTCGCGTGCGGGAAAGTGTCGACGGCGGGGACGACATTGCGGGGACGACATTTTTTGCTGCCTCCGCTCCCCCTCGCTGATGCTACCGCTGTGAGGTCGACGCTCATGATGATGCATCAGTCACCATGGATGTGCCCGTACATAGCTTTGTTTTTTTTTCAACACGAGCTGCAACCGGTGCCCAGGAGAGGTGCCATCATGGACGGCGAACATGGTGACCGCGGACTACGAGGACGGCGGCGCTGTTCCGAGCAACACTGCAGACGTCGCGGTTTTCGTTACATGCTACAACCAGTGTCATAATTTGCTACAACCGCATACCACCCAGCTACAACTGGCGTCGCGTTTTGCTACATTGCACGAACCGTCGTATTTTTGCTACATACTACAATGGGTGTCATGCATTGCTACAACCGGTGTCTCATCCGGCTACAACCAATGCCGCTTTTTGCTACATCGCACGGCGCGTCACATTTTTTTTGCTAACATCCATTTTTGAACAATAGAGGGCAGGTCTGACACAGTGGTGAAGTCGTCCCCACTTATGCCAAGAGGTCCTGGGTTCGAACCAGCCTCTCTGCATTGCACGTTGCAGGGGCAAGAATAGATTCCTATAATCCCTCCTCAGCCCCCATCTTGTGAGGAAGCTTCTATGCACTGGTTCTGTCCATTTATCCATTTTTAAACAACCGGGCGCCGCTGCTGGAACCAACATCCATTTTGCTTCATCAACGGAGTGGTTTTTGCGGTGACAACCACTGCGCATGATTTTGTTGCAACTAGCAAAGTCGGAGCTGAAACCAGCTTGCGTTTTTGCTACAATCAAGCACGGCGAGGACGGGGGGCGCTGCTCCAAGCAACAATCGGCGTCACGGGACTTTTGTTACATGCTGCAACCGGAGTTGCAAATTGCTACTACCGGCGTCCTATTAGGCTACAACCGCCATCTTGTTTTGTTGCTGCGGCAGCGAGCTGCTGCCATGGCCACCTGAGCTACAACCGTTGCCACACGAAGCTGCAACCGTGGGGTGTCGTTGTCGCATGGGTGGAGCCAGCGGCAAGGACCTTGACCGGCGACGAGGACGGCCGGCGTGGGCGGCGACCGGCTCTGTGCCGTGCTGTGCTCTGCACTTTTTTCTTCTTTTTTTCGGGAAAAAGGATCATGTATTGCTCACATGGGTGTTACATCGTTCGTACACAGCCTTACAACTTCATCTGTGTCCGAGCCCAGCCAAACAGCTGTTCGAGACGTGACACGGCCATAGTGCGCAAGCTCATGGCTAACTCTATTTTGTGTACGTCGAATGGAAGCAATAACAATCTCCCTTTCTTCAGCTAGCAAGGATTTAATCTCTCCAATTAACGCCATATGACTCGAGCGATCAGACCCACTTTCACCAATCATCTTGACCGCCTCAGCACAGTCTAGCTCAACCATAATCGGCTTAGTAGTCCATTGTGTCGCTAGATGAATTCCATCTCTGCATGCTTCAAGTTCAGCTTGAAGGGCATTATCGCATGTACGCAGCTCTGGGCAGGCTGAAAAAATAATAGCACCTGTCTCATCCCGAAGAATCATCCCTGCTCCACCACGACCATTTGCCTCTAGATAGGATCCATCCGTGTTCAGCTTTGTCCATCCACAAGGCGGTGGGTACCACCTCAGGTCAGCTTCACCGGGATAATGCAAGAGATGTGAGGTGCTTGGCCTAACTAGAGCCATGGGAGCCGTAATGACCATCTTCCCCTTCTCCATGTCGCCATGAGGGTGCTGCTGGAGACAATTGGAGGTAGCGCCTCGATGCTTCAGTTGGAGGAGCCTTCTTCCCATGAGTGACTTCATTCCGGACGTGCCATGACCTCCACAACGTCATTAGAAGAACCATTCTTGCCGTAACAGAGAGCGGATGGAGCACGTCAAGAAGCCATTCGGGTCCAGTATGGCGAATAGCATCCACATCAGGGAGCTGCCAGTCTTGAGCCATTGCGAGCCAAAGGTCTCTTGCTCGGGGGCACCTACAAAATGTATGAAAAGTGTGCTAGCATTCCATACCACAAACGGGGCAAATATTAGACGATTCCAGATGTCGAGAGAATTTATTTTCCCACGTCGCCAGAGTGTTGGAAGCGGGCTTCCAAGCAAAGACCCGTACCTTAGGGGGAGCACGGCACTCTCATATGGTCTTCCAGATGGCGCGTCGACCATCCGGTGCCCTGCTCATGGACGCCGCCGATGGACGCTCGCACTCGTCCATTGCGAATCGGTAGGCTGATTCCACTGTAAAGTTACCAGATTTTTCTGGCGCCCAAGCAAGCACATCTGCTGGTGCCCTTGTGGAAACACGGATGCTAGTGATGGCCTCCACATCCGCCGGGAGGAAGTACTGCTGGAGAAGCTCCACGCGCCAGGCGCCCCGGTCATCAAGAAGCTCAGCAACCCGCCTAAGCCTGCAGGTGCCTTGTTGCAGACGCCAAATCCGAATCTGCTCCCCGGTACCGACGCGCCACACAAGGCCCTTCTTCAGGAGCTCAAGGCCATGTTGTATAGCCTGCCAGGTAGACGACGTGTTCCCGGCGAAGACCGTATCCTCAAGACGACCATCCAGGTAGTATCGTGCTTTCAAGACCCGCGCACATAAGCTGTCAGGTTTAGTTAATAAGCGCCACACTTGACGAGCAAGTAGGGCCTGATTAAATAGGCGAAAGTCCCTGAAGCCAATGCCGCCATGTTCTTTGGTTCTCATAATTTGAGTCCAAGCCTGCCAATGCATTTTACGCCTTCCTTTTGCTGCTCCCCACCAAAAGTTCCGTACGAGCCTATTAAGATCATCGCCCACAGATGCGGGGAGCTTAAAAACTCCCAATAAGTAGGTTGGAATTGCTTGCAACACCGCCTTTATCATCACTTCTTTACCAGCAGAAGAGAGTGTGTCACCCCATAACATGATCCACTTAGTAACAGTAGCTTACAAGTTCAGGAAGCGCCCCTTAGACATTCTCCCTTCCGGCGTTGGGAGCCCAAGATATTTCTCCTCGAATGCCTCACTTTGCACTTGCAGCACTGACCGTGTATCTATCTGGATAGCATCTGGACAAGATTGCCCATACAAAATGCTGCACTTGGCCGGGTTGATGAGTTGACCGGTCGCTCGCTCATATGTTCTCAGGATGTTTCTCACATGGGTGGCCTGGGTAACATCTGCCTTGAAGAAGAGGAGTGTATCATCTGTGAATAAAAGGTGTGAAACTCCTGGGGCACGCCTGCAGACTTTAACTGGTGTGAATTCCTCTCCATCCTTTAACAAAGCAGAGAGACCGTCAGCGACAAACAGGAACAAAAATGGGGAGAGTGGATCACCTTGCCGAAGGCCACGCGACGGTGCAAATGAATCCAAGAGGGTTCCATTAAATTTTACTGAGTACCTCACCGATGTGACACATGACATAATCCAGTCAATCCATTGCTGAGCAAAACCCATCTTTTGCATCATTTGCTTCAAGAAGATACAGTCCACCCGATCATAAGCTTTGGAGAGATCCAATTTGTATGCACAATAACTCTTTTCCGGGTCCTTCTCCTGATGGATGTAATGTATGCATTCGAAAGCTAGCAGTGCATTATCTGTAATAAGACGCCCAGGGACGAATGCACTTTGAGCAGGGGAGACAATATCGTCTAATATGGGCCGGAGGCGGTTAACTAGACATTTTGCCACTACTTTATATATAACATTACATAGACTGATGGGGCGAAACTCCGTTAGCTTTGTTGGGTTGTCCACCTTGGGGATTAACACAATGGCAGTGTTGTTAACCCCCTCTGGCATGATACTTGTACGAAAGAACTCCTTGACGGCCTTAATTACCTGCTCCTTCATGATAGCCCAGTTTCTTTGAAAGGCTCTGGCAGGGAAGCCATCCGGTCCCGACGCTTTCAATGGTCCAATTTGGAATAACGCATCTGAAATTTCCTTGTCGGAAAACGGACGCTGCTTCAATGCCTTTGTGAAGCAAAGGCACAGAGCGCCTTAGCCTAGCATATCAGCCACTCGTTTTTCATCCGACGCACATGATAGGCTGAAGGCAAAACACACTCAGACTTGCTGTTTTTAGGAGAGACAGAGGAATGACAGTAGCGATGCACTAACGCTCTCCAGCCTGAATATTTGCACACAAAATATTTAATGCTAAAGATCATTTGGTTGTCAGTTAGTTCGCTGATGTTTCCAAAATCTGACAGTAGGCACTGAAAAAACTGACATTCAGTGTACCAAGTTGACTTTATATCAAAGAAATTTGTACAATCTATACCACTTAACATGTAAAATCTGAAGCAATCAGAGAAGGAAATACAAACAACATCATAATTTCCAAGCACTTAATAATCAATAGTTCTGTAGCATAGCACTGCAATTTTCAAGCACATGACATTGAAAGTCTGAAGCATTGTGAATCACATGTTGTAGCAATAAGTACTACTGATGATCAAAGTCTGTTACATAATAGGCCATTTCACTTGTACACTTAGGCCAAAAAAGACTATAGTTATCCCCCAAATATTTCCAAAAAACTATAGTTAACCCCCAAAGTACCATGTAACCAACATCTAGATATTAGAAGAAATTTGCACCATAAAGACTGTCATCACCATCACCATCACCACAAGTAGGGGGAGCAGTTAGGAGCTGAGTAAAGCTCTCAATGGCAATGTACTTTGCATTTGGGCTTCTCTTGCTGCCATCATTCTCCACGTCTACTTTGGGCTGCACATCATCCTTTTTCTTTTTTTTTGCTGCCAATGAAAGTTCCACTAATTAGTGTATTAATAGATGAAAACAATTTCTTGTTATGTCCAGATTAGAATATACCTTTGCTCCCTTTTTGGTTGAAGCAGGAGGTTTAGTTGCCTTGCGCTTGCCCTTGTGCAACTTATCAAGCCAATTATTCTTTCTTTTTGAATTTTTGGATTGAACCTCCTTTTTCTTCAGTCGTGCTACTCTTAGCAAGTCATCTCCTTGCTGCATATTTGGGTCATCATTTTCCTGGGCCTTACTAGGTTCATTCATGTCACTAGTAGATGCATTGACTTTTTCCTCCAACTGTGGACCAACACAATCAAGTGCATTTTCTAATATCAAGCAACATTCTGTAGAGTAGGCCACTTTATATGCCATGTCATGAAATTTATGAGATAGTCCCTTGTAACAAAGCAGAGCTTCTAGTTTTGGATTTTCTACCACATTCTTTCCTTGCCTATCCAATATGCTTCCTTTACGTGCTTCCCTAGTCCATCTCTTGAAGATATAATGTGTTGGCAATGTTTTTATGTTCATCAAATCAAGCACTTTCAATCCATGTCCACACAATATTCCTGTCCTTTCAAACATTCTGCAAGCACATGTTGCTGTTTGGTTCAAAGGATCACCTATCACTATACGCTCATCTTCAAAATCACCATGCAAACTACCAATAGTAACAACATATTTGTTTTCATCCAATAATCTAGTGCATGCAGCCAAGCCTCCTCTGAACTTTTAAATAACATGCCAACTTGAGGCATCCCCTTATCAGACTGTGCCATTGCACACAACCCAATTTATCTGCCATACATGTATAATCAGATGATCAAATTGCACAACAATAACAGATTTTGTAGATGGAAAGTTGAAAGAATTACTACTGCACAGCCTTGTGCTGTGTACTATACTGCACAACCATGTATTGTATACTACACACTACTACAAGTTTTCTGAATTTATAGCTGCAATTGCTTTTGTGTGTGTGTGTGTATGTGTGTGTGTGTGATCAGAATGCATGAAATTTATAGAAATCATGGGCAATTTGTTCAGGTCGTACACGCATGTGCAAGCAAATAAATATTGTTGCCTAAACTGAACCTGAACCTGTACACGCATGTACACGCATGGGCAATTTACAGTCGAACCTGAATCTGAACCTGAACATTTTAAAGTTAAACATGAACATTCAGTTAGCAGCGGACTAAACTGAACCTGAATTACCTACGGCGGGCGGTGGCTGCAGATTCACAACGAAATCGCGGGGAAGATCAGGCGGACAACCATCCTCCACTGCCGCACGACCATCATCCCTCGCCTCCGCGGCGGCGCGACCTTCGGCCCTCGCCACGGCCCCGCCTCGATCTCCAATGGATGCGGTGCGAGGCCCTCCTCCCTTTCCTCAGCGGCGGCGCGGCTCTCTCTCTCTCTCACGGCGGCACGACGCCGCTCAACTCCCTCTCTCTCCTCGGTGAGCTCGCCCGTCAAACCCTCGCCTCCATCGAGCGGCGCAGGAGAACTGTTTCAGCCCGCGCGCAAAAACGCCTCGCCCCGCCTCTGTCTCTCCTGAAAACAGCTAGTCTGGGGACGTTTTGCCTTCAGTTTATCCTGTGCGTCGGATGAAAAACGAGTGGCAGATATGATAGGCTAAGGCGCTCTGTGCCTTTGCTTCACAAAGGCACTGAAGCAGCGTCCGCAACGTATGGTCTGCAGTGAACAAACTGGAAAAGTAATCAGTAGTCATCTTGGCCATAACATCATGCTCATGCTGCGCCACCCCAGCTTCATCAACCAGCATTTTAATACGATTTTTCCTGGCACGCCATTTAGCTTTGCGATGGAAAAATTCCATGTTGCGGTCTCCCTCCCACAACCATGCAATTCTTGAACGTTGCATCCAGAGCATCTCCTCCCTATACATGAGTTCATTCAAATTATCAGTAGCCTTTCTTATAGCCCTTTGGTCAGCGTTCATGGCCATAAGTTCCTCTAGCTGAGTACTCCTCCGTCCGGAAATACTTGTCGGAGAAATGGATGAATCTGGGCGTATTTTAGTTATAGATACATCTAATTTTATTTATTTTTTCGACAAGTATTTTGGGACGGAGGGAGTACGTGATTTGTGAATTTCCTGACAACGTTTCCAAACCTTCTCGTGCTCCAGCCATGCAAGGACTCCATCATGCAGCTGAGAGTATTAGCAACGGCACCCAGATTTTCCATACTTCCGGCCGACTCCCACACCTCCTTAATTACCTCAGGTAATGCAGCGTCCCTCTCCCACATCACCTCGTAATGTTTACACCTTTGACCAGCTTCAATCCGAGCCGGCTCCAGCATGCATTTGAGAAGAATTGGTGCATGATCCGAGCTGGGTGCGACCAGGTGTTGCACTGCAGCTTCAGAAAAAATATCCCGCCATCCATAGTTCGCAACGGCACGGTCCAGCCGGACCTTGACATTCGCCCGTCCCTGGCGCCGGTTGTCATACGTGTACGGAAGCCCTGAGAAACCAAGGTCCACAAGGCTACACAACTCCAGGATATCACAGAAGGCAAGCATCTGGCCTGTCGAGCGCGGGGTGTTAGAGAAGTGTTCGAAACCTCACATGGCCTCATTGAAGTCCCCAATCACCGCCCAAGGCATGTCCACTTGCAGATGTAACTCGCGCATTAGCGTCCACATAAAAGGTGCCGGTCCTCCGTCCGAGGTTCACCGTACACACAAGTCAGCCTTCAAGGTGTTGCACCAGCGGATTCCCACACAAACGCATCAATATGTCTCTCATTCATGGATTTAATTTCGAGATGCACAGACTCATGCCAGAAGATAGCTAGACCACCACTTCTCCCAACACTATCAACCGCATCAAAGCCACTAAGGCCTAACCGAGCACGGTATTTTTTCATCTTAACCTTTGGTTGTCTAGTCTCACAGAGAAAAACAATCTTGGGGGAGTGAGTTTGTGCCAAACACTGCAGGTCACGCACTGTCGTCGGGCTCCCACCCCCTCGACAGTTCCAGCTGAGGATGTTCATAGAGCCTGACAGGCCGCTGACCCGGCTGCTCGGTGCAGTGTTAGGCGACGGCAGCGGCGGCGGCGGCACTGGTATACTGGCCATCAGTCCCCTGGTGTTACCAGAAGTGATGCCCCTCGAAGTTGGCTCTCCCTCTATTGTCTCCCCTATGTTCTCACTGGACGGCTTCGGGCGGGTGGCTTCCTCAACGGATGCCCCTGTTTCACCCCCACCAACAGCAAGGACTACAGGAGGAGAGGCCTGGAAGGTTCCCAACTGAGAAGTCGAGGGACACGAACTGGCTGGAAGGTTGACGTTCACATCGCTGGTCTGGGTCTGTGATGAGGAGCCTTGGCTAGGATGTTGTGCAATCCGAGGCATCCTATCGAGTCCCCCGGGATCAAACTGTGTGCCTGCTGGCCAAGCAAAATTCCTCCGTCCCAATCCGGCCTTCAATTCATCATCCGAATGGCAGCGATCATCAACCTGTATGTGCATCGAACATCTGTGTGCTTCTTCATGGCAAGGAGCGACCTGCAAGCCTATGGGCAGGGCAGACGAAGCCGCGGGGACGGGCAGGGCGGGCGATTCCGCGATGGCAGACGCTGCCGCAGTGGCGGACGAAGCCGCGATGGCGGGCCGAGCGGACGAAGCCACCACGACTGGCAGGGCTGACGAGGCCGCTATGGTAGACGGAGCCGCAATGGCGGACGGATCCGCAACATCCTCTGCAATTTTTTCAACACGTAAATTTTGTTTTGCACAGGACTAGAACGACTGAGGAAAAAACCAGGGATACAAATATTTCAAAAAAGTAACAATCAGTATTTCAAAAAGGTAACAATAAAAACCATGGACCTGATGTGGAGCACCTGTCGAAGCACCATGATCTCCCGCGTACTCTGGCGCCACGAACCTCGGGGATTGGCTCGCGTACACGGCTCCAGGCTGCATAACATCGGAAAATGAAGAAGCATGGGTCAAATCAGTTGGGATCCCATCGCCCCGTCAGGACCGCCTCCTGTTGGGCCAAGTGGTAAACAAGAGGGAGTGAGCATACCAAGTGGGAGACGATGACAGTGAAAAATTGGTGGTGGCCGTCGTCATCGGGTGAGGCATCCTGGTGGTCACCTCTCTGCATTGCACGTTGCAGGGCTCCCTAGCCCCCATCTCGTGTGGGAGATTCTATGCATTGGTTCTGTCCTTTTATCCATTTTTAAACAACCGGCACCGGTGGTTTCCTTAATTACTTCCGGTGGACACGAGCTGCACTTAAATTTTGCTTTTTATATTAATCCAGAAGGAGAAAGGGCCCAAAGTGATCTGCAGCAGTACTAGTTGAGATCATATTAGTATCGATGGTGAGTTCAACACTTAAAAATCCATCGTGCTGCAATAGTCTGAATCATCGTGCTCACAAGCTCCGGCCGTTAGCCACTATGTGTTTCAGTCATGTAAAACAATTTTGATATTCCTCAAGAGTTTTGGTCATCCCCCATACAGCCACCGCCGCCCCTATGTGTCTCGTGCTGCCGCCGCCACCGTCGTCATAGAGTTAGGGTTCGGATGGGGAATCAGGAGGGAAAGTATGGGGCCACATTACACGCACTTCTACTTTTTCAGCGGGCTAACGCGGGGTAGAAATGACTTTTCATGTCGCACATAAGGGTGTTTGTTGTTTTCCCTTTAAAAAGAGGTGTTCGTGGTTAAAAATGACGGAAAGGTTATAAAAAGAATAAAATAAAGTTTGAGTGTCAAAAGGGAAAGAAATTTTTTAGACAAAAAAGGAAACTGATTTTAAGAAAGAAGTCAAATAAGGAATTATCTCCAGATCTCCTCCCTTCCGCCGCCGCCGCTCAAAAATTCCCCACTAGAAACCCTCGCCGCCTCAACCCTCCATGCCGCAACTCGCATCGGCGCTGCCGGACGAGCTTCTGAAGGAGATATTCCTCCGCTTGCCGCCGGACGAGGCTGAGCACCTCGTGCGCGCCTCCCTCGCCAACAAGTTCTGGCTTGGCCTCCTCTCCGGCGCTCGCTTTGGCGGCCGCTACCGTGAGTTCCATGGAGCTTCCCCCATGCCGGGCTTCCTTTATTCCTGCCACTGGAACTCCCACCCGAAGATTGAAGATAATATCCCACACTTTGTCCCCACCACGAAATTTCGTGCGTGCGTGCATTCCCGACGATGATTGGGGGGACTGGGAATATGATGCGTGGGACTGCCGCCATGGTCGTGTTCTCCTTGGCGATGCGGGCTATAAACCCATGACGCTCACCGTTTGGGACCCCATGACGGGCTGCCGGAGGGAGCTGGATGCACCCGTCCTGGTGAACAAAAGCTATGGGGCAGCGGTGCTCTGCGCTGCAAGCGGCTGTGACCACAGTACATGCCATGCAGGGCCCTTCCAGGTCGTCTTCATCGCTCTGAACAAGACTGATGCTCATGATTGTGTTGCACAGGCGTGGGTGACCTTGCCGGTGACAGGTGACCACAGCAACCCCATTTTGTTGAGCATATACCGTTCTCATTTTGATAAGTGGAGCAATCCATGCTCTGGCCTTCATCTTGACTCCGATGTGTACATCCACGAAGCGCCTCCTGTCTTCGTCCAAGACACACTTCACTTCAAGCTTTGTGACTCCGTCGATGATCGCCTAGTAGGAATTCTCAAGTACGACCTGAGCACTAATTGCTTATCACTGATTGATATACCGCTTGCGGGGTCTATCATTGCTTCAGTAGCTCCAGAGAACCGTTAGGTGTGTGTTCGTTATTCGTTGTGCATCTTTGGCCATGTAAAGAGATGAAACATGTTACATTTGGAGGGCTAATGCGACAACCAACCTCTGTTTCCCTGATGCTTCCTGAAGAAAGTAGTAGTGTACATTGGCTAGAACAGAGTTTCACCTGTAACCTGCTCAACCTCTTCTCAGACCCACAATTGCAGTATTCAGATGTGCCTCCCTCTACCTGCATGCAACTATCACCTCTACCTGCATGTAAACGAAAACGGCAAATGATCGTTGTCGTTGCTGGTCATATTATATCCAAAAGGCGTCGGGAAACAATACAGGATGGATAATCTTTCTAGAAGCACTCATCATACATTCTTGTGTACTGGTTATACATGTCTCGGAACTTGAATCCATTGAAACACAGCAGATCCACAAATACATGTCTCAAGAATACACTATGCCTCGATTTATTTCAGGCGCACATACACATGTGTGCATCTAGCGTCTGCCACTTAGTGATGCCAAAGCAAAGAAAGTTTCACAGATGGCTCGACTCAGAAGTGACAAATCCTTTCTCTTTCAAGCTCTCGATAGTTTCCTTGAGGCTCGTCTCCAGGGGGGTCAGCTCCATGCCCAAACTTCTTATCTTGTCCTTTGATACCTGGTAGATTGTGACAAACGGCGCATCATCTGCACACCTGCACACAAGAAAGTAAAAAACTAACTTCAGGGGTCCCGTCGCCATATGGTGCAAGGGAACAGATTAAGCGCTCTCTACAATGTTGAGAAATGCATGATTGGGAAAACATCTATTATGTCCCTCAAGCCTCAACAAGAAACGAACCAAGAAACAAGCAACTAATAATATCCAACAGTATACTGTTCTCGATTCAGTTCCAAGGGATTCACTTGAATGTTAACTTACTTGTCTGGCACTGGAAATTCAGGATACATCTCGTGTATGATCTTGACAAGGTCCGAGTGGTGAATGACTCTTTCAACCATACAATATCTTCCGTTTGCTGAAGGAACTTCATATGCAAGGATATGTGCCAGGGCAACATCTTTAACGTTTATCCATCCAAAGCAGAAATTGGCGTATGTAGAAGATGTTCCTGCATGAAAACACCAAGGATTTCTTGTCAACTGTCCAGACATGTCTTGTTAGAGTAGACTTCTTTTGGCACAACCACTGTAATTTTAACCCTTTTTTTAGACAAGTAACAATTCAGTTCATGTTTTCCATTGGTCATTAAACATCCTCTATGCCAGATGAGAATATATTCATGACTCTGAAGCTCCAAGTATCCAAATAAATGAACGCAAAGCCAGAGAGAAACACAAAGGTACCATAGGCAGACCCCCCATTGTAAACGAATGAAATGTCCAATTGAACAGAGTCCTCTTGATATATTTCTCAAAAGATTCATAACATTCACTGTACATGTACCTATTAGCTAGACAAACAATGAAGAGTAGAATCATTCCAATATGGCAATATCTCACAGTGCTTTTGCCAGTGCCCAAAACACACACACACACATACGGACATCTTGAGTTTGTTTGCAGAAATTGTGCTAATGGCTAATAGAAATTGGAATATCTTGAGCTTGGGTATTCTCTCGAACAAATGAGAAATGCAAAATGGGTATAGGGCAAAACAGAGCTCTACCTTACATGCATAGAGTTAACCTATAAAAAGTTAATTATCAAGGCACATATGGACATACCATTTATAAACTTCAATATTGCTTCTGTGCTAGTATTCAGTGTAGGCTGCAACAGGGGACCGATGACCATTGTTGGGTTTATTGTAATTATTTCTAATCCATTATCATTTGCGTACTTCCATGCAGCCTCCTCGGCAAGGGTCTTGGATAGCACATACCATTGCTGAAGCAGACGAACATTCAGGATAACAAGATGAGAACATAAATGATGTACAGTCAACCATGGATTTAAAATTGAAATACAAAAGGAAGTGGAAGTACAGTTTTGAGATTTGCATACAAAATTAAATAGAGCAATCTAATTTTTCAAGTTAAGAAACAAATATCGAAAGAACCCTGTTAAAGCAGAAATTATGGCAGCTTATAGTCAGTATGAGGAACCAAATGCATATCCCCACTGAAGAACGATGTACTTATAATGACAAGTGCATGCGCCAGTTATACAGTAATAGTAGTGATGTACTTATGATTACAAGTGCAGATGTCAGTTATATGGCATTGTATGTCGCTTCAACATCTATGAGGTAGTATTCAGCATAATCTTGACTAACCAGTGTGTAGATGCAGAGTTGTTATGCAATTCCTTAGTAACAGCAGACAGAGACTGACCATCTATAACATACTGGCATTAGTGCTGAGTAACCAGGTATAATTTTTTTCCCTGAACACTAACCAAGTATAGTATAGTATGACACAAATAAAGATGGAATAAGATCAATTGACAGTTACTTTCCTATTCTTAAACTTCTTGTTGTGGATTATTGATTGTGTATCATTGGACTCAACCTACATCCTTGTGTGAAAACACAAAACCAAGGTCTTCAATAACAATGGTATCACCCTCTTATCCTAAGAATATTCTATTTCAGTAGAGGTGCATTTGCAGAATTGGTATGCAAGTCATCAAGTAGACAAAATAAGGGCATTTCAGTGCAGACGGAGTGAAAAAATATAGAGCAATCAAAGCCAGATAGTATATTTTATTAACATGATTGCCACTCCATATGTGAAAAACAAGCAGAGGTCTATGAGCACAGAAAGGCATATTACCTTATTCTTTTCGCAGACCTCTGCACTTGAAAACCATGTCTCGTCAACCACTACATCAG
This sequence comes from Aegilops bicornis, assembly GCA_021605145.1. Lineage (NCBI taxonomy): Eukaryota > Viridiplantae > Streptophyta > Magnoliopsida > Poales > Poaceae > Aegilops > Aegilops bicornis. The sequence continues at coordinate 809,754,830 of CM038673.1, forward strand.
GAGTCCTTGGCTTCCCATTGTAGGCAACAGCAGCCATGGATGAGGTTACGATGACTCTCTTGATAGAGGCTTTCTTGCAGGAACGGAGAACATTGAGCGTTCCATTGACTGCTGGGTCAAGTAACTCAGCCTGCAAGACAGTAACGACACACATAAGTATACAGAACAAACGTCCGGTGAAGCTCTTGTATTTACTAACTGAACATCATATACAGTTTTAGCTGTTGAAAACATAAGCCCGCGCACATGCATAAGGAACAAGCAAATGTTGTCTGTGACTTTGCACAAGATGGTCATGATACAGTACATACTGACCTTGGGATCCTTGACATTGTGATAAAAGGGAGAAGCAGTGTGGAAGACACAATCGCAGCCGGCAACGGCAGCATCGAAAGAGCCTTCTTCCAACAAACTTGCTTTGAACAAGTGCAGCCTGTCCTTGGCTCCGTCCAGGGCCTGCAGGTGCAATGTTTTCTTGGGGTCGGCTGAAAGAAGGAACCGTCAGTTCAGTTAGCACTGGGCATGCATGTTTAATTAAAAAGAAAACATTCCAAGTGTCAATTTATGCTGATTTTGAACTCCAACGATCTAATCTAATCTAAAAGATTTGTAATGAAAAAATTGACTGTCACGGGAACACGCTAGCCACACTATCACTTGTGTAGTTTTTAATGCAGAGGTCAGAATGGCTGCCACTTGACTCTGTATGTAGACTTGGATATATAGTTGTACTAAGGAGCGAGTGAACAGAGCCAGAGGCAGAGCCAGAATTATGTTAAGGGAGTCACAGCATGCTCTTATTGCTTAGTGTCAAAAAACGTCTTACATTATGGGACGGAGGGAGTAATTCAGTACTAATATACAAGGGAGTGAGTGAGCAGAGCCAGAATTTATGTTAATTTTGAACTCGAACAATGTAAAAGATTTTATAATGAAAAAAATTGACTGTCGCAGCAACACGCTAGCAACAGTATTATGAGAAGTTTTAAATTCACAGATCAGAATGGCTGCCCCTTGACTATTCTAGACTTAGATTTATATTTTATAATACTATAGTATAAAAGTTGCAGCAGGGAGATGGCGTTGACTTCCACTCACTCACTCACTCACTCACTCACTCACTCACTCACAGCATGCTAACAAATTCAGTCAGCTTCTTCTTCTTCCTTGTACCATCAGTTCCAATTTCACATCCTGAACAAAACCTAGTCCCCCACCCACTGAATGTCTGAATCCATGAATCCCTCGCTGCGGCGGGGACCAATAGCCAGCCGATAACCATGCATCCACCAGCTAGAGCAGGCGGAAAAGTAAGGGGAGGGGGTGGGGTGGGTCCTGAGTACTGAGTACTGACCGGTGTCCCTGACGGTGGCGCGGACGGTGTAGCCGCGCTGGAGGAGGAACTTGACGAGCCAGGAGGCGATGTAGCCCGAGCCGCCGGTGACGCACACCACCTTCCCCGTCCCGGAGCTCATCCCGTCCTCCTGCGCTTCCGGCAGCGGCTGGCTGGTGCTCTGCTTTGGCTGCAGACTCTGGAGGAGCGGATGGGTAGTTGGACTGTGGAGTGGAGCGGAGACAGTGAAAGGGGAAGGGGAGAGATAACTGGTGTCAGCGTCCTGGTAGGTGGGGCGCGTCAGCGCTTGCGCCACCGTCTCGGAAGAGGATCCTCTACCGTTCGTTCGGCTGCCTGCCGTTCTACCACTCACATGTGTGGCCCTGTCGAAAACCTGGCCTACATGTCAGCGGCCCAACGTCACCTAGCGCACGGCAAAGGAGCCGTGTCCCACCGTCTCGGCCAAGTCGTCACCGTACACGTACACGGCCACGCGTCTACAGTCGGACCCTCTATTTCCTCGATACACTTTGTTTATAGCCTTTAGATTACTTGTTTGATAAAAGAAAATCATCTAATTAGACCAATTTCGTAATATACCGGGTTCGTCTTTTGATGGGAAGCCTTGCAGCGGGCCTGCTTCCGGGCCGGGTAGCCTGCCAGGGGTCCGCGTGTCTTGATTTTAGCCCAAGCTCGCATTTTCAATTCTTTGGCTAGCCTTGAGCTTTCGGTGGCCCATATGGTGGTCAATCTTGGTAGGAAACGCAAACCTTCCAAAATCAATATAAAAACCTATCCTTAAACCTCCTTCCTTCAAAACCGTCGCCTCCACCAACCATGCCTCCGCCGTCGATACAATCGCTGCCGGTCGAACTACTCGAGGAGCTCTTTCCGGCCGCGGCTGGGTGTGGTGGGCTGTGGAGTGGAGCGGAGCGGAGAAAGGGAAAGGGACGAGATAACTAGTGTCAGCGTCGTGGTGGGCGGGTCGCGTCAGCGCTTGCTCCACCGTCTCAGCCAAGTCGTCGCCGCACACGTACACGGCCACGCGTCTACAGCCGGACCCTCTATTTCCTCCATACACTTTGTTTGTAGCCGTCAGATTAGTAGTAGTTGGATAAAAAGTTATCTAATTAGACCCATTTCATAATACACGGGCTCGCCTCTCGATGGGAAGCCTCGCAGCGGGCCTGCCTCCGGGCCCTGGTAGCCTGCCAGGGACCCGCGTGTCTTGATTTTAGCCCAAGCTCAATTCTTTGGCTAGCATTGAGCTTTCGGTGGCCCATGCTAACCTTCCAAAATCAACATAAAAACCTACCCTCAAACCTCCTTCCCCCCGAAACCCTCGCCTCCACCAACCATGCCTCCGCCGCCGCCGCCGCCGCCGCCAATACAATCGCTGCCGGACGAACTACTCGAGGAGATCTTCTTCCGCCTCCCGCCGAACGAGCCCGCGTGCCTCGTGCGTGCCTCCGTCGCCAACAAGCGATGGCTCGGTATTCTCTCCTGCCACGCCTTTCGTGGGCGCTATCGTAAGTTCCATGGATCTCCTCCCATGCTGGGGTTCATTTATTCCTGGCCCCTCGAGTTTCTCCCGAGGAAAGCCCCCTCCCCGCGCTTCATCTCCACCAGGAAATTCGGTGCAGACATTCCCGACAACCGCGGGGGTAACTATAAATACCCTGCGTGGGACTGCCGCCATGGTCGCGTTCTTCTTCGGGATAATTGGGCGCCAACGCACCTTGTTGTTTGGGACCCCATGACGGGCCGCCAAAGAAAGCTAAAAGTGCCCACGTCGATGGGCTACGTCAATGGGGCCACTGCACTCTTTTGTGCAGCGAGCGGTTGTGACCATCACGCGTGTCATGCAGGGCCCTTCCAAGTGGTATTCTTGGGCCTTGACATGACAGATGATGACAATTGTGTTGCACACGCACGTGTGTCCTCGCCGGTGACAGGTGACCGGAGCAAGTCATTCTCTGATGTTGAGTGGAGCGGTATGTGCTCTAGTCTACAACTTGCACCTGATGCATTAATCGACTCAATGCCCTCCATCCTTGTTGAAAACACACTTCACTTCATGCTTACACACGATGATGATGATAGTGTCAAAATTCTCAAATATGACTTGAGCTCTAATTGCTTATCGCTGATTGATGCACCATTGTCCGGGGCTATCATTAGCGGTTCCACTATCCTCATGGCGATGGAGGATGGCAGTTTGGGTTTTGCGCATGTGGACAAGGTAACCCTCAACATATGGTCAAGACAACTGGATGCTAATGGAATTGCGTCATGGACCATGTGTAGAGTCGTCCAACTCATGAACCTTATCCCCATTCAAAATCCAACCAAAAGGCTTAAACTGATTGGATCTATGGAGGGCAGTGATATCATTTTCATAACTGCGGACCTTGGCATCTATGAGGTTAATATCAAGACACTACAATGGAAGAAGCTATGGAAGAGAGAGAAATTCCGTTATTTGATACCATACATGAGTTTCTACAATCCACCAGGTACATCTATATGTCATTTCTTTTTGGATTTGGAACAATTTTTATATAAATACTTATACATTAGTTAATGTATAATTAGATTAGTGATGATCACATAGAAAGTTATATGTTTCATATGTGCGCGAACAAACTTCCAGTAATATATGTCATTTGTGCTCGATCAAACTTCAAGTAATATGGATCCTCGAATGTTACACCTAATTATGCTTACGTCTACTTAATTGGAAATTTTATCATAGCATCCCCTTTTTGGAATCACATTGACACAATTATATTTACAGAATGGCTGGGACCTTGTGATGTGGCGCATTGACAATGTTTGATCAGAAAGACTTAAAGGAAGGGGCCACTCTCGTCAACCAGAAAGATAATCAGCTCAGAGGCAATAAGGGTCTTTTGATGAATCATGTCACTAATTAGCACCTGGTGTGGTGCAATGGTTCTTGTTTTCTCACACTATTGTTCTTTTGCTTGTAAGCTTGACAATTCCTTGTGTTGTTGGCATGTGCCAGCGGGCGAATGAATTATGTTGTAATGAATCTCAATTTTCTCGCAACATCAACTTTGTGCTTTGTGGTTTAATTGCCTTCAAATTCTATTTGTAGCTAGTAGCTTAGTCTTTCCATTTGAACTCTACAACTTGCACCCCTAGTTTTGATCTAGTCTCTAAATTGGTCTTCGAAAAGATGTGGCATTGATGAGAAAATGGTGATGGCATGTACACGGCTAGTGGTTTCTATCACCCAAGACAAGATATGATGATGGTTTTGTATGATGGCTCGTTGACATGTCTTAGTAAATCTTTTGGATATATGTAAATGTTTCTGTGGTTTTATTTGTTTATCAAGCAATGTTACTGAATAGTATAACATATGAAGTAAAATCTTGAGCCGGAAACTGAAGGTTGATGGGATATGAGCTGCAGGCCCGCATGAAGATCTCATGGAACTTTTTTACTTTCTTCAGTTCCTCCACAAATCTCTTTGGTGTTTGTTCGGTAATTGTGCCAATGCGGACACAATTAATAGGAGATTGTGACGTCCATGAAGTGAGATGGAGATTTGCATATGCTTGGTCACACAGTGGCGGAGCTAGCAGCAGGTTATGCCTCAGCTATGCTATGTTGAGTGATGAATTTCTGTGATTTTATATTTTCTATGAAGGAATTATAAGGAAAGTTGTTGCTAGGCCTCGGGCTATAGCCATAACTGCCCAGGCCTGTCTCCGGCACAGTGGTCACATATTTTAAGGCTATAGTGATCATTGCAGTTGTTTTGGTTTTTATCATATTCTAGATTGATTGCGTGTATTAAGACATTTTACTCAAAATCACGAACACACATTTTTCTCTCTATGTTTTCTGTACCTATATATGGAAGAGGCGGGGCTCCATTCCAAATTCCTTGATAGCTGATGATTAACATTGTTCATCGTTCATGGCCAAAATAAATCTTATTAGTGCACATTCCTGGTTGAGTATGTTGAAGAACCAGTTGCCACACCAGGTAATTAAGAATCTACTACTGATGTATGGCTACACTATGGTCCTTGGTGTATTGAGGCACTTTTACCACTAAACTCTAATCCTGTCATTATAGAATAAAACTCCTATTTACCCCGAAAAAAAAAGATGGCCAATAGGAGTGAGGCGACATGGGTCACCATGTCACCAGCTGGTAGGTATTTATGGCAAAAATGTTAGACATACAAAGACTTACATGCTTTTACACGCTCCTTCCATCTAACAACCAATCACAAACCTCTCCCCTCCTGATTTTCAGGGTGGTGGGCCGCCCCGCTCATCTATTGACCAATCAAAGTTAACCATCTTGTAAAAGCGTGTAAATCGTTTGTACGTGTAGCATTGCCGGTATTTATGGTGGTGCTGAGTTTCTCATGTTGTATATCATCACAAAAAATTTGAATACATGAGGAAATTAACATCCATTTCAAATACGATTGGTCGTCGTGCTTAAAATTTCTCTAAAATATATATACTCTCACTACTCCGTTTGAATCGTCAAGAGAAAAAAGCTATTCGAATCGATGCTTATATATGTTTCAAGCCGCCGACACCCTCGCACGAGCCAAGTAGCTGGCCAGCGTCGCCGCCAGCTCGTCGCCGACTGGCTCAGCTCCGAACAGGCGGCGGCACCTCCAAGCCTCCCCCGCCGAGATCTTGCCCTGCTCTCGGAGCTCTCCCAGCTTCCGCATCAGCCCCTCCGTCTCGGGGTCACGGCGGTGCTTCGCCACCCGCAGCCTCCTCCGGCGTTCCTCCCACGACACCTCGACCCCGCGATCTTCGGCAAACGCGGCGCCCGTCGCGACCAAGAAGATGATGAGGAGCATCAAGGGGCCAACGTCGTCCTCGCCGTAGCGGCCGAGGTTCCCGGCCACCGCGTCCGCGAGCAGCGCGAAGCAAGCCCAGACGACGCACGCGTTCCAGACCGCCCTGAAGCCCCCCAGGACGCGGCGGCAGGCGAGCTGGTCGACGTCCGTGGTTTCGGCGAGGCGGATGGCGTCGGCGAGGTACGTCTGGGCGCCGATGGCGACCACGACGGCCGGGGCCTCGCCCTTGGCGCACGCGGAGCCGGCGTACACGGACTGGTCGCGGACTGGTCGACCATGATGGTCGTCGCCGCCTCCGACTCCTCGACCGGCAGCAGCCTCGCGTCCGCCGGGACGACGTCGCCGGACATGATCCAGATGACGTCCCCCGGCACGACCGCCGCCTTGTCCTGCACCGACCACGCGCCGTCCCTCAGCAGCCAGCAATCCCGCCCGGAGGGCGCGAGGCGGGCGGCGACTGCGCCCGCGGCGGATCTCCCGGCGCTGCCCCTCTCTGCGAGGCCGACGACGAGGTCGGCGACGAGCAGCGCGATGAGAGCGGCGCCGAAGGCCCCGTTCCCGCCTCCCGTGGCGAGTCCAACCACCATGGCGACCGCCGCGGCGGCCTCCACCGCCAGCGGCAGGAGCTTCAAGAACATGCTCTGTTTCTTGGGCTCCAGCTCGTTGGCTCCCCAAACCCAGAGGCGGACGGCGGAGGTCAGGCCCCATGGCCAGGTCCCGAGCGCGACGAACAACTCCTCCATCGGGAGCTTCTGCCACTTCAGGTCGAAGGCGTGGTCCTCGTCGTCGTCTTCAGCTGCTCCTCCCCTTGCGAGGCCACACCGGGGGCGGGATGGCTCGGCGTCGCCGTCGTGCAGGTGTACTGTTTCCCGTTGTTGGCCATGGCGACGACCGAGGAGGGGGGCGATCGACTGCGATTTGGCGGCGGCCGATCGATGAGCTCTGCGGGTTACTTCCGGTGGATCTGATATAGAGAATGTTCACACGAAGATGGTAAGAAACAAAACCGATTCCAAGACCACTCGCTTTTATTTACGCAGAAGGAAAGTTTTTTATTTCCATGTGTGTGTTTGTGCCTCAATATTTTGATTTCTTACTCTTTGCAAAGTTGCAAGTGCGGAGTTCAGCCTCTGTTCGGTTGCAAGAATTCAATTGATCGACGAAATTCAAGTTCAGCCTCCAATCCAATTCAGCTCTGAAATGGGAACGTGCTATGATTCCAATTTTCTTTGCTTGTTAAAACATGGGAATATCTATTTCACATTCGATTGAAACCAAATTGAACTCAATCCAATTTCGCAGCCAGTAAAAGCATGACAGTCGTATGTATATGAAACCAACAAATTCACCTTGACTCGGAAAAAAAAAATCAGCATCACTGAAAATTTTCAACGCATTAACACTAGTAGAAAAAGACCCATTAATCGTCCCGCTTCCAAAACCGGGACTAATGGCCCTCCACATGGCCGCTGCTTGGAGGTCCATCTTTAGTCCCGGTGAGTTTTTTTTTTAATTTGTTTTTTATTTTTTTTGAATTTTTTCCCGATTTTCAAATTTCTGAATTATTTTAATCTCTAACCTCTAATCACCCCTCATCACTGCTCAATTTAACCTCTAATCTCTAATCACCCCTCATCATTCCACCCAGCCTGAGCACGCTTAACTTCCGGGTTTTATTCTCCCTCGTTTTTAAGTCTGCACTAGTTGTTTTCCTGACAATAGTAAGATGTCAATCCTATTAACCCACAGGAGTTCAGCTTGAGCATGAAGTCACACATTTCACTGTTTGAGTTTGAAACTATTCTCTAAAAAACAATAATTATTTAGTAACACTAATATTTCTTGAATAAGTAGTTTGACCGTTGTTTGACCATAGTTTGACCATAGTTTGACCAGATTTGACCAAAATTCAAAAAAACTGAAATAATTATTTAGTAAAACTAATATTTCTTGAATAAGTAGTTTGACTAGATTTAACGAAAATTAAAAATCCTGAAATTTGAGCATAACTTTTTTCCTTTTAGAATTTGAGGATTCTAAAAATTTGCAAATAGGCCGTAGGCGGTCAAAACCGGATGCAGATTTTCGTGCTGAACATTTTGATATATTATACGTTTTTTTCCGACATCGTATGCAAAAGTTATAGCCATTTTATATTTTCCTTACACTTTTTATAAAACATGTCCAAATTTAAGTTTTTTTAAATTTTCCTAACTAGTAGATGTAGTAACATAACTACATCTCGAAGGATTTTAATTTTTGAAGTTTTTACCATTTTCATTTGCTTTTTACAAAAACTGAAAAGGCGATCCAAGGAGGTAGTGTTTGAAAATAGGACCTTTAGTCCCGGTTTGAGACACGAACCGGGATAAAAAACGAGCCATAAAATAAAATACAGGCTAACATGCATATAATTACAATAGTACATCAAGTTCTAATAGTGCATGAGGTGCACTGTTTCCCGTGGTTGGCGGCCATGGCGATGATGGAGGGGGGCGATCGGGTGTGAGTTGGCGGCGGGTTGCTTCTGGTGGATCTGATATATGTACACAAGAAGATGGCAAGTAACAAAGACGCCGACCTATTCCACAACCACTCGCTTTTACTTACACACAAGGAATTTTTTTTATTTCCATGTTGTTGGGAGCACCTATGGCTCAGGTGCCTGAAAAATTTATTCGTTTCAGTAACTTTTCAACTAGACCGTTGATTTACATCCAACGAACAACACAAAAGCTACTTGTCCTGTCCTGAGTTTATTGAAAACGGGCGACGACTATATCTCGCATTGAGCGAGACGGTAGGATGTCTCGCTGAAGTGTCTACAGTAATCGGGCCAGGCCATTCGCGCATAGTTAATCTGGAAGATGGCCAGAGCTACTAGCCACTGCGCCCGAGTCTTGCACGCAATAAATACTAGGCGCAACTTACTTGAGGCAAATCGAGCTGGTTTTTCCATTGGCTTGTTGGTTTTTTTTTCTTTTTCACGGGTTTTTCTTCATTTGTTCTGTTTTACTGGGTTTTCCCTTTATTTCTATTCACAGTTCTCATTGTTTTTCCTTCCTTTTTTTCTTTATTTTACTTCGGTTTTGTATGCCTTTTTCTTGTTTTCCCTCGGGTTTCGCTGATTTTCTTTACACATGTTCGGTATATATCTAATATAATTTTTTAATACACATTTAACATTTTTCAAATTCTTGATTAACATTTTTCAAATACCAAACTAACATTTTTTAATGCATGGTTAACATTTTTTAATGCATGGTTAACATTTTTTATGTACACATTTAATATATTTTCAAATGCTTTAATTCAAATACAAGTTTAATATTTTTTGAATACATGGTCAATATTTTTTCTATACACGTTTAACAAATCATGACAAAAACTTGTACACAATTTGCATAGAAACGACACTGTTTTATAATATGCAAAGAAATAAGCATATAATGTGAATTGCATACTATATACTAGTTGTGTGCATAACATACAACAAAATAAAAGAAATAAAATTTAATATTAAAAAATGAATTAGTGACATTGGTATTACCTTTACAGAAGAAGAAAACGAAAACAGATCCTAAAACATTTACGAAAAAACTTGCACACAATTTGCACAAAAAATACGCTTTTTATAATATATAAGAATAAACATATAATAGTAAATTTTGTGCCTTCTAGTATAATTTATACACCAATTTACTTGCATGTACACACACACACACACACACACACACCAAAAACATACATAAAGAAAATTAAAACCTACTAAAAACTAAAAAAGTAAAAAAGGTGCCAAATCATCAGGCATCTGAAATTATTTATAATGCTAATCGATTTTTTTCTAGGGCCGGCACTTGCCATTGCATGCAACGTGATATCTTATTTTTACTGAGCAATCCAATTCATGTCAACCTGTCCCATACCTAGGTGTATGTGATAGTGTATGACATACTAAATGTAGAAAAATAGGTAGGTAACCTATCGTACCATATATAATAGTGGAGTTTTCATAAAGGGCACTGATAGGCCCCGGTGCGCCGGCCCAAGTTTGGGCCGGTCGCACCGCAGCCGCATGATTAGCGCGTTATCGACCGTCTGTTTTGCCAGCTAGCCCACGTCCTTCGTTGACTTCGTCTTCCAACACCGTGATCCCTCTCTGTGAGTAGTCTCCTGCCCCGCCGGCTGTAGACCTCGAAGTAGGTCGTGCCTCGCGCTACCCCTCCCCCCGCAGCGCAGTTAGGCGCCTTCCCCTCGTCGCCCGGCTCCAACGGGACGCCGTCGCTCCCTCCCCCCAGCAGCCCCTCCACGCTGTGCAGCGCGCGTCCGCCGTCGACAATGACCGCCGACGCTCGCCCCTCACTGGTGCTGCCCATCCCTCACCCCTCTCCCTCACCCACCCTCCAGGAAACAATGGCGAGGACGCCGTGGTTCGCATCCGAAACAACGGTTGTAGCAAAAAAATGCGCTGCTTCCAACAAACTTGAAAAAGCTAGTATCAAAAATTGAAAAAATGGACGTTGTTGAAGCAAAAAATCAAAGATGCCGGTGGTAGCAAAAAATGAAGCTCGTTCCAGCAAATCAAAAGGCCTGTGGTAGCAAAAATGCAAAAAATTGGCGTTGTACCAACAAAACCAAAAAAAGCGATGGTAGCAAAAAATGTTGATGGTTCCAGCAAAAAAAATATGGTGGTAGCAAAAAGAGTAAAACTGGGCATGATTCCAGCAAAACCAAAAAAACGATGGTAGCAAAAATTGTTGATGGTTCCAACAAAAAAATATTATGGTAGTAGCAAAAGAGTAAAATTGGGCATGATTCCAGCAAAACCAAATAAACGATGGTAGCAAAAAATGTTGATGGTTCCAGCAAAAAAAAAATATGGTGGTAGCAAAAAGAGTAAAATTGGGCATGATTCCAGCAAAACCAAAAAAACGATGGTAGCAAAAAATGTTGATGGTTCCAGCAAAAAAATATTGTGGTGGTAGCAAAAGAGTAAAATTGGGCATGATTCCAGCAAAACCAAAAAAACGATGGTAGCAAAAAATGTTGATGGTTCCAACAAAAAAATATTATGGTGGTAGCAAAAAGAGTAAAAATGGACGATGGTTCCATCAAAACCAAAAAAATGATGGTAGCAAAACATGTTGATGGTTCCAGCAAAAAATATTATGGTGGTAGCAAAAGAGTAAAATTGGGCATGATTCCAGCAAAACCAAAAAAACGATGTAGCAAAAAATGTTGATGGTTCCAGCAAATACATATTACGGTGGTAGCAAAAAACTGAAAATTGGACGATGGTTCCATCAAATCAAAACGCCTGTAGTAGCACAATTAGGAGCTGGTTCGAACATCTGGTCGCCGTGGTTGTAGCACTTGTCTGGGCACGGTAATCCAGCCCCGTTGCCTTCCCGTGGTCGTGGTCACCCACCCGTCGCAGCTCCCGGCGAGACCGGTTGCAGCTCCCGGCCAGGCCGGTTGCAGCTGTTCCCGTCCACCAGGTGCAGATCCCCGGCATGCTTCCTCCTCTGCCAAGCGCCGACCTGTGGTCCATCACACGGGGGCGTCGGGAAGCAGGAAGGGGAGGGCTGATGAGCAGAGGTGAAGAGAGGAGCAGGGGATGCCTCGCCGGTGGGGGTATCGATGGAGAAACCGCGGCACTAGCCGGAGCCAAGCTCATGTAGAGAGGCGAGCGGGGGATGGATATGTGTGAGAGATGCTGAGGAGAGAGGCGAGTAGGGGATGAAAGGATAAGACACGGGCGGTTGAGATATAAAAGGACGGGTGTGTGCGGGCCCTGTGGCCGCGTGGCACCGACATGGTGGCTTGCGACTGGCCGAGCGTTCGGCCGGTGTGCCGCAGCCAAACGTTTCCCTTTCATAAAACTATAGTTCTGTAGGAATGAATGAATTAGTGCCATTTATATTAAGCTTAAAGAAGAAATGGAATGAAAAAGAAATGAAGAAAAATGTTGCACACGATTTGTACAAAAATTGCATTTTTATATAAATGCAAGATTAAATATATAATAGTGTATGTTTTGCACTCTAGGGCAATTTACACTCATATTGTACAATATTTACATGTATACTTACACACACACACACACACACACACACACACACACACACACACACACACACACACACACCCAACATCATTTACCCACATAGAAAACTGATTAAAAATGAAAAATAAAAAACAAACACACATAGAAAGGAAAGAAAATGAGAAAATGGGAAAAACATTAGGCGACTATCAAATAATAAAACAAAAAACATAAATAAAAATAAAAATGAAATTGACTGTAAGGATGAATAAATTCACGGCATTGGTATTACCCTAAATAAGAAAGAAAATGAAGAAAAAAATTAAGCAGAAAAAATCCTTGCACAGAGAATACACAAGACTTGCGGTGATCCATAACAATCATATAATATTAAAAGTTTTATATATGCCACAATTATATTCACTCTTCGAACAACAAAATAATAACAACATAAGTGATTAATCATCTCTCTATACTAGCTTGAACTAATTGCATCTCCCTAATTTCTCTCTCACTCTCTTTCATGAACACACGCGCACGTACAAATGGACACGCAGGCTCACGCATCTGCCTTTTCTATACCTATACGTATACTAATGAAAGAAACAAGTATTCTTAGTCTATTTTGCTATTTTAAGAAAATCCCTTAATATTTTTTACATTAAACCCGTAGTACATATTAAATGTTTTTAAAAATACTCATATCTTCTAAATCGTAAGTCCAAATTTAAAATGTTATATATGGAATTTGATTAGAAAAATATGTAGAATCTGAATATAATGTTATTTTTATCTGTTAACAATTTAAAATATATTATCCAGGCTGCAATGTTAATGCCACACCAACGCTTCCTCACCTCTGGCCATCAGTCTGTCGCGTCGTTTACCATCCCCGGTGGTGTTACGATCCTCTTTCCTTCCCCCTACCTTTTCTCGGTAGGTGCGGTGTCAACATTAGCAAACGAACCAATAGCCTACCGGCGTGCCACCATCAGCCTGTTAGACGACGCGCACCACAACCTTTGTTGAGCCGCTCCTCCCCGTAGGCGGCGAGTTCTGGCCAGCAAGACGAGCCGCAGTGCTGCATCGTCCTCCAGCGCCTGAACTGGGGTCGGCCTGTTGGACTATGCGCACCACAAGATCGTTTGTTTTTATCATTTTTCTTTAGTCACCCGTAACAACACCACATTTCGAACATGACATGAATAAATGCATGATCACTTGCCCGTTTTTTTGTATGAATTAAATCGACATGCAAGTCGTGTTGAAATAGAGCACCGGTAGAATTTTAAACTTCGCTTTTATAGGTTAAAACCATCTTTGTTTGGACCATAGCTACAAATTCTCAGATTGTAGACCATTTTTTGTAAATTAAAAGCGTGTGGTATTTTTTACTCCCGTTGCGACGCATAAGCCTTTTTGCTAGTTTTTTTAAAGGAAACGCATCTGCCTATTTAATTGATCACCTGGACTGTAGGCCGGTCACACCGTGGGCTGCTCTTGTCAAAGGACCAGCCGAGCCTTGTACATGGGCTGCTCTAGGCCTTAGGAAAAAAACCGACTGAAACTTAAAAGAAAATCAGGTGAGTGAAGTATTTCACATCTGACTTAAAACAAATTGAATTCAATCAAATTCTGCAGCCAATTAAACACATGACAGTTATATGAACCAAATTCACCTTTGACCAGAAACAAATTCAGAACTGAAATTTTTCAACACAATTAATTCAGAGGATAAAAAATGAGTCATTGAATAAAATCCACGCTAACATGTACTCCCTCCATTTCAAAATAGATGACCCAACTTTATACTAACTTTTTACTAAAGTTAGTACAAATTTGAGTTATCTATTTTGAAACGGAGGGAGTACATACTTACAGTAGTACATCAAGTTCTATGTAACGCCTAACTCTAATTCTTTGCCGCAGTAAAAAAAACTACAAACTGACAAATGACAATAGTTATTCTGGGAGAATAAGAATGAATCATAAGAGGATACCAGATAATGATAATCTCCGCCGCATGTGTTCATGAAAGCAAAAATTCATTCCACTATGTGCATCGGTGCATTTTCTCTACATCATTTGTGAACTTTCTTGCGTTTACAAGGCGGTGTGTGAATATGTACATGGACTTGTAGTTGGCATCTACTTCTTTCTAAACAAATTATATAAAAGATCTTCGCATAGACATTTGGTTACTCGCACCAACTTCAAACAAGCCGAGTGGGTGCAAAAAAAGCCCGTTTGGTTGCTCGTCTGACGTGTTGGCCCATGCTCGCGTCGCATGGTACTCAAAGAAGCATGTATCTTGGCTCGGGGGAAACGCTGGAATCTGTGATTTTTGTGAAGACAGGCTGAGGCGAGTGCAAGGTGAAGATCGGTGTATGCAGGGGAGCGGGCATGGAGATGGCGAGATACGAAAATCTGCTCGCATGGTATGGAGTGAAATCTAGTCTCACCCCCATTGTAGTGGGAGGACAAACCCAACATCAGTTTTGGAACAGGTGGTGGCGGCGATTTAGATACGTGATGCCGGTAGCGGAATGAACCGAGATCTTCGGCACCGAGACATGCTCCTCCCTTCGTCAGCTCCTCAGCCCCTTCGTCTTCATCTCCGTCTCGTCTACCTTGTCTCCGGTCGCCGTAGTCTCCCATGGAGGTATGCAGCATACAACCACCCCATCCCCGCACTATTAGGTTCTTGGGTAAGGTGTAGGTTTGATTTCATCGTTACTTACCACAACATCGATTTCCCTATGGCATATGAATGAAGCTTATCATTCAGTTTGTATTGCTCATAGTTGTGATTCAGGACTGGCTCCTTTTAGTTCATAAGAGTGTGGTTCATCGCAATTCCAGGAGTGTGGACACATACGCTCCCATGCTTCCTCGAGATAGGGAGAGGATTGCTAATTTGAACTACACCTACAAGCGTAACGATGTAGAGTCTGTGAACATGCTTCGAATGAGAAGTACCCCTTTAATTTCCAAGCTTGTGAAGACATTTAGAGAGAGGCAATTGATAAAAGATAGCATCCACACCTCTTTCAAAGAGCAAGTGATAATGTTTCTTAATGTTGTAAGTCATAACGAGATTCAGAGTGATTCACAACATATTCAGGAGATCAAATGGGACAATATCCTTGCCATGCCGCCACGGTCTCGCATCGACACCGAGCATTGCCGAGCTCCAGCTCCTTGTGATGGTCTGATGGAATCCCAGCTCTCCTCCAAGGTGCTTCACCGCAGGTCCTGGGCATCAGTCGTTTCTGCTCACGCTAAGTCGGCAACCCCATCTGATGTACTGCTCCAGTCCACTCTAGCAGCCCAGGCTGAGCTCCTGGTGCACGTTGGGAGCTTTCTGGAGCGAGCGGAGGCTGATCTGGGAAAGCTCTCTCTTGTGCCGGCTGTGTTGCAATCCGCTCCTGCGCCATGTCCTAGTGAGGTGGATGT
This sequence comes from Aegilops bicornis, assembly GCA_021605145.1. Taxonomy (NCBI): domain Eukaryota; kingdom Viridiplantae; phylum Streptophyta; class Magnoliopsida; order Poales; family Poaceae; genus Aegilops; species Aegilops bicornis. The sequence goes on from CM038673.1 coordinate 809,770,530, forward strand.
TGGTGGGCCAGTGGAGAATAGGGTCGCGGAGCTCTATGGTTGTTTCTCCCCTAGAGCTATGGACAACTCATCATCGCTGTCTGCCTTGCCCACTGTGATGTCTACCACTAAGGGCAGGACCATTGCCGTGGTTGTGCCTCCGGTGCTACAGGTGATGCCTAAGCTTCAAGTGTTACGCGCGAGCTATGATTCGCCTCTATCAGTGGAGCATATGATGGTGGACACGCAGGCAACCACGTGTGTGAGGGACATGATTCAACCTTGACATGTGTGTTGAGTGAGGTGAACTCGCCTGCGTGCTCACATGTGGCTTTATGCACCCATTCCACCCCCGCCGACGGATACTTCCAATGCTCTCTTTGCAAAAGAGCTTTGTGACTTGCTCGCTAGCATGGAGGATGTTAGCCCTCGAACTGGAAGAGCGATTGCTTGCCTCCTGACGGGAACAACATTCAAGGGCAAATACAAGAAGGCGAGTGATTGCCCTCGGACCGGTATAGGGAAGGAGAAGTAACTAAGATGCAAAGGCAAGAAGAGTGGCGCCATAGGTAAGGCGCCCGCAGCTGCTTAATGTATGATTCCCGGTCCCTCGGCTCATCCTCACAGTCGGCTCGTCCTCACGGTTTGGGTCGTCATTGTGATTTCGGCGTGGTCCACTATCTTTTGTTGGGATGTTCTTGTCGGGTTCAATTGTGGCGTACAAGCGTGAGGAGTTATTATGTGTTAGGAGGGTTTGGCGGGTTGCACGTGTGCTCGTGGGGTCATGATTGGTGAGTAACCCAATTACGGTCTGATTGTATCGGTTTAGCCCGGTTTCCCGTAGATTAACCGGGCAATTCTCTTCTTCTTAATTAATCGATGAGGCGTTTCTTTTGCCTCCGTTTCAAAAAAAAAATGAGACAATATCCTTGTATTTCAAGCAAGTCCTGTATGTGAATGGAGAGCTGAGAGGAGAGATAATGAAGCCATTTACTGGTCAAACTCCTCTTGGTATCCATTTCAAGGTGAGCAGTACTAACTATTAGTTCATGCCATGACATGAATTTATTGTTGTGAACAATAGCAATTCAGTTTGTTCATGCCTTCACATGATTGTACTGACGCAATTGATGGTACTCATGCAAACCTGCCAAATGGGCCAAATTTCGTCGGTTGGCCTAAATTTTGTTAGTGGAACCATCAATAATGTTCTCATCATCCCAACATTAGGATGACCTAGGTGACCATGCCATATCTTGACTTATCAAGATTCTAGAAAATTAATTTGTATGCCAAACATGTACCTAGTTTAATGCAGGTATAATACAATCCACAATATAGAGAAGCATTTACTCTAAATTTCCTTGAAAAACTATTTTGCTGAGTTACGAGTAGGTTTTCAACCTCACTCAGTTTATGAGTTTCAACATGAAAACCATTATAAATATTCTTAAAATTCAGCAAAGTACAGGTAGAATATAGATACATTCAGCAAAGATTACCATAACGTACCCACAGGGAGTGCAATTGTTGCTTGACTAGAACCAACAATTACTGCATCATGACCAACAATTGTCATGATACTTACACTACTCTTCTCAATAGTTTGCAAATACTGAATCTCCCTTAGACCCGGTTTCCACTTAACACATTTCCTTCTCAATTGGATTATTTTCAGAAGTTAACTATAGAGTACAGTATACATATAAACTCATGTAGAAATACACACTATAAGTCACTAGAGAGTGAAGTCCACCAGCATGTCATCGACACTAAGTAGTGGGTCTTTCTATTTGCTAAGCGTGCTCCTGGCTGCCCACATTCTGAGGAACATCTCAAGCCTCGAATCCATGAGAACACAACGGATCCATAGAGCGCAATATGCCTCCATTTATTTCAGGTGTACATAAACATGTATGCATCCAGTGACGCGAAAGGAAAGAAGGTTTCATAGTTGGCTTGACTTAGAAGTAACAAATCCTTTCTCTCTCAAGCTTTCGATAGTCTCCTTGAGGCTCGTCTCCAGGGGAATCAGCTCCATACCCAAACTTCCTATCTTGTCCTTCGATACCTGGTAGATAGGGACAAATGGTGCGTCATCTGCACACCTGCACAAAAAATGGAAAATAATGAGTCCTGTCACTACAGTGTCGACAAAGCCTCAACAAGAAATGGTGCAAATGAACAGCTTAAGCGCTCTACAGTGTCCGTGAAGCCTCAACGAGAAACGAGTAACTAATATCCAACACTGCTGTCCTCGATTCGATTTCAAGGGATTTACTTGAGAAAGCGCTTGGAAAGAATGTTAGCTTACTTGTCTGGCACTGGAAAATTGGGGTACATTTCGTGTATGATCTTGACAATCTCCGAGTGGTGAGCAACTCTTTCAACCATACAGTATCTTCCATTTGCCGAAGGAACTTCATATGCAAGGATATGTGCCAGGGCAACATCTTTAACATTTATCCATCCAAAGCTGAAATTGGGGTATGTAGAAGATGATCCTGCATGAAAATACCAAGGATTTCTTGTCAAGAGTTCAAAGATGTCTCGTTAGAGTAGACTTCTTCTGGCACAAGAACTGTAGTTTTAAATATTTTTGAGACATAAGCATCTAGTTCATGCATGTTTCCCATCGGTCAACAAATATCCTCTCTGCTAGATGAAAATATTTTTGAGACATAAACATCTATTTCATGCATGTTTCCCATCGGTCAACAAATATCCTCTCTGCTAGATGAAAATACTGTATATTAATGGCACTGAAGGTAACATAGGCCAGACCCCCATAGTGAACAATTAAACAACCATCTTATTGATATTTCTTATAAGATTCAGAACATTCACCGCACATGTCACGTGCAGCTTTAGGACGCAGATGCACAAACAATTAGCTAGATAAACAATGAAGAGTAGAATCATTCCAATATGGCAATGTCTACAGTGCTTATGCCAGTGCCCAAAACACATTGCACACATAAAAAGGAACGAAAGAAACATAATTCAACATCGCTTGGAATATCTTGAGCTTGTTTGCAGAAATTGTGCTAATGGCTTAACAGGGGTATTCTCTCAAACAAATGACAAATGCAAAATGTGTGTAGGGCGTAACAGAGCTCTACCTTACATACTTGCATAGAGCTAACCTATAAATAATTAATTATGAAGCCACATACAGACATACCATTTATAAACTTCAATATTGCTTCTGCGCTAGTATTCAGTGTAAGCTGCAACAGGGGACCGATGACCATTGCTGGGTTTATTGTAACTATTTCAAATCCATTATCATTTGCGAACTTCCATGCAGCTTCCTCAGCAAGGGTCTTGGATAGCACATACCATTGCTGAAGCAGATGAACATTCAAGAGAACAGATGAGAATGCAAATGATGTACAGTCAAGTATGCACATTCAGGAGAACAAAAGGATGTGAAAATAAAGTTTTGAAAGATTTGCATACAAAGTTATACAAGGCATCTAATTTCAAGTTAGGTAACAAATATCGAAAGAACTCTGTTAAAGCAGAAATTATGTCTAAGCTTATAGTCGATATGAGGAATGAAATGCATATCCCCACTGAAGAACGATGTGCTTATAATGATAAATGCAGTTGTCAGTTGTATAGTAATAGTAGCGATATACTTATGATGACAAGTGCAGATGTGAGTTGTATGTTAATAGTAGTGAAGTGATTATATATGTATATGCCGGTTCAACATCGATGAGGCAAGTACTATGTTTATATGCAGCAGAATCTTAACTGAACAATGTGTAGATGCAGAGTCCTTCTGCAATTGTTGATTAGCAGCAGACAGAGACTGACTATTATAACATACTGGCATTAGTGTTGACTTAACCAGGTATGACACAAATAAAGATGGAACAAGATCAATTGACAGTTACTTTCCTATTCTTAAATTTCTCATTATGGATTATGTAGAATTGGACTCAACCTACATCCTTGTGTGAAAACACAAAAACCAAGATCTTCAACAACAATGGTATCACCCTCTCATCCTAAGAAACTGTATTTCAGTAGAGATATATGCAAGTCATCTAGTACACAAATCAAGGGCATTTAAGTGCAGGCAGAGTGATAGACATATAGAGCTGGATGTATTATTAACGTGACTTGCCACAGGCAAATCAAACCAGAATTTTACCACTCCATGTGTGAAAAACAACCGGAGTTGTATCAGCTCAAAATGGCATATTACCTGATTCTTTTCACAGATCTCAGCACTTGAAAACCATGTCTCATCAACTACAACATCAGGAGTTCTTGGCTTCCCATTGTAGGCAACAGCAGCCATGGACGACGTTATGATCACTCTCTTGATAGAGGCTTTCTTGCAGGAACGGAGAACATTGAGTGTTCCATTGACAGCTGGGTCAAGTAACTCAGCCTGCAAGGCAGTAAAGACACAGATAAGTATATAGAACAAACGTCCGGTGAAGCTGTTGTATTTACTAGCTGAACATCATAAACAGTTTTAGCTGTTGAAAACATAAGCCGGCGCACATGCATAAGGAACAAACACATGTTGTATCTAATTCTGCAGTGACCATGATATGTGCTAACCTTGGGATCCTTGACATTGTGATAAAAGGGAGAAGCCGTGTGGAAGACACAATCAGAACCGGCAATGGCCGCATCGAAAGAGCCTTCTTCCAACAAGCTTGCTTTGAACAAGTGCAGCCTGTCCTTGGCTCCATCCAGGGCCTGCAGGTGCAATGTTTTCTTGGGGTCGGCTGGAAGAAGGAACCGTCAGTTCAGTTAGCGCCGCACATGCATGTTTTATTAAAATGAAAAGATTCCAACGGCCAATCTATGTTGATTCTGAACTCCAACAATCCAAAAGATTTATTATAATGAGAAAAAAAAAAGACTGTCGCAGCAACACACTAGCAACACTATTACGGGAAATCGGTTCTGTAGTTTTTAATTCACAGGTCAGAATGGCTGCCCCTTGACTCTTACAGAATCTAGATTCAGATTTATATACTACTCCCTCCGTTCCTAAATATAAGTCTTTCTAGAGATCTCAATATGGAGTATATACGGATGTATGTAGACGTAGTTTAGAGTGTAGATTCACTCAGTTTGCTCCGTATGTGGTCCATATTAGAATCTCTAGAAAGACTTATATTTAGGAACGGAGGGAGTATATAATACTACTAGTTGCAGTGGAGAGATGGCGTTGACTCCCCAGCACTCACTCACAGCATGCTAACTAACTACTGTAATTCGGTGGCACATACAAGTAGGGAGGGAGTGCAAACAGCTTCTTCTTCTTCTTCTTCTTCCTTGTACAATTAATTCCAATTTGACAAGCTGAACAAAACCTAGTTCCCCACCCACTGAATCGATGAACCCCTGGCGGCCGCGGGGACCAAGCAAGAACCAACTGAACCTATAACCAAGCGATAATCATGGATCCACCACCTAGAGCAGGCGGGGAGAGCGAAGAAGGGGAGGGGATGGAAGGGGGTCCTGAGTCCTGACCGTACCGGTGTCCCTGACGGTGGCGCGGACGGTGTAGCCGCGGTGGAGGAGGAGCTTGACGAGCCAGGAGGCGATGTAGCCCGAGGCGCCGGTGACGCACACCACCTTCCCCATCCCGGAGCTCATCTCTTCCGGCGGCGGCGGCTGGCTGGAGACTCGGAAGGGGAGGATGGGTGGGTAGGTAGGACTGTGGAGTGGAGATCAGAAAGCGGGCCTACAAGTAAGTAACTAGTGTCAGCCCCGTGAGGCGTCAGCGCTTGCGCTTCCGACTCGGCCCAGCGTCACCGCACACGCACCTCTACAACCGGCCCCTCTACTTTTTTCCCGTGCGATTTGATGAAACATCCCTTTTGCTCAGTATCCCACCGACTGTGGTTTTTTACGGACACTGGTAAAATGCCCGTGCATTGTACGAAACCTCAATATGCATTTTTTTATAAAATATCTGTTGTGATTGGACCCATATGAAAGTAATAAAAGCTAATGATATCTCAAGAAAGAGGAAAGATAAGGTGAGGAGGAATGGGATAAGAACTTGGTTTACCCCTAGAAAAAAAAATCCGTTCGCTCCGTGTTCAATCATAAAAGTGACCCAATTGGTATCACGGCCCACTTCCTCCCTAAACGTCTGGACGAACCGACATTCCTCAAACCGAGACCATATTGAGTCATGGTTGAGACTTAGAACATGCTCTTATGCATTGTCGTTGTATTGTGTACGTTCGTGTTGTAGTTTGATTTGCTTCTCCTCTGGTTGTGATGGGAGTAGATCTGTCTTTCTTTTAATTTACCATTTGCCTTCTATAAAGGCTAAGGCACGCATTTTACGTCTCTTGAATTAAACTGAGACCATATCTACAGACAATACGAGGAGTTACGGACGTGTCCGGGCGTGCACAGGCAAGCCTCCATATTACCTGCAGCGAACCAACAACCCCGCCTGCAGCCACTTCGGCCAGAAGACAGTGGCAACAATGGCGTTCATCGGTCTCGGTCAGGGAGGAAGGCCGCCAGAGCTCACGCGTTTTGGGGCTGGAGCCGGGGCTCACGCGTGCTGGGTGACGGTGTAATACACCGAGGGTGGCCTCTCGGCGGGAAGCCTAGTGGCAGGCCTGCCTCCGAGCCCGGGTAGCCTGCCAGGGACCCGGTGTGTCTTGATTTTAGCCCAACCTAGCCTTTTCAAATCTTTGGCTAGCCAAAATATTGATTGAGCTTTCTGTGGCCCATAGGATGGCCAATATTGGCAAGAAACACTAACTCCTCAAAATCATCATAAAAACATACCCTCAAACCTCTCTCCTCCCGAAACCTTTGCCTCCACCAACCATGTTGCCGTCGCCGACGATACAATCGCTACCGAATGAACTACTCGAGGAGATCTTCTTTCGCCTCCCGCCGAATGAGCCCGCGTGCCTCGTGCGTGCCTCTGTCGCCAACAAGCGATGGCTCGGTCTTCTCTCCTGCCATGCCTTTCATGCTCGCTACCGTAAGTTCCATGGATCTCCCCCATGCTGGGGTTCCTTTATTCCTGGCCCCTCGACTTTCTCCCGAGGAAAGCCCCCTCCCCGCTGTGGGTGTCAAAACCGGCGGATCTCGGGTAGGGGGTCCCGAACTGTGCGTCTAGGCGGATGGTTACAGGAGACAAGGGACACGAGGTTTTTACCCAGGTTCGGGCCCTCTCGATGGAGGTAAAACCCTACTCCTGCTTGATTAATATTGATGATATGGGTAGTACAAGAGTGGATCTACCACGAGATCAGAGAGGCTAAACCCTAGAAGCTAGCCTATGGTATGATTGTTGTTCGTCTCACGGACTAAAACCCTCCGGTTTATATAGACACCGGATAGGGTTAGGGTTACACAGAGTCGGTTACAATGGTAGGAGATCTACATATCCGTATCGCCAAGCTTGCCTTCCACGCCAAGGAAAGTCCCATCCGGACACGGGACGAAGTCTTCAATCTTGTATCTTCATAGTCCAGGAGTCCGGCCAACGGTTATAGTTCGGCTATCCGGACACCCCCTAATCCGGGACTCCCTCAGTAGCCCCTGAACCAGGCTTCAATGACGACGAATCCGGCGCGCAAATTGTCTTCGGCATTGCAAGGCGGGTTCCTCTTCCGAATACTTCATAGAAGATTTTGAACACAAGGATAGTGTCCGCTCGCAAAACAAGTTCCACATACCACCGTAGAGAGAATAACCTTTGCATAGATCTGGCGACGTATCCCCGGCGTGACATCACACCACGGCCGAGCCTTTATACGAATCGTTTTTCTTGTCCCATCTCGGTAGCGTTTAGCGAGGCGGTTTCTTGACGCGTCTTATCGAGCGGAGATCGTGCCCCTTTATCGGTAGCGTTTAGCGAGGCGGTTTCTTCAAAGACGCCTTATCGGGACTCTAGTGAGGTGGAATCCGTCGATGATTGGGTCAAGAACCAATGCGCGAATCCGCCGTGGCGGATGCTAGTGGGGTGGTCCCTTCGATAAAAGGTGATCGGGCAGGAGGACCATGGGTTGAACTTTGGGGCGACTGGCTCCATCGCATATACGTCCCTTAGTGCACGCTTCCGCTCCCTTATGATAAGAGAGACTTTGTTGCTAGGAAGCACGGTAAAGAAAGAGAACCTTGGGTTCACAAACCCATACCTTTTCCTCCTAAGCCATCCAAGAAAAAGGATGATGAGGATTTTGAGCGCTTTGCTGAAATGATTAGACCCATCTTTTTGCGTATGCGATTAACTGATATGCTCAAAATGAATCCTTATGCTAAGTATATGAAAGAAATTGTCACTAATAAAAGAAAGATACCGGAAGCTGAAATTTCCACCATGCTTGCTAATTACACTTTTAAGGGGGGAATACCTAAGAAACTAGGAGATCCAGGAGTACCAACTATACCATGCTCCATTAAAAGAAATTATGTTAAAACTGCTTTATGTGATCTTGGAGCTAGTGTTAGTGTTATGCCTCTCTCTTTATATCGTAAACTTGATTTGAATAAGTTGACACCTACTGAAATATCTTTGTAAATGGCTGATAAATCAACTGCTATACCTGTCGGTATTTGTGAGGACGTGCCTGTTGTGGTTGCAAACGTTACTATCTTAACGGACTTTGTTATTCTTGATATTCCCGAGGACGATAGTATGTCTATTATTCTTGGAAGACCCTTTTTGAATACTGCAGGGGCTGTTATTGATTGCAACAAAGGCAATGTCACTTTTCATGTTAATGGTAATGAGTATCAGTACACTTTACGAGGAAACAACCTCAAGTCCACAAGATCAATTCTATGGGAAAAATTCCATCAATTATTTTTGGAGGTTTTGAATTTCCTCTTCCTACTGTCAAGAAGAAATATGATATTCTTATTATTGGGGATGTGCATATCCCGTTCGTGTAACATAGTGTTATTCGAAATTTCTCCGGTTCCATGTTAGTCGGAATGAGTTTGTTAACAAGACTTGATCAACCTTGTTAGTGGATTCCTTTTGATGAGCATGAGATGGATGAAACTAGAAGGCACAACCTTCTGTACCCTCCTTTTACTTTCTGTTATTTAGTTGAAATAAAGTAAAAATAGTATTTTCCTGTCTGTTTTCTGAATTATCCGTGCAATATAAAAATACCCCGAAAATAAAAGTTCTCCAAATGCCCTGAAAATGGAATATGATTTTTTCTGGAATATTTGAGAATATCTGGCACTGAGAACACAGCAGGGGGAGCAAGCACCTGACCACGAGGGTCCAGGGCGCGCCCACCCCTACAGGGCGCGCCCCCTTCCTCGTGGGCCCATGGTGGATCCCCTCCACTTATTCCTGCATCCACACACTTCTTCTTCATCCCCAAAAAATCACCATCCAGCTCAAGCACGAGTTCTAGCTCATTTTACTGCGATTTTCGATCTCCTTGCTCAAAGCACCTCTCACAAAACTGCTTTAGGGGATTGTTCCTTGGTATGTGACTCCTCCATTGGTCCAATTAGTTTTTGTTCTAGTGCTTTATTCATTGCAAATTTGTGCTGCCTAGGTGACCATGTTCTTGAGCTTGCATGTCAAATTTATATGGTTCTAAGTAGTTCTAATGCATGATATAGGCTTTAGGCACTTGCAGGAGTAGTTGCTATCAATTTTGTTGAGCTTGGTTCACTTTTATTTGAAGTTACTAAAAATTTCAGAATTTTTCAGAAAATAATGAAGAGATTTTTGAGGGGCTCATTGAGCCGAAGCTCGAAGGAAAAGCAAGGTGAAGAAGCAGAGATGCCCAAATATAATTTGCCTCGCACCGCGGAGGTTCGGCCGTGTGAATGGCCTTCCAATGATTTCTTGAGAGCAGCCGAGATTTATGGTGATTTTTATGAATAGGCTGAGAATGCAGGCCTCACTGACTTCCTCCGCGACCAACGCGAACAATATCTCTTACTCATCAATACTTTTGTGCAAAACTTCTACTATTATCCTAAGGAATCACCTCCTTCAGTAGAGTTTCATTTATATGATGTGGTTAAGAAGATATCACTAGATGAATTTTGCAAGGTTTGCAAAATACCTTTCGAGGGTAGTTTAGAGGAACCACATCGTAAAGATGTGGATGAGTTTATTGACACTATTACTATAGGGGAAACTAGGAAGGTTTCCGATGCAAGAATCACTAGCATACATTTTCCTGTTTTATGCTACTTTGCAATATTTGCTAGTCGTTGCTTAATTGGTCGCGGAAACTGTGGAAACCTTAGTGTTCTTGATATTATGATTTTGTTCCATGGTTTTTTTTGTGATAACTCTGTTAGTATGGGCGGTATTATTGCTAAACGGTTAAGTCTGAACCGTACAAAGGGCCCTATCTTTGGAGGTATTTACGCTTCACGCCTTGCTGCACACTATAACATACCTATTAGGCACTATGAAAAATAAGAAAAATTGATGCCCACTGTTTACTTAGGTTATAAGAGTATGGTAGCGCATGATTTTATCGTTAAGAATAGGGAAGGGGCGCTTAAATACAAATTGTTCTTTGATAAACATCACCCTGAGACTATTACCTTGCCTGCTCCTTCCTTGTTTGATTTATCTGCAGGTCCATATCTCGTTCCGCTGGCGGCCATTCACGCCTACCGGAACCCTACATCAGCCACAGAGCCGGAGCCGGAACCACAATTTGATCCTCCACGACAATCTAATTACTAGTGGGAGCCGGAGATGATTGCCAACCAGTGACAATCAGAGTCTTCTTCATTTCAGTACAACCCCAACTACAACTATGGATATCCGCCAGGCCATCCGTGGCAATAAACCAACTTAGGCCAAAAGCCTAAGCTTGGGGGAGTACATATTTCTCACCGACATTACATTCATGTTAACACACTCATTGCTAGATGTCGGTGCTCATACTCTTTCTCTGTAATATCCATGCTAGTTTATTTTCCTTTTTCTTGCTTTCTTCTTGTGTGTTTAATAAACCTTAAGAAAAAAAACCAAAAAAATTAGTGTAGCTTTTAGTTAAGTTTACTTTTCTTGCTGTAGTAGTAATAATTAAAAAGAAAACCCAAAAAGATTTCCCGTCCTTCTTTTGCTTGTTGGGAGCTTTCCCATGTAAATAGTTTTATTTCTTTTCTTTTCTTTGAGGGTCGATAGGAGAAGACCATAATTAAATTGTTGAAGTGGCTCTTATATGCATTATTGTTGATTTAACCAAGAGCCCATATTGCCTTGTCATCTCCTGTTTATTGAATGCTCATGATTCCAGCTTAGTCCAATGCACGTGCACTCTTATTATTTTCACATCGCTCGTCGTGCAAGTGAAAGGCAATAATGACGATATATGATGGACTGATTGAGATGAGAGAAGCTGGTATGAACTCGACCTCTCTTGTTTTTGTAAATATGATTAGTTCATCGTTCCTGATTAGCCTATTATGAATAAACATGTTTGCAATGACAATTAGAGATTATAGTTGCTTGTGCCATGCTTAATTATCTATGAGTTATAATGGTTTACCTTGCGTGCCAACATGCTATTAAAATGGTTGTGATGTGGTATAGTAGGGTGGTATCCTCCTTTGAATGATTTAAGTGACTCGACTTGGCACATGTTCACACATGTAGTTGAAACAAATCAACATAGCCTTCACGATATTTATGTTCATGGTGGATTATATCCTACTCATGCTTGCACTTAATGTTTATTAATTTTAATGCATGTTCATGACTGTTGTCGCTCTCTAGTTGGTCGCTTCCCAGTATTTTGCTAGCCTTCACTTGTACTAAGCGGGAATACTGCTTGTGCATCCAATCCCTTAAACCCCAAAGTTATTCCATATGAGTCGACCAATACCTTCCTATATGCGGTATCTACCTGCCGTTCCAAGTAAATTTGTATGTGCCAAACTCTAAACCTTCAAATGAAATTCTGTTTTGTATGCTCGAATAACTCATGTATCAACTAGGGCTGTCCGTATCTTCCATGCTAGGCGGGTTATTCTCAAGAGGAGTGGACTCCGCTCCTCACTCACGAGAAAATGGCTGGTCACCGGGATGCCCAGTCCCATGCTTTATGCAAATCAAATCAAAATAATTGCAAACAAAACTCCCCCGGGACTGTTGTTAGTTGGAGGCACTCGCTGTTTCGAGCAAGCCATGGATTGATGCTTGTTAGTGGAGGGGGAGTATAAAACTTTACCATTCTGTTTGGGAACCGCCTATAATGTGTGTAGCATGGAAGATATCGCCATCTCTTGGTTGTTATGTTGACAATAAAAGTATGCTGCTCAAAATATTATTTATCTCTGCTTTAAAACCGAGCTCGGGCACCTCTACAAATCCCTGCTTCCCTCTGCAAAGGGCCTACCTATTTACTTTCATGTTGAGTCATCACCCTCTTATTAAAAAGCACTAGCTAGAGAGCGCTACTGTCATTTGCATCCATTACTATTAATTTATATTGGGTATGACTATGGCTGGATCTCTTTTACCATGAATTATAATGTCTATTCAGTCTCTGATCTTTTAAAGGTGCTCTGCATTTATGTTTTGCGGTCTCAGAAAGGGCTAGCGAGATACCATCTTGTTATATCATATCATGATTGTTTTGAGAAAGTGTTGTCACCCGAGATTTATTATTATTACTCACTAGTTGATTATGCCATTGATATGAGTAAACATGAGACCTAAGTGTTATTGTGAATGTGGTTAGTTATAATCTTTGCTGAAAACTTGAATGCTGGCTTTACATATTTACAACAACAAGAGCAAATAGAGTTTGTAAAAGTTTTTCTTTATCACTTTCAGTTTATCAACTGAATTGCTTGAGGGCAAGCAAAGGTTTAAGCTTGGGGGAGTTGATACGTCTCCGTCGTATCTACTTTTCCAAACACTTTTGCCCTTGTTTTGGACTCTAACTTGCATGATTTGAAGGGAACTAACTCGGACTGACGCTGTTTTCAGCAGATTGCCATGGTGTTTGATACGTCTCCAACGTATCTATAATTTTTGATTGTTCCATGCTATTATATTACCCCTTTTGGATGTTTATGGGCTTTATTTTACACATTTATATCATTTTTGGGACTAACCTACTAACCGGAGGCCCAACCCATATTGCTGTTTTTTTGCCTATTTCAGTATTTCGAAGAAAAGGAATATCAAACAGAGTCCAAACGGAATGAAACCTTCGGGAGCGTGATTTTTGGAACAAACGTGATCCAGAGGATTTGGAGTGCAAGTCAAGAAGCAGCCGAGGCCTCCACGAGATAGGAGGGCGCCCCCCCCCCCTATAGGGCGCGTCCCCCTGTCTCGTGGGCTCCTCGGGCGGCCACTGATGTACTTCTTCTTCCTATTATCCTGTATATACCTACGTTCCCCGAAAACATCCAGGGGCACCACGAAACACAATTTCCACCGCCGTAACCTTCTGTATCCGCGAGATCCCATCTTGGAGCCTTCGCCGGCACTCTGCCGGAGGGGTAATCAACCATGGAGGGCCTCTACATCAACATCCTTGCCCCTCCGATGAGTTGTGAGTAGTTTACCATAGACCCTCTGGGTCCATTGTTATTAGCTAAATGGCTTCTTCTCTCTTTTTGGATCTCAATACAATGTTCTCCCCTCTCTTGTGGAGATCTATTCGATGTAAACTCTTTTTGCGGTGTGTTTGTCGAGATCCGATGAATTGTGGGTTTATGATCAAGTTTATCTATGAATAATATATGAATCTTCTCTGAATTCTTCTATGTATGATTAATTTATCTTTGCAAGTCTCTTCGAATTATCAGTTTGGTTTGGCCTACTAGATTGGTCTTTCTTGCCATGGGAGAAGTGCTTAGCTTTGGGTTCAATCTTGCGGTGTCCTTACCCAGTGATGTAAAGGGTTGCAAGGCACGTATTGTATTGTTTCCATCGAGGATAACAAGATGGGGTTTATATCATATTGCATGAGTTTATCCCTCTACATCATGTCATCTTGCTTAATGCGTTAATCTGTTCTTATGAACTTAATACTCTAGATGCAGGCAGGAGTCGATCGATATGTGGAGTAATAGTAGTAGATGTAGGCAGGAGTCGGTCTACTTGTTATGGACGTGATGCCTATATACATGATCATGCCTAGATAATCTCATAACTATGCGCTTTTCTATCAATTGCTCGACAGTAATTTGTTCAGCCACCGTAATACTTATGCTATCTTGAGAGAAGCCACTAGTGAAACCTATGGCCCCCGGGTCTATCTCCTATCATATTTGCTTCCAATCTACTTTTACTTGCATCTTTACCTTTTGCATCTATATTATAAAATACCAAAAATATATTTATCTTATCATACTATCTTTATTAGATCTCACTTTCGCAAGTGGCCGTGAAGGGATTGACAAGCCCTTTATTGCGCTGGTTGTGAGTTCTCAGTTTGTTTGTGTAGGTGCGTGGGACTTTTGAGGAGCCTCCTATTGGATTGATACCTTTGTTCTCAAAACTGAGGGAAATACTTACGCTACACTTGCTGCATCACCCTCTCCTCTTCGAGGAAAACCAACGCAAGCTCAAGACGTAGCAAGAAAGATTTCTGGCGCCGTTGCCGGGGAGCTCTTCGCTCAAGTCAAGACATACCAAGTACCCATCACAAACCCATCTCCCTCGCATTTACATTATTTGCCATTTGCCTCTCGTTTTCCTCTCCCCCACTTCACCTTGCCGTTTTATTTGCCCTCTCTTTCCCAATCTCCTCCTCTCTTTCGCTTGCCCTTTTGTTTGCTCGTTTGGTTGGAATAGATGCTTATTTATTGCTAAACAGAGAACTTAAGATCTATGGATCCTCATCCACTTGCTAATCTTTTTAAGAGATCCAATTATGTTGAACCAATTGCTAGTGAGTTTTGTGCACTAGATTATCTTTATGAAGTTTTACTTGAAATTCGTGAATCTGAAAATTACGATGAAGAAATTTATGAAGAGATTCACAATAACTCCTTGAATAAAAAGCATGATTGCAATGATTTTCCTATAAATTCTCTTGATGTCAATTGTGCTAATAATATGCAAAACCCTAAGCTTGGGGATGCTAGTTCTTCTATGTCTACTACGTGTTTCAATGATCATGATTGGGGTGATTCTTCTTATAACCTTGAAAATTTATTTAAGCCCCATGATGAATATGAGATTGATAGTAGTGTTTGCAATAATATTGAAAGTGGGTTTTGAAGAGTGTCAACTTTAGATCCCACATATTTGGAGTATGTTCAATCTTATGATATTTTTGATAAAAGTGGGTTTGGAAAGGTCATGATTTTAGTTAATGTTAATCCCACTATCTTGGAAGAGTATCAACTTTGCATGCATGTGGATCATGTTGAAAATATGTTTTGTGATAGCTATTTTGTTGAATTTTCCTATGATCCTACATGCAATTATTATGAGAGAGGAAAATATGGTCGTAGAAATTTTTATCTTATTAAATTACCTCTCGTCATGTTGAGATTGCTATTGTCTCTTTCTTCTTCCTTGCGCATACTAGTTTTTGCTTGCCTTGCAAATTTGTTTGCCTATAATATGCCTATGCATAGGAAGTATGTTAGACTTATATTTGTTTGTCACGTGTTTTATGACGCTCTCTTTGTGCTTCAATTCTTGACTTTCATGTGAGCATCATTGAAATCTCAATGCCTAGCTATAAGGCTTTAAAGAAAAGCGCTTGTTGGGAGACAACCCAATTTATTTCCTTTCTGTCGTTGAATAAATAATCCATCTACCTTCTGTTTAGATGTGGTTTTATCTTTTAATTAGTGTTTGTGCCAAGTTAAACCTATAGGATCTTCTTGGATGATAGTTATTTGATCTTGCTGTAATTTCCAGAAACTTTCGGTTCACGAAAACAATTGTTAAAAATCACCAGAACGTGATAAAATAGTGATTCCAATTGCTGATGATCAATAAACAAATTGCCTAGGTCGTCATATTTTGGCTGAATTTTGTGAGGTCCAGAAGTTTGCGTTAGTTACAGATTACTACAGACTGTTCTGTTTTTGACAGATTCTGTTTTTCGTGTGTTGTTTGCTTATTTTGATGAATCTATGGCCAATAAAATAGTTTATAATCCATAGAGAAGTTGGAATACAGTAGGTTTAACACCAAATTAAATAAAGAATTAGTTCATTGCAGTAGCTTATGTGGTGGTTTTCTTTTCTTTCACTAACGGAGCTTACGAGATTTCCTGTTGTGTTTTGTGTTGTGAAGTTTTCAAGTTTTGGGTAAAGCTTTTATGGACTATGGAATAAAGGGTGGCAAGAGCCTAAGCTTGGGGATGCTTATGGCACCCCAATATATTCAAGAATATTCAAAATCCTAAGCTTGGGAATGCCCCGGGAAGGCATCCCCTCTTTCGTCTTCGTTCATTGGTAACTTTACTTGGAGCTATATTTTTATTCGCCACATGATAAGTGTTTTGCTTGGAGCGTCGTGTATTATATTAGTCTTTGCTTTTTAGTTTACCACAATCATCCTTTCTGTACACACCTTTTGGGAGAAGCCTATTTGATTAGAATTTGCTAGAATACTCTATGTGCTTCACTTATATCTTTTGAGCTTGATAGTTTTTGCTGTAGTACTTCACTTATATCTTTTAGAGCACGGTGGTGTCTTAATTTTGAAGAAATTTCTAGTCTCTCATGCTTCACTTATATTATTTTGAGAGTCTTTTAGAACAGCATGGTATTTGCTATGGTTATAAAATTGGTCCTAGAATGGTAGGCATCCGAGTTGGGTATAATAAAAACTATCATAGAAAGTGAATTGGATGCTATGATCAATTTGATGCTTGATAATTGTTTTGAGATATGGAGGTAGTGATATTAAAGTCATGCTAGTTGGGTGATTATGAATTTAAAGAATGCTTGTGTTGAAGTTAGAAAGTCCCGTAGCATGCACGTATGGTTAAAGTTGTGTAACAAATTTGAAACATGAAGTGTACCTGGCATGTGCATCCTTATGAGTGGCGGTCGGGGACGAGCGATGGTCTTTTCCTACCAATCTATCCCCCTAGGAGCATGCGCATAGTACTTGATTTTTGATGACTTCTAAATTTTTGCAATAAGTATATGAGTTCTTTTGACTAATGTTGAGTCCATGGATCATACGCACTTTTACCTTTCCGCCTTTGCTAGCCTCTTCGGTACCGTGCATTGCCCTTTCTCACCTTGAGAGTTGGTGCAAACTTCGCCGGTGCATCCAAACCCCGTGATACGATACGCTCTATCGCACATAAACCTCCCTATATCTTCCTCAAAACAGCCACCATACCTACCTATTATGAAATTTCCATAGCCATTCCGAGATATATTGCCATGCAACTTTCCACCGTTCCGTTCATCATCATCATGACATACTTTACTTCTGTCATATTGCCATTGCATGATCATGTAGTTGACATTGTATTTGTGGCAAAGCCACCATGCATTATTTTTCATACATGTCACTCTTGATTCATTGCACCATCCCGGTACACCGCCAGAGGCATTTATATAGAGTCATATCTTGTTCTAGTTTTGCGTTGTAATTCTTGAGTTGTAAATCCATAAAAGTGTGATGACCTTCATTATTAGAGCATTGTCCTAGTGAGGAAAGGATGATGAAGGCTATGATTCCCCCACAAATCGGGATGAGACTTCGGACTTTAAAAATAAAAAAAAGAAAGAAAAGAAAAGAAAAAAGGGAAAGAAAGAAAAAAAGAAAGAAAGAAAAAAAAGAAAGAAGAAAATAAAAATGAGAGAAAAAGAGAGAAGGGACAATGCTACTATCTCTTTTTCCACACTTGTGCTTCAAAGTAGCACCATGATCTTCATGATAGAGAGTCTCCTATGTTGTCACTTTCATATACTAAGTGGGAATTTTTCATTATAGAACTTGGCTTGTATATTCCTACGATGGGCTTCCTCAAATGCCCTAGGTCTTCGTGAGCAAGCAAGTTGGATGCACACCCACTAGTTTTCTTTTGTTGAGCATTTATTTATAGCTCTAGTGCATCCGTTGCATGGCAATCCCTACTCCTCATGTTGACATCAATTGATGGGCATCTCCATAGCCCGTTGATTATCCTCATCAATGTGAGACTTTCTCCTTTTTTGTCTTCTGCACACAATCCCCATCATCATATTCTATTTCACCCATAGTGCTATATCCATGGCTCACGCTCATGTATTGCGTGAAGGTTGAAAAAGTTTGAGATTATTTAAGTATGAAACAATTGCTTGGCTTGTCATCGGGGGTATAGAAGTTGGGAACATCTTTGTGTGACGAAAATGAAGCATGGCCTAACTATATGATTATGTAGAATGAACTTTCTTTTGCCATGTTATTTTGAGAAGACATGATTACTTTGATTAGTATGCTTGAAGTATTACTATTTCATTTATCAATATGAACTTTTATTTTGTATTCATTTGGATCTGAACATTCATGCCACAATAAAGAAAATTACATTATGAATTATGCTAGGTAGCATTCCACATCAAAAATTCTCTTTTTATCATTTACCTACTCGAGGACGAGCATGAATTAAGCTTGGGGATGCTTGATACGTCTCCAACGTATCTATAAATTTTGATTGTTCCATGCTATTATATTACCCCTTTTGGATGTTTATGGGCTTTATTTTACACATTTATATCATTTTTGGGACTAACCTACTAACCGGAGGCCCAACCCATATTGCTGATTTTTTGCCTATTTCAGTATTTCAAAGAAAAGGAATATCAAACGGAGTCCAAACGGAATGAAACCTTCGGGAGCATGATTTTTGGAACAAACGTGATCTAGAGGACTTGGAGTGCAAGTCAAGAAGCAGCCGAGGCCTCCACGAGATAGGAGGGCCCCCCCCCCTATAGGGCGCGCCCCCTGTCCCGTGGGCCCTCGGGCGGCCACCGACGTACTTCTTCTTCCTATATATACCTACGTACCTCGAAAACATCCAGGGGCACCACGAAACACAATTTTCACCGCCGTAACCTTCTGTATTCGTGAGATCCCATCTTGGAGCCTTCACGGCACTCTGGGAGGAATCAACCATGGAGGGCCTCTACATCAACATCCTTGCCCCTCCGATGAGTTGTGAGTAGTTTACCACAGACCCTCTGGGTCCATAGTTATTAGCTAGATGTCTTCTTCTCTCTTTTGGATCTCAATACAATGTTCTCCCCCTCTCTTGTGGAGATCTATTCGATGTAAACTCTTTTTGCGGTGTGTTTGTCGAGATCGATGAATTGTGGGTTTATGATCAAGTTTATCTATGAATAATATTTGAATCTTCTCTGAATTCTTACATATGATTAAGTTATCTTTGCAAGTATCTTGAATTATCAGTTTGGTTTGGCCTACTAGATTGGTCTTTCTTGCCATGGGAGAAGTGCTTAGCTTTGGGTTCAATCTTGCGGTGTCCTTACCCAAAGGATGTAAAGGGTTGCAAAGGCACGTATTGTATTGTTGCCATCGAGGATAACAAGATGGGGTTTATACCATATTGCATGAGTTTATCCCTCTACATCATGTCATCTTGCTTAATGCGTTACTCTGTTCTTATGAACTTAATACTCTAGATGCATGCAGGAGTCGGTCGATGTGTGGAGTAATAGTAGTAGATACATGCAGGAGTCGGTCTACTTGTTATGGACGTGATGCCTATATACATGATCATGCCTAGATAATCTCATAACTATGCGCTTTTCTATCAATTGCTCGACAGTAATTTGTTCACCCATCGTAATACTTATGCTATCTTGAGAGAAGCCACTAGTGAAACCTATGGCCCCCGGGTCTATCTTCTATCATATTTGCTTCCAATCTAGTTTTACTTGCATATTTACTTTTTGCATCTATATTATAAAATACCGAAAATATATTTATCTTATCATACTATCTTTATTAGATCTCACTTTCGCAAGTGGCCGTGAAGGGATTGACAAGCCCTTTATTGCGTTGATTCTTGAGTTCTCGGTTGTTTGTGTAGGTGCGTGGGACTTTTGAGGAGCCTCCTACTAGATTGATACCTTGGTTCTCAAAACTGAGGGAAATACTTACGCTACACTTGCTGCATCACCCTCTCCTCTTCGAGGAAAACCAACGCAAGCTCAAGACGTAGCAGTGTTATTTATGTGCAGAAAAAAAGTTCTCGGAATGACCTGAAACTCCACGGAACTTATTTTTGGAAAATATTAAAAATACTGGAAGAAGAATCCACGTCCGGCGGGCCTCCACCTGTCCACGAGGGTGGAGGCGCCTGCCCCCCTGGGCGCGCCCCCTGCCTTGTGTGCCCCCTGGCGCTCCCCCGACCTCAACTCCAACTCCATATATTCGTGTTCGGGGAGAAAAAATCAGAGAAGGATTCATCGCGTTTTACGATACGGAGCCGCCGCCAAGCCCTAAAACCTCTCGGGAGGGCTGATCTGGAGTCCGTTCGGGGCTCCGAAGAGGGGAATCCATCGCCGTCGTCGTCATCAACCATCCTCCATCACCAATTTCATGATGCTCACCGCCGTTCCTGAGTAATTCCATCGTAGGCTTGCTGGTCGGTGATGGGTTGGATGAGATTTATCATGTAATCGAGTTAGTTTTGTTAGGGTTTGATCCCTAATATCCACTATGTTCTGAGATTGATGTTGCTATGACTTTGCTATGCTTAATGCTTGTCACTAGGGCCCGAGTGCCATGATTTCAGATCTGAACCTATTATGTTTTCATGAATATATGTGAGTTCTTGATCCTATCTTGCAAGTCTATAGTCACCTACTATGTGTTATGATCCGGCAACCCCGAAGTGACAATAATTGGGACCACTCCCGGTGATGACCGTAGTTTCGTGGAGTTCATGTATTCAGATGTGTTAATGCTTTGGTCCGTACTCTATTAAAAGGAGGCCTTAATATCCCTTAGTTTCCATTAGGACCCGCTGCCAAGGGAGGTTAGGACAAAAGATGTCATGCAAGTTCTTTTTCCATAAGCACGTATGACTATATTCGGAATACATGCCTACATTACATTGATGAATTGGAGCTAGTTCTGTGTCACCCTATGTTATGACTGTTACATGATGAACCGCATCCGGCATAATTCTCCATCACCGATCCAATGCCTACGAGCTTTTCACATATTGTTCTCTGCTTATTGACTTTTATGTTGCTACTGTTACAATCACTACAAAACCCAAAAATATTACTTTGCTACCGTTACCGTTACTTCCATATTACTTTGCTACTAAATACTTTGCTGCAGATATTAGGTTATCCAGGTGTGGTTGAATTGACAACTCAACTGCTAATACTTGAGAATATTCTTTGGCTCCCCTTGTGTCGAATCAATAAATTTGGGTTGAATACTCTACCCTTGAAAACTGTTGCGATCCCCTATACTTGTGGGTCATCACATCACGTCCGAGACAAGTAGACCGATTCCTGCCTGCATCTACTACTATAACTCCACCCATCAACCGCTATCTAGCAATGCATCTAGGGTATTAAGTATAAAACATAGTAAGGCCTTAAGCAAGATGACATGACATCGACAAAGTAAACCCAATAAATACGAATAAACCCCGTCATTTTACCCTTAATGGCAACTATACAAATATGTGTCTTGTCCCTTTTTGTCACTGGGATAGAGCACCGCAAGATTGAACCCATCACAAAGCACCTCTCCCACTGAAGATAAATCAATCTAGTTGGCTAAACCAAATGGATAGATCGGAGAGAAATACAAAGCTATAACAATCATGCATAATAAAGTTCAGAAAAGACTCCATTATTTCTCATAAATATTTAGATCATAAACCCACAATTTATTGGATCCCAAAAAATACACCACAAAAGAAAATTACATCGGATCGAACTCCAAGAACATCGCAGAGAACATTGTATTGAAAATCAAAGACAGAGAAAAGCCATCTAACTACTAGCTATGGACACATAGGTCAGTGGTGAACTACTCACGCATCATTAAAAGGCAGAAAAGATGATGTAGAAGCCCTTCGTGATCGATTTCCCCTCCGGCAGAGTGCCTGAAAAGGCCTCCAGATGGGATCACGGAAGAACAGAAGCTTGCGGCAGTGGAAAAAGTGTTTCAAGTGGCTCTCTGGTATATTGGGAATATTTGGGAATTTATAGAAGCAGAATTAGGTCAAGAGGTGCCACGAGGGGCCCACAAGCTCAAGGGGTGCGCCTGGTGAGCTTGTCGCTCCCTCGTTACTCTTCTGGTCTTCTACCGAACCTTTGTGTGTCCCTTCTAGTCCAGAAAAAAATAATTTCAAGAATTTTCTCCGTTTGGACTTCGTTTGATATTGATTTTTTGAAGAACCAAAAACAAGCAAAAAAACTGCAACTGTCACTGGGCAATAGGTTAATAAGTTAGTCTAAAAAAAGATATAAAATAACATACAAATGCATATAAAACATCCAAGATTGATACTATAATAGAATGGAACAATAAAAAATTATAGATACATTGCAGACGTATCACCCTATTATAGGACAAGTATTGAAAATGCTCTAAAGGAGTGTACGGAGGGAGAGACATGGCCTGCTACTTCTTGAGCTTGCGTTGGTTTTTCCCTTGAAGAGGACAGGGTGATACAACAAAGTAGAGATAAGTATTTCCCTCAGTTAAGAAAGAAGATATCAATCCAGTAGGAGATAAAAGCAAGTCCCCAATATATGCACCTACACAAACAACCAAACACTTGCACCCAACGCGATAAAGGGGTTGTCAATCCCTTCACGGTCACTTGCAAAGGTGAGATATGATAAAGATATATATAAAAGATTACTAAAACGTAAAACAAAATAAAAGTAAACTAAATTGCAGCAAGGTATTTTTGGATTTTTTGGTTTATAGATCTGAAATATATGATGGAAAATAGACCCGGGGGCCATAGGTTTCACTAGAGGCTTCTCTCTTGAAGGAAAATAATATGGTGGGTGAACAAATTACTATCGAGCAATTGATAGAAAAGCGCAAAGTTATGAAAATATCCAAGGCAATGATTATGAATATAGGAATCACGTCCGTTTCAAGTAGACCGACTCCTGCCTGCATCTACTACTATTACTCCACACATTGACCGCTACCCAGCATGCATCTAGAGTATTAAGTTCATAACAACGGAGTAACGCCTTAAGCAAGATGGTATGATGTAGAGGGATAAACTCAAGCAATATGATGAAAACCCCGTCTTTTTATCCTTGATGGCAACAATACAAATATGTGCCTCGCTACCCCTACTTTGTCACTGGGTGAGGACATTGCAAGATTGAACCCAAAACCAAGCACCTCTCCCATTGCAAGAAAAACCAATGTAGTTGGCCAAACCAAACCGATAATTCGAACAGAAATACAAAGATATCAAATCATGCATATAAGAATTCAGAGAAGATTCAAATAATATTCATAGATAAGCTGATCATAAATCCACAGTTCACCGGATCTCGACAAACACACCGCAAAAGAATATTACATCAGATAGATTTCCAAGAAAATCGAGGAGAACATTGTATTGAAGATCAAAGAGAGGGGAGAAGCTATCTAGCTACTAGCTATGGACCTGTAGGTCTGTGGTAAACTACTCACGCTTCATCAGAAGGGCAATAGAGTTGATGTAGATGCCCTCCGTGATCGAATCCCCCTCCGGTGGGATGCCGGAAAAGGCCCCAACATGGGATCTTGAAAGTGCTAGTTATCGACTAGAGGGGGGGGGGGGGTGAATAGGCGATTTTTATGGAAGTCTTCAAAACATGAGAGTTTTGAAGACAAACAATAGAAATGAACCTATTGATATGCAGCGGAAGGTAAACTACACTAAGCAAGCCATAGTCAAGTATGCAATGAAGTGAAAGCACGAAGACTAATAGCAGCTAGGTAGTAAGGATCAGGATGGAGGATGGTATGAAGCCAAACAACGATGGTAGGCACACTGTGAAGACAAACAGGTAAAGCAAACAGACAATGACTTCACAAAGACAAACTGTAAGTAAAGAGAGGGAGACGATAGAACCAGTCGTTTGGTGAAGACAAGGATTTGTTGGACCAGTTCCAGTTGCTGTGACAACTGTACGTCTGGTTAGGGAGGCTGAGATTCAACTCAGAAGACCGTGTCTTCACCTTATTCCCCTTGAGCTAAGGACACCCAGTCCTCGCCCAATCACTCTGTAAGTCTTCAAGGTAGACTTCCAAACCTTCACAGAACTTCGTTCACCGGGCGATCCACAATGACTCTTGGATGCTCAGAACGCGACGCCTAACCGGCTGGAGGATTCCACAGTCCTCAAGTGTAACAAGTCTTCGTGTCACGCGACGTAAAGACTTGATGATGCCTAACACTCTTTGGCTCTGGGTGTTTGGGCTTTGTCCTCGCAAGGATTTCTCTCTCTCAAAAGCTTCGGAGGTGGGTTGCTCTCAAATGACAAAAGCCGTGCACTCACTCTGAGCAGCCACCAATTTATGGTGTAGGGGGTGGGCTATTTATAGCCACTAGGCAACCCGACCTGATTTGTCTGAAATGACCCCGGGTTACTAAGGAACTGACACGTGTTCCAACGGTCAGATATCAAACACACGCCGACAACTTTACTTGGGCTACAAGTAAAGGCGACTCATCCAAACTCTGGATAAGATTTGCTCTTATTGTCTTCGCTCGAAGACATAGGATTTGGTTGAGCATCACTTCAGTCATTCTGACTTTGTTCACTGGGACCCCACTTAACTGTACGGTGGTTCCTATGACTCAACAAAGAAGAAAAGAAAACAACGAAACAACTAAGTCTTCGCGCTCCATAGTCTTCACACGATGTCTTCTCTTTTCATAATCTTCAATGTGAATATCTGCACATGCCACCATTGTCTTCAACGTCTTCATACATTTTTAGGGGTCATCTCCGGTAGGTAAACCGAATCAATGAGGGACTACTACCTGTGTTATCCTGCAATTCTCACAAACACATTAGTCCCTCAACCAGGTTTGTCGTCAATACTCCAAAACCAACAGGGGTGGCACTAGATGCACTTACAATCTCCCCATTTTTGGTGATTGATGACAAACTGGTTGAAGTTTTCAACTGGGGTAAAAGTATGCGAAATTGTAAAGGATTAAGGTATTGTCTTCATAAGTAGCAAAAGGCTCCCCCTGAAGATGTGCATATAAGTAATTTGCTTTTGGAATGCAAATGCACATGGCATGTTGTACTTGTGGAGATCCTATTCAGCTTATGAAGACAATTCATCATGCATGATTTGATACAACGATGATAATGATATGCATAATGAAAAATGGACGTCTGCAATATGACTTCGTGCGGGATTTATCATCGCACATGCGGAATTTATCATCGCATCACAGAATAGCAAACAAGTAGCAGACGACCATCAGTTTTAAGTGTTACAACTCAAAGAACCAAATGTATCAAAAGCGAGAGTTGTAAACACTAGGCAAAATATAAAGCAACCGCCCATTTGGACCCGCTTGAAGACTATCAACTCATATGCTTCTCCCCCTTTTGTCAGTAAGGACCAAAAAGGTTTGAAGACATAGAGCCTCTACTCGTTCCCAGAAGGAGTAGGAGAAGATGCAGGGTCGGCGTTGGGGTTTGGCGGTGCAGAAGAACTTGGAGTAGTATCGATACGCGCTGAAGTTGGAGGTGGTGAAGTAGCATCATCTTGATCATCTATCACTCTGGCATTCACCCTTGCAGCGGAGGAGGAATAATCAAAGTCTTCAAGAGACGGAGTTCGACACAAGACATCATTCCTTGGAGGAGTGGAGTCAAACTTGAATCTTTCAGTGAAGCCATCGTCTTGAAGATCTGCTTCAGCACTGAGCAATTTCAAACTCTTCCATGACCTCCGACAGGTTTCATGAGTGACAAAGGCATTCTTGGTGACAAGATTGCGACGTCGACCAAGAGACTTTGCATATGTTTCTTCAGCCAGTAGTGATGCTTATCCTGTTTCTGATGCAGTGCGATGAGAAGCTCTCGGTCATTGAGAGCACGAGATCGCTTCCGAGGCCTTTGAGCAATAGTGCTTTCAATGGCTTCAGTTTGAGCATCGTGAGGTAAGCGTGTATTGCCAGCCAAAGGATAAACACGAGTGACTGCCTGGACTCCCTAAATGGGTTGCGTGAAGCTTTGGTGATCAGCATTGTGAAGACAAACATGCTCCTTGGCAGGCTCTGGGTATATGGCTTCAACTGACATATCAACCTCTGGCAGAAAGATCAGATGGTTGCGAGCAGAGGGCTGATAGTTGACAGCTGAGTGTAGCTTGATGAGGCGCATGACCCATGGAGCGTAGAACTTCAGTCCAAAGAGATCAGAGCCTGATGCAGCCAACTGCCTGATAAAGAAGTCTTGAGCATTGAATCTGATGCCGTTGAAGATATAAAAGACCAAAGTCTTCATTGCTCCTTCAAGTTTTGTTCTTTGAAGAATGTCCTTTGACAGGCCATAGAGTTCGCCTGATGATATGATAAATAGTGCGGGGCAGATACTCTAGGTCTTCGACAAAGAACTCCTTTGGGTAATCAGCGTCATGTGGCAAAGGCTTCATCATGCTCAGCATTTGGCTCATGTTGGGCTCTGGCTTCTGAAAGATGCTCTCCAAAGCATTGTGGTGAAGCTGACAACCAAGCTCATATAGTTCTCCTGGAGTGGGCAGGCCAGTTAGCTCAATGATGTCAAGAGCTTTGGCTTCATGATGGACATTGCCTGTCATCCACTCAAGGACCCAAGTCTTTGGTTCCCTGCTGTAGCCGCGAATATGGAGGGTAGCATAAAATTGAAGCAGAAGTTCTTCATTCCAATGCTCCTTATCAGTCACAAAGTTCAGCAGTCCAGCATCACGGAAGCAGTCAAGGGCTTCTTCAAGGCAAGGCAATCCAGCAATGGCTTCACAGTCAAGGCGCATATGAGGGAAGATGCGCCCTTGATCATAAAGAACACATGAATTTGATGAAATCCTTGGCTTGGAATAGGGGTTCTTGGTGCTATCGAAGAAAGTGTTGTGCGCAATGAAGCCATTTGCATTGAAGGACCCGGGTGAAGTGGCAGTACCTGGAAACCTGGGTAGTCTTGGCTTTGGCTTCTGGACCTGTGGCCTGTGCTCGACATGATAGTTAAATTGCGGACCAGCAGCAGGAGGAGGAACTTAATGGGCCATCCGACAGTGACCGGTGACCATAGTTGTATGCTTGCTCAATAGTATGTGGCCCGAGGTTGTACAGAGCAGTGGCGATGATAAAGGGCGGTGACTTCAGTTGCAGATTTGCATCAGGTGCAACATTGACTTCAGGTGCTATCACTTTGGGCACCACATTTACTTCAGGCACCACATTAGCTTCAGCCATGACAACGTCATTGGCTTCAGTGTTGGTGTTGGTGGTCGCCTCAATGTTGTTAACCTCCACTTGAGTAGCTGGAGGGTCAGAACTGTTCTCCTAGAGAACAACTTGGTTGGTTGGGGGTGTAGCAACACGTTCTTCTTCTTCTCTTGGCTCTTCTTGGTCGTCGGCTGATGCAGCCAAAATATCTTCAGCCATGTTGTCTTCAGTCTCGGGGTTGTTCACAGTTGGAGAGGCTTCAGGAAAGACTTGGCGTGAAACGGATTGGCGCTCTTCTCCTTCTGGAACACTTGACAGAGTGACCTGTGGCCTTGGTCCTTTGCGAAGCCTGCGGAACGCTGGCGACGCTTGTGGAGATGGAGTTGGTTGGGCCACAAAGTCTTCATCTTCAATCACCGGAGTGGTGACTTGAGTTGGGGGAGTAACTAGTGTTTCTGCTTGACGGGGGGAGTCTTGTGGGTGATCAACCCATGAGTCATTCTGAGCAATTGGCGTCAATGGACGACCAATGCTAATGAGTTCGCTGTTCATGAGAACAGGCGATGATACCACATTGTGCTCGATCTGAGGAAGGACTTCATCATCGTCAACATTGTCTTGATGACCAATGTCTTCAGCTGCGATGGGGTCAATAGCTGGAATGTCTTCAGCTTCAGGAGCCTCTGGGGAAGCAGGCTCTTGAACTATCAAATGGCATTCTTGTTGTGCAGATGGAGGACAAGCAACATAAATTGGCTCGACGACAAGGGGCTCTGTGGGAGCAGCCCGATCTTTCTTCTTGGTCTTGCGCTTCTTGGTGGGTGGAGCATCCTCAATGGTGTTCTTGGTCTTGCGCTTTCTGGCTTTGGCTTCAGCTGCCCTTGTCTTCTGAAGCTCTGAAGCCACTGTGGGGACCTTAGGCTTCACGCCTGTCATACTAGCGGGGAAGACAATACGAGGCTCTTCCCGCCTGGATGGTTCAGCTTGGTCCACAACAGGCTTCTTCTTCTTCTTCTGCTTGGCAGCCATATTAGGGTCGATGCCA
Organism: Aegilops bicornis; assembly: GCA_021605145.1. NCBI lineage: Eukaryota > Viridiplantae > Streptophyta > Magnoliopsida > Poales > Poaceae > Aegilops > Aegilops bicornis. Next base: position 809,798,898 of record CM038673.1, read on the forward strand.
GGACGCCCAAGTGCCTTGCGCTTCTCAGCTTCATTGTAAGCTTGAACACACTTGGTAGCGAGAATCTTCATGCGCTCATGAGACCCTTTGGCTTCTTCACGTTTCTTGTGAAACGCTTCCTTGAGCTCATGCAGCATGACCTTGAAGTTCTGGACGTCTGTTACGCTGAGCTTGGCCACATGCTTCTTGAACTGAGCCTTCTCATAATCGATCTTATGCTTCAGCTCAACAATTTTCTGAGCGAGAGCCAGCTCAGGAGCAATGGCTCCATGGAAGGAGATGCTTAGGCCAATGGGAAGTTGCAGATCGTCAAAGCTGAGATTGGGGGTGTCAAACCACTCATCAATGAAGTTGTTCAATACTTCCACATCAAAGAGAGGCAAATCATGGAGGATTTTCGCCTCTTGCTTGCTCTTTATCAGCTGCTCAAGAGCGTCATCAGCAAGATCGTCGTCACTTGACAGATCAATGGCGTCATTCTCATTCCTCAAAACAACAACAGGGGTCAGAGCTAGACCAGTGGTGTGCATAGGCTTCTTTTTCTTCTTCTCAGACTTGGAGATGCGTGAGAGATCTTCAGACTGCACACTTGGTGCAGGAGGAGCAGTGGCCAGAGGCTTCGCTCGCGAAGCTTTTGGTGCAGTGGAAGGCTTCGAAGCCTTGGGTTTCTTCAGCTTCTTAGGCTTCGGTGGTGCAGGCGCTTCGTCAGAATCAGCGTCGTCTGCAGGTTCATCCACGGTTGTCCCTTGAACCATAATATGAGTGATGAGACCTTCTAGGTTATAGAAGGGCCCAACAAGATTGGGTTCAGCTTCGCGTGTGCCATCGGCACGAGGAGCAGAGGGACCGGGGTTGAAGTCTAATCCCCGTGACTTCTTGTTTTCTTTGGCCGAGTTCTTGGCAAACTAGAAGTTGCGCTTGAACAGATTGTCATCACGACACCATAGTAATGAAGACGGGTCGACATCTGCAGGCTGTGGTCCACGGACCATGCAAGGGTAGAAGCCTTGTTCAATGGCTTCAGCTCTGGACTTGGGTGGAAGATTTTTGTACAAGATGTCTCCCCATGGTCGCTTGATGGCATTCTTCTCAGCATATTCCTTGGTCACGAACCTGTACTTGAACCATTGTTCTGCCCAATATCTTTGAATCCATGGATTCGTGTCTTGCGCTGGCCATAGCTCTCTTCAGGATCAGTTTTGTAAAGCTCATAGAGATCTTCGGGAAGATCCATTGATGTGCCCCCACGGCACTCTCTGCCATCATGTTGGCGTATCAGGGGTCGATGATGGTCTCAGCGAGGTCAACCACGGAGTCCTTCTCCTGCCCGTTGCTGATGATCTTGTATTGCTTCTGGATGTCGACAAGCTTGTTGCACCAGATGGCCGAATCGTCGCGTTCTTCCTTCTCTCCACCGTAGCAAAGAAGGTGCAATGGCGCCGATGAAATGGGCGAATGCTCCAGAACCTGGTGCAGCCATAGGACTGAGGCGAGGCAGAGCTTCACCGAGTCCGTATCGTTGGTGTACTTCGCATTCAACTTGGTGCAGCCATAGGACTGAACGGCAAACTCAAAGGGGAACTCCTTGCTGAAGTCCATATCTAGCAGGCTCACCCCTCGGATCGCCATTGGAGTGTCTTCGAGTGAACGTGTGTAGGCGGCGGCAGTGATTTGTTTTTCAGCTCTTGGGGAACTGGATTCAACGATGAACCGAGTCTATACAGCGACAACAGTTACTACCCTCCCTTGTCCGCTGCACGCCCGGCGAAGATGCACCCTCGGCGCATTCAAACGCCTCCATTAAGAAACCTACTCGCCACACGCCGGTTCACGGCGGTCTCAGATTGGTAATCAGTAATAACAGGAGTTAGTGGTCACTTTACTTAAATTTAATTAGCTTTAACATAAATTTATACTTAAAACAAGCAATGCATTCGCTCATTCTATCAGTGCCACAGGATCAACATGCACAACAATTAGAATTAGTATTCTCGGGACGCACACGATCAACACATTTGTCGCACTTTCACAAAGATAATACTACCAAGTTTGAACTGTTTGTTATGGTTGTTGTCCTCTGCATCAGCATGCCGTGTTTCCCAGCTTGCAAGATTCAGAACCAACAAATAAGATCCAAATAATAAGTATAACAAAGATGCCTACACATCTCATTGATTCCCAGCCTGCAAGATTCAAAACCAACAAATAATATCCAAATAATAAGTACAACAAAGATGCCTACACATCTCATTGATTCCCAGCTTGCAAGATTCAGAACCAACAAATAAGATTCAAATAATAAGTACAACAAAGATGCCTACACATCTCACTGATTCCCAGCTTGCAAGATTCAGAACAAACCCATTAGAGCCTTTTGATAAAGTGAATATCGAGATTAAATCCATCTTGGCTAGCCATGTCATACAATCGAAGAACTAGGCGAATGCTCTTGACCATCACAACATCTGTAGTAGAGTATTCCTTTTTGCACAGCATGTTTGCACAGCACAAACAAGGAGACATGAGAGCATGATTTCGCTTTAATAGCGGCCTCCTTGAACTCAACCTCTAGCTCTACTTGGATGAGGTCTGCCTGGAGTTCCATGATTCAATTCATGCGCCTTTTTCTGCAGTTCACCTGAAATGAAGCAAAGATTGCATCATTCGGCTAGCAAGAAGTACTTGCTCTTGTGAGCTGGCATGTTCTTCTTTAGTAGTTGCACTAAAATTGAGGAACATTAAGGTTGGCTGTCCGGCTCATGTAAGGTGCAACTATAATTTTCTTATCCTTTTGTGCAGTTCCACTAAAATAAAGTGCACAGTGACGGCTCCATCTTGCAAAGGCTAATAAAATGTTGCACGAGATTACCAGCAGAACTTGACGGAGATTTTGGAAACTCCAATCACCATTTTGTGCAGTTCCACCAAAATTGAGAAATGTTGCCCACGTGACATTTTAGTTGAACTGCACAAGACACTCATTCGAAAAAAAGTGTTTTGTGCAGTTCACCAAAAGGTCACAATAGCAACAAGGTGAAATGGATATCCCTATCTGCACAAAAAGATAGAAAGTAAATAGTTGCTGGTAACACAGTTTAATTGCATCTTATCACTGGAGGCATTAGTTTAACAATAACACTGGTTAGACATGTCCCTAAGGTAACAGTGTGATTGCTTCATTTTACATGCGCTTTTACATTAACAACAGCAAAAGGTTGGTATAAGGACATGCGACGGTGGGACGATCGGCACAATGTACCTACAAGGAGGCATAAAGTGGTGATGCCGAGTTTGTTCATGCTATGTGAGAGTAGCAAACCTAATCCTGGAGACCTTGTACTATGTGAGGGCAGCAAATCTAATCCCAGAGACCTTTTACTATGTGAGGGCAGCAAATCTAATCCTGGAGACCTTTTACTATGTGAGGGCAGCAAATCTAATCACAGAGACCTTTTATTATGTGAGGGCAGCAAATATAATCACGAGACCTTTTACTATGTGAGGGCATCAAATCTAATACTGAGACCTTTTACTATGTGAGGGCAGCAAATCTAATCCTGAGACCTTTTACTATGTGAGGGCAGCAAATCTAATCCTCGAGACCTTTTACTATGTGATGGCAGCAAATCTAATCCTGGACATACTCTGTTGACTTGTCCACCAGCCGCCACTTTCTATCCTTTTTTCAACCAATAATAGATCTGTTCCTTATCCAGTTTGTACCACATTTTCCCATTATTTCCCTTTTCAACCAAGAAACCGGTTGGGTATCCGGTCTCTACTACTTTCACCATATTATTTCCTCTTTGAATCAAGTTATAGATTCATGCTACAACTTTCCCCCCTTTCTTCGTTGTTTGAACAAAGCCCTAGATTCGAATGCGTGAAGTAGCTTTACCTCTAATAATACTAAAAATTTAGGTGGCTTTGGAAGAGCCGATGGGAGTAGAAAAAGATGCACATGCAGACACGTGGGGGGCTGGGGCAGTAGAGCAAGGCCGCTTTCGAAGAACTTATACCTGAGGGTCACCGGGATGTCGGCGGCGGCAGGTCGGATCTGCGGACAATACGGCAGGGAGGAAGAAGGGTCGGAGGACCTCCCGAGCTGGCGTTGTGTCGGAGAGAACGTCAAGGGAAGAGGATCGGGCCCCTCCGGCAGCTGTGGGTTTCCTCCCTCGGCGGCGATGACCGCGTGAACGATGCACCTTTTAGTCCTCTACACACACCGGCCGAAGGGATCCGGCCGGATCTGTGACCAGCGGTGAGCAGAGAAAATGCCGCTACCGCTGTCTTGTTTATATCTAGAGAGGATGAGAGAATGAAGAGAGCAACCCTAGTAAAGCAAGCGCTCGGGCCCTGCGTCCATATATAGTGGAGCGATTATCTTTTTTCTCTCCACAACAAGCGTTTCAATTTGTGTACGTGGCATTAAAGAAAAGAAACTCTCTATTTAAGGTGACTACTGTACGACTCCTACTTACTACTAGTAGTACTGCAGTATTGTTCACTTGTGCTCCCCGCCCCTCCATTCATTGGACAACCCCACAGGTGAATAAACATATAGTATGTACTGTATTTATATAGAATGAACAAGCTCGAACTATTTTCACGTAGTTAAAAGTTGAGGGCGGGGCTTTTCCCGGGCAGTACGCGCGACAGTTTTCGGGTAGGCGGTTTGACAGAGAGGCGAGGATGGTGAGCGAGTGGGGCTGTGCGATTTGACGGCGCGTTACTGCTGGAAAGACTTGTGATATGACCACTCACTATCTATATCTATATCTATACCCTTATAAAAAAACGAGTTGGCGATGATGGTGTGCCTGCCATCTTGTAATACAGACCGTATGATCTATATCTGACGGATAGAAAGCAAACTATGATAATTTTACAAAAGATACCCGCACCTCTCTCCACATCATTATCTCCCGCAACCTCATTGCTCAGCAATTAAAAAGGAATAAGTCTCTGGAACAATCTAGCATGCATGGTGGCCGTTGCCGCCTGCAGGCGCCGTCCATCCCCATGCCTCCGCCCATTCCGACCACCAGTCACCACCACACTCCACTCCTACTCGCCTTATCTCTCATCTTTCATTTTTTCGATGACATTCTCGAGATACCAGTTTTCTGATAAAATTCTCAAGATATCATTAGTTTTTACACATGGGATTACTCCTGCATGGGTCAATCACAACAGGTGTTTTGTAAAAAAATGCATATTGATGTTCCATGCAATGCACGAGAATCTTGCTTGTAATTATATAACGCAAATCACGAGGAGGAAGTGACATTTTTTTGACACAACCATGTTAACATGGCCACGTAAATCACTAGCTAAAGTAAATACCATTATACTTATATCCTGATGCAAAAGGTTGAGTACATGTCCGAAGAGTAGAGTCGCACACACGCACTCTGTCTCTCAGAATCTCTCTCTCACACACACACACCAGTTATGTGACGCCCTCTTAAGCAGACACGTATGTTACAATTTGTGCACCCGCGGGTACACGTGATGCTGCGCAATTATTTAAGCCGGAAGGCGAACCCAAACAGTAGCTGCATTCATTCCCCTCCCGCTGCCTCTTCTCTGGTCGCCGTCACCCGGTAGCCATGGGCCGGCCGAAGGTAACAACATACGCCATACTCCCGCCGGAGCGGCGCTTTAATATGCATCTTTTTATGCTAGCACTCCTATATAAGCGTTGACCGGTCGCTTCCCGCGGGCGTGCGCGGGCGGTGGAAGAGGAAGGAGAAGGGAAGCAGGCTGTGGAATAACATTTTTTACCACAATTTCTTAGGAAACTGAGTGCAATAATTGAGTAGTTTTGAAAACTACCAGTACTACACCTGAAACGGTTCAAAACCTATACTCCCTTGTCAGCGCGCGCTTCCCGCGTGAAACGGTCAGCGTCGCCCTGAAGCGTCAGTGCCGCATTAATGCCTGAACAGAGCGGAGGCGACTTCTCACTGGCGCCGGCTTTGAAGTGGCGCGACGGCCGAGAGAGCGCCGCTTCCGGCTGCGATCGCTCCAGCGTCGAGACTGGCCATAGGCCCTGTTTGGATCCATGGGTTAGAGTTAGTTTGAGCTAGTTGTCGTGAATTACTGGCGCTCCGACCGGGGTGATGCCCCCTTCCGTTCCGCGCTCTAATCTGGTGCATGACACGTCGACCCGGATGCTGGCTCTCCCACATGTCGGAGTAGTAAGAAGGAGCAAAGAATGATGCGGTATATACTAGTACTATACTACTCAGGTCGGAGGAGTGCGAAGCACGGCAGCCCAATGAACCAGCAGTGTGAACCACGGTAGCCCAGTGAACCAGCAGTAGAAAACAATGTGGTGATATGGCCATAAAAACAATGTGCTACGGTCCACACTGTAGCATGTACAGTATCACTCCTCTTTGTTTGGATCCCTGAGTTAGAGCTAGTTTGGGTTGAAATAGCCTCAAATTATCGAAACAAGAGGGGTTAGTTTGAGCTAGTTTGCTCTTACCCAGCTAAAAAAACTAGCCCGGTGGAGAGGTTCTAATTGGGTTAGTTATCCTCGGGCCCACTAAAAGAGAACTAAAAAAATCTCCCCTGCCCGCTGATACGTCTCCGTCGTATCTACGTTTCCAAACACTTTTGCCCTTGTTTTGGAGTCTAACTTGTATGATTTGCATGGAACTAACCCGGACTTACGCTATTTTCAGTAGAATTGCCATTATGTTGTTTTATGTGCAGAAAATAAAAGTTCTCAGAATGACCTGAAACTCCACGGAATATCTTAGAATAAATAATAAAAAATCCTCGCCAAAGATGAAGACCAGGGGGCCCACACCATGTTCACGAGGGTGGGGGCGCGCCCCCCCTCCTGGGCGCAAACCCCTACCTCGTGGGCCCCCTGGAGACCTCCGACGCCAACTCCAACTCCATATATTGGCTTTCGGGGAGAAAAAAATCAGAGGGAAGAAATCATCGCGTTTTACGATACGGAGCGGCCGCCAAGCCCTAATCTCTATCGGGAGGGCTGATCTGGAGTCCGTTCGGGGCTCCGGAGAGGGGGATTCGTCGCCGTCGTCATCATCAACCATCCTCCATCACCAATTTCATGATGCTCACCGCCGTGCGTGAGTAATTCCATCGTAGGCTTGCTGGACGGTGATGGGTTGGATGAGATTTATCATGTAATCGAGTTAGGTTTGTTAGGGTTTGATCCCTAGTATCCACTATGTAATGAGATTGATGTTGCTATGACTTTGCTATGCTTAATGCTTGCCACTAGGGCCTGAGTGCCATGATTTCAGATCTGAACCTATTATGTTTTCATGAATATATGTGTGTTCTTGATCCTATCTTGCAAGTCTATAGTCACCTACTATGTGTTATGATCCGGCAACCCCGAAGTGACAATAATCGGAACCACTCCCGGTGATGACCATAGTTTGAGGAGTTCATGTATTCACTATGTGCTAATCCTTTGTTCCAGTTCTCTATTAAAAGGAGGCCTTAATATCCCTTAGTTTCCAATAGGACCCCGCTGCCACGGGAGGATAGGACAAAAGATGTCATGCAAGTTCTTTTCCATAAGCACGTATGACTATATTCGGAATACATGTCTACATTACATTGATGAATTGGAGCTAGTTCTGTGTCACCCTATGTTATGACTATTACATGACGAACCGCATCCGACATAATTATCCACCGCTAATCCGGTTCCTATGAGTTTTCCATATACTGGTCTTCGCTTATTTACTTTTCCGTTGCCACTGTTACAATCACTACAAAATACCAAAAATATATACTTTTGCTGTCTTTACTTTTGTTACCGTTACCACCACTATCATATTACTTTGCTACTAAACACTTTGCTGCAGATAGTAAGTTTCCAGGTGTGGTTGAATTGACAACTCAGCTGCTAATACTTGAGAATATTCTTTGGCTCCCCTTGTGTCGAATCAATAAATTTGGGTTGAATATTCTACCCTCGAAAACTGTTGCGATCCCCTATACTTGTGGGTTATCAAGACCTTTTTCAAGCGCCATGCTGTGGAGCATAGCTCTATTCTTTGGGTCACTTGGGATTTATATCTGCTGGACACTATGAAGAACTTGAAAGACGCTAAGACAACAATTTATCCCTCAACTACGAGGGGAGGTAAGGAACTGCCATCTAGCTTTGCACTTGATTCACCCTCTGTTATGAGTAAGCTAGCGACACCTAAACCTGCTTCTGCTATTCGTTCCGATATGTCACATGTTATTGATGATGCCACTTCTACTATGCATGATACTTATGATGAAACTACTTCTATGCTTGATACTACTGTGCCCCTTGGTGAATTTCTTGATGAACAAATTTCTAGGTCTAGAGAAAGAGAAATTATTGAATCTGAATACGATGATGAAAGTGATGATGAAAATATGCCTGTTATTCACGAGGGTTATGTTTTTGATATGGAATCTTCGCAACTATTTTTTCTTGTAAAGATAGATATGAACTTAAGAGGCTGCTAGTTAAATGGAACAAAGAATCTCTTAGAGATGTAATGAAATCGACCACCTTTTGCTACTTCACCTATCTGTGTTCCCGATAAGGATTATTATGAATTTTCTGTTGATCCAGATATAATTACTTTGGTCGAATCTGATCCTTTTTATGGCTATGAATCTGAAACTGTTGTGGCACATCTTACTAAATTAAATGATATAGGCATACTGTTTACTAATGATGAGAGATCGCGCTACTTTTATATACTCAAAATATTTCTGTTCTCATTAAAGGGTGATGCTAAGATATGGTTTAATTACATTGATCCTGGTTGTGTGCGTAGTCCCCGTGATATGATTTATTACTTCTCTTGCTAAATATTTCCCTGCTCATAAGAAACAAGCTGCTTTGAGGGAAATATACAACTTCGCAAATTAAAGAAGAGAGTCTCCCACAAGTTTGGGGAGGCTTCTCAAGTTACTTAATGCTTTGCCTGATCATCCTCTTAAGAAACCCGAAATACTTGATATCTTTTATAATGGACTAACCGATGCTTCCAGAGATTACCTGGATAGTTGTGTTGGTTCTCTTTTCAGGGAAAGAACACCGGATGAAGCTGAAATTCTATTAAATAATATGTTGACAAATGAAAATAATTGGGCACCTCCTGAGCCAGCTCCAGAGCCAATTACTGAGCCTATTCCTAAACCAACTCCGAAGAAGAGAGGTGTTCTATTTCTCAGTCCTGAAGATATGCAAGAGGCAAAAGAAATCTATGAAAGAAAAAGGTATTAAAGCTGAAGATGTTAAGAATTTAACTCCTATTGAAGAAATACATGGTCTTAATTTACACTTTGTTGAAGAAGTATATGATCTCAATCCTTTATTCTTCAAGAACCTCCCGATCCCAATATCCCGACCACGTAGTAAAGGTAAATTCTCTCTATAGATATGATAAAGCTAAAGTCCCTCCTACTAAAATTGCTAGTCGATTGCTTGGATGAGTTTGATAACTTTATGTTTAAGCAAGATGACTTTAATGCTTATTTTGGTAGACAATTAAAACAAGATGCTTATACGATTAAACGCTTGGGTGATTATATGGCTAATATTAGGGTGAACTTAAACTTGTTAGCAAACATGCTTCTATGGTTACCACTCAAGTAGAACAAGTACTTAAAGCTCGAGAAGAAGTGCTTGATGAAATGAATAGTAAGAAAAATGATTATGCGCTAGAGTGGCTACTAGAACTGGTAGAATGACTCAGGAACCTTTGTATCCTGAAGGCCACCCTAAGAGAATCGAGCAAGATTCTCAGAGAAATAATATTGATGTACCTAGTTCTTCTAGAAGGAAGAAAAATAAAAATGATAGGACTTTGCAAACTTCTAGTGAACCTATTGCTGAACCACTTGAGAATCCAAATGATATCTCTATGTCCGATCTTTGAAACACAATGCGGTAATGAACATGAACCTAGTGAAAATGTTAATGATGATGCTCAACCTAGTAATAATAATGATGTAGAAGTTGAACCTGCTGTTGATCTTGATAACCCACAATCAAAGAATGAACGTTATGATAAGAGAGATTTTCTTGCTAGGAAAAATGGTAAAGAAAGGGAACCATGGGTTCAGAAACCCATGCATTTTCCTCCCAAACCATCCAAGAAAAAGGATGATGAGGATTTTGAGCGCTTTGCTGAAATGATTAGACATATCTTTTTGCGTATGCGATTGACTGATGTGCTCAAAACAAATCCTTATGCTAAGTATATGAAAGATATTATTACAAATAAAAGAAAGATACCGGAAGCTGAAATTTCCACCATGCTTGATAATTATACTTTTAAGGGTGTAATACAAAAGAAACTTGGAGATCCAGGAGTACCTACTATACCGTGCTCCATTAAGAGAAATTATGTTAAAACTGCTTTATGTGATCTTGGAGCCGGTGTTAGTGTTAGGCCTCTCTCTTTATATCGTAGACTTGACTTGAATAAGTTGACACCTACTGAAATATCTTCCCAAATGGCTGATAAATCAACTGCTATACCTGTCGGTATTTGTGAGGATGTGCCTGTTGTGGTTGCAAACATTACTATTTTAACGGACTTTGTTATTCTTGATGTTCCCGAGGATGATAGTATGTCTATTATTCTTGGAAGACCTTTTCTTAATACTGCAGGGGCTGTTATTGATTGCAACAAAAGCAATGTCACTTTTCATGTTAATGGTAATGAGCACACGGTACACTTCCCGAGGAAACAACCTCAAGTTTATAGTATCAACTCTATTGGAAAAATTCCATCGATTATATTTGGAGGTTTTGAATTTCCTCTCCCTACTGTCAAGAAGAAATATGATATACTTATTATAGGGGATGTGCATATCCCCGTTGAGGTAACCTAGTGTTATTCAAAATTTCTCCGGTTCCATGTTAATCGGAATGAGTTTGTTAACAAGACCTGATCAACCTTGTTAGTGGATTCCTTTTGATGAGCATGAGATGGATGAAACTAGAAGCACAACCTTCTGTACCCTCTTTATATTTTCTGTTATTTAGTAGAAATAAAGTAAAATAGTATTTTTCTATCTGTCTCCTGACTTATCCGTGCAATTTAAAAATATCCTGAAAATAAAAGTCCTCAGAATGCCATGCCAATTTAGTATGATTTTTCGGGAATATTTGAGGATTTATAGTGCAAAAATTACCGCGGGGGGAGCTGCCACCTGGCCACGAGGGTGGAGGGCGCGCCCTACCCCCTGGGCGCGCCCCCTGCCTCGTGGGCCCATGGTGGCCCTCCTCCACTTATCCCTGCACCCATCTTCTTCCTCTGCCTCACACAAACCCAAAAAACCAACTCAAGCACGAGTTCCAGCCACTTTTGCTGCGATTTTCGATCTCCTTGCTCAAAACACCTCTTGCAAAACTGCTTGGGGAGATTGTTCCTTGGTATGTGACTCCTCCATTGGTCCAATTAGTTTTTGTTCTAGTGCTTTATTATTTGCAAATTTATGCTGCATAGGTGACCATGTTCTTGAGCTTGCATGTCAAATTTATATGGTTCCAAGTAGTTCTAATGCTTGATATAGACTCTAGGCACTTGTAGGAGTAGTTGCTATCAATTTTATTGAAGTTGGTTCACTTTTATTTGAAGTTACTAAAATTTCAGAAATTTTTCAGAGGAAACAATATGTTTAGGAAGATGTTCCAAGGTGGTTCTTCAAGGAAGCAAGGTCCCAGGCTTGCAATGCGTGATGCTGACGAGGAACCACCAAGAGACGCTTTTGTGAGGCCCTGTGAATGGCCTTCGGAAAATTTTATGAATCAAGCGGGAATCAAAGAAGAATTTAGCACATATTTGCGTAATGCCGGTCTTGAGGACTTTGAAGCTGACAAATGCCCCCATTATCATGATCTCACAAGTTCATTTGTGAGGAGGTTTGAGTTTTCATCTTCGCGTAATTCTCCTTCAGTCATGTTTGACCTTTATGACAAATCTTATACCATGGACTTAGAGGATTTGACTTTTTCTTGCAAACTTCCATCTTGGGGTAGTGTCAGGGATCCCCCTAAATCTGAATATAGAGATTTTCTTGCTAGAGATATAACACAAGCCACTGTAGGGAGCATTCACTTTCCTGCTATACATTATTTTGCTCTCTTCATAGGTAGATGCATAAATGCTAAGGATGAAGCATGTCACACGTGTACCCCTGATCTCAGCATTCTCAGAAGTGCTGTGTTAGGAGACCAATCTTATCATATGGGAGCCATTGTAGCTCGTAGGTTGCATCATAATAGACATAACGGAGATTTCTTTGGAGGAATTTAAGCAACCCGCTTAGCTAATTTTCTTGAGATAGACATTCGTGAGGGTGATATGGAGTTACCCCCTACTTATTTAGATTTTGATTCTATGGTTTCCCACCAGTTTGTTGAGAGGACTGAACCACCTCTCCAAAGATCGACTAATCTTTAACAAACGACATGTTGTCCATATTACTATTCCTGCTCCTGCCTTCTTCTATTCTCAGACAAAAGGAAGATATATTATTACCAGAGAGGAGGCAGATGAGTATGAGAGAAGAGCGGAGGCGGCTCGACGCCACGCTGCAGCTCAGGAGGCGATAGCCGCTGCATCACAGTACGACCCTAGCTACACCTACGGGTATACGCCAGGCTATCCCTGGCAATAGGCCAGCTAAGGCCAAAAGCCTAAGCTTGGGGGAGTACGTATTTCTCACCGACATTACATTTATGTTCGCACACACTCATTGCTAGATGTCGGTGCTCATACTCTTTCACTGTAATATCCATGCTAGTTTATTTTCTTTTTCCTGCTTTCTTCTTGTGTGTTTAATAAACCTTAAGAAAAACCAAAAAATAGTAGTAGTTTATTTCTTTGCTGTAGTAATTAAAAAGAAAACCCAAAAATATTTCCCGTTCTTCTTTTGCTTGTTGGGAGCTTTCCCGTGTAAATAGTTTTTATTTCTTTTCATTTCTTTGGGGGTCGATGGAGAAGACCATGATTAAATTGTTGAAGTGGCTCTTATATGCATCATTGTTGATTTAACCAAGAGCCCATATTGCCTTGTCTTCTCCTGTTTATTGAATGCTCGCAGATTCCAGCTTAGTCCAATGCACGTGCACTTTTATTATTATTCACACCGTTCGGTCGTGCAAGTGAAAGGCAATTATGATGATATATGATGGACTGACTGAGATGGGAAAAGCGGGTATGAACTCGACCTCTCTTGTTTTTGTAAATATGATGAGTTCATCGTTCTTGATTCAGCTTATTATGAATAAACATGTTTGCAATGACAATTAGAGATCATAGTTGCTCGTGCCATGCTTGATTAGCTTTGAGTTATAATGGTTTACCTTGCGTGCCAACATGCTATTAAAATGGTTGTGATGTGGTATGATGGGGTGGTATCCTCCTTTGAATGATTTAAGTGACTTGACTTGGCACATGTTCACACATGTAGTTGAAACAAATCAACATAGCCTTCACGATATTTATGTTCATGGTGGATTATATCCTACTCATGCTTGTATTCAATGTTTATTAATTTTAATGCATGTTCATGACTGTTGTCGCTCTCTAGTTGGTCGCTTCCGGTCTTTTGCTAGCCTTCACTTGTACTAAGCGGGAATACTACTTGTGCATCCAATCCCTTAAACCCCAAAGTTATTCCATATGAGTCCACCATACCTTCCTATATGCGGTATCTACCTGCCGTTCCAAGTAAATTTGTATGTGCCAAACTCTAAACCTTCAAATAAACATTCTATTTTGCATGCTCGAATAGCTCATATATCAACTAGGGCTGCCCTTATCTTTCGTGTTAGGTGGGTTATTCTCAAGAGGAGTGGACTCCGCTCCTTACTCACGAGAAAATGGCTGGTCACCGGGATGCCCAGTCACATGCTTTATGCAAACTACATCAAAATAATTGCAAAAACAAAACTCCCCCTGGGACCCGTTGAATGTTGGAGGCACTCGTTGTTTCGAGCAAGCCATGGATTGATGCTTGTGGAGGGGGAGTATAAACTTTACCATTCTATTTGGGAACAGCCTATAATTTGTTTAGCATGGAAGATATCATCATCTCTTAGTTGTTATGTTGACAATGAAAGTATGCCGCTCAAAATATAATTTATCTCTATTTCAAAACCGAGCTCTGGCACCTCTACAAGTCCCTGCTTCTCTCTGCGAAGGGCCTATCTATTTACTTTTATGTTGAGTCATCACCCTCTTATTAAAAGCACTAATTTGGAGAGCACAACTGTCATTTGCATTCATTACTGTTAATTTATATCGGGTATGACTATGATTGGATCTCTTTTACCATGAATTACAATGTCTAGTCAGTCCTTGATCTTTAAAGGTGCTATGCGTTTATGTTTTGTGGTCTTAGAAAGGGCTAGCGAGATACCATCTTGTTATATCATGTTATGATTATTTTGAGAAAGTGTTGTCATCCGAGATTTATTATTATGGCTTGCTAGCTGATTATGTTATTGATATGAGTAAACATGAGACCTAGGAGTTATTGCAAATGTAGTTAGTTATGATCTTTGCTGAAAACCTGAATGCTGGCTTAACATAGGTACAACAACAAGAGCAAACAGAGTTTGTAAAAGTTTTTCTTTTTCTCTTTCAGTTTGTCAACTGAATTTCTTGAGGACAAGCAAGGGTTTAAGCTTGGGGGAGTTGATACGTCTCCATCGTATCTACTTTTCCAAACACTTTTGCCCTTGTTTTGGACTCTAACTTGTATGATTTGAATGGAACTAACCCGGACTGGCGCTGTTTTCAGCAGAATTGCCATGGTGTTGTTTTATGTGCAGAAAATAAAAGTTCTCGGAATGACCTGAAACTCCACGGAATATCTTAGAATAAATAATAAAAAATCCTCGCCAAAGATGAAGACCAGGGGGCCCACACCCTGTCCACGAGGGTGGGGGGCGGGCCCCATACCTCGTGGGCCCCCTGGAGACCCTCCGACGCCAACTCCAACTCCATATATTGGCTTTCGGGGAGAAAAAAATCAGAGAGAAGAAATCATCGCGTTTTACGATACGGAGCTGCCGCCAAGACCTATTCTCTATCAGGAGGGCTGATCTGGAGTCCGTTCGGGGCTCCGGAGAGGGGGATCCGTCGCCGTCATCATCATCAACCATCCTCCATCACCAATTTCATGATGCTCACCGCCGTGCGTGAGTAATTCCATCATAGTCTTGCTGGACGGTGATAAGTTGGATGAGATTTATCATGTAATCGAGTTAGTTTTGTTAGGGTTTGATCCCTAGTATCCACTATGTTCTCAGATTGATGTTGCTATGACTTTGCTATGCTTAATGCTTGTCACTAGGGCCCGAGTGCCATGATTTCAGATCTGAACCTATTATGTTTTCATGAATATATGTGTGTTCTTGATTCTATCTTGCAAGTCTATAGTCACCTGCTATGTGTTATGATCCGCAACCCAAGTGACAATAATCGGGACCACTCCTGGTGATGACCATAGTTTGAGGAGTTCATGTATTCACTATGTGCTAATGCTTTGTTCCAGTTCTCTATTAAAAGGAGGCCTTAATATCCCTTAGTTTCCAATAGGACCCCGCTGCCACGGGAGGGTAGGACAAAAGATGTCATACAAGTTCTTTTCCATAAGCATGTATGACTATATTCGAAATACATGCTTGCATTACATTGATGAATTGGAGCTACTTCTGTGTCACCCTATGTTATGCCTGTTACATGACGAACCGCATCCGGCATAATTATCCATCGCTAATCCGGTGCCTACAAGTTTTCCATATACTGGTCTTTGCTTATTTACTTTTTCGTTGCCACTTTTACAATCACTACAAAATACCAAAAATATTTACTTTTGCTGTCTTTACTTTTGTTACCGTTACCACCACTATCATATTACTTTGCTACTAAACACTTTGCTGCAGATACTAAGTTTCCAGGTGTGGTTGAATTGACACCTCAGCTGCTAATACTTGAGAATATTCTTTGGCTCCCCTTGTGTCGAATCAATAAATTTGGGTTGAATACTCTACCCTTGAAAACTGTTGCGATCCCCTATACTTGTGGGTTATCACCCGCACCAGATCGCTCCCCCCTCTCGCACGAATCCTCTCTGTTCCCCATAGGGCCGCCCGCCCAAGCGCCGCATGCCCTCTCTCTCCTCCGGCCGCCCTCTCCTTCCGGCCTCCGCCGCCCTACTCCGGCCGCCCTCACCCTCCGGCCTTCGAAGGTCGCCCCGCTCCCCCTTCACGGTCGTTTTCTCCTCTGCGTGCTTGGCGGCACATCTACCAGGGAGGTCGCGAGAGGGGTGAGTTTGTTCGTTCCTGCTCTGTCTCACGGCCATATCATTGATCTTGCTTGCTCTAGCGCTCATTCTGATTTGGAAAAGTAGATCCTGATCAAACTTGGTATAGATTTGTGGTGCACGCATGGAATTGTTTGATGCTGCTTGAGGAGGTAATAAATCTTTCTAGAGGCCCAAAGATTCAGGTCACCTTTCTAGGTATTTGAATTTCAGGCTTGCATTATTTCTAGAGGCCCAAAGATTCAGTTCACCTTTCTAGGTATTTTAATTTCAGGCTTGCATTATTTCTAGAGGCCCAAAGATTCAGTTCACCTTTCTAGGTATTTCAATTTCAGGCTTGCATTATTTCTAGAGGCCCAAAGATTCAGTTCTCTGTTCTAGGTATTTCAGTCTCAGGCTTTCATTACTTCTAGAGGCCCAAAGATTCAGTTCAGCTTTCTAGGTATTTCAGTTTCAGGCCTGCATTATTTCTAGAGGCCCAAAGATTCAGTTCACCTTTCTAGGTATTTTAGTTACAGGCTTGCATTATTTCTAGAGGCCCAAAGATTAAGTTCCCAGTCGGCGGCAAGCGGCCCTGCTACCCATGCCGGTGTTGACCTCAACTCGCAAGGGCCGGCGTCGGAGGGTTCCTGGCTTGGGCTCTCTGAGCCTTCCCCAGGCGACGATGGCGAGCTCCTCCCTCGGTGCGTGAGGGGCTCCGGGCTCCCTCCCTATCGTGAATGACTTCCGTGATGAGTTAGCTCGTTCTTTGTTTCATGAAGTGTTTTTTATTTTGTGAAGCTTGATTGGCGACTTGTATGTTTAAGTGGGATATCTCATTTGTATGGACAAAGTAAAAATTATCATGTTTTGCATGCTTGATTTGTATAGATGGTTCGTTTATGTCAATCAGTGGCGGAGGAGGCCACAAAAGAGCCGGCCACACCCAAGAGGGTGCTTGGATCCAAGGGACTTATTTTAGTCTAACTAAAAATAGTCTCTTTAAGAGGCTAAAGTTCCAAGCACCCATGACTAAAGAGGGGCTAAAACTAGTCTTGAGACTAAAAAAATTTAGTCAGGGGTACCCCTACTAAAATGTTTTTTTTAGAGTAATGCAATCGCTGCATCGTATTTTTATAGAAGAAGGAGAACACAATTTAAAAGATTCCACACGTTGATGCGAACACCAACATGGGAGCACCCACTCCAACTAAATAACCCTAGGCTAATGTCTCACAAAACGTTGTAAACCTCCAACACCGTTAAAAGCTAAGTTCCACTCTTTAAGCTCATCTAAGATTGCGCCCCTACTAAAATGTGGATTAGTACTCTCTCTCCTCATTTAACTCCTCTCCTTTAACACATGCGAGTTCTGGATTGGAGGGTTGGGAGGATAATAAATGCTCATTAACTTGATTTTAGTCTCTTTAGTATTTGGATCCAAGCTTGGGTGAGGCTAGCAAGTTTTAGTCCCACTACTTTTAGTCATGGAACTAAAACGTATCCAAGCACCCTCGAAATCTGGCAGGAAATAGGGTCCAAAGTAGTCAAATGATTGAGATAGAGCATTTATTGTCAATCTAACCTTGCCATCCATACACCTCTTTGGTTTAGAGTTAGTTCAGGGTCTCCTCTTCTTGGTTCATCGCCATCATACTTTCCCCATTCCTGTGTTTTCAGTATCCTGCGAATCAAAGAGGCCTTTTTTTGCGGGAAAAATCAAAGAGGCCCTTAGACTGGTTTAGGTCCGGTCATTTTTTATAAACGTGTTATGTCCAAAATTTAATGAACGTGCTCCGGTTTCCACGAAAATAATCCGGTTTCATGTAGTAATTCATTCATTTATTTATTCTTCTGCGGGGGGTTTGCATGTAATTCATGAGGTCTGAAATGTAAAGTACCCCGGCATATGCTCTGAGTCGTGCATGCACTACGACCCAGATGCTCTATGTCCCACATGTCGGCGAATGGGAGCACGTGGAAATAGCCTAGGAGTACATATAGGAGGATAAATGCGTGAAAAAATATGTACTGTGAAGCGTAGCCATGGTTCGAAAAGGAGACCTAAAGTGACGACAGCTATAGGTCGCACGCACCCAACTAGTGGTACTACTAGACATACGACTAATTTTTTCCTCAAAAAAAAAGAGGCACGAGTGCTCAGTACTCCTATTCTATAAACACGAGTCCCATCTGACAACTGCGTCCATGCTACAGCTAGCTCTCCTCCCTCGTTTCTCTCTTCTAATCCTAAACTCGGCCGCGGCCCCACCTCACAGTGAAAACATTACGACTGGAATAAAAATGCCATATACTCCCTCTTTCATAAATATAAGCCTTTTTAGATAATATTTCAAATGGAATACAACATACAGATGTATGTAGACATAGTTTAGAGTGTAGATTCACTCATTTTGCTCCGTATGTAGTAGTCACTTGCTGGAATCTTTAGAAAGACTTATATTTGGGAACAGAGGGAGTACTATACTAATAAAACATTAAGGCCACGAGGCGATGCAAAGGTTGGTTACAGGAGGCAAGAAGAAGAGATTCATCCATCGACAACGTCCACCTCCTCGACTCGAGGCGCCCGGCCCACGAACGGCGCCTAAGTAGCAGCGGCTTTCATGGCGGTCGGCGTGCTTCAACAATGGCGTCCAAAGATTCCAGCCCGAAGAAGGCCAACGTATTTCTGTCCTCGCTTGCCTTGTAGTGGCCTATGTAGACGATTTCCTCGTAGACGTGGATGTGCAGGTCGACGGTTTCTTGCATGGCGAGGCGCTGTGCGGCGAGCACGGCCTCGAGGTGCACATTCTTCGTCGCGACCTCCGGCTTCGCAGGCCACCGTGGCTTCAAAGAGTTCATCACCATGGAGGCCGATGAGGGTGGCAGGCAATGAGGAGCCTGGGCGCGCGGGCTGGAGCAGTACGGCAAGGTCGTCCGCGTGCTTCTTGACGGCGGTGAACTTGCGGATGGAGTTGACCATCATGTCGTCCATGCGAGAGGCGAAGCCGGCGTCGGCGAGGGCTACGATGCCTGCGGTCGCCAAAGACTGCCGTCTGGAAAGCAGCTTCTGTGATGCGGGGCATGAGCGGCCTATGGATGATTTGGCACAACCGACTGCCGCTCGCGTCCATCGCCTCCATAGCTGCTTGTGGCTTCTGGTCACCTGGTCTTGGATTGGAGTGAGCAGCATTGCGAGAGACTTGGGAGTAGATGGATTGGAGTGGTGGGCGCCTTTATTATATGAGAGTCCAAACTGTTGCATTCACATCGTCTTTGGCTCTATTCTCGCTTCTCCAATTATTCCCCTCTGCATGTAATTGAGGATGCATCATTGACCGTTCAACGTCTGGGAACCACTACCCTCTCCCTCCTTGGCATTCAAGCACCTATGGACCCGTCGACGAGGTGCCTATGGTGACTTCGTAAATTTCAAGATGATAGTGTCGTGCGTGTGTGCGTTCATAGGGGTGAGTGTATGCGTGTGTATATGAGCGCTTGCATCTGTACTGTGTAAAAAAAACGTAAATGCGTGTCAAAAAGAGACTAGTCAGTATTCTCGATATTGTGCACCTCGGAGAGGAAAACGGTAGAACTAGTACGTATTTATTTACGCTGCAGATTCACTCATTTACGCAAATGGCAAATAATGTAATGCGGGAGATAGGGATTGTGATGGGTACTTGGTATGGTTGACTTGCTCTTGCGTGAGCCTCCCCGGCAACGGCGCCAGAAATTCTTCTTGCTACCTCTTGAGCACTGCATTGGATTTCCCCGAAGAGGAGAGGATGATGCAGCAAAGTAGCGTAAGTATTTCCCTCAGTTTTGAGAACCAAGGTATCAATCCAAGAGGAGGCCACACACAAGTCCCTCGTACCTGCACAAAACAATAGCTCCTCGCAACCAACGCGATTAGGGGTTGTCAATCCCTTCACGGTCACTTACGAGAGTGAGATCTGATAGAGATGATAAATAATATTTTTGGTATTTTTGATATAAAGATGCAAAGTAAAAAGTAAAAGGAAAAGTAAAAACAAAGCAAGTATTAAAGTAATGGAGATTGATATGATGAGAATAGACCCGGGGGCCATAGGTTTCACTAGTGGCTTCTCTCAAGAGCATAAGTATTCTACGGTGGGTGAACAAATTACTGTTGAGCAATTGACGGAATTGAGCATAGTTATGAGTATATCTAGGTATGATCATGTATATAGGCATCACGTCCAAGACAAGTAGACCGAAACAATTCTGCATCTACTACTATTACTCCACTCATCGACCGCTATCCAAAGATGCATCTAGAGTATTAAGTTAAAAACAGAGTAACGCCTTAAGCAAGATGACATGATATAGAGGGATAAATTCATGCAATATGATAAAAACCCCATCTTGTTATCATCGATGGCAACAATACAATACGTGCCTTGCAACCCTTTATGTCACTGGATAAGGACACCGCAAGATTGAACCCAAAGCTAAGCACTTCTCCCATTGCAAGAACTACCAATCTAGTTGGCCAAACCAAACGGATAATTCGAAGAGACTTGCAAAGATAACCAATCATACATAAAAGAACTCAGAGAAGATTCAAATATTATTCATAGATAAGCTGGATCATAAACCCACAATCCATCGGTCTCAACAAACACACCACAAAAATAAGATTACATCGAATAGATCTCCACGATAGAGGGGGAGAACATTGTATTGAGATCCAAAATGAGAGAAGAAGCCATCTAGCTACTAGCTATGGACCCGAAGGTCTGAAGTAAACTACTCACACTTCATCGGAGGGGCTATGGTGATGATGTAGAAGCCCTCCGTGGTGGATGCCCCTCCGTGAGCTCGAACAGGCCCCAAGATGGGATCTCGTGGATACAGGAAGTTCCGGCGGTGGAATTAGGTTTTTGGCTCCGTCTATGATCATTTGGGGGTACGTAGGTATATATAGGATGAAGGAGTACGTCGGTGGAGCAACAGGGGGCCCATGAGGTAGGGGGCGTGCCCTAGGGGGGCGCGCCCCCCACCCTCGTGACCGCCTCTTTTGTTCCTTGGAGTAGGGTCCAAGTCCCCTGGATCACGTTCGATGAGAAAATCACGTTCCTGAAGGTTTCATTCCATTTGGACTCCTTTTGATATTCCGTTTCTTTGAAACACTGAAATAGGCAAAAAACAGCAATTCTGGGCTGGGCCTCCGGTTAATAGGTTAGTCCCAAAAATAATATAAAAGTGGAAAATAAATCCCAATATAGTCCAAAACAGTAGATAAAGTAGCATGGAGCAATCAAAAATTATAGATACGTTGGAGACGTATCAGAGTACTACTGCACTGGAGGAGTACTGTCGTGGAATTAACACGTCAGATGTCCTTTTGAAAGGACTTAGTTGTGGAGCCATCGCGAAGGGTTAGCTTGAAAGGGTTAAACCGGACAAGGGACTCGGGAGTTTTTATACTAGTTCGGCCTCTTCGATGAAGGTAAAAGCCTATGTCTAGTTGTGATGGAATTGATTGGGTTTCGATGACCAGGGAGCAAATACGCTTTGCCTGGGTCTCGAGTTGTTGTTTCCCTGTCCCTGAACCATCGTCGGGTCGTCCCCTTATATACATGGGTTGACGCCCGACCGGTTTCCAGAGTCCCGAGGCCGGCTCATACAAGTGTCCGGCTCGGTCTCTCCTTTCCTAACTTAAAACACAAGTAACATAGTCATGGCGGTTTACCACTATGGGCCCTAATCCGCCTTTGGGCTCCGGGCGTCTAAGCTTCATTAGTAAAGCGCCATCTTCCGGGTCTTCATGGGCTTCAATATAGTTGTAGGTGAACAGGCCCCTTCTAGGCAGTTTACGCTCAGTAGTTATATCCCCAACATTAGGCCCCAGATTGATTTGAACCTGTTTATGTCAATCCTCAATACTTAAAGAAATTCTCTAAACATCTCCTTATATTTCTCGTAAACCGCCATGATGTCTTCTCCTGTAAATTTTATTAAGCCGCCGTGACGTCATCTCTGTATAAAAAGATTAAAAAGATTCCCTTCATTAATGGTATCCCGAAGATCGAGGCGACAACCACGCCTACTTCTGCCGCTTCAGGCTCCTTGATTCTCGTGCCTGCCACTTACCCCTTTCTCCTTATAAATAAAGCTGGGGGGTATTCCCATTTTCTCCCATTTCTTCTTCGCCTCGTCTTCCTCCTCACGACCCGACGAACTCAAGCGCCGCCGCCGCCGTCGACCTTCAACTCTGCATCGACCAGGCCGCTACATCAACCTGAAACGCTCCAGAGATCCGCACTCTCCTACGCTGCTCCTGAGAACCCGGTGAGGTTTCTTCCGTTAACCCTAGATCTCCATTAGGGCGTCCTGTTCATCTGCGTTCAACCGTGTTCATCTATGTTCGTCAGTGCTTCTCTGCCTTTCTCTTGGCCTTTTTACTGAATTTTAACTAAGTTTAATAGTTTCCTTTTGCGGCTAGATCCATAGCTTTAATCTGCCATACCGTAGTATCTTGCTATTTCTGAAAAAATCCTCTCTAGACTTTCTCTGTTCTTCTTAACGCCATTGTAGGTCGCAGAAATTTTTCTTTACTGAAACACAGTAGATCCAAGATTACACTGTTATGTTGTGAAACCTGTTTCTGCAACACTTAGCAAATTTTAGCTCTGGCTCTTCCACCTAAGGGCGGTTTAACCTTTAGTAGTTAATAATCCGCCATATGCCATTAGCCCTCACTTAAACCGCCATCTTGACTTGAATAGCAATTTCCGGTTTACCTCACATGTATGCTTTGATCAAATTCCCGGCTTAACACCGATTAGTGCACATGAATCGTCAATCGTAAACCGGCCTTCATTTTTCCTTTACAGTTTTGCTTTTCAAGATGACCAAGCAATTTTCCGCTTGCAACTGGGTTCCATCCCGGATCACGGAAACGCAAATCAACGGATACGTTGTAACGGGCGCTTTAGCTTCAAAAATGCCCTTCATCGGCGAGTTCACGCCCTGAAGTGCCCTCCCGAGCCTCAAGATGGAGAAGTGATCGTGTTCATGCAACATCTATCCCGGGGATTCAGCCCTCTCGGATCAAAGTTTTTCCGGGATGTGCTTGCCAGCTTCCAACTCCATCCTCAGGATATTGGACCAAATTCTGTGTCCAACATATGCAACTTCCAAGTGTTCTGTGAAGTTTACCTTTAAGAAGAACCGACTGTTGATCTCTTCCGGGATTTCTTCCACTTAAACCGCCGAACTGAGTTCTCTGACGGCCCCAATACTGAATTTGGTGGCATGTCGATTCAAAAATGGAAAGAAATTGATTTTCCTCATGCCAAACTTCACAGCCATCCCAAAGACTGGAACCAAACATGGTTTTATTGTCGTAACACCGCCCTATTTGAGAAAATCCTTTGCCGGGCTACCGCGCTCACCGGCTTAGCAATGGCCACCCTTTACCTCAACGATTAACTGCCAAAGAACGACAAGCTTATGCACCTCAACTCGCCAAGCTCCAGGCTCTCCTCGCGAACGGTTTGACTGGTGTTGATCTCGTCCGCTGCTGGGTTTCATGGTGTGTCCTACCTTTAAGCCGCCGCCCCGGATTGATGTATGAATATACCGGCGACGCCAAGGATCCTCAACGGTTTAACGAAATAGAAATGACTGATGATGA
The DNA here is from genome assembly GCA_021605145.1 of Aegilops bicornis. Classification (NCBI taxonomy): domain Eukaryota; kingdom Viridiplantae; phylum Streptophyta; class Magnoliopsida; order Poales; family Poaceae; genus Aegilops; species Aegilops bicornis. The sequence continues at coordinate 809,822,881 of CM038673.1, forward strand.
AGTCACTGAAAGTGTGAAGAAGATGCTTGACGAACCGATCGCCGCATGCAGCCAAATTGGGCTGCGCCCTTTTTATGCCTCCAACAAACCGCCAGCGGTAAAAACTTTAACCTTGTATTTTTTGATCCGTCTCCGCTTTAACACTGATATAATAATCCTTTGTTTAATTTTGCAGGCCAATAGCTCCTTCTGGAAAAGGAAAACTCAAGATAAAACGGCCAGGGCTCCTCGTGCCAAGAGCAAAGTCACCAAGAGAACAGCCAAGAAGAAAACCGCAGAGTCTTCTGATCCGCCCGAAGATATTGACGAATCAGATCAAGAGGTAGAACTTGACTCCCTTGGTTCCTTTTTCATACACCTTATTGACAATGACTATTACTAGGATGACGCGGAAGCTAGTCGCGCTGATCATGTTGAGGTAATCTCTCTTTCCTCCGGTTCAGATCATGTGTCGGTTCGAAAACCTCGCCGTGCAGTTCAGAAAGTAAAATGCTCTCACCCTTTTGCTTATTTGGGTCCAAAATTTTCTTCGAAGACACAACAAGATGAAGGCCGTCGCACAACCCGGCATAGCGGCCAACAGGTCACTTCTTCCGGTTTACCAGATACACCAATCCGGAAGCGTCGCCCAGAGGTTTCTTGTTCTCCCGAAAAATTTTATCCTTTGAAGGATTGCTGCCGATACCCACTTAATCCATCTGATCCAAATTATCAGGATTCTTCCAATTCGTCTGGCGGTTCATCAACCAGTCAGCTGCCTCCCCTTAAAACCGTCCCTGGGTAAGTATACTGCCCTTCATCTTTTTCTTTCATATTTCGGTTTACCGTGCTAATATTTGTTTTGATATCGCAGTGCCAAAGCCCGACTGAGCAAGAAGGCTAAAACCAGTACCCCCATTGGTGAAGTTGAACCGGAGAGGGCTCCTGAGGGCACCGGTAAAAATACTGATGTCATGGATGATTCCGCCCCACAAGGTGAGAACACTGAAGCTAATCCGCTCGAAGCTGACCCGGCCACTAACATGGATCCAGCAAGCCCTCATGCTACTCCTCCGAGCCCGGCTGCTGATCCGCCGAGCCGAGCTGCTAATCCGCCAAGTCCAGCCAGGGATACCGTCAATCCGTCAAGTCCACCAAAAGGTGAAGATGATGACGTTGTTATTACTGGCATGGGTCACACTAGCCCTGGTAATCCGGTTGTCTTGTCCAAACATACTGCCAAGGAGGAATTCGCTGCTATGGGCAAGGGGAAAGGGAAGACTGATTTATCCAACTTCATTAACCTTAGTGCCGAGGAACTTCATTCTGGATTTTTAAACCGCCTCTACACCAGCCGTGACTTTGAAGCCGGTTTGGTGAACCTGATGAAGGAACGTTATGAGGTAATCTTCAAAAATGCTTTGAAATTTACTTTATTCTGTATATCTCTTCCATTGTAGCCCCTAAGGGCCGGGTTATCTCTTGAAGATAAACCGAGACTTTGATATAAAGAACACTTCAACTTAGTAGCCCCCAAGGGCCGGTTTGTCTCTTGAAGATAAACCGGGAGTGTCTGTCCTTGTTAATTGCCTTTATTTACAACTGATCAATTGTGCATTAGCCCCCAAGTGCCAAGCTTAATACCTGGATTGAGCCTTGGGACTTGAAAATACTCACTTTAGAAAGCAATCCACATTAGCCCCCAAGTGCCGAGTGCATAACTTGTTATGTGCTTGGGACTTTAACAACTTCATCTTCTGACTTTTGTAGACCGATAAAAATGTCAAAGAATCTCAAATCGCCGATGTTCAAGAAAACATCAAGTCCCAGCAAGAAGAGACCTCTAAAGCCAAAGAGGAGCTAAAGGGTGTTTTGACAACCATGGAGCAAATGAAGGATGGTTTCAAAAATGAACGCACCAACTGGAAAACTGAGAAGGCTGCTTTGTTGAAGCGGGCTGAAGATGCCGAAGTAGCTCTTACGCCGGTGGCGGAAGAACTGATAGGGCTAAAACATCAAGTGGATGCTATGACTTCTGCAATCTCTGGTAAGTACTTTGTCATAGCCGGTTCAAAAATATCTTGAACTCTGCCGGTTTAACATTGAATTCTTAAACCGTTGCAGGTAACCGCATTGCTCAGCTGGGCACAGATATGCAGATGAAATTGAAGGCAGCGTACACTTTGATTGAGCAATTATACACCGGTGCCCAACGGGTTATCTGTGCAGTCTCATACAACAAACCGGCACCAACATTGATCAAGGACACCTTAGTAAGATTATCCATGATGCCGGCGCAGATAGAAGAGGTGAAGCGATCTGCTGCCAGAGCTGGCGCTTTACTGGCACTGACTCGGGCTAAAGCATGGATATCTGACTTGGATCCAGTTGATATCGCCAAGGGATTTCCGGATGAACAAACAGACGGGTCAGCATTTGACAACGAAGCCCTCAAAGCCCTGACAAAGGAGATGCGTCCGCTGTCGAGTCAACTGGCTGAAGAGGCTAACTTGACTGTTCATCGGTCCTTTTATGATGAAAGGAACCAGCGGGTTGACACGACTGTGACAGAAGTGCAAAACCTTATCCCGCCAATCCGTAAGCACACTTACGCCCCTGATGTTGAACCGTCCAATCTGATAAGTGAAGAAGTTGTATTTCAGGCTCTAACCCGGATTAACTGGACCACCATTGACTTCCAGCCACTGGGTGGAGAGGAGGAGGTTGAACCGGCTCCTGAAGATCCATCCACTTCACGTCGTCCTGGCAATGAGTCTTAATCCGGCAATCAGATTACTTTGACAAACTTTGTTTTGTGTAAAAACAATCAGCATTTTGGGCCTCAAAGCGCCTTGTAATAGGCTAGTGCAAGTACTTTGACCTGCGGCACTGGTACATAACTTTGTTTGATCCACCATGATATGTGTTATGCTTGATTATATCTTTTCATGCAATCCTGCTGTCTGCATAAAAAGAATTATCCGAGCGGTTTACCGCCGGACGGGTCACAATGCCCCATACAAAGCCTGGTTAATGACTAAAGCTGAATCAAAAATATGAAATAAATCATACCTGTGATATTAAATTACTTAGTTGGTTTACCAACTTGTATTTGTAGTAAGGGTGAAAAACCCAAATCTGAAGCATTGATAACTCCCACCATGCAGTGCTGGTGTAAACTTTTTAAACCATACCGTGTTGTGAATAACACCATTTGATTATGCTGGTAATATGTAATCAAAGCCAGTCCGGGTTATGAAACACCAGTTTGGTAAGAAATATGGTCTGACAACTTATAGTTGAAAGCCAAGCCGGGTTAACAAACACCGGGTTAACATGAATATGATCTGACAACTTGTAGTTGAAAGCCAAGCTGGGTTAACAAACACCGAGAAATTATGATATTACCAAAGAGCAAAAACTTGGCAAAAAGCAAACAAAAACCGTGTAGTCGAGGCTTTTCAAGGGCTGCCAGGCCCAAATTCGAGGCTTTTCATGGGCTGCCAGGCCGCTGAGTTAAACCATTTTGCAAAGCCTTTTAAGATGGGCCTCCAACTAACCAATCGTCGTTTTAACTTTGACAAGTTCAGGGTCTCAATTAGAGTAACTTGTCAAACATTCGGCGGGTTGTGCCAGGATTACCTGGATAGGAGTGGCTTACTTGATGAAGGCAGGTTAACCCGGGGTTTTAGGTGACACTACAAAAAAATACACTTCCGTGATGATACATGTTTGTCACAGTAGGTCGCGTTTTTTGTCATGCATGTACATCCATGACAAATTTATGACAGAATCAAGATAGTCATACTTGTCTTTGTCGTAAAAGTGTTCCATGACATTACCAAAATTATCATCACTAAGTGTCCACTTCCATGACGATAAATCGCGCGTCACGTAAATGCTTTCGTCAAGGGTGACCGACACATGGCATCCACCGTAGCAGAACGCCGTTAAACTATCGGGTCGGGTTTTGGATCCGATAACCCGTTAACAGCCCCGACCAATGGGGATTTTCCACGTGTAAAATCATCATTGGTACGGAGGAAACACGTGTCGGCTCATCGTTGGGACAGATGTCATCCACTCTTTGGACGTATACGCCTATGATACGTCGACACGTGCACGACCAATCAAGTTTAAATGGGCGGTCCAACTAAAGGCCCACAAGATTTGGCGGCTCATAATGGGCGGCCAGTTAAAGGCCCACGAGATTTTGCGGACTATAATGGGCTGGCCCAGCTAAAGGCCCACAAGATTTCACGGGCCATAATAGGCCGGCCCAGGTAAAGGCCCACAAGATTTTTGTGTGCCATAATGGGCCGACCCAGGTAAAGGCCCACAAAATTCTTGCGGATCATAATGGGCCGACCCAAATTTAAAGGCCCATGAGATTTCACCGACATTAATGGGCGGCCCACCAGAGGCCCACAAGATTTTGACGACCCTAGTAGGCCGGCCCATTAACTGGCTGCCATGTTTTGGGCCAAATGCCGGCCCATAATTGATCCAGTCTATTAATAGCCTGCCACGTTCCGGGCCTAGTAATGGCCCATATAAGATCCGGCCCGTTAAATGCCTCCCACTTTCTGGGCCAAATCACGGCCCAGATCAGGACCGGCCCTTTAAGAAGCTTTGGGCTCAATTATGGCCCATATCGATTCGCCCGTTATTTGGACGCTATGCTTTTGGGTCCACTTGCTAAAGGCCCATTTAGTAATTCGCCTGATATTAGTTTCGGCCTGTTAAGGGCCCATTTAACATTTCGGCCCTATATTAATTTCGGCCTGTTAAAAGCCCGTCATATAGTTGGGCCTAACTACGGCCCGGTTTGCATCCGGCCTGCTCGCAACCGATATCTGATTGGGCCAAACAAGGACCGAGACAACTTTGGCCTGTTAAAAGCCCGTGAATTGATTCGCACAATCATGGGCCGAGGTCCATTTGAGGCTGCCGCCGGCCCGTGAGCTATTCAGCACGTTTCAGGCCCAGCCTACTTCTCAGCCTCCTAAAAGCCTATTGAGTTTTCTTGCGAAAAGAGGGCCGGGGGTTACTCGGTCTATTAAAGGCCCGAATCTACTAGTGGGCGGTTGGCCAGGGCCCATGATGCGGACCATACATCGTGATTGCATGACGGCCCGATTATGTACCTTAATTTTACGGCTTGGCGGTTTATCGCGAAGACAAGATATATATACAAGAAATAACTGCATCATCGTGAATAAGAAAAACCTAGACTATACAATAAAGAAATTACGGCATATTACATCCACCGGGCATCAAAGTTCGCCACTATGATAATAAAGCACAAGCGAAGCAGATTACATACACTAGGCATCAAAGATCGCCACCGATTGCAAATAAACACGCCGACAAAATAATATACAAAACCGACAAAGACTTCAAGAGAGTTCAAGAAAGGTTAGCCTCATTGGGAGTCAGAGCGCAAGAAACTGAGCAAGATGATGAGATTGCGCTTGTTCAACACTTATATCTTCCTCACTCTGAAAGATAAACAAGTAGACAGATGACAGGTTTTGCACATAAAAGTATCATTGCTGACAATTCATCACATTTCTTACTGACGAATAAAGTGACACAGTTTAAAATTGCATTAACACAATATGGTATTGTTCAGATCTAGACATGGCAGGAATTAACATTGTGAAGGAGTTGGCAGCTTCACGACACCACTGGATTACAGATCAAGAACTCATAAGTATCAATGGTTAGTGTGCTGTCAATTTAACCCATTTCAGATTGGCAAATAAAGAGGGGGTTTAAATAATAGTAGAATGATATGACATTGTTCATAGTTAAGACATTGCAGAATATGACATTGTCTTTGTAGTGGGTAGGTTCACCACACCACCGGATTACGGATGAAGAACGAAGCATACATGCAAAGGCAAAAGAAGATCACTTGCTCTGTATAGTTTAATTTACATGGTATGAAGACGGAACTTGGTTGTACAACTGAAAACTTAAATTGAGAATGACAAACTTTTGTTTATGAACTACATAATAAACATTAAACATGCAATTTGATGCAAACACCAAAAATAAACAGCTGTTGCAGTCATGCCTAACCAAATATACACAACAAAGTTTGAAGGCATGAGAAGGACAAACTTACATTACTGGTGAAGACAGGCTCTATAAAGCCCTTGTCCATGCTGATGGGGGGGCAATTCAAGAAGTTTAGCACATAATGTTCTTCATAAGCATTGCCTTTATTCTACATTTTGTTAAGAGTAAATATAGATGTGATAATATACGAAAAAATGGAGAATATTTAAGATAAGATGAAGAGTGATGCTACATAACCAAGTAGCTATAAATGTATGTGCAGCGATACAGCGAAAAGGCACAGCCAAGAGCAATGCACAGCTAAACTTCTTCAGTACCAACCTTATGGTAAGAGTAAATATAGATCTGATGTGTAGAAAATGGAGGGCAAAGGAAAATAAGCTGCAGAGTGATGGTACATGAACAACTACTGTCAATATAAGTACACCGATAAAGGACAACATGTACTTACAAGAACAATGCAGAGCTAAAAAAACATTGGCATTGGATATATTCTACACTAATGTAACCATTCATACAGATCAGATAATTTGGAGCGAACAATTGATAAGCAAGCTATCATGCATACTACTGTCACATAATGAACCAGGTATGTATGCAAGTACAGTGATACAGGACAACATGTACTAACAAGAGCAAAGCAGCGGGCAGCATATTTGCGATATCCTGTCGTTCTTTTCAAACCGGAATTCTTCTTCGAGCTGATTTCACGGAAAAAGATCCATAAGGCACATGCGGAAAAGTAGAAGTTCAAATTGTCATGTGATTTCATAGACATTACCTCATCACAGGAACGAGACCAGTGCATAACAAGGTTTTTCCATTCAATGTCTTCTAAATTTAGCACAGGAGACTTCACCGGAAATTCGTTTATAGACTTGCCATCAAAGAGTGATTTCCTCAGGTAACACTGATACTGCTGCAATGCTTCCTTGAAAAGCACAAGCAAGCTTTGCTCGTCATGACTATCCAGATTGACCCTCACCTAGTTACAGCAATGTAATGTAAATCATTGATGTGTTCGATCAAAGAAAACAGGAAAATAATAACCATGAATAATAGCACTTACACGTAAGTTGGACGGGAAGATGTGAAAATGGTGTTTGTCTTCACTATAATCTTCCCATGATGGGAATATATGCACGTAGTCCCTAACAACATTGAAAGCATTGTCTTTTAAAATGGGAATAAATGGAACGGGGTTCCAATCTGCAGGAATTGGCCGTCTCTGTAGTTGGGATAGGTCTTCAGCCGGTGGACTTGCTGTACTTTTTGCTGGAGTGGGATTTTTCTGTGGTACGGCTGGTGCTATGGCAAATGAAATCGGTATACCTTTTGCTGGAGTGCAGGTCCTGTGTGGTGGGGCTAGTGGTGTGGCCAGTGAAGTATGGGTACAGTCTGCTGGAGTCGGTCCTATGTTTTGTGTCACTGGTTGTACAGCCAATATAAGTGGGGCGCTGTCTGATTTCTCCGGCACCACCACATTTTTCAAGGACTTTCTTTGGTGCTCCTTCATGTTCAGCAATCACCTTCTTACTTTTTGATGTCTGATGCACAATATCATCATTTGAGTGGAAAAACATGGTATGACGACAGATGGAATATGTATTGATAATGGATGGGCATAGCATCTCGAGTTATATGATGAGTAAACTAAGCAGATGGCGGTGCAACAAAGTAGAAGAAATGCAAGACAACATATGCAAGATACGCGCAATCAATAAAACCTTGCCAAATTAGAACAGGCACCTTGATGGGTGAACAGGACAGGCCATCTGCCTTTGACTCCTCGAGGTTAGAATAGTCATTAGAATGATATTCTGAACAAGAATCAACAGGTGGGGAGCGTACGCGTTTCATTGCTTCCAAAATGGCACTCAATGCCTTGGTGCCAATTTTGTAAGTCATTGCAGTGTTCCACAATATTCTTCTGATGCGCGGATTCTGATATTCACTGTAATTACGTATAATATCTGAGAACCATGAAAACATAAATAGTTGTGAGATTATCTTTGTAATGCAGATGATATTCTAATATAGGGGCGCCCCTGTAAACACTTATGTGCTATCACTGGATTCTGATGAGAGAGCTCATGTGTGCTGTAATATCGTGCGTACACAAAAAAATAGGCTCCAGAAGTAAGCATAGCTGGCAGATGATAGGTTCGTAATATACTGTATAGATAGTTTATTGCCAAACCATGATAACAAGAGCACACAACAACTAGGCAGATCATAGTGTACATAACAGGGGTACACCATAGCCACGATGTATAAATCGGGAAAGTGGAACTGGCTTGAAAATACGGTGTTGTATTGCCGCTAGTAATTGAAAGCCTATCAATTGCGTACATGCCAGCACTATCGAACATGGTAAAGAAGAGCAAGCAGATTTTGGATAATAAAATGTTGGTTCCGCAGGCCCACACATGATGAACCGTAGCGCTTTAAGAATGCAACTCGGCTGTCTCTCGACCATTTCAGGCGGTTGGATGAAGATCCCACGCCTCCTAACCCTTCTTCTTCCTCGTCTGTGATTCTTCCCATACTGAGAACACCTTGCACGGGCCGGCCGGACCACCGCCCCCATCGCCTGTGTTCCTCCGCCACCCCACCCCCACCAGCGTCGAGTTTTCTTCGTTCGGCGAGGCCCCATAACCACCCGAGCCCTTGGATCGCACCGTGAACTCCGTGAGCTTTGAAAATCGACTGACCCAATTTTGAAATTTAGTCTACTGTGATTTAACTAGTGTGGAATATAAAAGGGGAAAACCATAAGCATTGGGAGTATAGTGTTGAGCGTGCCATGGCGGATCTGAAGGTGCAAACCGGACAAAGGCAACTTTGCAACCAAGACAAGAAATCAGAGTAAAGCAGTGGCGATCTATTTTCTTGCTGCGATAAATAAGTTGAGCAGATACGAAAGAGTACCGCCTCTGGTGCGGGGCCGTGTACGCATCTGGTGAGAATCTGACGGTGCTGCCGTAGCAATGGCTGTTGGCGACATGGAAGCAGATCTAGGAGGGTAGACGGTGGCGGCGGGGCGTGGTGGACGAGACGGTCGTATGAGCAGCGCCGACAAGGTGGACGACGGCGGGGATGAAGCGAGAGGACGGGATGCAAGGATCCCGGTCTGAAGGTGTGGATGAGAGAGGTCGATCTCTTGTAATGGACGGTGGCGTCGGGGTATCAGCTCCGGCATGGTGGAGGAGGACGGCGGTGGATGGGGTGGCGGACGGCGACAGACGGAGGAAGGTGGGGGTGGAGAGGGTGTTTTGGCGCCCACGGAGTACGAATGGGAAAAAGGGAGGTAGAGAGGAAGGGAGGAACCATGTAGTCAGGGCGCGCTTGTCTCAAATGCGAGGATATTTACAAAATTAGCCCCCGTTTCAAATTTCTACTACATCACAACAACATTAGTCGATTGGGGATAGGACGGTAATCTCACATACACCGAATATTTGCCGACGAGAGTTTGTTTTTGGCGCCCACCGTGTATGAATATGAATCGAGGAGGGAGTCGATTTCGGCCGAGGGCACACTGTGTTTTGGCGCCCACCGTGTATTAATCCGGGTGAGAGGCGGTTACGTCACGTTTGGGTGAAATTACAAACCTACCCCTATCGAAACCTATAGAAATCCAGCAGATAGGCTTTGCTTGTGGCGAGGATAGGCGATAGTGATTTCCATCTCGCAGATTTTGGTTTGAGCGGTTCTTTGCGACTTTCCCGCTTCATTCAAATTTTGCACAAAGTGCACGCCATCGTGCCAACTCAATTCGAATCCCGTTTGTGTTCTACTATTTTTTTCGGGCGGGGTCCATTTTCAATTGGAATTACATTCTATATACATAATTTTTTTTACATATATACTTTCAAAAGCACAACACCATTTATACATAAATATGGTTTACAAATGGCATGATCTTAGATTCATAAGGTTGTACCCATCAATTTGGATTTTCAAATATTTGAAACCACTTTATGTTGAAATCCAATGTATGCATTCCTCGCTAACTGTTTCCAGTTAATGTGTGTTTCATGCGGTTTTTTTTAACTTCTCAAACATGTATAATGTGTTTCACACACGCAACATATAGTGTAATCTCGTTTAGACACTAATTGCATATAAACCATGCAGTGTTTGTAATTGAAGAATCTATGGATCACCAATATTGATAAACTATATAACATTACACGTGTGCCCAAATTCAAATGAATATGCATGTTTGATACACCAATTTGCGTTATGATATTATCGATGTCGTGATCTCTAGTTTAAATATTTGAATCCCCTTTAATCCAGATATTCGTCTCATATAGCTATCACTCATGCTTATATAGGACTATCTCTCTGGACCTATACGCGTTCATCGTCTCTCAGGCATCTCTCGTGCTACCTGTATGTCGACAATGATCTTTTATCTTCATAACACACTGACGGTACTCTCTCCATCGACCTTCATCACTCTATCTCTCTCTAAGTATATCTCGCTCCCTGCTATGTGTCTCTAGCGATGATTCTCCATGTGGAATCTCTTTCTCTCACAGAAACACAAAACTTTGTCTCCCGGGGTCTCATTTCTCTCAACTATCCCCATGTGTGCCACTCGCACACCCCTCATACAGAGATATCTTTCGCTCCTTAGATATGAGAACCTACGACTCTTCCTCTCCAATATCTCTTTCTCACACACAAACACAAACTCTGTCTCCCAGGGTCTCATATTTCTCCATTGTTCTCTTGTATGTCGCTCAAACACACCCTCTCTCCCTAGAGATATCTTGCGTTCCCTCATATGTCTCTCTAGCTATCACTCTCGTTGTGAAATATCTTTCTCTCTTGCAGACACAAAACTCCATCTCTCTGGATCTCATTTCTCTCTAATATTTGTTTGTATGTGACTCACATGCACCCTCTCTCTATATCTCTCACACCCACAAACATAACCCAGCCTTCTGATCCACTCGACTCCTATCTCTAGCGCACACTAGCTAGCATCTTTATCTTTCTATTTATCTGTTTCTCCATCAACCTTCTTTCTCTCCCTCACTCTTTATTCCTATCACGCACACGACATATGTTTCTCTCTACATGCATGCAGTCAAGTGCCCTCTCACACACATATATAACTTCACCCTTTGAACCACCCGACGGCCATCTCCGACACCCAAACTAACGGATGTCTCTCTAGCTAGCATCTCCATCTCTGTATCTATCTCAGAAGTTTCTCCGTCAACATTTCTTTCTCGCACGGAGTCTTGCTTCCTATCACCCACACTATATATGTCTATCCATACATATGCATTTATAGGTTGATCTCTTTTGCACAATCATTGCGCCTCACCCCTCTCGCCGCCATAGATGCATGCTCCAGCCCACGCCACTATCTCTTAAAGACAAAAACACATGCTCAATTGTCGGGCCTTCTTCCCTGCAGTCTCACATGCATGCATATTGTCGTACCGATCCGTCTCTCCCATGTTGTCGATCTTAGGACTTATGTCTTCTTTCTTTTATCTCGATCATGCACGCCCGCACACACACACACATCCCACGTATACATGTATACCTCTCACACATGCACGTTCAAGGTATCTATGTCTCCATACGTAGTTAATTACCCTCAATCCTAACGCCACACCGAATCGTTCTCCTCTTTTGTGCACATAACTTCCGCCTGGATGGGCATGCAAAACACACACTCACACTTAACAATCTCCTTCTAGCTACCCCCCGCCCAGCGCCTCTCACTCTTCCCCTATATCCCTGAAACCAATAAGACCATCCCTTGTTTAATTCCCGCCTACATGCACCATCGATATATAGTAGTCTTCCGTGGTGTCTCTCGAACAAACACGTTCTCTCGATGTCGACTCCTCTCACGCGCACGCACCTTCTCTTCCCTCCTACGGGCATTTTCTCTCTCGCACCCCATCGTTGGTGGCCTCTGCCATGCACATCACCTCTCTATGATGAAGCCATGCACACTTAAATTACATCCGCCACAGAGGACCCCGGGACACACACACACGCGTGCGCCCATGCACGCACACACACACACAGAGACACACACACACACACATGCACGCATGCACGCACGCACCCCCCCCCCCACACTAAGACTCCATCTCTCTCTCTCTCTCTCTCACACACACACACAAACACACACACACATGCACCCCCCTCACACACACTTAGACTCCATCTCTCTCTCTCTCTCACACACACACACACAAACTAAGACTCCATCTCTCTCTCTCCTCTCTCTCTTACTCTCTCTCTCTCTCTCACACACACACACACACCACACACTAAGACTCCATCTCACACACACATGCTCTAGGCGGAGCATTTGTTCCTACCACCCTTCATCCAACCTTACCCGTATGATAAACAATCACCTTTATTTACTTGCATAACATGGACAGATTCCACTTTACTTTAGTAGTCAGCAAACTTATCATCTGTATACCCTTATAAAAAAACGAGTTGGCGATGATGGTGTGCCTGCCATCTTGTAATACAGACCGTATGATCTATATCTGACGTATAGGAAGCAAATTATGATAATTTTACAAAAGATACCCGCACCTCTCTCCACATTATTATCTCCCGCAACCTCATTCCTCAGCAATTAAAAAAGGAATAAGTCTCTGGAACAATCTAGCATGCATGGTGGCCGCCGCTTTCTTGGCGCCATCCATCCTCATGCCTCCGCCCATTCCGACCACCAGTCACCACCACACTCCACTCCTCCTCGCCTTATCTCTCATCTTTCATTTTTTCGATGACATTCTCGAGATACCAGTTTTCCGATAAAATTCTCGAGATATCATTAGTTTTTACACATGGAATTACTCCTGCATGGGTCAATCACAACAGGTGTTTTGTAAAAAAAATGCATATTGATGTTCCGTGCAATGCACGAGAATCTTGCTTGTAATTATATAACGCAAATCACAAGCAGGAAGTGACATTTTTTTACAAAACCACGTTAACATGGCCACGTAAATCACGAGCAGGAAGGAGAAGGGAAGCGGGCTGTGGAGTAACGTTTTTTACCACAATTTCTTAGGAAACTGAGTGCAATAATTGAGTAGTTTTGCAAACTACTATTACTACTACACCTGAAACGGTTCAAAACCTATACTCCCTTGCTAGCTTGCGCTTCCCGCGTGAAACGGTCAGCGTCGCTCGAGCGCGTCGATGCCGCATTAATGCGGACCAGAGCGAAGGCGACCTCTCACCGGCGCCCGGCTTTGAAGTGGCGCTGACGGCCGAGAGAGCGCCGCTTCGGCACGCCTGATCGCTCGGCCGAGATCGCCATAGGCCCTGTTTGGATCCATGGGTTAGAGTTAGTTTGAGCTAGTTGGGGCTCAAATAGTCCTAAAGTATCCAAGTATGAGGGTTTAAATTGGAGCAAGTTGCACCAAACCCACCAAAAAAAAACTATCCCACCCAAGAGGTGCTAACTGGAGATAGTTCTCATTGGGACCACTGAAAAATCACTTTTCTCTCTCCATGAAGTGCATTTATTGTCAATCTAACCCTGTCACCCAAACACCTCTTTGGCTACAGTTAGTTCAGGGTTAGTCATGAGTTAGTCTAACCTCTAGCTTAGTTAGAGTATCAAACAGGAGCAGTATAGGACATGCAAGTTGCTCAAAGCATACAGGCAAATTCGCACGTGAAAGGATTTTTTCTTTTTGAAAACGGAACGTGAAAGGAATTTTTTAGAATGCTCTTGGCATGTCGCTAACATGTGATAGTTAACCGACCTCAATAGGCGGCAAGCATGCCAGCCGCCGCACTTTGATAGAGACAAGGAGGGAGAAGCGTCTGATCGCTGGATTACTAGAGATAGGTGTCGCCTGAAGCCAAGAAATATGGTGATAGCGTGGGTTAGCCATGTACTAGTATGATGTAACTACACTGGGCCGCCGTGTTTCGTACTCTTCCGATCCACTTTGTGGAGATGATTGGTTAATTTTATATCGCTGAATAATATTAAATATTATGAGTGTGAGGCGGCTCCACCACGAGGTTCCTTGCTCCACCACGAAATATGTAATGAATTTCGTCCAGTTTGTAGGAAAAGTTTTCGAAATGTAATGAATTTCATCCGGTTAATTTGAAATTTGCTTTGTTTGCACGAATTTCATCCGGTTAGTTCATATAGTTGTCGAAAGCTATGCGGGCAGCATCGGATGGCATCCATCAGTGTCCTCGGACAGATGCCGGTGTAAATTTGTGGGCCAGCGCTGGAGATGCCCTAACTATCATGCTTTAATCGCTAACAATCCTCCATTATTTGGCAGGGAACAGTTATCCCTCGATCAAAATCAGATCCGCTGTGTTTCGCACTCCTCCTGCGTACGAGTGTAAACTCTTGCTTACATAAAAATGGAGCAAGTGGGCCGGCATCAGTAGCACATCATATCACTCGAACTAGCCCACCTAACGGCGGAAAGCACCGCCCTCGTCATTTTGTTCTGGATTTCTATCGATCGATCGCGCGAAAATGTTACGCCGCGCAAGTTCTAAAGGAAAAGGCGGCACACTTACGACTCGTGCAGACGTCGCAACCGATCCGTCCGCTCGCACAGCGCTCACCAAAGGGGACACGCGTTGTCTTGCAATTTCACTGACATGTGGGACCGTAATTGAATAACCCGTCGATAGCCGAAATCTAATCGCTCAGCGGGCGTTGGCTGAGAAGAGAGAAACGAGGGAGGGAGAAGAGATCGGTCGCCCGCCACGCACGGACTCCAAGAAATATATGGTGATAATGTGAGGTGGGCCATGCTTGAGTCCGGACCGCTTCCGGAGCCCGCTCTCACCGCCCTGGCCCCTCAAGACGCCAGCTGCCCGCTGCATGCATAGCAAGTAGTCCCGCTTATGTGGAGGGGAGAGAGAGGCATTGACAAAGTCAAGGAGTAACAGTGGAAACAATAGCTTTCATCAAAAATAAACAATGAATACTCGTTGCTCGTCCTCTATATAGGAAAGAATACGTTCATTCGCCGACATGTGGGACGTCGACCATCCTGGTCCACCTGCCATGCACAAAATTATCCTGGTCTACCCCGGTCGTATCGCAGGCCCAACCTTTCCCACCGTAAGTTGTTCGGACGAAGGAACCATCATGACTTTGTTGAATTCCGCTTCTTCAAGAAAACTTACTGTACCCGCAATACTGCTACCACACGCGAAGACTGGACGACACAGTACCATGTCATATCACTGAAAACCACTAGGCCAAACTAGCCTGCCTAGGTCATCTATTTTGGAATGGAGGGAGTACGTCTCTGCATGGCTATGATTTTGTGTTGCACGTTCTCTATACTTTTGCTACGATTTTCCTACCCTATGAACCAAATGAGGCCTGAATGTATGTCGACTATTGTCTGATCGATCGCTAAGCCTACAATTTTACGAGCTAGGGCTATTGGTCGATCGATGAGGGATAAGTATAAGCGTACCACGAGCTCATCAGCCCCGACGTTTCTCTTTGATGAGTGTTTTGCAAGTACTATAGCTCGCACAGTTGCTAGCCTACTAACACCAAGAATCATCAAACAAGCCCTGCTGATATGATAAACAGTTCAAACTGACATCTAAGCATGCCATATATTACATCAAAAGCTGGTGAGGATACATCTGTTCCATAACTCGGAGAGGGTTCGCATGATTCATCGCATGATTCACTATCAAACAAAAGTAGCAAGATCCGCCCACACAAGGCGATTGCACTAGCCCTAAGATGGTTTGATAACATGCATCGTTACGGTAATTCAACACAGGCAATGCAAACTACCTCAAGGATTAAGCGCGACCAACTATTTCTTGTCATCGATCTCTCGGGCAATGACCACAAAGACGGCAGACGGCGGCATGGGAATCGATTTACAGGCGATGTCCACAGGACTGACCGCGACATTAGAATCGATCTCTGGGGCGATGTCCACAGGATGGACAGCGGTATCAGAATCGATCTCCGGGGCGATGCCAACAGGACGGGCCACGACATCGGAATTATCAAGGACAACCACCGGCACCTGCACAACACTAACATATTAGCAAGCACATTGCAAATAATCAAAAAGCAAGCACATTGCAAATAATCAAAAACCACAACTGTGGTAATAAGCCATTATTTTTTACCTTGTGCAGCTCACCGGGGGATCTCATCCCCCCAGGGGCCATCTCCTCGTCCTCGATGGGGGCCATCACCTTGCCAGGAGAATACTGCTTCTCAACGGCGACTATCTCCTCAAACTCGGTCTTGAGCCTCACATAGGTGGCAATCAGGCTCACTGGGGTAGGCACGGTGGGGCCCTTTGCTGTTCTTCCAACTTTCTTTGAGGAGTTCGTCCACCAACGTCCTCAACTCTTTGGCGGTGCTTGTTTCTTGGAGTTCTTCGTCTCCATGGGTTGGCCCGCCAACATGGTCAACTCATTGGTCGGTGCTCGCTTCACGGAGATTCTTTGTCTCCGGTGGGTTGTCTGCCGCAACTCTTTGCCTAGTGCTCGTGATCCATCAATGAACCGACAAACAAAAAGCAATCGAAAAGGAAACCACAATCGCAATGAAAACGGGAGCGTAATAGGATGTGAGAATCGGTCGGTGCTTCACAAAAAGAAGATTATTGGAATGGAAATATAGCAGCATAACTGATTCGCCCACCTTTCCTTCGCTCGGTAGAGAAGAAAAATGGCGTAAGTGAGTAGCACAGGTGAGGTTTTCTTCAAGAAAGGGAAGAAAGGGCTTGAGCAAGCGTTCCAATGAAATGATGGTTGCTTCGTCCAGTCCAACTTGGAGGCCACCTTAACACTGCTGGTAAAGGTGTGGGTTTTGTGATATGACGGGTCATGACGGCCACATCGGGGTGACAGGTGAGTCTCGACTGTAGCACCTCGCTGTGATTTGGTGGATGGCATGCGGGCCCGGATGCTTTGAAATGTCATTAACTTGATTTTAGTCTCTTTAGTATTTGGATCCAAGCATGGATGAGGCTAACAAGTTTTAGTCCCACTACTTTTAGTCATGAGACTAAAATGTATCAAAGCACTCTCTCAGGCTGGTCATAGTGGGGAGTAACTTAGACTAGTGTCATGCATATGACACTAGTGTAAGTTACTACTCCCTCCTTTCCGGTTTATAAGGCTCAATTCAAAAATCTCATCAACCAAGGTAGATGGTGAGTGGTGGAATTCTTTTTGTAGTTTGCAGAAGCACCCAATTAATGCTCTTGTTTTCCTCAAAAAAGTATGTTTACCAATGCATTAATTGCAATGCATGCATGCATAAATTACATGCATTGGTCAATTTTCTCTTAATACTTGCAGGCAATGATTTAATGCACCTTGAAATCTGAACATGTGATTAGGAACAACCAAATTGAGCCTTATAAAATGGAAAAACGAAAATTTTAAGATAAGCCCTATAAACCGCAAAGGAGGGAGTACCTCCATAGTGCAAAGTAACATAGTAGTAGTATCATAGATTGCTTCATTTATTATCTCATAGACTCATTTTGCCTCGGAAAGCGCTATGTTACAGTAACATATTATGTTACCACAAGCACCTCTTTCCTCATTAAATACTGGCCACATAAGCAAAATTGTCTTGGGATGTGTTAAGTTACTACCTAAGTTACTCCCACTATGGCTAGCCTCAATATTGTGCACCGCGACCAAAGGCGGAGAGGAAAAGCGAGAGAACTACGTAATTAATGCATGAGTTTAATTAGGGTAGTTTTGTAAAGTACGAGATACATTCCTCCAATCGCAAAATGCCTTGGTTCATGAGATTTGAGATTTGAGCCCTATAAACCGGAGGGGAGGGGGTACTGCACAGGGTGTAGTCTAGTCACTTGTTTTTTTTTAGCCGAAGTCTAGTCACTTGTTGAAATCTCTAGAAAGGAAAATACTCCTTTCCGGTTTATAGGTCTATACTACTCCCTCCGTCTAGGTGTATAAGTCATCTTACGAAAACCAAATAGTCCCAAAACACTTAGGCACGGTGCATTAACTTCTACCTTGTTTCTTGTTTCTTGACATGCGTATCAACCAATAAGAGATGAGAGGTGTGCATGCTTTTAATGACTTGCAATGGCTAGTTCATTGCATGGAATGCTATTAATTAGCAAATAAACATTGGTGACCCCGGGAGGAAAGCGGTGCTAAGCGCGTGGACCTATGCGTAATGAGTATCAACCAATGGATAATGGAGTTTAATTGTTAAACAATAGCAATTTTGTCTCATGCAAGAGCCTGGCTAGTACTCCAAGGAACCGACCACGCGAGCGTTCAAGAATCGCCACGTTCGGTTTGCACTTGGCTCTTCGCCTCTTCGAGAAGACGAACAATGATGTTACCCTACTTCTACAGTATCGAATCCACTGTTGCATGTCCGTCCACCTCGTGCGGGAGTGATAGCGCAGAAGCGAAAGTTTACTTTATGCTCCCGCTTGCGGCCCATGACAGCAAAGGCAAAAAGTGCTAAGGCACCGGAGCTCAGTCCGCGAGGGAGAGGGCGTCGTAGTAATCAAATTTCTCGGGCTTGTACGAGTTGACGACACATCAAAGCACTGCATACGATAAAACTCTTTTTACACATTTCAAATGGGCTACTTCGTATGTAGGAGTATACATATTATGCTTCGTATGTACTCACTCCGAATCAAAATATAAGTCAATTTAGAGATTTCACTATGAACTAGAGTACATACGAAACAAAATGAGTGAATCTACACTCTAAAATATGTCTATATACATCCGTATATAGTTTGTAGTGGAATCCCTAAAAAGACTTACATTTAGGAACAGAGGGAGTAGTCACTTGTTGCAATCTCTAAAACGACTTATATTTGGAAACAGAGGGAGTACAACGCATGCATGCCGTGACTTTCCTTTTGATACTTGCATGTGTTGATTTGATGCACCTTGCCAAATTTTGACTATAAATTTAACTAACCAAATTTTCATGCATGTCACAAAAAATCACGGGGCTGTTTGGATTGTGACTATGTTTGTCTTATGTTGCCACATTATTTTTCCACACTTGCCACACTTGCCTAACCTGAGTTGCTCAAATTGTTAGACACACTTTGGCTTGCCTAAGGGAATCTTGCCACAATTTTTGTGTCTATGACATGTGGGGTTCACTGCTAATAAAAAATTTCTTATCTTAGGTGTGGCTAATAAAAAAGACTTATATTTAGGAACGGAGGGAGTAGAAAATATAAATAATAATGCATGTTGGGGCAACCCACGTTTCCGCTAATTTTAGCCGTGGGCTTTTTCACAATTTTTATGAGGGGGTGGTTGTTCATTTAATGGAGGGACTTGTAGTACTACAAGACTTGAACGATACAAAGTGCGACCTGGCACACCGTAACACCACTTGGAACAAGCGGGTAGCTATCTCAAAAAACAATCAACAACTAAAAAACCGCGACTGGCATGTAAGTATAGTACACAATTTTAAACGATTGTTTTGATGGAGTGAAAAAGGAAAACTACCCCACTACTTATATATAGGCCGGAGCCTCCACGCTTGCTTGCTAGGGCTGCTCTATTCACACACTCTCATCCTCTCCAGATCTAAACAAGATAGGGGTAGTAACCCTGTCTTTCTCCCTTCAAAAAACACTGGCTTTCTATCTTCACCGCTGGTTACAGATCCGGACGTATCCCCCTCCGCCGGTGAAGGGGAGGAGGGGCAGCGTTTGGGCCGTCATCGACAGCGAGGGAGGAGACCCACTGCCGGCCGCACCGTTATCTCTGGCCGAGCACCGGCGCGGGAGGTCCTCCGATCCCTTCGTTGTTGCCTGTGGGCGGATCCGGCCTCCCGCCGTCCACCTATTCTTCACATCCCGACGACCTTCAGGTATATCTTCGTTCGAAACCGCCTTAGCTCTACTTCCCCCGCTCGCTACGTCACTGCAAGTGCATCATTTTCTACCTCTCAACCCCTCTCGGTCGGATGGTCCAACGTCACCTATTTTTTTTCTTCTATTGTTAGAGGTAAAGCTACTTCATGGAGTCGAATCTTGTACTCCCTCCGTCCGAAAATACTTGTCATTGAAATAAAGTGGGGGTGGGGGAATTTAGTATGTACATCGGACTTGGTGCAAACAGGAAGGAAAGGGGATGAAAGTAGTACAAACTGGTCATCCAACCGGTCTCTTGGTCGAAAAGGGAAATATAGGGGTAACGCTGTACACAGTGGTATGACCAGGACTAGATTTGCTATCCACACATAGGAGTAGGTGGCTAGAGTGAACGAAAATGGGACCAACCCAGATATGTTTCTTGGATGTTTGTTTCTCGGGGCAACAAACTACGAATCACCACTTTATGCCCCTGTTTAGGTACATGGTGTTTGTCTTCTTTGGTGCACCCACTGTCCCATGCCCTTATACCAAATATTTAGGCTTCGGTCGGAATAAAGGGGCAGAAAACATAGGTCTTGATGAAAATAGAGGAATAGGAAAGGAATGTAGGTATAAAACTATGGAACAGCGAACCGGAGGAAACTCTCAAGAGAATGTGTTCGGATGGACTACGAAATGTACAGATTTGTTTTTTTAGAGTAGTATGCTTGGCAGTATGAGATGCTATTTGTTTGTTCAGTTGCACAGTGACTACTCTTGTCCTCACCTCACGTACCACACATAGGTTGATTTTTTTATTCCGGCAAACACGGCACGACAACCTGTCTAACGCATGGCAGCGAGCGCCTGCCTCGGGCTTCCGCCCAAAAAATGAGCAGCGCGTGGATGTTTCTAATCCAATGGAATCAGTACTACAAGACCAGCTTTCTATGAAACACTATTCAGCTTTCCCGTGTTCCGAACCGTTGGAAGGGAAAGAATACGGTAGGAATTGTGTTCCTACGAAAATCCTGCACCAAACCTGTGAACCGAACGCAGCCTTAGCTGTTCTTAATATAATGTCCTGGTAAGAATGAAGCCATGCCACTGTTTTTGCCTGTAATTGTTTGAGACTCGACAAGTTTAGCCAAATGTTTTTGCCTGTAATTGTTTGAGACTCGACTGTTTCCTCTGTGCCTTTTTGTGCAAACAGGATATCCAATTCACACAGTTCTTTGTTGTGACCTTTTGATGCACTGCACAAAACTCTTCCTAAAAGAAGTGACTTTTGTGCTGTTTAACTGGAATGTCAGATGGAACAGTTGGTTCATTTTGGTGGAACTGCACAAAGGGAGATCTGTGTTCCAATCCTCATCATCCATATTGGCGCAATAACCTTCCTTTAGGTAAGAATGATATTTAATGCATGTGTTCATCTCTATTTTCCGACTGCCATGAGAAAATAATGTTGTTTTTACTAGTACACTTGTACTCCCTCACCGAAAAACCAATTCTGAATTAGAAGGCCAATCATGTACTTGATTTCACCAATTGGTGAGGAGAAAGAGAAACATAGCATGAAGAGGAAGAAGAAGAAGAATAAGCGATTGCCAAAGGCGATCTTGCTTTGAAGCCGGAGGCCTCAATCGAGGCTATTCAAGGGCTCCGACAGCGACTACCTTACATGTGAGACGATCCTCCAGGAGCCCTTCCACTTCAAATTGTCTCACTTAATTAATTAGGAGACTTAAGTACCACTAATTTATTACTGCCTAATTTCCCTGTTGGAGTTAAACAAATCTTTAGTAGGACCCTATGCTGAATCATGTACGTGTGAATGTTTGTCTATGGAGGTGAATCATGTGGTGGAGCAGGGAGGGAATATTATTAGTGTCATGACATAATAATGCTATTGTTTTGCATGTCAATTTATTGCCATTGGTTCAATGAGGCAATGTTTTGCGTATTGTCCATCATGAATTTGATGCTACTATTTGAGTAATATGCTAATGTCTTCCTATCCTTTCTCACTAAGCTAATGAAGGTTTCACCTTGTTCCTACTTGTGCAAACAGGGATCATGTTGTGCCAATCATACATTTTAGTGGAACTACACAAGACAATACAATGAACTGTATCCCAGCCAGTGCTTTAACTCTACTGGAAGTTCTTGATAATCTTTCGATATAATCTCAGCACTGGTAAACAAGAGTGATTTCAACCATAAATTTGAAATGCACAAAAATATATACTATTGTCTGATTCCAGTGAGTGCTTTATCATCTCTTATGGGACTACAGGAATAAGCTTTTTTTCTCAGGTTGGTACGGGCCTAAGGCCTTCATCCATATTAGTTTGTTGTCATCTCTATTTGTATCGTGCTATTGTCATGAGAAACTCCTTTATCTTTGCACTTTTAAGTTTTGCAACCTATGATAAATGGCAATGCTTTGAGTGTTGAGTTGAGATAATTGGCACTGATTAAATAAACTAATACTTCTCTTTAAGCAAGACTACTATGTTGCTAACTTTACCCATTAAGATAATGAGGGTGCTTCTATTTGTTAGTGTATGTTTCATCAATTAGTACCACTATTACAGTAATCTCACTCTCTCAATATATGTGCCAACTTGAGGATGCTCGATTTTGGTGGAACTGCACAAAAACTTTGGGTGCTTCATTGCCTCGACAGCTTCCGTCCTTTCCTGTCGATCGCTAATATCCGCTTGCTTTCTTCCTTTCTTTGTCGATCGCTTGGCTTATCTCGGCTTCGGTCAAAGGAAATAGTAATTGATATGCTACCTCACACAGGTTGGTACTGGTCTTTATCCTAATTATTGTGCCTGTCATATGTATTGGTAATTTGGTATTGTGCTACTGTTTGCCGATTTTATAAGGAGTAATTTGGAGCCTGAACTCGCAGGCAAATCATTACATCGGGTGATTTCAGTAGAACTGCACAAAATGATCCGATGGACATGTACTTATGCTGCTGCTATGTACTCCAAAGTTCACTCAGACAAGCATCGATGTTGACAAGAAGTGCCTATATTCATTCGAGTATCAACCGGCGTCAACCAATTGTCAAACTCCAAGTATTAGGAGAGTGAACGCCAAAAATATTGCTTGGTGCATAGCCCAGAAAAACGCCGTCCAGTATTTGGTCCCAACTTGTGCCTTTTGGTTATCGGCACATATGGTAGCGAACTATATGGCATGGAGTCTAAAGATTCCAGACAAGTTGGTTGACGCGTATATTCATCTGGGACTTAATCAGTCTGCACGCCAAGGATGCTCCATTTCAGTTGAACTGCACAAAAAATTGGGGTTGTTCATTTTCTCAACCGCCTCCTTTCTCGTCTGCAATGTAGAATTTTGGCGAGATACAGGACCAAGATGAGCCAGTAAACTAGTTGGATGAAAGTAGTGGCCAAGTGGCTCAAACCTCCGTCGGCACGAGGCCACTATTTGAGGATAAACCTACAAGAAAAGTTTAGATTGTCTGTGCTGCCTCTTATGTACTCAAAAGTTTACTCGTACAAGAACTAATTTTAGCAAGAAGTACCTCTGATTGAACACCATTTACCAGTCAGTACCCTAGGTAATTAAAGTTCGTCCATGGGTCATATTGGCTGTGATCTCAATCATTTGGATGCATAAACATACTGAACATGTGTATATCTGAATCTTTTTGTGAATTATGTATGAATATTGTCGTGTGATCTATCAATCATTTGGATGCATAGATATGCTGAGCTTGTGTATATATGAATCTTTTGAGTTGTTGATAGTGAATGTTGGCTATGAATATGAACGTGTCCTGTGAACCTGAGTTTGATATGAATTGCAACAGAACCAGTTATAACCCTTCTCCTCCTCTCAATCTGCGACTCCACTGCCGCGTTTTCCCATCTCCGAGTCGTTCCCGTCCGGGGCCTCGCCGTCGTCCACCGCCTCGCTGTGTTCGGTGTGGCGTGGTCAACAAACGAGAGTCATCGGAAGAGGACTGTACGTGGAGAGCCTGACGGCTGGGACCCACGAGGTCCATGGTCACACGCAAGGAAAGTTCCTCCTTATTAAGCTGAAAAAAATGGTTCCTCCACCTGACAGCTGGGACCCACCGGCTGTATCTTCGCACGAAAGGAAGTGCCTCCTTGTTTTGCGAAAAAATTATTCATCCCATTCACAGCTGGGACCCGTCAGATTTGGTGACTGACTTGTGGGCCTGCTAAGCGGATGTGTACGCACGGCTTTGTCAACTTAGTCAACAAATGATTCTAGCAGCTGGACCGTTGGATGTTAATCCAACAGCCGTGCTCCTTCTTCAACCTCTGTTCTTGCTCCTGTCTCCTGTGGGCGGCACCGCGGCTATGCTGCCGCATACCCGAACCATTGAAGTTTCCCACTCCTCTCCATCTGCGACTCCACTGCCCCGTCTTCCCCATCTCCGGGTCGTTCCAGTCTGGGTGCGCTCGGCACGGTGTGGTCAACCTGGTCAACAACCGAGAGTCATTGGAAGATGACTATACGTGAGAGGCTGACAGTGGGGACGCACCACACACATGGACGCATGCATGCAACGGAACACGGCGAGGTCAACATGGTCAAGGAACGACTTCCATCGGAAGTATACTGTACGTGGAGAGTCTCAGCTGGGTCCACGGCCGCAGCAAGTAAGTGCCTCCTTATTACGCGGAAAATAATGATTCCTCCAACTGACAGCAGGGACCCACTGGACGGGCCACCGTATTTTGTGAAAAAAACATTTGCCCCCTGACTGCTGGGACCCACCTGACGGGCCACCGTATTTCGCGAAAAAAACGTCCCCCCCGCTGTCAGCTCGGACCCACCGGAAGTGCCTCCTTATTACGCACAAAAAGAGAATACTCCCCCTGCTAGCTGGGACCCACCTTGGTGGGAGGCTGACTTGTGGGCCTACTAAGTTGACGGGGACGAAGGGCTTTGTCAACTTAGTGAATATGAACGATTCTAGCTCCAGTGACCGTACGATGTCCATCCAACGGCCCAAACTAGCGCTCAAACCTCTGGTCTTCTTGCTCCAGCCGCCCAAACCAGCGCCGGTCGTGCCTCATGCTCCTGCCTCCTGTGGCCGGCTGTGCTGTCGCGGAGGACTCACCGCCCCCTACTATTCCCACCGCTGGCCAGGCCCTGCGGCGACGGCAGCCTCACACCGTAGCCGAACCAGTGAACCCTCGTACTCCTCTTCGCACGGGCTTCCACTGCCGCGTCTTCCCCGGCTCCGCGTCGTCCCCTTCCTAGGCCTCGCCGTCGTCCACCGCCGTGGTGCTCTCCGCGCGGTCAACGTGGTCAAGGAACGACTTCCATTGGAAGAGTACTGTACGTGGAGAGGCTGACAGCTGGGTCCACGGCCACAGCCCAGTTTTTTTGTTAGGCCTGTTGGGCTGCAAATCATTCAAGACGAGGAGAGCTTTCATTCGGCTGGCTAAGAAAATGACCCATCAGTAATGAGAAATGGGCTGTACATTTTTAAAACACATCAAAGCGGCAATTAGTTTCAATTTTTTTTTCATTTCAAGATTTTAAATTACATTAATTTTTATGCGTGGAGAATTTGTTGGATTTTATATTGATACACATTTAGTTTTAAAATCAGTTTGAATGTGAGTCGAAATTTCGGGATTAAAAACAGTTCGGACCGCATCGAAATATGCAAAATTTTGTATAATTTTTTAACCGTGGCCACAATATGGGCTGTAATGATAACAAAAAGAATATGGGCTCCAAAAAAAACCTTAAGAATTATCAAATGAGCTGTAAATTATTAGAAATAATGGCAGATGGGTTGTATGCTGTTTTCCACAGATTTGAGGCTTTCCTAAAAAAGGTTGACGACAGCAAAGGATCGTTGGATGGCCACCCAACGGCGGTCGTTCTTCTTCAACCTCTGCTCTTCCTGCTCCAGCCGCTCAAACAAGCGCCGGCGGGACTGCCTGCTCCCTCCTCCCCGCGGCCGGCTGTCTTTGCCCAAGAGCCTCACCGCCCCATCGTACTCCCATCGCTGGCCTCGCCATCCCTCTACTCACCCACACCTGCTGTTATTCTCCGGCGATGGTAGACGAACCAGTAAACCCTCGTTCAGTCGTACTCCCCTCCGCGTGGGAAACAACTGCTGAGTCTTCCCTGCCTCCATGTCGTTCCCTTCCTAGGCCTCGCCGTCGTCCACCGCCCTGGTGCTCTCGACGCGGCCTGGTCAACGTGGTCAACGACCGACATGCATCTGAAGTGGATTGTACGTGGAGAGGCCCACAGCTGGGTCCACGGCCGCACGCAAGGAAATGCCTCCTTATTACGCGCAAAATAATGATTCGTCCACCTGACATCAGGGACCCACCGAAAGGGCCTCAGTATTTCACGAAAAAATGTTACTGTCGCTGACAGCTTGGACCCACCAGCTATATCTTCGCACGCAAGGAAGTGCCTCCTTATTACACACACAAAAAATGAATACTCCCCTGTTAGCTGGGACCCAGTATAGTGGCAGGCTGACTTGTGGGCCTACTAAGTTGACGGGGACGGAGGGCTTTGTCAACTTAGTCAATATGCACGATTCTAGCTCCAGTGACCGTACGATGTCCATCCAAGGGCCGTAGTGCTTCTTCAACCTCTGGTCTTCTTGCTCCAGCCTCCCAAACCAGCGCCGGTCGTGCCTCGTGCTCCTGCCTCCCGTGGCCGGCTGCGATGCGGCGGAGGCCTCACCGCCCCTACTACTCCCACCGCTGGCCATTCCATCCCTCTACTAACCCACACCCCCTGTTATTCTGCGGCGACGGTAGCCTCACACCGCAGCGAACCAGTGAACCCTCGTACTCCTCTACGCGTGGGCATCCACTGCCGCGTCTTCCCGGCTCCGCGTCGTCCCCTTCCTAGGCCTCATCGCCGCCCACCGCTCTGGTGCTCTCGGTAGCGGCATGGTCAAGGAACGGCTTCCATCGGACGTGGATCAGACGTGGAGAGGCTGACAGCTGGGTCCACGGCCGCAGCAAGGAAGTGCCTCCTTATTACACACAAAATAATTATTCCTCCACCTGACAGCGGGGACCCATCGGACGGGCCACCATATTTCGCGAAAAAAACGTTTCCCCCCTGACTGCTGGGACCCACCAGCTACACCTTCGCACGCAAGGAAGTGCGTCCGGGCAAAAAAACGATTAAGCCTGACTGCTGGGACCCACCAGCTGCATCTTCGCACGCAAGGAAGTGCCTGACAGTCGGGACCCACCTGGTCGAAGCGTACGTAGTGTTGTCATTCTGGTCGCGAACGTGTACGTACATATATACTGGTGGATGTAGAGGCGCGCACATGTCGTAGTAGAGGCGCGCACGTAGCATGTACACGTACGTACAACAGCGAGGGTGCAAGAAAAAAATCGGCCACGCGTGCGTACATACGGGCAGGGTCTCTAACACCTATCGGCGCATACATACATGGCTGGGTCGAACGGAGAAACAACGTCGTAAATGCGTGTTCATGGGGAGCCAACCGGTTGGGTCGGAGCGGAAAGCGTGGTTGTGTTCATCGGGAGGGCTTGGGACGGAACAGGCGATGGAAGCGAGGCTGGCGTACCGCATGTGGAGGAAACAACCTTGTGTTCGACCGCCACGTTCAAACGGGTCCTATTGATCGGGAGGGGCCTGGCGTGCCGCATAAGCGGAGGAAAGCGGACCTCCTACAGTCGAAACGGGGTCCTGTTGATCGGGAGGGTGTGGCGTACCGCCAAAAGCGGATTTAAACGGACCTCCCTACGGTCGAAACGGGGTCCTGTTGATCGGGAGGGTGTGGCGTATCGCAAAATGGACCAAACGGACTTGTATTGGAGCGTTATGGTCAAGCAGGGGAGGGTGTGGCGTACCGCAAAACGGGACTCCACGGGATACTGTTCATCTCCTCCGTCGACCTCCTCTAGCCTCCACGAGCTACCGTCGACCTCCTCCAGCCTCCACGGGCTCCTGTTCATCCAGCCTCCACCGCGCGCTACTCCACCGGCTACTGTTCAACCACCCCTCCACACGGGCACCCCTCCACCGCTTCACTGTTCATCCAGCCCTCCACACCACGGGTCCTGTTCAACCACCCCTCCACGGCCATCCCTCCACCGCTTCATCGCTCATCCAGCCCTCCACACCACCGGTTCCTGTTCATCCAGAGGCAACGCCACCGCTCCATCGCTCATCCAACTCCCCCCTCACCGCAACGCCACTGTTCATCCTGCAGGCAGCGTCAATCGGCTTCAGTTAGCAGCGATGGCGAAGGAATCGCTCCATCGGGTTCGATTAACAGCCATCGATCGACCGCTCGGGTTCGATGTAGCGTAACTGCGATTGCGGTCGCTCGGGTTCAGTTAGAGCCCAATGCCTCGCTTGGGTTCAGTTAGAGCCAATGCCTCGCACACACGCGCGTACGTATGAGAGAAACGCGCATCGCTCGGCCCCCGACCTCCCACCGTAATCGGCAACTCCCCGAAATTCCCCCCTCGCTTCTACCACGGTTTTTTCCGTCATGGACGGCCCAAAGAATGTCATGCAGCTGCGTCTCCGGCCCGCCCAGGACGAAAAGCCCATTTTACATCATGATTTTTGTCATAGAAGTAGGAGCCCACCACATCTATGATGATACCGGGTTTTGTCACAATTACCGTCATAGAAGTGTCATATGTATGACAGAAAAAAATTTCATTCGGCCCAAAATGTCACGGATGTGTCTTTTTTTATAGTGTGAATACACCAGGCTTCCGAGCCGTGGGTCGATACCCAATTACAAGGGTCCTCTCAAACTCTTTGTTGCTTTGCACAAAGAGCCCCCAAGTAACTTTGTGAGCTATGCTCAATGGGTGCCTATGTTTAAGCTGTGCACAACATCCAGACTCTCTTTGGCCCCTTTGGGTGTGAAGCTCCCAAGCTGTTTTGTGGCATGATAGCCGATTTAACAGGTAGTACTTCGCTTTGTCAGCTGAAGCCCCCATGTAAACAAAGAGATTTGAGGAAAATGGCAGAGACCCTGCTTATAGCAAGGATGCCGGTTTATTATATTGATCATAATATATTACACTGTTGAAATATGTACATAATAAAATCCTATGGCTCAAGTGTAGTAAGGCCGAAGGAGAGCTATGTTCCATGGCCACCGGGTCTCCTCCTCAGAACTGCGTGAGTCATCTCGAACGTCAATGAGGTAGTATGATCCGTTGTGCAGATTTTTGCTGACCACAAAGGGTCCTTCCCAAGGTGGGGATAACTTGTGCATATCGGTCTGATCCTGGATGAGCCGGAGCACTAAGTCGCCTTCTTGAAAGGTTCTTGTCTTAACCCGGCGGCTGTGATAACGCCGCAGGTCTTGTTGATAAACCTCCGATCGAGCCAAAGCCATGTCCCGTTTCTCATCTAACAGGTCCAGCGCCTCTTGGCGTGCTTACTCATTGTCCGCTTCAACATAATTGGAAACCCGGGGCGAGTCATGACGAATATCACTTGGGAGGATGGCCTCAGCCCCGTAAACCATGAAGAAAGGTGTATAACCCGTAGATCGGTTCGGGGTGGTGTTTATACTTCATAACACAGATGGTAATTCTTCCACCCAACAACCCGGCGTCCGCTTCAAAGGAACCATAAGCCGGGGCTTGATACCCTTCAGGATCTCTTGATTCGCCCTCTCAGCTTGACCATTGGACTGGGGATGAGCCACGGACGCTACATCAAGCCGGATGTGCTCTCGTTGACAAAACTCCTCCATCTCGCCTTTAGAAAGGTTCGTGCCATTATATGTGATGATGCTGTGTGGAAAGCCAAAACGGAAAACGATCTTTTTGAGAAATTGAACCGCCATGGCTGCATCACACTTGCTGACGGGCTCTGCTTCAACCCATCTAGTGAACTTCACAACTGCCACCAACAGGTGGGTCTTCTTATCCTTGGAGCGCTTAAAAGGTCCCACCATATCAAGCCCCCAAGTGGCAAATTGCCAAGTGATAGTAATCATCCGTAGTTCTTGAGCCAGAACATGAGCTCGACGTGAAAACTTCTGACAAGCGTCACACCGCTTTACCAGATCCTCCACATCAGCATGAGCTATCAACCAATAGAAACCATGACGAAAAGCTTTAGCCACCAGGGATTTTTAACCGGCATGGTGACCACAATCCCCTTCATGGATTTCACGTAGAATCTCTTGTCCTTCTTCAGGAGAAACACAACGTTGGAATATGCCTGAAACACTGCAACGGTGTAACTCGCCATTGTGAATAACCATGGACTTGGACCGCTGGATTATCTGTCTGGCGAAGACCTCATCATCTGGTAACTCGCCCGGGTTCATATACGCCAAATATGGAACCGTCCAATCCAGAGTGATATGTAAAGCGGCTACCAATTGGGCCTCTGGATCATGAACAGCTAAATCCTCCTCTGTAGGCAACTTAACAGACGGGTTATGCAAGATATATAAAAAGGTATTGGGTGGTACCGGTTTACACTGAGATCCCAGCCGGCTTAAAGCATCTGCTGCTTCGTTTTTGCGCTGGTCGATGTGCTCAACCTGATAACCCTTAAAGTGACCTGCCACAATATCCACCTCGCGTCTATAAGCCGCCATGAGTGGTTCCTTAGAATCCCAAGTACCAGAAACTTGCTGAGCCACCAGATCAGAATCTCCAAAACAGCGAACCCGGCTTAAGTTTGTTTCCTTAGCCACGCGGAGACCGTGGAGTAAGGCTTCGTACTCAGCTGCATTGTTAGTACAAGGAAACATTAAGCGGAGAACATAACAAATTTTATCACCTCGAGGGGAAGTAAGGACAACTCCAGCCCCCGAGCCTTCCAATTGCCTGGACCCATCAAAGTGAATAGTCCAGTATGTATTGTCCGGTTTGTCCTCTGGTGCCTGTCGGTGTCAAAACCGGCGGATCTCGGGTAGGGGGTCCCGAACTGTGCGTCTAGGCGGATGGTAACAGGAGACAAGGGACACGATGTTTTTACCCAGGTTCGGGCCCTCTCGATGGAGGTAATACCCTACTCTGCTTGATTAATATTGATGATATGGGTAGTACAAGAGTAGATCTACCACGAGATCAAGGAGGCTAAACCCTAGAAGCTAGCCTATGGTATGATTGTTGTTCGTCCTATGGACTAAAACCCTCCGGTTTATATAGACACCGGATAGGTTAGGGTTACACAGTCGGTTACAATGGTAGGAGATCTACATACCCAGACGCCAAGCTTGCCTTCCACGTCAAGGAAAGTCCCATCCGGACACGGGGTGAAGTCTTCAATCTTGTATCTTCATAGTCTTGGAGTCCGGCCGTGACGATAGTCCGGCTATCCGGACACCCCCTAGTCCGGGACTCCCTCAGTGCCTGTAACTCGGTCCAATCATTGATGAGGTCAACAAGCACCTGAGATTTGATGGCCGTTCGCGGCATATACTTTGATCCATGTGGACCAAGCTCAATCGCCCACTTTGCAACCCGGCCAGTTGCTTCTCTTTTCTGAATTATATCGCCCAAAGGAGCAGAACTAACCACTGTGATGGGATGGCCTTGAAAGTATTGCTTGAGCTTCCGACTTGCCATAAAAACTCCATACACCAGCTTCTGCCAATGCGGATATCGTTGTTTTGACTCGATCAGCACTTCGCTGATATAGTAAACTGACCGTTGAACCGGATATTCCTTCCCAGCCTCCTTACGCTCAACCACAATTGACACGCTAACCGCACGGGTATTGGCAGCCACATACAATAACAAGGGCTCGTTATCAACCGGAGCAGCAAGGACCGGCAGTTCAGCCAGCTGCCGCTTCAAATCCTGAAATGCAGCATTAGCTGCGTCACTCCAAATAAAATCATCTGTCTTCTTCAACGTCTGATATAAAGGAATCGTCTTCTCTCCCAAACGACTGATAAACCGGCTGAGGGCTGCAATTCGACTCGCCAGACGCTAAACATCATTGATGCATTTCGGTTTAGCCAAGGATGTGATCGCTTTGATCTTTTCCGGATTGGCCTCAATACCTCTGTTGGACACAAGAGAACCCTCTGCAGGAACACCAAAAACGCATTTGTCTGGATTGAGCATCATTTTGTAAACCCGAAGATTGTCAAACGTCTCCTTGAGGTCATCTATCAAGGTTTCCTTCTTCCTGGATTTTACAACAATGTCATCCACATAGGCATGAACATTACGCCCAATCTGCGTGTGAAGACAATTTTGCACACAATGCTGATAGGTTGCATGGGCACTTTTGAGCCCGGAGGGCATAGAGACATAACAGAAGGCTCCAAACGGAGTGATGAAGGTTGTCTTCTCCTGTTCATTAACTGCCATTTTAATCTGATGATAACCTGAATAAGCATCCAAGAAACTCAGGCGCTCACAACCCGCCATCGCATCAATAATCTGATCAATACGCGGGAGAGCAAAAGGATCTGCCGGACAAGCCTTGTTCAAATCTGTGTAGTCCACACACATACGCCAAGTGCCGTTTTTCTGAAGAACAAGCACCGGATTAGCCAACCACTCGGGGTGAAATACCTCGACGATAAACCCAGCAGCCAACAGCCGGTCTACCTCTTCACCAATGGCCTTGCGTGTTTCCTCGTTAAAGCGGCAAAGAAATTGCTTGACCCATGTAAACTTGGGATCAATATTGAGAGTGTGCTCAGCGAGTTCCCTCGGTACACCTGGCATGTCAGAAGGCTTCCATGCAAAAATGTCCCGGTTCTCACGGATGAACTCGATGAGCGCGCTTTCCTATTTCGGATCCAAGTTGGTGCTGATGCTAAACTGTTTGGATGAATCGCTAGGAACAAAGTCAACAAGTTTAGTCTCATCAGCCGGTTTGAACGTCAGGGTTGGGTCATGCTCAGTGGTGGGCTTCTTCAGAGGGGTCATGTCTGCCGGGTCAACATTGTCTTTATAAAACTTCAGCTCCTCAGTAGCACAAACCGACTCAGCATAGGCCGCATCACCTTCCTCACAATCCAAAGCAATCTTTCGACTTCCGTGTACTGTGATAGTCCCCTTATGACCCGGCATTTTGAGCTGTAAATAGACATAACAGGGCCTCACCATGAATTTTGCATAAGCCGACCGTCCAAACAGTGCGTGATATCGGCTCTGGATTTTCACCACTTCAAAGATCAATGTTTCAGACCTGGAATCATGCTCATCTCCAAACACAACCTCCAAAGCGATCTTGCCAATGGGATATGCCGATTTACCTGGTACTACACCATGAAAAACAGTGTTTGACGGTTTAAGACTCTTGTCTATCAACCCCATGCGATGAAAAGTCTCATAGTACAGGATGTTGATACTGCTCCCTCCATCCATCAGAACTTTGGTAAACTTATAACCTCCCACCTGTGGTGCTACCACCAAAGCTAGATGACCCGGATTGTCAACCCGGCGGATGATCCTCTGCTCCACACAATGGGCTGCTCGGACCACCGCAAATAACGTGGCACTTTGCCGGTTCAATAGCATTAATCGCCCTCTTGTGAAGCTTGATCACGCTTGCACAAAGCTAGTAGTGAACACATGATACTTGCCACCATTCAACTGCTTGGGGTGACTTTGATAACTTTGATGCTGCTGATTCCCTTGATTATTCTGTTGGCTATTACCACCTTGGTTGTTCTGGTTGCCCTGATTATTCTGAAATCTGGAGTTTGAACCGCCACCACCATGAAAACCTGGACCTGAACTGCCCGACGGACCCTGATCATACCGGTAGAGATCAGATTTTTTGAACTCCTTCATAATATAACAATCTTTCCAAAGATGTGTGGCAGGGGCCTCCTTGGTCCCATGCTTTGGGCAGGGCTGGTTTAACAGACGCTCCAGATTCATCACTCCACCACGCTGGGGCGGTTTACCTTTACGACGCTGCATATTGGTGTTAGCCACAAGATTGAACTATCTGCTTTGCGCTTACCATTATTCCCATGGCCTCCTTGGTTGTGATGCTGTCCTTTTGCACCGCCGTTCTTCTTTCCCTTCTTCGGTTTCTCCTCATCAGAATCGGGATCCTTGGTATTATCAGAATCGGCATATTTAACCAAGGCTGCATAAGTGTTCCCATGTCATTGCAGTGGCGCTTGAGCCGTCCCAACTTCATCTTTAGTGACTTAAACCGGCAATTACGCTCCAGCGTTATGATTGCTTGGCCAGCATTAATCTGGTCTCGATTTAATGCAAAACTTCAAACCCAAATAGCGCGCAATGAGTTTTTGACTCGTTCTCCCCTTGAACACATGCATCCAGATCCACAATGGACATAGGTTGTTTGCATGTGTCTTTGAAATTGGCTATAAACCGGGCCTTCAACTGATCCCATGACTCGATGGAGTTGGCTGGTAGGTTTTTCAACAAAGTACGGCTGTCCCTTCCAACATCATCGTGAAATACTTTGCACAGGCCGCTTCATCCACATCCATCATCTCCATTGCCATCTCATAACTCTCGACCCACGCCTCAGGTGGCTGATCAGCGGTGTAATTAGGCACCTTACGTGGACCCTTGAAATCCTTGGGCAGTCGCACATTACGAAGAGCCAGAATGAGACATGGCACTCCCCAGGAACTGAAAGCAAGCTTGGTGCCTCGGTCCACTGATGCCGCTGGCTGAACTGGGGCGGGTTGATAACGACACGCATATTGCATTGCCAAAGCGGCCTCCCTTCGTGCTCTGCCATTATCCACCACGTCTTGAGCATTTACCTCATCGCGCGTCGTATTGGGTCCCTGAGGGACATTAGGGCGCCGCGCATTGCTAGACACTTCCGGTTCATCCATGTGCCTGCTATAGCTTTTGCTCGGACGGGGGGTCGAATGAATTCTATCTCGACTATAGGAATAAGCCTGCTGCTCCACCACGGCGGTTTGAAGAAGATCCCTGGCCCGCCGCGTCTCAATCGCCGCCAGTGAATCGCCCTCCATCGGAATAGCTGCCAGGCGAGATGCTGCAGCAATCATGTTATCCAAAGGGCTCGAAAAGTGACCCGGTGGTGTTGACACATATTGCGGCGGGTTATCCGTTCGTCGAGGTGGTTC
Source organism: Aegilops bicornis (assembly GCA_021605145.1). Classification (NCBI taxonomy): domain Eukaryota; kingdom Viridiplantae; phylum Streptophyta; class Magnoliopsida; order Poales; family Poaceae; genus Aegilops; species Aegilops bicornis. Next base: position 809,857,915 of record CM038673.1, read on the forward strand.
CGTCATCCGTGGTTGATCCGGCGCTGCCCTAGGCACGTCGGTCCGGTTTGCAGCTGCCGGATTACTCGGCACAGCCCCTGGCGTAATAAGGAGATTTAATCCTTCGAAGACCGGCGGCATACGTGATCGGTACTTCCTTCACATTACATCGTTTGATGCATTCTGATCCAACATGAGCCGGTAATTCTGTGCATGTATCTGCTGTGACTGGGCATCCAAAGCGGCCCGTTCTTCAGCCATCCTAGCATCCTCAGTTGCCAGGTCCTCCTTAGCCCGCGTTATCTGGTCGTTTAGCTTCGCAACATCCGCATTGTGCTGATCCAGCGTCTCCGGGGTAACTGCCGTGGTTAACAAGGTCGCCCAGGCATCCATCAAACCGGATAGAACTTGAACCGGCCGGCGCACCGGGCCTCCTGCCGCGGCTGCTGGTCCAGAATTCATTGCTGCTGTAGATGAATACTGCAAAGTGGGTTGTGTTCCGGCCATGAGAACAGCAACCCGATTTGGCGGTTCAAAGAGGTCCGGAATACTGTTGCCATCGGAATATCCTTCGAACACACCATCATGAATTTGGTATAGGGACTCGGTTTCACCGGTGGATGACTCGCCGTCAGAATAAACAGCCGTCTCGCCTTCAGACACCGGTTCAGATCCGATCCCATGGACACATCCTACGAACGCACGCTTCATGGCGGGCTTAACCGGGGCATGACTCGCATGTTGAGCCGTATCGACGAGGTCGGTGCAGATGTCCGGCTCAGGGCCCGGTTCGCCGATCTTGCCGTTGAAGACATGAATTCCGCCAAGGGGACCCGGTACCCGTACACGATTGAGCCGGCCTCGGGGGCCCATCCTTTGTCGTCGATGTAGAGCTTGCCGCGACGACTCTTGGTCATCCGGCCAACCGCGTACCCTTTGAGTCCTTCAAAGCTGCCCTTCAAGGACTCGAAACCATCTTGCGATAGCCCCACGATGGGTGCCAACTGTCATGGAATTAACACGTCAGATGTCCTTTTGAAAGGACTTAGTCATGGAGCCATCGCGACGGGTTAGCTTGAAGGGGTTAAACCGGACAAGGGACACGGGACTTTTTATACTAGTTCGGCCCCTTCGATGAAGGTAAAAGCTTACGTCTAGTTGTGATGGAATTGATTGGGTTTCGATGACCAGGGAGCAAATACGCTTTGCCTGGGTCTCGAGTTGTTGTTTCCATGTCCCTGAACCGCCGCCGGGTCGTCCCCTTATATACATGGGTTGACGCCCGACCGGTTTCCAGAGTCCTGAGGCCGGCTCATACAAGTGTCCGGCTCGGTCTCTCCTTTCCTAGCTTACAACACAAGTTACATAGTCATGGCGGTTTACCACTATGGGCCCTAATCCGCCTTTGGGCTCCGGGCCTCTAAGCTTCATTAGTAAAGCGCCATCTTATGGGTCTTCGTGGGCTTCAATATAGTTGAAGCTGAACCGGCCCCTTCTGGGCGGTTTACGCTCAGTAGTTATATCCCCAACAAGTACTACAGTACGCTTCTGGCCATCGGACACCGATTGAACTGCTGCATGTCCACCGCGTGCGGGAGGGAGAGCGTGTAGCTAAAGCTTGCCACTGCCAGCCACCACGCTCATGGGTGAGGGAGGGACGCTCCTGCCTTTGCGTGTATGACAGGTGGGCCCGACAGGTGTGTGGCCAACCTGTCATACAGCCAAAGGCAGGTGCAGTTAAGTCCGCGAGGGAGAGGATAATCAAACTTCTCATTGATGTACGAGTTGGGGCGACACATCAAAGCACTGCACTCGATATATTTCAATAATTTGCGTTTACCGATGCATTAATTACAACGCATGCATGCATGCCGTGACTCTCCTTTTGATACTTGTATGTGTTGATTTAATGCACCTTGAAGTAGTATAAAATATGTGACGGTAAAGCTTTGTAATACCCCGGCCCAAGTCGAGAGATGGTTGTGCACGAGGAGGGCTAGATCATGCAGACCGAACAGGACCCGACGATGGAGCTCTCTAAGGTCTCGATGGACCTCACCGTGCTCCACTGCCCCTTGTGCCTCCGCCCCTTGACGCCTCCAGTGTATGAGGTTCGAATACACCTCGTCCGTTCGGCTGATTGAGCAAGGTGCAGGTTTCTTGATTGATGTGCTGTTCGATTGATTTCTGCAGTGCAAGGGAGGGCACCTGGCCTGCACGGACTGCCGCGTCGAGCGCCCCGGGAACCAGCGGCAGTGCCAGAAGTGCGAGCGCGGCGGTGGCTTCGACGTGCGGAACACGGCGGTGGACTCCGTCCTTTCGTCGGTGAGGGTGGAGTGCCCGCACGAAGGCTGTGGGCTCTACGTCACTTACCACAAGCTCGCCGATCACCAGAGCGTGTGTTCGCTCGCACCCTGCAAATGCCCCGTGCCCGTCTGCGGCTACGGCGAAGGCCGCCGCGCTCTACCACCACATCAGCACCGCGCATCCCATGCCCGTGCACAGGATCCAGTACGGCAAGGTGCTCCAGCTGCAAGTGCCACTGTCGGAGCCACGGCTCTTGCTGTTCGTGGAGGAGGACTGTCGCGCGTTTTTCTTGGTCGGCGGCGTGCTCGACATTGGCGCGCCTATCGCCGTGTCGGTCATCTGCATCAGAGCGGGGGCGTCACCACTGCCGCACTACGCGGCCAAGCTGTGGGCGAACGGCCCGCAGGGGGAGCCCAAAGGAACGACCGACGCCATCAAGGTGGAAATGGAGGTGACAAGCAGCAAGGATCCCGGTGACGTCGACGTGCAGGAGCTGACCTTCTTGACAGTTCCGCCCAAGCTGCTGGCCGGGGCTAAGCTTGTGTCCCTCCACATTAAGATTGATAAGCTCACGTCCTAAATGTTTCTACAGTGCCTTCGGTTTATCTTAGTAATATGCTAATATAGGGATTACCTTGGTCTACTTTAGCTTAAGAAATGGTGGGTTTTGGTGGCGATGCAGCAATTACTTCAACATCAGATCAGTTATTTCCAACAGTCGAACGGATATTTTGTGTCTGTTGGATATAAAGTTCCTTTGGATAAGAAGTATTACTTGTCATCAAAATGGATAAAAGGAGATGTATGTAGACGTATTTTAGTTCTAGATACGTCCCTTTTTATCCATTTTGATGACAAGCACTCCCTCCGTTCCACAATACATGCCTTCCATTTGTCAAAATATAGATGTATCTAGACATGTTTTAGTATATAGGTACATCCATGATAGAGCAAATCGGATGGTTGGGAACACTACAATTCGTAGCTACAGATGCGTGTGTGACTCCCAGATGCAGAGGCCGGGGGTCATCATTCTCCTTTTCGAGAAAAAACAGACGCGTGTGTGAGAGGACAAGTGCGTGCGTGCACCTCTTATCTTCCTGTATAACGTACTCCCTCCGTCTCATAATATAAGAACGTTTTTGACACTACATTAGTGTCAAAATCGTTTTTATATTATGGGACGGAGGGAGTACTTACTAAACTCAGAGTACAAGTTTTTGTGGGTGGCACGATGGTGCGTGCGAGAAGTCTCGAGAGATAGGTTTAATGCGCCTGAAAAAAAGACTAGCCTAGAGCTCGCCACGCGGCTATTCCTGTCGAACGCCCCATTAACCGTAAGATATGTATACGATGGTGCCAATTATTGCACGTACACAGCAGTACTCCCTCCTTTCCGGTTTATAGGGCTTAATTCAAAAATCTCACCAACCAAGATGGTGAGTGGTGGAATATTTTATGTAGTTTGCAAAAGCACCTATTTAATGCTCTTGTTTTCCTCAAAAAAATTATGTTTATCAATGCATTAATTGCAATGCATGCATGCATAAAGTACATGCATTGGTCAATTTTCTCTTAATAATTGCATGCAATGATTTAATGCACCTTGGAATCTGAACATGTGTTGGGGAACAACCAAATTGAGCCTTATAAAATGGAAAATCTAAAATTTTGAGATAAGCCCTATAAAACCGGAAAGGAGGGAGTAGAAAAAGAACTACTCCACTCGGGAATAGTGCCGAACTTCGAAACAAGAACCGTCAATAAATTTTGAGCTTGCGTCTCGTCACATTCCAAATTACTCCATGCTATATTGAATTGCAAACCTGTTCACACTGATCACAACCTAAACGGTTTCCCACTTAGGAGCGTATTAGTACTCGGTTATAAGTACTAGTATGCCAAGATGACTGCACATTCCTCCTCAACTCCTCATCCACAAAAACAAACAAGTCATTCAACATCCTTCCCTTAAATGCGCCATGGCCAGCGTGAGTTCTGGGTCGAGAGATTGCCACCAGGGACAGGCGAGCATGGAAGCGGAAGCACGAGAGATGACCCGCCTCGCTGCGAGAGCAGCCGACATGTCCCGCCGCAAGGAAGTAGCAGCACAGAGGTCCCACCGTGCCGCTGAAGCAGCACGGAGGTCCCGCCGCGCCGTCGATGCAGCAGACTGGTCCGGCCGCACCGTGGAAGCAGCAGAGATGTCCTTGGCCAGCGGCCTGGAAAAATTTCATCGGGCAGGCAACGACTACGAGCGCATGCATGCGATCGTCCATAGCCAGATGGATCAAATCTCCGGCTGGGCGAGGTTGCAGGACGACATGAAAGCCTCGTTTGAACAGGCTACCTGTAAGTGCATCTAGTGCCCCTTAGTGATTTTGGTGTATTGAAGACTTATAGGTTAAGGGACTAATGTGTTTGTGAGTGTACACAGGTCTATAAGTCTATGAGGAGTTTGATATTTACAAGTGAAAGTCGACCCTAAAATGAAGTTCTTCGACTGAAGACTTTGATATTCTGAAGACTTTCTGAAGACTTTGAAGGTGAAGAAATTGGTGTGACCTTGAAGACTTGGTATTCATTTGAGGAACATGAAGCGTGAAGACTTTTGTTTTTGTAGTTTCATTTTCTCTTTCTTGAGTCATAGGAAACACCGTACTGTTAAAGGGGGTCGAGGAAATACTAAGGAAAAATTTCCATGTGATGCTCAACTCAAAATCCTACACCTACCAATCCCTTGAGTGAAGCCTTTGGAAATCTCATACAGATTCGATCAATTTCTTGATGAAAGAGACGAAGTTCTTCTCGTCACGAGGAATTTGTTCTGACCGAGGAGTTAGGAATTCGCCAGCTCGGATTGCCTACACAGTGAGGAACATGATAATACGAGAATTTGAGATTCAAATTTCCGATCGTTCTTGTCTTCTTGGCCGCCTGTCCCAAAATATCTTATCCATCTAACGGTCATATCATTGAAGGGCATTTATGTCTTATCATGTCGGGCTGCTCCCTAGGCTATAAATAGCCGCCCCCTACAACCACTAGCTGGTTGGCTGCTCCGAGAGAAACTTGACACTTGTCATTTGAGAGCAACCCATCCTCCGAGGACTTTGAGCGAAAATCATCGAGTGAGGAAAACCCAAAAACCAAACCCCTACAAACCCAAAGTGATTGAGCTTCATCAAGAGATTGATCCTGCATGGATCCGACGCTTGTTACCTTTGAAGACTGTGCTTCTTCCAGACGGTTAGGCGTCATGGTCTAGAGCATCCAAGAGGAATTGTGGATCACCGAGTGACCAAGTCTGTGAAGGTTTGGAACTACTTCAAGACTTACCACGAGTGATTGGACGAGGTCTATGTGACCTTAGTTCAAGGAGAATACATGAGGACTTGGTGTCCTGAGCTGCGTGCTCGATGATTGGGTGTCCGGACTGCGTGTCCTCGAGTTTAAATACTCAGCCGCTCCAACCCAGGGCATAACCGAGACAGCAGTTGGAACTGGTCTACCAAATCATTGTCTTCACCAACCCTACTGGTTCTATTTCCTCAACCCTCTCATTTCCTCATTACTGTGTTGAGTGTTCATTCATATCTGTGCTTGAAGACTTTGACTGAAGACTTTCTCAATTTCCTCAGTTCAATTTCTTCAGTTTGTTTGTCTTCATCTTGTGCTATCCTGTGTTTACGCTTTCTGTACTCTTTGTTTTTCTTCATTTCATCATGATGACCATGCCTGCATTCTGTTATGCTTACTTCTGAGTACTTATTCCGCTGCAAGTAGTTCTTCGCAAAGGAATTTCCTCACCGGAAAATTCCTCAGTGAAGAATTCATAAAGTTAGCCTATTCACCCCCCCCCTCTAGTCGATATAATGCACTTTCAATTGGTATCAGAGCAAGGTACTCCCTTGTTCTGTGTGATTTTGGTTTAACCACCTGGAGTTTTAGTTATGTCGACTGCAGGTATGATCAAGGTCTCAAGGTGTCCTACCTTTGATGGGACGGACTACCCCTCTTGGAAGAACAAGATGTGAATGCATCTTGAGGCAATTGACAACGATCTACGGTATGTTGTGGAAAATGGTGTTCCCTCGGTCACACCTTCTCTGAATGTTGCCGATGTGAAGAGATTCAAGCAACTCGATTCTCAAGCGAAGAATATCATATGTGGCCATCTGAGCAAAGGACAATATGGAAGAGTGAGTGCTTTGGAAACTGCCAAGCTCATCTGGGACAGGCTGTCCAAAGTAAATGAAGGAGTTTCAACTCAGCGTGACTCTCGAGTTGATGTTCTTAGAAATCTCTTCAACCGCTTCAAAAGACAAGACAACGAAAATGTTCAACAAACCTTCGATCGCCTCACTGACATCTCAAATGAGCTTCAAGCGCTTGGTGCCACTGACATCACCGACCGTGAGGTGGTGAAGAAATTGTTTAGATCGCTTGATTCCTCATTTGATACTCGCACCGATGATACAAGAGCGTGCGACTACAAGTCACTTGATCCGGTGATATCCTCGAAGGCTAAATACTCATGAGTTCCAAATTTTGTCAAAAGAGAGATCTCTATGGTTCTAGCTATGGAAAACACACGCATACGAAGGCCAAGGTCAGGTATGCGAATCTGAGTGTGAATACTCTGGTAGTAGCCTTGGAGATCCTGAAGAATTAGGCCAGGAGCTAGCACTACTCGTGAAGAAATTCTAGAAGTTCTCAAGCCGTGGTCGCTTTGGAAAATCCTCAAGAAGTAGTGATTCCTCATCCAGTGACTATAAGAGAAGACTTTGCCACAAATGCAAGAAACCTGGTCACTACATCCAAGATTGTCCTCAGTGGGAAAAGGAATTAAAGAATAAGAAACACAAGGATTACAGTTCTGATGACGCTAAGAAGAAGAAGAAAGCGTCGAAATCTTCATCATCAAAATCCTCAAAGCCCTCTTCTCACAAGAAAAGCAGCTCCAAAAAGGCTCGGGCATTCATTGGCAAGGAAATGGACTCTGAAGCTGAATCGGAGGAACATGAGGAAGATGAGGCATCAGAAGAATCTGAGTCTGGTGTGGCGAGTCTAGCTCTCGCTCTTGCTTTCGTCAAGAAGTCCATCTTCAACTGAAGAAAATGACCTCACCAACAAAGCTGATGAAGATAGTGATGACTACGCTCCCACCTATTGCTTCATGGCAAAGGGTGCCAAGGTACTCAAATATACCTTCTCTAAATCTAGTGAAAATGAATCTAATGAAGATCTAAAGCCCAGTTACTCAAAACTTGCTAAGATTGCTGTAAAACAACAAAGGGCTTTTGAAAAGGTTCAAAACATGCTAGATAAGAGTGATGATATGTTAGGTGAAGAAATGGATCGCACTAAAGCCCCGATCGAAAATCTTCGAGACTTCAGTCTAGGTTTGACAACCTTCAAGGTCATCATAACACTCTCTCTTATCGATCATGAGAAACTCTCTTATGAATTTCTTCAAAGAAAGCAAGATCTTGAAAAGCTAAGAGTGAGTTATGAAGATCTTCGTAAGGGCGTGATTCATTACTTGCTCAACAAATCAACGCTTCTCGTGAAGAATTTGTTCCTCCATGCTTAAAGTGCATTGAACGTGAATCGCTAATTCTTCACTGGATGTTCAAATGCTTCAACTGTTATAAATTCTTCACCTGCCTCTGCTATCACTAATTCCTTATCCGAGGACATTGCTAGTATCATTGACGATGCAGGCTGAAGGAAATGTACATGACAGGCATGTACAAAAGCCTCAAAGGGCATCAGGCTCTTTGTGATGTGCTTAAAAAGCAGATCCTCAACAGGAACCCTAGGAAAGAGGGTATTGCCTTTGAGAGGAAACTTAATGCTGATGGGACATACTGGAAGCCTGAGCAGTATCCCAAAACCTCATGGGTTGCTGCAAAGGGACCTCCAGTCCATCTAACTTATCTGGCTTTACACGCGAATCTCCTCATTCTTCTGATGAGTCATTTGACTCCAACTATAAATTGTTCAAAAATCAGAATGGTGAAGTATTTGCTAGATATGTTGGCACTAACTGCAGGAATGGTTCCCCTATGAAGAAAATCTGGGTTCCCAAGAAGTGCCTTGAAAGTCTTCAGGTGAATGTCCTCATGACACCACCTGTGAAGAAAAGGAACCCCAGATCAAACTCTTCATATGGACCAAATTCTTCATATGGATCCAAGTCCTCATACGGACCAAATTCCTCACGTGGATCTAATTCCTCAAAAGGATCAAAGTCCTCATATGATTATCATCGTGCTAACAACTCTGTTTGTGAGGGTAGAGCTAAGGGCTATGAATATGTGCATTATTCTTCAAACCAATATGTTCATAAGTCCTTGAAGAATTTCTCCGCTTATTCATATGCTTACCCTAACCCCTCTTATGTGAAAGCGAAATGGATTGGCCTCTATGCCACCATTCTCATATGGTGCTCGCAGAGTGATGAACTGTTTGCCACCCCTTCAGATGTGGGTGGTGAAGAAAAGAACTAACCTCTTCTGCAGGGTCAGGTCTCCGGGCGTGCTTTAAACGTCTCAAGAATTTCTTGGGGCACGACAAAATGCACGAAAGGACGCAGGCTAATCATGATGAAATGAACTTTCATTTCACACGTCCTCATACTGCTTATACATTATACTGCCTGATGAAATTCATCGACAAACTTGATATCATATTCTTCACCGATGAAGTATATGAGATCGTAAGTTGCACTAATTCATCTGCAGGATGATCAACCCAAAGCCACCGAAAGTGGGTTCTCGACATGGATGTACAAATCACATGACCGGTGACAAGAATCTATTGATGGATGCTCCTTATCACCGTCACATCTCAAGCATATCATCTTTGCTAACAAAGGCAAAAGTCGTATTGGGTCTTGGTAAGGTTGCGATCTCTAAGGACATACACATGGACAAAGTCATGCTTGTTGAGTCCTTAGGATACAACCTCATGTCGATCTCAATGCTTTGTGATCTTGATATGGTTGTTATCTTTGGCAAGTATCGTTGTGTTGTGATTATGGAAGCTGACAATTCCAAAGTCTTCGAAGGCTTTAGGAGAGGAGACTTGTATATTGTTGATTTCTCTACATGACCACAACCAGCCGTGTGTCTGCTTGCAAAAGCTTCAGAAAGCTGGCTATGGCATCAGCGAATTGGTCACGCAGGCATGAGGAATCTGCACACGCTTGCAAAGAAGAAGCATGTCATTGGCATTGAGAATGTCAAATTCCTCAAGGATCACTTGTGTGGAGCCTGTGAAGCTGGAAAAATGACCAAGGCCAAGCATCCAAATAAGACTATCATGACCACTACTCGTCCCTTCAATTGCTTCACATGGACCTCTTTGGTCCTAATCATTACTCAACAGGTCACTAATGATGCATCTCTATATGGCTTTGTTATTGTTGATGATTACTCTCGTTACACATGGGTACACATTGTTACTTACAAAAATGAAGTGCAGGAAGTCTTCAAACGATTTTCCTCGAGGGCTTCAACTAACTTTGGTGTGAAGATCAGACACATCAGGAGTGACAATGGAACTGAGTTCAAGAATTCTGGTCTTGATGCCTATCTTGATGAACTTTGTATTACTCATGAGTTATCTGCTCCCTATACTCCTTAGCAAAATGGCGTAGTGGAGCGCAAGAACATAACTCTTGTTGAGATGGCTTGCACTATGCTTGATGAATACAAAACACCTAGTCGTTTTTGGATTGATGCAATTGATACTGCGTGCCACATCAACAACAGAGTATATATTCACAAAATATTAAAGAAGACTGCCTATGTACTCCTCACAGACAATAAACCCAATGTGAGTTATTTAAAATTCTTCGATTGCTAAATGCTGGATTAGAGATCCTCATCACAATTCTAAATTTGCACCGAAAGCACATGAAGGTTTTAGGCTTGGTTACGGAAAGGACTCGCACACCTCTGAGTCTTCAACATCGCACTTCACAAGATTGTTGATACTATAGATGTGCGGTTCGATGAAACTAATGGCTCGCAAAGAGAGCACCTACCTTCGTGTTAGATGAACCGGCACCGAGGAATCTATCAAGTTCAAGGCAACCGAGGATGTCATTCCCTCTTGAAGAATCAATGAAGAATTCATTCCTGTACGCGAAGAACATCGAGCTGATGCACCTGAAGATAATGCTAAAGACAATGGTGCTGAGGAAAATGATCAAATTCCTCGACGACAACCAGCTCATCCTCGTTTTGCAAAAGAAGTACAAGTTGACAAGATCATCGATGACATTGAAGCGCCAGGTCCTCTCACGCGCTCACAAGCTTCACAGTTATCGAACTTTTGTGGGCACTTTGCTTTAGTCTCTATCACAGAGCCCACTAAGGTAGATGAAGCATTTCGAGCCCGAGTGGATTCAGGCCATGCAAGAAGAATTACATCGATTCGAGCTCAACAATGTCTCGAACTGGTCAAACGTCCAGATCCTCGCAAGCATAATATCATTGGCACAAAGTGGATCTACCGCAAGAAGCAAGAGGAAAATGGCCTTGTGGTGAGGAATAAGGCACGACTTGTAGCTCAAGGCTACACACAGGTTGAAGGAATTGATTTCGTGAAACTTTTGCACCTATTGCTAGACTTGAGTCTATTCGCATATTATTTGCCTATGCTAACCATCACAATATCACTTTATATCAAATGGATGTGAAAAGTGCATTCCTCAATGGTAAGCTTGAGGAAGAAGTATATGTTGCTCAACCCCGTGTTTTGAAGATCCAAAGAATCCCGACAAAGTCTTGAGACTCAACAAGGCCCTCTATGGTCTCAAACAAGCCCCCACAGGCGTGGTATGATACATTTAAGGAATTCTTCGTGAAGAATGGCTTCACACCAGTTCACTCGACCCTACTCTCTTTACTAAATCATATGATGGTGAACTGTTTGTGTGCCAAATATATGTTGATGATATTATCTTTGGCTGTCTTGACCAACGTTATAGTGATGAATTTGCCTATATGATGAGTGAAGAATATCAAATGTCTATGATGGGAGAGTTGAAATTCTTCTTAGGTCTTCAAATTCGTCAACAACACAATGGCATATTCATATCTCAGAGAAATACCTCAAAGATGTCCTCAAGAAATTCGCATGCAAGATTGCAAAGGCGTCAAAATTCCTATGCCCACAAATGGCCATCTATGCCTTGATGAAAATGGTATTGACTTCGATCACAAGGTATACCGCTCCATGATTGGTTCTTTATTGTACTTATGTGCATCTAGGCCAGATATAATGCTTAGTGTTTGCATGTGTGCCCGATTTCAAGCTACACCGAAGGAACCACACCATAAGGCTGTGAAGCATATTCTTCGATATCTAGCTCACACACCAACACTAGGATTATGGTACCCCAAGGGCTCTACTTTTGATCTCATTGGATATTCTGACTCTGACTATGCTGGTGATCGTGTGGACCGCAAGTCAACATCTGGTACTTGTCATTTCCTCGGACGATCTTTGGTCTGTTGGTCCTCAAAGAAACAGAACTGCGTATCACCGCTTCATCGCGGAAGCTGAATACATTGCTGCTGGCTCGTGTTGTGGTCAATTGTTGTGGATGAAGCAAACTCTCAAGGACTACGGCATCAACGTAAAGAATGTGCCTCTCTACTGTGACAATGAGAGTGCCATCAAGATTGCTCACAACCCAGTTCAGCACTCGAAGACAAAGCACATTCAAATTCGTCATCATTTTCTTCGTGATCATGTGTTGAAGGGCGACATCTCCATCGAGCATGTGAAGACTGAAGAACAGCTAGCCGATATCTTCACTAAGCCCTTGGATGAGAAGAGATTTAGCAAGTTGCGGTGTGAGCTAAATATCTTAGAATCTTGAATGTCCTTTGAAAAGGACACACATCCGACACTTATGCAAAATTGATGACTTAGATGTGCAACACATGAAGAAACATTTTTCTTCAATCCATGAAGAATAACACTCTAAGTGTGAAGAAATTAATGAAGAATTTGATTCTCGTAACCCTCGACAATTGTACGCGGTGTCTGAAATCATCATTCTTATACGGTGGGTCACGCCACCACCAAATTTGAAAATCTTCAATTTGAGTTTCTCCTCAGTTTTTGAAATTCTTCAAAAAAATTCAAATTCTTCAACTTTTCAAAATCTTCACAGTTTCCGTCGTTTTTCTTCGTTAGCTCTATATATATATATATATATATATATATATATATATATATATATATATATATATATATATATATATATATATATATATATGGGTTTATGTCCTCTACAGCATTCACTTATGGCTAATTCTTCAAGTCGCTCTTTTCTGCTAAGTGAATGTGATCGGACCCTTCCCCCTCTATGCTATACTCAACCCAATCTATTCACAAATTCTTCATGTGCGTTCTATTTGAAACTCGTTCAAAATCTTCACTGAGTCCTTGTCAGCTGAAGAAATTGCGAACGAAACTTTAAAACTGACCTTATCCAAACTTTCGGTTTTACCGCTCAAACCATTCCGCATCCCATGATGCATTATTTTATTCACCCACGATCATACACGATCTCCACTACACAGTACGTGGGTGACACATGTCGTGAGAAGGAGAATGGTCAGGGGCACGTTCGTCCCAAATCTTCGGGCGAACAGTTTTTCACCATGGCTATAAATACCCCTCTCCTCATCCTCACTTCTTTTACTCCGCTCGATCTCTCTCTCCCGCTCGAGCTCCTCAAACCCTAGCGCCGCTGCTACTCCATCGTCGCCGGTGAGGAAGAGCTTCATCGCCTCGACCTCGTCAGCCGACGTACTTCGCTACCGCGGAAATCTTCACTCCGCCGCCGCCGTAGCTGTCTTCCTCCGCCAAATTAGGGCGTGGAAGATCTGAACTGACGAACTTCCCAACTGTTCTTCTTAGTTCGTCGTGTTCTTCACTTCGGGTAATTAAAAGTTACTTTTATTACTCGCTTTGATTCTCAAACCTTCCTGAAAATCTTCAAAGGTGTTTATTCTTCAAATCTTCACACATATGAACACCTCCAACAAAATATGCTCTTGATTCATTTCTCTAAGCAATGATTTTCTTCAAGATTCCTCAATTGTGTGGATCCTCGATCTGTACAACTCTGGAACCTAAGACAACGATCGCTTAGTGAAATTCTTCAAGGCTCATCTGGTGAAATTCCTCAAAACTTGTTCTTTTTGAAAACCTTCTGAGAATGCATATGACCTCTCCAAATTCCCATAACTATACTGCTCACAGTACTCATGTCCGCTGCTGAATCACTAGGTTCTCATCAACTTAACTCATTTGCAGCGTTCCTAGAAGAAAAGTTGCATACTTCTTCGTGAGAATTCGTTTGTTCAAATTCCTCACCAAGAATATGGCGGAAGGAAAGAAGCCACGTAAAGGAGGAAAGAGGCCCTGAGGTCATGACCGCGTTTGAAATCCCTGAGGAAATATATGCTGATTATTGCACACCTGATGAAGCCAAGTTCGGCAAAGAAAACAAAAATCAGGGCAAGGTGCGCATTCAAAGGATTGAACGGAGATGGGCAAGGGAATGGAGAGAGTACAGATATGTAACTCCAAAGTACATGAAGAAATTCGCACTCAATCCTCCATGCCCAAGAGCTCCATTGGCACCTGGCCAAGAAGCTGACCCCACCAGCATCAAGCATGGTGAGGACTTTCCTGAAGACTGGGCCAAGCGCCAAGCCAAGTTGGCAAGACAAGCCAATGAGGCAGTGAGGAAATTCAATGAGGACTCACACTGCTGCTGCCATCGAGGCCTCTGTCAAGCCAAGAAAATCTATGGCAAAGAAGCCCGCACACAAAGCCAAGTGCTTCACCAACAAAGGCCCCTCACGGCCAAGTTCCTCGCCAGTGCCCTCACGGCCAATTCCTCATGCTGCTCCTGCTCCTCCCAAATCCTCGGCTCCTACAAAGTCCTCAGCAGCTCCTCCCAAGTCCTCGGCAGATTCCGACAAAGTCCTCTCAGACCATGCATCCGCCACGTGCCAAAGGACTTCAGATTCTCCATTGCATCCGTGTTTCAGCAAGTTCTTCACCGCACCAAAGTCTTCATCTGGCCCGACTCTGCCAAGACTAAGGCCACAATGGACGAGGTCCTCGGCCAAGTCCCAAGAAGAAACAGTCGCCTTTCAAGAGCCACACGAAGATGATGAGGCTGATGATGATGAACTTCGGAAATCATCGAGACCGCCAAGAAAGGGCCGCTAGAGCCAAAGGCACATCTGCCGTACGCTGTTGGATCCGAGGAAAATCCTCGATTACATTGATCTCGCACAAGGATCCAAACACTCCTATGCCTGATTTTCATCGACCCTGGACAAAGTCACATGCTGACCCATTTCATCATCAAGAGAAATGGAAGTTTGAAAAGGCAAGAGAAATCAAGAAAGCTCAATACGTAAAGGAGAAGTTCCTCAAGAAAAAGCGTTGTCGTAATGACACTTGAGGAACTTCTCAAGGTCCGTAATGAAATCCAAGCCCTCAAAGAAAACTTTGATGCTTATTATGCTGATTGGCAAGGAGCCAAAGTCAGATTCGTCAACCTGACGAAGAAATTCACCAATGTTGCTACCCCAACGCAACATGAAATGCCTCAGGCTGGAGCCTCAGCTCAGCAGACTAAAGAACATGCCAAGAAGACTGATGAAGTTCAGCTCAAGAAAATGCTAGTTCCAGCTGATGATCCCATTCCACCAATGAAGAAATTGCCAGGCATCCACTAGTGGTGCGCTGAAGAAATCGAACAAGACAGGCAATCAGATCGGGCCATACCGAGGACAATCAACCAGATTCCTCGGCTCCTCTGCGCCAACACCAACTCCAATTCTTCCATCCGCCTCGATGTGAAGAAGATCAAGGCTGCGTAACGAGCTGCTGTGAAGAAACGGAAAGCATCAGCTGCGTCAAATTCTTCGGCTACGAAGAAAATGAAGCCAATGACCAGCTCCTTTGAAAATCCTATTGATGTTGTTCCAATTTCCTCAATTCCATCAAAGGACCTTGTTCCTTTTGGTGAAAATTATGAGATCCCAAGCGGATCGATGAAGAAAATCATTCTGCTTTGCCCGTCGGAGCAGATTGATGAAGAAATTGAAGTGGAAGCAATCCCTTCAACCCCAATCATTCCTCGCCTATGCCTCAGTTCACAGTGAAGAGGCGGTGTTGAGCAAATTGAAGAAGATGTGGATATTGGAAGCACAACGCCGTTGATGAACGATGACTTTTGGGAAAGTCAAGATCCAAATTCTCCACTCTTCACCCCAATCCAACAGATACCTCGGTCCCTGCTCCAACAGTTCAAATGGGCTCAAGAAACTCATCCCACTTCATCTTTCCATGAAGAAATTCCAGCCACTAAGCGCCGATGAACTCTTCTGCCGATCCTCGGGACTGCACGTAGAGGAACAAGAAATTCCTCACCAAGAACCTGAGATTGCGATTCCGGAGGTCGTGATGCAACTCATCGACACTCCACCGCCAAAGCCAAAGAATCCCTTCTCAACAAAGCAAAAGTTCAAGGCTGAAGACTTCTTCACGAAAGCACGTATTCTTCACTGGACATTACAATCCATATGATTACGCTCGCATAAGGAAGAGGCGTTTCGGACTGCCACCAAGCCAATTTCTATTCCTCGGTGCTCTTCAACAAAGACAAAGTCTTCGATCATGTACATATTCCTCATGTGGACATGGAGTCTCTGCCAGGCTTTGAGCCAGTCCTCAGTGTTCTTCACGATGCACTGTGTAGGCAATCCGCACTGGCGAATTTCTGCACTGACATCTGTGATTGGAATGAAGAACTCATTCTTCAATTTTATGCAATGCTGCACATCACCGGAGACGCTGAAGACGTGAACTCATGGGTGTTAGACTGGATGTCTGAAAATACTCACTACAAGGCACCAAAGAATCAATTGCTTCGTGCCCTACCACTCGATCCTCCACTTGATGGTGCTCGTTGTATCTACAACGAACCGTAACTTTCAAATCACTATATGCAAGTGTCGATGAAGCCTTTGAAGCCGTGGCAGGCCCCAAGAACCAAATTCCTCATCAAGGAATTATCAGATGTGCCTCGGACTGTCTATCGGATTCTGACGAAGACAATGAGTCCTATCAAAGGCCATGACTCAAATGATGAAGAAGTCGTTGGCATCATGAAGAATATGCTTTTCAATATCATTCATGGCGTTCCCGTAAACTTCCATGATTTCTTCATGAGGACTCTGGCCAACATTGCTATGTCACCATTTGAGCTGAAGCCTTATGCGCCTTGGATAATGGGATTCATCGGGACAAGGTCTTCACTCAATTACAAGGCTGATACTCTGAACCACTGCAGCTACTTGCCCCCGATTGAAGTCCTCAAATGGACATTTACCTCACTGATGACAAGGGCAAGGCTACTGCTGTGATCGATGAAGGCATTCGTCCATTGGATGGACAGTTTCGCAAAGCAGCATCCTACTCCACCAATGATGACTCTGCCACACATGACTCTGCCGCAAATACCTCTGTCAAGCAAAGTCCTCAAGCCACAGCACCCAGGGTGATGACTGATCGTGAGTTACTCCTCAGTCTTCATCATAAGGTTGATCGCAATCATAAATGGGTCAAGCGTCAGTTTGGTTCAATTCTTCACAACAACCTCAACACACAATGCAGTGAAGAAAAACCACTACTACCTCCATGAAACCTTCAAACGCACCTGGGCTGTTCTTTCTAATGTCTACAAAGGAAGAACTGGCGACAATGGGTCTCAAGGAAGAATTTGACTGGTCTGCACCTCCTCCAGAAGAAATACAAGAAGGTCAAAGTTCCTTCCTTGGTGGCTAGCTCCTATTCTTCATCACGAGACACCGATGAAAATGAAGACTTGGATGACACCGCTGGCAGGCCCTACTACGACAACCGACCCCAACAACGCCGGCTCCGTCCTCAACTTGAAATTCTTCAGGGGCGTTAGTCCTCAGTTTTGATCCTTTTGGTCATTCGATGACAAAGGGGGAGAAATTTGAGTTAGTCTTCAAGCGGGTCTATTATATGGGAAATTTATTTTGTTAAGTTACAACTCTCGTTCTTCTGAAACTTTTATTGGATCGAGTTGTAATCTTAAACCCGATGGTGCTTTTGATACTTTTGATGCAATCGTGCTCGCACTATGGTCTGATACTTTTGATGCACTGAGCTCTGATTCTCTTGACCTCTGATACATTATTTTGATGCGTTATTTTGCATGCCTGTTCCTCATTAATGTTATTGCACGCATGCTGAATTTCATCAAGCACCATATTTCATCATGCATTTCAAATTCTTCATATTATATGTCAAATGCGTGTATGAATTACAAGATATAGGGGGAGATCTCCATGATTCAACTCTTCAAATGTGCAATGCCTCAAAAGCAAATTCCTCACTATGCACATCTTCAGGGGGAGTTCTTCTATATATCTTGCAATCAAATTCCTCAATATCAGTATTTACACTTCATATGTTTATCCCCATTGAAAACTTAACCTATATTGTCATCAATCACCCAAAAGGGGGAGATTGTAAGTGCATCTAGTGCCCCTTAGTGATTTTGGTGTATTGAAGACTTATAGGTTAAGGGACTAATGTGTTTGTGAGTGTACAGGTCTATAAGTCTATGAGGAGTTTGATATTTATAGTGAAAGTCGATTCCCTAAAAATGAAGTTCTTCGATCAAGACGTTGATATTCAAGACTTTCTCAAGACTTTGAAAGTGAAGAAATTGGTGTGACCTTGAAGACTTGGTATTCATTTGAGGAACATGAAGCGTGAAGACTTTTTGTTTTGTAGTTTCATTTTCTCTTTCTTGAGTCATAGGAAACACCGTCTTTGTTAAAGGGGGTCGAGGAAATACTAAGGAAAAATTTCCATGTGATGCTCAACTCAAAATCCTACACCTACCAATCCCTTCGAGTGAAGCCTTTGGAAATCTCATACAGTTCAGTCAATTTCTTCAATGACAGAGACGAAGTTCTTCTGGTCGCTGAGGAATTTGTTCTGACTGAGGAGTTAGGAATTCGCCAGTGCGGATTGCCTACACAGTGAGGAACATGATAGCCCTGAGGAATTTGAGATTCAAATTTTCGACCGTTGTTGTGTTGCGCGCCAGCTGTCCCAAAATATCTTATCCATCTAATGGTCATATCATTGAAGGGCATTTATGCCTTATCATGTCGGGCTGCTCCCTAGGCTATAAATAGCCGCCCCCTACAACCACTAGCTGGTTGGCTGCTCCGAGAGAAACTTGACACTTGTCATTTGAGAGCAACCCATCCTCCGAGGACTTTGAGCGAAAATCATCGAGTGAGGAAAACCCAAAACCAAACCCCTACAAACCCAAAGTGATTGAGCTTCACCAAGAGATTGATCCTGCGTGGATCCGACGCTTGTTACCTTTGAAGACTGTGCTTCTTCCAGACGTTTAGGCGTCATGGTCTAGAGCATCCAAAAGGAATTGTGGATCGCCGAGTGACCGAGTCTGTGAAGGTTTGGAAGTCGCCCGAAGACTTACCACGAGTGATTGGATGAGGTCTGTATGACCCTAGTTCAAGGAGAATACGGTGAGGACTTGGTGTCCTGAGCTGCGTGCTTTCGGCCGACCGGGTGTCCGGATCGTGTGTCCTTGAGTTTAAATACTCAGCCGCTCCAACCAGACGTACAACTGAGACAACAGTTGGAACTGGTCTACCAAATCATTGGCTTCACCAACCCTACTGGTTCTATTTCCTCAACCCTCTCATTTCCTCATTACCGTGTTGAGTGTTCATTCATATCTGTGCTTGAAGACTTTGACTGAAGACTTTCTCAATTTCCTCAGTTCAATTTCTTCAGTCTGTTTGTCTTCATCTTGTATTATCCTTTGTTTACGCTTTCTGTACTCTTTGTTTGTCTTCATTTCATCATGATGACCATGCCCGCATTCTGTTATGCTTACTTCTGAGTACTTATTCCGCTGCAAGTAGTTCTTCGCAAAGGAATTTCCTCACCGGAAAATTCCTTAGTGAAGAATTCATAAAAATCGCCTATTCACCCCCCTCTAGTCGATATAACGCACTTTCACTACCGGCGTCATCCGGCAACTAAGGGAGGGCAATGAGAGGTTCCGGGCCGAGCGCGACCTGCTGAGGGAGAAGATCGTCCGAAGTGCAGACCAGCAGGAGGAGACCGATGCCTTGTTGAAGAGGACCAGCGCCATTGTCAAGAAACTTATGGAAGAGAATGACATGCTCCGCAACGAGCGCCAAAGGCTGGTGGAGGAATCTGTGGATGTTCTCAAGCAGCGTCTTGAGGACACGAAAGAGCTCATCGCCGCTCGCCGCAGAGACTAGTTCCGCTGCCTGCAGCAACGCATCAAGAAAGTAGAGATCAGCGAGCCAGATCCTTGTCTTCCTTCTTCTTTTGCCCTTGTGTATTTCGGGCGTAGCAGCATGTGGCTTTTTTAATTATCTTTCTAATTATGTAAGACAATTAATCGTCCTTATCTTTCTGTGGAAGATCAATGTTGCGAGGCTGGAATGAAGAAAACTCTTGTTGTGGCGACCCTGGCGTTGTTGTTCTTCTAGTTGCTGTTGGGCTTCCTTCAGTTTCCTGCTTTCTTTTGATGTAATAATCGGTTTAGGATGTGGATTGTGTCGTCGGTGGTCAAATGTTGGGTTCTAGCGTGGATGTTTGGCCTTTGTTGGCCTCTTGGGATATTGCGATTCCAATCTGGTAGCTTTTAGTCCTTTGTGTTAGGCTGGAGTTGTGTTGAACTTCTTGTGAATTGTGGTGGTTTTCAGTAATGAAAATCGGAAGGGGCAAGCCCTTCTTTGATCAAAAAAAAATTTAATCGTCCTTATATATTCATCAGTCTTGCTATAAGTCACAGTAGATGCTATATAGGTCCGTCGGATCTTACATCAAGATCCGTGCTTTCAGATTTTCTTTTTTCTCTCTTAAATCTCAGTCGAGTGAGACATAGCCACACCATTAAATAGAGGCTCGGGCGCCATTAATGGAGACCTTGGGAGAGAGGTGGACGGCAGATGGAGGTCAAAGGGCTCTCCTCTCGATAAGCACGCGCAGGGATCTGATCGCACGCCTCTTGTACTCAAATAGCTACCCTGCACGGCACCTCCTAGCTAATAAAAAATGGGGACGCGTGGCGGCACATAAATGGTACTAGTAAGTAGAACGCCCACGGTTTCAATAATACTTGTGTTTCCGATTGTAACATGACAGCACTTGTTCCAAAACGACTTTGTTGATTGTTAATGTGTGTGCCTTCGCAAATCGGACTGCAAATTTACCACAGCATGTTGGTTCCATGTCATGGCACCAAGCCAAGTTTCATTATTTTCATGTGTGTTTTGGATTTACAGGAATTAAAAAACCAAGTTTCTCAATGTTTCCAACCCAGCCACGATGCCCAGAATTTTGAACTTCATTCCCATTTCTTGCATGGAACCTAGAAATTTACCCGAGGACACACATGTGATTTTTCAACCAACTTTGGTGCACTGGAACATGTGCTTGTATTTCGAATTTGAATTCTGCACACAAAGGTGACACGTTCCCTCCCAGAACCAAGAGCCTTCTTGGGAGAAGCTCCGATTTGCAAGAAGCTTATACCAAAATTTGTTCCTATTCGGCCAATTTTTTTACCACGGCATGGTACTATGAAAGGGATCGAGAAGAGGTGTCTAGAGGGGGGGGGGGTGATTAGACACTAAGTACCAAAAGTTGCAGTTTTTATCTTCTTTAAGTTTAAGTGGAGTTTATGCACAACTTTAACATTCACAATACATAACAAGCAAGCATGCAAAGAGTATATGAGCAGCGAAAAGTAAAGCATGCAACTTGCAAGAATGTAAAGGGAAGGATTGGAGGATTCAAACGCAATTGGAGACACGGATGTTTTTGTCGTGGTTCCGATAGGTGGTGCTATCGTACATCCACGTTGATGGAGACTTCAACCCGCGAAGGGTAACGGTTGCGCGAGTCCACGGAGGGCTCCACCCAAGAAGGGTCCACGAAGAAGCAACCTTGTCTATCCCACCATGGCCGTCACCCACGAAGGACTTGCCTCACTAGCGGTAGATCTTCACGAAGTAGGTGATCTCCTTGCCCTTACAAACTCCTTGGTTCAACTCCACAATCTTGTCGGAGGCTCCCAAGTGAGACCTAGCCAATCTAGGAGACACCACTCTCCAAGAAGTAATAAATAGTGCGTTGATGATGAACTCCTTGCTCTTGTGCTTCAAGTGATAGTCTCCCCAACACTCAACTCTCTCTCATAGGATTTGGATCTGGAGGAAAGAAGATTTGAGTGGAAAGCAACTTGGGGAAGGCTAGAGATCAAGATTCATATGGTAGGAATGGAATATCTTGACCTCAACACATGAGTAGGTAGTTCTCTCTCAGAAATAGGATGCTGGAAGTGTAGGCTTGTTCTGATGGCTCTCTCCACGAATGAAGAGGAGGTGGAGGGGTATAAATAGCCTCCACACAAAATCTAACCGTTACACACAATTTACCAATCTCGGTGGGACCGAATCAACAAACTCGGTCTGACCGATTCAATAAACCTAGTGACCGTTAGTGATTTTCGGTGGGACTGACATGCAACTCAAGAGGGACCGATATGGTTAGGGTTAGGGCATAACGTAATCTCGGTGAGACCGAATACACAAATTCGGTGAGACCGATTTTGGTAAACGGCTAACCAGAGAGTTGGTCAGGTAAACTCGGTGGGACCGATTCGCTCTTTTCGGTGAGACCAAAATGTTACGAAGGGAAACAGAGAGATTACAATCCCATCTCGGTGAGACCGAGATCCCTATCGGTGAGACCGATTTGCCTAGGGTTTGTGGCAGTGGCTATGACATCTGAACTCGGTGGCACCGGATAGAAAGAATCGGTGGGGCCGAGTTTGACTTTAGGTTTTGGTCATATGTGTGGATGTGGGAAAGTAGTTGAGGGCTTTGGAGCATATCACTAAGCACTGTGGAGCAGGAAACTCATTAAGCAACACCTCATCCCTCGTTGATAGTATTGGCTTTTCCTATAGACTCAATGTGATCTTGGATCACTAAAATATAAAATGCAGAGTCTTGATCTTGAAGCTTGAGCCGATCCTTTGTCCTTAGCATCTTGAAGGGGTTCCACATCCTTTAGTCCATGCCACTCCATAGTTGAACTTGTCTGGAATATGCTAGATAAAAGTGTTAGTCCAACAACAGATATATTGACATTAATTACCAAAACCACCCAGGGAGCACTAGTGCTTTCAATCTCCCCCTTTTTGGTAATTGATGACAACATACATCAAAGCTTTAGATAAAGATAGAGAGAATAGCAAGTAAAGCTTTGGAAAGACATGCAACATGCATAGGCTTCCCCTACATGTATGCAATCATGTGAATATGGAATATAGAAGCATGTGAATGCATGAACATGACAGAGTAAGCAATGTGTTACATGTATCTTGGTCATATGCATCAGAGCAAAAGTTAACAATAGATGTGTATGTGGGAAATGTACCTTCATGCTCATGAGTCCTTCTTGCAAACAATATGTACATCAGCAAGAATTCCTCATCCACATGACTGTGATGCATATACTTACCTTGTGGTCTTGAGTTGGCTTAGGATGGAATGAACCTGCGTAAACAAGGTTAGATAACACATATACACTTACTAGCCAGAGCAAACAGAAGAAACCACAAGAATACCAAGACTGGGATGACATGTAGAGAGTGAGTACTAAGTACCATATTTGATATAGACATGTCCCCAAAGGTAAAGATGTGCAATGAATTTAAATGATTTCTTTCCCTTAGATGTGTTGCTCCCCCTGAATCTAGCATGGGATACTGGGAGAAGATAGGGAACAGAAAATCAGAGCAAAAAATGCAAAATCAGAGGTAATGCAAATAAGCACATATGAACATGTCTTTCTTTCCCCCTCATGAAGACATGTGGCATCTCTCCTCTTGAACATCAAGCATCTGGGATCCTTGAGAATTACTCTCTGCTTGAGTATTCTCTCCCCACGAGATCTCTCTCTCCCCTATGGAGGTGATACTCTCTCTCCTTTGGAAGTGATAAGTTTTGATGGGATCTCTCTAAGTGATAAGCTTTGATGTGATCTCTCTCTCCCCCTTTGACATCAATTTCCAAGAAGGGCCTTCTGGAATTTGTCGTGAATGGGTTTGGTCCTTGAGTCACAACACAAAGCACTGGAAAAAAATGTGATGCTTGTAGAGGACAAGATTCATTGAGTGGAGCTGGATCAGAAGTAAAACAGGAACAAGTGGCAAAATGTTTTTCTTGTAGTGAAACCGGTGGCACCGAGTGGTATGCTTCGGTTGCACCGAAAGGATTCGGTTGGACCGAAAACAACAAACCGGTGAGACCGAGTTCATCGCAGAGAAAACATTTGTCACCTCAACTCACTAGACAAGTAAGATCTCACAAGGATTTGCAAGGAATTAGCTGAAGGATATGCAATGAATTGGATGCAGGGAATGCAGAACAAAAAGAAAATAAATCTAGATGAAGTTTTTTTTAAAGGGGAAACAAACATGCAAGAGACAAATGCAAGGGCACAGCAAAGAACACAAGTAAACTTCATCTAGAGATGGTCGGTGACAAAGTCACCTATGTTAGAGTATATTGACTTAGGAGTCAAGTGAGATCACTTGATCATAGGTCATACTCATCGTTTAAGCTCAAAATTGGGTTACCATTTATTGTTGAAGCATTTTGATGTATTCACATCTTGTCGAGTTGCTTTGACTCATGACTTGGAGTAAAGCTTCTTCAAGATGGAATGACATACCTTGGGTGGTGGTGTTGATCATGTAGTTTTGATGTAGCTCATCAAGAGTTGGGAGCACCACTTGGAATTTGAGTTCATCTTCCTACATGGGTTAGTTTTTGCAAGGAGGAGCACTTGTGTATCCAAAATGACAATCATGAAACTCATCATAGAATTTGTCAAAGGATATGTTTGAAATGTTCCGTGCTTCCTTGTTCTTCAACCACCATTGTTTAGAGACTTGGTGATGTAGAGATTGCTCGAGATATGAGTGGGTTACAATCTCATGGAATTCGATTCATCCAAGTACCTACACGGGTTAGATAACATGCAAGATGCACATATATCCAAGACATAAGATTATCATTATAATAGAAATATCAAGGATTAGTCATAAGCTCATGTCTTGCATGTATCCAATGGAGTTTCTACTCCAAGTTTGAAGCATCAATGATGTTCAATTCACCTCTTAACCTGCAAAACACTTTCTCATCAAGTGGTTTAGTGAAAATATCCGCTAATTGCTTTTCGGTGCGAACATGCTTAAGTTTATTGTCACCCTTAGCAACATGATCTCGAATGAAATGATGACGAACTTCAATATGCTTAGTTCGAGAGTGTTGCACGGGATTGTGAGCAATCTTGATAGCACTCTCATTGTCACAAAGTAATGGAACATGTTTCACATATATCCCATAATCTTTAGGAGTTTGGGTCATCCAAATTAATTGAGCACAACATGAACCAGCGGCAACGTATTCCGCTTCGGCGGTGGATAAGGATACCGAGTTTTGTTTCTTGGAAGACCAAGACACAAGAGATCTACCAAGAAATTGACAAGTACCCGAAGTGGACTTCCTATCAACCTTGTCTCCGACATAGTCCGAGTTGGAGTAGCCAACAAGATTGAAAGAGGCCCTCTTAGGATACCAAATGCCAAAATTTGGTGTATGAATTAAGTATCTCACTATCCTTTTCACGGCCTTAAGGTGACATTCTTTAGGAGCAGCTTGATATCGTGCACACATGCATACACTTAGCATGATATCGGGACGTGAAGAACATAGATATAACAATGAACCAATCATACAACGATAAACCTTTTGATCAACCGGTTTACCATCTTTGGTCAAGTCAAGATGTCCACTAGTAGGCATGGGTGTAGTCATACCTTTGCATTCTTGCATATTGAACTTCTTGAATAAGTCCTTGGTGTACTTCGTTTGAGAGACAAAGGTTCCCTCCTTAGTTTGTTTGATTTGCAAACCAAGAAAGAATTTGAGTTCACTCATCATAGACATCTCAAACTTCTCCGACATTAGCTTCCCAAACTTTTCACTAAAATGAGGGTTAGTAGAACCAAATATAATATCATCAACATAGATTTGGCACACAAATAGTTCTCCATTGACCCTTTTAGTAAAAAGAGTAGAATCTATTTTTCCAATTTCAAAGCCTTTTTCAATAAGGAACTTGGTCAAGCATTTATACCACGCTCTAGGAGCTTGTTTAAGACCATAAAGAGCTTTGTGAAGTTTGCAAACATGATTTGGTTTCTTAGGATTGACAAAGCCGGGCGGTTGTTTAACATAAACTTCCTCCTCTATTTCACCATTTAGAAAAGCACTTTTAATGTCCATTTGGTACAAGGTGATATCATGGTGATTAGCATAGGTAAGTAAGATGCGAATGGACTCAAGTCTAGCAACGGGGGCGTAAGTCTCACCATAGTCCATACCTTCGACTTGTGTGTAGCCTTGGGCGACGAGACGTGCTTTGTTGCGAACTACTTGTCCATCTTCATCTTGCTTGTTGTGAAACACCCATTTGGTACCGATGATGTTGTGGTTGTCGTCGGGCTTCTCAACCAATGTCCAAACTTGATTCCTGTCAAAGTTGTGTAGCTCTTCATGCATGGCATTTGTCCAATCCGGATCTTCCAATGCTTCTTCAACCTTCATAGGTTCAATGCTAGAGATGAATGAATAGTTTTCACAAAAGTTAGCTAAACGAGTTTTAGAGCGAGTGATTCTCCCGGTTTGTATATCGTTGTAGATTTGCTCGACGGGATGGTCTTTAGCAATTCTTGCTCGAACTCGTGAAAGCTTTTGCTTGGTTCTTGGTTGAACTTCTTCTTCATCTGTTATTCTTCTTGGCCTTCTTCATTGTTGGCGTTGTCGTTCTATTGTCATGGTGGAGAAGGAGGTTGTTGACGTTCATCTTGATGCACTTCCTCGTTTTCTTCATCTTGCACTACTAGGGAAAAGCCTAGCAGTAGCGCTGGTTTTTGGCCTATCAGTAGCGCGGGGAAGCGCGCTACTGATAAGGCGCTACAGCTAAAGCTTAGCAGTAGTGCCTGCTGGCACGCGCTACTGCTATATCTACTTAGTAGCAGCGCTTTCCCAAAAGGGCGCTACTGCTAATTACTAGTAGCGCTTTCGAGAACAATCGCTACTACTATTATTCCTAGTTCCATTTCTTTTTTATTTTAGGTCGTATTCATACACCTGTATACAATTTTTCATATAGTAGCAAGTTAGAGATTGTTTTAACATCATAATGAGTTATTAAATCACTAGGTGAAAGAACTTTGGATTAGTTTCAATTGCATGGATCCAAAGTAACCAATATAATGGTCACTTTGGATCCATCCATTTGAAACTAATCAGCGTTATTTCACCCAATGACATAATAACTTATCGTCATCATCACAATATCATTAACAACTTATCATCATAATATATCATTGTCATATAACTCCTCATAATCATCATTTTCGTTCATGATGAGACATCATATAACAACTTCGTCACTAGTTATAATAACAACTCCTCATCATCATCATCATCATCATCATAGTACTCATAACCACTACTCCTACTCAGCATCACCATCAAGTCTAAGACATTGTAGTCATATATAATCAACACTAACTAATTGTTCTTAATACTTAGGACCTACTCCTCTCTCCCAGCTAAAATACCATAAAATAGATAAACCAGTCCTTCACCATAATGGAGAATGGACATAAACATATCTCCAACTTGTGGCTTGCGCACATTCATTTTGTCTCCAATTATTTGCGTGTGCGCATTCATCACTTTGCTCCATTCTTTGATTTTGAGCCTTCCATCATTTGAGGAAATCGAGTATGCAGTATGGTAAGCCTCCGAAGGAGTTGTTCGTAAGCTAACCATATGCATATCACCTTCGATTACATAGCATGTCGTGCACAACCTGCTTCGGGAGCCTCTGTTCAAAACCGAAATAGTAACATATATAGTTAGCAATGTAGTTTACTTAAGAATAATGTATGCAATGAAGTTACCATCATTAACAAAATCTTACCAAGTTTTTGGCAATGAAGTTACCATCAAGCAATTTATGGACTAGTGGCACGTATCTAGTATAATTTGGGCTGATAGAGTGACTGGTTTGAAGGCCTCAACATCTTCTATGAATGAGACAAGATAACCTTTCTCCTCACAATTAAGCTTGGAATCATAGCTGTAGTATGTGTTGTCTACTACCTTCCGGTATTTCTTGAAGATAAGAAATAAGCTGACAATTATAAATAAATAAGTTTAGTACGGACGAACACCAAATATTTTTAAATTAACAACATAAATTATTGAACTTAACAAATTAGTTTGACAAACTCACATCTAGGTAAAACTGGAGGCATATCCACATCCACCCACATGTCGATATTATCATCGTCATCATAATCTTCGGGACGAATATCAAATCTTATTCACATTCCCTCCTCAAATCCATATGCCTTGCAGAGAGCTTCCCAATTGGAGCAACCAAAATGGGAGCGATCGACGACATTGTAGAACTTAACCAGAAACTCATAACCATGTTTAGTTCTTAAGTGAGCCCTCCTCGTCTCACATTCTCAAAGTCATCTAAACCAAAACCAAGCTTCTCCAATACATATGGTCTAGCATGGCACGGGATGTACTAGTCGTATTGAAAAAAATCCAGAAATTACACGTTGAACAAAAGAAGCACAAGTGATGATATTTATTATGATGAAATGCTTGTCATTGCGTCGCATACAAACATCGAAGGTCTCTTCCAGCTTCACGGTGAAAAACCTATCATTTTGCGGTGAGGAAACCTGTCGCACACACCACGCTCATCGTAGCGATTACCCGCACTCCGGGATCCCATCGTCATCAGACATCTCCTGTGTTCAAAATTCAAAGATTATAACTCGACGGCAAAACCCAAAAAATCCGGCATGACCTTTGCTAAAAAAGACATATCAAGCGCCTGAAATTTGCAGGAACGGAAATTAATCAACAGTCCGGCAAAATATAGGCCATTTAGCGATGGTCATTGCATTTCAATGGTTCAAAATATGAAAAAAAACATTTGAAAATATCTTATATATAATCCTAACACTAAATAAACTAGTTTTATTAACTACTTACTAAATAAACTAGTGCTATTAAGCACTTACTATAAGTAAACTAGTTCTATTAAGCACTTACCAAATAATCTAGTTCTATTAAGTACCTAATATAAATAAACTAGTTATATTAATCACTTACTAAATAAACTATTTTCTATTAAACACTTTCTAAAAATTATACTACCCTAGTTCTACCCTAAATTTTCTTACTTCTATTTTATTCAAAACACCTACGATTTGCAAGAACAGAGAGAAGAGAGGGAGGGAGGAGAGAGGAGGGGGCGGCCGGAGGAGGAGGGAGGAGGGGCGGCAGCGGAGGGAGGAGGGCACGGTGGGAGGAGGAGGAGGAGGGCGCTGGGAGGAGGAGGCACGGAAGGAGGAGTACCTCGGTGGCGGATGGAGGATCACAAGGCGTCGGCCGGCTTGACGACGGTGAGGTCGAGAGCGGCGCGGTGAGGTCAAGAGCGGAGGGGTGGGGGAGGCGGGCGATGGTGAGGTCGAGAGCGGCGGGCGGCAGCGGTGAGGTTGAGGGCGGCCTCGGGCGGCGGCGGTGAGGGCAGGCTCGGGCTCAAGCGGCCGCGATAGAGGAGTAGGGGAATAGGGGGGAGCACTTAGTGAAATTTTGAGCGGGCTGGTGGTTAAGTTGAAGTAGCTATAGTGCGTTTTACAGAAAAACGCTACTGCTAATACTAAGCACGCATCAAAAATATACATTGGTCATCATTGATCTTTTTGTGTAGAATCTAAATAGTCAACATGAATCCTCACAGTACATGTATAGGCACTAGTGAATATTCATATTGCAGCCACAAATCCTACACATATAGTTCAATGAAGACCAAGTGCTCGAGGTAGTTTGAGAAGTAACATATTTAAGGTGGTAAACGCCTTGTTCGCTTAGCAGTATGGGACTAAACTTAATTAGGTGCAACACTTAGCAGCAGCGAATTTTGCAGAAAAACGCTGCTACTAAGTACTTTAGCAGTAGCGCGTCCATGGAAGGGCGCTACTACTATATCTAGCCTGGAGGCAAATCCGTGGCAATTATAGTAGTAGCGCTTGTTTCACATAGAGCGCTACTGCTACCTAGTTATTAGTAGCGCGGTTCCGTTAAGCTCGCTACTGCTAGTTAGCAGTAGCGCCCGTTTTTAAACCGCGCTGCTGCTAAAATTATGTGTGTAAGGTTTTCCCTAGTAGTGTTGGTGTGTCCCACTTGTGGATGCTTCCGTAACAACTCTTGGTTCACCTTGTCGTGAGGTAGAAGCTTCCACTTGGACGGACGAGGTACTCTCCTTCACCTCCGTTGGACGAATCTTGGCAATAGACAAGTCTTGGATTGCTTCCGAGGGATCTTTGTCTCCTACATCAATTGGCAATTGCTCTACTTGCGAGCCGTTAGATTCATCAAACTTCACATCTACCGTTTCTTCAACCTTTCGGGTGAAATTGTTGTAGACATGGTATGTGTGAGAGTTTGAGCCATAACCAAGTAGGAAACCTTATTTGAGACTTAGGAGCAAATTTAGAATGACAATGCTTATCAAGAATGTAGCACTTTGAGCCAAATACTCGAAAGTATCCAACTTGGGGTTTGTTACCGGTTAGGAGCTCGTATGCTGTCTTGTCAAGTAGCTTGTGAAGATACAAGCGATTTGTTGCATGACAAGCTGTCTCAACCGCTTCCGCCCAAAAGTGCTTTGGCGTCTTGTACTCATCAAGCATCGTTCTCGCCATTTCGATGAGCGTCCGGTTCTTCCTCTCAACAACTCCATTTTGTTGAGGTGTGTACGTAGCCGAGAACTCATGTGAAATCCCTTCTTCGTCAAGGAAGGTGTCCACATTTGCGTTCTTGAACTCCGTTCTGTTGTCGCTGCGAACCTTCTTGATCTTCACTTCAAATTCATTTTGGGCCTTCCTAGCGAAGTTTTTGAAGATCTTTTGAACCTGCGATTTATCATCGAGAAAGAACACCCACGTAAATATTGAAAAATCATCAACTATAACTAGGCCAAAAGAATTTCCACTGAGACTCTTGTAAGAGTTGGGACCAAAAAGATCCATATGAAGTAGCTCGAGTGGCCTCCTTGTGGTCATGATGTTCTTCACGGGATGCCTTCCTCCAACCTGTTTACCTGCCTGACAAGCGCTGCAAAGTCTATCCTTATCAAATATGACATCGTTAACACCAAGGATATGATTTTCTTTAATAAGCTTGTCAAGGTTTCACATACCAACATGACCTAATCATCTATGCCATAACCAACCTTTAGAGGATTTAGCAATAAAGCAAGTTCTAGGTTGAGCCTTTTTAGTGAAATCAACAATGTAAAGATCACCTCTACGAACACCGGTAAAGACCATTTTATGATTATCTCTATGAAACACTTGGCAATCTACTTCAGTAAATAGGACATTGAAACCAAAATCAGCAAGTCTAGATACTGAAAGTAAGTTGTAGCCAAGAGATTCAACGAGAATAACATTTTGAATGGAGCTATCATGTGAGATGGCCACCTTACCGAGGTCAACCACCTTTCCCTTTGAGTTGTCACCGAAAGTGACATACTTTCGAGGACCATCGTTTACAGCAAGCTCACGAAACATGTCTTTATCTCCGGTCATGTGATCGGTACATCCACTATCAAGAACCCATTCCTTTACTCCTGCCATATATCCCGAAGATTTGCCATAAGACCAAAATGTCTCATTGCATCATCAAGATCGAAGTCACTATCATCATCCTCATCATAGTATCCATGTTCAACATCGTCATGTGGTGGATCAAATCCTAGAGAGGGTAATTCGTTAGAGTGAGTTTGACAATGATATTGCTTATGAATTTTTTTAGCTTCGGAAATAATATCACCAATAATTCTAACATCTCCTTTGGCACGCATAAGGTTTGTAAGCTCAAATAGACGATCACCAAACATAGGATCACTAGTATTCATCTTACTCAAGGCAATAGACTTATGGAGAATTTCATCTAGATTTTGCAAGGAATAATTTGGAAAGCGTTCCTCAAGAAATTTCTAGATAGTGTAGGCACACTCAAGAGTAGGCAAGTTTCTAATCAAGTTTCTAGGCAAGCCTCTAGTGATAAGATTAACAGTTCTAAGATTCCTAATCATGTCAATTGACTCATCAAGGGTACGATGCATAGGATCAACATGAGGTGCACAAGGGCTAGCGATGTACTTGTTCAAATGATATTGATTGAAAATTACAAGCATCTCATTTTTCCACTCATGAAAATACTCTCCAACAAGTATAGGCACTCTATGTCTAAGACTCCCAATAGTATACTCATCCATCTTCCTCCAATGGTGTTTAAACCAAGGCAATGGAAACCAAAGCTCTGATACCAACTGAAAGGGATCGAGAAGAGGTGTCTAGAGGGGGGTGATTAGACACTAAGTACCAAAAGTTGCAGTTTTTATCTTCTTTAAGTTTAAGTGGAGTTTATGCACAACTTTAACATTCACAATACATAACAAGAAAGCATGCAAAGAGTATATGAGCAGCGGAAAGTAAAGCATGCAACTTGCAAGAATGTAAAGGGAAGGGATTGGAGGATTCAAACGCAATTGGAGACACGGATGTTTTTGTCGTGGTTCCGATAGGTGGTGCTATCGTACATCCACGTTGATGGAGACTTCAACCCACGAAGGGTAACGGTTGCGCGAGTCCACGGAGGGCTCCACCCAAGAAGGGTCCATGAAGAAGCAACCTTGCATATCCCACCATGGTTGTCGCCCATGAAGGACTTGCCTCACTAGCGGTAGATCTTCACGAAGTAGGCGATCTCCTTGCCCTTACAAACTCCTTGGTTCAACTCCACAATCGTGTCGGAGGCTCCAAAGTGAGACCTAGCCAATCTAGGAGACACCACTCTCCAAGAAGTAACAAATGGTGCGTTGATGATGAACTCCTTGCTCTTGTGCTTCAAGTGATAGTCTCCCCAACACTCAACTCTCTCTCATAGGATTTGGATCTGGTGGAAAGAAGATTTGAGTGGAAAGCAACTTGGGGAAGGCTAGAGATCAAGATTCATATGGTAGGAATGGAATATCTTGACCTCAACAAATGAGTAGGTAGTTCTCTCTCAGAAATAGGATGCTGGAAGTGTAGGCTTATTCTGATGGCTCTCTCCATGAATAAAGAGGAGGTGGAGGGGCATAAATAGCCTCCACACAAAATCTAACCGTTACACACAATTTACCAATCTCGGTGGGACCGAATCAACAAACTCGGTCTGACGTTTCAGTAAACCTAGTGACCGTTAGTGATTTTCGGTGGGACCGACATGCAACTCGGTAGGACCGATATGGTTAGGGTTAGGGCATAACGTAATCTCGGTGAGACCGAATACACAAACTCAGTGAGACTGATTTTGGTAAACAGCTAACCAGAGAGTTGGTCAGGTAAACTCGGTGGGACCGATTCGCTCTTTTCGGTGAGACCGAAATGTTAAGAAGGGAAACAGAGAGATTACAATCCCATCTCGGTGAGACCGAGATCCCTATCGGTGAGACCGATTTGCCTAGGGTTTGTGGCAGTGGCTATGACATCTGAACTCGGTGGCGCCGGATAGAAAGAATCGGTGGGGCCGAGTTTGACTTTAGGTTTTGGTCATATGTGTGGATGTGGGAAAGTAGTTGAGGGCTTTGGAGCATATCACTAATCACTGTGGAGCAGGAAACTCATTAAGCAACACCTCATCCCTCCTTGATAGTATTGGCTTTTCCTATAGACTCAATGTGATCTTGGATCACTAAAATATAAAATGCAGAGTCTTGATCTTGAAGCTTGAGCCAATCCTTTGTCCTTGGCATCTTGAAGGGGTTCTACATCCTTTAGTCCATGCCACTCCATAGTTGAACTTGTCTGAAATATGCTAGATAAAAGTGTTAGTCCAACAAGAGATATGTTGACATTAATTACCAAAACCACCCAGGGAGCACTTGTGCTTTCATACTACCATGACATGACACCATGCCAAGTTTCATTATTTTAAAACCAAGTTTCTCAATGTTCTCGACCGAGCCACGATGCCCAGATGTTTGAATTTTATTCTCATTTTTTGCATGGGACCTACTCCCTCCTTCCATCTATATAGGGCCTAATGTGTTTTTCAAGACAGCCTTTGACTATTGACAATATTAATAGCACATGAGATGTATACTATGAAAATTATATTATTGGAAGCTCCTTTGACATACAAATTTGAAGGTATGCTTTATGTAAGTTGCATGTCATATATTATTGCTCTAACGTTTGGTCAAAGTTAGCCTCGAAAAACGCATTAGGACCTATATAGATGGAAGGAGGGAGTAGAAATTCACCCGAGGACACAAATATAATTTTTCAACCAACTTTGGTGCATGGGAGCATGTGCTTGTAGTTCAAATTTGAATTATGCACATTAAATGACCAAAAACTCAATTAATGTGTAAATAAGGCCAAACGAAGCCGGAATAATTCAAAATTTTAACAGGGCACTCATGTAGTTCTATGTTGCCTTTGTAAATAACGTCAAGGGGGGCAACGTATATCGTTTCGCACTCAAAGGTGGCACGTTCCCTCTCAGAACCACGAGCCTTCTTGAGAGAAGCTTCGGTTTGCAAGAAGCTTATACCAAAATCTGTTCCTATTCGGCCAATTTTTTACCACAACATGGTAGTACCATGACATGACATCCATGCGAAGTTTCATGATTTTCAGACGTGTTTTGGATTTACAAGAATTTTAAAACCAAGTTTCTCAATATTCTCGGCCGAGCCACGATGCCCAGATGTTTTACTTTTATTATCATTTCTTGCATGGGACCTAGAAATTCACCCGAGGACACAAATGTGATTTTTCAACCAACTTTGGTGCACGAGAGCATGTGCTTGTAGTTCAAATTTGACTTATGCACATTAAATGACCAGAAACTCAATTAATGTATAAAAATGACAAACGAACCCAGAATAATTCCAAAATTTAAAAGGGCACTAATGTAGTTCTATGTTTCCTATATCGTTTCACACTCAAAGGTGGCACGTTCCCTCTTAGAACCACGAGCTTCCAAATCGGCCCAATTTTTTACCACAACATGTTAGTGCCATGACATGACACCATGCCAAGTTTCATGATTTCTGGGCGAGTTTTGGATTTAGATGAATTTAAAATCTAAGTTTCTCAATGTTCTCGGCCGAGTCATGGCCTTGAGATGTTTGAATTTCATTCTCATTTCTTCCATGGGACCTAGAAATTCAACCAAGGACACACATGTGATTTTTCAACCCACTTTGGTTCACCGGAGCATGTGCATGCAATTCATATTTAGATTATGCACATTAAAAGTCCAGAAACTCAATTAATATATAAAAAGGCCAAATGAACCCGAAATAATTCCAAAATTTAACAGAGCACTCATATAGTTCTATGTTGCCTGTAAATAAAATCAGGGGAGGCAGCGTATATCGTTTACACACAAAGGTGACACGTTCCCTCTCGGAACCACGAGGCTTGTAGAGAGAATCTCCGGTTTTGCAAGAGGCTTATACCAAAACTTGTCCCAATTCAGCCAAAAATTATACGTATGAAAACCGGGTTTAGATTATCCCGAACATCTCGCTACCTAGACCAATAATGTACTATGATTTGAATTCAACATAAAATGGATACAAATATTTGAATTGGAGAGCGTATGGTACATATAGTTCATAGTGAAATATGATTACTGCTATCTGCATGTTTTTTGTTATCAAGATAATATTTAAATTATTGTATAACGTGACAACAATCGTATTCAAATAAGTGATTCAAATTTAGTCCATATGGTAGACGACAATATATATGTTCACATGGTGGAGTAAAATGTTCATATATGATGGAAGACCAAAATGTACGACTACATCAACTATAAACCGCAAGGTCACCTAACGATATATTCGAATTCAACATAACATGGATTCAAAAATTGAAATTTGAGATCATGGCATCTGTAATCATATAAAAAGGGACATTACTCTTTCTTTGGTGGGAATTGATTTGTTTTTTGTTGTTGTTGAGGGAAGTGCGAATCGATTTGGTACTGTGCAGGGCAATCTTGTTCGCCCAAATTTTTTTACATTTTTCTTGTAGTTTTTTCAATGGCATCTATAGCAATATAGTAAAAGGGGACATGACTCTCTTGTGTCTTGTATGATTGTTTTTTTACACGTTAAGTTTGTTCTGCCGAACAAGGAATCTGCACCTTGTTATCCCGAAATTTTCAAGCTCGATTATCTTTTGTCTCACCTGCTTTGAAACTCCTGCTTCTTCAACCCGCGCCGCACCTTGTTATCCCGAAAATTGGACATGCGCGAGAACTCCCTCCTCATCCGAAATCGCTCCCGCAGCCCAAACACGCGAAATCCCCCTTCTACCCCTCAGCCGGAAATGAAGCTCCACGTTGGGGTGTCAAAACCGGTGGGGGTATGCTGGTAACTTACCCTACATTTCGGACAAGCGCGTCCCTAAGCTTGGCTCCCCCCTCCCCCTTCGCCCCCCATTCGTACACCGAGGCCGCCAAAACCCACGAAACCCCACGCTCCTCCGTCGGCCTCCCGACCGCCGCCCAGCCGGAGACTCTTCCCCGACTATGTCGTCCACCGCAACAGCTCGCCGTCCCTCATCCACCGCACCGGATGAGGATCCATTGTCGATCTCATCGTCCCGCCGGATCAGCCGCCCCGTCCTCCACCTCCAAGGAGCTGCCCCGACGTTCGCCTCGTCTATCGTGCCACCTCAATCCCCACAGCGCCGTCTTGACCTAGCCCACCGGAACCGCAACACCCTCACCAATTCCTCCGACGAAGCCGAGGCCAACTTGGCGCCACCAAGGAGGTTCTGCACTCACCGCTGCATTTTATCTTTTATTCGATCTCACGGGGCTGCTGGTGCTTGATACCGAGCAGACATGGCGTGTCTCCATTGACGGCGCCGTCGCCAGCCACATCATCCATGCCGTCTCTCCACCATGTCGTTGCTTCCTTGGCGGCGACTTCCACAACAGCACTAGCTGCAGCTGCTCCGGCTCTCGCTCGTGTTGCGGCTCTGTTCTTGCTGCCGGTCACGTTGCTGCACTGCTCTTGCTTTCGTTCGTGCTGCTGCTCTGCTCTTGCTCTTGCTTGCGCTGCTGCTGCTGCTGCTGCTGCACGACCTTCGGCAGCTACAGGAGTTGCTGCTTTAGCACTCGCTCGCGGTGCTACGGCACGACTTGCTCTCTACTAGTGCGTTCCACCTTTCGGCGTCTGCTGATTTAGATCATCGCTTCTCTGCTACTAGTGCTCGAACGCCCTAAACATCTATTGCAATGCTCTGTTACTAGTTCAATCAGTTTCAACAGTAAAATTCAGTTTCGACTGTGAAGTTCATTTTCTTCAGTTAAGTTCAGAGTGAACAGAACTTACAGCATCTGTCGGAGCGGCCGTGGCGCGGCTGATGCGTTTTACATCTAGCACTTTTTGGTGATGTATTTTACATCATTTATTGCAGATGATACTAGGGTCCCACTTCAGATTAACGTTGTCTGTCTTGTCATGCTTAAGCCTCGTCACCGTACACCTTAGCGGAGCTGCTCCAACGACGGAACCGTCCATCACAGCGGAGCAGTACCCTCGGCGCCGTTTCCAGAGGCCTCGGATCTTCTTCCCCGCCTCCGAGAGTCACAACAGCATCATCACCATCCTCCATGTCCAACCCAATGATGTTGAGGTCCACAAGGCTATGCCAAAGAGGTTGTACACTCGTCGCATCACTTTGTTTCTCCATTCCTCTGTTCTTCCAATTCATGTGAGCCAAACAACCAGGTTGACTAAAATCCTATGTTTCCAAATGCTCTATTTTGCACGTGCATTCCTATCCTATTCCTGTGTTTTTCATGTCCCTGCGTTTATAGAATCCTCCAATTCTAAGGAGCCCTTACAGATTTAATTCATTTTCAGAAAGGCGTCCAAGAAAACTCTGTGTGTAATGTCCTGCTCCTGCCGTGCCATCATCCACCCCACCTGAGGTGCACCATCGACAGAAGCGTTCACTACAGCAGAGATCCCCCCTGCAGACTTTCTTTCGCCACCTCAGATCATCTTCCCCGTTGCCGGCAGCCACACCAACTGCATTACCATCATCGACTGAGCAGATGAACCTGAGGATTACACAGTTCTGGAAGAGAGGTCGCAGTCTTTCGTGTTTGCTTACGTTATACATCGGTTATTATTACCTGCTACTTTATCATTCAATCTTTACTTTTGAATTGCCCACGGGTCTCATATCGAGCCAAAGAACGAATAGTATCATCTACTATCTGGTTCATCACGGGGTCTTCTATGTGGTTCATGTTGGGTGGGCAACAAACAATAGATGATCCATTGTCTATCTTTTTAAACTGAAGCTATAATCTACACCGCTATCATTAGTTTTGGATCCATCCACTTTGCGTTTGCTACCATCAGTCTTGATTTTTGCATGCACCCCTTAGGCCTTACAAAATCTAACTATTTTTTTATTATGCATGTCAGATATTGTACACAATCGTACTGAACATGTAGAGAAAAAGAGAAGACCTTTGTGTGCGAATATAATGTCATGCAGACGCTGCTCCATGGTGGGCGAAGTGCCCCCCCCCCTCCTGCATTACCAGATTATATTCTAGAGGAAGATAACTTTTCAGATGGAGATTCAGAAGGAGCCGACCACGCCTGTTTACCACCTGAGGTGTTTGCTCTAACCTGGCATGCTAATGTTGGTCATATCATGCATATGGCGCCTTGCATTGCTTACATTATACATCTTATATGTCATCAGCTTAGTTTAGATTTGCTTTGTGTGAATGCCACCTGTTTGGTTTCTATATCATACTCCCACCATTCCTAAATATTTGTCTTTTTAGAGATTTCAACAAGTGACTACATATGGAACAAAATGAGTGAATCTACACTCTAAAATATGTCTATATACATCCGTATGTGGTAGTCCATTTGAAATCTCTGAAAAGACAAATATTTAGGAACGGAGGGAGTATATGGGAATTATGCAATGCCATCTTCTTTAGGCAGGCATCATATACGTTAATCATGCAATGCCATCCTGTTTAGCCAGTCATCGTATATGTGAATTGTATCATGCCATATTTTTTTCCATAATGTATTCCATTTGTCAACAATTTTTATACATTCATCTACTCTTCCTGTGCATCAGCCATTTGAGTCGGTCATGGGAAAATATGGAGTGAAAACAAGGTCCTCTGACGGTCGATTGCTACACAGTCGATGCAGATTTCTTCTTTGATTCTGAGTAGCTCCTTAGAGGAGGATTCGAGACAGATGACGGTCGTATCCCCGAGGTGCATGCTCTAACTTGGCTGGGTTATATTGCTCATATCATGCATATGGTGTCTTGCATTGCCATGCCATCTGCTTAGATTAGACATGTTTTGTGTGAATGCCTCCTGTTTGCTTTCTATATCAGATATGTGAATTATGCAATGCCATGTTTTTCAGCCAGTTATCATATATGTGAATTATGCACCGCCATGGAGCCAGACATCATATATGTGAATTATCTCAAGCCATCTTTTTTTTTCATTACGTATTCCATTTGTTGACAATCTGTGTATATTGAACTACTCTTTATATGTATCAGCCATTTGAGCCGGTTATGGAAAAATCTGGAGTGAAAACAAGGTCTTCAGAGTAGGCAATGGTACCTGTTGAAGCATATATGTCGATGGTTACAGGGAGCTCCTCAGAGGAGGATTCAAAGACAGATGACCAGTCCTATATCCCACCTGAGGTGTATGCTCTAAGTTGCAATGTTTATATTTCTCATATGATGCATATGGTGTCTTGCATTGCTTAGTTTAGACATCATATGCACAATATTGAATTCTATCTGCTTAGTTTAGAGATCATACATGCGAGTGCCAGTTGCTTAGTATATGAATCAAGTATGTCAATTATATCATGCCATCCTGTATACTTAGACAACATGTATGTGAATTATTTCATCCCAACCTATTTTAGAAAGACATCATATAGTTTTGTCATGTCATCCTGTTTAGGTACTCATCATATTTTGAATTATGCCATTATATCCTGTTAAGTTATCCATCATATATCTGAAACTATGTCATGCTATCCTGTTTAGTTAGGCATCATATATGTGAAATTGTGTCATGTCAGTCTGTTTGGTTAGACAACATATATGTGAATTACCACATCATCTATCATACAACCTATGCGTTCAATTTCTTTTCTTGTTTATCAGCCATTTGAATTGGAGGGGTGATGGCAGTATCTAAGGGAGCAAAAACCCGTTCTTCACAAAAGACAGTGCTACCCGTCGATGCAGATAGAACCATGGTTGTCTTGGCCACAAACTAGCCCCACCACACATAATCGAGACTCTTCCAGATTGCACACTTACACCGTTAGGCGAGAGAACCAGCTACAACCCATCTAGTCGCAACCCCAGCGGATAGTAACCCACTTATAGTTGACAAAGCACCATGTCCACCACAGTACCCCACACAAGCAGTTTGTAAAGCTACTGCAGTGCCCAAAGCACGAAGACCACCACAGCTAATCCAAACTCCATGTTTAAAGCAGAAGAGCAACTGTTCTCAGGTCAGATACCGTAGCTATGGTCCATACTCCTTTACTGTTGCATCACTGTATTTACTCATACCAACTACTTTCGGATTTGAAGGATCCAATTGAAACTCCAATGGCGCAACAGGTATGTTTTAAACCTATTTCTTTAACTGGATTGCTGTTCTAACTTCTTGCTCTATGTTGATTTCAGTTTAAGTTGTATAAACAGTTATGTTCTCATGTGATGCACATTACAAGTGCTGCCAATGTTGTGTAGTTTCTCACACTTACATTCTGTCTATGTTGATGTGTCTTAAAAATATATGAGTTGAACTGCGTCTCTATCTTGATTAGGGAACATAAACTAGAATGATATGGACAATACAGTGACCATAGTACATAGATATATGTTTGTTTCATGCTGTTATCCTGTCCACCTTACTCTTGAACGGTTTACCAAAATGAGTTTCAGTATACTACAAGCTAAACCTGTGATGTATGCGCTTGTTTCTCTTGTAGTATGCAAACAGAATATTGGAGAAGAGCACCCCATTATGCAATGGTAGAGAAATTAATGCAGATAAGGTTCAAGATAGTGAGACAACCCTGTTGGTCTCCAAGAAAGGTGATAAAAACGATCTTGTAGACGGTGAGAAAAACCCCACGATCCTGTGTTGATGTAGTGTTCGATTCTTGGCGATCACCGACACAAGCTCTTGAACTTCGCTGCTGAATCACTTGACTTCTTGATCTCAGCTACAAGCTAAAAGGCATCGGTCACCGGTATGTCTGACAAGAAGTCAAGGACTGAGGAAGTCCCTGCAGAATTCAGATGCATACTTTTTTGTGCAACAGCAAGCGCTGGAGGATTTAAGCGCCAAACAAAAGAAAGTTACTAAGCTTGCTAAGCATCTTGCCAGCATTATGGGTACCCAGGATATTGTTTCTTGAACTCTTCTGAAGTGGTTTCAGTTCTGGACTTGTTTTCTTCTTGGCGTTTATATGTCGCTTTGTTCCCTATATTTGCACTGGTGGCGAACTTTGATGCCCAGTGGATGTAATATGTGTAATAGCCATGATAGCCTAGCATAAGTTGCTTGCTTATTTATTTCCTTGTTGTCTTGTTTATTTGTTTGCTTGTAGTCAGTGCAGTTCTTTTTTCACGGTTTTCTAGTGGCTGCAATAACCTATTTTTTAAAACTAGGCCACAATAACCATGGGCTAATATTTACTGTAGTAACACTGGGCCTCCTATGGGCCGTAGAAACAGTGGGCCTTCTACGGACCATAGAAACAGTAGGCCCTCTACGGGCCGTAGAAACAATGGGCCTTCTACGAGCCGTAGGAACAATGGGCCTTCTACGGGCCGTATCATCAATGGGCCTTATACGGGCCGTATGATCGTTTGGCCAAACATGGGCCAATAACAGGCCGCATTATGGTCGTAAACGAGCTAGAGTTGGAGTCTTCCGTTCATGGGCCGACCATAACGGGCCATCGTTAATAGGCCGTATTTGATGATGCTATGAAAACGGCCCAATGTATTAACGGACCACAAACGGGCCGACTGTAACCACGGGCTGAATTTGGCCCGCAAGCAGAAAATGACAGTAACGGGCCATAAGTAACCGAATGCTGCAAATGAGCCCAAGAATAAATGGGCCCTCAGAAGGCCGAAAGTTAACTTGGGCTGGAAACGGCCCAACGGAATAACGGGCTGTTAATGGGTATAAAGTGATACACTGTTCATTACGGGCCAGTTTCACCACGGGCCGTTAATGGGTGTAAAGTGATATAATGTTCATTACGAGCCAGTTTCACCACGGGCCATTAATAGGCCAGAGTTACATAGGGCCTCACACTACTACAAAAAGGGCTATAGATGGAATGGCTACTAATGGCGCACCTGTGATGTGGTGCGCCATTACTATATTCTAATGGCGCACCATGTCTCGGTGCGCCATTAGTAATATATTACTAATGGCGCACCTGGTGTGTGGTGCGCCATTAGTAGTTTGAAAAAACATAAAAACATTTAAGTTACTAATGGCGCACTGCATAGTGCGCCATTACTAATTGACATAGTAATGGCGCACCACATCCGTAAATGCGCCATTAGTAGTTTTCAAAAAAATGTAAAAAATAAATTAAAAAAAATTTGTTACTAATGGCGCACCTTGTAGTGGTGCGCCATTACTAGTTTTAACTAGTAATGGCGCACATTCCACTGGTGCGCCATTACTAAGTTTTTTTTTTAAAAAAATCAAAAAAAATATCATTTTTTTTTATTTTTTATTTCAAAACTACTAATGGCGCACCGTGGGAGAGGTGCGCCATTAGTAGTTGAACTAGTAATGG
This sequence comes from Aegilops bicornis, assembly GCA_021605145.1. Classification (NCBI taxonomy): domain Eukaryota; kingdom Viridiplantae; phylum Streptophyta; class Magnoliopsida; order Poales; family Poaceae; genus Aegilops; species Aegilops bicornis. The sequence continues at coordinate 809,900,500 of CM038673.1, forward strand.
CGCACCACCCACGGTGCGCCATTAGTAACTTTCGTCGTCGGTGGAAGGTGGCCAAGTTACTAATGGCGCTGCGGGAGTGGTGCACCGAATGCACCCCCGTGGATCGCCTTTTCAGTTTTTAAAAAAATAAAAGAAAATGATGAAAATGTCAAAAAAATAAAAGAAAATAAGTTTCCCATGTGATATGTGGTCTAGTTGTTGGGAAAATTTGCAAATATGAACTTCGACTTCATTTGCAAAATCTCTCGAGAATTTGTAAAAATGGGCGTAACTTTTGCATACTAACTCGGATGAAAAAGTTTTTTATATGAAAAATCATCTACTCGAAAAGTTACATCCGAATTTAACCGGGGAACCCCGTTAAACATTTTCAAAATCCCCAAAAACCTAACAGAAAAAAAGTTACGGGGCTTTTAAGATCTGGCGGCAAAAAAATTCAAAAAAATTCAAACTTACTAGTGGCGCACCGTGGATGTGGTACACCACTAGTAACAGAAAAAAATTACTAATTTCAAAATTACTAATTTAAAAAAAATTGATTTTTTTTTTCAAAAAATGATACGTAATATGATCGAGAAGTTTGAAATATTTTTCAAAATTTCATCATAGTCATTAACATGAACAAAGTCCTAGACATCAATAAGGTATAACAGGATTGATATGCTAGATATATCAACAAGTGCCTGTGAAGTGAGCTGTTGCTGGGTTGGATAGAACTCTGAAGTTAAGCGTGCTTGGGCTGGAGTAGTGTGAGGATGGGTGACCTTTCGGGAAGTTTGACCACGGAGTGCGATTTGACCTGAGATTAAGCCATAGTGAATTGAGATTAAGAAAAAATTAAAAAAAATTGGAAAATTTTTTAAAAAAAATTTGAAAAAAAAAATGTTACTAATGGCGCACTTCTATGTGGTGCGCCATTAGTATACCAGATACTAATGGCGCACCTCTATGTAGTGCGCCCTTAGTTTAATAGTTACTAATTGGGCCCCGTGGGGTATAAGAATTGCGCTCTACATGGTGCGCCATTAGTATATCAGATATTAATGGCGCACTGTGTGGTGCGCCATTTATAAAATTACTAATGGCGTGCTATTAATGGCGCACCACAGATGCGCCATTAATAGCCATATTAGGTGCGCCATTAGTAGGGGGTTTTCTAGTAGTGTCATATGGGCCGAAAGACGTCATGGGCCATACATGGGCCAGAACTGAAAATGGGCTGGAATCATATTGGATGGCCCAGATGATGCTACTGGGCCTAATTCGGATAGGGCGTAACGGGCCTTGGGTTAGCGGGCTATAAATGGGCTATATGCGAACAGGTCGTTAACAGCCTTTCCATGGGCCGGCCCGCCACCTTTTGACCAAGTCAAACGGGCCGGCCTTTTCACAGGAATGGGCCTCTGTTGGGCCGTGCCATGTGTCGACGTATCATAGGCGCCTTCTGTCCAATGAGTGGATGACATCTGTCCCAACGATGAGCCGACACGTGTTTCCTCCAGCCAATGATGATTTTACACATGGAAAATCCCCATTGGTCGGGTACGTTAGCGGGTTATCGGATCCAAAACCGGATCCGATAGCTTAACGGTGTTCCCTTACGTTGGATGCCACTTGTCGGTAACCCTTGACGAAAGCACTTCTGTGACGCGCGATTTATCGTCATGGAAGTGGACACTTCCGTGATGATAATTTTGGTAATGTCATGGAATACTTCTCTGACGACCTGTGTATGACTATCTTGATTCTGTCATAAAATCGTCATGGATGTACATGCATGACAAAAAACGCGACCTACTGTGACAAACACGTATCATAACGGAAGTCTATTTTTTGTAGTGGAGGTGGGAGAAAGATTTTGACCGCGATTGGATGTGCATTTATAGGGAAAGGGACGGCACATCGCAATTACGCAGGTGCCCCTGGCGGTTCACATCTGAGGGACACGTGGCGAACATGCAACACATTGGGAGTTGTCCCTCGTTCCCACGCTCGCCTGGACTGTCGGATGGTCGTTCCGGCTTCTTCGGGTTTCAGGCAATAAGAATTGAACATTTAAAACAAATTTAATGTTTATCTCTGTATCTTCTGCTGACAAGGACGTGAAGACATTTGACAGTTTCAGCAGAATGCATATGATTTGGATACATAGAGTTTGAGGTAGAAAGCATAGAGAGGTTAGGGTCCGATCACATTCACTTAGTTCAAAAGATTCAAACAAGAAGACATAGCTATAAGTGAATGATGTAGAGGACAGAACACTAATATATGTATATATCAGAATACAACCAAATCATCATAGTGAAGATAATCATGAAGACATATTGAAATTGAAGACAAACCAAATGCGAAGACATAGCAAATGTAACGCCATGAGAAAAACACTTCAAACAGAAGAATTTGGTGGTGGCGTTACCCACCGTATAGGAAGTATTAGATCTAGACACGGCGCACAATTATCGTGGCGCTCCAAAGTCAAATTCCGTGTTAACGTATTCACACTTAGAATGTAAGTCTTCATTGATTGAAGATATACTTTACTTCGTGTGTTGCACATCTAAGTCATCAACATGCATGAGTGTTAGGATGTGTGCCTGATCACATGACATTTGAGGATTCTAAGATTTTTAGCTCACACCGCAACTTGCAAAACCTTTTCTCATCCAAGGGCTTTGTGAAGATATCTGCCAGTTGCTCTTGAGTGTTGACGTGTATGATATCAATATCTTCCTTCATGACATGATCTCTGAGAAAGTGATGACTAATTTCAATGTGCTTTGTCTTCGAGTGTTGAACAGGGTTGTTGGCAATCTTGATGGCGCTTTTGTTGTCACAGTAGAGTGGTACTTGCTTCAGATGGATGCCATATTCCTTGAGTGTTTGCTTCATCCATAGAAGCTGAGAGCAGCAAGATCCAGCAACAATGTATTCAGATTGAGCGGGGGAGAGTGATACACAGTTCTGCTTCTTTGAAGACCAACAGACAAGTGATCGTCCTAGAAAGTGACATGTTCCTGATGTAGACTTGCGATCCACCTTGTCACCAGCATAATCAGCATCCGAGAATCCAACTAGATCAAATTCTGAGCCCTTTGGATACCATAATCCTAATGTTGGGGTGTAAGCCAAATATCGAAGAATTCGCTTCACAGCTAAGTGATGTGATTCCTTTGGTGCCGCTTGGAATTGAGCACACATGCAAACACTAAGCATAATATCTGGCCTAGATGCACATAAATAAAGTAAAGAACCAATCATGGAGCAGTACACCTTTTGATCGAACTCTTTACCATTGGCGTCAGGACCCAGATGACTCTTGGTTGGCATTGGCGTCGTGTAACCTTTGCAGTCTTCCATTCCAAACTTCTTCAGGCAATCTTTGAGGTATTTCTCTTAAGATATGAAGATGCCGATTGCTTTCTTGACGAATTTGAAGACCAAGGAAGAACTTCAGCTCACCCATCATGGACATCTGATATTGCTCTTGCATCATGTGTCCAAACTCATCACTGTATTTCTGGTTGGTGCAGCCGAAGATAATGTCATCCACATATATTTGGCACACAAACAGTTCACCATCATATGTCTTCGTGAAGAGTGTGGGATCCAGGGAACCAGGTTTGAAGCCTTTGCTCTTCAGGAAGTCTTTGAGTGTATCATACCAAGCGCCGAGGGGCTTGTTTGAGGCCATACTGATTGCCTTGTTTAGCTTGTACACCATATCAGGATGTTTTGGATCTTCAAAGCCAGGAGGTTGTGCAACATACACTTCTTCTTCAATCTTGCCGTTGAGAAATGCAATCTTTACATCCATTTGATACAGCAAGATGTTGTGATGGTTTGCATAGGCTAGCAATATGCGAATATCTTCAAGCCTAGCCACAGGAGCAAATGTTTCATCGAAGTCAATCCCTTCAACTTGAGTGTATCCTTGTGCAATGAGACGAGCCTTGTTTCTGACAACTTGACCATGCTCATCTTGTTTGTTGCGATATATCCATTTTGTGCCTATTATGTTGTGCTTGCGGGAGTCAGGACGCTTGACAAGTTCCCAGACATTGTTCAGCTTGAACTGTTGAAGCTCTTCTTGCATAGCTTGAATCCATTCAGTTCCATGAAGGCTTCAAAGAACTTTCTTGGGTTCAGATATTGAGACAAAAGCAAAGTTCCCATAGAAATTTGCTAGCTGTGTTGCTCTTGAACGAGTGAGTGGACCAGGCGCATTGCTGCTATCAATTATCTTCTCAATCTGTACTTCATTTGCAACACGAGGATGAACTGGACAAAGATTTTTCTCTTGCTGATCATTGTCATCATTGGGAGGATTGTCTTCGGGCTGAGCATTGTCTTTAGGTTGATTAGGTGCAGAAATGATAAGTTCCTCTTCAGGCTGTGCTTCAGATGGTATGATTTCTCCAGTTCCCATTAGCTTGATGGATTCACTGGGTGGAACTTCATCTAGCACATTTGGCAGGTGCTCTCTTTGCGAGCCGTTAGTCTCATCGAACCGCACATCCATAGTTTCAACCACTTTATAGTGAAAGAGGTTGAAGACTCTATAGGAGTGTGAATCCTTTCTGTAACCGAGCATAAAACCTTCATGTGCTTTCGGTGCAAATTTTGAAGTGTGATGTGGATCCTTGATCCAAAACCTAGCACCAAATACTCTGAAGTAACTGACATTTGGCTTCTTACCAGTGAGGAGTTCATAGGATGTTTTCTTCAAAAGATTGTGAAGATAAACACGGTTGATGACATGGCATGCAATATCAATAGCTTCAGGCCAGAACTTTCTTGGTGTCTTGCATCCATCGAGCATCATCCGAGTCATCTCAATGAGTGTTCTGTTCTTGCGCTCCACGATGCCCTGCTGAGGTGTGTACGGAGCTGAAAACTCATGAGTGATGCCTAATGTATCCAAGTAAAGATCGAGGCCGGTGTTCTTGAACTCTGTGCCGTTGTCACTCCTGATATCTTGATCTTGACGCCATAGTTGTTCATGGCACGGCTGGCGAAGCGTCTGAAGACATCCTGCACTTCAATCTTGTAGAGAATTATGTGCACCCATGTATATCTTGAATAATCATCAACAATGACGAAGCCATAGAGACAAGCAGTAGTAGTGAGAGTATAGTAGTGAGTAGGGCCAAATAAGTCCATGTGTAGCAACTCGAAGGGTTGAGATGTCGTCATGATTGTCTTTGAGGGATGCTTGGCCCTAGTCATCTTTCCAGCTTCGCAGGCACCGCACAAGCGATCCTACTTGAACTTGACGCCCTCGATGCCTATGACATGCTTCTTCTTTGCGAGAGTGTGTAAGTTCCTCATGCCAGCATGCCCTAGCCTCCGATGCCAGAGCCAGCACTCTGAAGATTTTGCTAGAAGACATACTGTAGGATCGAAAGTATGTCTTGAGGGGGGTGATTAGACTACTTGACCAAATAAAAACTTATCCTTTTCCCAATTTTAGTCTTTGGCAGATTTTAGCTATCTTAGCACAAGTCAAGCAATCTTAAGACAATTCAAGCAAGCATGCAAAGAGTATATGAGCAACGGAAAGTAAAGCATGCAACTTGCAAGAATGTAAAGGGAAGGGTTTGGAGAATTCAAACGCAATTGGAGACACAGATGTTTTTGTCGTGGTTCCGATAGGTGGTGCTATCATACATCCACATTGATGGAGACTTCAACCCACGAAGGGTAACGGTTGCATGAGTCCATGGAGGGCTCCACCCACGAAGGGTCCACGAAGAAGCAACCTTGTCTATCCCACCATGGCCGTCGCCCACGAAGGACTTGCCTCACTAGCGGCAGATCTTCACGAAGTAGGCTATCTCCTTGCCCTTACAAACTCCTTGGTTCAACTCCACAATCTTGTCGGAGGCTCCCAAGTGACACCTAGCCAATCTAGGAGACACCACTCTCCAAGAAGTAACAAATGGTGTGTTGATGATGAACTCCTTGCTCTTGTGCTTCAAATGATAGTCTCCCCAACACTCAACTCTCTCTCACGGGATTTGGATTTGGTGGAAAGAAGATTTGAGTGGAAAGCAACTTGGGGAAGGCTAAAGATCAAGATTCATATGGTAGGAATGGAATATCTTGGCCTCAACACAAGGGTAGGTGGTTCTCTCTCAGAAAATGTGTATTGGAAGTGTAGGTTCGTTTCGATGGCTCTCTCCATGAATGAAGAGTGGGTGGAGGAGTATATATAGCCTCCACACAAAATCTAACCGTTACACACAACTTACCAATCTCGGTGGGACCGAATTGAGAAACTCGGTCGGACCGATTCAGCAAATCTAGTGACCGTTTGGATTTTCGATGGGACCGACATGCAACTCGGTAGGACCGATATGATTAGGATTAGGGCATAACGTAATCTCGGTGAGACTGATTACACAAACTCGGTGGGACCGATTTTGGTAATAAGCTAACCAGAGAGTTGGTCAGGTAAACTCGGTGGGACCAATTCGCTCATTTCGGTGAGACTGAAATGTTGCAAAAAGGAAACAGAGAGTTTACATTGCAATCTCGGTGGGACCGATCGCTCATCCCGGTGAGACCGAAACGTTATGAAGGGAAACAGAGAGATTACAATCCCATCTCAGTGAGACCGAGATCCCTATCGGTGAGACCGATTTGCCTATGGTTTGTGGCAGTGGCTATGACATCTAAACTCGGTGGCGCTGGATAGAAAGAATCGGTGGGGCCGAGTTAGACTTTTGGTTTAGGTCATATGTGGATGTGAGAAAGTAGTTGAGGGTTTTGGAGCATATCACTAAGCACTTTGAGCAAGCAAGCCATTAAGCAACACCTCATCCCTCGTTGATAGTATTGGCTTTTCCTATAGACTCAATGTGATCTTGGATCACTAAAATATAAAATGTAGAGTCTTGAGCTATGAGCTTGAGCCAATCCTTTTATCCTTAGTATTTTGAGGGGTCCACTTTCCTCATCCATGCCATGCCATTCATTGAGCTTTTCCTGAAATATTTATCTTGGAATAATGTTAGCTCAATGAGCTATATGTTGTTAGGAATTACCAAAACCACCTAGGGATAGTTGCACTTTCACATACGGCAAGCTGTGGTCCTGCTGAGAAATCTACCATGTACAGATCATCTTTCCGGTACCCTTCAAAGACTAGAGACTTGTCAGATTCCATTAGTACAAGGCAACGATATTTTCCAAATATCACAATCATGTTCAAGTCACAAAGCATTGAGACAGACATTAAGTTGAAACCCAGGGATTCAACAAGCATCACTTTATCCATGTGCTGATCCTTTGAGATTGCAACTCTACCTAGACCCAATACCTTGCTTTTACCGTTGTCAGCAAATGTGATGTGACTCTTGTCAGATGGACGTAAGGTTGAGTCCATGAGAAGACTTCGATCACCAGTCATATGATTAGTGCATCCGCTATCCATAATCCATTCAAGCATGAGGTGTCATACCCTCTGATGCAGATTAGGGGATAGGCTTCACCAAGAGTATTGTGAAGCATAAACAATTGACGGGCAAGAGGATTATCAAAGCTCAGATCAAGATTAGGACTGATAGGATGATTGGCAAACGATTCAGGAACAAAATACATAGTGAGACCATTTGGGCATTTGATCTTGCACCCTACAAGATGTTTTAGGTCCCTAGAAATAGCATCAGATGCCTTTGATTTCCGGCTGGAGACCTTTCCCTGCAAAAGAAAGTTAATTCTTCTTAACCACCCACATCTTCAGGGGTGGCTTAGAAGCAATGAGTCTAAGTGCAGCATCTGAGAACTTTGGCTTTGGAGCCCTAGCAACACTAGTGCAGAACCGGGCAATAGCATCGGTTCGTAAGGCTCTTTAGTGTCGGTTCCACAACCGGCACTAAAGTGTGGTCACTAAAGCCCCCCCCCCCCTTTAGTACCGGTTCAGCACGAACCGGTGCTAAAGGGAAACCACGTGGCACGAGCCAGCTCCGGGGGCAGGGAGCCCTTTAGTACCGGTTGGTAACACCAACCGGTACTATCTGATTTGGGGGTTTTAGTTTTATGATTTTTTTCATTTAATTTTGTGTTTCCATTTTAATTCTTTTTCGCTTTGCTGGTATTTTACGATACTACACATTGTACACGTTATGCATATATATATATATATATATATATATATATATATATATATATATATATAGAATTTCTAGTAGTAACAAATCATGCATATATATATATATATATATATATATATATATATATATATATATATATATATCGTCAGTGTCTCACACACCCACATATTAATAAAGTCACACATACACACATTTATAGCTATATACAATTTCTCATACATATGCATGTTGCCTTGAGCCAGTGGCATTAGCCTAATTGGTGCCTTGAGCACGATGACAATTGGAAGTGGTTTTCATGGGCGCGGTACCGGGTAATAGTATTCTCCCTTGGATTTATGACCTGGTCGAGCAAAAATCCCGCTATTTCCTCTTGAAGTGCTTCTCTGGCGCTCCATTTCTAGGAGCTTCTCCGCACCTCTGTGAACTGTTAAGAAGGAGATCAATATGCATGTGTATTAGTTGTGTGACTAGATATCGATAATGGTGTAAAAATTGTGAATAGTGTTTTGACAAGCGTACCCATTCCTGTCTTTGAGATCTGCTCCTTTTGGACGCCATCATGCAAATGTTCTCGCAAACGCAGAATGCACAGATCAGTCCCCTCGCTTTGCTTGAGGCCTTTACGAGAATGGAATTTGATCAGATAATAATTAATCAAGCATGATAATTAAAGAGATGGCAGCTAGCTAGCTAGCTAGTACTACTTAATTACTTACCTTGGGTCGAAACCATTTAAGCTTTTTTTTTCATTCTCCTGGGGTCACGCTGATGAACCTTTCCCAAGCCCTGCCCACGACAAAGAAAATGAATAAAGGGGTTATTAAATAGTTCATATCATGAAAAATGACGAACTAAATAGGCCGAGATATATAGTTAATAATGATTGAAATTACCATTGACTATCCCAAACAAGATGTTATAGTCAGTTTTTTCTTTGAGTAGTGAGTCCAGTATTTCAACTGTTCCAAGGCCAACTTTAATGATACACAAGACCTAGTGAAATCTGCATGCACACACGTTTGCATGTCTTAATTAACCGGGCATCTGTAAGCAAAAACATGTAGCTAGCTAGTAGGCAAAAACAGAGAATTTGTAGTACAAGACAGTGTGACTCACTGGAAGTTGTAAGGAAGTAGTATATCTTCATTGTATTTGAGGCGCTTCAAGAACTCTAGCATGTTGTCCTCTACGGCCTTTTGATGACATGCATTTATTTTCCATGTGTATTCATTAACGGTGTTTGGGTCAATGAACCCAATGCCAAAGCGTCCACCTTTTCTCATTTCATACATCTTCATCCTGCATATAAAACCACAGAAAAGAATATAGTGAGGATAATTACAGGAAATGATTGATCAAAAGTATCACTACAGCCAGCTTGAGACTTAAATTACAGAAAGAAATCACTTACGAGACAATAGCAACTGACGATAGATTTGTCGAGTGCGTCTTGATTGTATAACTGAAACATTTCGTAATACTCAACGGACACAGCTTTCTCATGGAAGTAATGCTCCTCCTTGACATTCACCATGAGGGACAATCGATCGGAAATCTTGGTAATGTTCATGTACCATTGATGCAATTCATACATTCTCGTTGGGAGGTTCTTGACCTTGTCCTGCTCGACTAAAGGTTGGCCCCGGACATATTTCCGTTTTATTTCATCCTCTCTAAGCACAGGCATGGGCTCGATCTCGAGGAGTTGTCCAACAGTGATTTTGAGAACTTCAGCCTGCATTATATGGTCCTCCGTTATTACCACATTGCCCACCTTAGGAACGTAAACTGTTTGCCCACAATAATATTGGTAGCGTCTTTATCACGTGTTGTTGGCACAACAAGCGAGGGATCGATTAACGCCGCTGTTCTCCCAGCTGGGAATGGTTTTCCGCATTTTTGACAACTGCTTCTTGTTTGCTCGATCCCGAGCTCGCCTCCTTACGTGGGCGTGCTCGATTTAACTTCCTGATGTGGCGCTCATTATCTGTGGTCAACAGGCTTGGGAGCTGGTGGTTGAGCCATACGAATGAAGTGGTCAATCGTTTCCTCAGGCACTTTCTCCCTTGGTGGCGGTGGCGGTTTCGGTGCAAAATGGGCTTCCACCTCGGACTTCGATATGGCTGCGATTTCCTCCTCGGACCTGTCATAAGACCTCTGCGGAAGAGGCGTGAGGCTTCGACCATATTTATATCGCTTGCCTCCGCCTGTACTTCCTGTACTACCTCGACTCGCACCGCTACGCACCATAGCTGCGGGGTGTCTCTTCTGCGATTGCTGAGGCGGCGAGACGCCGGCTGACGGGGCTGAGTTGGACGAGGAGGAGTGGCCGCCTGAAGCTGTGCCGGACTTGGAGGAGGAGTGGCCTGAGGTTTAGCAGGACTTGGAGGAGGAGTGGACGTCTGACGCTTTGGCAGACATGGAGCAGGAGGATTGACCTGACACTTTTCCGGACTTGGAGGAGGAGTGGCCTGACACTTTGCGGACTTGGTGGACTTGCAGGAGCGGGAGATCGCTGACTCGGTGGCGGACTTGACGAGGAGTCGGATGATGACGCGTGTCGGTGGCCTTGAAAGATGATGCAATCCTTTTTCCATAGGATGATACAATGGTTGGCGTCTCCGAGAAAGCGCTCGTCCTCACCTCCAGGAATGTCAAGCTCTAGCCCAGAATATGGCTGCACCACCTCGTCAACCATGACACGAGCATAGCCCTCTGGAATCGGGATGCAATGGTAGGTTGCTTTGGGGGTAACTGGAAAAGCAACGCCGTCCGCCACCTTCATGGATATGTTCTTCATTTTGACGTGTAGCTCGCAGCTAGTGTTCTTCGTGATGTCATCCACGGGGTATCTACCCAGCATTGCATCATCCGGGGCGGAACCCACGCTGCTTCTCGGTATGGATGGGGCGGTGCTATCCAATGCTGGATCATTCGCTAGCTGCTGCAGCTACTGAGACCCCCTTTGTTGGGTAAGTGAGTCGATCTGCTCCTGCTGCCGCTGGAATTTGACTACCAATTCCGCTTGACTTGCTTCTAGGCCTTGAAGGCGTTCATAGTCCTGCTTCCTCTGCTCCTCCTCCATCTTCCTCTTCTTCTCCTCCGCAATCTTCTTTCTCGCACGGGTTACGTAGTCGGTGTTCCGGTCTGAAAACCCCTCATACCACGGAATAGCGCCCTTGCCTCGTGTTCTTCCGGTGTTCATGATTTCCCGTGGCACGCGTAAGCTCGTCGTTCTCTCTGTTGGGCTGGAACACCCCCGATCGTGCCTCTTCTATTGCAACAAGTATCGCATCGTCGGCTCCCTTCAGACTTGCCCTCGTCGAAACATTGCCTATCTTCGGGTCCAACTCCCCCCCATGCGCATAGAACCAAGTCCTCGACCACAGGGAGCCAGCTCTTAGTAACCGGAGTGGCACCGCATCCTCCATCTCTTTCTCGGACTTATCCCACTTAGGCATTGCCACCGCGCAGCCACCGCCCCAACTTATGGAACTTATCCTTTTTTCGGCATTCTTCTTGTTTATTCTCGACCGTTCCTTAGCTAATTCCGAATCCTTGAATTTCACGAAATCGTCCCAATGAGCATGTTGGTTCTCTAGTGTTCCCTCGAATACTGGAGTCTTCCTTCCTCCCTTGACGTACTTGTCCCATTCACGATTCTTGTGGTTCTTGAATGCAACCGCCATCTCCCTAAGAGCAGCGTCCTTGACTTTCTGCACATCTGCTTCGTGAAATGATCTGGTAGGGTGAAATGTTCCATGAGAGTATCCCAAAGCAGATCTTTTGATTCTTGTCGACAAAAGTAACATCCGGACGTGGAGCAGCGTCCTCTTTGCCTTTTGTCCTTTGTCTTTTGCTGGCTCTCTCCATTCTTGAAGGGAGATCGAGTTGGTCCTTCACAAGAACTCCGCACCGACGAATGAACTTGTCCGCAATCTTCTTAGGCGCTCATGGTTCGCCATTCGGTCTGACTGCCTCGATATTGTACTTTACGCCCTCCTGCAACTTTTTGTTCGGGCCTCGGTTCGTCCTTTTGCACGAAGATTTGCTCGATCCGGATGGCTGAAAGAACAAAGATCGATTCGTTAATATATCTTCAAGTCATTTCAAACATGTGATGATCACCAGATACCTGCTTATATAAATATATATACCTCGCCGGTCTTTGTTGTTTCAGGATCAACATGTTCTTCGTCATCGTCTTAATCGTAGTTCATGACTTCATCAATTCGGTCGTCGCGATCGAATATCATATCACCCTCTTCGGTGTTGTTTAGAAATTCGGAGCCGTCATAATCTTCTTCATTCTGATTATCATCTGGCCCGCGTATCATATCGAACATGGTCTGTTCTCCCTCTCTGTCGGTATTGTCTGCCATAGCTTTTATTTAACTAATTCAAAAGAAATATAAAATAATTTAGTATTCAAATTACATCGTCTCGAATAATACATATAATCTCGAATACTTCGTCTAGAATAATAGATATAATCTCGAATACATCGTCTCGAATAATATATAATATTGAATGGTACATCACCGCTAGCTAATTAAAGATCGAATACTACAGAAGAATCTAGGACACTCGCGGTTCCTGCGTCGCGGGCGGTGGACACCCAGAGAGAAGGAACCCTCACAGGATCATAGCTGAAGTGAGATCCCTGAAGATACAGCCAGGTATTGGAGAACCTGCCGCCCTCTAACGCAACCATGTGGCGATGGACGTGCTCGTCCTCCTCCCTGACACGGCGACGTACCCCCTCCGGCGGGGCCGGGTCCCTCCGCACCGAACCGCCCACGCGAACGCCACCAAACGAGATCAGGATCGACGACGGACCCGGGGCCGGGTTCCTCATCAAGCGGCGCGCCCCTCCGTGCAGCACCTCCCAAAGTGCCAGCCAGTGAGCCCAATCCGGACATGGGTCGGCTGGACGTCGTCATGACGGGTCGACGGCGAGAATGCGGGCCGGGCATCGTCGAGAACAAATACTAGCTATATTCCATAAAAAGTAATATTTTTAATGATTGGATTTTGATAACTAAAATTTCTAACATTTCTACTATTTCAAAAATCTATATACTATTTCATACTAATTAAGCATCTAACACTAAAAACAGAAAAACAACTTCTATACATCCATTAAAAAATAGAAAAACAACATTATATAAAAAATTCCATACTAATTAAACACTAATTATATCCATCTAACATGCATTCATACATATATACTAGTGAAAAACAATAATATAAAAATCTAAACTAATTAAACATACAAAATACGTATATACTAATATATACATGCATTCATACGTATATACGTGTATGTGTGTGTGTGTTCATCATGCTTGTGTGTGTGTGTATGGGCTAGAGGGCGGCGCCCATGGTGGCCCGGGCGAGGCGGAGAGGGGTTAGAGGGGAGAGCTCACAGCGGGCGACGGCGACGGCGAGGCGACGGCCGGTGGCAGCGACGGGTCGGGCGTGACGCTGCTGGGCGGCGACGCAGGGACGGCGCGACGGGACGGGCCCGGGCGGCGACGGAGACGAGGGCGGTGACGGGACGGGGCGGCGATGGCGACGGGACGAAGCGGCGGCGACGGCGACGGGGCGGCGACGGGATTTGAAGCGGCGGCGACGGCGACGGGTCGGTGGACGGCGTCGATCGATCGGGCGGGCGGTTCAATGGGGAAACAGAGGAAGAAACAGAGGAGAATGAAATTTTTCAAGTGTTGTATATATAGACGACACCTTTAGTACCGGTTGGAGCCACCAACCGTACTAAAGGTCTGTTTTGGCCAGCTCAAGCGGCGGAAGCGACCCCTTTAGTACCGGTGGTGGCACAAACCGGTACTAAAGGCCCCCTTTAGTACCGGTTTGTGCCACGACCGGTACTAAAGGCCTCACTGCCACCCCAAAGTTTAGTCCCACCTGCCGGGCGAAGGGCAGCCGCACTGTTTTATAAACCCAGCCGGGGCTACCCCTTCGAACTCCTCTAGATAGCAGGCTTGTGGGCCTAAACTCTGCGCGCTGCCCTGTGAGTCTGCTGGGCCTTTAAGGCCTGTAATTACACACATGTGGCCTATCAGGCCCACAGGGCAGCGCCGGTGTGACGCGCGGGGGCGGCGACGCAGGGACGGGCGCGACGGGACGGGCCCGGGCGGCGACGGAGACGAGGGCGGTGACGGGACGGGCGGCGACGGCGACGGGTCGGTGACGGTGTCGATCGATCAAGCGGGCGGTTCAATGGGGAAGCAGAGGAAGAAACAGAGGGAGAATGAAATTTTTCAAAGTGTTGTATATATAGAAGGCACCTTTAGTACGGTTGGAGCCACCAACCGGTACTAAAGGTCTGTTTTAACCAGCTCAAGCGGGAAGCGACCCCTTTAGTACCGGGTGGTGGCACAAACCGGTACTAAAGGCCCCTTTAGTACCGGGTTTGTGCCACGACCCGGTACTAAAGGCCTCACACACACCCCAAAGTTTAGTCCCACCTCGCCAGGTGAAGGGCAGCCGCCTGCTTTATAAACCCAGCCGCGGCTACCACTTGAACTCCTCTGTATAGCAGGCTTGTGGGCCTAAACTCTGGCTGCCCTCAGGAGTCTGTTGGGCCTTTAAGGCCTGTAATTACACACATGTGGCCTATCAGGCCCACAGGCAGCGCCCAATTTTTATAGTTTTTTCTTTTCTGCTTTATTTTCTTCTATTTATTTTTATGTAGTTTTTGTATACTTTTTTCTTTTCTGTTATATTTATTTTATTCTATTTATTTGTGAGTAGTTTTTCATCTAGTTTGCCAAAATTCACCATTTTCAGAGTTCATTTTGTAGTGATTTTCAATTTCACGGTCATTTTGTAAACGATTGAAAAATAGCAAATATAATTTTTTTTTATTTTCTGCTTTATTTTTTCTTCTATTTATTTCTGAGTAGTTTTTTCTTTTCTGCTATATTTATTTTCTTCTATTTATTTTTAGTAGTCTTTTATATAGTTTTTTCTTTTCAGCTATAGTTTTTCTTTCTTTTCTGCTATTTTTTCTTTTCTCGCAAAACTTGATGGTCAAAGTCTGGAGTTATAACTTAGAAAAAAGAAATGTCGACGTGCAATTAGTTTTTGCCATAAGTAAGAAGTCCGGAGTTGTAATAAGTTATTAAAAATAAAAAAGAGGTGCAATGCTCATTAATTTGCTTCAAGCCTTTCAGAATAGTGTAAACTGCACTGCGCATAGCTTCGTGCAGTCTACCGTATTCCTGAAGGCTTGAAACTAAGCAACGTGAGCATTGATTCTCTTCTTCATCGTCTCTGCACTCAGGGCTTATAAACCGCTCCTAGTCCCTCTCACTTCGCGAGGTGGGACTAAAAAACAGCTTACGTCTGGTTCATCCATGAACCGGTACTAAAGGTGCTCGTGGGGCCCCGACCTTACGACACAACCTCATTAGTACCGGTTCGTGGTACGAACCGGCACTAAATGGTGATGGTGGGGCCATAGCTGTGGGAGGCTGACACAACCTCTTTAGGTACAAAAATTACAAACTTTCACATTACTGCCGTAGTTTTCAAATTTGAATAGTTTAAATTTTGAATTATTTGAAATTAGTGTGAATTTGTTTGCACATAAAATTTCTTCACGTTTCAAATGCCAAAACACATAACTACCCTAACTATTACAAAGATTCCCTCTCGGTGCGAAACACGTAAGAAAGTGATGATAGCTAGTGAAGCCGATCACATCCTGCATCTTTGGGTGTGAAACTTTTTCTTCAGCGTGTGTCCCTTTGCGCCGTAACCATGGAAAATCTTCATCATTTAACGGGATGCTCGGGTCAATATTCACTGTGAATGGAGCAATTTCATCAAACTTTTCATAATCTTCTGACTTGTCTGTCTTGTCATCCACTCCCACGATGTTTCTCTTCCCATAAAGAACTATGTGCCGCTTTGGCTCATCGTACGATGCATACGCTTCCTTATCTTTTCTTTTTCTTGGCTTGGTAGACATGTCCTTCACATAGAAAACCTGTGCCACATCATTGGCTAGGACGAATGGTCTGCTCTGCATACGCAAGATTGTTGAGATCCACTGTTGTCATTCCGCATCATGCGGTCTTCCGTTACTCCCCGCCTCGTGTCATATTGACCCATTTGCACCGAAACAAAGGGACCTTTAAACCACGTCGATAGTCAAGTTCCCATATGTCGTGTATATAACCATAATATGTTTCCTTTCCGTCTTGGTTTTACGCATCAAAGCGGACACCACTGTTTTGGTTGGTGCTCTTCTTATCTTGGGCGATCGTGTAAAATGCATTACCATTTATCTCGTACCCTTTGAAAGTCATTATATTCAAGATGGTAATCGGGACAGCAAGTACAGGTCATCTTCAATAGAGGTGTCATGCATGGTACGTGTTCGCAACCAGCTGGCGAAACTCCTGGTTTGTTCACGTGTAATCCAGTCATCGACCGCTCCGGTGTTTGGAGCGTAGCAAATTCTTGTGTTCATCCATATACGGAGCCACCAAGGCGGAATTCTGTAGAACTGTGTAGTGTGCTTCAAAGGAGAGAATGTCCGTCCATACATATTATTTGTTCCTCCTAGCGTGCCTTTTCCATCCAGTCGCCCTTATGCCGCGATTCAGAACACCAATCGGCTTAAGGTCAGGAATAAAGTCAATACAAAACTCAATGACCTCCTCATTTTGATGGCCCTTGGAGATGCTTCCTTCGCCTAGCACGGTTATGAACATATTTCTTTAAGACTCCCATGAACCTCTCAAAGGGAACATATTGTGTAGAAATACGGGACCCAAAACGTTAATCTCTTCGATAGGTGAACTAGGGCGTGCGTCATGATGTTGAAGAAGGATGGTGGGAACACCAACTCGAACCGACAAGACATTGCACCAAATCATTCTCAGAACCTTGGTATGATTTCTGGATCGATTACCTTCGAGAGATTGCATTGAGAAATGCACATAGCTTCACAATGGCTAATCGAACGCTTTCGGTAGAAGCCCCTCAATGCAACGGAAGCGATTGCGTCATAATCACGTGGCGATCATGAGACTTTAGGTTCGGAACTTTTTCTCTGCCATGTTTATTATTCCCTTTATATTCGACAAGAAGCCGACGGTGCCTTAATATCGAAAGGCATTCAAAGAAGATTTCCTTCTCTTCTTTGGTAAGAGCATAGCTTGCATGACCCTGATATATGCCGTCTTCTCCGTGCATACGTTGCTGGTCCTCCGTGCCTCGGTGTATCTTTTGTCTTCCCATACACGCCCAAGAAGCCAAGCAGGGTCACGCAAAGATTCTTCGTCACGTGCATCACGTCGATTGCGGAGCGGACCTCTAGGTCTTTCCAATATGGCAGGTCCCAAAATATAGATTTCTTCTTCCACATGGGTGCGCGTCTGTCAGCGTCCTTCGGAACAGGTTGTCCGCCAGGACCTTTCCAAATATCACCTTCAAATCCTTGACCATATCATGTACATCAGCACCGATGCGGTGGCGAGGCTTCGCCCGATGATCCGCCTCACCTTTGAAATGCTTGCCTTTCTTTCTTCACGGGATGCCTGCTCGGAAGAAATCGATGATGTCCTGTACACATTCTTCATACAACTATTCAAATATATCTTGTCGGTATCATCCAAACAAGGCGTGCATCTGCGGTATCCCTTGTTTGTCTGCATCACGAAGGTTACTGAGAGCAGGCCAATCATTGATGGTCACGAACAGCAACGCCTTTAGGTCAAATTCTTCCCTCATGTGCTCATCCCACGCACGTACACCTGTTCCATTCCACAGTTGTAAGAGTTCTTCAACTAATGGCCTTAGGTACACATCAATGTCGTTGCCGGGTTGCTTAGGGCCTTGGATGAGCACTGGCATCATAATGAACTTCCGCTTCATGCACAACTAAGGAGGAAGGTTATACAAACATAGAGTCACGGGCCAGTGCTATGGTTGCTGCTCTGCTCCCCAAAAGGATTAATGCCATCTGCGCTTAGACCAAACCATACGCTCCTTGCGTCATCTCGCAAACTCCTTCCCGTACTTTCTTTCGATTTTTCTCCACTGCGACCCGTCAATTTGGTACTCTCAGCTTTCCGTCTTTCTTACGGTCTTCTCTGTGCCATCGCATCGCCTTGGCATGCTCTTTGTTTTGGAACAAACGTTTCAACCATGGTATTATAGGAGAATACCACATCACCTTGGCAGGAATCTTCTTCCTGGGGCGCTCGCCCTCGACATCACCATGTTCATCGCGGATGATCTTATAGCGCAATGCACCACATACCGGGCAAGCGTTCAAATCCTCGTACTCACCGCGGTAGAGGATGCAATCATTAGGGCATGCATGTATCTTCTGCACCTCTAACCCTAGAGGGCGTACAACCTTCTTTGCTTCAGACGTACTCTCGGGCAATTCATTGTCCTTTGGAAGCATATCCTTTATCATTACCAAGAACTTTCCAAATCCCTTGTCGATACACCATTCTCTGCCTTCCATTGCAGCAATTCCGATGTGGTGCCCAGCTTTTTCTTGTCACCTCACGCAATTCGGGTACAACAATTTTTTGTGATCCTCTAACATGCGCTTACAACTTCTTCTTCTCCAAATCACTTGTGCAGTTTCTCTTTGCATCGGCAATGGCCCGACCTAGATCATCAACGGGCTCATCGATGCCTCTTCTTCAGCTTCTTCCCGCATTGCCGCCCAGCTTCTTCCGCATTACCGGCTCAGCTTCTTCCCCCATTGTTGTATCATCGTATTCGTGGAACCCATGGCCGTGGATAGCTGTCGTCGTCCTCTTCTTCTTCATTGTCTTCCATCATAACCCCTCTTTCTTCGTGCTTGGTCCAAACATTATAGTGGGGCATGAAACCGGACTCAAGCAATTGGACGTGAATGGTTCTTGACGTAGAGTAATTGCGACCATTCTTACAGCCAAGACATGGACAAGGCATAAAACCATCCGCCCGCTTGTTTGCCTCAGCCGCATAGCGAGAAAAGTATGCACGCCCTCAATGAACTGGGAGAGCATCGGTCATCGTACATCCATTGCCGGCTCATCTTCATTACACAACACCGAATGGACCAAATTAATACAAGTTCATACATAAATTTCATACAACACTTAAATGCAACAAACAAATAACTCTCTAGCTAAAGCATTTAAATGCAACAACAAATGCGATCAAGATCGCAACTAAGGTAACAATTGATCCAACAAAGATAATGATACCAAGCCTCACTATCGATGGCATATTTTCTAATCTTTCTAATCTTCAAGCGCATTTTCTCCATCTTGATCTTGTGATCATCGACGACATCGGCAACATGCAACTCCAATTCCATCTTCTCCCCTCAATTTTTTCAATTTTTCTTTCAAGTACTCGATTTCTCTTTCAACTAAATTTAACCTCTCGACAATAGGGTCGGTTGGAATTTCCGGTTCACATACCTCCTAGATAAAAATATCTATGTCAACTTGATGGGCATAATTTTTCATAAACACGAAATGCAACAAATAGTTCTAAAAGAGAATATACCGCATCCGAATCATAACAAGGACGAGGGCCGACGGGGACGGATATCAAAACCATGGCACTATGTATAACAAACAACGTACGGGTAAGATAATTATTATACGAGTAACTATATATCCAAATCACACAAACATCAATTTTTTATATAAAATTTCATGAACAAGAGGCTCACCACAAGGTGGTGCCGGCGACGGGATGGGTGCGGACGATCGACGGTGGTTACGACAGAGATTTAGAAGGCACTAAGTAAACCACACCTACATATGCAAACTAAGTGTATTTTGACCTCAAATTGCATATAAATCAAATACTACCACATATAATTCCTCCCAAATTACTAAAACCCACAATTAATCACTATATAAACCAATGCAAGAGCTAATCTAGCAATGAGAGATGAAAGGACAAAGTTGCTAACCTTGGTGATCATTTGAATGGATGAGGGCCTGCGAATCTTGACAAATTTGGGGCAAATTTTGTGATGAACTCGAGAGGAAGAAGGGAAGAACAGAGGAGAGGGAGAGGGAAAGGGGGAAGAACAGAGTGCGGGTGGACGAAGGATTTATATAGGGGCGACATTTAGTACCGGTTCGTGCCACGAACCCGTACTAAAAGGTGCCGAAGGGCCCCATTCGACAACATCATGCCACCACTCTCATTAGTACCGGTTCGTGGCACGAACCGGTGCTAAAGGTTTGCCACGAACCGGTACTAAAGAGCTCCTCCCGGCTAGCCGTTGGAACCGGCACTAATGGCCACATTAGTGCCGGTTCTGTTACAAACCGGGACTAATGTGTCTCACATTTGACCCTTTTTCTACTAGTGCAAATAGCCTTGCAGGAGATGAATGATACTCATATGAATAAGCAGAAAGTTCTTAGTTTTATGAACATAGCGGTTTGAAGAGACACGCTCATATTCATAAGTTTGAGTATGATTTCCCTGCAAAACATTGGCATTAGGGTGACTCAGGTGAGTCATCTGTCTGTTTGAAGCCTTTGGACCATATGAAGCCTATGGTCTGGTTTTTGTCTTCTTCCCTGGTGGTGTCATGATGACCTTCACAGAAAGATTCTCAATACAACTTTTGGGAACCCAGATCTTCTTCATAGGTGGCCCATTCCTGCAGTTAGTACCAATATACCTGGCAAACACTTCACCATTCTGATTCTTAAACAGTATATAGTTTGCATCAAAGGATTCATCAATGACAATAGGGTCAGCACAAGTGAAGCCAGATAAGGTGGATGGATCCACTGAAAGTTCCTTTGCAGTAACCCATGTGGTTTTGGGTACCGCTCGAGCCCAAAGAGGAGCCATCAACATTCATTTTCCTCGAACCCAACACCCTCTTTCCTAGGGTTTCGGTTCAGAATCTGCTTTTTGAGGACATCACACAGTGTCTGATGCCCTTTGAGACTTTTGTACATCCCTGTTTCAAGCAATGTCTTCAACCTAGCACTTTCATCAGCAATAGTAGTGGTATCCTCAGCAGAGGGGTTAGTTACCACATCGGAGATTGAAGATATTGCAACAAAGAGCAGCAGTAGAACATTCAGCAACAGAAGTAGCATTATCACGCTCAAGGCATTTTAGACATGGTGGTTCAAATCCTTCCTGAGCGGAACTGATCTGTTGAGCATGAAGTGACTCATTCTCTTTTTGAAGATCTTCATGAGCCGCTCTCAATTTCTCAAGCTCTTGCTTCCTTTGAAGATAATCATAGGAGAGCTTTTCATGAGTGGTTGAGAGCGTTTCATGACGACTTTCAAGTTCCCGGTACTTAACATGAAGATTTTTTATGTCTTCAATTAAGGACTGATAACGGGTCATTTCAGCGTCCAACAGGTCATCGCTTTTGTCTAACAGTTTTTGAGTATGTTCCATAGCTTTCTGTTGTTCAGTTGCAATTTTAGCAAGTATTTTGTAGCTGGGTTTGGATTCACAATCAGAGTCATATTCACTTGAAGTTTGAAAGTAAGCATCGCATGATTTTACCTTGGCACCACGTGCCATGAAGTAGTAGGTGGGAGCAGAGTCGTCCTTGTCATTAGCTTCAGTGTTGTTGACGGTGCCATTTTCTTCAGTGTTGAAGATGGACTTGGCAACGTAGGCTGTAGCTAGAGCCAAACTTGCAATGCCAGAGTCGGACTCCTCCTCAGACTCCACCTCTGCCTCCTCGTATGCATCTCCTCCTCTGAATCCATCTCCTTGCCAACAAAAGCACGAGCCTTGCCAGATGAGCTCTTCTTGTGTGATGAAGACTTGGAAGAAGACTTTGAAGATTTCTTCTTCTTCTTTTCATCAGAATCATATTCCTTGCTCTTATTCTTCTTGTTCTCATTGTCGCACTGTGGACATTCCGAGATATAGTGTCCAGGTTTCTTGCACTTGTGACATGTTCTCTTCTTGTAATCATGAGTGGAAGCTTCATCATTTCTTGAGCTGGATCGTGAAGACTTTCTGAAGCCCTTCTTCTTGGTGAACTTCGAACTTCTTCACAAGCATAGAAAGCTCCTTTCCAATGTCTTCGTGGATCACCGTAACTGCAATGATTCTTCTATAGATGAGGAAACAGCTTTTGCCTTCAAAGCACGAGTTCGACCATAGTTGGGACCATAGATATTTCTTTTCTCAGATAGCTGGAACTCATGTGTGTTGAGCCTCTCAAGTATATCAGACGGATCGAGTGTCTTGAAGTCAGGGTGTTCTTGTATCATCAGGGCAAGGGTGTCGAACGAGCTGTCAAGTGATCTCATTTGTGATGTCAGTGAGGCGATCAAACGTGAGCTGGACATTCTCATTGTCGTTTCTCTTGAAGCGGTTGAAGAGGTTGCGAAGAACACTGATCCTTTGATCTCTCTGGGTTGAGACGCCTTCATTGACCTTGGAGAGCCAGTCCTGCACTAGCTTTGACGCTTCCAGAGCACTCACACGGCCATACCGTCCTTTGGTCGATGACCACGAGATGATGTTCTTGGCAAGAGAATCCAGCTTGAATGAACTTCTTGACATCCATGGGTGACACCTTCACCGATCTTGGGAACGCCATTCTTGACGACATACCGTAGGTCGACATCAATGGCTTCAAGATGCATGCGCATCTTATTCTTCCAAAGAGGGATATTCAGTTCCATCAAGACGGGCAAGCAGCGGAGACTTTGATTATCCCTGCAGTCGACATAGCTAAAACTCCAGGTGGTTAAGACGAATCACACAAAACAAGGGAGTACCTTGCTCTGATACCAATTGAAAGTGCTAGTTATTGACTAGAGGGGGGGTGAATAGGTGATTTTTATGAAAGTCTTCAAAACATGAGAGTTTCGAAGACAAACAATAGAAATGAACCTATTGATATGCAGCGGAAGGTAAACTACACTAAGAAAGCCATAGTCAAGTATGCAATGAAGTGAAAGCACGAAGACTAATAGCAGCTAGGTAGTAAGGATCGGGATGGAAGATGGTATGAAGACAAACAACGATGGTAGTCACACTGTGAAGACAAATAGGTAAAGCAAACAGGCAATGACTTCACAAAGACAAAATGTAAGTAAAGAGAGGGAGACGATAGAACCAGTCGTTTGGCGAAGACAAGGATTTGTTGGACCAGTTCCAGTTGCTGTGACAACTGTACGTCTGGTTAGGGAGACTGAGATTCAACTCAGAAGACCGCGTCTTCACCTTATTCCCCTTGAGCTAAGGACACACAGTCCTCGCCCAATCACTCTGGTAAGTCTTCAAGGTAGACTTCCAAACCTTCATAGACTTTGTTCACCGGCGATCCACAATGACTCTTGGATGCTCGTAACGCGACGCCTAACCGGCCGGAGGATTCACAATCCTCAAGTGTAACAAGTCTTCGTGTCACGCGACGTAAAGACTTTAGTGATGCCTAACACTCTTTGGCTCTGGGTGTTTGGGCTTTGTCCTCGCAAGGATTTCTCTCTCAAAAGCTTCAGAGGTGGGTTGCTCTCAAACGACAAAAACCGTGCACTCACTCGAAAGCAGCCACCAATTTATGGTGTAGGGTGGGCTATTTATAGCCACTAGGAAACCCGCCTGATTTGTCCGAAATGGCCCCTGGTCACTAAGGAACCGACACGTGTTCCAACGGTCGATTTCAAACACACGCGGCAACTTTACTTGGGCTACAAGTAAAGCTGACTCATCCAGCTCTGGATAAGATTTGATCTCATTGTCTTCGCTCGAAGACATAGGATTTGGTTGAGCATCACTTCAGTCACTCTGACTTTGTTCACTAGGACCCTACTTAATAGTACGGTGGTTCCTATGACTCAACAAAGAAGAAAAGGAAACAATGAAACAACTAAGTCTTCGCGCTCCATAGTCTTCACATGATGTCTTCTCTTGTCATAATCTTCAATGTGAATATCTTCACATGCCACCATTGTCTTCAATGTCTTCATACATTTTTAGGGGTCATCTCCGGTAGGTAAACCGAATCAATGAGGGACTACTACCTGTGTTATCCTGCAATTCTCACAAACACATTAGTCCCTCGACCAGGTTTGTCGTCAATACTCCAAAACCAACTAGGGGTGGCACTAGATGCACTTACAGATCTCATGGGAACAGAAGGTTATGGCGGCGGAAAAGTATTTTGGTCGATGCTTCTATCGGTTTGGGAATATTTCTGAATTTATAGGCCAAAGATTTGAGTTGGAGGACTCCCGTGGGGCCCACAAGCTAGGGGCACCCCCCTAGGGCGTGCCCTGAGGGCTTGTGGATCCCTCGGGACTATTTAGACTTCCTCTCCAAGTCCTACGTGTGTCTTCTAGTCCAAGAGAAATCGTTGTAAAGTTTTATTCCATTTGGACTCCGTTTGATGTTCCTTTTCTGTAAAATTCAAAAACAAGGAAAAACATAAACTGGCACTGGGATCTGGGTTAATAAGTTAGTCCCAAAAATAATATAAATAGCATATTAATGCATATAAAACATCCAAAACAGATAATACAATAGCATGGAACAATCAAAATTATAGATACGTTGGAGACGTATCAAGCATCCCCAAGCTTAATTCCTACTCGTCCTCGAGTAGGTAAATGATAAAAACAGATTTTTTGATGTGGAATGCTACCTAACATATTTGTCCAAGTAATTGTCTTTATTGTGGTAGGAATATTCAGATCCATAAGATTCAAAACAAAAGTTTAATATTGACATAAAACAATGATACTTCAAGCATACTGATAAAGCAATTGTGTCTTCTCAAAATAACATGGCCAAAGAAAGTTATCCCTACAAAATCATATAGTCTGGCTATGCTCCATCTTCATCACACAAAGTATTAAATCATGCACAACCCCGTTGACAAGCCAAGCAATTGTTTCATACTTTTGATGTTCTCAAACTTTTTTAACTTTCACGCAATACATGAGCGTGAGCCATGGATATAGCACTATAGGTGGAATAGTATGATGGTTGTGGAGAAGACAAAAAGAAGGAGATAGTCTCACATCAACTAGGCGTATCAACGGGCTATGGAGATGCCCATCAATAAATAATAGTTTGAGTGAGTAGGGATTGCCATGCAACGGATGCACTAGAGCTATAAGTTTATGAAAGCTCAAAAAGAAACTACGTGGGTGTGCATCCAACTCGCTTGCTCACGAAGACCTAGGGCAATTTGAGGAAGCCCATCATTGGAATATATAAGCCAAGTTCTATAATGAATAATTCCCACTAGTATATGAAAGTGACAACATAGGAGACTATCATGAAGATCATGGTGCTACTTTGAAGCACAAGTGTGGAAAAGGGATTGTAACATTGTCCCTTCTCTCTTTTCTCTCATTTTTTGTTTGGGCTTCTAGGCCTCTTTTATTTTATTTTGTGGGCTTCTTTGGCCTCTTTTATTTTTATAATGTACGGAGACTCATCCCAACTTGTGAGGGAATCATAGCTTCTATCATCCTTTCCTCGCATGGGACAACGATGTAATAATGATGATCATCACGCTTTTATTTACTTACAACTAGAAACTTAGAACAAAAATATGACGGAACGGTGGAAGTTGCATGGCAATATATCTCGGAATGGCTATGGAAATGCCATAATAGGTAGTTATGGTGGCTGTTTTTAGGAAGGGTATATGATGGGTTTAATGCACCGGGGAAAGTTGCGCGGTACTAGAGAGGCTAGCAATGGTGGAAGGGTGAGAGTGCGTATAATCCATTGACTCAACATTAGTCATAAAGAACTCACATACTTATTGCAAAAATCTATTAGTTATCAAAACAAAATACTACACGCATGCTCCTGGGGGGATAGATTTAAGACCATCGCTCATCCCCGAACGCCACTCATAAGGAAGACAATCAATAAATAAATCATGCTCCGACTTCATCACATAATGGCTCACCATACGTGCATCCTACGGGAATCACACACTTTAACACAAGTATTTCTACCAATCCACAATTACTCACTAGCATGACTCTAATGTCACCATCTCTATATCTCAAAACAATCATAAGGAATCAAACTTCTCATAGTATTCAACGCTCTTTATATGAAAGTTTTTATTATATCCCTCTTGGATGCCCATCATATTAGGACTAAATTCTTAACCAAATAAAATTACCATGCTGTTTAGAAAGACTCTCAAAATAATATAAGTGGAGCATGAGAGTTCAACAATTTCTATAACATAAAGCCACCGTCGTGCTCTAAAAAGATATAAGTGAAGCTTTAGATCAAAATTGCCTAGCTCAAAAGATATAAGTGAAGCACATAGAGTATTCTAATAAATCACGATTCATGTGTGTCCCTCTCAAAAGGTGTGTACAACAAGGATGATTGTGGCAAACTAAAAAACAAAGACTCATATCATACAAGACGCTCCAAGCAAAGCACATATCATGGGTGAATAAAAATATACCGTCAAATAAATTTACCGATACACGAAGACGAAAGAGGGGATGCCATCCGGGGCATCCCCAAGCTTAGATGCTTGGTTGTCCTTGAATATTACCTTGGGGTGCCTTGGGCATCCCCAATCTTAGGCTCTTTCCACTCCTTATTCCGTAGTACATCAAATCTTTACCCAAAACTTGAAAACTTCACAACACAAAACTCAACATAAAACTCATGAGATCCGTTAGTATAAGAAAATAAATCACCACTTTTTGGTACTGTTGTGAACTCATTATTTATTTATATTGGTGTAATATCTACCGTATTCCAACTTCTCCATGGTTCATACCCCCTGATACTACCCATAGATTCATCAAAATAAGCAAACAACACATAGAAAACAGGATCTGTCAAAAACAGAATAGTCTGCAGCAATCTGGAAACTTTGAATACTCACGTAACTCCAAAAATTCTGAAAAATTAGGAAAAACATGGGAAATTTTTATATCAATCTTGTGTAAACAATTCAGATCAAAAGCACGCTTCTGTGATTTTTGAAAAATATTTTACTGGGCGCAAAAGTTTATGTTTTTCAGAAATATCAAATCAACTATCACCGTAAACCATCCCAAAGGTCTTACTTGGCTCAAACACTAATTAAAACACCAAAACAGAATTACTACAGAGGTAATAATGTGTATTTATTGAAAAACAGAACCAAAAACCAAGAACATAAAGATAAAATCGGGTTGCCTCCCAACAAGCGCTATTGTTTAACGCCCCTAGCTAGGCATAAAACATAGATCTAGGTATTGTCATCTTTGATATGCAATCCATTGATTGCACCTTTGGGCCTCATAGGAGGTTCTTTAATATTATCGATAATCACACTCCTTGGTAGGAAATCGAAAAATTCATTCATAACAAAAGGTTCCTTCACGATATTGACAAAACTAGGGTGAACACTTATCATCTTAAGATCTTCATTTTCCCCACTAGATGATCCACCTCTATTTTTAGGGACATACACAAACTTAGCTGTCTTGGTGGAAGGAAAATTTGGGGTAGTTTTAACAGAGGCAAAAGCGGAACCCAAGTTGGTAATAATATCTTCTAACTTATCAATTCTAGTAGAACCTTAATCTATCTTCTCATTAACTATATGTTCTTCTTCCTTTAGGTTTTTCAAAGTAACTCCTACCTTTGATCCATATTGAGTAATGTGATTATGAATCTTTTTATCCAAATTTTCAATAAGATCTATGGTAGCAATTTTATTCTCAATAATATCAAGACTTTGCATCACATGTTCCAAAGTTAAAATAGTTTCACTAACCATTATAGGTGGCGAGCCTACCAAATCTATCATAGCATTATAGCATCCAAAGTGTTGCTTCCCAAGAAATTCCCCCCGGTAATGGTATCTAGAACATATCTATTCCAAGGACTAACACCCACATAAAAATTGCGTAGGAGAATGGTAGTAGATTGCTTACGAGTAGATCTATTTTGAGCATTGCAAATTCTATACCAAGCATCTTTTAAATTTTCTCCCTCCCTTTGCTTGAAATTAAGAACCTAACTCTCGGGAGTACTAGCAAGGGTAGAAGCACTAGCCATGAAAGCAAATCCAGCAATCTAGCACACGAGCGACCAAAAAGCAAACGGAAAGACGAACGGAAGAAGGGCGAATAAAAAGGCAAATCTTTTGTATTTTCTAAAAACGTTTTAGAAGTGGGGGAGAGGAAAACAAGAGGCAAATGGCAAATAATGTAATGCAAGAGATGAGAGTTTATGATGCGTACTTGGTAGGCTTGATGTAGATCTCCCCGGCAACGGCGCCAAAAATTCTTGTTGTTACTTCCTGAGCTTGCGTTGGTTTTTTCCATGAAGAGGAAAGGGGATGCAGCAAAGTAGAGATAAGTATTTCCCTCAGTTAAGAACCAAGGTATCAATCCAGTAGGAGATACAAGCAAGTCCCCGTCATATGCACCTACACAGACAATCAAACACTTGCACCCAACGTGATAAAGGGGTTGTCAATCCCTTCACGGTCACTTGCAAAGGTGAGATCTGATAAAGATAGATATAGAAGATTACTCAAACGTAAAAAAAATGTAAATAAATTGTAGCAAGGTGTTTTTGGGTTTTTTGGTTTATAGATCTGAAAATATATGATGGAAAATAGACCCGGGGGCCATAGTTTTCACTAGAGGCTTCTCTCTTGAAGGAAAATAATATAGTGGGTGAACAAATTACTGTCGAGCAATTGATAGAAAAGTGCAAAGTTATGACAATATACAAGGGAATAATTATGAATATAGGCATCACGTCCGTGTCAAGTAGACCGACTCCTGCCTGCATCTACTACTATTACTCCACACATCAACTGCTATCGAGCATGCATCTAGAGTATTAAGTTCATAAGAATGGAGTAACGCCTTAAGTAAGATGACATGATGTGGAGGGATAAACTCAAGCAATATGATGAAAACCCTATCTTTTTACCCTTGATGGCAACAATACAAATACGTGCCTCGCTACCCCTACTTTGTCAGTGGGTGAGGACACCGCAAGATTGAACCCAAAACTAAGCGCCTCTTCCATTGCAAGAAAAACCAATCTAGTTGGCCAAACCAAACCGATAATTCAAAGAGAAATACAAAGATATCAAATCATGCATATAAGAATTCAGAGAAGATTCAAATAATATTCACAGATAAGCTGATCATAAATCCACAATTCATTGAATCTCGACAAAAACACCACAAAAGAAGAATACATCGGATAGATCTCCAAGAACATCGAGGAGAACATTGTATTGAAGATCAAAGAGAGAGAAGAATCCATCTAGCTACTAGCTATGGACCCGTAGGTCTGTGGTAAACTACTCATGCTTCATCGGAAGGGCAATAGAGTTGATGTAGATGCCCTCCGTGATCGCATCCCCCTTCGGCAGGATGCCGGAAAATGCCCCAAGATGGGATCGCACGGGAACAGAAGGTTACGGTGGCGGGAAAGTATTTTGGTGGACGCTTTTGTCGGTTTGGGAATATTTCTGAATTTATAGGCTAAAGATCAGGGTTGGAGGACTCCCGTGCGGCCCACAAGCCAGCCCCCCCCCCTAGGGCGCGGTCTGAGGGCTTGTGGAGTCCTCGGGACTCTTCTGAATTCCTCTCCAAGTCCTATGTGTGTCTTCTGATCCAAGAAAAATCATCGTAAAGTTTTATTCCGTTTGGACTCCGTTTGATATTCATTTTCTGCAAAACTCAAAAACATGGGAAAAAACAGAAAGTGGCACTGGGCTCTGGGTTAATAAGTTAGTCCCAAAAATAATACTCCCACTGTCCCAAAATAAGTTTCTCGACTTTGTACTAACTCTAGTACAAAATTGTACTAAGCTTGAGACACTTATTTTGGGATGGAGGGAGTATAAAATAGCATATTAATGCATATAAAACATCCAAAACAGATAATATAATAGCATGGAACAATAAAAAAATTATAGATACGTTAGAAACGTATTAGGGTGACTCATCTGGGAGATGCCATAAGGACTACCATTCTATGGAGAAAGGAACACACCGTGCTTCCATACTCAACATGGGCTCCACTGCATTAAGACAGGCGAAAACATGAAAACTCGGTCGATAACCAACAACGTCCTTGAAGTTTAAGTGTTTGCATGGAGTTGGCTCGCTCTCGCACCGACACATCATAGGCGATTTGGGGTGGCGATGCAAGCAAGAGAAGAACAAACAGTAAACGATACTATCGAAGGGTTTACATAGGAAACTAGATGACAACGATAACGACATGCCTTCTTTAGGCGATGATCGGTGGCTTCGAGCCACCAACATATCACAACCCGAAATGTAACGTTGATACGGTTCGCAGGAGTTTCGTTTTCCTTCGGACAAGGGCGCGAGAGAAACCTCGACGGGAAGTGGGTGGGTGGGCCATCAGATTACGAACTGACGGCTCGGCAACTGCCAGTTGGGCTTCCCGTGTTTACTCGTGCTCTATAGGAAACCAGGTGACAATGGTAACGGCATGCCTCTTTTAGACGATGGTCGGTATCTCCGAGCCGCCGACATACCATAATGTGGAATGTAACGGAGACACGGTTCGCAAGCGTTTCTTTCCCTTCATGGCTCGTCGGCCTGGGGAATGTAACGGAGATATGGTTCGCAAGCATCTCTTTCCCCTTCCGGGAGAAGGCGTGGGAAATCTCGACGGTAAGTGGGCGTGGGCCATCGGATTGCGATCCGACGGCTCATCGGGCTTCCCTCATGCTCTGTTTTGAGAAACCACTAGCGTTCAAAATCTTTTGGCGTGCACACACAGAGAGCACGTGACCCATCCCAAAACAGGGGAAAAGAGGCCTGAAAACGACGCCGCCTCCAACTCTTGGCGGCCGCCACTATATCCAATCCCCAAACCCCCCCGCCGTCGCGCCCAATCGATCCGCCGCCCCTAAACCCTAGGCTAGAAGCGGAATCGATCGACCGACCCACCGAGCAATGCCGCCGCAGTTCCCCGCCGGCAGCGCCAAGCCCTCCTCCGCCTCCGCCGCGCCCGCCGGCGGCGTAAAGAGGCCGTCTTTGCCCCCCACCACCTCCCTCTCCCCGCCGCCGACCAAGAAGATCGCCCGCCCGGCGTCCGCGCCCTGCCTCCCGCGCTCTCCAAGAAGGCCCCCTCGCCCGGTGCCCTCGACCGCGGCCAGGCCGCGGCCGCCGCAGCCCCCGGCGTCGGCGTCGTCGGCGGCGAGGGCCGCCAGGCCGCCCAGGAAGCCGGCGCAGCGCCCGGCCGCGGAGGCGGAGGCGGCCCCGGGCCGCGCGGCCGAGAGCGTGCACCCGGCGCGGCGGCTGGCGTGCGGGACGGCCGTGTACGTGCGCACGCGCTACTACGTGGTGATCGCCGACGGGACCGGCAGGTGCTGCCTCCTCATCTGGCTGCCGGCCAGGGTCGTCTCCTCCTCCGACGCCTACCACTGCAGCGTCAAGTACGCCGCCGACCTCCACGCCATGTTCGCCGGCAAGATCGTCCGCGTGCCCGTCAGCGACGTCCGCGTGGCGCCCAACCACCGCCCCTCCGCCGCCCCGGCCACCGCCAAGGCCGCCCAGAGCCAGAGGCCCCAACAACAGGCGCCCTGAGCCGAGTCGACACCGGCCAAGTCCAAGAATCTGCCCCGAGAGCAAGCTTCGCGTGCCCCGGCGAAGCCAAGAAACGCCGTGCTTGCTGACGGCTGCTCATCAATCCATGGGCCGATCGATCAAGATAGCAGATGCCTGATGATGCCTAGATTTTTGTTTCTTTTTCAGTTCTTTTGCTCGTCTTGAATCGAGTTTTTGCAGCGCCCAATTCGGCAGTGAGAACTAACGTACAGATGTCTGAGTTAATCTTAGTTGATCAGCACATTGGTTTCAGATTCGATTCCTATGTATGTTGATCAGTCCAGTTTTGATCTGGTGAGGTGAATGATCCTGTTTATATACAATCTTCTCGGTTGAAAGCTAATCTTGCTATCCCGCTTGAGGAATTTGTTCTTTTCGTTATGGGTTGGAACAATTGCCTCTGTTTCCTGAATCTTCTCGGTTGAAAGCTATTCAGAGTATGCTGTTTTTGGAATTTGTTCTTCTTTTCGTCATGGGGCACAATCGTCTCTGTTTTTGAAATTGCATGATCACAATTATCAGCTGCTGTTTCTCGATTGGAAGCTATTCTGGGTATCCTGCTTGAAAATTTCTTCTTCTTTTGGTCATGGGGCGCAAGACTCTGTTTCCTGAATTGCGCGGTCACGATTTTCAGCTACTGTTCTTTTGTTTCATCCATCTTTGGTTATTTGATGTTTCACGTTTAAAAGAGATTATTCTTTTTATCATGCTAAAAAAAGGAGCTCCTGTTATCTTGAATGGCTCAAATGCTCGCCAAGTCTGAGTTACATGATCATGTTATGTCAGAGATTTCAGCACTTGGCAACCACAGATACAATTCAAACACAATTCTCAAACAGAATCATGCCAAGTCTGAGTTACATGATCATGCTATGTCAGAGATTTCAGCACTTGGCAACCACAGATACAATTCAAACACAATTCTCAAACAGAATCATGTGAAATCATGATGAATAGTGGGAGTGTCTTGATTGCGAGCATGAAAATTGCCACATTAGTGTGAATCTGAATGAAATGTGAGCATGTTTAACATTGACACTTGACAGCACATTCGTTTCAGTTTTGGTTCCTCTGTTGATCTTCAGTGTTTATCTTCTCGACTGAAAGCTATTCTTGGCGAATCCAAGAAACGCCGTGCTTGCTGACTGCTGCTCATCAATCCATGGGCCGATTGATCAAGATAGCAGAGGCCTGATTATGCCTAGATTTTCCTTTTTTTCAGTTATTTTGCTCGTCTTGGCTCGAGATTTTGCAGCGCCCAAATTGGCAGTGAGAACTACCATACAGATGTCTGAGTTAATCTTAGTTGATCAGCACATTGGTTTCAGTTTTGATTCCTCTGTTGATCGGTCCGGTTTTGATCTCGGTGAGGTGAATGATCCTGCTTATACAATCTTCTCGGTTGAAAGCTAATCTTGCTATCCCGCTTGAGGAATTTGTTCTTTTCGTTATGATGGGGGGCAACAATTGCCTCTATTTCCTGAATCTTCTCGATTGACAGCGATTCTTGGTATCATGCTTAGTTGATCAGCACATTGGTTCGAGTTTCAATTCCTCTGTTGATCAGTCCAGTTTCGATCTGGTTTTCGAATTTTCATCACTCTTTCCTTATTCAATGTTTCGGTTCATCTTGCCAGAAAAAAGGAGCTCCTGTTACCTTGAGTGGCGCGAATACAGGCCAAGTTTTGAATCACATTATCATGTTGTCAGATGTTTCAATACAGTTCAAACACAATTGTCACAAAGATTCATGTGAAATCATGCTGAATAGTAGGAGCATCTTGACTGTAAGCGTTGCACTGAAATGCAAACATGGAAAATGACACATCATTCAGAATCCGATGAAAATCTGAGCGCGCGCACACTCGGTTCAGTTCCGATTCTTTTGTTCAGCCCAGTGGTTTCAGGCTTTCAGTTTTGATCTCCTGGTGATCCTGCTTATACCATCTGCTCGATTGGAAGCTATTCTTGCTATCTTGCTATAAGAATGCCATTTTGGTTATGGGGTGCAATTGTCTCTGTTTTTTGAATTGCATGGTGGCATGGACCGAGTATTTTACTCGGTCGTGTGTAGTTATTCGTTTCCCTTTCGCGTAAAAGGAACTCGGTCGCGCCACTGAAAAAGGGCTTCATTTATTCCAGTAGCCTACTCTCCTGTCTTGAATTCCCTCTTATATCTTCCACCACTTGAATCACGCGAATACCCCCCATGTTTTGAATCACATGTTCATCGGATGCTTTTTGTTTGACACCGAATCATGTGAAGTACATCATCAGAACATGATGTTGTAAGCGTTGCACTGAAATGCAAAACTTGGGAGAAACGGGGCCTGTCATAGGAAGCCCAAATGACAGGTCAAATAGTTTTCACAATTGGCGGAGCGCAATCTAAAAATCATTGGAAATTGTCTAATTCACATCTAGATGTTTTTTAAGGATGTCACATCTAAACTCCCACAAATAACGCAGCAACAAGGAACAAAAAAAAAAAAAGCTGAGACAAAAAAAGGAACACAAACATAGTGGACATGAGGTTAGATGTGTCATAACTATGTCACATCTAGATGTGTCCTAAACAGACCCAATTCAAAATATGCTCGGAATTAAAAAAAACTAAAAAAAGTTTGTGTTTTTAACAAAGTTCTAAATATATAGCGGTTGAGCAGGGTGTCACCCGCTATGGAATTCATGTACAATCCCACTAGCATCTTGAAGCAAAATCCAGAATATTCTCCACATAAACGGTCCAGCAGGAAGGAGGGTGGCATACACTGGAGTCGGTACACGAATTACCTACAGAGACAATGAAATGGCTTGCTGAAAAGTACTCCCTCCGTCCATGTAAGATGTTTTTCGACACTACACTAGTGTCAAAACGCGTCTTACATTATGAGACGGAGGGAGTAAAATACGTGCATACAAATTGGCAGTATAAGATCATGGACATTTGGACGTGTACACTTACCACACAAGCAGGGGCAAGGGGGATGAATGTTGGATCTTTCTGTCATCAGGTTGCTCATTCAAAATCTGTGCACATACTCTGGTTCGGAATTACTTGAGGGAGTAGAAAATCTTGAGAAGTACTCCCTCCGTTCGGAATTACTTGTCGCGGAAATGGGCGACAAGTAATTTTGAATGGAGGGAGTAGAAAACAAGGTGTGTCGCTAATCGGAGCAAACATGTCGCCGCGGAGTTTGCCGGAATCCGCCCTAAACTCGCCGGAATTCATCACCGCACATCGAAAAAGGCTGCTAGACGCCGCAAACGATCGCCGCCGGTTTGAATTGGACGAGCTTGACATCGTCATGGCCTCCCATGACCTCAGCCTGACTGTCGGAATCCTCCCGACGCGGCAGGCAAAGGGGCACGGCTCGCCTGGCAATAGGGCAAGGCGCGGACGACGGAGGCGACGGGGCGTGGCCGGCGAGGCTGGGCGCGACCGGCGAGGTGATGGGGCGCGACCGGCGCGGTGATGGGGCGTGACCGGGCAGGACGGGCGCGACCGATGTCGGCGATGGGCGCGGCCGACGGGCGACGGGCATAACTGCAGCGGCGGGCGCGGCCGACGGGGTTGGGACGGCAACGGCCGGACTGGAGGAAGGAACTCTTTATTCCAGTTTTACAATTTATTTTACAGTATCTGTTCGGCCGCGCTAGTTTTCGACCCGCAAATGCGATCTTCGTGAAACTGCAAATGCGTTTTGCGGATCAAGTTTTTGCGGGGTCTACTAGAGTTGCTCTTAGGTAAGAGCATCTACGACCACAAGTACCAAAACCCATCTCCTAAATACCTGCGGACGCATCCGGGTGCATTCACGGACAATGATCGGATAGCATAGAAATACGCTCACCGCATTCATGTATCTCAAACTTCATAGTTTATACCTCAAATCCATACAAGCCATGTAGATTAAAAACCTACGTACCACGTAGGGATCTTATTACTCATCGTTGGAGATGTTCATGATCTTTGTGCCCGGCTCCGAGTAGATGGGCAACTGTGACAGTCTGCCGCATGCGGCACGCGGCAGCTCTGAATCGTCATTGAACGCACTAGAGGTGAAGAGCTCGTCGATCTACTCGGAAAAAAAATAGCTTGCCGATTTCCACCCTCTAGTGCTGGATGAAGCGTTGATTGGCCTCCATATAGGCCTCGTCCTGGATGGACTCTGGGACGTCGGTCTGCTCTGCTATCTTCTCCGCCTGGACGACCTCGAACTCTGCCATGGCGGAGCCTCCAGCTGGCTC
Source organism: Aegilops bicornis (assembly GCA_021605145.1). Lineage (NCBI taxonomy): Eukaryota > Viridiplantae > Streptophyta > Magnoliopsida > Poales > Poaceae > Aegilops > Aegilops bicornis. The sequence continues at coordinate 809,936,474 of CM038673.1, forward strand.
TGCTTCCTCCTCCATATCCGCCGCCGCCTCCTCCCCCTACTCTGGATCCGCCCCTTCCATGGGTTGGGGGTCCTGCTCCGCCTCTGGCTGCTGCAGCCCCTTGTCCGCTTCCTCCTCCTCCGGCTCCGACGAATCCGGAGGCAGGCTAGTTGCGACAGGAGCAGCACGCCTAGCCCGGATGTCCTACTGGAGCTATGTCCGATGTTTCAGCGTCAACAAGGCGTAGGTAGTGATCCTCTGTCGGACCATGGCTAATTGCTACGGTGAGAGCAGATGGAAGCTGGCGTCACGGTTTGACTGCCGCCGTCTAGCTTAAATAGTCGGACTTGCTCCCTCGGGCGGCACGCCAGAGCGGCGTGAAGCGGAGGAGGCGCCCGTCGAATCGCTGTGTGTCCCCGCGTGGGCCCTTGCGGTTAGTCTTACGTGGCGCCCGCGTCCGGACATCCCCATATCCGTCCCAGATATGGCTGGACCGGGTATGAGGAGTGCCCAGTGACAAAGCCAAACCGAAATAATCTGTGGGGTCATTGGTAATTTTTTAGATAATTTTCTTCACAATGTATAGTAGTTTTAGGCTGTTTTCTCTAATTTTTTAGATACGGTTATTGGTTGGTTCATATACCGGTTGTAGATGGTCTACCAAACGCAGCCTAACTGTAGCATTTCTCTCCGTGAATCATCTTCGATCCTGAGAAAATAAATGGCCCGCTGTGACCTGCTCTGCTTGCTCCCCTGCGTCTGCGTTGGCTTGTGGTGTGTTCACTGCGGCCTTCATCTCCATATAACCTGCCATAGTGCCGTTCAGTCTCACCGGAAGGCCACTCAGCAGCACAGACCGGCGATGGATTCTGTGGCCGTCGTGGCGGTGCCGTTCCCGGCGCAGGGCCACCACAACCAGATGCTGCACCTGTCGCTGCAGCTCGCGTCGCGAGGCATGGACGTGCACTACGCCGCGCCCGCGCGCGCGTGCACGGCGGGGCCGATCGAGGACGCGCTCCAGTCCATCCACTTCCACGACCTCGGCATCTCCGGCTACCTCTCCCCGCCGCCGACTCGCCCTTCCCCTCCCACCCCATGCCCCTCTTCAACGCCTACATCGCCGGCGCGCGCGCCCCGCTCGCGGCTCTCCTCCACAGGCTCTCCGGCTCCCGCCGCCGCCGCGAAGTCGTGGTGCACGACCGCATCAACGCCTTCGCCTCCGAGGAGGCGGCGCGGCTGCCCAACGCCGAGGCGTTCGGGCTGCACTGCCTGGCCCTGTCGATGCTCGTCGGGAGAATGGACGCCGGCCACCGGCTGCTGCGTGAGACTGGCCTGGCCTTCCGCGCCGTCGAGCACTGTGCAACCAAGGAGTTTGCGGAGTTCGCCGGCCGGGCCAGACCGTCGAAACAGATCTCGCCTGGCGCCGGCATCCTGGCAAACACGTGCCGCGCTCTCGAGGGTGATTTCATCGACTTTGTCAACGGCCACCTGGCCGCCGACGGCAAGAAGCTCTTCGCCGTCGGGCCGTTAAACCCGCTGCTCCACGCCAGCGCGCCGGAGCAGAGCTCTACGTGTGTCCTTCGGCACCACGTCGTCTCTGCGAGCGGAGCAAATCGAGGAGCTCGCAGCCCCCGGCGTCGGCGTCGGTGTCTCGACGAGCAGCCCCCGGCGTCGGTGCTCTACGTGTCCTTCGGCACCACGTCATCCCTGCGGGCGGAGCAAATCGAGGAGCTCGCAGCAGCGCTGCGCGGCAGCAGGCAACGGTTCATCTGGGTGCTGCGCGACGCCGACCGCGGCGACATATTCGCGGAGGCCACGAGAAGACGCTGTCGGAGTTCACCAGGTACACCCAAGGGACGGGGCTGGTGATCACCGGTTGGGCGCCGCAGCTGGAGATCCTAGCGCACAGCGCCACGGCGGCGTTCATGAGCCACTGCGGCTGGAACTCGACCGTGGAGAGCCTGAGCCACGGCCAGCCGATTCTCGGCTCGCCCATGCACTGCGACCAGCCGTGGGACGCGGAGCTCGTCTGCAACTACCTCAACGCCGGCATCCTCGTGCGGCCATGGGAGAAGCACGGCGAGGTGATCACGGCGAAGGCCATCCAGGTAGTGATCGAGGACCTGGATGATTTCACTGCGTACATCACAAGGTGATCGGCAAAATGCCATGACGCCGAGTGCCATGTGGGGCGAGCCTTTTGACGCCGATTCAGTTCAGCAAGTTGATTTGAAGCTAGTACAATTTTCACTGCAAAAACAGTATATTATGCAACCGGTTTATTAGACTTGGAGCTCCGAAATTGCAGTTTGTTGCAAGTGACTATTTATAGAGAGGGTTTATATATATTTTTATTTTATTTTCACCATAAGACGACTTTTCAAATATGTATAAGAGATGGTCTACCCAAAAATACCCGACGGAGCAAAACTAAATCTATATACCTACAAATAAAGGGATTTGTGCTCCTGCCCGCCGGTCATGAAATTGCTCCCATGCATTTAAAAAATGTTTAAAGTGTATAGAAAAGTGTTTCCATTTGGAAAAAAAAATGTTTGCGATGTATACACAAAATGTACAATATGTAGGGAAAAAGTATAAATAAAAAATATAAGATTTATTTTTTTTGATAAAATGTCAATCATGCATCTAAAACATGTTAGATCTGTACTGAAAATTGTTTCCAATGTATATATAAAATATACAATGTGTATGAAAAAAGTAGACATCAACAAATATAAATTTTTAAAATGTACTTGGACAATATTAAACATCTATATAAAAAGTGTTTCTGGGGTATACACAAAATATAGAATTGTATAGAAGAAGTAGACATAAAAAAAATATGTTTTTTAAAAATGTTAATCATGCCTTTGAAAAAATATTTCTGATATATAGAAAAGATGTACAATGTTTATGGAAAAAGCAGACATAAAAAATTATGTTTTAGAAAATGTTAATCATGTATTTTAAAAATGTTAAACATGTATATAAAAGATTTTCTTGGTGTATACGAAAAACGTCAGTGTGTATGGAAAAAGTAGAAATCAAAAAATATATATTGTCAAAAATATTAATCATGTATTTGAAAAATGTATAAAACAAAAAAAAACACAAAGAAACAAAGGAAAAGTAAAAAAAATGAAAAACCAAAAAAATAAAGAAAAGTAAAAATCGATAATATTGTTAGAGAAATGAAGGAAACGAGGAAAGAATATATGCGCGAACCTTTCAGGCGAGACGAATGTTATCCTCGGTATAAGCGAGATATAGTATTCACGTCGCCGCATGCCCCCATCGGCATCGGAAGAACCCGCGGCGCATGTGCCTTGGTCATCTGGGAGGCAAGTCGCCAACTGTTACATGCACAGTTTCGCCCATCGTCTGTTTGTGATAAGTGATAACAAATTATTATTTTCGTTCCTTAATTTGTATTTCATTTGGAGAAGAATAGGTAAATAATTGATTGGTTACTTTTTTTAGCTATTCGTGCAAGTAAAGGAAGACGTCATCATTTCTCTTTCAAAGGGGTGATCATAGAGTTATATTATAATTCACCTTGTTCTTTCTATGTAGGCAAATTATTGGAGATATTGCTGGTACAAAGAAGAATAATTTCATAGTTTTGCTATGAACTTTTTATATCTTTCATAGTTTTGCTATGAACTTTTTATAATCATATGCATGCGGCTAAACAATTGAAATGTTGCACTAATCTTTGCTATCCGCAGACATGTCGGCAAACATATGAGGGATAGAATTTGTCACAGTCCCTCTTTAAGGCTCAATGCATCCTTGTGTAGCCATATGTCTGGCCGACATATGGGAGCTGAAATTTGACATTTTGCCCTTGAAGATGCTTAATGATACCCATTCTGCCGTCGATGTCCATCGATGCCATAGCATTGAAACGGTTGTTCCTATTAGGGATGAAAACGAAGCGGAAACGGACGGAACTGAGTGCTATCATATTTGTTTTCATATTCTTTGCAGAAGCGGAAACGAATACAGAAACCCCGGAAATGAATACGGAAACAGATATTATCGGAAACGAACACGGAGTGAATACAAAGCGGATACAGAAACAGAAATAGGCATTGATCGGAACTTAATAACCCCTTGAATCATAGAGAAATACACACAAAACAAACAAATTTAATGAGTTGTTAACATGGCTACAAAATAATATCATTATGTTAGCAACTTAGCGTAGTATTGTAGTAGTACCGGACCATTGCATATAGGGTCAAGCTGAGTACATGTGTGGTAGTAGAAGTTAGCCCTAAATTCATTCTACTAATTCTATCATTGTGTTCCTTTTGGTGGTTGGGCTACAAAGCAGCTATTGGTCTATAGTAAAAACAAAAATTCCATATTCACGGAAACGGAAAGTTCCATTTCCATGCACGTTCCATCGGAAAACACCGTTCCGTTTTTGTTTCCATTTCCGCATAAAATTTTTCATTTTCACTTCCATTTTGTAAATTTTCATTTCCGTTTTCATATTTTCTCTCCATTTCCATATTTTCTCCGGAAAAACGGAAAGTTTCCACTCCATTTTCATCCCTAGTTCCTATCGACTCCCGCGTCGCTCGTGATTGGGAGGCTTGAGAGGCGACCGTGTAAGTCTGTTTAGTGCTCAATTTTAGGCGCAAAAGTTCAAAACGACGAAATATGCCACAAAGCACGAATGTATAAAATACAACTCTCCTCCTAAAATAGAAAACTAGGAACTCATACCGTTGAGGCAAAGCGAAACCAATGGCAATCACAAAGCTTTTCTATAAAAAATTATATATATATATATATATATATTATAAAAGTTTATCAGAAGTAGAAAGCATCTCAAACATAACAGAAATTACATCAAGGTCTTTGGACCATCAAACGACCACTGGAGTCGATTGGACCTTCTCGATGACAACCGGAAAGTCTTCGTGCAGGTGGCCCTAAGGACCAGCGCACTACAGCCGCAGTCGTCTCAAATAGGGATCATAATGGGATTGTTTGGTGTAATGGTTATAGTCATGATCATTCTAATCTAGGGACAAATGATAGTCCAAAAGACAAGATTGAACAAAGTTAAGGATTGTTTTGGTCAGCATGGAGGCGTGCTTTTGTTTGATAGGATGAAACTAGAGAAAGGTCTTGCTTTCACTGTATTTTGTCCAATGAATACATGCAAGTTAACTGACAAAAGGATTATTGTCGGTGACTTTCCTACCCGCTACAAAAGAGAACAATCTATATGCAATGCTGGCGAGCCACGTGAAAGGCCAAGAAAGCAAGACCTAGATTTTCAGACTAAGAAATGCCTAGATATGTGTGATGGCCTTCAAGGAAAGAGGTCGCCAATGAGCTCAATAGATTGAGGAAGCTTTCAATATATACATCCTTGGGCTCAGTTGTGGTCATGATATAGAGTCCAGTGGGTGAAAGTGATAACCAACCAACATATAAGCCCAAGAAGCAACATATACAGAGAGGTTATTTCATCAGCACATGCATCTTGGCAAGATGAAAACAATGTGTGCCGTCAGCTGTAATGACTAGGCTTGTAGGTCTAGTGACTCAAGTACAATCAATCTGAGGGATGAGTTCCTAAGTTGTACAATCCCCAGGGTAATATACATTACCAGAATGAGCAACGACCTAGATTTTCAGACTTCATCGAGAAATTCGAGATCACTAAGGGATTGAGTGGCCAGGAAGAAATATATAGGGACGGTGGCCAAGAGAGCGCAAGATAGAATGATCAGTCAAAACTCTGACTCTCACCTATCCGGGGCAAACTTCTATGTGCAACAAGCAACCAGAATGCGCCTACATTGATCAGACCAGAATGTAGGTTTCAGTAGAACAAATACAGACATGGTAATGCAACTTTTAATCAATAATAATAAAAGAGTTCGAAATGCTGCTACATGCATCCTAATTTCAGGCTTTGCTGAGCTAGGCCAAGTTTCAGTATTGTCGACTAGATTGCGAGTGAACCAACCAGCAGGGTGTCATCATCAAAAGCATTATACAGTAGGAACATCTTTGATATCAAGCTACAGAGAATCTGAAAGCAATCTGAGCATGCCTAATGTCAAGGAGACCACGCACTCGAGCAAAACTCACCAAAAGGCTGGAGCTCAGGTATATATTGTGAACCAATCAACCAAAAAGCGGTATGCAATCATCATCAAAAAGCGGCTAAAAAGGAATCCACTGGCAACTCAGCATTCATAACTCGGATAAAAACTCGGTGGGAGAAACTAAAAGTTTCCAACTGCAGCAAATACAGAAGGCCTAGGAGAGGGAGCAAAACAGAGCCGTCATAGAAAACCATGACCACGTAGCAGTTCGGGTCAAGTAATGCTTCGCTATTGGCGGGGCCGAGTATAAAATCAGGCTTTTGTCTCCTGGGCTACCTCCTCAAAGGTCTCTCCAGGAACGAGCTCCGGAACATCGTCGTCGTTCTCCTCCTTGGGCTGGATGGCGCCCGCAGCGGCCACCTGCTTCTGCATCTCCTCAGCAATCCTCTTCAGGTGCTCCATGTTGTCAGGGCCTGGAACAAACAGGCAGAATTTAGAACCATGCTGGTGCCTTCATAAACTAGTGTATAGTCTTATGCTACCTAATATGTAGTCTTATGAAACATAACAGGAACTGAACAAGCATCCATGTGTCAAAGCTAGAGAAAGAACAGCAGCAGAGAGGCAATTAACAGAATGACTACTAATCGCCCAATGACGAGCATACAAAAACTAGCAGCCCACTTGTGTTAAGTGACACGAGTGAAGGAAGGAAAAAGTATGGTGTAAGAATGCAGCTTGATATATGAGGTTGCCAGGTGGGCAACATAATTTTAATAACGGAAAGTCAGACAGGTAATGTGAGTTGCTCAACAATTAATAAAACGGATGTCATAAATTTTAAGCCCAATTGCCAGTACAGAATTATAAATCAAGTTTCAGATTATTAAGCTAAGCTATTTATTGGACGGTCTCACTATGTCAAACAGAGTAGCATACCAACTCTTTGAGAAATAATAAAATGGAAGTCAAATACTTGGAAGCCAAAGTGCCAGCACAGACTTTCTATAAATCAACTAAAAAGATTATTAAACAAAACTAGTGGTGTAACCAAGTCAGAAGGAGTAGCATACCCAATTGGTTGATGATCGAAGGAAGAACATCTTGTAGCTCTGTCAAGTCAAACCATGAATATAATAATAAGTAAACACAAATAGAATGAATACAGAAAGGAAGTGCCAGAGAAACAGTACTTCAAAGGCAACATCATATTAGGGTGAAGACATGTTTTAACAGCAAGGCATGTCATGAGGGTTACAAGACTAATCAGGTGCACAGAGAGATGCTAAAAACTTGTCCAGATTGACTGGGACAATTAATTAAGGAATAACAATCAGTGGATCTCGCTTGAATGGATGCAAATGAGGGCTAGCTGTTGCATTAAAGCGATGCATCCATAAATCCAATCTAAGAATGCTATAAGTAACTTGCATCATCATCATCATCATGGCCAAATGATAGGGAGGTGAGAGGGATCCATACTCTTGGTCTGGGGAGTCCCACTGACCACCCATGTGTTTGCGGCGATGGAGGCTTGCACTGCATCGACACAACACAAACAAGTCAGCTATCACCATCTGCACCTCCACATGGTAAGCAGAAGCAAGCAGCGAGCATGCAGAGACAGCATCAAGGAAATAAATAACAGACCTTTGGGGTTGAGGAACTGGATGACGAGGTCGTCCTTGAAGATGTTGACCTCCTCGATGGCGGGGATGGTGTTGACGCCCACCCTCTTGAGCGTGCTCTGCAGCCGCTTGTCGTCCGTGGTCGCCGTCTTGTGCACCGCCTTCTTCTTCCTGCACCAGACCCCAGCCAACGGAGGCAGATTAGATTAGCGCCTGAAAGCCCAACCTTTTCCACAGATCGAGGCGGGGGGACCTACCGGCGCACGGTGCCCTTGCCGCCGGTGCGGACGGCGCCGGCCATCTTCATGAGCCTCTCCTTGTTCATCTGCGGAACCAGCCAGGCACCAAAGAAACAACCCGTGAGATCTCCGTCCCTGCGGCGGGGCGCCCGATCTGAGCGCGCGATTCGCGGGGAGGGGCGTGGGGGGAGGAGGAGGGGGACTGAGACTGACCTTGCCGGAGCGGGTGGGTCGCGGCGTCGGCGCCGGCGGGCGGTGGGGCTTGAGCGGGCAGCGGGGAGGGATGGGGGGAGGAGCGGCGGGGGCGGCGGCGGAGGGGAGTCCCGTAGGTTTTGTGGGTGGATTATAGGGTTTTCCTTTTTGCGCACGGGCCCCTGGTTGTTTCGTGTTTTGCGCATTGGACCCTGGAGGCAGGTGGGCTGGACCTTGCTGTACAGACAGGCTCCGGCCCAATCCGCCACAGGCGCGTTTTAGGAAGGCCTAAATGTGCCTGCCCTCCACTTCTGGCCATTCCGGTTTATTCTATCCACTAGAAAAAGACCGGTTTATTCTATGGGATGTTTTAAGCTCCCACCTGGATTATGCGAGCACATGAACTCTCTGATCAGAAATTTTTGGTAGGAAAGCAGAGTTCGGGGAAGTCGACGAGCCGGCGGGATGTGGCTGAAACACCGCAGCAGCGGTGGCTTGAGGGAGGACACGCCCGCGCCGCGGATGGGTGGCAGGGATCGATGACCACGGGTTTCGGCCATTAGGGAGGAGAGGGTGGTAGGGAACGGCGGGGGAGTCGCCGGCGGCGAGGATTGGGGAGGAGGAGAGGCAGCGGAGGGTGGGGATTTTTTACTCGGCCGCCAAACGATGGAGTAAATATAGGCGTCGGATACGCGGTGAAGAAAAAATTATCCAAATGATAAGTGTCACACGTGTGACACGAAGTAACACAGCCATGGCGTTTTTTACACTAAAGTTTGTTAGAGTTATATTTATGGTGGCCTCTGGCCTTTTGCATTCTAGCCTTTGGCCTCCTCTTGTATCTCTACTCCTAACAACAGAGCAGTTGGTAGTCTCTGCAGGTCAATTTTCGTCCCACCAGAGAGGGGTTTTTTCGTCCTCGATCCCACCTCCCGCATCCCATCGATTCCCCCCTCCGCCCTCGAACCAGGAAAAAAATCGGTATGCTCCCACTATGTCCAGTGCTAAACCCTCCGGTTGATCCAAAAAAACTCGCTCTGAAAAAATCTACAAAAATAAACCTACAAGAATTAGCCAGACGCTCGCACCTACGAGCGATTCCTTGTGCCCCTCGATCCCCTCGAGCCACAGGGCTCCTCTCCCGAGCGAGGTCCCGATCCGCTCCTCCCCCTCTCCCTAGGATACGCAGCCGCCGCCTTCGCCAGATTCGCCGCCGTCGATCTGCCGTCATGGATCACGAGAACGTCGGCGCCGCCAGCGCCTCGAATACGTCGCTCGTCACCTCCATGATGGAACCTCGCTGCTGCCGCTCGGCATGGATGGCCGCCCCAAGACATGGATAAGCTCTCGTGATCCCCACCCCACCCCTCTCATCCCCTGAATCCATATCCTCCTTCCCGTCTTGATCCCGCCCACGATCTGATCAAGAAGCTGCCCACGATCCGAACCCCTGGTTTCTTATCCGGTTATCCACCTCTCCTCTCGCACGGCGTTCTAGCAACCCCCATCTTGATTGTGGCGGCGTTCTTTGACGTCGTCGCGACCTCCCGCAATTCTAGGCTCGGCCTTCCTCGACTCCATGTGCGGTGACGAGGTGGTCTTCGCCCGAGAGGTGGTCTCGTGCTCCTGGTCCTCCCAAAGCAGCGAGGGTAGTGCCGGTCGTGGCTCAGCAGGATAGCATAAGCTTGCCCTTGTTCTTTTGTGTTTGAATCAGATTTGTTGGTTCTTAGTTTTACATGCACCTATCAATCTTTCTTCTGTATGCAGGTTACACACCTGATGATGTTTACGGCGAGGCGCAGGAACAAGCAGAGGCCGAGGAAGTGCGGCCACGCGCGAGGAATGTTCAGCGGGCTGCAGAAGTCGGGCCACGCCCAGAGCGCCGCGCCAACGCATGTGTGCGTGGTCGGTGGGTTGGCCAAGATCTGCATTCTGTGACTTCGTCTTCACCATGGACACAAGCAAGGACTGATTCGTGGGTCTCGGTAGCGGCGCCGAGTGTGACGCCCTCGATTCAATCGTACACTAATCATACACGCAAATGTGTACGATCAAGATCAAGGACTCACGGGAAGATATCACAACACAACTCTAGACACAAATTAAAATAATACAAGCTTTATATTACAAGCCAGGGGCCTCGAGGGCTCGAATACATAAGCTCGAAAACACAAGAGTCGTGGAAGCAACAATATCTGATGTACGGACATGAGTTAGACAAGTTTGCCTTAAGAAGGCTAGCACAAAAGCAACTACGATCGAAAAGGCAAGGCCTCTGCACTCGAGCCTCCTAACCACTCCTGGTCGCCGACGGTCTCCACGTAGTAGTAAGCATCGGCGGTGGCATCGACTTACAGGCTCCAACATCCTGGTTGCATCAACCGGAAAGAAGAAGAAAGGGGAAAAGGAGGAGCAAAGCAACCGTGAGTACTCATCCAAAGTACTCGCAAGCAAGGATCTACACTACATATGCAACATTATCAAAGGGAAGGTTGTATATGTGGACCGGCTCTTGAAGTGCTAGAATAGAGAGAAGGCCTAGTCCTATCGAAGACTAGCATCTTCCTGAAACCACCATCTTGCAGCAAACAAGAGGGAGTAGAGTAGCATAACTTAAAGTAGCAGTAGTGTTACCAACCTCGGCGTAGATCCTTTCTCGACTCCTGCGAGAAAGGCATCCCAGAGCCATACTATCCAGCTTATCATCACAATCCAATTCTTATCGCAATCCATTGCTCATATCCATGTCTCATCTCAAGTATCCGGTTCTAGTTGTATCGATCGGGATACAACTCCAAGTGTCCGTTATCAGTAGGACATGCTATCGATAGATGTTTTCTTCCCTGCGGTGCACCAACTTACCCACCACGCCGCTTAACTCCGGCGGACACACTTTCCGAGGTCATGCCGGCCTCGGCCAAACAATACGCCGCAACCCGACCTAGGCTTAATAGAGAGGCCAGCCACGGACTAAACCTATGCCCCCGGTCATGGGCCATCTCCCCGAACTCACCTGCGTTGCGAGGGCGGCGGTGAGCGGAACCTAGCTACCTCCCTAAAAAGGCAGGAGCTTACCAGTCCAACCCGGCCAAGGCCGCCCGTCAGCCGACGTCTATTAAGCTTCGGATGTATCTGACGCAGAACGCCCATACTATGCCCACGTGATGGTTAGTGCTATCGGGCGAGGCCCCTCGGATCAAATATCCAAATCGTAGTGGATTAGGGCAGCGCGGTAACAAGCAGAGACTCACGAAGATGTGACCCGTTGCCCGTCTCGAGGACTTGCGGCAAGGGCTAGGAATGCCGGCCACGCCTCGTAATTATCTCGCGGGCACCTTCCAGTCAACCGTCTCCACATCACTCGCCAATTAAGCACGCGCGGGTACCCCTCAGGGTCGACCCGTCTTTCCAAGTAACAGTGGTAAAAGTCCAAGTAACCGTGTGTCCAAACATCAAGGGGAAAACCCGAGGAATCACCCCCGGTGAATTCCACTCAATGTAGTCATCAAGGTGAACATAAGAGGATTCACCTCGAGGTCCACACTTGAGGGGTTGCACGACAGTCGTGTCGGAAGTGGTTAAGGAGGAAATCACCCTCGATGACCTGGCCGGATAGCTATACTACGGGGTTAATATCGGAAGTCTTTGTAGAGGTTTCACCCTCGGTACTCGATAGTAACCTAGTAGTGTCGAGCAACTAAGGGAAGTGATGTGCGGTGTCGGGGCTGGTCTTGATCCCGTTGATCGGGTCTTCAATGATGAAGCGAGGCAACAAGGACAAGGTGGGGGGTCAGCGATGGGTCTCTAACCAACCTATACTAAGCGGTTTAGGATAAGCGGGTAAGGTACAACAACAGATACAAAAGCGGGCTATGCATCGTAATAGGTGCAAACAAGAATGTGATAGCAAACTCTAATGCAAGTATGAGAGAATGGAATGGGCGATATCGGGATGATCAAAGGGGGCTTGCTGGTTGCTCTGGCAAGAGAGAGGGTCGTCAACACCGTAGTCGAAGCGGCAGCAGCGTCGGTCTCGTAGTCTACCGGAGAGAAGAGGGGAAGAAACAATGAATACCAAGTAAACAGATGCATATCGATGCATGACATGTCAAGAAGCGATGCTAGGCGTGCCCTAACGTGGTATGAGGGGGGTCTTGGTTAAGGAAACATCCGGAAAGTATCCCGGTGTTTTGGGTTTTCGAGGCAGGAGCCGAGGGAAAAGTTACAGGTTCGATAGGTTAGGGTGTGTGGCGGACGAGCGAATTGCGTATCCGGATTCGTCTCGTCGTTACGAGCAACTTTCATGTTGGAAATATTTTAATCCGAGATACGGATTAAAAGATATGATTTTAAAAGATTTTAATAATTTACGGAATTTAATTAATTAATTAATTAATTCGAAAAATGTATTTATGACGTCAGCATGATGTCATGCTGACATCAGCAGTCAACAGGGTTGACCAAGTCAACCCTGACATGTGGAACCCGCATGTCATTCTCTATTAATTTAATTAGCCTAATCAAAGTTAATTAACCTTAGTTAATTAGGTTAATTAATGATTAGTGTTAATTAATTAGAATTAATTAGATTAATTAATTACTTAATTAATTAATTAATTAATTAGTTAATTAGTTTTAATTTATTTTCATTTTATGTTTTAATAAAACCGTTCCTTTTTTTGGGGGGGTGGGGCCCCCATGTCATGGGCCCCGAGGGGCAAACGGATCGGGTGTGCAAGGCGTATGGCTCGAACCCGCTGACAACGGGGACCGGGCGCCGAGGTTAAGTCGGCGTCGGGGCCGCAGCCACTGCCATCGCCGGCTGGCGCGCAGCAGGCGACGGTGGCGCGAGGGGGGCGTGGAGCCACGGGAGGCCCCTGGGCGCTTAAGGGGCCGGGTTTCGGCACTGTGGGGGAAGGCGCCATGAGGTGGCGTCTGGCGGCCGAGGCGCTGCCGACGTGGGGGAAGAAGAGAGGGAACGTGGGTTCGGGCGTAGCTGGGCGGCCAAGCCGGGCGACGGGCCACAAGGCGTCAGACGGAGAGGAGAGGAGGAGCGAGGGAGGCGGTGCGACTGCTGGGGGTCGGGGTCGGCGACGAGGCGCCGGCCGACGGGCGCGATTCGGGAGGGAGAGAGAGGAGAGGGCCTCACAGGGGAGTCGGGACTAGGCAGCGGCTCGGTGGAGGACGGTGACGACCGTGAGGAGGTGGTTGGGGAGCGCGTTGGCGGCGTCGGGGAGACGGAGGTCGGGGTCGACCAGCGTGGTCGCCGTGCTTGGGGGCGACGGAGGGAAGGAGGCGGCGGGGACGAGCGGCGTGCCACAGGGCGATGGGATCGGCCCGATCCCGATTGGATCGAGGAGGGGGAGAGAGTGGGGCGAGAGGAGAGGAGTGGGGCGGCTAGGGTTTGCATGGGGTGAGGAGATAAGTGGTCGGCGTGGGCCGGGCCGGGAATGGGCCTGTGGGGAGGCCAAGTGGGAGGGGGGGGATGGGCGGGGAATGGGCCAAGGGGGTTTTCCTCCCTCTTTTCTTGTTTTTCTTTTCTTTTTTTAGTTTATTTAAAATGCCGAGCATTTTACAAAAATTAGTGCACCCCACCATAATTAGGTTAGCTATTTTAGACAACCCCTAACATTTTAGATTTTGTTTTTGAAACTTTTTATCGTTTGTTTTAGTTTTGATTTTTGTTTTAGAACGGGTTCGAATCAAAGAGAGGTTTGGCACAAGAATCGAGGTGACGTGGCATGATTAGCGTGGGATTACTTGTGGCGTGATTATCCCAAGGCCACAATTCTCCTCTACTACAAGAAATCTCGTCCGAGATTTAAGAGGAGTAAGGGGAAAGGTGCAGTTACGAAATCCTAACGAATCTTCTCGGTCTTGGTTGATCTTCTTGAAGAGGCCGATCCATTACCTTGACATCTTCATTTCTACGCTACTGGTCATCATGGTGATGCCGCCTTTTCTCGGTAACTCCAACGTATTTACGAATAGGTAAGGGGTTATTCGGCAGAATCTAACCTCTGCAAGGTTGACTATCCGGTAGCTAACATCGAGGAAGGTGGCGGAAAGTAACTCTCGAACCGGAACTTAAGAAAACATCGAGAGCAAAGTAAGAAGGTACCATGAGAAGTTTCAAGCGGGTAGGCAATCATCCGATGCACGAAACAGGTGCAAAAGGGTTCGTGAGCAACGGGAATAAGTATTACGTCCGATACCGTAATAGATCAACGAGCAAGTGGCCCGTGAATTACATACAAAGTCAAGCGTGAGGAGTAACTTGACCTTGAGGGGTGTACAGGAGAGTCGAGTTTCGATCACGGGACCTGTGGGTTATGGGCCCACCATGTGGTTAAAAGTAGAAAGGTTGGTGACATCTTGCACGATCTTGTAAGCAAGGCATGTCAGAGGAGAGTCCGAGGGTCATGTCGGCAACATCATAGGTACCAAGGGCGAGGGACGAAGAGAACCATTTTCCTGCTCGTTGAGCGAGGCGGACCAATAGGCAAGGTTCTCGCCCATCGGTGGTTACCGAAATGTCACCAACAATAGTAATGTGGTCTTCTTGCAGTGTTGTAACACGAGGTGCTTGCACAAGCAGTGGATTATTACTGCTTATCTCATGTAGATCATAGAAAAGGTTTAAACAAACCAATGGATGGAAAATATGATCATCAGATTAAATAGAACAATGGAAAGGAAAATATGTTTAAACACATAATTCAAGGGTATATCCTTCCCAAGGACAAGTAGAGCAAGATATCCACGACAGGAGATAATGTAGAGAACCCTTTAGGTAAGGGGAGAGAAATTTCATGACATTACCCATACAACGGTGTTTGGATAATTGAGCAAGAAACATTTAGCATTGGGCTTCAATGTTCTTGTTGAAAACCAGAGTATCACGTACATGCTTCGAGATAGCATTGGCATGGTCTTCGTGTGAAGATCGGACTTTGGAATCACGAAGGATCCATCAGAATAACTTGTAGAAACAAGATACAATTCCCTCATGGATGAAAGAATAACCCTGCTGAAAAGGAATCTATAATGATAGGTCCTCCGGTAGGAAGTGCTAGGCATGACATCATGTTATCGCGTCAACAAAGGATCAACGTCATAACTCTTGGAAATTGTCCCAACCATCATATCGACCGAGATTCAGATCCGATTGGTGTCGGGATACCTCGGACTTAGGATACCTGAGAAGACAAGGTGCAACGCAAATTGACAAGATGACAATGTAAGATTCTCGGGGGAAAGGAACTATGAAGTGATTTCCGTTAACAAGAGTCCATCATTAACCCAAGGAGAGGGCAAGGAGGTGTCTGGTGAACTCAACGGCAATTTACCGAGATTCCCAAAAGATGGATTTCGCAATTAAGTGAACAAGGAGATAACATTTATCGAGATCAAATGATATAAGGATGTATGCTCGAGGAAAACATACACAAGTAAACACTGGTTGAAAGGTGCGCCTGAAATATGGGCCGGGTTGCACGACCAACGTTGGAATGGTGATTCAATAATCAATAGTCTAAGAATTTCACTTCAAAGCAAGAGGCTTGCTAGAAGTTTTGAATTCTACGACATAGCTCAATTGTCGGTAATCCGGTTGAAAACAATACGGGGGCCAAGGAATGAACGAAGATGGCAAGAAGTATTATGATATCAAGAATTCTTAAGAGGTGGTGAAATTCTCACCACATCCTCGACAAAAGGAGATGGTAATACTTTCGAGGTAAGGAAGATCAATCTTTGGGTAGCGAGGGATCTCAAGGTTTACACAAAACACGAACAAGTTGTGTTGAGCGGAAGGCAATAAAGTGGTCGATGAGAACAGGAATCATCGAGGGGCAAGGAAAGAGTTACCCACCATGAATTCAATTGAATTCTGGAAGAGCTCATAAGGTTGATGATGATCACGACACAATTGTCGAGAGATTTCATGCAGATGTAATCGGCGGACGACAACAAGTCAAAGTAATGATGAAGTGAAAGGTTATTGGAACCAAGGGTACGTCACAAACTTCGAAACCAAGCTTGTTGTTCAAGGCGAAATGATATGACGATGAGGATCGGCGTAAGGTTAGTTCATCGTCGAAAATTGTGCTCCGAGAAGAAGGACCGGGTAGCACAGTTAAAATCATCACCACAATGATATAGCCAAGGCTAGGAATGGCGTGGTCGGGTACAAACTCGCATTACTTATAGAAGCTTCTTGAAGAGTTGTTGGACCGTAGTGCGGGCTCGGTTCGATTATCGGTGTCTTTGAGTGTTTAATAACTTCGAGCCCGTGAAGAATTGGAATCGATGGGAAGGTAGCACTTGATGAATAACTCATAAGAAGTTATGCGGTTCCATGATAATCTCGAGATACCGGGTAATACTCGACACAAGATCAAAGTAAAGGTTGGACTGGTGTATTGATCCATAGGAGACAATTGATTTAACTTGCACAGGACATGATATTTAAAAGAGAACATGGTCGGAACCACGATTGCAAAAAGGCCGGATCTCGGATATAAGATGAGCTTATACCAAAGGAAAAATTAATTTAAGAGAAGCTTTAATGATAAGATCTGCATCGTGTCCATGGGCATGAACACAAAGTTCAAGGTCGTCTCCCACTTCTCCAATGCACAACCTTTCATTCACTTCTCACGTTCAATGAAGTTGCGGTGTTGAAAATTTTATCTGGCGAAGCACCGGAAGAGTATGATTCGTGAAAACTTTCGGGTTCACACGGTTTAGTGAAGGCATATGTCCTACCCATAGGGGCTTCTTGGAATCATATACCGAATCGTTAGAAATAATTAACTCAAGCTCAAGGCGAGCATGGTTGAGAAAGCAGAGGATACAATTTATCAAAGGCATTATGTATGAGAGGAAAGGCTCACAAGGTTATTGAATATGAAGGGCGTTGTCGGATAAAATCCAACAAAGGATCCGTGGTCCACAAGGGATCCGACGTGAGCATCAAGACTCAACTAGAGGAAGAAGAATGCAAGGAGGTCAAACTATAGAAACAATCGACTAACTCAATTGTCAAATGCAAAAGAATTATGATTCCCAATCAAGGGGTCAAGCAATGCTCGATTAGGGATGGATAAGTTGAATAGCCTTAGGGTACAATCAATCGACACTTGGACCGGTCGAGAACCAATTCCAGTTAAAAGAATGGCAGCTCAGCCGGAAAGGTAATTTATAAGGATCAATGATGATTGCGGGTGTTACGCAAACATATTGAATTAACAGACTCAAAATGATAATGACAAGGAATGTCAATATGACTACGAGACTTATGGGATTAACCATAATGCAAGCAAGCAAGAATTTCAAGAGCCAAAGGCTCCAGAGGGTTTTCGGAAGATCGAATAATATTTTGAAGACTTTTGTGAAACACATGAACAAGCTGGGGTTGAGCGGATACTCGACAAGTGCGAGGGTTTATTAGAAGGGTATTCATGTAGCAAAGAACTGCTAGGCGGTGAGGCACAAAGTATTCTCGGAACAATAGAGAAAACTTCGGGTATCTTGTAATAACAAGATCAATGGGGGATGATCGTATGAATGGCAAGTGTAAGTAGTTATCCATACGGATTTATCGGTGGTCGGGAATAGCAAAAGTGATGAGCACAAAGTCTCGAGAGAACATCGAGAGTATCTTGGAATCTTGATTAGCGGCGATCATCTGAAGTGAGGGGCTCTCCGGAGAAAGTACTTGCGAGAACCTAAAGTTAGTTTTGTTTTTAGCAAATTCATTTAACCCGAATAGAAGAGAGTTCAGAGTCCCGCAGTAAAGGTCGAGGAGTAAAAGATCCTAATACCACCCAATGGCGGCGTGGGCCCGTAAGGCACACAGCCAAGTTAGTAAAAGTTTTTGCAATGTCTAGACTCGACTTCGCCAAGGAGTTGGAAGGGGATTCCTACAGCGATCGGCTCGATACCAACTTGTGGCGCCCTCGATTCAATCGTACACTAATCATACACGCAAATGTATGCGATCAAGATCAAGGACTCACGGAAGATATCACAACACAACTCTAGACACAAATTAAAATAATACAAGCTTTATATTACAAGCCGTGGGCCTCGAGGGCTCAAATACATAAGCTCGAAAACACAAGAGTCATTGGAAGCAACAATATCTGAAAGTACAGACATGAGTTAGACAAGTTTGCCTTAAGAAGGCTAGCACAAAAGCAACTACGATCGAAAAGGCAAGGCCTCCCGCCTGGGAGCCTCCTAACCACTCCTGGTCGTCGACGGTCTCCACGTAGTAGTAAACATCGGCGGTGGCATCTGACTTCTGGGCTCCAACATCTGGTTGCATCAACCGGAAAGAAGAAGAAAGGGGGAAAGGAGGAGCAAAGCAACCGTGAGTACTCATCCAAAGTACTCGCAAGCAAGGATCTACACTACATATGCAACATTATCAAAGGGAAGGTTGTATATGTGGACTGGGCTGCAGAAGTGCTAGAATAGAGAGAAGGCCTAGTCCTATCGAAGACTAGCATCTTTTGGAAACCACCATCTTGCAGCAAACAAGAGGGAGTAGAGTAGCATAACTTAAAGTAGCAGTAGTGTTACCAACCTCGGCCAGAGATCCTTTCTCGACTCCCTGCGAGAAAGGCATCCCGAGCCATACTATCCAGATTATCATCACAATCCAATTCTTATCGCAATCCATTGCTCATATCCATGTCTCATCTCAAGTATCCAGTTCTAGTTGTATCGATCGATACAACTCCAAGTGTCCGTTAGTAGGGACAGGCTATCGATAGATGTTTTCTTCCCTGCAGGGGTGCACCAACTTACCCACCACGCCGCTTAACTCCGCCGACACACTTTCCGTGGTCATGCCCGGCCTCGGCCAAACAATACGCCGCAACCCGACCTAGGCTTAATAGAGAGGCCAGCCACGGACTAAACCTATGCCCCGGTCATGGGCCATCTCCCCGAACTCCAAGACGTTGCAGGGCGGCGGTGAGCAGACCTAGCTACCTCCCTAAAAAGGCGGGAGCTTACCAGTCCAACCCGGCGCGCGCCGCTCAGTCGCTGACGTCTATTAAGCTTCGGCTGATGTATACGACGCAGAACGCCCATACTATGCCCACGTGATGGTTAGTGCTATCAGGCCAGAGGCCCCTCGGATCAAATATCCAAATCGTAGTGGATTAGGAACGCGGTAACAAGCAGAGACTCACGAAAGATGTGACCCCGTTGCCCCGTCTTGAGGACTTGCGGCAAGGGCTAGGAATGCTCGGCCACGCCTCGTAATTATCTCACGGGCACCTTCCGTGTCAACCCGTCTCCACATCACTCGCAATTAAGCACGCTGGTACCCCTCGTGGTCGACCCGTCTTTCCAAATAACAATGGTAAAAGTCCAAGTAACCGTGTGTCCAAACATCAAGGGAAAACCCGAGGAATCACCCCGGTGAATTCCACTCAATGTAGTCATCAAGGTGAACATAAGAGGATTCACCCTCGAGGTCCACACTTGAGGGGTTGCACGACGTAGTCGTGTCGGAAGTGGTTAAGGAGGAAATCACCCTCGATGACCACAACCGGATAGCTATACTCTGAGGTTAATATCGGAAGTCTTTGTAGAGGTTTCACCCTCGGTACTCGATAGTAACCTAGTAGTGTCGAGCAACTAAGGGGAAGTGATGTGCGGTGTCGGGGCTGGTCTTCGATCCCGTTGATCGGGTCTTCAATGATGAAGCGAGGGCAACAAGGACAAGGTGGGGGTCAGCGATGGGTCTCTAACCAACCTATACTAAGCAGTTTAGGATAAGCGGTGTAAGGTACAACGGCAGATACAAAAGCAGGCTATGCATCGTAATAGGTGCAAACAATATGATAGCAAAATCTAATGCAAGTATGAGAGAATGGAATGGGCGATATCGGGATGATCAAAGGGGCTTGCACTGGTTGCTCTGGCAAGAGAGAGGGTCGTCAACACCGTAGTCGAACCGCCAAAGCAGCGTCGGTCTCAGAGTCTAGGAGAGAAGAGGGGAAGAAACAATGAATACCAAGTAAACAGATGCATATCGATGCATGACATGTCAAGAAGCGATGCTAGGCGTGCCCTAACGTGGTATGAGAAGTCTTGGTTAAGAAACATCAGGAAAGTATCCCGGTGTTTTGGGTTTTCAGGCGGAAGGAGCCGGAGGAAAAGTTACAGTTCGATAGGTTAGGGGTGTGTGGCGTACGAGCGAATTGCGTGTCCGGATTAAATCTCGTCGTTACGAGCAACTTTCATGTTGGAAATATTTTAATCCGAGATACGGATTAAAAGATATGATTTTAAAAGATTTTAATAATTTACGGAATTTAATTAATTAATTAATTAATTAATTGAAAAATGTATTTATGACGTCGAGATGATGTCATCGACATCGGCCAGATCAACAGGGTTGACCAAGTCAACCTGACATGTGGAACCCGCATGTCATTCTCTATTAATTTAATTAGCCTAATCAAAGTTAATTAACCTTAGTTAATTAGGTTAATTAATGATTAGTGTTAATTAATCAGAATTAATTAGATTAATTAATTACTTAATTAATTAATTAATTAATTAGTTAATTAGTTTTAATTTATTTTCATTTTATGTTTTAATAAAACCGTTCCTTTTTTTTTGGGGGGTGGGGCCCCCATGTCATGGGCCCCGAGGGGCAATGACGGATCGGGTGTCTTGGCGGCGGTTCAACCGCCAACGGGGACCGGCGCCCGAGGCCAAGTCGGCGTCGGGGTCAGCCACGGCGCCATGACCGGCGGCGCCAGCAGGCGACAGTGGTGGAGGGCGTGGAGCCGGGCGACGGGAGGCCGGGGCGTCGGAAGGGCCGGGTTTGGCCGTGGGGGAAGGCGCCGGGAGGTGGCGTCCGGCGGCCGAGGCGTCGTCGTGGGGAAGAAGAGAGGAACTGGGGGTTGAGCGTGGCCATGGCCAGCCGGTGACAGGCCAGCTGACACTGGCGTCAGACGGAGAGGAGAGGGAGCGAGGGGAGGCGGTGCGACCATGGGAGGTCGGGGCCCGGCCACGGCCGACGGGCGCGATTCGGGAGGGAGGAGAGAGGAGAGGGCCTCACAGGGGGAGTCGGGACTAAGGCAGCGGCTCGGTGGAGGACGGTGACGACCGTGAGGAGGCGGTTGGGAGCCGTTGGCCGGCGTCGGGAGACGGAGGGGGTCGGGGTCGACCAGCGGCCTGCCGTGCTTGGGGGCGACGGAGGGAAGGAGGGCGGCGGGACGAGCGGGCGTGCCTTGGGCGATGGGATCGGGCCCGATCCCGATTGGATCGGGGAGGGGGAGAGTGGGGGCGAGAGAGGAGAGGTGGGCGGCTAGGGTTTGCAGGGGTGATGGGGATAAGTGGCGGTGTGGGCCAGGGGGGATGGGCGGGGAGGCCAAGTGGGGAGGGGGATGGGCGGGGAATGGGCCAAGGGGGTTTCCCTCCCCTCTTTTCTTGTTTTTCTTTTCTTTTTTTTAGTTTATTTAAAATGCAAGAGCATTTTACAAAGATTAGTGCAACCCACCATAATTAGGTTAGCTATTTTAGACAACCCCCGATCATTTTAGATTTTGTTTTTGAAACTTTTTATCGTTTGTTTTAGTTTTGATTTTTGTTTTAGAACGGGTTCGAATCAAAGAGAGGTTTGGCACAGTAACCGAGGTGACGTGGCATGATTAGCGTGGGATTACTGTAGCGTGATTATCCGGGCGTCACACCGAGCATCAGCGGATCGAAGTGGTCGAGGTCGCGGTTAATCGACCAGGACGAGACATGCATCTTGGAGCTACCGTAGAGGGGGAAAGAAGCAGGTTGGTCTGGCCCGGCCTCGTAAATGAATTGGTATGTCCAGTTCTTCCCATGAAGGTCACATGCCTAACTTCGTGCTAGACATTGCTAACTTAGCCACTGAGGAAATTGCACAAAACCACCAGTTTGAAGGTCAGGTTTGCGAAAAAACACTACAATACATTTTTTTTGCAGAAAACACCATGTCTTGTGTAATCTTTTTTCAAAAACCACTGATCGGTGGATTAGGGTCGTTTGAACGTGTTTATGACATATGGGCCCGATTTTTGTTGATGTGGCATAACGGTTCACAAGTATGGTCTTTAGACAGGGTTTGTTCTAAATTCACAAAATAGTCTCTGGTATTTTACAAAAACACTCTTCAATCAAAACAAAAGAATGCAATCAGCCCCATCTCGTCTTCTCTCCTCCCCTGAGGTGGACCTCGCCATGACGGCTCGAGCTGCAGGTGCGGCAAGCAACAACAGGTGCAGCTAGAAGAAGGCGAGCAATGCTACGTCTCGAGCTTGCGTTGGTTTTCCCCGAAGAGGAGGGGATGATGCAGCACAGTAGCGTAAGTATTTCCCTCAGTTTTTCAGAACCAAGGTATCAATCCAGTAGGAGGCTACACGCAAGTCCCTCGTACCTGCACAAAACGATAGCTACTCGCAACCAACGCTTAGGGGTTGTCAATCCCTTCACGGTCACTTACGAGGGTGAGATCTGATAGAGATAATATTTTTGGTATTTTTGGTATAAAGATGTAAAGTAAAAAGTAAAAGCAAAGCAAGTAAATAAAGTGATGGAGATTGATATGATGAGAATAAACCCGGGGGCCATAGGTTTCACTAGTGGCTTCTCTCGAGAGCATAGATATTCTACGGTGGGTGAACAAATTACTGTTGAGAAATTGATGTAATTGAGCATAGTTATGAGGTTATCCAGCAATGATCATGTATATAGGCATCACGTCTGTGACAAGTAGACCGAAACGATTACGCATCTACTACTATTACTCCACTCATCGACCGCTATCCAGCATGCATCTAGAGTATTAAGTTAAAAACAGGGTAACGCCTTAAGCAAGATGACATGATGTAGAGGAATAAATTCATGCAATATGATAAATACCCCATCTTGTTATCCTCGATGGCAACAATACAATACGTGCCTTGCAACCCCTTCTGTCACTAGGTAAGGACACCGCAAGATTGAACCCAATGTTGGAAATATGCCCTAGAGGCAATAATAAAATGGTTATTGTATTTCCTTGTTCATGATAATTGTCTATTATTCATGCTATAATTGTATTGACCAGAAACCGCAATACATGTGTGAATACATAGACCACAACATGTCCCTAGTGAGCCTCTAGTTGACTAGCTCGTTGATCAACAGATGGTCATGGTTTCCTGACCATGGACATTGGATGTCATTGATAACGGGATCACATCATTAGGAGAATGATGTGATGGACAAGATGTTGGAAATATGCCCTAGAGGCAATAATAAATTAGTTATTATTATATTTCCTTGTTCATGATAATCGTTTAGTATCCATACTATAATTGTATTGATAGGAAACTCAGATACATGTGTGGGTACATAGACAACACCGTGTCCCTAGTAAGCCTCTAGTTAACTAGCTCGTTTATCAATAGATGGTCATGGTTTCCTAACCATGGACATTGGATGTCATTGATAACGGGATCACATCATTGGCAGAATGATGTGATGTACAAGACCCAATCCTAAGCCTAGCACAAAGATCGTGTAGTCCGTATGCTAAAGCTTTTCTAATGTCAAGTATCTTTTCCTTAGACCATGAGATTGTGCAACTCCTGGATACCGTAGGAATGCTTTGGGTGTACCAAACGTCACAACGTAATCGGGTGGCTATAAAGGTGCATTACGGTATCTCCGAAAGTGTCTGTTGGGTTGGCACGAATCGAGACTCGGATTTGTCACTCCGTAAAACGGAGAGGTATCTCTGGGCCCACTCGGTAGGACATCATCTTAATGTGCACAATGTGATTAAGGGGTTGATCACGGGATGATGTGTTACGGAACGAGTAAAGAGACTTGCCGGTAACGAGATTGAACAAAGGTATCGGGATACCGACGATCGAATCTCGGGCAAGTACAATGCCGCTAGACAAAGGGAATCGTATACGGGATCGATTGAGTCCTTGACATTGTGGTTCATCCGATGAGATCATCGTGGAACATGTGGGAGCCAACATGGGTATCCAGATCCCGCTGTTGGTTATTGACCGGAGAACGTCTCGGTCATGTCTACATGTCTCCCGAACCCGTAGGGTCTACACACTTAAGGTTCGGTGACACTAGGGTTGTATGAATATGAGTATGCAGCAAACCGAATGTTGTTCGGAGTCCCGGATGAGATCCCGGACGTCACGAGGAGTTCCGGAATGGTCCGGAGGTAAAGATTTATATATAGGAAGTCTTGTTTTGGTCGCCGGAAAAGTTTAGACTTTATCGGTATTGTACGGGAGTGCCGAAGGGTCCGGGGTCCACTGGGGTCCACCTGCCTGGGGCCACATGGGCTGGTGGGTGCGCCTTGGCCTATATGGGCCAAGGGCACCAGCCCCAAGAGGCCCATGCGCCAAGGAGACTTGGGGAGGAGAGTCCTAAGAGGGAAGGCACCTCAGGGGTGCCTTGGGGAGGATGGACTCCTCCCTCTTGGCCGCACCCTTCCTTGGAGGAAGGGCAAGGCTGCGCCTCCCCCTCTCTTGCACCTATATAAAGGGAGGGAGGGAGGGTGTCCGCACCTGAAGCCCTTGGCGCCTCCTTCTGCTACACCTCCTCCTCCTCCCGTAGTCGCTTAGCGAAGCCTGCCGGAGTTCTGCTGCATCCACCACCACGCCGTCGTGCTGCTGGATCATCATCAACCTCTCCTTCCCCTTGCTGGATCAAGAAGGAGGAGACGTCATCCGCTCCGTCACGTGTGTTGAACGCGGAGGTGCTGTCCGTTCGGCACTAGGATCATCGGTGATTTGAATCACGGCAGTGCGACTCCATCAACCCCGTTCACTTGAACGCTTCCGCACGCGATCTACAAGTGGTGCGTAGATGCAATCACTCTCCCATGACTCGTTGCTAGATGAACTCATAGATGGATCTTGGTGAAACCGTAGGAAAATTTTAATTTTCTGCAACGCGTTCTAACAAAGGGCATCATGAGCTAGGTCTATGCGTAGTTCTCTATTGCACGAGTAGAACACAATTTGTTGTGGGCGTAGATGTTGTCAACTTTCTTGCCGCTACTAGTCTTATCTTGCTTCAGCGGTATTGTGGGATGAAGCGGCCCGGACCGACCTTACACGTACGCTTACGTGAGACTGGTTCCACCGACCGACATGCAATAGTTGCATAAGGTGGCTAGCAGGTGTCTCTCTCTCCCACTTTAGTTGGAGCGGATTCGATGAAAAGGGTCCTTATGAAGGGTAAATAGAAGTTGACAAATCACGTTGTGGCTTTCACGTAGGTAAGAAAATGTTCTTGCTAGAACCCTGTTGCAGCCACGTAAAACTTGCAACAACAATTAGAGGACGTCTAACTTGTTTTGCAGCAAGTGTTTTGTGATATGATATGGCCAAAGTTGTGATGAATGATGAATGATATATGTGATGTATGAGATCATGTTCTTGTAATAGGAATCACGACTTGCATGTCGATGAGTATGACAACCGGCAGGAGCCATAGGAGTTGTCTTTATTTTTTGTATGACCTGCGTGTCATTGAAGAACGCCATGTAAATTACTTTACTTTATTGCTAAACGTTAGCCATAGAAGTAGAAGTAGTCGTTGGCGTGACAACTTCATGAAGACACGATGTTGGAGATCATGATGATGGAGATCATGGTGTCATGCCGGTGACACGATGATCATGGAGCCCAGAAGATGAAGATCAAAGGAGCTATATGATATTGGCCATATCACGTCACTACTATATAATTGCATGTGATGTTTATTATGTTTATGCATCTTGTTTACTTAGAACGACGGTAGTAAATAAGATGATCCCTCATAACAATTTCAAGAAAGTGTTCTCCCTAAGCGTGCACCGTTGCTAAAGTTAAATGCGTTTGAAGCACCACGTGATGATCGGGTGTGATAGATTCTTATGTTCACATACAACGGGTGTAAGCCAGATTTACACACGCAGAACACTTAGGTTAACTTGACGAGCCTAGCATGTACAGACATGGCCTCGGAACACAAGAGACCGAAAGGTCGAGCATGAGTCATATAGTAGATACGATCAACATGAAGATGTTCACCAATGATGACTAGTCCGTCTCACGTGATGATCGGACACGGCCTAGTTGACTCGGACCATGTAATCACTTAGATGACTAGAGGGATGTCTATCTAAGTGGGAGTTCATGAGATGAACTTAATTATCCTGAACATAGTCAAAAGATCTTTGCAAATTATGTCGTGGCTCGCGCTTTAGTTCTCTTGTTTAGATATGTTCCTAGAGAAAATATAGTTGAAAGTTGATGATGGCGATTATGCGGACGAGAAAGCTTATGTCCTTAATGCACCGCTCGGTGTCTTTGAACCCCAAACGCCGTCGTTTGTGGATGTTACGAACATCGGACATACACGTTTTGATCACTACGTGATAGTTCAGTTAAACGGTTTAGAGTTGAGGCACCAAAGACATTTTTCGAATCGTCGCGGAACATATGAGATGTTTCGAGGGCTGAAATTGGGATTTCAGGCTCGTGCCCACGTCAAGAGGTATAAGACCTCCGACGATTTTCTTAGCCTGCAAACTAAGGGAGAAAAGCTCAATCATTGAGCTTTTTATCAGATTGTCTCGAGTGCAACAATCACTTGAATCGAGTGGGAGTTGATCTTCCGGATGAGATAGTGATGTTTCTCCAAAGTCATTGCCACCAAGCTACTAGAGCTTCGTGATGAACTATAACATATCGGGGATAGATATGATGATCCTTGAAGTGTTCGCGATGTTTGACACCGCGAAAGTAGAAGTCAAGTAGGAGCATCAATTGTTGATGGTTGGTAAAACCACTAGTTTCAAGAAGGGCAAGGGCAACAAGGGATACTTCATGAAATGGCAAAAGCGATTGCTGCTCTAATGAAGAAACCCAAGGTTGAACCCAAACCCGAGACTAAGTGCTTGTAATGAGAGGAACGGACCTTTGAAGCGGAACCACCACGGATACTTGGTAGATGAGAAGGCTGGCAAGGTCGATAGAAGTATATTGGATATACATTATGTTAATGTGTACTTTACTAGTACTCCTAGTAGCACCGAGGTATTAGATACCAGTTAGGTTGCTAAGTGTTAGTAACTCGAAATAAAAGCTACGGAATAAACGGAGACTAGCTAAAGGTGAGTCGACGATATGTATTGGAAGTGTTTCCAAGGTTGATGTGATCAAGCATCGCACGCTCCCTCTACCATCGAGATTGGAGTTAAACCTAAAATTGTTATTTGGTGTTTGCGTTGAGCATAGACATGATTGGATTATGTTTGTATGCATAATACGGTTATTCATTTAAGGAGAATAATGGTTACTCTGTTAATTTGAATAATGCCTTCAATGGTCTAGCACCTAAAAGGAATGGTTTATTGAATCTCGATCGTAGTGATACACATTTTCATGCCAAAAGATATAAGATAGTAATGATGGTACCACGTGCTTGTGGCAATCGCCATGTAAGTCATATTGGTATAAACGCATGAAGAAGCTCCATGTTGATGGATCTTTGGACTCACTCGTTTTGAAAAGTTTGAGACATGCAAACCATGTCTATTGGTGTATACGCATGAAGAAACTCCATGCGAGATGGATCGTTTGGACTCACTTGATTTTGAATCACTTGAGATATGCAAATCATACCACATGGGCAAGATGACCGAAAAGCCTCGGTTTCAAAGAAGATGGAACAAGGTAGCAACCTGTTGGAAGTAACACCATTTTGATGTGTGCAGTCCAATGAGTGCTTTGAGGCATGCAGTGAATATCGTTATGTTACGACTTCACGAGATGATTCGAGTAGATGTTGAGTATATTTACTTGATGAAACACAAAGTCTGAATTATTGAATGGTTCAAGTAATTTCAGAGTGAAGTTAAAGATCATTGTGACAAGAGGATAAAATGTCTATGATATGATCATAGAGATGAGTATCTGAGTTACGAGCTTTGGCACGCAACTAAGACACTTTGTGGAAATTGTTTCACAATTAATACCGCGAACACCATAGTGTGATGGTGTGTCCGAACATCATAGTTGCACCCTATTGGATATGGTGCATACCATGATGTCTCTTATCGAATTACCACTATCGTTCATGGGTTAGGCATTAGAGACAACTGCACTCACTTTAATAGGGCACCACGTAATTCCGTTGAGACGGCACTGTTTGAACTACGGTTTTGAGAAATCTAAGTTGTCGTTTCTTAAAAGTTTGGGGCTGCGACGCTTATTTGAAAAAGTTTAATCGTGATAAGCTCGAAACCAAAACGGATAAATACATCTTCATAGGATACCCAAAGCGGTTGGGTATACCTCCTAATTCAGATCCGAAAGCAATAGGGATTGTTTCTAGAAAGCGGGTCCTTTCTCGAGGAAAAGTTTCTCTCGAAAGAATTAAGTGGGAGGATGGTGGAGACTTGATGAGGTTATTGAACCATCACTTCAACTAGTGTGTAGCAGGACACAGAAGTTGTTCCTGTGGCACCTACACCAATTGAAGTAGAAGCTTATCATAGTGATCATGAAACTTGGATCAAGTCACTACCGAACCTCGTGGGGACGACAAGGACGCCAGCGTCTTGCTTGAAGTGGTATGGTGATCCTGTCATGAATGTCATGTTGCTAGACAACAATGAACCTCTGAGATATGGAGAACCAATGGTGGGCCCATATTCCAACAAATGGTTAGAAGCCATGAAATCCGAGATAGGATCCATGTATCGAGAACAAAGCATGGACTTTGGTGGACTTGCCGATTGATCGGCAAGCCATTGAGATAAATGGATCTTTAAGAAGAAGACGGACGTGGACGGTAATGTCACCGTCTATGAAGCTCGACTTGTGGCAAAGAGTTTTTCACAAGTTCAAGGAGTTGACTACGATGAGATTTTCTCATCCGTAGCGATGCTTAAGTCCGTCGGAATCATGTTAGCATTAGCTGCATTTATGAAATCAGGCGGATGGATGTCAAAACGAGTTTCCTTACCAGTTTTGTAAGGAAAGGTTGTATGTGATACATCGGAAAGTTTTTGTCGATCCTAAGGATGCTAAAAGTTATCTTTGGCTCCAGCGATCCTTCTTAGGACTGGAGTAAGCATCTCGGAGTTGGAATGTGCACTTTGATGAGATGATCAAAGATTTTGGGTTTATACAAAGTTTGTGAGAAACTTGTATTTCCAAAGAAGTGAGTGGGAGCACTATAGAATTTCGATGAGTATATGTTGTTGACATATTGTTGATCGAAATGATGTAGAATTTCTGGAAAGCATATAGGGTTGTTTGAAAAGTGTTTTCAATAGTAAACCTGGATTATGCTACTTGTACATTGAGCATCAAGATCTATGAGGATAGATCAAAAACGCTTAATGGTACTTTCAAATGAGCTTATACCTTGACATGATCTTGTAGGTGTTCAAGATGGATCGATCGAAGAAGGAGTTCTTGCACGAGATGTAAGGTATGAAGTTAAGACTTAAAAGCTCGACCACGGCGAAAAGAGAGAAAGGACGAAGGTCGCCCCCTATGCTTTAGACATAGGCTCTATAGTATGCTATGTTGTGTACCGCACTTAGGAAGTGTGCCTTGCCATGAGTCACCAAGGGTACAAGAATGATCCAGAATGGGGATCATTGGACAGCGGTCAAAATTGTCCTTGGAGTAAATAAGGACATGTTTCTCGATTATGGAGGTGATAAAGAGTTCGCGTAAAGGGTTACGTCGATGCAAGCTTTAACACCTATCCGAGTGACTCTGAGTAGCAAACCGGATACGTATAGTGGAGCAACCATTTGGAATAGCTTCAAGTGGAGCGTGGAAGCAGCATTTACAATATGACATAGAGAATTGCAAAGTACATACGGATCTGAATCTGCAGACCCGTTGACTAAAACTTCTCTCACAAGGAAAACATGATCAAACCCGAACTCATTAAGTCTTAATCACATGGTGATGTGAACTAGTTTAGCGACACTAGTAAACTCTTTGGATGTTGGTCACATGGCGATGTGACCTATCGATGTTAATCACATGGCGATGTGAACTAGATTATTGACTCTAGTGCAAGTGGGAGACTGTTGGAAATATGCCCTAGAGGCAATAATAAATTAGTTATTATTATATTTCCTTGTTCATGATAATCGTTTAGTATCCATGCTATAATTGTATTGATAGGAAACTCGAGATACATGTGTGGGTACATAGACAACACCATGTCCCTAGTAAGCCTCTAGTTAACTAGCTCGTTTATCAATAGATGGTCATGGTTTCCTGACCATGGACATTGGATGTCATTGATAACGGGATCACATCATTGGCGTAATGATGTGATGGACAAGACCAATCCTAAGCCTAGCACAAAGATCGTAGTTCGTATGCTAAAGCTTTTCTAATGTCAAGTATCTTTTCCTTAGACCATGAGATTGTGCAACTCCGGATACCGTGGGAATGCTTTGGGTGTACCAAACGTCACAACGTAATCGGGTGGCTATAAAGGTGCATTACAGGTATCTCCGAAAAAGTGTCTGCATTGGGTTGGCACGAATCGAGACTGGATTTGTCACTCCGTAAACGGAGAGGTATCTCTGGGCCCACTCGGTAGGACATCATCTTAATGTGCACAATGTGATTAAGGGGTTGATCACGGGATGATGTGTTACGGAACGAGTAAAGAGACTTGCCGTAACGAGATTGAACAAAGGTATCGGGATACCGACGATCGAATCTCGGCAAGTACAATGCCGCTAGACAAAGGGAATTGTATACGGGATCGATTGAGTCCTTGACATTGTGGTTCATCCGATGAGATCATCATGGAACATGTGGGAGCCAACATGGGTATCCAGATCCCGCTGTTGGTTATTGACCGGAGAACGTCTCAGTCATGTCTACATGTCTCCCGAACCCGTAGGGTCTACACACTTAAGGTTCGGTGACGCTAGGGTTGTATGAATATGAGTATGCAGCAAACCGAATGTTGTTCTGAGTCACGGATGAGATCACGAACGTCACGAGGAGTTCGGAATGGTCCGGAGGTAAAGATTTATATATAGGAAGTCTTGTTTTGGTCATGGAAAAGTTTCGCACTTTATCGGTATTGTAAGGAGTGCCGAAAGGGGTCCGGGGTCCACCGGGGTCCACCTGCCCGGGGGCCACATGGGCTGGTGGGGTGCGCCTTGGCCTATATGGGCCAAGGGCACCAGCCCCAAGAGGCCCATGCGCCAAGGAGACTTGGGGAGGAGAGTCCTAAGAGGGAAGGCACCTCCGAGGTGCCTTGGGGAGGATGGACTCCTCCCCTCTTGGCCGCACCCTTCCTTGGAGGGAAGGGGCAAGGCTGCGCCCTCCCCTCTCTTGCACCTATATAAAGGGAGGGAGGGAGGGGTGGCCGCACCTGAAGCCCTTGGCGCCTCCCTTCTGCTACACCTCCTCCTCCTCCCGTAGTCGCTTAGCGAAGCCTCCTCTGGGAGTTCTGCTGCATCCACCACCACGCCGTCGTGCTGCTGGATCATCATCAACCTCTCCTTCCCCTTGCTGGATCAAGAAGGAGGAGACGTCATCCGCTCCGCACGTGTGTTGAACGCGGAGGTGCTGTCCGATTCGGCACTAGGATCATCGGTGATTTGAATCACGGCAAATGCGACTCCATCAACCCCGTTCACTTGAACGCTTCCGCACGCGATCTACAAGTGGTATGTAGATGCAATCACTCTCCCATGACTCGTTGCTAGATGAACTCATAGATGGATCTTGGTGAAACCGTAAGAAAATTTTTAATTTTCTGCAACGTTCCCCAACACAAGACCCAATCCTAAGCCTAGCACAAGATCGTGTAGTTCATATGCTAAAGCTTTTCTAAATGTCAAGTATCTTTTCCTTAGACCATGAGATTGTGCAACTCCCGGATACCGTAGGAATGCTTTGGGTGTACCAAACGTCACAACATAACTGGGTGGCTATAAAGGTGCACTACGGGTATCTCCGAAAGTGTACATTGAGTTGGTACGAATCGAGATCGGATTTGTCACTGCGTGTGACAGAGAGGTATCTCTGGGCCCACTCGGTAGGACATCATCATAATGTGCACAATGTGATCAAGGAGTTGATCGGCGGGATGATGTGTTACGGAACGAGTAAAGAGACTTGCCGTAACGAGATTGAACAAGGTATCGGGATACCGACGATCGAATCTCGGGCAAGTACTATACTGGTAGACAAAGGGAATTGTATACGGGATTGATTGAATCCTTGAAATCGTGGTTCATCCGATGAGATCATCGTGGAACATGTGGGAGCCAACATGGGTATCCAGATCCCGTTGTTGGTTATTGGCCGGAGAGTTGTCTCGGTAATGTCTGCATGGTTCCCGAACCCGTAGGGTCTACACACTTAAGGTTCGATGACGCTAGGGTTATAGGGAAGGTATGTACGCGGTTACCAAATGTTGTTCGAGTCCGGATGAGATCCCGGACGTCACGAGGAGTCCGGAATGGTCCGGAGGTGAAGATTGATATATTGGACGAAGGGTTTTGGAGTCCGAAAGTGTTCCGGAGGTACCGGTGATGACCGGCATGACCGAAAGGTGTTTGGAGCCCGTCAAGTGTTGGGGAGGCTTCATGGGCCAAGGGGAGGGGGCAAACCAGCCCACTAAGGGGCTGTGTGCCCCCCTCACCTATTCCCACGTGACCAGGGGGTTTGGGGCGCCCCATCTAGGGTTCCCACCTCCTGGCTTGGGTGCCAAGTCACCCAAAGGGGAGATCCCATCTGCCCTGGCCGCCGCCCCCCCCTAGGGGAAACCCTAGGGCGCCTCCCCCTCTCCCTTCCCCCTATATATAGTGGAGGTTTAGGGGCTGCCCAACACATGAGTCTCTCTCTCACAAGGCGCAGCCCTACCTCTCTCCCTCCTCGTCTCTTGCGGTGCTTGGCGAAGCCCTGCTGGAGTGCCACGCTCCTCCATCACCACCACGCCGTTGTGCTACTTCTGGACGGAGTCTTCCCCAACCTCTCCCTCTCTCCTTGCTGGATCAAGGCACGGGAGACGTCACCGGGCTGCACGTGTGTTGAACGCAGAGGTGCCGTCCGTTCGGCACTAGGATCTTCGGTGATTTGGATCACGGCAGTAATGACTCCCTCAACCCCGTTCTCTTGAATGCTTCCGCCGTGATCTACAAGGGTATGTAGATGCACTCCTCTCTCTCGTTGCTAGTCTCTCCATAGATTGATCTTGGTGACTCGTAGGAAAATTTTGAATTTCTGCTACGTTCCCCAACAGTGGCATCATGAGCTAGGTCTATTGCGTAGATTCTATGCACGAGTAGAACACAAGTTGTTGTGGGCGTTGATTTTGTTCAATATGCTTACCGTTACTAGTCCTATCTTGTTTCAACGGTATTGTGGGATGAAGCGGCCCGGACCGACCTTACACGTACACTTACGTGAGACAGGTTCCACCGTGACATGCACTTGTTGCATAAGGTGGCTAGCGGGTGCCGTCTCTCCCACTTTAGTCGGATCGGATTCGATGAAAAGGGTCCTTATGAAGGGTAAATAGCAATTGGCATATCACGTTGTGGCTTTCGGCGTAGGTAAGAAACGTTCTTGCTAGAAACCCATAGCAGCCACGTAAAACATGCAAACAACAATTAGAGGACGTCTAACTTGTTTTTGCAGGGTATGCTATGTGATGTGATATGGCCAAAAGAATGTGATGAATGATATGTGATGTATGAGATTGATCATGTTCTTGTAATAGGAATCACGACTTGCATGTCGATGAGTATGACAACCGGCAGGAGCCATATGAGTTGTCTTTATTTATTGTATGACTACGTGTCACTGAATAACGCCATGTAATTACTTTACTTCATTGCTAAACCGTTAGCCATAGTAGTAGAAGTAATAGTTGGCGAGACAACTTCATGGAGACACGATGATGGAGATCATGATGATGGAGATCATGGTGTCATGCCGGTGGCGATAATGATCATGGAGCCCCGAAGATGGAAATCAGAAGGAGCAAAATGATATTGGCCATATCATGTCATTTTTTGATTGCATGTGATGTTTATCATGTTTATGCATCTTATTTGCTTAGAACGACGGTAGTAAATAAGATGATCCCTCATAATAATTTCAAGAAAGTGTTCCCCCTAACTATGCACCGCTTGAAAGTTCGTTGTTTCAAGCACCACGTGATGATTGGGTGTGATAGATTCTAACGTTCACATACAACGGGTGTAAGACAGATTTACACATGCAAAACACTTAGGTTGACTTGACGAGCCTAGCATGTACAGACATGGCCTCGGAACACGAGAGACCGAAAGGTCGAACATGAGTCGTATAGTAGATACGATCAACATGAAGATGTTCAGCGATGATGACTAGTCCGTCTCACGTGATGATCGGACACGGCCTAGTTGACTCGGATCATGTATCACTTAGATGACTAGAGGGATGTCTATATGAGTGGGAGTTCATTAGATGAACTTAATTATCCTGAACATAGTCAAAAGGTCTTTGCAAATTACGTCGTAGCTCGCATTTTAGTTCTACTATTTTAGATATGTTCCTAGAGAAAATTTAGTTGAAAGTTGATAGTAGCAATTATGCGGACTAGGTCCGTAAACTGAGGATTGTCCTCATTGCTGCGTAGAAGGCTTATGTCCTTAATGCATCGCTCGGTGTGCTGAACCTCAAACGTCGTCTGTGGATGTTGCGAACATCTCACATACACGTTTTGATGACTACGTGATAGTTCAGTAATGTTAAACGGTTTAGAATTGAGGCACCGAAGACGATTTTAAAATGTCACGGAACATATGAGATGTTCTGAGGGCTGAAATTGGGATTTCAGGATCGTGTCCACGTCAAGAGGTATAAGACCTCCAACGAGTTTTCTAGCCTACAAACTAAGGGAGAAGATCTCAGTCGTTGAGCTTGTACTCAGATTGTCTAGGTACAACAATCACTTGAATCGAGTGGGAGTTAATCTTCCAGATGAGATAGTGATGTTTCTCCAAAGACATTGCCACCAAGCTACTAGAGCTTCGTGATGAACTATAACATATTAGGGATAGATATGATGATCCTTGAAATATTCGCGATATTTGACACCGCGAATGTAGAAATCAAGAAGGAGCATCAATTGTTGATGGTTAGTGAAACCACTAGTTTCAAGAAGGGCAAGGGCAAGAAGGGGTACTTCATGAAACGGCAAATCAGTTGCTGCTCCAGTGAAGAAACCCAGGGTTGAACCCAAACCCGAGACTAAGTGCTTCTGTAATGAGGGAACGGTCACTGAAGCAGAACTACCCTAGATACTTGGTAGATGAGAAGGCTGGCAAGGTTGACAGAAGTATATTGGATATACATTGTATTAAATGTGTACTTTACTAGTACTCCTAGTAGCACCAGGGTATTAAGATACCGGCTTGGTTGCTAAGTGTTAGTAACTCGAAATAAAAGAGCTACGGAATAAACGGAGACTAGCTAAAGGTGAGATGACGATGTGTGTTGGAAGTGTTTCCAAGGTTGATGTGATCAAGCATCGCCTGCTCTGTCTACCATCGAGATTGGTGTTAAACCTAAATAATTGTTATTTGATGTTTGCGTTGAGCATAGACATGATTGGATTATGTCTATCGCAATACGGTTATTCATTTAAGGAGAATAATGGTTACTCTATTTATCTATCTATCTTCTATCTTCTATCTATCTATCTATTGTTATATACTTAAAACGATAGAAAACGAGCGGTGTTGATTTGACACTTAAGAAACTAAGATGTATCAACGGTGTAGATTAGACAAGTACTAGATGTAAAAAGAAAAAAAACTGAAACAGATTGATTTTGGTAGCAACGGCCTCTATTAGGCAACATAGAACTCAAGCAACGGTGTCTATTAGGCAACGACGGCCGGAAGAAAACGAGCGGTGTTGATTTGACACTTAAGAAACTAAGATGTATCAACGGTGTAGATTAGACAAGTACTAGATCTATCTATCTATCTATCTTCTATTATCTATCTATTATCTATTATATACATAAAACGATAGAAAAATACTTAAAACGATAGAAAACGAGCGGTGTTGATTTGACACTTAAGAAAACGATAGAAAACGAGCGGTGTTGATTTGACACTTAAGAAACTAAGATGTATCAACGGTGTAGATTAGACAAGTACTAGATGTAAAAAGAAAAGAAAAAACTGAAACAGATTGATTTTGGTAGCAACGGCCTCTATTAGGCAACATAGAACTCAAGCAACGGTGTCTATTAGGCAACGACGGCCGGACACCGGAAAAATTGAAAGCAAGAGTACGGCGCATCAATGATGCCGGGTGAATCAAAGCCACAGCGCACCCAGTACCTTCTTGCAGGTCTTGGTACCTAACAAATCAAAATAAGGTACACGGTACACAATATGTGTGCATACCTACAAACAATTTTCTGGCATATCTTTTTCTTTCTTTTTTTCGCCTTGACTTTCTGGTACTTGAAGTATACTCAAAGGTATATGTACTCTATTAGGTTGGAGAAGCACGAGGTAAACTGATACGACCTAGCAACAGGAAGGCTGCAAGCACGGATGCAATTTTGTAATTCTATTACGTCAGAGTACTCTAACACATACGAGCTGAGCTTGCTGGATCTACTATAAGGCTGAATCGCATTGGCGTTGGTTGCCAAAGGCTTGCGTAATAGAAGATTGTAAGTAACCCTATTATAAGCATTGAAATTCTTCCACAAAAAACAATCACATAGGAGAGCTAGCACCAGGAGTGCAAGAAGTATTTTTTCTCTTAATACATCAAGTTGTCTCACGCATGCACACGAGCTACAATAAAAGCACGTATGGGCTGGCACAGTGCCATCCCAAGAAATAATTACAAATATTTAGTTTACCTACACTGAAAGTAATGTGGTGCCCTCACCACTTCTGTAAAGGTTCAAGAATCTGTAGTTGTAGTATTAGCGTAAAGTAATCCATTATAATTATATTATATATACTTTAAAAGTTTAAATATAAAAAGGTATAATTCTGTTTTGATTCACTGTCTACATATGGTCCGAAAATATATAGATGCATAATACCTACAAAATAACCATGCGAGAAAATAAAAAGTTTTTAAGACAAAGAATAACAATTTTTGTTTTCAGACAAAGCCTCTCTATTATATCCTAAATAGCTAAAATTTAAAATAAGTTTAAATGAAACTATAGGATGAAAAGGAATTCATTAAAATCAATCGCTAGAAGTACCAATGTGCCATCA
The DNA here is from genome assembly GCA_021605145.1 of Aegilops bicornis. Lineage (NCBI taxonomy): Eukaryota > Viridiplantae > Streptophyta > Magnoliopsida > Poales > Poaceae > Aegilops > Aegilops bicornis. The sequence goes on from CM038673.1 coordinate 809,973,918, forward strand.
ATAATTAAATCTAATAAATAAGAATTTATAGATGATGTCATTGCTTTATCTGTGCATGTAAACTTATCACACAAATCAAAATGATGAGCCCGGTGCGGGAATAAATTGCAATTAACACAACACGGCAAGCCTGACAAATAATTTAATTTCGGTGTATTGCAAGATAAGCATTATTAGCAAGAAATTAGCGTGACAGAATCTATGAACACAATAATTATAATGCCTTAGATAGCCAAGAAACATAATGATGATCGATAAAATCATAATACATGGAAGCATTATGAGGCACGAGTATTCACAGAGCAATGTACACAACTGCAGTACAACCAATACGAGGGAGAAAGAATGAGAGAATAAAAAGTCTTTACAAACAATCAGTGTTTAGATATTATTCTTAGCATAAGATTTCTCAAGAGGGGATTGATGGAAACATAGACACTAATGGATGTCGAGATTTGGAAGAGAAAAATAGAAAAAAAAATGAAACTTTAATTGTGTGCATGCTGAACCATACATGGACTTAGGATTTTTAATCTACAAAGTATTGAAGTTTGGGATGTAATTCTTGGTGTAAATTTTCTCCATAAACTATTGTGGGATATAGACACACTAATTGATGTAGAGAAGTGCAAGATAAAAAGTAAGAAAATATAGCTTTGTGCATGTGGAAACATGCCTCTTGGGTCTTCGGGTGACACACACAAGGGTCGTATGAACCAACTAATATGCACACTCAGTGATAAGACATAGTCCCACCACATTGAAGATACTTTTCCTGAAGACATTCATATCATGTGGAACAATTTCCTTTATTTGAAATTAAAATTAAAATCTGTGGACACAAATGTCTGGATAGTAAAGAATTAGAATAACTCTAAGTAGTATTGTTTCCAAATAAAGAAAATTAGGCATTAAGTAATACCTAATGTCTCATTGTAATAATATATAGGTGGAAACACAAACAGAACAACACTACTTAAGCTAGCCGCGCAAATGCGGGATAGCCCGCTAGTTTGAATAATACCTTCAATGGTCTTGCACCTAAAAGAATGGTTTATTGAATCTCAATCGTAGTGATACACATTTTCATGCAAAAAGAAATAAGATAGTAATGATAGTGCCACCTGCTTGTGGCACTGCCATTTGAGTCATATTGGTGTAAAACGCATGAAGAAGCTCCATGTTGATGGATCTTTGGACTCACTCATTTTTTAAAAGTTTGAGACATGCGAACCATGTCTATTGGTATGTGCGCATGAAGAAACTCCATGCAGATGGATCGTTTGGACTCACTTGATTCTAAATCACTTGAGACATGCAAATCATACCACATGGGCAAGATGACTGAAAAGCCTCGGTTTCAGTAAGATGGAACAAGAAAGCAACTCGTTGGAAGTAATACATTTTTATGTGTGCATTCTAATGAGTGCCGAGGCACGCAGTGGATATCGTTATGTTCTTACTTCACAGATGATTTGAGTAGATGCTCAGAATATTTACTTGATGGAACACAAATCTGAATTATTGAAAGGTTCAAGTAATTTCAGAGTGAAGTTGAAGATCTTCGTGACAAGAGGATAAAATGTCTATGATATGATCATAGAGATGAATATCTGAGTTGCGAGTTTGGTACACAATTAAGACATTGTGGAAATTGTTTCACAACTAATACACTTTGGAACACCATAGTGTGATGGTGTGTCCGACGTCATAGTTGCACCCTATTGGATATGGTGCATGCCATGACGTCTCTTATCGAATTACCACTATTGTTCATGGGTTAGGCATTAGAGACAACCGCATTCACTTTAAATAGGGCACCACGTAATTCCGTTGAGATGACACCGTATGAACTATGGTTTAGACAAACCTAAGCTGTCGTTTCTTGAAAGTTTGGGGCTGCGACGCTTATATGAAAAAGTTTCATCCTGATGAGCTCGAACCCAAAGCGGATAAATACATCTTCATAGGACACCCAAAACAGTTGGGTATACCTCCTATTTCAGATCCAGAAGCAAAAGTGATTGTTTCTAGAAACGGATCCTTTCTCGAGGAAAAGTTTATCTCGAAAGAATTGAGTGGGAGGATGGTGGAGACTTGATATGGTTATTGAACCGTCACTACAACTAGTGTGTAGCAGGGCACATGAAGTTGTTCCTGTGGCACCTACACCAATTGAAGTGGAAGCTGATGATAGTGATCATGAAGCTTCGGATCAAGTCACTACCGAACCTCGTGGGACGACAAGGACGCGGACTGCTTCAGAGTGGTACGGTAATCCTGTCTTGGAGGTCATGTTGCTAGACAACAATGAACCTACGAGCTATGGAGAAGCGATGGTGGGCCCGGATTCTGACAAATGGCTCGAGGCCATAAAATCCGAGAGAAGATCCATGTATAAAACAAAGTGTAGACTTTGGAAGAATTACTTGATGGTCATAAGGCTGTTGGGTACAGATGGATTTTAAAAGGGAAGACAGACAATGATGGTAAGTGTCACCATTAACAAAGCTCGACTTGTCGCTAAGATGTTTTCCGAAAAGTTCAAGGAGTTGACTACGATGAGACTTTCTCACTCGTAGTGATGCTAAGAGTCTGTTAGAATTAGATTAGCAGCTACTGCATTATTTATGAAATCTTGCAGATAGGATGTCAAAAATATAGTTTCCTCGACGATTTTCTTGAGGAAAGGTTGTATCTGATACAACCAGAATGTTTTGACAATCCTAAAAGATGCTAACAAGTATGCAAAGCTCTAGCAATCCTTCTAAGGACTGGAGTAAGCATCTCGGAGTTGGAATATACACTTTGATGAGATGATCAAAGATTTTGGATTTATACAAAGTTTATGAGAAACTTGTATTTCCAAAGAAGTGAGTGGGAGCACTATAGCATTTCTGATGAGTATATGTTGTTGACATATTGTTGATCGAAAATGATGTAGAATTTCTGGAAAGCATATAGGGTTATTTGAAAAGTGTTTTCAATGGAAAACCTGGATTAAGCTACTTGAACATTGAGCATCAAGATCTATAAGGATAGATCAAAGCGGCTTAATAGTGCTTTCAAATGAATACATACCGTGACAAGATTTTGAAGGAGTTCAAAATAGATCAGCAAAGAAGGAGTTCTTGGCTGTGTTATATGGTGTGAGTATTGAGTAAGACTCAAGACATGACCATGACAGAAGAGAGAGAAAGGACGAAGGTCGTCCCCTATGCTTCAGATGTAGGCTTTATAGTATGCTATGTTGTGTACCGCACTGGAAGTGTGCCTTGCCATGAGTCAGTCAAGGGGTACAAGAGTGATCCAGGAATGGATCACAGGACAACAGTCAAACTTATACTTAGTAACTAGTGGACTAAGGAATTTTCTCGATTATGGAGGTGGTAAAAGAGTTCGTCGTAAAGGGTTACGCCGATGCAAACTTTGACACTAATCTGTATTATTCTGAATAGTAAACCGGATTCGTATAGTAGAACAGTTATTTGGAATAGCTCCAAATAGAGCGTGGTAGCTGCATCTAGGAGATGACATAGAGATTTGCAAAGCACACATGGATCTGAAAGGTTCAGATCCGTTGACTAATAACCTCTCTCACAAGCGACATATGATCAAACCCCATGGGTGTCGATTCATTACAATCACATAGTGATGTGAACTAGATTATTGACTCTAGTGCAAGTGGGAGACTGTTGGAAATATGCCCTAGAGGCAATAATAAAATGGTTATTATTGTATTTCCTTGTTCATGATAATTGTCTATTATTCATGCTATAATTGTATTGACCGGAAACCGCAATACATGTGTGAATACATAGACCACAACATGTCCCTAGTGAGCCTCTAGTTCACTAGCTCGTTGATCAACAGATGGTCATGGTTTCCTGACCATGGACAATGGATGTCATTGATAACGGGGTCACATCATTAGGAGAATGATGTGATGGACAAGACCCAATCCTAAGCCTAGCACAAGATCGTGTAGTTTGTATGCTAAAGCTTTTCTAATTGTCAAGTATCTTTTCCTTAGACCATGAGATTGTGCAACCCCCGGATACCGTAGGAATGCTTTGGGTGTACCAAACATCACAACGTAACTGGGTGGCTATAAAGGTGCACTACGGGTATCTCCGAAAGTGTCTGTTGAGATGGCACGAATCGAGACTGGGATTTGTCACTCCGTGTGATGGAGAGGTATCTCTGGGCCCACTCGGTAGGACATCATCATAATGTGCACAATGTGATCAAGGAGTTGATCGCGGGATGATATGTTACGAAACGAGTAAAGAGACTTGCCGGTAATGAGATTGAACAAGGTATCGGGATACCGACGATCGAATCTCGGGCAAGTACTATACCGGTAGACAAAGGGAATTGTATACGGGATTGATTGAATCCTTGACATCGTGGTTCATCCGATGAGATCATCGTGGAACATGTGGGAGCCAACATGGGTATCCAGATCCCGCTGTTGGTTATTGGCGGAGAGTTGTCTCGGTCATGTCTGCATGGTTCCCGAACCCGTAGGGTCTACACACTTAAGGTTCGATGACGCTAGGGTTATAGGGAAGGTATGTACACGGTTACCAAATGTTGTTCGGAGTCCCGGATGAGATCCCAGACGTCACGAGGAGTCCCGGAATGGTCCGGAGGTGAAGATTGATATGTTGGACGAAGGGTTTTGGAGTCCGGAAGTGTTCCGGAGGTACCGGGTGATGACCAACATGACCGAAAGGTGTTTCGGGAGCCCCATCAAGTGTTGGGGAGGCTTCATGGGCCAAGGGGAGGGGGCAAACCAGCCCACTAAGGGGCTGTGCGCCCCCCCTCACCTATTCCCACGTGACCAGGGGGTTTGGGGCGCCCCATCTAGGGTTCCCACCTCCTGGCTTGGGGGCCAAGTCACCCAAAGGGGAGATCCCATCTGCCCTGGCCGCCGCCCCCCCCCTAGGGGAAACCCTAGGGCGCCTCCCCCTCTCCCTTCCCCCTATATATAGTGGAGGTTTTGGGGCTGCCCAATACATGAGTCTCTCTCTCTCACAAGGCGCAGCCCTACCTCTCTCCCTCCTCGTCTCTTGCGGTGCTTGGCGGAGCCCTGCTGGAGTGCCACGCTCCTCCATCACCACCACGCCGTTGTGCTGCTGCTGGACGGAGTCTTCCCCGACCTCTCCCTCTCTCCTTGATGGATCAAGGCACGGGAGACGTCACCGGGCTGCACGTGTGTTGAACGCGGAGGTGCCGTCTGTTCGGCACTAGGATCTTCGGTGATTTGGATCACGACGAGTACGACTCCCTCAACCCCGTTCTCTTGAATGCTTCCGCTCGTGATCTACAAGGGTATGTAGATGCACTCCTCTCTCTCGTTGCTAGTCTCTCCATAGATAGATCTTGGTGACTCGTAGGAAAATTTTGAATTTCTGCTACGTTCCCCAACACCCAAATCTAAGCACTTCTCCCATTGCAAGAACTACCAATCTAGTTGGCCAAACCAAACGGATAATTCGAAGAGACTTGCAAAGATAACTTAATCATACATAAAAGAATTCAGAGAAGAATCAAATATTTTCCATAGATAAGCTGGATCATAAACCCACAATTCATCGATCTCAACAAACACACCGCACAAAGAAGATTACATCGAATAGATCTCCACGAGAGAGGGGGAGAACATTGTATTGAGATCCAAAAAGAGAGAATAAGCCATCTAGCTACAAGCTATGGACCCGAAGGTCTGAAGTAAACTACTCATACTTCATCGGAGGGGCTATGGTGTTGATGTAGAAGCCCTCCATGGTAGATGCCCCCTCCGGCGGAGCTCCGGAACAGGCCCCAAGATGGGATCTCGTGGATACAGGAAGTTACGGCGGTGGAATTAGGTTTTTGGCTCCCGTTCTGATCTGTTGGGGGTACGTAGGTATATATAGGAGTAATGAGTACGTCGGTGGAGCGTTAGGGGGCCCACGAGGCAGGGGGGCGCCCAGGGGGGAGGGGCGTGCCCCCCACCCTCGTGACCGCCTCTGGCACTCCTTGGAGTAGGGTCCAAGTCTCCTGGATCACGTTCAGTGAGAAAATCACGTTCCCGAAGGTTTCATTCCGTTTGGACTCCGTTTGATATTCCGTTTCTTCGAAACACTGAAATAGGCAAAAAACAGCAATTACAGGCTAGGCCTCCGGTTAATAGGTTAGTCCCAAAAATAATATAAAAGTGGAAAATAAAGCCCATTATAGTCCAAAACAATAGATAAAGTAGCATGGAGCAATCAAAAATTATAGATACGTTGGAGGCGTATCGAGGCATCTAAGCTTAATTCCTGCTGGTCCTCGAGTAGGTAAATGATAAAAAGAGAATTTTTGATGCGGAGTGATACTTTGGCATAATTTCAATGTAAACCTTCTTAATTGTGATATGAATATTCAGATCCGAAAGATTCAAGACAAAAGTTCATATTGACATAAAAATAATAATACTTCAAGCATACTAATCAAAATAATTATGTCATCTCAAAATAACATGGCCAAAGAAAGTTCATCCCTACAAAATCATATAGTTAGGCTATGCTTCATTTAAATCACACAAATATGTTCCCAACTTCTACACCCCGATGACAAGCCAAGCAATTGTTTCATACTTAAATAATCTCAAACTTTTTCAACCTTCACGCAATACATGGCGTGAGCCATGGATATAGCACTATGGGTGGAATAGAATATGATGATGGGGATTGTGTGGAGAAGACAAAAAGGAGAAAGTCTCATATTGACGAGGATAATCAACGGGCTATGGAGATGCCCATCAATTGATATCAACATGAGGAGTAGGGATTGCCATGCAACGGATGCACTAGAGCTATGAATGCTCAACAAAAGAAAACTAGTGTGTGTGCATCCAACTTGCTTGCTCATGAAGACCTAGGGCATTTGAGGAAGCCCATCGTAGGAATATACAAGCCAAGTTCTATAATGAAAAATTCCCACTAGTATGAACAAGACAACTTATGAGAATCACTATATGAAAAACATGGTGCTACTTTGAAGCACAATATATGAGACTCACTACATGAAGAACGAGGTGCTACTTTGAAGCACAAAATATGAGACTCATTACATGAAGAACATGGTGCTACTTTGAAGCACAAGTGTGGAAAAAGAGATAGTAGCATTGCCCTTTTCTTTTCTTTTTTTTGGGCCTTTCTTTTTTTTATTTTGGCCTTTCTCTTTTTTTTATTTGGGCAATGCTCTAATAATGATGATCATCACACTTCTATTGATTACAACATGAGGATTACAACTCGAAACTAGAACAAGGTATGACTCTATATGAATGCCTCCCGGTGATGTACGGGATGGTGCAATGAATCAAGAGTGACATGTATGAAAATAATGCATGGTGGCTTTGCCACAAATACGATGTCAACTACATGATCATGCAATGGCAATATAACAAAAGTAATGTATGTCATAATGATGAACGGAACGGTGGAAAGTTGCATGGCAATATATCTCGGAATGGCTATGGAAATGCCATAATAGGTAGGTATGGTGGCTGCTTTGAGGAAGATATAGGGATGTTTATGTTTGATAGAGCGTACCGTATCACGGGGTTTGGATGCACCGGCGAAGTTTGCACCAACTCTCAATGTGAGAAAGGGCAATGCACGGTACCGAAGAGGCTAGCAATGGCGGAAAGGTAAAAGTGCGTATAATCCATGGACTCAACAATAGTCAAAAGAACTCATATACTTCTTGCAAAAATTTAGAAGTCTCAATAATTCAAGCACTACGCGCATGCTCCTAGGGGGATAGATTGGTAGGAAAAGACCATCGCTGTCCCCGACCGCCACTCATAAGGATGCACAAGCCAGGTACACTTCATGCTTCAAATTTGTTACACAACTTTAACACAAGTATTTGTCAAATTCACAACTACTCAACTAGCATGACTTTGATATTATTACCTCCATATCTCAAAAGAACTATCAAGCATCAAACTTATCTTAGTATTCAACGCACTCAAAAGAAAGTTTCACATATCTTGAATACCAAGTATATTAACATTAAGCAAATTACCATGCTATTAACGACTCTCAAAATAATCTAAGTGAAGCATGAGAGATCAAGTTTCTTTAAAACAAATCCACCACCATGCTCTAAAATATCTAAGTGAAGTACTAGAGCAAAAATCATCACGCTCAAAAAGATATAAGTGAAGCACTATGAGCAAAACTATCAAGCTCAAAAGATATAAGTGAAGCACATAGAGTATTCTATCAAATTTCAATTCATATATGGCTCTCTCAAAAGGTTTGTACAGCAAGGATGATTATGGTAAACTAACAAGCAAAGACTCAATAATACAAGACGCTCCAAGCAAAACACATATCATGTTGGTGAATAAAAATATAGCTCCAAGTAAATTACCGATGGAAGTGGATTTAAAGAGGATGCCTTCCGGGGCATCCCCAAGCTTTGACATTTTGGTGTCCTTGGATTATCTTGGGGGTGCCATGGGCATCCCCAATCTTAGGCTCTTGCCACTCCTTGTTCCATAATCCATCAAAAGAATTCACCCAGAACTTGAAAACTTCACAACACAAAACTCAATAGAAATCTCGTGAGCTCCGTTAGAGAAAGAAAACAAAAGACTACTTTAAACTACTGTAATGAACTCATTCTTTATTTATATTGGCGTTAAACCTACTGTATTCCAACTTCTCTATGGATTATAAACTATTTTACCAACCATAGATTCATCAAAATAAGCAAACAACACACGCAAAACAGAATCTGTCAAAAACAGAACAGTCTGTAGTAATCTGTAACTAACGCAAACTTCTGGAACCCAAAAAATTCTTCCAAAATTAGACCACCTGGAAAATTTGTTTATTGATCAGCAGCAATTGGAATCACTATTTTATCACGTTCTGGTGATTTTTAACAATTCGGGCACTGAGGACAAAGATTCTGGAAATTACAGCAAGATGAAATAACTTTTACCCAAGAAGATCCAATAGGTCCAACTTGGCACAAACACTAATTAAAAGATAAAATCACATCTAAACAGAGGCTAGATGAATTATTTATTACTAAGCAGCAAGGAAAAATATTGGGTTGTCTCCCAACAAGCGCTTTTCTTTAAAGCCTTTTTATCACAAGAAAGACAAGAATTGAAGCACAAAGAGAGCATCATAAAACATGTGACAACCACATCTAAGTCTAACATACTTCCTATGCATAGGCATCTTATAGGCAAACAAATCAAGGCAAGCAAAAAGAGCATATGCAAGGAAGCGGAAAGAGACAATAGCAATCTCAACATAACGAGAGGTAATTTAGTAGCATGAAAGTTTCTACAACCATATTTTCCTATCTCATAATGATTACATGTAGGATCATAGGCAAATTCAACAAAATAGCTATCACAAAGTATATTCTCAACACGATCCACATGCATACAAAGTTGACACTCTTCCTAAATAGTGGGATTAACATTAACTAAAGTCATGACCTCTCCAAATCCACTTTTATAAAAAAATTCATAAGATTGAATATTCTCCAAATATGTGAGATCTAAAGTTTACACTCTTCCAAACCCACTTTCAATATTATTGCAAAAAATATTATCAATCTCATATTCATCATGGGGATTAAATAAATTTTCAAGATCATGAGAAGAATCACCCCAATCATGATCATTGCAACAAGTAGTAGACATAGTAAAACTAGCATCCCCAAGCTTAGGGTTTTGCATCTTATTAGCACAATTGACATCAAAAGAATTTATAATAAAATCATTGCAATCATGCTTTTTATTCAAAGATATATCGTGAGTCACTTCCAGGATTTCAGGCAAAACCTTATAAAGATAATCTAGTGCATCCAAATCACTAGGAATTGGTTCATCATAATTGGATCTCTTAAAAGATTGGCAAGCGGATCAGGATCCATAGATATTGGCTTCTTTGTTTAGGAATAAATAAGCATCTAATCCAACCAAACAAGAAACGAAAGGGCAAGCAAAAGAGAGGAGGAGATTGGGAAAGAGAGGGTGAATAAAACGGCAAGGGTGAAGTGGGGGAGAGGAAAACGAGAGGCAAATGGCAAATAATGTAATGCGAGAGATAGGGATTGTGATGGGTACTTGGTATGTTGACTTTTATGTAAGCCTCCCGACAACGGGCGCCAGAAATTCTTCTTGCTACGTCTCAAGCTTGCGTTGGTTTTCCCGAAGAGGAGGATGATGCAGCACGATGGCGTAAGTATTTCCCTCAGTTTTTGAGAACCAAGGTATCAATCCAAGAGGAGGCTACGCCAAGTCCCTCGTACACTGCACAAAGCGATAGCTACTCGCAACCAACGCTTAGGGGTTGTCAATCCCTTCACGGTCACTTACGAGGGTGAGATCTGATAGAGATAATTTTTTTGGTATTTTTGGTATAAAGATGCAAAGTAAAAAGTAAAATCAAAGCAAGTAAATAAAGTGATGGAGATTGATATGATGAGAATAGACCCGGGGGCCATAGGTTTCACTAGTGGCTTCTCTCGAGAGCATAGATATTCTACGGTGGGTGAACAAATTACTGTTGAGCAATTGACAGAATTGAGCATAGTTATTGTAGCGACCAGACCCGAATGGATCTAGTGCTCTGTGCTCAGTGTCATCCCTGGATCGATGTCTTGACACCACACAAGATACTTGAAGGATTTATAGCGTAGTAGCAATCACACACTTATTACATCGTTGTCCACAAGGGAACTTAATACAATAATATGGCTTAAGGCCATCTAACCATAACAGCGGAAGGCTTGGAAGACAAGTGAGTCCATCAACTCCATCGGCATCACTGAGTATAGAACCACGACCTAACACCTTACTAAATGCGTCTAAAAAGTCTCTGCAACGTGAAAGTTGCAGCCCAAAACGGGTCAAGACATGGAATATCTTTGGCAATGTAACACATAGAAAACAATGAAGCAACAAGCCTATACTACATGCATATATGGCTGGTGGTAAGGCTCTCTGATTTACATTTTTGCATAAAGCTGGTTTTTCCCTACATCAAAGGAATAATTTTATTTTACTATCATGGTGGTTGTTAAACATTGAGAATGGTTGACAGGATCCTCAATCCCAATTAAAAGTACTCATTAAAACCCAATAACTTTATTATTAGAAGTAACATGTTGAGATTCACATGATATTCAAGTACTAGATACTCAAGATGTCCATAACCGGGGACACGGCTAATCATGATTAGTTTTTACACTCTGCAGAGGTTTAGCACTTTTCCCCACAAGACTCGATCGCCTCCGCTTGGTTCTCGCACTACATGGTGTTTGAGAAGCGGATGGCCGAGACATAGTCTTTCGTAAGCGCTAGCACCTTACATGTGGGTAGACCGTACCAACCTAAATCCCCTACATCAGCTAGCCTACCCGTAAGAGTTCGCACAACTTAGTCAACTACGCCATGAGCCCATAATTGGCTTGTGGCTGCACACGGAAGTTTCCAGTTTGAATAATCTTATGATCCCTTAGAGCACAGGTGGCGGTCCGAAGAAATACTGGCAAGTCCTCGATAGAAACCAGTGCCTCAATCCACCCAGATGTGTGTTTAGGTTGCCACCTTAGATAAACCATTAATTAACAATCTCACATCTGTCATGGATATTCACTCACCCAATCCACGTCTACTAGCATAGCATGGCATAATTAAGCAAACGTAGAAGTAATTCCAAGGTTTCATAAGTAAAACAGGTAATAGGTACTACCTCAATCTACTTCCCATCCCACAATTTAATTAGATCCTAATCATGCAAGTGTTTGAGGGTTGATCTAATGCATAAAAACTGGGTATGAGAAGAGTATGATCAAAGTGTTACTTGCCTTGCTGATGATCCGCGAAACCTAGAGATTCGAAGTAACAAGCGGCGCACTCCGGGTGATCTAACGCAGACAAACAACAAGCATACAATAAGTAATCATCTAATGCACGGGGAAATCTCGAATAAAAGATCTAACCAGATAGTTCAACTTAAGAACCCTGGTTGCAAAAGAATCGAATCAAATAAAGCATCGAAAGTCGGAACTCGAGAGAGAACGACTCGGTTTAGCAAATCTGAAACTAAGTCAAAATTTTACAGTAGCAAAACTCTGTGTAAGTAGGTTAGTCGGAACGACGGTTTCGTAACGAAACTCCAGGCGCTTGAATCACCTGATTCCGATAAACGAGCAAGAAATAAAACAGATTTGAAAATCGGATCGAAATCGAATCTGAAAATAACGGATTAAATCCGATTAAAAGAAAACGACGAGCGGATTAAATAACGGACGTTCGTTAACAGAACTAATCCAACGAACACATTCATTGAAACGAACGGTTCGGTGAACGTTCGTTAATTAAGAAAACCGAAAAATTAAAAACCATCTAGGTTTTGAAAAAAACCGAACAACGAACGAAAACCGGATCGGGTTTTTCTAAAAAAACCGGATCGGGCGGGGCGGCTAACTCCGGCGGCTTCACAAGGGCTCAGCGAGGCTCGGGGTCCGCGGGTCGGCGGGTCGGGAGGGGCGGCGAGGGGCGGCGGGTTCCGCGCTTGAGGAACGGCGGCAAGGCGTCCTTGGCGGCGGCGGCGGTTGGGGCGGCGGCGGCGGGTGAGAGAGAGGGGGGGCGGCCGTATAAATAGAAGGGGGTGGCCGGGTGGCTTGGGGAAGGGGCAAGCCGGGCCGGGCGGCGGGCGGGCGCTGCCCCCGAGCGGGACTCGGCGGCGGCGAAGCGGAGATCAAGGGGAGGGAGAGGGAGGTGGGCCGGGCGGGCGCGGCCGGTTGGGCCGGCTGGCTTTGGCCTGTGCAGTATTTTTGTTTATTTATTTAAAACAAAACAAAACGGATTAAAAAAATACCAAACGAACTCCGATTTTAATAAAATAATTTTCCCGACTCCTAAAAATGAGTCGAACAAAATGAACTTTAAAAGCGGCAAACATGCATAAATTTTTAAAATGCTCATTTTTGCCTAAGCAAAATAAATCTTCCAAAACCAAATTTTGATTTATTTATAAAATCTCCATTTTTCCTAAATGTTGGGAAAGTCATATTATTCCCTCTCTTAAAATTTTGTATCGGAAAAACTTTATGAAGATAATTAAATAAATCCAATGATCCTATTTTCAAAATTTGAGAAATCCCAAATATGAAAATAATGAAACTTCCAACTCTCTCCGAGGGTCCTTGAGTTGCGTGAAATTTTCTAGGATCGGAAAATGCGAGAAAAAATATGATATGCATGATGACCTAATGTATAACATTCCAAATTGGAAATTTGGGATGTTACAAACCTACTCCTTAAGATGAATCTAGCCCTCGAGATTCGGGTTGGCTAGAAAATAGGTGAGGGTGGTCCTTGAGCAAAACTTCCTCTCTTTCCTGTGTGGCTTCATCCTCGGTGTGGTGGCTCCAATCGAACTTTGCAAAACTTGATAACCTTGTTGCGGGTAACTCTGCTGGCATAATCGAGAATCTTAACGGTTTTTCCTCATATGTCAAGTCATCCTTCAACTGAATTGCTTCCATTAGTACCGTGTCTCTTAACGGTACCTCTGCTATCTCGGGTGACATTTCTTCAATCGAGAAACATGGAATACATCATGAACTCCTGACAGTCCTTATGGCAATTCCAACTTATAAGCAACTTCTCCCATTCATTGCACAATCTTATACGGTCCAATGAAACGGGGTGCTAACTTTCCTTTAACTCCAAAACGCTTAACTCCTCAAGTGGGGATACTCGAGATATACTCATCTCCAACTTCATACTCAATCGCTGCGCTTTGAATCGGCATAGCTCTTTTGTCCGGATCGGGCTACCTTGAGCCTGTCTCGAATCAACTTAACTCTCTGTTCGGACTCCTTAATCAAATCTGGTCCAAACAATCGACGATCTCCGGTTTAGGTCCCATAACAACGGTGTCCTGCACCTTCTTCCATCTGAGCCTCGAAAGGTGCCATCTTCAAGCTGGTTTGGTAACTGTTGTTGTAGGAAAATTCTGCATACGGCAAATTATCATCCCAGCTAGATCCATAATCTAGGGCACAAGCTCAAAGCATGTCCTCCAAAATCTGATTGACTCTCTCGATGCATCCATCGATCTGCGTGGGTGGAAAAGCTGTAATGAATTCCAATCGGGTTCACTATGTTTCGTGCAACTTGTTCAAAAATTTCGAGGTAAACCGGGTTCCTCTATCCGTCTGATGCCCCTCGGAACTCCGTGTAAGCACACAATTCTGGTCATGTATATCTTTGCCAACTTAGCAATCGCTATAGGTGGTCTTGACCGGAATGAAATGAGCTACCTTTGTTAAACGGTCGACTATAACCCAAATCGAGTCATATCCTGAGCGAGTCTTTGGCAATCCTGTGATAAAATCCATGCCTAGTTTATCCCACTTCCATTCGGTATCGGCAATGGTTGTAACAATCCTGCCGCTTCGATGTTCTGCCTTTACTTTCTCGACATACATCGCAAATCGCTACTTACTCCGCAATATCCTTCTTCATTCCGGTCCACCGAAAGTATTCTTCAAATCCAAGTACATCTTGGTATTTCGGTGAATCGAATAGGGCGAATCATGGGCTTCTTGTAAAATCAACTTCCTGATCTCTGGGTCATTGGGCACATAAACACGGTCTTCAAACCATAGGGTATCGTGCTCATCCTCATGAAATCCTTTAGCTTTTCCTTTGCTCATTTTCTCCTTTATAGAGGCAACTTCCTTATCCCTTTTGGGCTTCTCTCGATTTTGTCCATCAGCGTTGGATCGAATCTCCAATGCTGCTACATAGCCTCTCGGAACTATTTCCAAACATAGCTCTCGAAGGTCCTCGGCTAACTCATTGGGTATTCCTCCCATCATTAGAGTATTGACGTGGCTCTTATGGCTCAATGCATCTGCTACGACATTAGCCTTTCCAGGGTGATAATGCAATCTCATGTCATAATCCTTGATAAGCTCTAACCATCTCCTTTGTCTGAGATTCAATTCCTTCCGTGTGAAAATGTACTTCAAACTCTTGTGATCCGTGATATAGTTCACAATGATTTCCAATGAGAAAATGTCTCCACGTCTTCAAGGCATGCACAACGGCTGCTAGCTCCAAATCATGAGTGGCATAATTCAACTCATGGGGCTTAAGTTGTCGTGAAGCATACGAAACAACTCTTCCTTCCTGCATAAGCACTGCTCCAAGTCCTCGGCGTGAAGCGTGCAATACACCTCATAATCCTTAGTCTCGATCTGGCAATATCAAGACCGTGAGGTAACCAATCTTTTCTTCAACTCCTGAAAACTTGCCTCACAGTCCTCGATCCATATAAATTTGTTTTCCTTTTCAACAATTCTGTCACATAGGCTTAGCAATCCTTGAGAAATTCTCAATGAATCTTCGGTAGTATCCTGCGAGTCCAAGGAAACTCCGAATCTCTCCAACTGTCGTTGGTGCTTCCCATTTGGTTACGGTCTCAACTTTTGTGGGGTCAATCGCTATTCCTTCTCCGGATATAACATGTCCGAGAAATCCAACTTCCTTTAGCCAAAACTCACATTTGCTGAACTTGGCATACAACTGGTGTTCCTTAGTTTCTCCAAAACCAATCGCAAATGTTCCTTGTGTTCCTCTTCATTCTTCAAGAAAATCAAAATGTCATCAATGAACACCACGACGAACTTATCCAAAAACTCCATAAACACTTTGTTCATCGTGTTCATGAAATAGGCTGGTGCGTTAGTCAGTCCAAATGACATAACGGTATACTCGTCTGATCCATATCTCGTGGTAAATGCTTTGTCTTGGGTATGTCCTGCTCCGAATCTTCAATCGATGGTACCACGATCGCAAGTCGATCTTGGAAAACACCTTGGCTCCTTGCAAGCGATCAAACAGATCATTTATCATAGGTAGTGGGTACTTGTTCTTGATTGTTACTTCATTCAATCCACGATAATCAACAACCATTCTTAACGATCCATCCTTCTTCTCCACTAGCAAAACGGGTGATCCCCAAGGTGAAGAACTTGGGCGTATAAAACCTTTATCCAATAGTTCCTTAATCTGCTTCTTGATTTCCGCCAAATCCTGTCTTTGGCATCCTCAGACGGTCGCTTCAATATCGGGCCTGTTCCTCGCAAATACTCGATAAAAACTCAATGTCTCTATCCGTGGCATTCCCCGCAACTCTTCCGGAAATACATCAGATAATCCTTCACCATCGGTACTTCTTCCTGCACCACTCCTGATAAGCAATTAACTTGCGCTCTTCTCGGCTCGTGCCGTGATACATACTTAATCCTTCTTCCTTCTGGTGTGGTGAGCAAAATTGACTTTGTGGTGCAATCTATGTTTCCTCCGTACCTTGATAACCAATCCATACCTAATATCACATCCAATCCTTGGGATTCCATAACTATTAGGTCTGAGGGGAAAACATAGTGTCCAATCCTTAATGGCGATCGATCACACCATTTACTAGCCATGTACTCGCCTCCGGGTGAGGTTACTAGCATGGGTGACCTAAGGGCTTGGGTTGGTAACTTGTACTTATCCACAAATCCCTTTGATATGTATGAATGCGATGCACCAGATGTCGAAAAAGAACAAGCTGCAGTAAATGACTTAACCAAAAACTTACCGACATCGCATCGGGCTGATCTTCAACCTCCTCCACTTCAATGTGGTTCACCCGTCCCTGTTGAAAGGGTTGGGTTTCTTTCCGAGCTTCCATTGCCATTTCCATTACGCCTTACGGGCGATCATTGGCATAATGCCCAGTCTTGCGGCATTTAAAGCAAGTAATATGACTCAGTCTACTTTGGATGGTGTTGACGGGTTGGTGCGATTCTATCCATTGCTTCCTCCATTCCGTTCCCATTCTTGGTGCTATTATGGTTATGCGAATTACCTCCTCCATGGGTATGTCAAACTGAATTCCTGACTTAGGGATATAACGAGGTTTCTTTGAGCTCAGAGTTATACTTCCCTTGCCCATACTTCCGCTTGCAGTTCTCAATTCTTGCTGCTTTCCTTCAATCATGAGGGCTCGGTCTACTAACTCCTGGTAGTTATTGAACCGCTACCATCAACGACATGCTGAACTCATCATTCAGTCCTTCTAGAAACTTCTCCTGTTTAGCTGCATCGGTAGCAACGTCATCTGGGGCATAACGTGCTAATTTACTAAAGTCATCCACGTACTGGCCAACAGTCCTTCCTCCTTGGCGTAAGTTGCGAAACTCACGCTTCTTCATGGCCATAGCTCCTGCTGAAACATGGGCGGTCTTGAAAGCTTGCTGAAATTGATCCCATGTGACAAAGGTGTCTCTGAGGTAAGTGGCTGTGAAATTCTCCCACCATGTCATTGCGGGTCCTTCAAGCTGATGTGCTGCAAACTTCACTCTTTCTCCATCTGTGCATCCTGCAGTGGTCAGCTCCCTTCCTATCTTGCGGAGCCAGTCATCTGCTACAATTGGCTCGGTGCTACTGGAATACACCGGCGGGTTTAGTCTAAGGAAACGAGTCAGATGATCCGCAGGTGGTGGTGGTGGGTTGTTGTTGTTGTTGCCCTGGTTCTGCACCAATGTTTGAATCAGGGTGATACCTTCTTTGGATCGGTTGGGTGATCTCTGGCGGGAAAACTAATCCGGGGTCGCGTCTCGGAGGCATCAGATGGGTTTAGAAAAGATGAGAATTTAGAATAGAATGAGGTCTAAGGGAATCACTACCCAAATGCACATGAGCAAATACACACAAAATCACTTCATTCAATCAAACAAGGGCTTACAACGATCTAACTATCGCAAAAGTGCGTGTACTCTAATGTTTACATGGGGGAATACTACTAATATGTGGGGACTTCTACTAATTTGAACCGTGGAAGACTCCATAATGTCTGCTCCACTTCGTCTTCAAAGTCGGGTTCACTTGGATCCGAATCGATGTCGTCGATGTTGATGTAGTCGCTGGGCAATCGACATACTG
This sequence comes from Aegilops bicornis, assembly GCA_021605145.1. Classification (NCBI taxonomy): domain Eukaryota; kingdom Viridiplantae; phylum Streptophyta; class Magnoliopsida; order Poales; family Poaceae; genus Aegilops; species Aegilops bicornis. The sequence continues at coordinate 809,991,946 of CM038673.1, forward strand.
GTCTTCATTCCTGGCGCCAACTTCTTCTTGAGTTCTTCAATCTCGTACTTAAGATCGTTATTGTGTCTTGCTAGAGCTACGATCTCGTCCATATAGTCCTTGCGAGTTGTCTTTAGTTCTTCTTCAAGTTCGATGATCCTTCCCTTTGCATTCTGCAACTCCAACATATCATTGCACATCTGATTCTCCTGGCGTCGAATGTGCTGGTTTAACTCCTGGATGAACGCTGCAATGGATCTATCCTTCTTGGTGCTGACGACGTCCCATTTGTTATCTTGGCGTCCGCAAATCTGGTAGATAGTGTCCTTGAGGTCTTCTTGATAAACTTCTCCAATGCGTCCCATGGTGATGTGAGCTGCCATGCTCTTTCCCAGACTCCAAGTTGGTGCAATCGAAAACGCTATCTATAGGCTTGGTGATTGGGGCGAATGTCCTTCCCGAACGTGAGCTTGAATCTTCCAGCTCCACTTCGTGCGAGTGGCGTTGAAAGTCCCGGTGAAGCTTGGTAGTCCAATGTTCGTGTACTTGGTAACTTCCTTCAAGTGAAATCCAAAAGGTGTGCCTTCATCCGGTTGGGTGTACTTGATCTTCGCGTCCGCCATCCTAAAGAGAGTAGAAAAGATGAGGAGTTAGAAAATGGGAAGAGAATAGTGATCTATGGCTTTATCTTAGTGGTCGTGTCTCTACGGTCAACAGTGTGCTCGATACCATTCTCTGTGGCGACCGGACCGAATGGATCTAGTGCTCTGTGCTCGGTGTCATCCTCGGATCGAATGCCGACACCACACAGTACTTCGAAGGATTTATAGCAGAGTAGCAATCACACACTTATTACATCGTTGTCCACAAGGGAACTTAATACAATAATATGGCTTAAGGCCATCTAACCATAACAGCGGAAGGCTTGGAAGACAAGTGAGTCCATCAACTCCATCGGCATCACCGAGTATAGAACCACGACCTAACACCTTACTGTCGTGCAGAAAAGTCTGCATAGCGTGAAAGTTGCAGCCCAAAACGGGTCAAGACATGGAATATGCCGCAATGTAACACATAGAAAACAATGAAGCAACAAGCCTATACTACATGCATATATGGCTGGTGGTAAGGCTCTCTGATTTACATTTTGCATAAAGCTGATTTTTCCCTACATCAAAGGAATAATTTTTTTTTACTATCATGGTGGTTGTTAAACATTGAGAATGGTTGACAGCATCCTCAATCCCAATTAAAAGTACTCATTAAAACCCAATAACTTTATTATTAGAAGTAACATGTTGAGATTCACATGATATTCAAGTACTAGATACTCAAGATGTCCATAATCGGGGACACGGCTAATCATGATTAGTTTTACACTCTGCGAGAGGTTTGCACTTTTCCCCACAAGACTCGATCGCCTCCGCTTTGGTTCTCGCACTACATGGTGTTTGAGAAACGGATGACCGAGACATAGTCTTTCGTGCGCTTAGCACCTTACATGTGGGTAGACCATACCAACCTAAATCCCCTACATCAGCTAGCCTACCCGTAAGAGTTCGCACAACTTAGTCAACTACGCCAGAGCCCATAATTGGCTTGTGGCTGCACACGGAAGTTTCCAGTTTGAATAATCTTATGATCCCTTAGAGACATGTTGGCGGTCCGAAGAAATACAGGCAAGTCCTGATAGAAACCAAGTGCCTCAATCCACCCAGATGTGTGTTTAGGTTGCCACCTTAGATAAACCATTAATTAACAATCTCACATCTGTCATGGATATTCACTCACCCAATCCACGTCTACTAGCATAGCATGGCATAATTAAGCAAACGTAGAAGTAACTCCCAAGGTTTCATAAGTAAAACAGTAATAGGTACTACCTCAATCTACTTCCCATCCCACAATTTAATTAGATCCTAATCATGCAAGTGTTTGAGGGTTGATCTAATGCATAAAAACTGGGTATGAGAAGAGTATGATCAAAGTGTTACTTGCCTTCTAGCGATGATCCATGAAACCTAGAGATTCAAGTAACAAAGCGGCGCACTCGTGATCTAACGCAGCAGACAAACAACAAGCATACAATAAGTACTCATCTAATGCACAGGGAAATCTCGAATAAAAGATCTAACCAGATAGTTCAACATAAGAACCCTGGTTGCAAAAGAATCGAATCAAATAAAGCATCGAAAGTCGGAACTCGAGAGAGAACGACTCGGTTTATCAATCTGAAATAAAGTCAAAAATTTACAGGAGCAAAACTCTGGGTCAGTAGGATCGTCGGAACGGCGGTTTCAGAATGTGAAACTCCAGGCGCTTGAATCACCTGATTCCGATAAACGAGCAAGAAATAAAACAGATTTGAAAATCGGATCGGAAATCGAATCTGAAAAATAACGGATTAAATCCGATTAAAAGAAAACGACGAACAGATTAAATAACGGACGTTCGTTAACAGAACTAATCCAACGAACACGTTCATTGAAACGAACGGTTCGGTGAACATTCGTTAATTAAGAAAACCGAAAAATTAAAAACCATCTAGGTTTTGAAAAAAAAAACCGAACAACGAACGAAAACCGGATCGGGTTTTTCTAAAAAAAACCCGGATCGGGCGGGGCGGTTACTCCGGTGGCTTCGCCGGGCGGGCTCCGGGGTCCGCGGGTCGGGCGGGTCGGGAGGGGCGGCGAGGGGCGGCGGGTTCCGGGCCGGCGAGAACGACGGCGGCGGGGCTCGGTTGCGGGCGGCGGCGGCGGTGAGAGAGAGGGGGGCGGCCGCAGTATAAATAGAGGGGGGGGTGGCTGGTGGCTTGGGAAGGGGCAAGCTGGGCCGGGCGGCGGGCGGCCGACGCTGCCCCCGAGCGGGACTCAAGCGGGCGAAGGAGATCACATGGAGGGAGAGGGAGGTGGGCCAGGCCAAGGGCGAAGCGCGGCTGGCTGGGCCGGCTGGGCCTTGGCCCGGGGGGGGGCAGTATTATTATTATTTTTATTTATTTATTTAAAACAAAACAAAACGGATTAAAAAAAATACCAAACGAACTCCGATTTTAATAAAAATAATTTTCCCCGACTCCTAAAAATGAGTCGAACAAAATGAACTTTAAAATCGGCAAACATGCATAAATTTTTAAAATGCTCATTTTTGCCTAAGCAAAATAAATCTTCCAAAACCAAATTTTGATTTATTTATAAAATCTCCATTTTTCCTAAATGTTGGGAAAGTCATATTATTCCCTCTCTTAAAATTTTGTATCGGAAAAACTTTATGAAGATAATTAAATAAATCCAATGATCCTATTTTCAAAATTTGAGAAATCCCAAATATGAAAATAATGAAACTTCCAACTCTCTCGAGGGTCCTTGAGTTGCGTGAAATTTTCTAGGATCGGAAAATGCGAGAAAAATATGATATGCATGATGACCTAATGTATAACATTCCAAATTGAAAATTTGGGATGTTACGATTATGACGTTATCCAGGCAATGATCATGTATATAGGCATCACGTTCGTGACAAGTAGACCGAAACGATTCTGCATCTACTACTATTACTCCACTCATCGACCGCTATCCAGCATGCATCTAGAGTATTAAGTTAAAAACAGAGTAACGCCTTAAGCAAGATGACATGATGTAGAGGAATAAATTCATGCAATATGATAAATACCCCATCTTGTTATCCTCGATGGCAACAATACAATACGTGCCTTGCAACCCCTTACATCACTAGGTAAGGACACATAAGATTGAACCCAAAGCTAAGCACTTCTCCCATTGCAAGAACTACCAATCTAGTTGGCCAAACCAAGCGGATAATTCAAGAGACTTGCAAAGATAACTTAGTCATACATAAAAGAATTCAGAGAAGAATCAAATATTTTCCATAGATAAGCTGGATCATAAACCCACAATTCATCGGTCTCAACAAACACACACCGCAAAAAGAAGATTACATCGAATAGATCTCCACGAGAGAGGGAGAACATTGTATTGAGATCCAAAAGAGAGAAGAAGCCATCTAGCTACTAGCTATGGACCCGAAGGTCCAAGTAAACTACTCACACTTCATCGGAGGGCTATGGTGTTGATGTAGAAGCCCTCCGTGGTAGATGCCCCCTCGTGAAGCTCCTAACAGGCCCCAAGATGGGATCTCGTGGATACAGGAAGTTCTGGCGGTGGAATTAGGTTTTGGCTCCCCTTGATCTATTGGGGGTAATGAGGTATATATAGGAGGAAGGAGAATGCGTCGGTGGAGCGTCGAGGGCCCACGAGGCAGAGGCGCGCCCGAGGGGGCGCGTCCCCCACCCTCGTGACCGCCTCTCGCACTCCTTGGAGTAGGGTCCAAGTCTCCTGGATCACGTTCGGTGAGAAAATCATGTCCCCGAAGGTTTCATTCCGTTTGGACTCCGTTTGATATTCCGTTTCTTCGAAACACTGAAATAGGCAAAAAACGACAATTACAGGCTGGGCCTCCGGTTAATAGGTTAGTCCCAAAAATAATATAAAAGTGGAAAATAAAGCCCATTATAGTCCAAAACAATAGATAAAGTAGCATGGAGCAATCTAAAATTATAGATACGTTGGAGACGTATCAAGCAACAGCGGCGGGCTGGGCTGCGTGTGCAGGCGCTGAAGCTCACGGTCGCGGTTGGCGACCCAGACGACGGCCACCGAGGAGATGGAGTTGACTGATCCACTCCTTCTACTCCTGTGCGCGCGGCGGCGCATCCGGTGACGGGGACCGGCAGTGTAGAGCGGGGCAGCGTGTTCAGCGACGGCGACCGAGGGTGTAGAGCGTGACGGCGCATTCGACGACGCACGCCTGGCAGCACCATTGCCGGAGAAAAGCTTGCTAGCGCCCAGCCTCGACGACATGTCGTACGTGTGCCCCTCCATCCCCCACCCTCCACACGCATGGTAGTCGCCATTGGCCTCCCCCCTGCCGAAGTTTGCCGCCGTCGATGGGCGGAGAAGAGGAGAGAGAGCGGCGGCGGCTCAATCCATTTCGGCTTAGCGAGGGCTCGATCCAGACCGAGGTTGGCGCGTGGGTGGCTCCATCCAGATCGAGGTTGGCGCGTGGGCGGCTCCATCCAGATCGAGGACGGCGCGGCGGCGGCTCCATCCAAATCAAGGACGGCGCGACAGTTGAGCGTCACGGTTGGGCTCGTCACTGGTTGCCGGCGGGGGAGATGGAGGGCGACGGCGTGGGTGGGCATCAAAGGTAATTTTTCCAGTCATATTTTCACAGAGGGGAGAGAGATGGAGAAGAAGGGAGGGGTGCATGTGTAAAATTTACGCCACGTAGGCAAAAAAAATGGGTCCCATCTGTCATAATCTTAGTTAATAGAGCCAAATCCGCCGATCAGTGTTTTTTGCAAAAACATTACTGAAGACATGATGTTTTCTGTAAAAAAAATGTATTGTAGTGTTTTTCGCAAACCTGACCTTCATACTGGTGGTTTTATGCAATTTACTGCTCAGCCACTTGATGTTAAACTCTGTATGCATAACTAGACCTAGCTAACTCCAAGATTCGATGTGTTAAATTAAAGTACCAATCAGGCATGTTCACCACTTTGTACGTGTGTGCTCTTGCATTGCTTACTAGATCTTGTTGTATATGATGGTCCAGGGTACTTGTGGCTATCTTGATCCTGAATACATGCAAGTTAACTGACAAAAGGATTGTTGTCGGCGACTTTCCTGTCCTACAAAAGAGAAAAAACTATATGCAATGTTGGCGAGCCACGTGAACGGCCAAGAAAGCATGGCATTGTTGAGAGGAATTGCGGACCTGGCCATTAGGGAAGAGGGGGCGGCAGGGAACGTCGGGGGAGTCGCCGGGGGCGAGGATTGGGGAGGAGGAGAGGCAGAGGAGGGTGGGGATTTTTACTCGACCGCCAAAAGATGGAGTAAATATAGGTGTCGGATGCGCAGTGAAGACTTTTTTTCAAATGATAAGTGTCACACGTGTGACACGAAGTAACACCACCCTGACATTTTTTACACTAAAGTTGTCATCCGAGAAAAAACAAATCCCCAAAAACTGAAACTCGCCATCCAAACAGAAAATTGCCATGCTTCACAACTAAACTTGCCATCCTCTTGTAACTAAAGTTGCCATCAAAAAACTTCATGGCGGAATTGCTTCGTGCCACATGTGTGGTACTTATCAGGGTCCAAAATGTTGGGGAACATAGTAATTCAAAAACAATTCCTACGATCATGCAAGATCTATCTAGGAGAAGCATAGCAATGAGCGGGGAGAGTGTGTCCACATACCCTCGTAGACCGAAACCTGAAGCGTTTAGTAATCGGTTGATGTAGTCGAACGTCTTCACGATCCAACTGATCCAAAGTACCGAATGTACGACACCTCCGTGTTCAGCACATGTTCAGCACGATGACGTCCCTCGAGATCTAGATCCAGTAGAGGGTCGAGGGAGAGTTCCGACAGCAGGACGACGTGACAGCGGTGTTGATGATGTGATCCGCACAGGGCTTCGCCTAAGCACTACGACAATATGACCGAGGTGGTAAACTGTGGAGGGGGGCACCGCACACGGCTAAGAAACAACTATTGTGCTTTGGGGTGCCCCCTGCCCCCTATATAAAGGAGGAGAGGGAGGAGGCCGGCGGCCATGAGGGGGCGCGCCAAGGGGGAGTCCAACTAGGATTCCCAATCCTAGTTGGAGTCCCCTTCCTTTTCCAAGAGGGGGGGGAGAGGGAAGAAGGAGGGGAGGGAGAAGGAAAGAGGGAGGCGCCGCCCCCTCCCTAGTCCAATTCGGACTTACCAGGGGGGGGCACCCTTTGCGGCCCTCCTCCCCTTTCCACTAAGACCCATGAAGGCCCAATACTTCCCGGGGGGTTCCGGTAACCCCTCGGTACCCCAAAAAATATCCGAACCTTTCTGAAACCATTCTGGTGTCCGAATACCTTAGTCCAATATATCAATCTTTACCTCTCGACCATTTTGAGACTCCTCGTCATGTCCGTGATATCATCCGGGACTCCGAACAAACTTCGGTCACCAAAACACATAACTCATAATACAAATCGTCATCGAACGTTAAGCGTGCGGACCCTACGGGTTCGAGAATTATGTAGACATGACCGAGACACATCTCCGGTCAATAACCAATAGCTGAAACTGGATGCTCATATTTGTTCCCACATATTCTACGAAGATCTTTATCGGTCAAACCGCATAACAACATACGTTGTTCCCTTTGTCATCGGTATGTTACTTGCCCGAGATTCGATCGTCGGTATTATTATACCTAGTTCAATCTCGTTACCGGCAAGTCTCTTTACTCGTTCCATAATGCACATCCCGCAACTAACTCATTAGTCACATTGCTTGCAAGGCTTATAGTGATGTGCATTACAGAGAGGGCCCAAAGATACCTCTCCGATACACGGAGTGACAAATCCTAATCTCGATCTATGCCAAGCCAACAAACACCTTCGGAGACACCTGTAGAGCATCTTTATAATCACCCAGTTATGTTGTGACGGTTGATAGCACACAAGGTGTTCCTCCGGTATTCGGGAGTTGCATAATCTCATAGTCAGAGGAACATGTATAAGTCATGAAGAAAGCAATAGAAATAAAACTAAACGATCATAATGCTAAGCTAATTGATGGGTCTTGTCCATCACATCATTCTCTAGTGATGTGATCCCATTTATCAACTGATAACTCATGCCCATGATCAGGAAACATAACCATCTTTGATTAACGAGCTAGTCAAGTAGATGCATACTAGGGACACTATGTTTTGTCTATGTACTCACACATGTACTAAGTTTCCGGTTAATACAATTCTAGCATGAATAATAAACATTTATCATGATATAAGGAAACATAAATAACAACTTTATTATTGCCTTCAGGGCATATTTCCTTTAGTCTCCCACTTGCACTAGATTCAATAATCTAGATTACATAGTAATGATTCTAACACCCATGGAGTCTTGGTGCTGATCATGTTTTGCTCATGAAAGAGGCTTAGTCAACGGGTCTGCAACATTCAGATCTGATGTATTTTGCAAATCTCTATGTCTCCCTCCTTGACTTGATCACGGATGGAATTGAAGCGTCTCTTGATGTGTTTGGTTCTTTTATGAAATCTGGATTCCTTCGCCAAGTTGTTGCTCCAGTATTGTCACAAAAGATTTTCATTGGACCCGATGCACTAGGTATTACACCCAGATCGGATATGAACTCCTTCATCCAGACTACTTCATTTGCTGCTTCCGAAGCAGCTATGTACTTCGCTTCACATGTAGATCCCGCCACGACGCTCTGCTTGGAGCTACACCAGCTAACAACTCCACCATTCAATATAAATACATATCTAGTTTGTGACTTAGAGTCATCCGAATTAGTGTCAAAGCTTACATCGACGTAACCAATTACGACGAGTTCTTTGTCACCTCCATAAACGAGAAACATATCCTTGGTCCTTTTCAGGTATTTCAGGATGTTCTTGACCGTTGTCCAGTGATCCACTCCTGGATTACTTTGATACCTCCCTGCTATACTTATAGCAAGACACACATCAGGTCTGGTACACAACATTGCATACATGATAGAACCTATGGCTGAGGCATAGGGAATGACTTTCATTTTCTCTCTATCTTCTGCAGTGGTCGGGCATTGAGTCTGACTCAATTTCACACCTTGTAACACATGCAAGAACCCTTTCTTTGACTGATCCATTTTGAACTTCTTCAAAACTTTATCAAGGTATGTCCATTGTGAAAGTCCAGTTAAGCGTCTTGATCTATCTCTATAGATCTTGATGCCCAATATATAAGCAGCTTCACCAAGGTCTTTCATTGAAAAGTTCTTATTCAAGTATCCTTTTATGCTATCCAGAAATTCTATATCATTTCCAATCAGCAATATGTCATCCATATATAATATTAGAAATGCTAAAGAGCTCCCACTCATTTTCTTGTAAATACAGACTTCTCCAAAAGTCTGTATAAAACAATATGCTTCGATCACACTATCAAAGCGTATATTCCAACTCCGAGAGGCTTGCACCAGTCCATAAATGGATCGCTGGAGCTTGCACACATTGTTAGCACCTTTAGGATCGACAAAACCTTCTGCTTGCATCATATACAACTCTTCTTTAAGATATTCATTAAGGAATACAGTTTTGACATCCATCTGCCAGATTTCATAATCATAAAATGCGGCAATTGCTAACATGATTCAGACAGACTTAAGCATCGCTACGGGTGAGAAGGTCTCATCGTAGTCAACTCCTTGAACTTGTCGAAAACCTTTCGCAACAAGTCGAGCTTTGTAGACAGTAACATTACCGTCAGCGTCAGTCTTCTTGAAGATCCATTTATTCTCTATGGCTTGCCGATCACCGGGCAAGTCAACCAAAGTCCATACTTTGTTCTCATACATGGATCCCATATCAGATTTCATGGCCTCAAGCCATTTCGCGGAATCTGGGCTCATCATCGCTTCCTCATAGTTCGTAGGTTCGTCATGGTCTAGTAACACGACTTCCAGAACAGGATTACCCTACCACTCTAGTGCGGATCGTACTCTGGTTGACCTACGAGGTTCGGTAGTAACTTGATCTGAAGTTTCATGATCATCATCATTAGCTTCCTCACTAATTGGTGTAGGAATCACTGGAACTGATTTCTGTGATGAACTACTTTCCAATTCGGGAGAAGGTACAATTACCTCATCAAGTTCTACTTTCCTCCCACTCACTTCTTTCGAGAGAAACTCCTTCTCTAGAAAGGATCCATTCTTAGCAACGAATATCTTGCCTTCGAATCTGTGATAGAAGGTGTACCCAACAGTCTCCTTTCAGTATCCTATGAAGACAGATTTCTTCGATTTGGGTTCGAGATTATCAGGTTGAAGCTTTTTTACATAAGCATCACAACCCCAAACTTTAAGAAATGACAACTTAGGTTTCTTGCTAGACCACAGTTTATATGGTGTCGTCTCAACAGATTTAGATGGTGCCCTATTTAACATGAATGCAACCGTCTCTAAAGCATAAACCCAAAATGATAGTGGTAAATTGGTAAGGGACATCATAGATCACACCATATCTAATAAAGTACGGTTACGACGTTCGGACACACCATTACGCTGTGGTGTTCCAGGTGGTGTGAGTTGCGAAACTATTCCACATTGTTTGAAATGAAGACCAAACTCATGACTCAAATATTCACCTCCATGATCAGATCGTAGAAATTTTATTTTCTTGTTAGGATGATTTTCCACTTTACTCTAAATTCTTTGAACTTTTCAAATGTTTCAGACTTATGTTTCATCAAGTAGATATACCCATATCTGCTCAAATCATCTGTGAAGGTCAGAAAATAACGATACCCGCTGCGAGCCTCAACACTCATCGGACCGCATACATCAATATGTATTATTTCTAACAAGTCAGTTGCTTGCTCCATTGTTCCAGAGAACGGAGTCTTAGTCATCTTGCCCATGAGGCACTAATCGCAAGCATCAAGTGATTCATAAGCAAGTGATTCCAAAAGACCATCAGCATTGAATTTCTTCATGCGCTTTACACCAATATGACCTAAACGGCAGTGCCACAAATAAGTTGCACTATCATTATTAACTTTGCATCTTTTGGCTTCAATATTATGAATATGTGTATCACTATAATTGAGATTCAATAAACATAGACCACTCATCAAGGGTGCATGACCATAAAAGATATTACTCATATAAATAGAACAACCATTATTCTCCGATTTAAATGAATAACCATCTCACATCAAACAGGATCCAGATATAATGTTCATGCTTAACGCTGGCACCAAATAACAATTATTCAGGTCTAAAACTAATCCCGAAGATAGATTTAGAGGTGGCGTGCCGACGGTGATCACATCTACTTTGGAACCATTTCCCACGCGCATCGTCACCTCGTCCTTAACCAATCTTCGTTTAATATGTAGCCCATGTTTCGAGTTGCAAATATGAGCAACAGAACCAGTATCAAATACCCAGGAGCTACTACGAGCATTAGTAAAGTACACATCAATAACATGTATAACAAATATACCTTTGACTTTGCCATCCTTCTTATCTACCAAATACTTGGGGCAGTTCCGCTTCCAGTGACCAGTCGCTTTGCAGTAGAAGCACTCAGTTTCAAGCTTAGGTCCATACTTGGACTTCTTCACTTGAGCAGCAACTTGCTTGCCGTTCTTCTTGAAGTTCCCCTTCTTCCCTTTGCCTTTTTTTGAAACTAGTGGTCTTGTCAACCATCAAAACTTGATGCTCCTTCTTGATTTCTACCTCTGCAGCCTTTAGCATCGCGAAGAGCTCGGGAATCGTCTTTTCCATCCCTTGCATACTATAGTTCATTACGAAGCCTTTATAGCTTGGTGGAAGTGATTGAAGAACTCTGTCAATAACACTATCATCAGGAAGATTAACTCCCAGCTGAGTCAAGTGGTTATGGTACCCAGACATTCTGAGTATGTGTTCACTGACAGAACTATTCTCCTCTATCTTGTAGCTATATAACTTGTTGGAGACTTCATATCTCTCAACTCAGGCATTTACCTGAAATATTAACTTCAACTCCTAGAACATCTCATATGCTCCATGACGTTAAAAACATCTTTGAAGTCCCGATTCTAATCCGTAAAGCATGGCACACTGAACTATCGAGTAGTCATTAGCTTTGCTCTGCCAGATGTTCATAACGTCTGTAGTTGCTGCTGCAGCGGGTTTTGCACCTAGCGGTGCTTCCAGGATGTAATTCTTCTGTGCAGCAATGAGGATAATCCTCAAGTTACGGACCCAGTCCGTGTAGTTGCTACCATCATCTTTCAACTTAGTTTTCTCTAGGAACATATTAAAATTGAAAGGAACGGTAGCACGGGCCATTTATCTACAACAATATAGACATGCAAAAATGATCAGGTACTAAGTTCATGATAAATTAAAGTTCAATTAATCATATTACTAAAGAACTCCCACTTAGATAGACATCCCTCTAGTCTCTAAATGATCACGTGATCCATATCAACTAAACCATGTCCGATCATCATGTGAGATGGAGTAGTTTCCAATGGTGAACATCTCTATGTTGATCATATCTACTATATGATTCACGTTCGACCTTTCAGTATCAGTGTTCCGAGGCCATATCTGCATATGCTAGGCTCGTCAAGTTTAACCCAAGTATTATGTGCGTGCAAAACTGGCTTGCACCTGTTGTATGTGAACGTAGAGCTTATCACACCCGATCATCACGTGGTGTCTCGGCACGACAAACTGTAGCAATGGTGCATACTCAGGGAGAACACTTATATCTTGAAATTTAGTGAGGGATCATCTTATAATGCCACCGCCGTACTAAGCAAAATAAGATGCATAAAAGATAAACATCACATGCAATCAAAATATGTGACATGATATGGCCATCATCATCTTGTGCCTTTGATATCCATCTCCAAAGCACCGTCATGATCTCCATCGTCACCGGCTTCACACCTTGATCTCTGATGTCTACTACACAACCTTCTTCTTGTAGACGTTGTTGGGCCTCCAAGTGCAGAGGTTTGTAGGACAGTAGCAAATTTCCCTCAAGTGGATGACCTAAGGTTTATCAATCCGTGGGAGGCGTGAAGATGGTCTCTGTCAAACAACCCTGCAATGAAATAACAAAGAGTCTCTTGTGTCCCCAACACACCCAATACAATGGTAAATTGTATAGGTGCACTAGTTCTGTGAAGAGATGGTGATACAAGTGCAATATGGATAGTAGATATAGGTTTTTGTAATCTGAAAATATAAAAACAGCAAGGTAGCAAGTGATAAAAGTGAGCGTAAACGGGCAATGCTAGTAAACAAGGCCTAGGGTTCATACTTTCACTAGTGCAAGTTCTCTCAACAATAATTGCATAATTGGATCATATAACTATCCCTCAACATGCAACAAAGAGTCACTCCAAAGTCACTAATAGCAGAGAAAAAACGAAGAGATTATGGTAGGGTATGAAACCACCTCAAAGTTATTCTTTCTGATAGATCTATTCAAGAGTCCGTAATAAAATAACACGAAGCTATTCTTTCCATTCGATCTATCCTAGAGTTTGTACTAGAATAACACCTTAAGACACAAATCAACCAAAACCCTAATGTCACCTAGATACTCCAATGTCACCTCAAGTATCCGCAGGTATGATTATACGATATGCATCACAATCTCAGATTCATCTATTCAACCAACACAAAGAACTTCAAAGAGTGCCCCAAAGTTTCTAACGGAGAGTCAAGATGAAAACGTGTGCCAACCCCTATGCATACATTGTTGGGTAACATAGTAATTTCAAAAAAATCCTACGCACACTGCTACCTCTTGAGCATGCGTTGGTTTTCCCTTGAAGAGGAAAGGGTGATGCAGCAAAGTAGCGTAAGTATTTCCCTCAGTTTTTGAGAACCAAGGTATCAATCCAAAGAGGAGGCCACACGCAAGTCCCTCGTACCTACACAAACAAATAAGAACCTTGCAACCAACGCGATAAATGGATTGTCAATCCCTTCACGGCCACTTGCAAAAGTGAGATCTGATAGAGATGATAAGATAATATTTTTGGTATTTTTATGATAAAAATAAAAATAAAGATTGCAAAATAAACAGTGATAGAAATAGCTAGTTGTAGGGAGATTAATATGATGGAACATAGACCCGGGAGCCATAGGTTTCACTAGTGGCTTCTCTCAAGATAGCATAAGTATTACGGTGGGTGAACAAATTACTGTCGAGCAATTGATATAACTGAGCATAGTTATGACAATATCTAGGCGTGCATGATCATGTATATAGGCATCACGTCCGCGACAAGTAGAACGACTCCTGCCTGCATCTACTACTATTACTCCACACATCGACCGCTATCCAGCATGCATCTAGAGTATTAAGTTCATAAGAGTAGAGTAACGCAATAGGCAAGATGACGTGATGTAGAGGGATAAACTCAAGCAATATGATATAAACCCCATCTTTTTATCCTTGATGGCAACAATATAATACGCGTCGTTTTCCCTTCTTTCACTAGGATCGAGCAATGCAAGATTGAACCCAAAGCTAAGCACTTCTCCCATTGCAAGAAAGATCAATCTAGTAGGCCAAACCAAACTGATAATTCAAAGAGACTTGCAAAGATACCTGTCGGTGTCAAAACCGAAGGATCTCGGGTAGGGGGTCCCGAACTGTGCGTCTAGGTGGATGGTAACAGGAGACAAGGGACACGATGTTTTTACCCAGGTTCGGGCCCTCTCGATGGAGGTAATACCCTACTCCTGCTTGATTAATATTGATGATATGGGTAGTACAAGAGTAGATCTACCACGAGATCAAGGAGGCTAAACCCTAGAAGCTAGCCTATGGTATGATTATTGTTCGTCCCTACGGACTAAAACCCTCCGGTTTATGTAGACACCGGATAGGGTTAGGGTTACTCAGAGTCGGTTTGAATGGTAGGAGATCTACATATCCGTATCGCCAAGCTTGCCTTCCACGCCAAGGAAAGTCCCATCCGGACACGGGACGAAGTCTTAAATCTTGTATCTTCATAGTCTAGGAGTCCGGCCAAAGATGATAGTTCGGCTATCCGGACACCCCTAGTCCAGGACTCCCTCGGTAGCCCCGAACCAGGCTTCAATGACGCATTTAGTCCGGCCGCATATTGTCTTCGGCATTGCAAGGCGGGTTCCTCCTCCGAATACTTCATAGAAGGTTTTGAACACAAGGATAGTGTCCGCTCGCAAAACAAGTTCCACATACTACCGTAGAGAGAATAACTTTTGCACAGATCTGCTGACGTATTCCGCGGCGTGACATCACACCACGGCCAGGCCTTTATTCGAATCGGTTTTTACTGTCCACCTCAGCGCGTTGAGCGAGGCGGTTTCCTTGGCACGTTTTATCAAAGCGTAGATCATGCCCCCTTATTCCGGGATTCTTATCAATACCGACGTGGGTAACCCGACCGTGCCCGTTGGCACGCCTCCTCTATCGAAGGCGAGTCCCAATCGACCGCGGGGAGGGCTCTTGGTATTCAACCTCTTTATAATGAGACCAATGCCCTCTTCTTTTTTCCACCCTCCATCGAGTTCGCCTCGCGCTTCGAGTTCTAACACCCAAAGCTTCAGATTTAGGCGCTTCGGACCTTCGACGATGTCCGGCTCCGACCAGCATGGCCGATGGATGTCTTCTTCCGCATGTAAGAAGATGTGCAAAGCTGCGAGACGCCGAGTATCTAACCGCGAGATTTCACATAGGCTGCCTGCTCCGGGGCAGGTCATTCCCACTCCGAGCCCGGCGAGAGCGTGGTGTTCGTGTCTCACTTCCTTCGGGGTTTAGGCTTCCCACGGATCCCTTTGTCGGGGCTCATGTTTTATTATGGGCTGGATTTCTATGACTTGAATCCGGAGTCCATCCTCCATATCTCGTCATTCATTGTTGTATGTGAAGCCTTCCTCCATATTACCCCTCACTTTGGATTATGGCTCAAGACCTTCAAGGTGGAGCCGAAGATGATCGAGGGGCAACAAGCAGAGTGCCGAGGGGCGGTCATAAGCAAGCGTGCTGATGCTCCGTGGCCCGAGGGCTCTTTTCAAGAGGAGCTTGGTTTGTGGCAATGGGAGTGGTTTTATATCACCGCTCCCGGGCACCAAATGGGTGGCGCCACCCGCCTTCCTTCGAGGTCCACCACAGCGGCTGGCATCATGGGTCAACAAGGGGCTCGACTGGGGGCCGTCCAAGGACGTTCCTCTGTTGCAGGGCCGTATTCGAGACCTCCAAGAAAGAGAGATCAATCTGGTCGCAGTGGCGCATGTTATGTTGATTCGGCGCCTTCTGCCCTGCAAACGTCGCCCCCTCCGTCTGTGGGAATTTAATCCGGAGGGACCACGAGCTCTCCAACATTTTATGGGCACGACGCCCATGGAGATGTATAAACTGTTCTTCGGATCACAAGAAAAGTGTCCGGACCTGACTGAGGACGCAGGACTAAGCTGCAATCGCCCAGATACTCAAGTAAGTAGTCCTGTACCCGGACAGGCTGTCCGTTCATTTATCATAAACTTGCCCGTAAAGGAGCCGTTTCTTGAACAGGAGTGGATAGCGAAGGCAAAGTTGATAAGGTGTCCGACTCCCCTCCCAGAGACCACGCCGGATCCCATGCTGACCAAGATGTTGAAGGCCGTGCCTTTTAAAGAAGGCGAAGGGGGAGCAAGGAAGCAACTGCCTCCATGAAGGAGGCTTTCGAGGAAGGAGGGATCAAAAGTCCCACCCTCCAGGGAGAGAAGAGGACCGCTTCGGAAGATCCGGAGGTCAAGGCCTCAAAGAGGGGAAAGAAATCTTCGTCAGAGAGTCCGGCGCTGGGAAGTAACCCAGCCGCACTATTTCCCCAAGGGGATCAGCCCTCCAGCGAGCCGTAAGTAAAAAGAAGGGGTCTTGTAATAAAGAACATCCTCAGATTTGTTTACGAAGATAACCGAAATTGTACCTTGTAGTTCGGATCTCAGCCCTTCTCAGTGAGCTCGTCTTCGGGGGATCTTCTTCCGGAGATGATGGAGAGCGAAACGCCTCCACCTGTCGCACCTTCATGCGAGGCGGACTACCCTGAGGTGTCGTCGCGGAGGGATTCTCCGAGTCCGGCGGGGCCGGAAGGTCCGGCGCCAACTGGCGTGCGGTCGGAGGAGCTGAAGGATCTGCTCAGGCGAGCGGCTATCTCAGAAGATCACCGTGCGCTAATGGGTATGGTGATTGAAAGAATTGCATCCGCTGAGAGCGGATTGCATGAAGCCGTCAGAAGGTTACTGATGGGGTTCGAGGTACGCAAAAATGATGTACCTTCTGACAGTTATGCATATAGAATGCACCCTGTATAGATAGTAGCCCCTGAGACTCAGTATGTTGTCAAAATTGACAGCGTGCCGAGGATCATAATCTCAGTTATAACATATCGCCGCTCCTAAATAGGTGGCGGGCGTCCGTGGCTAGCCGAATCGATGATTTTGCCGAACTAAAGCGGCAACTTGACGAGGTGGATCACGGACATCGCTACCGTCAATAAACGATTTGACGAGTCACAAGGTATGCGACTTCTCCGCGGACACCTGGTAAGGGAGCTTGACGCCCATGCCTTACTGCTTGTATGCTTTTGATGCAGACGGTGCCGCTGCTGTGGAGGAGCTGCGGGCGGAACTCGCCCGAGCTAAAGAGCAAGCCAGAAATAGTAATGCGGCCGCTTTAAGGGCGGCCGAAGAGCTAAAAGCCGAACGGGCTGCTCACTGCCGAAGAAAAGAGGAAATGGCTGATATGGCCATAAAGTTGAAGAATACTACCGACCACTTCGAGGTTCTTGAAAAAGAACGTCAAAGCGGAGCAAGAGGACCTGAAAAAAGGCCACCGCCAATCCAAGGATGCCCGCTTTCGCTTTGAGAGCTGCCAAGGAGGAGCTGAGTCAGGCGGGGCTATTGCGGCTGGAAAACCGTTTCTGGGCGGAGGAAATATACGGATCCGGCGTATGCTCGGTTGGACAAGTTGTGGAGTTCGGAGGATGCTTATCTGGACTTAGCGGCGAAGCGCTGCGACGCGATTGAGCACTTCCGAGGCGGAAAGGGGCACATTAGGGAAGAGCTATATTGGTCGCAATTCCATAGTCCGGAGCGTCCTCTTCCGTTGACCGATCGTTTGGCCGAATGGACCGAGCTGAATCGATTATCCGGACTTGCCATGAAGCATGACATGACTCATTTGTGGCCAGGCGGACCCCAGCCAAAGAGTTATTTTGGCTTAGTGCAGCAGTTCCTTGGTGCGGTACCGCGTATCGACGCAATGAAGCGGTCGGCGTGTATTGAGGGAGCGCGGATGGCTCTTGCCCATGTCAAGACATACTGGGCGGAGGTGAAGGCCACCGACGTTGCATCCCAAGATTTGGACAGGAGCCGAGTACCTGCTGAGCACTATTTTGAGGAAGTCTGCAGGCGCTGCTTAATAGAGACGCAGTGCTCGAAGGATATTATGTTTAAATGACATGTATGATTTGTGAAAACAATGTTTCAATATAATATAAGAGCTTTTTATACTTGTGCGTTCAAGTATTAAAACGCCTCTATGTGACGTTGATGTATATGTGTATATAACCGAAAGATGGCAGTCTTGACTTAGCCCCCACGCACATAGTGCGGGGTGTTTGCAAAAGGCGATTTTCACACTTAATCCAAGGTCTTGGTCCTGTGAAGGAGGTGATAGCGTAGCAAACTAGGCAACCGGACTATAATGCTTTAACACTTTCACTTAGCCATAGGAGCTTGATGGTGGGGCTACTATATAGCCCCTAGGGGCACCGCGCTCTCCCGAATTCGGGGTGCGTATGTGCCTGACCGGGAAACGGCCCTTCGTCAATGCGGGGGAATTCTAAACATTTCGCTGGGTCATCGAGTGGTTGACCAGTCTCACGCTATATCATGACAGCCAATTTTAGCTTTCTCCACTGAGGTGCTCAACCCAGCTCAACCGGGGCACAATCGCAGTGGTTCTCCCAGTGCTACCTTAGCCGATACAACGGCACGTAAGGTACCAAAACATGGGAGCCGGGCAAACCCAACATTTGACCAAAGACATGATTCAGAGCTGATGCATATAAGGCCTAACTCGAGACGCCGAACACTCCCTAAGGTATTCGGTCTTTATGAAAACGGGCAGAATAATGCCCTAAGCCCCTGGTGTCCAGGTACGTGCAAAATTCTGATGCGGCCGATGCCAAAACGTCAGCCTCCTCCTCGGTTATAGTAAGAAACCGGGGGATGTGTATCAACAAGAGACAGTAAAAAAGGTTTACGCAGGGTCTTAATCTGAAAAGAATCCTTGCGACGGGTCCCTGCTGCACGTCTGCGCCTGTGTCTCCGTTGTGCCGTATCCTGGACGGGTATAGCACGGCGTTCATCTGTAAAAGAGAGGAACTTAGTTTGAAAAAGAAAAAATATCGTGCGAGGAAAAATGTACTTTATATTAAATAAACAGAGTACGATTCGAAAGGTGAATAAAATTGAGCTTTATTGTCTCTTGTTGTACGTGCGTGCAACCCCTTGTACGGGGGTATGCCGCTAGTAGGCGCCGGACTCGTCTAGCCGTGTCCGGGGTTTGAATGACCTGTTCGGGTGCTTTGATTAGCGGAGCAGGATTGGTGTGGGGCTGTCAAGGCAGTCTCACGTTCTTCCGTGCTCGAGTAACACTTAATACTCCCTTTTAACAAGATGATGCCGCGTGGACCGAGCATTTTAAGTGTAAGAGATGCATAATGCAGTATTGCGTTAAAGCGGGCGAAAGCTTCGTGTTCCAGTAGTGCTTGATAGCTACTTTCGAATGGGGCGATGTGGAAGGTTAACTTTTCGCGGCGGAAGTTGTCGGATGAGCCGAACACAACTTCTAGCAGTAGGGAGCCCGTACAATGGGCATACAGGCCTGGCATTACCCCTTTGAAGGAGGTGTTGCTATGGCGAATTTTGGTTGGGTCTATCCCCATCCTGCGGATTGTGTCCTGATATATCAGGTTTATGTCACTGCCACCATCCATGAGGACTTGTGTAAATTGGAATCCGTCGATTATAGGATCCAATATCAAGGCAGTCCATCCTGCGTTCCGGATACTTTCGGAGTAGTCCTGATGGTCGAAGGTGATTGGTTTTGACAACCAGTGTTGGCACTCCGCTAGGGTGGTCTGTGCGGCGCGCATTTTAGTGGGCATCGCTCTGTTTTTTCCTTTCATCATGTGAAGTGAGTTTACTGTTTTAACCTCTTGTGGGAAATTCTTTTTCTTTCCGGGGCTCTGCTTGTGGTGCTCGTCATCATCCTCGCTTGGTGTGTCGAGCCCCTTGTGTTCGGTGTTGAGTCTGTCGGACTACTTGAAGACCCAACAATCTCTGTGGGTATGGTTTGCAGGCTTCCCGGGAGTACTGTGGATTTGGCATATCTTGTCCAAGATTTTGTTTAAGTTGGATAACTCATCGCTATTGTCCTTAAGGGGCAGTTTTTTATTGTTCTGCCGTGAGCTTTTGAATCCGGCGTTGACTGCCGCGCTCTTTGGACCGTTCCCCTTAATACGGCACTGGTCCTTGCTGCGTCGTGGTTTCCCATTTCCATCCCTGACTTCGGATGTACTTGGGTCGCTGCTACTGCATCTTGCTAGCCAGCTATCCTCTCCCGCGCAAAAGCGGGTCATGAGGCTTGTTAGTGTAGCCATGGTTCTCGGCTTCTCCTGGCCGAGGTGTCTGGCGAGCCATTAAATCTCGGACGTTGTGTTTGAAAGCTGCTAAGGCTTGGCGTCCGGACGATCGACTATTTGGTTCTTTTGGTGAGGAACCTGTTCGAATTTGGGCTGACTCTCCGGGTTGTTGAGTTATATGACTTAAATAAATGCGCATCCGGAGGGCGCAACATAAGTCCCTAGAAAATTTGCGAAAAGCATCCTCGAGCTCTTCCCAACTACCAATGGTATTTTCAGGGAGGCTTTTGAGCCAATGTCGGGCTGGCCCTTTGAGCTTGAGGGGTAAGTATTTTATGGCGTGGAGATCATCTCCTCTAGCCATGTGTATGTGGAGGATGTAATCCTCAATCCAGACTCCAGGGTCTGTTGTTCCGTCGTATGCCTCTATGTTTACGGGTTTGAATCCCGCTGGGAATTCGTGATCCAGCACCTCATCGGTGAAACACAGGGGGTGTGCGACACCCCTATATTTGGGTGTGCCGTGATGTTCGGATATTTGGCGTGTTGCATTGCTTTGAGGAGCTTGCTTTCTCGACCCATAGATGGACCTAACTGGGCCATCCTTTTAATGCGAATCCTTATGCGGATCGCGTACCCGGCTTGTGTCTTGGCGCCATTTGCCGCTCTCTGCTTGCCATGGGGTCGTCCATCCATTTGGGTGGCCCTCTTGCTTTTTGATTGTGGGGGCTCTCGGCCTCCTCATCAAATTCGCGATAGCTTTCTCTTTGGGTAGCTCTTTGTTCGTTGTTGTCGCCGTATTTGTCTGCGGTGTTGAATACTTTGCTCCATCTGATTCTGGAGTGCATCTTCCGCTGTTTTGAGCTTCCGCTTCGCTTTTTTAGGGCTACAGCGATGGCGATGAGCCTTTTGTGGAGGTTCTTCTGTTCCAACAATTTGTCCGGCGTGAGATCGTCCAGGATGTTACCTTCGCCTTGAGGGGCCAGGTTGTTTATCCAGGTTGTCCTGTTCGGATGGTTGCTCGATAGCATGTTAAATGCGTCCACCGGTTCGCCCTGCTCTATGGCTGGGTCTTTGTCGAGGCGGGACTTGGTGCGACGTTTACGTTGCCGTTTGACTGTTTTTCGAGGATTCATCCTTCAGAGTGTCCCGTTGTTCCTCGTCGTCACTTCCTTTAGGTGTATCCACCATGTATACATCGTGGGATGAGGTGGCTGTCCAGTATCCTATAGGTGCCGGTTCCTGGTTGTCTCCTACATCGTCGTCCATACCGTCGATGTCTTCGGAGTCGAAATTGAGAACGTCGTTTAAACTTTCGACAGTGGCTACCAAGTGGGCGGTGGGTGGGCGTTGAATTCCTTCGTCGTCTGCATCCCAACCTTCCTGACCGTAGTCCGGCCAGGGCTCTCCTGATAAAGAGAGAGACTTTAGTGAATTCAGGATGCCGCCAAGAGGCGAATGCTGAAAGATGTCCGCGACAGTGAACTCCATAACCAGCGCCCAGTCGGATTCGACAAGCAGGGGCGCGGGAGGTTCGGAGTCTGGAAAGGAGTCCGGCGCCTTGGAGTCACGGTCTTCGCAAAGGACAGGGATGGTGTTCGGCTCAATCGCCGTAGAGATTTCAGCCCCCGAGGTGGTGTCCAACCAACCATCCTCGATCGGCAAGATCGGCTCCGAATCAATGGTCGGAGTGGACACTAGTGCGGCCTCCAGGACACTGTTCGGCGGCAGAGTTAGATCATGCCCATCGAGATAGTGCAGCGCGCTTGGCTGCGGCTCGAATCCGTCAAAGATCAAGTCTCCGCGGATGTCGGCCGTATAGTTCAAACTTCCAAATCTGACCTGATGGCCAGGGGCGTAGCTTTCGATCTGCTCCAGATGGCCTAGCGAATTGGCCCTCAGTGCAAAGCCGCTGAATACGAAGATCTGTCCGGGGAGAAAAGTCTCACCCTGGACTGCGTCGTTGCTGACGATTGAAGGAGCCATCGGGCCTATCGGTGACGACACAGAGGAACTCTCAATGAAAGCACCAATGTCGGTGTCAAAACCGCGGATCTCGGGTAGGGGTCCCGAATCATGCGTCTAGGCGGATGGTAACAGGAGACAAGGGACACGATGTTTTTACCCAGGTTCGGGCCCTCTCGATGGAGGTAATACCCTACTCACTGCTTGATTAATATTGATGATATGGGTAGTACAAGAGTGGATCTACCACGAGATCAAGGAGGCTAAACCCTAGAAGCTAGCCAATGGTATGATTGTTGTTCGTCCTACGGACTAAAACCCTCCGGTTTATATAGACACCGGATAGGGTTAGGGTTACACAGAGTCGGTTACAATGGCAGGAGATCTACATATCCGTATCGCCAAGCCTGCCTTCCACGCCAAGGAAAGTCCCATCCGGACACGGGACGAAGTCATCAATCTTGTATTTTCATAGTCTAGGAGTCCGGCCAAAGATGATAGTTCGGCTATCCGGACACCCCCTAGCCCAGGACTCCCTCAATACCAATCATACATAAAAGAATTCAGAGGAGATTCAAATATTTTTCATAGATAATCTTGATCATAAACCCACAATTCATGGGATCTCGGCAAACACACCGCAAAAAGAGTTACATCAAATAGATCTCCAAGAAGATCGAGGAGAACTTTGTATTGAGATCCAAAGAGAGAGAAGAAGCCATCTAGCTAATAACTATGGACCCGAAGGTCTGAGGTAAACTACTCACACATCATCGAGAGGCTATGATGTTGATGTAGAAGCCCTCCGTGATCGATGCCCCCTCGGTGAGAGCTGGAAAAAGGCCCCGGATGGGATCTCATGGTCTGAGAAGGTTGCTGCGGTGGAAATAGGGTTTCGTGGTGCTCCTTGTTGGTTTCAGGGTATATGAGTATATATAGGCGAAGGAAGTCGGTCAGGAGAGCCACGAGGGGCCCACGAGGGTGGGGGCACGCCTCCCTGCCTCGTGGCCTCCTCGGTTGTTTCTTCATGTCCACACCAAGTCCTCTGGATCAGGTTTGTTCCAAAAATCACGTTCGTGAAGGTTTCATTCCGTTTGGACTCCGTTTGATATTCCTTTTCTACGAAACACTGAAATAGGCAAAAAAAATAGCAATTTGCACTGGGCCTTGGGTTAATAGGTTAGTCCCAAAAATAATATAAAAGTTTATAATAAAGCCCATTAAACATCCAAAATAGAATATATAATAGCATGGAACAATAAAAAAATATAGATACGTTGGAGACGTATCAAGCATCCCCAAGCTTAATTCCTACTCGTCCTCGAGTAGGTAAATGATAAAAACAAAATTTTTGATGTGGAATGCTTGCTAGCATATTCTTCAATGTAATTCTCTTTATTGTGGCATGAATGTTTCAGATCCGAAAGATTCCAGATAAAAGTTTAATATTGACATAAAAATAATAATACTTCAAGTATACTAACTAAGCAATTATGTCTTCTCAAAATAACATGGCCAAAGAAAGTTCATCCCTACAAAATCATATAGTTTGGTCATGCTCCATTTTCATCACACAAGAATGCTCTCGTCATGCACAACGACCCCGATGACAATCCAAGCAATTGTTTCATACTTTAGTAATCTCAAACTTTTTCAACTTTCACGCAATACATGAGCGTGAGCCATGGGCATAGCACTATGGGTGGAATAGAATATGATGATGGGGGTTATGTGGAGAAGACAAAAAAGCTGAAAGTCTCACATTGACGTGGCTAATCAACGGGCTCGGGAGATGCCCATCAATTGATGTCAATGCAAGGAGTAGGGATTGGCATGCAACGGATGCACTAGAGCTATAAATGTATGAAAGCTCAACAAAAGAAACTAAGTGGGTGTGCATCCAACTTGCTTGCTCACGAATACCTAGGGCATTTGAGGAAGCCCATTCTTGGAAAATACAAGCCAAGTTCTATAATGAAAAATTCCCACTAGTATATGAAAGTGACAAAACAAGAGACTCTTTATCATGAATGTCATGGTGCTACTTTGAAGCACAAGTGTGGAAAAAGAGGATAGTAGCATTGCCCCTTTTATTTCTTTTATTTCTTTTTTGGGCCTTTTTTTATTCGGCCTTTTTTTCCTTTTTTATTTTTTATTTGGGACAATGCTCTATTGATGGTGGTCATCACACTTGTATTTATTTACAACTCAATGATTACAATTCCATACTAGAACAAAGTATGACTCTATATGAATGCCTCCGGCGGTGTACCGGGATGGGCAATGAATCAAGAGTGACATGTATGAAATAATATGCATGGTGGCTTTGCCACAAATACGATGTCAACTACATGATCATGCAAGGCAATATGACAATGATGAAGCGTGTCATAATAAACAGAATGGTGGAAAGTTGCATGGCAATATATCTTGGAATGGCTATGGAAATGCCATAATAGGTAGGTATGGTGGATGTTTTGAGGAAGATATAAGGAGGTTTATGTGTGATAGAGCGTATTGTATCACGGGGTTTGGATGCACTGAAATTTGCACCAACTCTCAAGGTGAGAACGGGCAATGTATGCATCAAGAGGCTATCAATGATGGAAATGTGAGAGTGCGTATAATCCATGGACTCAACATTAGTCATAAAGAACTCACATACTTATTGCAAAAATCTACAAGTCATCAAAAACCAAGCACTATGCGGATGCTCCTAGGGGGATAGATTGGTAGGAAAAGACCATCGCTCGTCCCCAACCGCCACTCATAAGGATGACAATCTAAGAAGACCTCATGCTTCAAATTTGTTACACAACGTTTACCGTACGTGCATGCTACAGGACTTGCAAACTTCAACACAAGTATTTCTCAAATTCACAACTACTCAACCAGCACAACTTTAATATCACTACCTCCATATCTCAAAACAATCATCAAGTATCAAACTTCTCTTAGTATTCAATGCACTTTATGTGAAAGCTTTTATTATACTAATCTTGGATGCCTATCATATTAGGACTAATTTTATAACCAAAGCAAATTACCATGCTGTTCTAAGGAACTCTCAAAATAATATAAGTGAAGCATGAGAGAACAATAATTTCTATAAAATAAAACCACCGCCATGCTCTAAAAAGATATAAGCGAAGCACTAGAGCAAAAATTTCTAACTCAAAAGATATAAGTGAAGCACATAGAGTATTCTAATAGATTCCGAATCATTTGTGTCTCTCTAAAAAGGTGTGTACAGCAAGGATGATTGTGGTAAAATAAAAAGCAAAGACTCAAATCATACAAGACGCTCCAAGCAAAACACATATCATGTGGTGAATAAAAATATATCATCAAGTAAAGTAACCAATGGACGAAGACGAAAGAGGGGATGCCTTCCGGGGCATCCCCAAGCTGAGGCGTTTGGTTGTCCTTGGATTTTACCTTGGGGTGCCTTGGGCATCCCCAAGCTTAGGCTCTTGCCACTCCTTGTTCCATAATCCATCAAATCTTTACCCAAAACTTGAAAACTTCACAACACAAAACTTAGCAGAAAATCTCATGAGCTCCGTTAGCGAAAGAAAACAAAACACCACTTCAAGGTACTGTAATGAACTCATTCTTTATTTATATTGGTGTTAAACCTACTGTATTCCAACTTCTCTATGGTTCAAAAACTCCGTTATTAGCCATAGATTCATCAAAATAAGCAAACAACACACAAAAAACAGAATCTTTCAAAAACAGAACAGTCTGTAGTAATCTGTATCAAACATATACTTATGGAACTCTAAAAATTCTAAAAAAAACTGCTGAACGTGAGGAATTTGTCTATTAATCATCTGCAAAAAGAATCAACTAAAAATAACTCTCCAATAAAAAGTTGTAGCTAATCTCGTGAGCGCTAAAGTTTCTGTTTTTTTACAGCAAGGTCATATAAACTTCACCCAAGTATTCCCAAAGGTTCTACTTGGCACAAACACTAATTAAAACATAAAACCACATCTAAACAGAAGCTAGATGGATTATTTATTACTAAACAGAACCAAAAATCAAGAAACAAAAATAAAATTGGGTTGCCTCCCAACAAGCGCTATCGTTTAACGCCCCTAGCTAGGCATAAAAGCGAGAATACTTCTATATATTGCCATATTTGGTTGGTAATTCTTCAATGGAACACTTATACCCCTTAGGAGTTCTTTCTTCTTATTGATAATCAAACTCCTAGGCAATAAATCAAGAAGTTCATTTGTAGCAAACGGTTCCTTAATTATAGTGAAAAAGTTGGGGTGAACACTTATTGGTTTGAGATCCGCGGTTTTCTTACTAGAAGATTCACCCTTATTTTTAGGAACATACATAACTTTGGAAACTTTGGTGGTAGGAGGATTTGTAGTATTTCTAATGGAAGAAAAAGCGGACCCTAAGTTGGTAATAATACCCTCAAGCTTATCAATTCTAGTGGAATCTTGATCTATTCTTTCGTTAACTATGGGTTCTTTTTCTTTAAAACTTTTCAGAGTAACTCCTACCTTAGATCCATATTGAGTAATTTGGTTGTGGATTTTTTTATCCAAATTATCAATTAATTCTACATTGGCAACTTTATTTTCAATAATTTCAAGCCTTTGCATCACATGTTCCAAAGTCAACATAGTTCCATTAACCAGAAGAGGTGGTGGGCCAAACAAATCTATCATAGCATTATAAGAATCAAAAGTATGGCTACCCAAGAAATTCCCTCCGATAATGGTATCAAGAATGTATCTATACCAAGGGGTAACGCCTACATAAAAATTGAGAAGAAGAACGGAAGTAGATTGCTTCCTAGTAGATCTATTTTGAGCATTGCAAATTCTATACCAAGCATCTTTTAGATTTTCTCCCTCCCTTTGTTTAAAATTAAGAACTTCATTCTCGGGAGACAAAGGATAGATAAAGGACTAGCCATAGCGACTAAGCAAGCACACAAACACACAAGAAGAAAGCGAAAAAGAGGCGAACGGAAAAAGAGGGCGAATAAAACGACAAGGGTGAAGTGGGGGAGAGGAAAACGAGAGGCAAATGGCAAATAATGTAATGTGAGGGATAGTAGTTTGTGATGGGTACTTGGTATGTATTGACTTGTGCGTAGACTCCCCGCACTACAAAAAATACACTTCCGTGATGATACGTGTTTGTCACAGTAGGTCGCGTTTTTTGTCATGCATGTACATCCATGATGATTTTATGACAGAATCAGTATAGTCATACCTGTGCTGTCGTAGAAGTGTTCCATGACATTACCAAAATTATCATCACGGAAGTGTCCACTTCCATGACGATAAATTGCGCGTCACAGAAGTGCTTGATACGTCTCCAACGTATCTATAATTTTTGATTGCTCCATGCTACTTTATCTATTGTTTTGGACTATAATGTGCTTTATTTTCCACTTTTATATTACTTTTGGGACTAACCTATTAACCGGAGGCCCAGCCCAGAATTGCTGTTTTTTGCCTATTTCAGTGTTTCGAAGAAACGGAATATCAAACGGAGTCCAAACGGAATGAAACCTTCGGGAACGTGA
The DNA here is from genome assembly GCA_021605145.1 of Aegilops bicornis. Classification (NCBI taxonomy): domain Eukaryota; kingdom Viridiplantae; phylum Streptophyta; class Magnoliopsida; order Poales; family Poaceae; genus Aegilops; species Aegilops bicornis. Next base: position 810,019,726 of record CM038673.1, read on the forward strand.
TCTTCTCACCGAACGTGATCCAGGAGACTTGGACCCTACTCCAAGGAGTGCCAGAGGCGGTCACGAGGGTGGAGGGCGCGCCCCCTCCCCCTGGGCGCGCCCCCTGCCTCGTGGGCCCCCTGACGCTCCACCGACGTACTCCTTCCTCCTATATATACCTACGTACCCCCAACAGATTAGGGACGGCGCCAAAAACCTAATTCCACCGCCGTACCTTCCTGTATCCACGAGATCCCATCTTGGGGCCTGTTCCGGAGCTCCGCCAGAGGGGGCATCCACCATGGAGGGCTTCTACATCAACACCATAGCCCCTCCGATGAAGTGTGAGTAGTTTACTTGCACCTTCGGGTCCATAGTTAGTAGTTAGATGGCTTCTTCTCTCTTTTTGGATCTCAATACAATGTTCTCCCCTCTCTCGTGGAGATCTATTCGATGTAATCTTCTTTTTTGCGGTGTGTTTGTTGAGATCGATGAATTGTGGGTTCATGATCCAACTTATCTATGGAAAATATTTGATTCTTCTCTGAATTCTTTTATGTATGATTGAGTTATCTTTGCAAGTCTCTTCGAATTATCCGTTTGGTTTGGCCAACTAGATTGGTAGTTCTTGCAATGGGAGAAGTGCTTAGCTTTGGGTTCAATCTTGCGGTGTCCTTACCCAAAGGATGTAAAGGGTTGCAAGGCACGTATTGTATTGTTGCCATCGAGGATAACAAGATGGGGTATTTATCATATTGCATGAATTTATTCCTCTACATCATGTCATCTTGCTTAAGGCGTTACTCTTTTTAACTTAATACTCTAGATGCATCTTTGGATAGCGGTCGATGAGTGGAGTAATAGTAGTAGATGCAGAATTGTTTCGATCTACTTGTCATAGACGTGATGCCTATATACATGATCATTGCTGAAAACCTCATAACTATGCTCAATTCTCGCCAATTGCTCAACAGTAATTTGTTCACCCACCGTAGAATATCTATGCTCTTGAGAGAAGCCACTAGTGAAACCTATGGCTGCCGGGTCTATTCTCATCATATCAATCTCCATCACTTTATTTACTTGCTTTGCTTTTACTTTTCACTTTGCATCTTTATACCAAAAATACCAAAAATATTATGTCTATCAGATCTCACCCTCGTAAGTGACCGTGAAGGGATTGAGAACCCCTAAGCGTTGGTTGCGAGTAGCTATCATTTTGTGTAGGTATGAGGGACTTGTGCGTGGTCTCCTACTGGATTGATACCTTGGTTCTCAAAAACTGAGGGAAAACTTACGCTACTTTGCTGCATCATCCTCTCCTCTTCGGGGAAATCAAACGCAGTGCTCAAGAGGTAGCAAGAAGAATTTCCGCGCCGTTGCGGGAGGCTTACGCAAAAGTCAACATACCAAGTACCCATCACAATCCCTATCTCTCGCATTACATTATTTGCCATTTGCCTCTCGTTTCCTCTCCCCCACTTCACCCTTGCCGTTTTATTCTCCCTCTCTTTCCCAATCTCCTCCTCTCTTTTGCTTGCCCTTTCGTTTCTCGTTTGGTTGGATTAGATGCTTATTTATTCCTAAACAAAGAAGCCAATATCTATGGATCCTGATCCCCTTGCCAATCTTTTTAAGAGATCCAATTATGATGAACCAATTCCTAGTGATTTGGATGCACCAGGTTATCTTTATAAGGTTTTGCCTAAAATCCTTGAAGTGACTCACGATAGATCTTTGAATAAAAAGCATGATTGCAATGATTTTATTATAAATTCTTTTGATGTCAATTGTGCTAATAAGATGCAAAACCCTAAGCTTGGGGATGCTAGTTTTGCTATGTCTACTACTTGTTGCAATGATCACGATTGGGGTGATTCTTGTTATGATCTTGAAAATTTATTTAAGCCCCATGATAAATATGAGATTGATAATATTGTTTGCAATAATATTGAAAGTGGGTTTGGAAGAGTGTCAACTTTAGATCCCACTTATTTGGAGAATATTCAATCTTATGAAATTTTTGATAAAAGTGGGCTTGGAGAAATCATGACTTTAGTTAATGATAATCCCACTATTTTGGAAGAGTGTCAACTTTGCATACATGTGGATCATGTTAAGAATATGTTAGGTGGTAGCTATTTTGTTTAATTTTCTTATGATCCTAAATGTAATTATTATGAGAGAGGAAAATATGGTTGTAGAAACTTTCATGCTATTAAATTACCTCTCGCTATGTTGAGATTGCTATTGTCTCTTTCCGCTTCCTTGCATATGCTAGTTTTTGCTTGCCTTGATTTGTTTGCCTATAAGATGCCTATGCATAGGAAGTATGTTAGACTTAGATGTGGTTGTCACATGTTTTATGATGCTCTCTTTGTGCTTCAATTCTTGTCTTTCTTGTGAGCATCATTGAAATCTCAATGCCTAGCTAAAAAGGCTTTAAAGAAAAACGCTTGTTGAGAGACAACCCATTTTTTCCCTTGATGCTTAGTAATAAATAATCCATATAGCCTCTGTTTAGATGTGGTTTTATCTTTTAATTAGTGTTTGTGCCAAGTTGGACCTATTGGATCTTCTTGGATGATAGTTATTTGATCTTGATGTAATTTCCAGAATCTTTGTGCTCAGTGCCCGAATTGTTAAAAATCACCAGAACGTGATAAAATACTGATTCCAATTGCTGATGATCAATAAAAAAATTGTCCAGGTCTTCTAATTTTGTTAGAATTCTTTGGGTTCTAGAAGTTTGCGTTAGTTACAGATTACTACAGACTGTTCTGTTTTTGACAGATTCTGTTTTGCATGTGTTGTTTGCTTATTTTGATGAATCTATGGTTAGTAAAATAGTTTATAATCCATAGAGAAGTTGGAATACAGTAGGTTTAACACCAATACAAATAAATAATGAGTTCATTACAGTACCTTAAAGTAGTCTTTTGTTTTCTTTCTCTAACGGAGCTCACGAGATTTCTATTGAGTTTTGTGTTGTGAAGTTTTCAAGTTTTGGGTGAATTCTTTTGATGGATTATGGAACAAGGAGTGGCAATAGCCTAAGCTTGGGGATGACCATGGCACCCCAAAGATAATCCAAGGAAAACAAAAAGTCAAAGCTTGGGGATGCCCCGGAAGGCATCCCCTCTTTCGTCCACTTCCATCGGTAATTTACTTGGAGCTATATTTTTATTCACCAACATGATATGTGTTTTTCTTGGAGCGTCTTGTATTATTTGAGTCTTTGCTTGTTAGTTTAACGCAATCATCCTTGATGTACACACCTTTTGAGAGAGCCATATATGAATTGAAATTTGATAGAATACTCTATGTGCTTCACTTATATCTTTTGAGCTTGATAGTTTTTGCTCATAGTGCTTCACTTATATCTTTTTGAGCTTGATAATTTTTGCTCTAGTGCTTCACTTATACCTTTTAGAGCATGGTGGTGGATTTGTTTTAAAGAAACTCGATCTCTCATGCTTCACTTAGATTATTTTGAGAGTTGTTAATGGCATGGTAATTTGCTTAATGTTAATATACTTGGTATTCAAGATATGTGAAACTTTCTTTTGAGTGCGTTGAATACTAAGATATGTTTGATGCTTGATAATTGTTTTGAGACATGAAGGTGATAATATTAGAGTCATGCTAGTTGAGTAGTTGTGAATTTAAAGAATACTTGTGTCGAAGCTTGTGATTCCCGTAGCATGCACGTATGGTGAACCGTTATGTGATGAACTCAGAGCATGATTTATTTATTGATTGTCTTCCTTATGAGTGGCGGTCGGGGACGAGCGATGGGCTTTTCCTACCAATCTATCCCCTAGGAGCATGCGCATAATACTTTGCTTTGATAACTTCTAGATTTTTGCAATAAGTATATGAGTTCTTTATGACTAATGTTGAGTCCATGGATTATACGCACTTTTTCCCATCCTTCCACCATTGCTAGCCTCTCTAATACAAGACTTTTCGCCGGTATCATACACCCACCATAAACCTACCTCAAAACAGCCACCATATCTACCTATCATGGCATTTCCATAGCCATTCCGAGATATATTGCCATGCAACTTTCCACCATTCTGTTTATTATGACACGCTCCATCATTGTCATATTGCTTAGCATGATCATGTAGTTGACATCGTATTTGTGGCAAAGCCACCGTTCATAATTCTTTCATACATGTCACTCATGAGTCATTGCATATCCCGATACACCACCAGAGGCATTCATATAGAGTCATATTTTGTTCTAAGTATCGAATTGTAATTGTTGAGTTGTAAGAAAAATAAAAGTGTGATGATCATCATTATTAGAGCATTGTCCTAAGTGAGGAAAGGATGATGGAGACTATGATTCCCCCACAAGTCGGGATGAGACTCCGGACAAAAAATAAAAATAAAATAAAAAAAGAGGCCATAAAAAAGAGAAAAGGCCCCAAAAAAATGAGAGAAAAAGGGAGAAGGGACAATGTTACTATCCTTTTACCACACTTGTGCTTCAAAGTAGCACCATGATCTTCATGATAGAGAGTCTATCATTTTTTCACTTCCATATACTAGTGGGAATTTTTCATTATAGAACTTGGCTTGTATATTCCAATGATGGGCTTCCTCAAAATGCCCTAGGTCTTCGTGAGCAAGCGAGTTGGATGTACACCCACTTAGTTTCTTTTGTTGAGCTTTCATATACTTATAGCTCTAGTGCATCCGTTGCATGGCAATCCCTACTCACTCACATTAATATCTATTGATGGGCATCTCCATAGCCCGTTAATACGCCTAGTTGATGTGAGACTATCTTCCCTCTTTTTGGTCTTCTCCACAACCACCATTATTTTCCACATATAGTGCTATATCCATGGCTCACGCTCATTTATTGCGTGAAGATTGAAGAAGTTTTGAAAATGTTAAAGTATGAAACAATTGCTTGGCTTGTCATTGGGGTTGTGCATGATTTAAATACTTTGTGTGGGGAAGATGGAGCATAGCCAGACTATATGATTTTGTAGGGATAACTTTCTTTGGCCATGTTATTTTGAGAAGACATAATTGCTTTGTTAGTATGCTTGAAGTATTATTATTTTTATGTCAATATGAACTTTTTGTCTTGAATCTTTCAGATCTGAATATTCATACCATGATTAAGAAGATTTACATTGAAATTATGCCAAAGTATCACTCCGCATCAAAAATTCTCTTTTTATCATTTACCTACTCGAGGACGAGCAGGAATTAAGCTTGGGGATGCCTGATACGTCTCCAACGTATCTATAATTTTTGATAGCTCCATGCTACTTTATCTATTGTTTCGGACTATAATGGGCTTTATTTTCCACTTTTATATTACTTTTGGGACTAACCTATTAACCGGAGGCCCAACCTGCAATTGCTGTTTTTTGCCTATTTCAGTGTTTCGAAGAAACGGAATATCAAACGGAGTCCAAACGGAATGAAACCTTCGGGAACGTGATCTTCTCACCGAACGTGATCCAGGAGACTTGGACCCTACTCCAAGGAGTTCCAGAGGCGGTCACGAGGGTGGAGGGCGCGCCCCCTGGGTGCGCCCCCTACCTCGTGGCCCCCCTGACGCTCCACCGACGTACTCCTTCCTCCTATATATACCTACGTATCCCCAATAGATCGTGGACGGAGCCAAAAACCTAATTCCACCGCTGCACCTTCCTGTATCCACGAGATCCCATCTTGGGGCATGTTCCGAGCTCACGAGGGGGCATCCACCATGGAGGGCTTCTACATCAACACCATAGCCCCTCCGATGAAGTGTGAGTAGTTTACTTCAGACCTTCGGGTCCATAGTTAGTAGCTAGATGGCTTCTTCTCTCTTTTGGATCTCAATACAATGTTCTCCCCCTCTCTCGTGGAGATCTATTCGATGTAATCTTCTTTTTGCGGTGTGTTTGTTGAGACCGATGAATTGTGGGTTTATGATCCAACTTATCTATGAAAAATATTTGATTCGTCTCTGAATTCTTTTATGTATGATTGAGTTATCTTTGCAAGTTTCTTCGAATTATCAGTTTGGTTTGGCCAACTAGATTGGTAGTTCTTGCAATGGAGAAGTGCTTAACTTTGGGTTCAATCTTGCGGTGTCCTTACCCAGTGACAGAAAGGGTTGCAAGGCACGCATTGTATTGTTGCCATCGAGGATAACAAGATGGGGTATTTATCATATTGCATGAATTTATTCCTCTACATCATGTCATCTTGCTTAAGGCGCTACTGCTTTTTAACTTAATACTCTAGATGCATGCTGGATAGCGGTCGATGAGTGGAGTAATAGTAGTAGATGCAGAATTGTTTCGATCTACTTGTCACGGACGTGATGCCTATATACATGATCATTGCCTGGATAACCTCATAACTATGCTCAATTCTGTCAATTGCTCAACAGTAATTTGTTCACCCAACGTAGAATACTTATGCTCTTGAGAGAAGCCACTAGTGAAACCTATGGCCCCCGGGTCTATTCTCATCATATCAATCTCCATCACTTTATTTACTTGCTTTGCTTTTACTTTTCACTTTGCATCTTTGTACCAAAAATACCAAAAATATTATCTCTATCAAATCTCACCCTCGTAAGTGACCCTGAAGGGATTGACAACCCCTAAGCGTTGGTTGCGAGTAGCTATCATTTTGTGTAGGTACGAGGGACTTGTGCGTGGTCTCCTACTGGATTGATACCTTGGTTCTAAAAAACTGAGGGAAATACTTACGCTACTTTGCTGCATCATCCTCTCCTCTTCGGGGAAATCCAACGCAGGGCTCAAGAGGTAGCAGTGCTTTCGTCAATGGTGACCGACACGTGGCATCCGCCATAACGGAACGCCGTTAAGCTATCGGGTCGGGTTTTGGATCCGATAACCCGTTAACAGCCCCGACCAATGGGGATTTTCCACGTGTAAAATCATCATTGGCTGGAGGAAACACGTGTCGGCTCACCGTTGGGACAGATGTCATCCGCTTATTGGACTGAAGGCGCCTATGATACGGCGACACGTGGCACGGCCCAACAGAGGCCCATTCCTGTGAAAAGGCCGTCCCGTTTGACTTGGTCAAAAGGTGGCGGGCCGGCCCACGGAAAGTCTGTTAACGGCCTATTCGCATATAGCCCATTTACAGCCCGCTAACATAGGGCCCGTTACACCCTATCCGAATTAGGCCCAGTAGCATCATCTGGGCCGTCCAATATGATTCAGCCCGTTTTAACTTCCGGCCCATGTGCAGCCCATGACTTCTTTCGGCCCATATGAGGACCTTTGTAACTCTTGGCCCATTAACGGCCCTTGGTGAAATTGGCCCGTAATGAACTGTGTATCACTTTATACCCATTAACGGCCCGTTATTCCATTGGGCCGTTTCCAGCCCAAGTTATCTTTCGGCCTTCTTAGGGCCCATTGATTCTTGGCTCATTTGCAGCATTCGGCTACATACGGCCCGTTACTGTTATTTTCTGCTTGTGGCCAAATTCAGCCCGTCGTTACAGACGGCCCGTTACTGTTATTTTCTGATTGTGGCCAAATTCAGCCCGTCGTTACAGTCGGCCCGTTTGCGGACCGTTAATACGTTGGGCCGTTTTCATGTAAAAAAAACCCCTTGGGCTGTTTTCATAGAGTTATCAAATATGGCCTATTAACGACCCGTTATGGTCCACGAATAGTACGACCCATGATTGGCGAAATGATGATACGCCCCGTAGAAGGCCCATGGATCCTACGGCCCGTATGAGGCCCATGGATAGTACGGCCCGTAGAAGGCCCATGGATCGTACGGCCCGTAGAAGGCCCATGGACCCTACTACCCGTAGAAGGCCCATGGACCCTAAGGCCCATATAGAAGGCCGATGGATCCTATGGCCCGTATAGAAGGCCAATGGATCCTACGGCCGGACGAAGGCCCATGGATCATACGGCCTGCAGGAGGCCCATGGTTACAACAGTCCGTGTGTTGCCATGATTATTTTGGCCTAGTTACCAAAAATAGGCTATTGTGGCCACTAGAAAAACACAGAAAAAGAACTACAGTGACTACAAGCAAACAATTAAACAAGACAATGAGGAAATAAATAATCAAGCAATTAACGCTAGCCTATTACCGCTATTATTACATATTACATCCATCGGGCATCAAAGTTCGCCACCAAAGGCAAATATAGGGAACAAAGCAGCATATTACATACACAGGCCGTCAAAATTGGCCACTAGTGCAAATAAACGCGGCAAAGCAAAACAAGAGCATAACTGAAACAACTTCTAAGAGCTCAAGAAACATTATCCTCGGTATCCACCATGCGGCAATAAGCTTAGCAAGCTGATTAGCTTTGTCCTGTTTGGCGCTAAAATCCTCCAACGCTTGTCGTTGCACCGTAAAGTATGCATCTGAATGCTCCAGGGACTTCCGCAGTCCTTCCGCTTCTTGTCGCAGCACATCTGATCGATGTCTTTCAGCTTGTAGTTGAGACTCAAGAAACCGAACTGATTCAGACAGTGAGTTTGAATAGCTTGTGCAAGCGGTAGTGGCCAGTAACTCGAACACTAAACCAAGACAGGACTTTGGGGTTGTCTTGCTGTCTTCAAGATAGTCTTCCTTAGCTGTTTTATCAGCTTTGTTGGAGATCAACAAGGATGTGTCACTATCCTAAAACTTATCTGCATTACTTCCTTTACCATTGCTTAATAAGGCACTCTTCCCCAATATTCTGTCAGCATTCTAAAAGAAGAAACAAGCAGACACATAACAAGTTTAGCATGTACTAGTATATGAAACTCATTTCAGTGAACCAGTTCATTAGTAAGGTGGACAAGATTAAACTTCCAAGTCTTCTATTGCCAAGTACTAGTACATAATAAAAGCATCAAACAAACATATAACTATGTCCTATGGTCACTGCATTTCTTGCCAAATCAAAATAGAGACACGGTTCAAATCATATCAGTTCAAGACAAAGCAGCAGTGAAAGAATACAAAGCGTGGGAAACTACACGGCACACCAAGATTTCAGATGGGTACCATGAGTCTACATGTACAACAACACTATTGGCTCTGTTGTGATGCTAGTAATGTGCATGATATGAAAGTCAATTGTATACACAATTGGAATTGAAATCAACAGAGCTATTGATAAGAGCAAACCCGTTAAATAAACATGCATGAACATACCTGCTGTGCCATTAGAGTTTCGATTGGATCCTTCAATTTTAAAGTAAGTTTGTATGAGTAAATACAGTGATACAAGAGCAAAGCAATCATAGTTAAAAAAGGCGCGCCTAAGCGAGCGCTTAAGCGCGCCAAGGCTCTAGGCGTTGGCAAAACGCATTGCGCATAATTACGCTTAATCTGTGCATAACTGCGCATAAGCATGCGCTTTGGACAGTAAAGCGCAAGGCGGTGCAAAACGCACAATTAACGCCTAGCGCTTTTTTGAACTATGATAGCAATGGAATCTTAAATTATAACAGTTGTTCTTCAGGTTTAGGCACTTGTTCTACATGAACAGAGTACAGCAAGACGCAATAATATAATACTTAAAAATAGAAAATGAGCTCATAGACCTTACCACATTCTTGGTTCGGGACCAGTACAGAACAAGGCGTTCCCAGTCATCGTCCAGTAAATGTGTCTCAGGAGAACGTAAGGGAATTTGATGAGTTTCTTTGCCGGTGAAGTACGTTTTCTTTAGGTAATTCCGATACTGCCACCAAGCATTCTTGAAGATAGCAGAGGTATTAGCACAGGTTACCTCATCCTGAGTTTCCAAATCGGTCCTTCTCTATAGAGAAAAATGGGAAAATTGCTGTATTATAACCATCATGGAGGTAGGATGTATGGGACGAAGCAAAGTAATTGCCATGAATAACATTACTTACACATAACTCCTGGACAAACACCTGCAACTAGCATTTTCCTTCATCTTCAGTATAATATTTCCAAGATGGGAAGATACGCACATACGATTTAACAACATCAAATGCGATAGATGCTAAACTACGACTAGCTGGTTGTGCTTCCTCCACAGGAATAGGCGTACTAACTGGTGGAGTTGGGGTTCGCCGTGATAGTACTGGCCCTTTGGGCATTGGAGCTGCCTTACTAACTGCTCTTGTTTGGGAGCTCTGTGGTGGAGATGGTGCTGTGTCAACAGGAACTGGGTTACTATTGGCTGGGGTTGGGGTTAGATTGGGTGAAGCTGGTTCTCTGTCCATCGCAGTAGGGGTACAATCTGCGAGAGTTTGGGTTATGTGTGGTAGGGCTGGTTCTTGTGCATGTACAACTGGGCTGCTATCTCCACCAAGAGGTAGCACTGTTTTATTTGAAGACTGTGTTTTTAGTCTGCTAGATACTGGCATCACCCGCTCCAATTCAAATGGCTGATAAACAGGAAACATAGTTGAATGTACAGACATTGTATGAGAGACAGATGCAATAGATAGTGTGAAAAAAAGAGGGCATGAAATAGTTGACATGTATATTGTTTAACTAAAACGGATAGCATGACATAATTTCACATATATGATGTATTTCTAAACTGGATAGCATAGCATAACATAATTCAAAGATATGATGAATAACTAAACAGGATCACATGACATAATTCACCTACATGTTATCTAAGTAATCAGGATCGCATCATTTAATTCACATATGTGATTTATATGCTAAACAGAGGGCATTCGATATGATGTCTGAACTAAGAATATGGTGTTGAATATTGTGTATATGATGTCTAAACTATGCAATGCAAGACATCGTATGCATGATATGAGCAGTATAACCGTGCCAAGTTAGAGAATACACCCCAGTGGGGGAATAGGACTGGTCATCTGTCTCTGAATCCATCTCTGAGGAGCTATCAGGACCCAACAAGAGATCTGCTTCGACAGGTAGCACTGTCTGCTCTGAAGGCCTTGTTTTCACTCCAGATTTTTCCATCTCCCACCCAAATGGCTGATTCACATGAAGAATAGCTTAATGTACAAACATTGTCGGCAAATGGAAATGTAATGAAGAAAAGGATGGGCAAGATATCATTCAAATATATGATGCCTGGTTAAACAGGATGGCATTGCACATTTCACATATATTATGGCTGGCTAAAAGACATGAGACTACATAATTCCCATATATGATATAGAAACTAAACATGTGGCATTACAGAACATGTCTAAACTAAGCAGATGACATATATGATGTCAAAAGTAGGCACTGCAAGGCAACATATGCATGATATGACTAACATCATCATGCCAAGGTAGAGCAAACACCTTGGGGGTAAATAGGAGTGGTCAGCGGCGTCTGAATCCGCCTCAGAACAAATATCTTCCTCTGGATTACAATCTGGAGAGGGATGGGGAGGGTTTGCCATTGAACCCACCATGGAGCGATGTCTGCATGACATTGTATTACCGCGCAAAACTCTTCTCTTTTTCTCTACATGTTCAACATCACTGTGTACAATATCTGACATGCATACGAAAAAAATATGGTGAGATTATGTAAGGAGAGCATGCAGAAATTTAGAGTGATGGTAAAAACCAGTGGATCGACGTTTTTTCGTTGAACCAAAATAGCCCTAATGGATCGACGTGAATGTATAGTAATAAGTGATGCAACAAGTGTACAACCTCTTTGCCGTAGCCGTGTCGACCTCAGCATCATTGGGTTGGTCGCTAAAGCAGTTGAGGCAGAGGTGGCTGTCCAAGGTTGGAAAAAGCGGTAGGCGTAAGCGAGGCGGTTGGCCTTCGCCTAGTGCCTAGGCGGTGCTTAATCGCCCTAGGCGTGAACTAGGCGGTAATATAGTTTTACTATCAGGGTGTATTTGTGAGTATTATGCGTGTGTTGATATTAATTTAGGACAATAAATAAGTTAATTACCAGCTACTGCCATTGGAATATGGCCAGTTTGGCATATTAGTGCAATATGGCATGACTCCTTGCTTGGGTAGACAATTCCTTGCTTGCCCTGCCTAGACTTCCATTTATGCCCTAGGCGAGGCGTTTGGCCATCGCCTAGTGCCTAGGCATGCCTAAGCGCCTCCTAGGCACTGCCTTTTCCAACAGAGTGGCTGTCGGAGGTGTGGAGGAAGATCTGAGGAATTTGTAGACGGCGTCCAGGGCACTGCTCTGTTGTGATGGATCGTTCTGTCGTTGGAGCAGCTCCGATGAGCCGAAGCAGCACAAGACAGACATCGTCAATCTCAAGTGGGATTCTAATAGCATCTCCAATAGATGATGTAAAATGGATGTAAAATTAACATCACCAAAAACCACCTGACTACAACAGATGAGGTAAAACTGTTGACTCTGAACTTAACTGTCGAAACTGAAATTTACTGTGGAATCTGAATGCTACTGTCGAAACTGAACGCAATGGTAGCAGAGAGGCACTTGACATGTAGTTTAGGGAGGGCATGCAGTTCATCTTCAACCTGCACCCCCCTGAGCCGCCAGCCACCACCGGCCGAACCGCCGGCCCCAGCGCCGCCTCGCCGCCTCGAAACAACTCGCCACCGCCGCCCCGGCCAGCCCTCTAGGTCCCCCACCCCCACCCTGAACCCTAAGATAGATAGTGGGGTACCTCTCCGGTGAGCCACCGTTCCCGCTGCATGTGGTTCTTCCTTAACTCCGACGAGCCCCCCAACCCCTGAAAATCGACTGACCCAAAAGTCGATTCAGTCGACTGAAGTGTGGCTTAATCGGAGCAGAGCAGCAACACGAGCGAGGGGGAGAGCAGCAGCAGCAGCTGGGCGAGCGAGCGATCGAGTGAGAGCCGGAGCAGCAGTAGCAGATCCGACTGGTATGGACGCTGCCGCCGAAGGGGCCTCGCACTGGGGGAGAGCCGCCGTGGAGATGTTGCCCGCGGCGCCGTCTTCATGGTAGCCGCTCCATGGGGGTGTGGGATGGAGCACCGTCGGCGCCGGGAGGTCGAGTTAAGGAGAAGGTGCGATGCGATGAGTGTACAACCTCTTTGGTGGCGCCGAGTAGACCTCAGCTTCGTCCGAGGAGTCGGTGAGGATGCTGCGATTCCAGTGGAGCAGGTTAAGGCGGCGCTGTGGGGATGGAGCAACCGCGATAGACGAGGCGATCGTCGGAGCAGCTCCTTGGAGGTGGAGGATGGGGCGGCTGAACTGGCGGGATGATGATATGGACGATGGATCCTCATCAGGGGAGGTGGACGAGGGACGTCGAGCTGTTGCGATGGACGACGTCGTCGGGGAAGAGGCTCCGGCTGGGCAGCGGTGAGGTGGCGGACGGAGGAGGGTGGGGTTTCATGGTCGAGCGGAGAGGTTATGGCGGCCTGGGATTTTGAATGGCTAAAAGGGGCGGCGATGGGAGGGGTGAAGCATGACTTAGGACGCGCTTGTCCAAAATGTAGGGTGTGTTACAAAAGTACCCCCCACCGACTTGAACTAGCGGCCCTTTCGGCTCAGGGTTAGAAGGGGGATTTCACGTGTCGGGATTTGGCAGCTGGAGGGAGTTTTCACGCGCGTTGTAATTTCGGGATAGCAAGGCGCAGGTTGTGAAGGCGCCAATTTTGGGAGCACGATACCTGAATTTTCGGGATATAACAAGACGCGGGTTGAATTTTAGGGACAAGCCTAACGTGTAGTAATATTGTACTTGTACGTACAAAATCAATTCGCACTTCCCTCAACCAAAAAGAAAACAAAAAAAATAAAACTATTCACACCACACAAAGAGAGAGTCTTGCCCCGTTTTACTATACAAATGCTATTCAAAGCTACTCCCTCCTTCCATCTATATAGGGCCTAATGCGTTTTTCGATGCTAACTTTGACCAAATATTAGAGCAATGATATATAACATGCAACTTACACAAAGCACACCGTTAAATTCGTCTGTGAAAGGTTCTTTCAATGATATAATTTTCACATTGTGCATGTCATGTACTATTAATCTTGTCAATAGTCAAAGGCGGTCTTAAAAATCTCATTACGCCCTATATAGATGGAAGGGAGTATGAATCCATGTTATTTCTGATTAAATTTTTTTAAACTTGCTGTATAATGCATGTAACCTACTCATACCAACATTTTAGTGCATTCCAAATGTCTATACTACCACTGCAATTCTAACTAAATTTGAATTCGTTTCTCTATTTCAATAAGAATCTACAATCATGATTGTTGCCAACTTCAACCATCATAGTTTCCTTGCTATCCGCCAGATATAAATCGGACGGCCTATAATGCAGGATGGCAGGCACACCATCATCAACAACTCCGTTTTTTATAAGAGTAGAGATAAAATATATTAAATGTAGTATGACATGTTCATAACCACACCATGTGTATCACTGTTATATATATTCACACATGCGTCGGTTTAAAACACTATGATAAATTCTTCAAATATCTGAATTCGCTTTTTATAATGAAGTATATATGATCTCTATTCATCTTTTACACCCACACAACCCTCTTATCTTTGTAGCTAGCTTTAACTTTCTCTTGTGCATGCACACGCCCGCATCCCTCTCACCCTCCCTCAGCATTCTCTAGCTCCATCGCGCAAATTCGTCTTTTCACTTTAGGTCGTTCACCCACGGTGTGTGTAGGCCCACCAGCTCCTTCTTTACGGCACACATCGATCGATATGCCTCTCTAGCCTTAAAGAAGGAGCTGGTGGGCCTACACCTGGTACCCCCTCATCATTCGTGCATGCCTCCTGACCAGTCTCTCACACGCACGTGCACAGACAACAAGCAGCCATCTCCTCTCTTATTGATATTGCGGGCGTGCCTTCCGTTTGTCTGGCAAGCCTATCCCACCATTTGTTAGAAGCAACTCCACTACCACCCCGTCCAACACTCTAGCTCTGTCTCTTTCCCAACCTTATTCCTCTCCTGCACATATGCATGGATGCCGATCGATCTCCCTTAATACATGAGGCAGATCGATCTCCTTAATACATGAGGTAGGCCTTTCTCCTCCTCCACACATATACCAGCCATCTTACCTCTATAGTTAATTGGGCCTCCCTCTTCCCCCACCACACACCGATAGTCGAGCGCTGCAGGTAGGTATCCATGTCACAGAGACAAACTGCACATGTCCCCTCTCACGTTCCAGTAGGCCAGCCACTCTATATATCTTTAACATGGGCACACACAAATTCGATGGCACTCTTTATCGATCGCGCGCGCACACACACACACATCATCCCTCTCTTCGATTCTATGGACACCTCAAGCCGATGATACCTCCATTCTCTTCTCGTGGATCGCCCCCTCTATATATATGTTATATCCAGGACTCTATTTCACATACATTGCATATGTTACATTTTTTGATTGACCCCCCCCCCAAAACTCTCAAGAACCTACACACTGTATCTCTCTAGGTTTGTATCTCTCTCACACAACCCCACGTAGGTGGTGTACGTATACAAGAAGAGAATAGGTGCACCGTGCACGTACTCACGCTTCGTTCCCAGCCACACCCGCCCAGGTACACGGTGGAGCTCATTTCTTTACGAAATGGCAGCCCACGTGCTAATTTGAACGCCTGTAGCGGTTGTTTACCTAGGGAGGTCGTGTACCACACGTGCACGAAACAAAGTTCGACTTGACGCATTGCCGCGTTATTTTTTAAATAAAGTTATAGCGCTCAATGGCACGTACACATAATATAAAACAATTTTTATGGAGAAAAAGGTAGTCCGCTCACTATATACAATGGAGCCTGCCTGCCTGGTTTGTCGCTCTTCAGAGTATCTCACACAAGGCTGCGGTGGCCTCTCTCTCTCTCACCGTTGGTCACTGATCCGGCCGCATCCCGTCCGCCGGGGGAAAGGGAGTGCGGTGGCCTCTCTCTCTCACCGTTGGTCACTGATCCGGCCGCATCCCGTCCGCCGGGGGAAAGGGAGGAAGTGCATCGTTTCTCCGTTCGACGGCGCCGAGGCAGCACGTCCCGATCTGCGGTACACGCCGTTCTCTCTGACCAAGCTCCGGCGCGGCAGGGCCTACGCCACCTGCTCGCAGATTCCGCCCGCTGCCGCTCACCTAGTTACATCCCGACGACCTCCAGGTATCCCCTCCGGCCTTGCTCCACTGCCCGTCTTCCCACGTCGCTGCATGTGGATCTTCCATAGTTCTTTGCCCAAAACGTAGCTTGTCCAGCGTACTTTCCATATTGCATTCTCGTCCTCACACCGTTTTAGACAAACACAACCGTGTTGTTATCTTCCCTTAGGGCAAGGAATATGCTTCTTTTTTGTCGTTGCATGTGTCATCAACTGTTATTGGCCAGTAATTGTTTCCTTTCTACCTCTTTTTTGCAAACAGGGCTATCCATTTCACCTCGTTGCTATTGCGACCTTTTGGTGAACTGCACAAATCACTTTTTTCTTAAGAGTGTTTTGTGCAGTTGTACTAAAATGTCGCACGGGCAACGTCTCTACATTTCAGTGCGACTGCACAAAGGGAGATTGGTTTTGCTCTATCCTCCTCATCCAACTCCGAGCCTAATCTTCTCCAACTAGTTAGTCTTAAGAGAGACTGCAAAGGTGACCGGCTTCTATTTGTGTGTTTATTGTTTCATCAGCAGCCCTCTATTATCGTAATCACACTTAATATCTTTGGAACAGGGACGCTCAGCTCTATTTTAGTGGAACTGCACAAAATGATCGGAATGTTGCATGCTCCAGACAGCTACTTTTTTCCCAACATGCCTTGTTGATTTAGACAGAGCTGGGGGGACGTTGCTGCCAATGAAAGCATGGATCAATTTTAATTTAACACCTTCTCACAACTCTGTCTTCAGTTGTGATGTAATTATTAGCTCTGATCTGCTAATAATTGACATGCATTAGCAAGGAAGTTAGTTTTTTATTGTTTCCGAAAGAGCATCGATGGCAAGACACGCGAAACAAAAGCTGAAAGCTCACACCATTGTACAATTTCATGTCGCTGGAAAATTATTTGTATAGTACGCCAATTATGTAAACAAATGATGGAAGCTTGATAGCATTGCCAGAAGCCTCTTCATCATCCGGGTCCATGTGCCATGCACAAAATTATACTCCTTCGTTCCTAAATATTTATCTTTTTACAAATTTCAAACGGAAATATTTTAGAGTGTAGATTCACTCATTTTTCTTCGTATGTGTACTCCCTCCGTTCCTAAATATTCTATTCGTCTTTCTAGAGATTTCAACAAGTGACTACATACGGAGCAAAATGAGTGAACCTACACTCCAAAATATGTCTATATACATCCGTATGTGCCAGTCCATTTGAAATCTCTAAAAAGAAAAATATTTGAGTAGTCACTCGTTGAAATCTCTAGAAAGATAAATACTCCGGAGTATATTTAAGAACCGAGGGGGTAGTGCACAACCGCATGGGAGACTCACCCCAGTTGTTGCGCCGCATTAATAGTGAGTAATGAGCAGTCAAATCATAAGCCCCACCTTTCCCACTGTAAGTTGCTCTGAAGAAGCAACCATCAATACGCTCTTCTTTGAATCCGCTCATACTACTCCATCCGTCACTGTTTATACAGCGCGCTTCAGAAAAAAGAAAAAAAATCTGTGGGACCAAGGCGACTAGCGATCGGCCTGAAAAATAGCATTGATAGTTATAGCACGGCATCTATTACTAGAGGGAATAATGCGTACACACATGCATGCAGTGCTTCCACCCCGGGTACACACATGCATGCACTTACTCCACTCCGTAGTAGTACAGTACATGGAGAGAAAATTGTGGACTTGATTGCGGTTACCACACCCTAATTAATTGAGCATTAAACCAAACGCGTCTAAAGTCTCTCTGGTGGTGGAAATGCATTGAGAGAAATGCATCATAATGAAGCGCGCCCTATAAACTGTGACGGAGGGAGGAGTAGTATGAAGGTGCAAAACCAAGTACGCGTATGGCCAGTCGGTCAACGCACCTCCTCTTGGCATATCACTGACATGTGGGACAGGAGTGTGAGCAAACCGATCTCAATTTACGGCAAAGAGCCAACCCTTCGTTCCTTGAGAGAGACGAGGAGCGAGAACACATAGACGGGCTTGCACGGAGGCCAAGATATATTCATTACATGTTGGGCTGCCGTTTTTCGTCCTTCTCCGGAATAAACGTGTACTTTATCAGAGATAAGAAAGAGTACAGACGCTCCACCATGCGGTTCTTGTAGTAGTACTACTCGTACTACTGCGCTTGGCTCTTCGCCTCTTCGTGAAGTCGAACAATGATGGTACTCCGCATGTTGGGTACTACTACAGTGTATGCCTCTGACAATCTGACACCGAACGGACTGATGCATGTCCACCGAGGGTAGGTTGCATTAGTCAAAAGGCGTAAGCGAGCTTCACCTTGTCCTGCAAGCTTCTCCTCGTTCTGCAAGTTGACGGGACACACCAAAAAGTAGTGCTAGTCCATACTCCCTCCTTTCCGGTTAATATGGCTTAATCTTTTTTGCGGGTAAATGAGAGAGCTTTATTTATATATAAGCATTATTAGGACGATCAGCCAAGACACTGGTCACTAGGAAGCGAGGTAACCCGCAAAAAAAGAAGTAGGAAGTGAGGTGTTTCATTAAGCCAGCTCTCGGCCACATTCAAAGTGCAGCCTTCTCCTCGTTCGGCAAGTTGACGGGACACAACAAAGTAATGCTAGTCCATACTGCCTCCTCTCCGGTTAATATGGCTTAATTTCAAACGAGATAAATACACTGTCTGTCACTGTATATTTGTAAAAATACGGTCAGTGGACTTCATAATACGCTCATTGCGCTCAATATATATATTTTCTGGTGTTTATATGGTCACTAGCTCACCCTGACTGAGTATGTGTGTGCATGCACGTGTAGGTTGAGCACTTGAGCGTGACCGTGTGTGTTCCTCGTGTGCTCGTACATGCATGCATTAGGGCGTCGCGCGCGTTTTTGCATCCATGTGTACGTGTGACTGTTACATACACGTAGGGGGAGTACGTGTAGGGGCCACTAAGGAGCAGTCAAATCACACAGTAAGTTAGTCGGAAGAAGCAACCATCATTTCACTCTTGAATGACACGTACGCAATATAAAATGGTTGATATGGAGAGAAAAAGAAAACCACTATATACACACTAGCAGGAGCCTAAGCTACAAGCCTGCTTGCTTAGGTTGCTCTCTTCACAAGCATAGAACGACAGGCCTGATCCCGCAGCTGGGGGAAGGGAACAATGTTCTGCGATGAAGCGGTCGACATCGGCGAGGGAGAAAACCCACAGTAGGTGCGTCCCAATCGGGGGTCACCGCGGTATGGGCCGATGCCGCGTCCCAACAGCCCTTCTAGCTACAACCCGACGTCCTAGGTAGTCCATCTTCCTTTTGGAGCCGGCTTGCTCCACTGCCGTAGCTCCATCTCCATGTCGATCTTTCTCTACTTCTACCGGCTTTCTACTTGTGATGAGTTTATGTCTCATGAACTAGTGACAGTACTATTATTTTAATCACACTTCTTCAATATCTTTGCCATCAGGGATGCTCAGGTCAATTTTAGTGGAACTGCACAAAAGCATCGTATGATCCGAGGGTGCCAGTCGTCTTTCCTTCGACAGGTTCTACCTGGCCAGGAAATTAAATCATGTTTAGTGTTTAGGGTTTAAGACGTAGTGACCCCATCAGTAGTTTTTCTTTCATACACGCTCTCACAACTTTTTTCTTTAGTTGTGAAGGAAATATTGGCTATGATCTGTGAATCATTGAGATGCACCAGCATGCGTGTTAGTTTTCCTTTGTATTTGATGGAATGTTGTAACGGGGCAACCTTGGAATAGGAATGAAAATGGAGTGGGAAGTTTCCGTTTTTCCGGAGAAAAAATAGAAACGGAGAGAAACCAACGTTTCGTTTCGTTGGGTCGCGCTATCGAGCAAAACCAACGTTTAAATCATGTATGCCATGTTCGTGTCTCACCCTCCTCCATGGCTCGACCCCACACGGTCGCTCGGCATGCCACTCACCGCAAACCGAGTATATGATAACTTTCCCGCCTGCTTGTCGATGGATCGCGCCATGGAGTACTAGCACTACTGGAAGAGATTGACGAGTTGGGGGAGGACAACTAGCTATAGCACGGACTCCCAAGAACTTTTTACATGCATGTTGTAGCCGACTATTGCGACCTTTGAACGCGGAGCAGCCGTGTGCACCCGGAAGCGACGCGGGCGACGCTCTCTCGGCCGGCGCCAGTGAGAGGTTGCGTCCGCTCTGGCCGGGCATGAATGCGGCACTGACCGTTTCGGGCGGGAAGCACGCGCTGGTGATGAAGAGGGTTCGGATTGGTCAGGACCGGCCGTGGCAGCGGTCCGGACGTGCGCAAACAAGAGATGTTGTATGTTAATATTGTTGCATATATAATTAACAACGTAAATAATGTGCCAGTTGGACAAATATGATTGGAGATGGAGATGGAGATGGAATTTTACGTAAACACGGATATGCATGTCTATGTCTATGTGTGTGTGCGCGACGACTCTCGTGACCTGGAAGCGGGGGCGTGTTTTTTGATCGAGTTTTCTTTCTTGGTACGTTAGAAAATCAGTTTGTCTAATTCACATCTAGATGTTATTTAAGGATATCACATCTAAGCTCCCACAAGTATATAATGTAGCAACAAGAAACAAAAAAACTAGGAAAAAAATAGATCACAAACAGAGTGGACATCAACTTAGATGTGTCACATCTAGATGTGTCCTAGACAGGCCCTTAAAAAATTGTCTGCCAGTTTTCGTTTCTTTCTTCCGGGAACGCGTGTATTCTATTTAAAACCACTGCTATGGAGATATTTTTTTACTCCATTATAGCCTCTTGTTTGATAGAGTTTCTCGCATCTCGCTCTCTCACCCTCTCCATATCAAAAAAAGATGACAGTGGCCACTCTATCTCTCTCCTCACCGGTGGTCACAGACCCAGCCGAATCCCGTCCGCTGCGGGAGGTGAGGAGGTGCAGCGTTGACGTTGTCGCCGTCGGCGACGTAGGAAGCCGATGCGCATCGTCCTCTCGGAGCCGGCGCTGGCGCGGACGAAGATCCTCCGCGCCCTTGTTCGCTGCCGTCGTGTGGGCAGATCCCGCCCGCCCGCCTAAACGACATCTCGCCCACCTGAGGTATAACTTCTTGTACTGGTCTAGCTCCCCAGGTCGCTGCGTGCGGGTTTTCTTCTATGCGACTACTCCCCAGCTCCCCATGCATAGTAGCTAGGGTTCGTCGGCTGGTCCAACATCACCTACTAGTACTATTATAGAGGAAATTCCACTCGAAAAGTTGTCCTGATTTATGCCTCGGTGGAGGTATACATGTTGTTTCGACAAAAAGTACATGGTGGTTGTGCGGTCATTGTCCATATGGTGGTAGTACTATCACTGGTTAAATGAAGAAATGCTTTTTTTCTCGGGTATCCTGGTTTAGTTCCCATCAAGTTATAATTATGATGCTTCTGTTTGTTGGTGTACTTTTCATTTATTCTTATTGACAATTGAGATGTCGTTGCTAACCCTTTTTTACATTTTTGGAAACAACGATGCGTGTCTCCATACCCGGGCATGTCTTCCTCAATTTTAGTGGAACTGCACAAAATTGGATGGCCATTGTTGTTCCGCCTCACTGTCCTCTGCCACGTGGTTCTTCCTTCCTCGAGCTTGATTACTGAGAAGAAATAGACCACAGTGAGGATTTGTCGAACTTCATAGGTGCCTCACCCAAACTTGATGCCAAATGGATGATGCATCACCACGATGACCTATCGATGCTCATGGTTGCGCCTCATGGTTGCGTCGGCTGGTGAAGCTGATCGATTTTCAATGAAAAACAAGCTGTCTTCCATCAGTGCTCTTTGCTTGTTATGCACAAAGATGATATCCTTCGTCAGTTCACCTTGGTTGCGTTGGAGACGCACTCGTCTTTCACGTTGGTGCAATTTTATCACACAATTGGCTATGAACCAAATGTTTCCTCGAAGAAGGATCGACGTTGGTACTAAGAGCATAAGTTGTGTATTGATTTCTAAGCCTTATCACAACTTTGTCTCCAGCTCCCCTGTAATTTTATTTGTCCAGCTATTAACTTTGATTTAAAAAATTGTGTGGACTAAAAACCCGGATGGACGTACTAGCCCTCCATTTTTATTTACTCCGCATATTAGATTTGACTGAAGTCAAACTTTGTAATACTCTCAAACCTTTCCGATAATTGAAATTAAAATTCTTTATTTGTACACACTCTCACACGTTTCCGATAATTTGGCGCATTTGTGGTTGTTCACTTAAGGGAGGGTAGTGTACCACACGTGAAGGACAGGAAGTGCGACCAGGAGCGTGGGCGTGGATCGTTAGTTCATCGGAAGTAGTACTAGTTTTCTTAACTGTACATTAAATAAAGAGTTTCGTTTCGTACTTACACAATTTGAAACGATTGTTATGGAGAGAATAAGAAAACCACTCCACTATATATTAGTCGTATACACAAGAGTACTATATGGACGCAGCTTCATTGACTTAGTGCACCTGCCTTTGGGTTTATGACAGGTGGGCCCAAAATGTGGCTGGCTCACCTGTCATACAGCCAAAAGCAGGTGCAGTGAAGGCACCGGAGCTCAGTCCATACTACAGTAGTATATATAAGCGGGAGCCTCAGCGCTTGTTCGCTAGGGTTTGCACTCTCCACACGCTCACCGCACTACATATATGTTACACACTGGAGGCTCAACGTTCATTTGCTAGGGTTTGCTATATTCACAGTCTCTCACCCTCTCTTCACCAGATCTAAACAAGACTTCGTTGGCCTCTTGTCTCTCTCTCCCCCCTCACAGCTGGTGAAGGAGGCGTCCGTATCCCGTCGCACCGGGAAAGGGAGGAGGTGCAGCGTTCACTCTATCGCCTTCGGCGAGGGAGGCAATCCACTGCCGGCTGCGCTGTTCTTCACCCAACGCCTGTGCGGGAGGGCCACCGACCCCTTCTTCCTCGCTGCCGTACGTAGTGTGGGCAGATCCGGCCTCCCGCCGCATGCCTTACCACATCCCGACGACCCTAAGGTATAAGTTTCTTTGAAACCGTCGTTGCTCTAGCTGCATGTGGATCTTTTTCGATATGTAGTCGAATCTAGGTCTTGGTTCAAAGAGGAAAGAAGGGTGCGGTGGGCTGGAGCAAGAATCTAGGACGTGGTTCAATGAGGAAAGGAGGGGCGGAAAGTAGTATAGACTGGCTATCCAGCCGCTTTGTAGGTCGAAAAGGGGAAAAAGGGGTAACCCAGTACACACATCTGTAAGGAACCAATCTCTTTGTTAAAAAGGGAAAGAAACTGGGGGGTCGGGTAGTTTGTGCAGGACTAAATTTGCTGCCCTCACATAGGAAAAAGGTTCAAAGAGAACAAATATGGGACCAACGCATATATGTCGCTTGGCTACATACTCTGCATAACCCATTTATACGCAGGGATTTATTACATGGTGCTGGCATGTCCCATACAGCTATTTTGCTGTTGTTAATCTAAGAATGCCGCCGGAAAATTGAAGCAATGCCACTGTTAAAAGTAAATTACATTTTTTAACAATTTTGTTTCAAGAGAATGTCTCTGTTAATATGAATCAATGCAACCGTTTTAGAAATGCTACTATCCTTTTTTGCCTCTGTTAAAACAGGGGTATCGATTCAACTTGTTGCTATTGAGACATTTTGCTTCGCTACTCGAAACACTTATGTTTTAAGAGTGTTTTCTGTAGTTCAACTTGAATGTCACACCGGTGACTTTGCTTAATTTTTGTGGAACTGCACAAAAGGAGATCGAGATTTGTTTCCAGTCTTCGTGGTAAGTTGTTTCAAATCTTGGTCTCATCCACATGATGTGCAGTGTGCTTTGAGATGTTGTGCTACTTGTTTTGGTACTGTTTTAAATAAATGTTGAATTGAAGCTATTGTATTGCTGTCTTTTCCCATTAAGTAGTGAACAAAAATGGGACCAACCAAGACATGATGCTTGTTGCTTTGTTACAACAAATTCAGCATCATCCCCTTTATAAGCCAGTAATTGATGCCACTCTCATAATTAACTACTGAATCTTATTTCAAAACAGCAACGCTTGTTAGGGATTGGCGGGATTACCATTTTTGTGGCCGCATGTTTCATCCTCCTTTATTAGCCATTAATTGATTCCTCTTTTGCCTCTGTTTAAACAGGGATATCTATTCAACTTGTTGCTATTGCGACATTTTGCTTCGTTACACGAAACACTTTGCTTGATTTCAGTGCAACTGCACAAAATGAGATTGGATTTCCTATTCGTGTTGGCAGATTCGTATTTTATCCTGGTGGTCTCATGAAAGGTCAGTACAGGCCTTCATCCACATGATTGTGCAGTGTGCTTTGAGATGTTGTGCTACGTGTATTGGTACTATTTTAAATAAATGTTGAATTGAAGCTATTGTATTGCTGTCTTTTCCCATTAAGTAGTGAACAAAAATGGGACCAACCCAGACATGATGCTTGTTGCTTTGTTAGAACAAACTCTGCATCACCCCCTTTATAAGTAGATGGAAGCACATACTGTTGTTGCACACTCTCCCCTGGAACTGTTTATGCTTTTCGTTAATCTAATGCCGCTGGTAAAATTAAGCAATGCCACTCTCAGAATTAATTAACTACTGAATCTTATTTCAAAACTGCAACACTTGTTAGGAATGGTACTATCCTGCTTTGTAGTTCTTTCTACATGTTTAACCAATGTATTGTTAAGATAATATCTCTGTTAAAATGAATCAGTTGCATTGTTTTAGGAATGGTACTTTTCTGCTTTGTCGTTCTTTATACATGTTGAAACAAGGCATTGTTAAGATAATGTCTCAGTCAATATGAATGAATCACACTGATGGAGAATTGCTACTCTCCTGCTTTGTTTCCCATTAAGATAAAGTAAATCAGTAGATGCTTTTCTTCTGGGAGTACAAGTCATCAACCGTTATTTCTCAGTAATTGCCTATTGTTGCTTACAGGGATATCAAAATTAAAGCTCGGTTTTATTCCAATTTCGATTTTAGTTGAACTGCACAAAAGGAGCCAATGTGTCCAAGGCAAACTGCTGCATTACTGGGTCCAGTTGGTCGTTCCACTTTGCAGAAAGAAGCAGTCATTGTTTCTGCTACATTACAGAAGGAATGACCGAGAAGCTTTACAGAGTATTATTAGACACCGGTGACATGACTAGTCTGCAGAGACCATTGGCAATTTAACAACACGTGGAGTGCCCTGGGCAAAAGGTGCCCAAACAAGTACAAGAAGCTACGACAGGACTCCACGATCATAAGCATTACATATTTTGAATGGGAAAAGCTTGTCAAAGTTTAATCATTGATGTTAGCAAGAAGACGTTAGTTTAATATATTGGAATTGGAAAACCTTGTCAAAATTTGCTCATTGATGTTAGCCAGAAGACATGCATTTGATATTTTTGAGTGGGACGCCCTTACTGTGAGCAGCGTCGAGTGTTTTTTCCTATTCCTGTGTTCATTTTAGAAGTAAATAGTTACTCTGCTGAGATATTCCTGTGTTAAGAGTTTGTTCTGAATATTGTCTATGTGATGCCAGGCCTTGTTTGATTGCAAAGTTGAGCTTGGAATGTTGTGGCATGCGACATCACGAGCTGTTCACCTTTCCTCCTGAGAATAATGCTTTGTATTGTTTTGCATGTCGATCTAATGCCAGTGATTTGCTTGTTAAGAAGATCATCCTCTTCTGTTGTTTCCGTGCTTAAGAAGTTCATCGCCCCGATGTTTCATTCATAGCCTATACGACAAGTCGGGTAGGTTAGACATGAAACAATATGATCTTTCGACCAACTCATGATATTAGGCCGTGATTGGATCGTCGTTTTCCAACCAAAACCGCTTGTAAAACTAACGCTTGTAAATTAAAGCAGATGGTCTCGGGCAAAGGCGCTTGGTTGGTCGATTTCGACTAGTAAAATATCATAAGTACTTCACACACGATAAAAACGCTGAATGAAACTCGGACGATTGCTAATCCAGCCGTTAGCTGCTGTTTCAGCCTTGCCCATGGAAGGCATGATACGCAAGTCATGCATGTATCGTCTGGTAATGTCGTCCATATAGCAGTGCTCGTAAAATATACACTGGTCTCTTAAATTACACGCGTAACCCGCCGGTTTTACTTACAGATCTCGGGCCCTCGGTTTCATTACGCCTGTATTTTACGCGTTGTTTCCGATGACGAGTAAATTACACTTGTATGTTAATACTGGTTTGAAATAAACCAGAGCTCCCAAGCGCGGCCTTACCATTTCATGCCGTCTCAGTTTCTCGAAGGTGCTCATAGGTGTCTGATGATCCTGGCTTCCTGAATGAGCAGCGGGCGCTGTATCAGACCATCCGTAGGGCCCGCGAGGCCCTCTCCATTGTCCTTCGAGTTGTTGCGCTCGCCGTGGCGCCGAGCATTGTTAACATCGTCAACGAACATGAGGATTCAGGAGATGACTTTATTTTGACTGGATGACACTAGGGACCCACTAGGGCCATAGCCGTACGTACGCAAGTGCCTCCTTATTATGTACAACTATATTTTTTTGCTTTGTCCTGGTTTCCTGACATCACGGTCCCACACCATTGTCAACCTATGTAGTCAATATAAATGAGAGAATTGCACAAGGTGCGGCCGACAGCTGGGACCAAGCAGCTCGAGCAGTATTTGTGTTTTTGAGGCGTGAGCACTGCAGAGTTTTTCTTGGCGATGATTTCGTTGTTGTTCAGAGGAGAGCAGGGTATTAACTGGGCGGGCTGTGGCCCGTCTAGCCCAAGCCAGATATCCAGCCCATATACTAATTTTTTCAAGATGAAAATGGCTAGCCCAGCTATACGTTTTTTTGAGGAATACCCAGGCAAGGTCAACTTGTTATTCTCCGCCCCGCTGGGCTGCAAATCTTTCCTAGGAGGGATGCATTAGGCTTAACAGGAAAATGGGCTTTAAAAAATAATAAATGGGATGTAATTATAAAAATTGGGCAGTAACTATAAAAATGCACCAAACACGAAATTAGTTTATAAAATATTATTTATGGATTTTGAAAATCTTAAATTTTCATTTTTCTGTGTGCAATGTTTCGTTGGATTTTTATGTAATACAAATTTATATTTAATCTGACTAGAAATTTCGGGATAAAAATATTTCGGATCCCATCAAAATGTGGGAAATTCTATTGAATTCTGTCTTCAACGGTTGGTTGAAATTATTAATCGTTGTCCTAGTTAGAAAATGGGCTGTACTTTTAACAAATTATAAATGGGCTG
Organism: Aegilops bicornis; assembly: GCA_021605145.1. Lineage (NCBI taxonomy): Eukaryota > Viridiplantae > Streptophyta > Magnoliopsida > Poales > Poaceae > Aegilops > Aegilops bicornis. The sequence continues at coordinate 810,047,029 of CM038673.1, forward strand.
TTGTAAATTCCATTAGAATTCAAAAATGGGTTGTACATTCTTACAAAACGCAAATGGGCTATAAGTTCTCTGCCACACACTTGTGGGCCTACTAAGTGACGCGTCCCCTAAAAAAATAAGTTGACGCGTATGCAAGGCTTTGTTTATAGTCAACACACGGTTCTAGCAGCAGTGGCCGTTGGATGTCTATCCAACGGATGTCGTGCTTCTTCTTCAATCTTGGATATTCTTAGCTTCGGCCGCCCAAAAAATGATTCCTCCCCCTGACATCTGGGGCGCACCGTTTCGGAGGCTGACCTGTGGGCCTACTAAGTTGGAGCGTACCAATGGCTTTGTCAACTTAGTCAATATAAACGATTCTAGCTTCAAAGGACTGTCGATGTCCATCCAACGGCCGTAGTGCTTCTTCAACCTCTAGTCTTCTTGGTCCAGCCGCCCAAAGCAGCGCCGGTCGTGCCACCTGCTCCTGCCTCCCGTGGTCGGCTGTGCTGCCGCGGAGGCCTCACCGCCCCCATACTACTCCCACCGCTGGCCAGGCCATCCCTCCACTCACCCACACCCCATGTTATTCTGCGGCGACGGCAGCCTCACACCGCAGCCGAACCAGTGAACCCTCGTACTCCTCTCCACGCGGGCTTCCACTGCTAAGTCTTCCCCGGCTCCATGTCGTCCCCTTCCTAGGCCTCGCCGTCGTCCACCGCCCTGGTGCTCTCGGCGCGGGATGGTCAACATGGTCAACGACCGAATTCCATCGGAAGAGTACTGTACGTGGAGAGGCTGACAGCTGGGTCCACAGCGGCCGCAAGGAAGTGCCTCCTTATTACGCGCAAAATAATTATTCCTCCACCTGACAGCAGGGACCCACCGGACGGGCCACCTTATTTCGCGACAAAACGTTTCCCCCCTGACTGCTGGGACCCACCAGCTACACCTTCGCACACAAGGAAGTGCGTCCGGGCAAAAAAAATGATTCGCCCCCCTGACTGCTGGGACCCACCAGCTACATCTTCGCACGCAAGGAAGTGCCTGACAGTCGGGACCCACCTGGTCGAAGCGTACGTAGCATTGTCATTCTGGTCGCGAACGATATGCGTACATACTGAGTCGTTGTAGAGGCGCCGCACGTGTCGTAGTACAAAGCGCCGCACGTAGCATGTACACGCACGCACATCGGCCAGGTGCAAGAAAGAAAATACGCCACGCGTATGTGTACATACGGCGGGTCTCTCCCTCTTCATCGGGCGCATACGTACGGCGAGGGCTCGTGTACATGGCTGGGTCGAACGGAGAAACAATGTCGTCGTCGTGTTCATGGGGAGGCAACGGAATGCGTCGTGTTCATGGGGAGGCAACAGAATGCGTCGTGTTCATGGGGAGGCAACGGAATGCGCCATGTTCATCGGGAGGCAACGGAATGCGAGGGAGCCAACCGGCTGGGTCGGAACGGAATGTGTGGTCGTGTTCATCGGGAGTGCTTGGACGGAGCAGGCGATGGAGATGAGGCCCGGCGTACCGCACAACAGAGGAAATGGACCTCCTACGTTCGGAACGGGGTCCTGTTGATCGGAAGGGGTCTGGCGTACCGCAAAACGGAGGAAACGGACCTCCTACGGTCGAAACGGGGGTCCTGTTGATCGGGAGGGGTGTGGCGTACCGCAAAACGGACGAAACAGACCTCCTACGGTCGAAATGGGGGTCCTGTTGATCGGGAGGGGTGTGGCGTACCGCAAAACGGACGAAACGGACCTCCTACGGTCGAAACGGGGGTCCTGTTCATCGGGAGGGGTGTGGCGTACCGCAAAACGGGGCTCCACGGATATTGTTCATCTCCACCGTCGACCTCCTCCAGCCTCCACGGGCTACCATCGACCTCCTCCAGCCTCCACGGGCTCCTGTTCATCCAACCTCCACCGCGCGCTACTCCACCAACTATTGTTCAACCACCTCTCCACCATCTACTGTTCATCCAGCCCTCCACACCACGGGGTCCTGTTCAACCACCCCTCCACGGGCACCCTCCACCGTCTACTGTTTATCCAGCCCTCCACACCACGGGGTCCTGTTCATCCAGAGGCAACGCCACCGCTCACTGTACATCCAACCCCCCCCCCCCCCCCCGCAACGCTCACTGTTTATCCTAGAGGCAGCATCGACCGGCTTCAGTTACCAGCAGTAGCGAAGGAATCACTCGATCGGGTTCAGTTTACAGCCATCGATCGATCGCTCGGGTTCAGTAACGCGTAGCCTACAGTGGAATCATCAGTTAGAGCCCAACGCCTCGCTCCGGTTCAGTTAGAGCCAATGCCTCGCATACACGCAGCGTCGTATGCACGAGAAAGCAGCGCATCGCTTCGCCCCGACCTCCCACCATAACCGGAACTCCCGAAATTTTCCTCCCCTCGCTTCTACCATGGTTTTTCCGTCATGGACGGCCCAAAGAATGCCATGCAGCTGCGTCTCCGTCCCGCCTGTGACGAAAAGCCCATTTTCTGTCATGATTTTTTGTCATAGAAGTAGGAGCCCACCACATCTATGATGATACCGGGTTTTGTCACAATTATCGTCATAGAAGTGTCATATGTATGACATTTTTTTTTCGTTCGGCCCAAAATGTCACGGATGTGTCTTTTTTTTGTAGTGCCGGCAACGGCTCCAGAAATCCTTCTTGCTACCTCTTGAGCATGCGTTGGCTTTTTTTCTTGAAGAGGAAAGTGTGATGCAGCAAAGTAGCGTAAGTATTTCCCTCAGTTTTTGAGAACCAAGGTATCAATCCAGTAGGAGGCCACACGCAAGTCCCTCATACCTACACAAACAAATAAGAACCTTGCAACCAACGCGATAAAGGGGTTGTCAATCCCTTCACGGCCACTTGCAAAAGTGAGATCTGACAGAGATGATAAGATAATATTTTTGGTATTTTTATGATAAAGAATAAAAGTAAAGATTGCAAAATAAACAGTGATAGAAATAGCTAGTTGTAGGGAGATTAATATGACGGAAAATAGACCCGGGGGCCATAGGTTTCACTAGTGGCTTCTCTTAAGAAAGCATAAGTATTATGGTGGGTGAACAAATTACTGTCGAGCAATAGATAGAACTGAGCATAGTTATGAGAATATCTAGGCATGATCCTGTATATAGGCATCACGTCCGCGACAAGTAGACCGGCTCCTGCCTGCATCTACTACTATTACTCCACACATCGACCGCTATCCAGCATGCATCTAGAGTATTAAGTTCATAAGAACAGAGTAACGCATTAGGCAAGATGACATGATGTAGAGGGATAAACTCAAGCAATATGATATAAACCCCATCTTTTTATCCTCGACGGCAACAATACAATACGTGTCGTTTCCCCTTCTGTCACTAGGATCGAGCAACGCAAGATTGAACCCAAAGCTAAGCACTTCTCCCTTTGCACGAAAGATAAATCTAGTAGGCTAAACCAAACTGATAATTCTAAGAGACTTGCAAAGATAACCAATCATACATAAAAGAATTCAGAGGAGATTCAAATATTGTTCATAGATAATCTTGATCATAAACCCACAATTCATCAGATCTGGACAAACACACCGCAAAAAGAGTTACATCAAATAGATCTCCAAAAAGATCGAGGAGAACTTTGTATTGAGATCCAAAGAGAGAGAAGAAGCCATCTAGCTAATAACTATGGACCCGAAGGTCTGAGGTAAACTATTCACACATCATCGGAGAGGATATGGTGTTGATGTAGAAGCCCTCCATGATCGATGCCCCCTCCGGCAGAGCGCCGGAAAAGGCCCCAAGATGGGATCTCACAGGTACAGAAGGTTGCGGCGGTGGAAATAGGGTTTCACGGTGCTCCTTGTTGGTTTCAGGGTATATGAGTATATATAGGCGAAGGAAGTCAGTCAGGAAGCCACGAGGGGCCCACGAGGGTGGGGGGCGCGCCGCCCTACCTCGTGGCCTCCTGGTTGTTTCTTGACGTCCACTTCAAGTCCTCTGGATCACGTTTGTTCCAAAAATCACGTTCCCGAAGGTTTCATTCCGTTTGGACTCTGTTTGATATTCCTTTTCTATGGAACACTGAAATAAATAGGCAAAAAAACAGCAATTTGCACTGGGCCTTGGGTTAATAGGTTAGTCCCAAAAATAATATAAAAGTGTATAATGAAGCCCATTAAACATCCAAAACAGAATATATAATAGCATGGAACAATAAAAAATTATAGATACGTTGGAGACGTATCACACACGCAAGATCATGGAGACCGTAAGCGGAAGCGTATATCAACGCGGTTGATGTAGTCGAACGTCTTCACGATCCGTCCGATCCAAGTACCGAACGCACGACACCTCCGAGTTCAGCACACGTTCAGCTCGATGACGTCCCTCGTACTCTTGATCCAGTTGAGGCCGAGGGAGAGTTTCGCTAGCACGACGACGTGATGACGGTGATGATGATGCTACCGACGCAGGGCTTCGCCTAAGCACCGTTACGATATGCTCGAGGTGGATTATGGTGGATGGGGGCACCGCACACGGCTAAAAGATCAATAGATCAACTTGTGTATCTATGGGGTGCCCCCTCCCCCGTATATAAAGGAGTGGATGTGGGGGGAGGGCCGGCCCTCTCATGGCGCGCCCTGGAGGAGTCCTACTCCCACTGGGAGTAGGATTCCCCCCCTTCCAAGAGGAGGAGTAGGAGGGAAGGAAGGAGGAGAGAGGGGGAGGAAAGGGGGGCGCCGTTCCCCCTCCTTGTCAAAATCAGACTAGAGTGGGAGGGGGCGCGCGGCTGCCCTGGCCGCCCCTCCTCTTCTCCACTAAGGGCCCAATAGGCCCAATACACTCCCCGGGGTTCCGGTAACCCCCTAGTACTCCGGTTTTTGTCCGAACTTGCCCGAAACCTTTCCGAAGTCCAAACATAGTCATGCAATATATCAATCTTTATGTCTCGACCATTTCAAGACTCCTCGTCATGTCCGTGATCATATCCAGGACTCCGAACTACCTTCGGTATATCAAAACACATAAACTCATAATACCGATCGTCACCGAACGTTAAGTGTGCGGACCCTACGGGTTCGAAAACTATGTAGACATGACCGAGACACGTCTCCGGTTAATAACCAATAGCGGAACCTGGAAGCTCATATTGACTCCTACATATTCTACGAAGATCTTTATTGGTCAAACCGCATAACAACATACGTTCTTCCCTTTGTCATCGGTATGTTACTGTCGGATCACGGGTTCCGGCAAAACCCTTGAGGTTCGAACTCTGGGGTGCGCGCGAAGTTCCTTCCCCCCTACTGATCCACGTCCTAACTAGCTAAGATCTTGCGGATGAACTCGACGAACTCACAACACAAATGACACAAGATTTATACTGGTTCGGGCCACCGTTGTGGTGTAATACCCTACTCCAGTGTGGTGGTGGTGGATTGCCTCTTAGGCTGATGATGAACAGTACAATGGGAAGAACAGCCTCGTGAGGTTGAGGTGCTCTTGTGCTTGGTGTGTGGCTAGGATCGGATGAGAGGCCTCTGAATGAGTTATCCTCTACGGTGGTGACTAGTGCCACTTATATAGGCCTTGGTCCTCTCCCCAAATATTGAGCGGGAAGGGAGCCAACAACGGCCAATTCGAAACGGGACAGCTAGTACAGCTTATCCTGACAAAAGCAGTCTTCTCCTACGAAAGGCTCTGGTGGTGACGCCGCCTTGGGCTCCATGGTGACCTCCATCTTGCCGTCCTGCTGGTCTTGGTCTTGTTGCACTGATATGGAAACCTTTGCTTGATGCCTCGGTACCCTGCGCCTGCGCTTGTTCCCTTAGCACCAAAGAGGAAACAAGGACACTGCGCGCGCTGGCGCCCACCTGGCGCCAGCCTGATCTTGATCGTCATGGCTCACGTCACGAGGGCCTTGCGAGGTTTGCCCTGCCTTGATCTCTCCGCCCCTCGTGAGGCGACCTGGTGATGCCGCCCCTGAGGAGGTCTTGTGTCGTTCGCTTCGCGAGGCTTGGCCCCTCGCGAAGGTCTTGGATGCCTTGTTGATGAAGATGGGCCGTACAGGCCTGCGAGCACAGCCACACCACGGGCCACAGGCAGGCAAGTCTGGGGACCCCCGTTCCCAGAACGCCGACAGTAGCCCCCGGGGCTAAGGCGCGCTCGGGCTTGGCTTCCAGGCGAAGCCAAAGGTCAAGTGCGGAGTGCCACGGGCCCCAAAAGCCTACGGCCTTGGTCGACGCGTGGCGGTTGATTGGACGTGGGCGTCTCTGCTTCCCCACGGTGCCTCGGCAAATGCTAGACTTAACAAGTCCCTGCGACATGCAAGGAGAACCATCATTACCTGTGATCGTGGGAGCCGCCCTTTGGCCTTTTCTGCTATAAACGAGGAGGGGGGCAGAGCCCCTGTCGCCCATCTCTTCCCAGTCCGCTTGCTTCCTCCTCCTCGATCCTCTGCTAGCAGCAATGGCACCGCCGAAGAAGTTCTCCGTCGCGGAGAAGGGCAAGGCCCCTCGCAAAGGTCTTGGTTCTCCGCGCCCAAGCGTGGACGCGGCCGTCCCGGTAAGCACACCACGACCCCCGCCGCGCCCCCCACTCCTGGGGCGGCGCCGCAGCGCGTGGCAGGGGTCGCTCTGGTCGCGGCAGCCCCGCCGACAAAGAGAGACGCGCCATGGTCACGCGGCCTCCTCGGCCGCGCTTCCACTCGGCTGAGGTGCTGCCAGAGTTTGTTGTCTGGTTGGAGGATCCGGCCAGCAACTGGCTCCAGCTTCCGCGCTTCTTTGCCGACGAGCTGCCGGCCTCCGGTCCAGGCAGGTTCTGGCTGCAGGCGGACGGCTGCTGCAGCAGGGCTTCTTGGGTTGTGGTCGAGGTCTCTGTTGTGGGCAACATAGCTCTGGCCCGCGGTTGGCAGACGTTCGCCAGCGCGCGCGGCCTGGGCAGGCGATGCACTCTCCATTTCAGGTACGACCTTGACGCGGCCCTCTACGTGAGGGTGTTTGGAGAAGATGGTCGCCGCACTGGTTGCTGCCCCGAGACGAACGCCGGCGAGGAGGCGCTCGGTCTTGGCGACAGCCGTGACGAGGGCGAGGGCGGGCCCGCCGGCCGTGCCTCGTCCAGCTACGGTGGCTCTTCTACTGGCGATAGCTCCAGCAGCGGTGGCTACAACCAGCCGCCGCGCTCGCTTCAAAGATGGTGGTGGGTCGTCTCGCCGTCGCGCCTCCGTGAAGCATGAGAAGGGGTCCGGCTGAGCTCGGGACGTCGCCGAGGGCCTGCCCTCGTGAACCGCTGTAGGGCGAGCGTCGCTTTTGTTTTGCTCCTCTTTTCCTTCCCGCATCAAGAATGAAGCCAGTGTAGGCCCGGAGGGGCGTGTATTGAACTATGATCCCCCGATCATTATGCTATTTTTCTTGTTTCCCTGTTGTGTCGCTATTCTGTGCAAAGATAACTTAGCTTAGCGAGTTCGTGGCGGCCTCATCCTCACGAGGCGCTTGTTTCTTCGTGCTCGTCCTGGCTTGGCGGTCACTCAGAAACTGCAAAAAATTCGTTAGGGAGCTCGCAAAGAAGCTCAGGAGGCTTGACGTTCACCCCAACTTGATCCGGCGCTTTATATCCCAGTACCCGAGGGGCACGGATTAGGAGAGACGCGCCAGTTTGTGGGATCGAACGATGGTGCCTCACGAAAAAGCAGGCGGAAGGCAGAGAGACAGAAAAATGCTCGCGAGGGCCTGCCTAGCCCCCTCGCGAGGTATGCGAGAGAGAGAACACAGGTTCACTGGAGCCAGAAACAGTGGCGAAGGCGATGAAACCAAATCGGGAGGGAACACCAAAAGCAAACTTCGATTAAAAGAAGGCAAGCCAAATACGGAAAGCAAATGAAAAGCCGCGTCCGGCACCTAGTCTAGTATTCAAGTCTTCTCACCAGCGCGGAGCTAAGAGGCAGTTTGGTTGCTTCCCTGGGACAAACTAGACTGGCCTGGCGCTTGCCTGGAATCTACCTGTGCCATGTTTGGTTTGCATCCTCAGCGATTCACTCTAGCCTGGCCTGGAGAGTGTCAGTGTATGATTAGCCTGGTTGGCTGTCCTTAGCCTTGCCCAGGCAACCAGAATCGGATGCCTGGGAGATGCCTGGCTGCAGCCTCGCATGCTGATTCATTGTTTAATGTAAACAGGAGAAGCAAGAGGTGGTATAATATATTTTAATAATCTCACCAGGCGTGGTCTCCAACCAAACAGCACTAGCGTGACCAGGCATATAGCAGCACTTTCCCAGGCCAGTCCCAGGCGCATGATTTTGTCAGGCACACCATGGAGGACACGAACCAAACAACCCCTAAGTACTGCCACTAGGCGTGGGCGGGAGCCCTCGAGGCCCGAGGGCGGCTCTCCGGAGACTCCGGGGCGTGTACAACCCCACTCATTATTACGTGAGAGTGTCACGGGCGGCGATTCTTCACAGGCACCGAGCCTTCCTCGCAGGCACTGGGCCTTGCTTCACAGGCACTGGGCCTTGCTTCACATGCACTGGGCCTTGCTTCACAGGCACCGGGCCTTGCTTCACAGGCACTGGGCCTTATTTCATGGGTAGAACCTTCGGAGGTGCTGGATGTTCCAGGCGTTCTGGATGGGCACCCCGTCCTGCGTCTCTAGGCCTGGAGACGTGGACGACCTTGAACGGGTCCTCCCACATAGGTGAGAGCTTGTGTAGCCCTTCCCTGGAGAGGACCCGCCTCAGGACGAGGTCGCCCACCTCGAGCGTCCTGGAGCGGATGTTGCGACAGTGGTATCGCCGCAGCACCTGCTGGTACCTTGCCGCCCTCAATGCAGCTTCGCGGCGATGTTCCTCCCCCAGCACGAGGTCCATCCCCCGCGTGGCGTCCTGCTGCGCTTCATCAAACGCTAGGACCCATGCGGAGCGATGCTTGACCTCGTGAGGCAGGACTGCTTCGGCTCCGTAGATGAGGAAGAACGGGGCGCTCGTCGGCTTGGTGGCGGTGGTACGGATGGACCAGAGCACAGACTGGAGCTCGTCATGCCAGCCCCTGCTACATGCCTCGAGCTTCTTCTTGAAGGTCCTGGTCTTGAGGCCCCTCAAGACCTCTGCGTTGGCGCCTCGGCCTGACCATTGCTCCTGGGGTGCGCCACCGAAGCGTAGCAGATCTGCGTTCTAAGGTTAGCACAGTATGTTTTGAAGAGGTTACTAGTGAACTGCGAACCGTTGTCGGTGATGATGCGGTTGGGGACCCCAAAGCGGCTCACGAGACCCTTGATGAACTTGACTGCGGAGCCAGCTGGGATAGTGCAGACGGCCTCCACCTCCGCCCACTTGGTGAACTTGTCGATGGTGACGTAGAGGTAGCGGTAGCCCCCAGGCACTCGAGGGAACGGGCCCAAGATATCCAGCCCCCAGACCGCGAATGGCCACGAGAGCGGGATGGTCTGGAGGCCTTGAGCTGGCTGGTGGATCTGCTTGGCGTTGAACTAGCAGGCTTCGCAGGACTTCACCAGCTCGGCTGCGTCGTTCAGCGTCGTGGGCCAGTAGAACACACTGCAGAATGCCTTGCCAATGAGGGTCCGTGATGACGAGTGGTGCCCGCAGTCCCCACCGTGTATGTCGGATAATAGCTCCTTTCCCTGGTCCCTGGAAATGCAGCGCAGTGAAACACCATTCGGTCGCTTCCTGTACAACTCACCGTCTTGAATGCAGTATGTCATGGTTTGTCGGGCCAAGCGCTCTACGTCCTCCTCCTTCTCTGGCGGCGTCCCTTGCATCAGGTACTCCTTGAATTCCTTAGTCCAGCATCCCTCCTGAGGCTCGAGTGCCAGGAGAAGGCGAGCTCCTGAGGTCGGGCCGCAAGCTGGTGCTCCTGTGGCAGGCGGCTGAGGGAGCTCCTCCCGAGGCTGAGCCACGCTTGAGAGTGGTGGTGCCGCTGATGGCTTAAAGAGTCGTTCCTCAAAGACGCCGGGCTCTTGTGGCTGCCGCTTGGATGCTCTCTTGGCGATGTCGTCAGCTTCCTTGTTGGTGCCCCGGGGCACATGCTGCAATTCCAGGCCCATGAACTGCTTCTCCATCTTGCGTACTTCCGCAAGGTACGCCTCCTATGCTCGTCCTTTGGCTCGTAGACATTGTTGGAGAAGTTGACGAGGAGCTGCGAGTCACCCCTAACGGTGAGGCGCTTTACTCCCAGAGCTGCCGCGACTCTCAGGCCAGCTATGAGTCCTTCGTATTCCGTGATGTTTTTGGAGACCTTCTCACCCTGCTAAAAGCAGAGCTGCTCGGTATAGTAGAGCTTGTCCTGAGTGGGTGAGACATGTACTGCTCCAGCCCCCGCGTCTTGGTGCGCGAAGGCGCCATCGAAATGCATGACCCAGCCGTCTGGCGCCTCGCTTCCTGGTGAAGTGGACCGGTCTTCTCCTACTTTAAGTGTCGGGGCATCTGTCCATTCTGCCACAAAATCAGCGAGCGCGGCACCCTTGATGACCCTAGTAGTGCTGAACTCCAACTGGAATGCCTGCAACTCAATGTTCCACTCGGTGACCCTTCCAGCAGTGTTGGGGCTCCTGAGCACTCTCTCCAATGGGTAGGCCGATACGACCTTGATGGGGTGGCCCTGGAAGTAGTGCCGCAACTTGCGTGAGGCCACCAAGAGCGCGAGAAGGAGCTTCTGTGGCATGGGGTACCGTGACCTCGCGTCCCGCAGCACCGTGCTGACAAAATACACCGGGTGCTCGACGAGGGCAGGCGCGTTGGTGAGGCTTGCGTCTTGCAAAAGTTGGTGTGTCTCCCGAGGTGATGGAACTTCGGAGGCCCGATCGCTTGCGGGGATTTCTGCGGCGTCGCCCTTCCGAGCTTGGTCTTCTGTGGGCGTCGCCGCGGCTCTGGCCGCGCCCACCTGATCTTGCGTCGTCTTGGTTGGTGGCATAGCTTGGCGAGGCGTGCCCTTGGCTTGGCGCTCCTCCCGAACTGCCACCAGTGCTCAGCTAGCGGAGTACGGGGTGGCAGCTAGGTAGAGTACCAGAGGCTCGAGGGGTCGCGGTGCCACCATCACCAGAGGGCTGGTCAGTTATCTCTTGAGGTCTTGAAAAGCTTGGTCAGCCTCCGGGGTCCACTCGAATGGGCCCTTCTTCTTCATCAGCTTGAAGAAGGGTAACGCAGTTACCCAACCAGCCAGCTTATGCATTTCCTTGAGGGTCTGCGGTGGGCTCATGTCCTCAATGGCCTTGATCTTTTCCGGGTTCGCCTCGATCCCTCTGTGGGACACGAGGAATCCCAGCAGCTTGCCGGAAGGGACACCGAACACGCACTTCTCTGGGTTAAGCCGCAAGTTCACCTGACGCAGGCTCACGAAAGTCTCCTCTAGATCCTGGACCAAGGTTCTCACCTTCCGAGACTTCACCACAATGTCGTCGACGTAGGCCTCCGTGTTTCTCCTGAGCTGCCATCCCAAGGCGATGTGCATCAACCGCTGAAAGGTCGCGCCCACGTTGCGTAGTCCGAAGGGCATGCAGGTGTAGCAGTACACCCCACACGGGGCCAGAAAGGTTGTCTTCTCCATATCTTCTATTGCCATCTTTACTTGGTGATACCCTGAGAATACATCCAGGAAGCACAGTAGGCCGCACTCTACAGTGGAGACAATGATCTGGTCGATGCGTGGGAGCGGGAACGGATCTTGGGGGCAGGCCTTGTTGAGGTTGGTGAAGTCAACGCACATCCGCTCCTTCCCGCCTTTCTTCGGCACTACGACGGGGTTCACCAGCCATTCGGGGTACCGGACTTCCCGAATGGCACCTGCTGCCTCCAGCTTGCGGGTTTCCTGGACGATGACGGCCTGCTTCTCTGTGGAGTGTCGCCTCGCCCGCTACTTCACAGGGCGCACATTGGGGCATACCCTTAAGTGATGCTGGATCACCTCTCTCGGGACCCCCACCAGCTGATTGGGTTCCCACGCGAATATATCCTTGTTTGCGCGCAAGAACCCCACCAACGCTTCCTCTTGGCTCGGGTCGAGGCCGGCGCCTATGGTAAAGGTGGCTCCCGAGGACCCATCCTCGTCGACCGGCACCTGCTTGGTTTCTGCCTTGTCTTCTGTGAACAACTGCTTCTTCTAGGTTGGTGTGGCTCCCTTGGGCTCGGAGGTGCCGGCGTCGGTGGGCTGCGCCGCCGTGGCGGTCTTGAGGGAGAGCTTGAGTGCCGCCACGGCCTCCTTGGTGTCCCCCTTGACAGTGAGGACGCCCTTGCTTCCAGGCATCTTCATGAGGTTGTAGGCCGGATGGGTCGCTCCCATGAACTGGGCTAACGTCGGGTACCCGAGGATGGCGTTGTACGGGAGGCCGATGCGGATGATGTCGAAGTCGATCAGCTTAGTGCGGTAGTTGTCGCGCGTGCCAAAGGTGATGGGGAGGCGGATCTGCCCCAAGGAGTGGGCGGTGCCGCCGCCAACTCCTGAGAAAGGCTTGCTGAGGCTGAGCCGCTCGAGCGGCACATGGAGGAGGCTGAAGGCCTCCACGGAGAGCACGTTGAGGCCGCCGCCGCCGTTGATGAGGGTCTTGGTGACGGCCACGTTGCAGATGGTGGGCGTGCAAAGCATCGGCAGCTTGCCCGAGCCGGCAGTGGAGACGGGGTGGTCCTCCGAGCTGAAGGTGAGGTCTGCTTCGGGTGCTGCCCATCCTGGCGGAGCCCCCGAGCGCTTGGAAGCGGCGCCGATCTGGCGGAGGAATGGCTTGACATGGCGATCCGAAGGCGGTGCTTGAGAGCCGCCTAGCAGGGCCGCGACCGCATGATGCGCCGATGCCGCGTATCTCCCAACGAAGAGGCCGCAAAGCTCCTCCTAGGATGTCACCGTAGACCGGGGGAGGTTGAGCAGCCAGGCGCGTGATAACCCACAAGTATAGGGGATCGCAACAGTTTCGAGGGTAGAGTATTCAACCCAAATTTATAGATTCGACACAAGGGGAGCCAAAGAATATTCTCAAGTATTAGCAGCTGAGTTGTCAATTCAACCACACCTGGAAACTTAGTATCTGCAGCAAAGTGTTTAGTAGCAAAGTAATATGATAGTGGTGGTAACAGTAACAAAAGTAAAGACAGCAAAAGTAATGCTTTTGGTATTTTGTAGTGATTGTAATAGTAGCAACGGAAAAGTAAATAAGCGTAAACCAGTATATGGAAAGCTCGTAGGCACCGGATCAGTGATGGATAATTATGCCGGATGTGGTTCGTCATGTAACAGTCATAACATAGGGTGACACAGAACTAGCTCCAGCTCATCAATGTAATGTAGGCATGTATCCCGTAAATAGTCATACGTGCTTATGGAAAAGAACTTGCATGACATCTTTTGTCCTACCCTCCCGTGGCAACGGGGTCCTATTGGAAACTAAGGGATATTAAGGCCTCCTTTTAATAGAGAACCGGAACAAAGCATTAGCACATAGTGAACACATGAACTCCTCAAACTATGGTCATCACCGAGAACTATCCCGATTATTGTCACTTCGGGGTTGTCGGATCATAACACATAATAGGTGACTATAGACTTGCAAGATAGGATCAAGAACACACATATATTCATGAAAACATAATAGGTTCAGATCTGAAATCATGGCACTCGGGCCCTAGTGACAAGCATTAAGCATAGCAAAGTCATAGTAACATCAATCTCGAACATAGTGGATACTAGGGATCAAACCCTAACAAGACTAACTCGATTACATGATAAATCTCATCCAACCCATCACCGTCCAGCAAGCCTATGATGGAATTACTCACGCACGGAGGTGAGCATCATGAAATTGGTGATGGAGGATGGTTGATGATGACGACGGCGACCAATCCCCCTCTCCGGAGCCCCGAACGGACTCCAGATCAGCCCTCCCGAGAGAGATTAGGGCTTGGCGGCTCCGTATCGTAAAACGCGATGATTTCTTCTCTCTGATATTTTTCTCCCCGAAAGCCAATATATGGAGTTGGAGTTGGCATCGGAGGGTCTCCAGGGGGCCCACAAGGTAGGGGAGCGCGCCCAGGAGGGGGGGGGCAAGCCCCCACCCTCGTGGACAGGGTGTGGGCCCCCTGGTCTTCATCTTTGGCAAGGATTTTTTATTATTTATTCTAAGATATTCCGTGGAGTTTCAGGTCATTCCGAGAACTTCTATTTTCTGCACATAAAACAACACCATGGCAATTCTGCTGAAAACAGTGTCAGTCCGGGTTAGTTCCATTCAAATCATACAAGTTAGAGTCCAAAACAAGGGCAAAAGTGTTTGGAAAAGTAGATACGACGGAGACGTATCAGTGCTCGGCCCGCCAGCGAGGGCCATGGGGAGCCAGTTGGCCATAACCTTATCATCCCCCCGGCTTCGAGGACGGCCTCTTCATACACCAGCAGGAAGGCTGACGGGTCCGCCGCGCCGTCATAGCGCGGCGGCATCTCCGGCTTGAACTTGCACGGCCATCGCACCCGCCGCAGGGGCGGGGCTAGGGCTCGGAGCCCCCTCGCCCCGCCGTCAGCGCCTGCCATCGGAGCTGGGAGCGAGTTGCCTGCCATGGGGACGGAGCGCGGATCGACGGAGGAGAAGCTACGGTTAACCCCTACCTGACGCGCCAAATGTCGGATCACGGGTTCTGGCAAAAACCCTCGGTTCGAACTCTGGGTGCGCGCGAAGTTCCTTCCCCCCTACCGATCCACGTCCTAACTAGCTAAGATCTCGCGGATGAACTCGATGAACTCACAACACAAAGGACACAAGATTTATACTGGTTCGGGCCACCGTTGTGGTGTAATACCTGCTACCTCTTGAGCACTGCGTTGGATTTCCCCGAAGAGGAGAGGATGATGCAGCAAAGTAGCGTAAGTATTTCCCTCAGTTTTTGAGAACCAAGGTATCAATCCAGTAGGAGGCCACGCACAAGTCCCTCGTACCTGCACAAAACAATAGCACCTCACAACCAACGCGATTAGGGGTTGTCAATCCCTTCACGGTCACTTACGAGAGTGAGATCTGATAGAGATGATAAATAATATTTTTGGTATTTTTGATATAGAGATGCAAAGTAAAAAGTAAAGGCAGAGTAAAAACAAAGCAAGTTTTAAAGTAATGGAGATTGATATGATGAGAATAGACCCGGGGGCCATAGGTTTCACTAGTGGCTTCTCTCAAGAGCATAAGTATTCTACGGTGGGTGAACAAATTACTGTTGAGCAATTGATAGAATTGAGCATAGTTATGAGAATATCTAGGTATGATCATGTATATAGGCATCACGTCCGAGACAAGTAGACCGACTCACCTGCATCTACTACTATTACTCCACTCATCGACCGCTATCCAAAGCATGCATCTAGAGTATTAAGTTAAAAACAGAGTAACGCCTTCAAAGAAGATGACATGATGTAGAGGAATAAATTCATGCAATATGATAAATACCCCATCTTGTTATCCTCGATGGCAACAATACAATACGTGCCTTGCAACCCTTTCTGTCACTGGGTAAGGACACCGCAAGATTGAACCCAAAGCTAAGCACTTCTCCCATTGCAAGAACTACCAATCTAGTTGGCCAAACCAAATGGATAATTCAAAGAGACTTGCAAAGATAACCAATCATACATAAAAGAATTCAGAGATGATTCAAATATTGTTCATAGATAAACTGGATCATAAACCGACAATTCATCGATCTCAAAAAACACACCGCAAAAACAAGATTACATCGAATAGATCTCCACGAGAGAGGGGGAGAACATTGTATTGAGATCCAAAAAGAGAGAAGAAGCCATCTAGCTACTAGCTATGGACCCAAGGTCTGAAGTAAACTACTCACACTTCATCGGAGGGGCTATGGTGATGATGTAGAAGCCCTCCACGGTGGATGCCCCTCCAGTGAGCTCCTAACAGGCCCCAAGATGGGATCTCGTGGATACAGGAAGTTGCGCGGTGGAATTAGATTTTTGGCTCCTGTTACGATCGCTTGGGGGTGCGTAGCTATATATAGGAGGAAGGAGTACGTCGGTGGAGCAACAGGGGGCCCACGAGGCGGGGCGCCCTAGAGGGGGCGCCCCACCCTCGTGACCGCCTCTTTTGTTCCTTGGAGTAGGGTCCAAGTCTCCTGGATCACGTTCGGTGAGAAAATCACGTTACCGAAGGTTTCATTCCGTTTGGACTCCGTTTGATATTCCGTTTCTTCGAAACACTGAAATAGGCAAAAAAACAGCAATTCTGGGCTGGGCATGCGGTTAATAGGTTAGTCCCAAAAACAATATAAAAGTGGAAAATAAAGCCCAATATAGTCCAAAACAGTAGATAAAGTAGCATGGAGCAATAAAAAATTATAGATACGTTGGAGACGTATCAATACCCTACTCCAGTGTGGTGGTGGTGGTGGATTGCCTCTTGGGCTGATGATGAACAGTACAATGGGAAGAACAACATCCTCAGGTTGAGGTGCTCTTGTGCTTGGTGTGTGGCTAGGATCGGATGAGAGGCCTCTGAATGAGTTATCCTCTACGGTGGTGACTAGTGCCACTTATATAGGCCCTGGTCCTCTCCCCAAATATTGAGCGGGAAGGGAGCCAACAACGGCCAATTCGAAAGGGGACAGCTAGTACAGCTTATCCTGACAAAAGCAGTCTTCGCCTGCGAAAGGCTCTGGTGGTGACGCCACCTTGGGCTCCATGGTGACCTCTGGCTTGCCGTCCTGCTGGTCTTGGTCTTGTTGCACTGGTATGGAAAATTTTGCTTGACGCCTCGGTACCCTGTGCCTGCGCTTGCCACCTTAGCACCAAAGAGGAAACAAGGACACTGCGCGCGCTGGCGCCAGCCTGATCTTGATCGTCATGGCTCACGTCACAAGGACCTCGCGAGGTTTGCCCTGCCTTGATCTCTCCGCCCCTCGCGAGGCAACCTGGTGAGGCCATCCCTCAGGAGGTCTTGTGTCGTTCGCTTCGCGAGGCTTGGCCCCTCGCGAAGGTCTTGGATGCCTTGTTGATGAAGATGGGCCATACAGGCCTGCGAGCATAGCCACGCCACGGGCCGTAGGCAGGCAAGTCTGGGGACCCCCATTCCCAGAACGCCGATAGTTACTTGCCCGAGATTCGATCGTCGGTATCCAATACCTAGTTCAATCTCGTTACCGGCAAGTCTCTTTACTCGTTCTGTAATACATCATCCCACAACTAACTCATTAGTTGCATTGCTTGCAAGGCTTATAGTGATGTGCATTACCGAGAGGGCCCAGAGATACCTCTCCGATAATCGGAGTGACAAATCCCAATCTCGATCTATGCCAACTCAACAAGTACCACCGAAGACACCTGTAGAGCACCTTTATAATCACCAGTTACATTGTGACGTTTGGTAGCTTGATACGTCTCCAACGTATCTATAATTTTTGATTGTTCCATGCTATTATATTACCCATTTTGGATGTTTATGGGCTTTACTTTACACTTTTATGTCATTTTTGGGACTAACCTACTAACCGGAGGCCCAACCTCAATTGTTCTTTTTTGCCTATTTCAGTGTTTTGAAGGAAAGGAATATCAAACGGAGTCCAAACGGAATGAAACTTTCGGGAGCGATCTTTTTGGAACAAACGCAATCCAGGAGACTTGGAGTGGACATCAAGAAGCAGCCAAGGCGGCCACGAGGGTGCTAGGCGCGCCCTAGGGGGGTGGGCGCGCCCCCCACCCTCGTGGGCCCCTCGTGGCTCCGATGACCTACCTCCTTCGCCTATATATCTCCATATACCCTGAAAACATCCATGGGCACCACGAAAAACTATTTCCACTGCCGCAACCTTCTGTATCCACGAGATACCATCTTGGAGCCTTCACCGGCGCTCCGCCGGAGGGGGAATCGATCACGGAGGGCCTCTACATCATCTCGAAGGCCTCTCCGATGAGTCGTGAATAGTTTACCACAGACCTTCGGGTCCATAGTTATTAGCTAGATGGCTTTCTCTCTCTTTGAATCTCAATACAAAGTTCTCCTGGATCTTCTTGGAGATCTATTCGATGTAACTCTTTTTGCGGTGTGTTTGCCGAGATCCGAT
The DNA here is from genome assembly GCA_021605145.1 of Aegilops bicornis. Taxonomy (NCBI): domain Eukaryota; kingdom Viridiplantae; phylum Streptophyta; class Magnoliopsida; order Poales; family Poaceae; genus Aegilops; species Aegilops bicornis. The sequence goes on from CM038673.1 coordinate 810,065,072, forward strand.
GAATTGTGAGTTTATGATCAAGTTTATATATGAGAAATATTTGAATCTCCTCTGAATTCTTTATGTATGACTGGTTATCTTTGCAAGTCTCTTCGAATTATCAGTTCGGTTTGGCCTACTAGATTGATCTTTCTTGCAATGGGAGAAGTGCTTAGCTTTGGGTTCAATCTTGCGGTGTCCTTTCCCAGTGACAGCAGGGGCTGCAAGGCAAGTATTGTATTGTTTCCATCGAGGATAAAAAGATGGGGTTTATATCATATTGCATGAGTTTATCCCTCTACATCATGTCATCTTTCTTAAAGCGTTACTCTGTTCTTCATGAACTTAATACTCTAGATGCAGGCAGGAGTCAGTCGATGTGTGGAGTAATAGTAGTAGATGCAGGCAGGAGTCGGTCTACTTGTCGCGGACGTGATGCCTATATACATGATCATGCCTAGATAATCTCATAATTATTCTCTTTTCTATCAATTGCTCGACAGTAATTTGTTCACCCACCTTAATACTTATGCTATCTTGAGAGAAGCCACTAGTGAAACCTATGGCCCCCGGGTCCATCTTTTATCATATAAGTTTCCCATCTACTTTTATTTGCATCTTTTATTTTCCAATCTATATCATAAAAATACCAAAAATATTTATCTTATCATATCATCTCTATCAGATCTCACTTTTGCAAGTTACCGTGAAGGGATTGACAACCCCTTTATCGCGTTGGTTGCGAGGTTCTTGTTTGTTTGTGTAGGTGCGTGGGACTTCTGAGGAGCCTCCTACTGGATTGATACCTTGGTTCTCAAAACTGAGGGAAATACTTACGCTACTTTGTTGCATCACCCTTTCCTCTTCAAGGGAAAACCAACGCAGTGCTCAAGAGGTAGCAAGAAGGATTTCTGGCGCCGTTGCCGGGGAGATCTTCACTCAAGTCAACATACCAAGTACCCATCACAAACTTAACTCCCTCTCATTACATTATTTGCCATTTGCCTCTCGTTTTCCTCTCCCCCACTTCACCCTTGCCATTTTATTCGCCCTCTCTTCCCGTTCGCCTCTCTTTTTCACTTGCCTTTTTGTTTGCTTGTGTGTTGGATTGTTTGTCATGATGGCTCAAAATAATACCAAATTGTGTGACTTTTACAATACCAATAATAATGATTTCCTTAGCACTCTGATTGCTCCTCTTAATGATGCTGAATCTTCTGAAATCAATGCTGCCTTGTTGAATCTTGTTATGAAAGATCAATTCTCTAGCCTTCCTAGTGAAGATGCCGCTACTCATCTAAAGAACTTTGTTGATTTGTGTGATATGCAAAATAAGAAAGATACGGATAATGATATTGTTAAATTGAAGCTATTTCCACTTTCACTTAGAGATCGTGCTAAAACTTGGTTTTCGTCTTTGCCTGAAAATAGTATTGATTCATGGAACAAGTGAAAAGATGCTTTTATCTCTAAGAATTTTCCTCCCGCTAAGATCATCTCTCTTAGAAACGATATTATGAATTTTAAACAACTTGATCATGAGCATGTTGCCCAATCTTGGGAAAGAATGAAATTAATAATTCGCAATTGACCTACTCATGGTTTGAATTTATGGATGATCATACAATTTTTTTATGCCGGATTAAAATTTGCTTCTAGAAATCTTTTAGATTCGGCCGCGGGAGGCACTTTTACAGAAATCACTTTAGGGGAAGCTACTAAACTTCTAGATAATATTATGGTTAATTATTCTCAATGGCACACCGAAAGATCTGCTAGTAAAAAGGTTCATGCGATAGAAGAAATTAATGTTTTGAGTGGAAAGATGGATGAGCTTATGAAATTGTTTGCTACTAAGAGTGCTCCTATTGATCCGAGAATAATAATGAATCTATGGATGTGAATTTTGTTGATAGGAATAATTTGGTAACAACGCGTATAGAGGAAACTTTAATCCTAGGCCGTTTCCTAGTAATTCCTCTAATAATTATGGTAATTCCTACAACAATTCTTATGGAAATTTTAATAAGATGCCCTCTGAATTTGAGAATAGTGTTAAATAATTTATGATCTCTCAAAAGAATTTCAATGCTTTGCTTGAAGAAAAATTGCTTAAAGTTGATGAATTGGCTAGGAACATGGATAGAATTTCTCTTGATGTTGATTCTTTGAAACTTAGATCTATTCCACCTAAGCATGATATCATTGAGTCTCTCAAAGACATGAGAAGTTCCATTGATGAGTGCAAGGAAAGAACCGCTAGGATGCGTGCTAAGAAAGATTGCTTTATAAAAGCGTGTTCTTCTAGTTTCCATGAAAATAATGATGAAGATCTAAAAGTTATTGATGTGTCTCCTATTAAGTCTTTATTTTGCAATATGAATCTTGATTATGATGGGACTAGAGATTATTCAACTTTAGTTAAAAGGCGTCCCAATAAATCGGAGTTTTTAGATCTTGATGCAAAAAATGGTAAAAGTGGGATTGGAGAGATCAAAACTTTACATAGTAATGAACCTACTATTATGGATTTCAAGGAATTTAATTATGATAATTCTTGTTTAATAGATTGTGTTTCCTTGTTGCAATCTGTGTTGAATTCTCCTCATGCCTATAGTCAAAATAAAGCTTTTACCAAACATATCGTTGATGCTTTGATGCAATCTTATGAAGAAAAACTTGAATTGGAAGTTTCTATCCCAAGAAAACTTTATGATGAGTGGGAACCTACTATTAAAATTAAAATTAAAGATCATGAATGCTATGCTTTGTGTGATTTGGGTGCTAGTGTTTCCACGAGTCCGAAAACTTTATGTGATGTGCTAGGTTTCCATGAACTTGATGATTGCTCTTTAAATTTGCACCTTGCGGATTCCACTATTAAGAAACCTATGGGAAGAAGTAATGATGTTCTTATTGTTGCAAATAGGAATTATGTGCCCGTAGATTTCATCGTTCTTGATATAGATTGCAATCTTTCATGTTCTATTATTCTTGGCAGACCTTTCCTTAGAACGATTGGTGCAATTATTGACATGAAGGAAGGGAATATTAGATTCCAATTTCCATTAAGGAAGGGCATGGAACACTTTCCTAGGAAGAAAGTTAAATTACCTTATGAATCTATTATGCGAGCCACTTATGAATTGTCCACCAAAGATGGCAATACTTAGATCTATTCTCGCTTTTATGCCTGGCTAGGGGCGTTAAACGATAGCGCTTGTTGGGAGGCAACCCAATTTTATTTTTATTTCTTACTTTTTGCTTCTGTTTAGTAATAAATATTTGCTAGCCTCTGGTTAGATGTGTTTTTATGTTTTAGTTAGTTTTTGTGCCAAGTGAAACCTATAAGAACTTCTTGGATAGTAATTATTAGATCTTGCTGAAAAAGTCAGAAACTTTATGTTCACGAAAATAATTGTTTAAAATCATCAGAACGTGATAAAATACTGATTCCAATTGAAGTAGATTAGTAAACAAATTATCTGGGGTTTCCTATTTTAGTGGAAGTTTTGGAGTTCCATAAGTATTCGAAAGTTACAGATTGCTACAGACTGTTCTTTTTTTTGACAGATTCTGTTTTTTCGTGTGTTGATTGCTTATTTTGATGAATCTATGGCTAGTATCGGGGGGTATGAACCATAGAGAAGTTGGAATACAGTAGGTTTAACACCACTATAAATAAAGAATGAGTTCGTTACATTACCTTATGTGGTGGTTTTTCTTTCTTGCACTAACGGAGCTTACGAGTTTTCTGTTGAGTTTTGTGTTGTGAAGTTTTCAAGTTTTGGGTAGAGATTTGATGGATTATGGAATAAGGAGTGGCAAGATCCTAAGCTTGGGGATGCCCATGGCACCCCAAGATAATCTAAGGACACCAAAGAGCCTAAGCTTGGGGATGCCCTGGAAGGCATCCCCTCTTTCTTCTTCGTTTATCGGTAACTTTACTTGGAGCTATATTTTTATTCACCACATGATATGTGTTTTGCTTGGAGTGTCTTGTATGATATGAGTCTTTGCTTTTTAGTTTACCACAACCATCCTTGCTATACACACCTTTTGGGAAAGATAAACATGAATTAGAATTTATTAGAATACTTTATATGCTTAACTTATATCTTTTGAGCTAGATAGTTTTTGCTCTAGTGCTTAACTTATACTTTTTAGAGAACGGCGGTGGTGTTATTTTGTAGAAGTTATTGATCTCTCATGCTTCACTTATATTAATTTGAGAGTCTTTTAGAACAGCATGGTATTTGCTATGGTTATAAAATTGGTCCTAATATGATGAACATCCAAGTTGGGTATAATAAGAACTATCATAGGAAGTGAATTGATGCTATGATCAATTTGATGCTTCATAATTGTTTTGAGATATAAAGGTGGTAACATTAGAGTCATGCTAATCGAGTAGTTGTGGATTTGAGAAATACTTGTGTTAAAGTTTGTGATTCCTGTAGCATGCACGTATGGTGAACCGTTATGTGATGAAGTCGGAGCATGATTTATTTATTGATTGTCCTCCTTTTGAGTGGCGATCGGGGACAAGCGATGGTCTTTTCCTACCAATCTCTCCCCCTAGGAGCCTGCGCGTAGTACTTTGTTTCGATAACTCATAAATTTTTGCAATAAGTATGTGAGTTCTTTATGACTAATGTTGAGTCCATGGATTATACGCACTCTCACCCTTCCACCATTGCTAGCTTCTCTAATACCGCGCACTTTTCGCCGATATCATACACCCACCTTAAGCCTTCCTCAAAACAGCCACCATACCTATCTATTATGGCATTTCCATAACCATTCCGAGATATATTGCCATGCAACTTACCGCCGTTTTGTTTATTATGACACGCTTCATCATTGTCATATTGCTTTGCATGATCATGTAGCGAACATCGTATTTGTGGCAAAGGCACTATCATAATTCTTTCATACATGTCGCTCTTGATTCATTGCATATCCCGGTACACCGCCGGAGGCATACACATAGAGTCATATTTTTGTTTGTAACTTTTTGGAGTTGTAAGTAAGTAAAAGTGTGATGATCATCATTATTAGATCATTGTCCCAAGTGAGGAAAGGATGATGGAGACTATGATTCCCCCACAAGTCGGGATGAGACTCCGGACGAAAAAAAAGAAAAAGAAAAGAAAAAAGAGGCCAAAAAAAAGAGAAGGCCCAAAAAAAGGGAGAAAGGAGAAAAAGAGAAAAAATGAATGAGAGAAAAAGAGAGAAGGGACAATGTTACTATCCTTTTACCACACTTGTGCTTCAAAGTAGCACCATGATCTTCATGATAGAGAGTCTCCTATGTTGTCAGTTTCATATACTAGTGGGAATTTTACATTATAGAACTTGGCTTGTATTGTGACACCCCCTGTGTCATGCTATAGTAATCCCCTGTTATTGGTGTCATGTCACAGTTCAGATTCAAATTCAATCTGAAGTAAAAAAAATTCATATTTGCCAAACCTGAAAAATAAAATGTTCAAAGTGTGGCAAATAATCCCTAGGTATTTGTCATGTTGGAACCAACCTCCTTTGGATTCCGAAAGTGCTCCTGGAAATTATTTAGTGGTCCAGCAGCATTTAAAATTTGGCCTTTTGAAATTTCTAAAATAATTAGACAACTCCTCTTGACCCCAAACTTTTTATTCCATCTCAAGGTATTGTGTTAGATTTATGTGCCAAGTTTTGTTCAAAACAAAACTCATATGGTTCTAAAATAAAATTCAAAAATTTGGCTAAAAATGGTAAAACTAAAATTTAAAAATTTAAATGTAAAAAAAGGCAAAAACCCCCCCCCCCCACGCTGGGCCGAACGGCCTAGCTGGCCGCCGCACCGACCGGCACACCAGGCCCAGTCGGGCCTCCTTATCCCCCCCACTCCACGAAACCCTAGCCACGAACCCGCATGACCCCCCCACTCCTCGTTCCCCACTCCTCGTTCCCCACGCCCCCTCCCTCACCCAATCCCGTCTGGATCGAGATCGGGGCAGCGAGCCCCGACCACCTCACCGTCGCCCCTCGCCGCCTCATCGGCGCCCTCCTCTCCTCCCGCACGGCGCGCCCCGACGTCGCCCTGCCACCTCGTTGCCATCCTCCTCGCGGCCCCGTCCTCTCTCCCTCGTGGACAGACGCCTACTCGACGCCATCGACGTCGCCGCTGCCTCGCGCAGCCGTCGGAGCCCGCCGGAGCGCCTCCTCGACCCCGTCCCGCCTCTCCATCAACGGTCATCGTCGAGCCTCGCCGCCCCGTACGCCTTCAACGGGGGTGAGGACCCCTTTTCCTCTCTTCCCTGCACCCGGACGTCACCGCGCCCTCGCTCTGTGCCCGACCGCGCCTCGCCCTCGTCGCGGGCTGCGCTCGCCGCAGCCCGCTCGCCAGCGCCAGCCTGACGGCCCGCCTGTGCCCACGCTCACGGCTGCCTATGCGCGCCCCAAGCCGTCCTCGTTGTGCCGCGCGACGCCCTCCGCCGTCCGCCCTGGCTACCCTCCCGGGCGGCCGCATATCCTCGAATCGCTAGCTCCGCCACGGTCTCGCCCCTTGCCGTGTGCAAGCACGCGTGCACGGCGCGGTGGCCGGCTCGTGCCACTGACAATGGCCCCCACCCGTAATTACTTTGGTTTAATTAAGACTGCATAGTTAATTAACCTAATTGGACACTGTCAGGTGGGTCCCCCACCACTTAGTCAACCCCCCCTGTTGAATGAGGCCACTAGTTAAAAATTGTTGACTATGACATGTGGCCCCCACTCTAATAAAATGTTTTTATAAATAGTTAATTTGTTAATAAAAACTGTTAACTAAGTTGTGTCAATGACAGCAGGACCCACCTGTAAGCTTGACCCAGTCAACAGCCCTGTTGACTGCTGACATCATGCTGATGTCATAACCCTGTTTTCCTTTTATTTAAATCTGTTAATTCCAAATAACTGTTTAAAACTTTGAAAATTAATAGAAAATAAACCGTAACTCAGATGAAAATATTTTCTACATGAAAGTTGCTCAGAACGACGAGACAAATCCGGATACGCCCTCCGTTCGTCTGTCACACGTCCCTAGCATAGCAACATGCAACCTTTCCCCTCTGGTTCATCTGTCTGATAGACGTCCGGGACCGGGAAAACTTTCCCAGATGTTTCTCCCATCGCCAGTAAAGCCTAGCACTGCGTTAGAATACCTCTAGCCCCGCTTGTAATCATGTTGTTCATATGTTTGCCTGTATTTACTGTTTCTTCCCCCTCTTCTCTCCGGTAGACCCCGAGACCGCCTTGTTGATGTCATTGTGATCAACTACGTCGACGACCCCTTCTTCTTGTCTCGAGCAACCGTGCAAGCCCCCTTCGACCATCCCGATATCGCCCATTCCATTCTCTCATGCTTGCATTAGATTTTTACTCTGATTATTGTTTGCTCCTATTCGATGCATAGCCTGCTTTTGTATCTCTTGTTGTACCTTGCACCTTATCCTAAACCGCTTAGTATAGGGTGGCTAGAGACCCATCGATGACCCCCACTTGACCCGACCGCCTACCGGATTATCGAAGACCCGATCAACGGATCGAAGACCAGGCCCGACACCGCACATCACTTCCCTTAGTTGCTCGACACTACCGGGTTACTATCGAGTACCGAGGGTGAGACCTCATCAAGACTTCCGATGTTAACCACCTGTAGTGTAGTTATTCGATTCGTGGTCATCGAGGGTGATTTCCTCTTTAACCACTTACGATACGACTGTCGTGCAACCCTCAAGTGTGGACCTCGAGGGTGAATCCTCTTACGTTCACCTTGATGACTACATCGAGTGGAATTCGCCGGGGGTGATTCCTCGGGCTTTCCCCTTGATGTTTAGACACACAGTTACTATGGTTACTATGACTTTGCACCGGACCCTGTTACTAAAGACGGGTTGGCCCTGAGGGGTACCCGCGCGAGCTTAATTGCGAGTGATGTGGAGACGGGTTGACCTGGAGGGTGCCACGAGATAATTACGAGGCGTGGCGGGCATTCCTAGCCCTTGCCGCAAGTCCTCGAGACAGGCAACGGGTCACATCTTCGTGAGTCTCTCGCTTGTTACCGCGTTCCTAATCCACTACGATTTGGATATTTGATCCGAGGGGCCTCGGCCCGATAGCACTAACCATCACGTGGGCATAGTATGGGCGTTCTGCGTCGTATGCATCAACCGAAGCTTAATAGACGCCGTCGGCGAGTGGCGCTGCCGGGTTGGACTGCGTGGCCTTTGCCTTGTTGAAGGAGGTAGCTAGGTCTGCTCACCGGCCGCGTCACATAGCGTGCAGGAGTTCCGGGGAGATGGCCCATGACCCTCTGGGGCATAGGTTTAGTCCGGCGTATGGCCTCTCTATTAAGCCTAGGTCGGGTTGCGGCGTATTGTTTGGCCGAGGCGGGCATGACCACAGAAGTGTGTCCGGCGGAGTTAAGCGGCGTGGTGGGTAAGTTGGTGCACCCTGCAGGAAGAAAACATCTATCGATAGCCTGTCCTCTGATAGCGGACACTTGGAGTTGTATCCCGATCAATACAACTAGAACTGGATACTTGTGATGAGAACTGGATGGTGATGAGAATTGGATTGTGATGATAATCGATAGTATGGCTCTGGGATGCCTTTCTCGCAGGGAGTCGAGAAAGGATCTCCGGCCGAGGTTGATAACACTTCTACTACTTTAATTTATGCTACTCTACTCCCTCCGGTTGCTGCAAGATGGTGGTTTCCAGAAGATGCTAGTCTTCTATAGGACTAGGCCTTCTCTCTATTCTGGCATTTCTGCAGACTAGCCCACATATACAGCCTTCCTTTGATAATGTTGCATATGTAGTGTAGATCCTTGCTTGCGAGTACTTTGGATGAGTACTCACGGTTGCTTTGCTTCCCCTTTCCCCCTTTCTTCTTCTTTCCGGTTGATGCAACCAGATGTTAGAGTCCAGGAGCCAGATGCCACCGCCGATGCTTACTACTACGTGGAGGCCGCCGATGACTAGGAGTAGTTAGGAGGCTCCCAGGCAGGAGGCCTTGCCTTTTCGATCGTAGATGCTTTTGTGCTAGCCTTCTTAAGGCAAACTTGTCTAACTCATGTCTGTACTCAGATATTGTTGCTTCCGCTGACTCTGGTGTATTCGAGCTTATGTATTCAAGCCCTCGAGGCCCCTGGCTTGTAATATAAAGCTTGCATTATTTTAAATTGTGTCTAGAGTTGTGTTGTGATATCTTCCCGTGAGTCCTTAATCTTGATCGTACACATTTGCGTGTATGATTAGTGTACGATTGAATCGAGGGCGTCACATGTATATTCCAATGATGGGCTTCCTCAAAGTGCCCTAGGTCTTCGTGAGCAAGTGAGTTGGACGCACACCCACTTAGTTTCTTTTGTTGAGCTTTCATACACTTATAGCTCTAGTGCATCCGTTGCATGGAAATCCCTACTCACTCGCATTGATATCTATTAATGGGCATCTCCATAGCCCGTTGATACGCCTAGTTGATATGAGACTATCTTCTTCTTTTTTGTCTTCTCCACAACCACCATTCTATTCCACATATAGTGTTATATCCATGGCTCACACTCATGTATTGCGTGAAGATTGAAAAAGTTTGAGAACATTAAAAGTATTAAACAATTGCTTGGCTTGTCATCGGGGTTGTGCATGATTAAATACTTTATGTGATGAAGATAGAGCATAGCCAGACTATATGATTTTGTAGAGATAACCTTCTATGGCCATGTTATTTTGAGAAGACATGATTATTTTGTTAGTATGCTTGAAGTATTACTATTTCTTATGTCAATATGAACTTTTATTTTGAATCATTTGGATCTGAACATTCATGCCACAATAAAGAGAATTACATTGAGAAATATGCTAGGTGACATTCCACATCAAAAATTCTGTTTTTATCATTTACCTACTCGAGGACGAGCAGGAATTAAGCTTGGGGATGCTTGATACGTATCCACCGTATCTATAATTTTTTTATTGTTCCGTGTTATTATATTACCCGTTTTGGATGTTTATGGGCTTTACTTTACACTTTTATTGTTGGTGACCGTTGCAGAAAATAAAATTTTCCTACGGTTTCACCAAGATCCATCTAGGAGTTCATCTAGCAACGAGTGATAGGAGTGCATCTACATACCTTTATAGATCGCGAGCGGAAGCGTTCAAGTGAACGGGGCTGAGGGAGTCGTTCTCGTCATGATCCAAATCACCGGAGATCCTAGCGCCGAACGGACGGCACCTCCGCGTTCAACACACGTGCGGTCAGCGTGGACGTCTCCTCCGTCTTGATCCAGCAAAGGCGGAAGGAGAGGTTGATGAAGATCCAGCTGACGACGATGTGGTGGTGGATGCAGCAGGTTCGTGAGGCTTCGCCAAGCAACTACGGGAGGAGGAGGAGGTGTAGTAGGGGAGGGAGGCGCCAAGACTTGGGTGCGGCTGCCCTCCTCCCCCTCCTTTATATAGGCCCCGAGGGTGGGCGCCCGGCCCCGAGATTGAATCTCCCAAGGGGCGGCGGCGAGGGTGGAGTGCCCCCAAGGCAAGTGGGCGCCCCTCCCTAGGATTCCCAACCCTAGGCGCAGAGGGGCCCAAGGCGCACCAGCCCACCAGGCTGGTTCCTCCCACTTCAGCCCATGGGACCCTCCGGATAGGTGGCCCCACCCGATGGACCCCGGGACCCTTCCGTGGTCCCAGACAATACCGGTGGACCCCGAAACTTTCCCGATGGCCGAAACTCGACTTCCCATATATAATTCTTTACCTCCGGGCTATTCCGGAACTCCTCATGACGTCCGAGATCTCATCCGAGACTCCGAACAACTTTCGGTTTGCTGCATACTCATATTCATACAACCCTAGCGTCACCGAACCTTAAGTGTGTAGACCCTACGGGTTCGTGAGACATGTAGACATGACCGAGACGGTTCTCCGGTCAATAACCAACAGCGGGATCTGGATACCCATGTTGGCTCCCACATGCTCCTCGATGATCTCATCGGATGAACCACGATGTCGAGGATTCAAACAACCCCGTATACAATTCCCTTTGTCAATCGGTATGTTACTTGCTCGAGATTCGATCGTCGGTATCCCAATACCTCGTTCAATCTCGTTACCGGCAAGTCACTTTACTCGTACCGTAATGCATGATCCCGTGACCAAACACTTGGTCACTTTGAGCTCATTATGATGATGCATTACCGAGTGGGCCCGATGATACCTCTCCGTGTCACGGAGTGACAAATCCGATCTCGATCCGTGACAACCCAATGTACACTTTCGGAGATACCTGTAGTGCACCTTTATAGTCACCCAATTACGTTGTGACGTTTGGTACACCCAAAGCACTCCTACGGTATCCGGGAGTTACACGATCTCATGGTCTAAGGAAAAGATACTTGACATTGGAAAAGCTCTAGCAAAATGAACCACACGATCTTGTGCTATGCTTAGGATTGGGTCTTGTCCATCACATCATTCTCCTAATGATGTGATCCTGTTATCAACGACATCCAATGTCCATAGTCAGGAAACCATGAATATCTGTTGATCAACGAGCTAGTCATCTAGAGGCTCACTAGGGACATGTTGTGGTCTAAGTATTCACACGTGTATTACGATTTCCGGATAATACAATTATAGCATGAATAAAAGACAATTATCACGAACAAGGAAATATAATAATAATCCTTTTATTATTGCCTCTAGGGCATATTTCCAACATTTATATCATTTTTGGGACTAACTTACTAACCGGAGGCCCAATCCGAATTGCTGTTTTTTTTGCCTATTTCAGTGTTTCGAAGGAAAGGAATATCAAATGGAGTCCAAACAGAATGAAACCTTCAGGAGCGATCTTTTTGGAACAAACGCAATCCAGGAGACTTTGAGTGGACGTCAAGAAGCAGCCGAGGCGGCCACGAGGGTGCAAGGCGTGCCCTAGGGGATGGGGGCGCCCCCACCCTCGTGGCTCCGATGACCTACCTCCTTCGCCTATATATATCTCCATATACCCTGAAAACTTCCAGGGGCACCACGAAAAACTATTTCCACCGCCGCAACCTTCTGTATCCGCGAGATCCCATCTTGGAGCCTTCGTCGGTGCTCCGCCGGAGGGGGAATCAATCACGGAGGGCCTCTACATCATCTCCAAGGCCTCCCCGATGAGTCATGAGTAGGTTACCACAGACCTTCGGGTCCATAGTTATTAGTTAGATGGCTTCTTCTCTCTCTTTGAATCTCAATACAAAGTTCTCCTGGATCTTCTTAGAGATCTATTCGATGTAACTCTTTTTGCGGTGTGTTTGTCGAGATCCAATGAATTGTGAGTTTATGATCAAGTTTATCTATAAGAAATATCTGAATCTCCTCTGAATTATTTTATGTATGATTGGTTATCTTTGCAAGTCTCTTCGAATTATCAGTTTGGTTTGGCCTACTAGATTGATCTTTCTTGCAATGGGAGAAGTGCTTAGCTTTGGGTTCAATCTTGCGGTGTCCTTTCCAAGTGATAGCAGGGGCAGCTAGGCACGTATTGTATTGTATGGGGTTTATATCATATTGCATGAGTTTATTCCTCTACATCATGTCATCTTTCTTAAAGCGTTACTCTGTTCTTCATGAACTTAATACTCTAGATGCAGGAAGGAGTCGGTCGATGTGTGGAGTAATAGTAGTAGATGCAGGCAGGATTCGATCTACTTGTCGTGGACGTGATGCCTATGGCCCCCCGTAATACTTATGCTATCTTGAGAGAAGCCATTAGTGAAACCTATGGCCCCCGGGTCTATCTTTTATCATATAAGTTTCCCATCTACTTTTATTTGCATCTTTTATTTTCCAATCTATATCATAAAAATACCAAAAATATTTATCTTATCATAATCTCTATCAGATCTCACTTTCGCAAGTTACAGTGAAGGGATTGACAACCCCTTTATCGCGTTGGTTGCGAGGTTCTTGTTTGTTTGTGTAGGTGCGTGGGACTTCTGAGGAGCCTCCTACTGGATTGATACCTTGGTTCTCAAAACTGAGGGAAATACTTACGCTACTTTGCTGCATCACCCTTTCCTCTTCAAGGGAAAAATCAACGCAGTGCTCAAGAGGTAGCATAGCACACAAAGTGTTACTCCGGTATTTGGGAGTTGCATAATCTCATAGTCATAGGAACATGTATAAGTCATGAAGAAAGCAATAGCAATATACTAAATGATCAAATGCTAAGCTAATGGAATGGTTCAAGTCAATCACATCATTCCCTAATGATGTGATCCCGTTAATCAAATGACAACTCATGTCTATGGCTAGGAAACTTAACCATCTTTGATTCAACGAGCTAGTCAAGTAGAGGTATACTAGTGACACTTAGTTTGTCTATGTATTCACACATGTACTAAGTTTCCGGTTAATACAATTCTAGCATGAATAATAAACATTCATCATGATATAAGGAAATATAAATAACAACTTTATTATTGCCTCTAGGGCATATTTCCTTCAGTATCCCACTTGCACTAGAGTCTATAATCTAGATTACACAGTAACAATTCTAACACCCATGGAGTCTTGGTCCTGATCATGTTTTGCTCGTGAGAGAGGCTTAGTCAACGGGTCTGCAACTTTCAGATACGTATGTACCTTGCAAATCTCTATGTCTCCCTCCTTGACTAGATCGCAGATGGAATTGAAGCGTCTCTTGATGTGCTTGGTTCTCTTGTGAAATCTAGATTCCTTTGCCAAGGCAATTGCACCAATATTGTCACAAAACTTTTCATTGGACCCGATGCACTAGGTATGACACCTAGATCGGATATGAACTCCTTCATGCAGACTCCTTCATTTGCTGCTTCCGAAGCAGCTATGTACTCCGCTTCACACGTAGATCCCGCCACGACGCTTTGCTTAGAACTGCACCAACTGACAGCTCCACCGTTCAATATAAACACGTATCCGGTTTTTGACTTAGAGTCATCCGGGTCAGTGTCAAAGCTTGCATCGACGTAACCATTTACGATGAGCTCTTTGTCACCTCCATAAATGAGAAACATATCCTTAGTCCTTTTCAGGTATTTCAGGATGTTCTTGGCCGCTGTCCAGTGATCCACTCCTGGATTACTTTGATACCTCCCTGCTAAACTTATAGCAAGGCACACATCACGTCTGGTACACAGCATTACATACATAATAGAGCCTATGGCTGAAGCATAGGGAACAATTTTCATTTTCTCTCTATCTTCTGCAGCGGCCGGGCATTGAGTCTAACTCAACTTCACACCTTGTAACACAGGCAAGAACCCTTTCTTTGCTTGATCCATTTTGAACTTCTTCAAAACTTTATCAAGGTATGTGCTTTGTGAAAGTCCAATTAAGCGTCTTGATCTATCTCTATAGATCTTGATGCCCAATATATAAGCAGCTTCACCGAGGTATTTCATTGAAAAACTCTTATTCAAGTATCCTTTTATGCTATCCAGAAATTCTATATCATTTCCAATCAACAATATGTTATCCACATATAATATTAGAAATGCTACAGAGCTCCCACTCACTTTCCTGTAAATACAGGCTTCTCCAAAAGTCTATATAAAACCATATGCTTTGATCACACTATCAAAACGTTTATTCCAACTCCGAGATGCTTGCACCAGTCCATAGATGGATTGCTGGAGTTTGCACACTTTGTTAGCATCCTTTGGATCGATAAAACCTTCGGGTTGCATCATATACAACTTCTAGAAAACCATTCAGGAATGCAGTCTTTACATCCATTTGCCAAATTTCATAATCATAAAATGCGGCAATTGCTAACATGATTTGGAAGGACTTAAGCATCGCTACAGGTGAGAAAGTCTCATCGTAGTCAACCCCTTGAACTTGTCGAAAACCTTTCGCAGCAAGTCGAGCTTTGCAGACAGTAACATTACCGTCAGCGTCAGTCTTCTTCTTGAAGATCCATTTATTCTCGATGGCTTGCCGATCATCGGGCAAGTCAACCAAAGTCCACACTTTATTTTCATACATGGATCACATCTCAGATTTCATGGCCTCAAGCCATTTTGCGGAATCTGGGCTCATCATTGCTTCCTCATAGTTCGTAGGCTCGTCATGGTCAAGTATTAGCGGTTGAGTTGTCAATTCAACCACACCTGGATAACTTAATATCTGCATCAAAGTATTTAGTAGTAAAGTAGTATGGAAGTAACGGTAACGGCGATAAATGTAGCAGTAGTAGTTTTGTAGCAATGGTCACTGTGGCAACGGTAAAGTAACTAAGCAAAGAGCAATATGTGAAAAGCTCATAGGCATTGGATCAGTGATGGATAATTATGTCGGATGCGATTCCTCATGTAATAGTTATAACATAGGGTGACACAGAACTAGCTCCAATTCATCAATGTAATGTAGGCATGTATTCCGAATATAGTCATACGTGCTTATGGAAAAGAACTTGCATGACATCTTTTGTCCTACCCTCCCGTCGCAGCGGGGTCCTAATGGAAACTAAGGGATATTAAGGCCTCCTTTTAATAGAGTACAGGACCAAAGCATTAACACTTAGTGAATACACATGAACTCCTCAAACTACGGTCATCACCGAGAAGTATCCTGATTATTGTCACTTCAGGGTTGTCGGATCATAACACGTAATAGGTGACTATAGACTTGCAAGATAGAATAAAGAACTCACATATATTCATGAAAACATAATAGGTTCAGATCTGAAATCATGGCACTCGGGCCCTAGTGACAAGCATTAAGCATAGGAAAGTCATCGCAACATCAATCTCAGAACATAGTCGATACTAGGGATCAAACCCTAACAAAACTAACTCGATTACATGGTAAATCTCATCCAACCCATCACCGTCCAGCAAGCCTACGATGGAATTAATCTTACTCACGCACGACGGTGAGCATCATGAAATTGGTGATGGAGGATGGTTGATGATGACGACGGCGACGAATCCCCCTCTCCGGAGCCCCGAACGGACTCCAGATTAGCCCTCCCGAGAGAGTTTAGGGCTTGGCGGCGGTTCCATATCGTAAAACGCGATGAAACTTTCTCTCTGATTTCTTTTCTCTGCGAAAGCAAATATATGGAGTTGGAGTTGAGGTCGGTGGACATCCAGGGGGCCCACGAGGCAGGGGGCGCGCCCAGGGGGGCAGGCGTGCCTCCCACCCTCGTGGACTGGGTGTGGGCCCCCTGGCCTTGATTCTTTCGCCAGTATTTTTTATATTTTCCAAAAATAATCTCCGTTGATTTTCAGGTCATTCCAAGAACTTTTGTTTCTGCACAAAAAATAACACCATCGCAATTCTGCTGAAAACAACATAATCCGGGTTAGTTTCATTCAAATCATGCAAGTTGGAGTCCAAAACAAGGGCAAAAGTGTTTGGAAAAGTAGATACGACGGAGACGTATCAACTCACCCAAGCTTAAACCTTTGCTTGTCCTCAAGCAATTCAATTGATAAACTGAAAGTGATAAAGAACAACTTTTACAAACTCTGTTTGCTCTTGTTGTTGCAAATATGTAAAGCCAGCATTCAAGTTTTCAGCAAAGATTATGAACTAACCACATTCACAATAACGCTTAGGTCTCATGTTTACTCATATCAATGGCATAATCAACTAGCGAGCAATAATAATAAATCTCGAATGATAAAACTTTCTCAAAACAATCATAATATGATATAACAAGATGGTATCTCGCTAGCCCTTTCTGAGACCGCAAAAGATAAATGCAGAGAACCTTTAAAGATCTAGGACTGACTAAACATTGTAATTCATGGTAAAAGAGATCCAGTCATAGTCATACCCAATATAAACTATTAGTAATGCATGCAAATGACAGCGGTGCTCTCGAGCGGGTGCTTTTTAATAAGAGGGTGATGACTCAACATAAAAGTAAATAGATAAGCCCTTCGCAGAGGGAAGCAAGGATTTTTAGAGGTGCCAGAGCTCGATTTTGAAATAGAGATAAATAATATTTTGAGCGGCATACTTTCATTGTCAACATAACAACCGAGAGATCTCGATATCTTCCATGCTACACACATTATAGGCGGTTCCCAAAGAGAATGGTAAAGTTTAGACTCCCCCTCCACCAACAAGCATCAATCCATGGCTTGCTCGAAACAACGAGTGCCTCCAACTAACAAGAGTCTCGAGGGAGTTTTGTTTGCAATTATTTTGATTTGTTCTGCATAAAGCATGGGACTGGGCATCCCGGTGACCAGCCATTTTCTCGCGAGTGAGGAGCGGAGTCCACTCCTCTTGAGAATAACCCGCCTAGCATGGAAGATACAGACATCCATAGTTGATACATGAGCTATTCGAGCATACACAACGGAATTTTATTTGAAGGTTTAGAGTTTGGCACATACAAATTTACTTGGAACGGCAGGTAGATACCGCATATAGGAAGGTATGGTGGACTCATATGGAATAACTTTGGGGTTTATGGAAGTGGATGCACAAGCAGTATTCCCGCTTAGTACAAGTGAAGGCTAGAAAAAGACTGGGAAGCGACCAACTGAGAGAGCGACAACAGTCATGAACATGCATTAAAATTAATCAACACTGAGTGCAAGCATGAGGAGGATATAATCCACCATGAACATAAATATCATGAAAGCTATGTTGATTTTGTTTCAACTACATTTGTGAACATGTGCCAAGTCAAGTCACTCGAATCATTCAAAGGAGGATACCACCCTATCATACCACATCACAACCATTTTAGTAGCATGTTGGCACACAAGGTAAACCATTATAAACTCCTAGCAAATAAGCATGGCATAAGCAACTATAATCTCTAATTGTCATTGCAAACATGTTCATTCATAATAGGCTGAATCAGGAATGATGGACAAATCATATTTACAAAAACAAGAGAGGTCGAGTTCATACCAGCTTCTCTCATATCAATCGGTCCATCATATATCGTCATTATTGCCTTTCACTTGCACGACTGAACGGTGTGTATAATAATAATAGTGCACGTGCATTGGACTAAGCTGGAATCTGCGAGCATTTAATACAAAGGACAAGACAAGGTAATATAGGCTCTTGGTTAAATCAACAGTAATGCATATAAGAGCCACTAAACATTTTCATTATGGTCTTCTCCTCTCAACCCCCAAAGAAAAGAAAAGAAATAAAACTATTTACACGAGAAAGCTCCCAACAAGCAAAAAAAGAACGAGAAATATTTTTGGGTTTTCTTTTAATATTACTACTACAAGCATGGAAAGTAAACTAACTAATTTTTTTTGTTTTTATTAAGGTTTTTCAAACACACAAGAAGAAGACTAGAAAAAAAAATAAACTAGCATGGATATTACAATGAAAAAGTATGAGCACCGACAACTAGCATGAGTGTGTGAATATAAATGTAATGTCGGTGAGAAATACGTACTCCCCCAAGCTTAGGCTTTTGGCCTAAGTTGGTCTATTGCCACAGCTGATATCCGAAGTTGTAGCTGGGGTCGTACTGAGATGCAGCAGCTACCGCATCACGAGCTGCAGCTTGGAGGCGGGCTGCCTCTGTCTTCCTCTCGTACTCATTTGCCTCCTCCCTGGTGATAATATATCTTCCTTTTGCCTGATAATCAAAGAGGGCAGGAGCAGGGAGAGTAATATGGACAGCACGACGTCTGTCAAAGATTAGTCGATACTGGAGGGACTATTCGTTCCTCTCAAGAAACTGATGCTGAACCATGGCATTATAATCTAAGTAAACTGGAGGCAACTCAACATCATACTCACGAATGGGTATCTCAAGAAAATTAGCTAGACGAGTTGCATAAATTCCTCCAAAGAAATCTCCATTAATTATATTATTATGCAACCTACATGCGACAGTGGCTCCCAAATTATAATGTTTGTCTCCTAATACAGCACTCCTGAGAACACCGAGGTCAGGAACACACATGTGACATGCTTCATACTTACCATTTATGCACCTACCTATGAAGAGAGCAAAATAATGTATAGCAGGAAAATGAATACTCCCTATGGTAGGTTGTGTTATATCTCTAGACTCCCTTGTTGGAGATATGCCCTAGAGGCAATCATGTATGATGATATTTCCTATGTGTTTATGAATAAAGATAGTCCTTGGACATTATCAATGATGTGTATCAGCAAGTACGTGACTTGTTTGTGGGACTATGCATTGTATGATGACTGTCCTAAAAGGTCCCTAGTCGAAAGGGCTGTGTGGACGCGCAACCGACTAGACTAGCATATGACACGGTCGATGGTTTGGTCTCACTAGCCATGGAGCATTGGATGCTAATTGGATAATATGGACTTGGAAAGGTCTGGTCGGATTCGACGTAGTCGGATCTGAGTCGAGATAAGGTCCGAGTCGGACAGACCCAACTATGAGACGCAGCGATATGTCATCTGTGAGTCTCTAGTACAACATACGTTCTATGTCCTAAGACCTGAGCTGACACATGTACTCGAGATGATGACAGACTTGCTTTGGGCCGACCAAACTCTACTCCGTGACTGGGTAGTTACAAAGGTATGTTTCGGGGGTGTCCAGTCCCATGCTGCGAGACATGGTCGAGCAAGATGGGATTTGCCTCTCCGATCAGGAGAGATATACTCTGGGCCCCTCGTGTGATCCGACCAGGATAAGCATGGCCATGCAACAAGGATTATGAGATAATCCTGATAGTGGCCGGTATCACTGGAACGAGAAAGAGGTCGGGCTAGCACAAGGATGACAGTCTCGCCTTGAGCCCGACAACGTATATCGCGTGGCAAAGGGAACAGAAGTGTGACACGTTGTACAGGTTTGCCTAACCAGCTTCATAGTCTACTTAGTGGTCGGCACGCCTTGCTAGAGACCGCTACCAACTGTGCAGGTTAGAGGTGATCCGAACTGTGACCAAGCCGACTTGAACCTAAGGGATCGCGCGCTTAAGTGAAGGAACCTACGAGGTCGGTTCGTAGGACACTGGTCGGATGTGATCCGAACTGGACTAGGAACGTGACCGAGTAGACTTTGGGATTTAGGGTCCGTGCAAGGCCCAAGTGTTGAGCCTGCGACGGACGCTTATATAAAGTGGAGGTGCGGCACACTCATGCGGTTGATCGCTTCGGCGCTGTGACTAGGGTTTGCATGTGTTGCGAATAGCCACCTCCACTCGCCGCCGAATGTGTGATCGGACCTAGCAGTCCGCCGCACGGTGTCCCTCCTGCACGCGTGGATACCGTTAGAGGCGGTGCACTTGCGTCGCTCCGGCGAACTCGTACGTGGGATCGGACGACCGGCTGTTCGAGGGAGATCGGACGACGAGGAGAGGATCCACGCGGACGCACTGCCCCAACTCTTCTTCCGCTGCACGGCACTGCGCGTCTAGTGGTAACGAACTGTGATCCATCTCCCGTAGCATGTTTCTGGATGTTCTGCGCGTAGGAAAATTTTAATTTGCGCTCGACGCACACTACCGTAGAACCCAACATCCCCCACGGTTATACTAGCAAGAAAATCTCTAAACTCAGATTTGCGAGGCTCACTAGTGCTACCCCATTGTGGAAGTTTGAAAGCAGTATTGAAATCGTCTAAGTCCATAGTATAAGAATTTTCATAAAGATCAAACAGGACAGTTTGAGAATTGCGTGATGATGAAAATCCAAACCTTCTCACAAAGGAATCAGTGAGATAGTGGTACTAATGGCACTTATCTGCCTCGAAGCTCTCAAGATCAGCGTTACGCACGTATGCGTCAAATTCCTCCTTGATTCCTGCTCGAACCATAAAGTCCTCTGACGGCCATTCACAAGCCCGTACTTGAGCTTCCCTCGGTGGTTCATCGTCCACATCGCGTATTGCGAGCCTGGGTCCTTGCTTCCTTGAAGGACCACCTTGGTACATTTTCCTAAACATATTTCTTTCCTTGAAAAATTTCTAAAAATTTTAGTAACTCAAAATAAAAGTAAACCAAACTCAATAAGATTGATAGCAACTACTCCCACAAGTGCCTAGAGACTATATCATGCATTAGAACTACTTGGGACAATATAAGTTTGACATGCAAGCTCAAGAACAGGGTCACTTAGGCAGCAAAAATTTGCAATGAATAAAACACTAGAACAAAAACTAATTGGACCATTGGAGGAGTCACATACCAAGGAACAATCCACCAAAGAAGTTTCGTGAGTGGAGTTTCGAGCAAGGAGATCAAAAATCGCAGCAAAATGAGCTAGAACTCGTGCTTTAGCTGGTTGGTGATTTTTCTAGGAGGAAGAAGAAGTGTGTGCTGGCTGGAATAAGTGGAGGGGAGCCACCATGGGCCCACAAGGCAGGGGGAGCGCCCTGTAGGGGTGGGCGCGCCCTGGACCCTCGTGGCCAGGTGCTTGCTCCCCGTGTTGTGTTCTGAGTGCCAGATATTATCAAATATTTCAGAAAAAATCATATTAAATTGGCAGGGCATTTCGAGAACTTTTATTTTTGGGGTATTTTTTATTGCATGGATAATTCAAAAAACAGGCAGAAAATACTATTTTTGCTTTATTTATTCTAAAAAACAGAAAGTAAGATGGTATAGAAGGTTGTGCCTTCTAACTTCGTCCATCTCATGATCATCGAAAGGAATCTACTAACAAGGTTGATCAAGTCTTGTTAACAAACTCATTCCAAATAACATTGAACCGGAGAAATTTCGAATAACACTAGGTTACCTCAACGCGGATATGAACATCCCCAATAATAAGAATATCATATTTCTTCTTGACAGTAGGAAGAGGAAATTCAAAACCTCCAATAATAATCGATGGAAATTTTCCAATAGAATTGATGCTATGAACTTGAGGTTGTTTCCTCAGAAAGTGTACGTATGCTCATTACCATTAACATGAAAAGTGACATTGCCTTTGTTGCAATCAATCACTACTAGGGAAAAGGCTAGCAGCAGCGCGGGTTTTAGGTGTATCAGTAGCGCGGGCAGGCGCACTACTAATAAGGCGCTACAGCTATTGCTTAGCGATGGCGCGTGCTCGCACGCCGCCATCGCTAGGACAAATAGCTGCAGCGTTTGTTCGCTCCCACGCTACTGCTAATGTAACTAGTGGCAGCGTGTTTTCTCTCCATCGCTACTAGTATTCTTTTTTATTTTTTATTTTTAGTGTATTTATGAGCCATCGTATAAATATTGGTACAATACCAGTTATGAGATTTACATCATTATGTCCATAACAGTGTGTCAAATGAAGGTGGATTAGGTTCAAGTGGAGGCAATATGTGGTGCATGTCAAAACTATACTACTAATCCAAACTTGATCTAGTTTGGACTAGTAGTACTTTCGATGTGCACCCCATGTTGCCTCCACTTGAATCTAATCCGCCAAAGACAAGCTATTTAATCATCATCATAGTCATTACCACCAACAGTATTTATTTAATCACCACTAACACTAGCTAATAATAATCATCATAGTCATTACCACCAACACTAGCTATTTTATCATCACAGTAATAGTGTAGCACATCATCATCCTCAAACTCATTTCTAGCTAGCTAATCACTCCTGCTACTCTCTCTTAGGTAAAATAACATAAAACATGTGTAGCTCTCCTCCTTGGTCAAGTTGGAGCATGCAGATGAACCTGTCTCCTAATCGCGGGTAGCGCATCTGTTTGCTGCCCCCTAGTACTTCTCTGCGCTCCCCCATCACATATTTGGTCCAGTCTTGCACTATTAAGCATCCGTCGCTGATCTTGAATGCACTAAAGTAATCTGTTGGATATCTTGGCCGTAAGCTAATAATACTCATGGTACCTTTAGTCTCGATCCCATAAGGAACAACATTCATCGGGAGTCCCTGTTGAAGAACATCGTATGGTAACATACTTAGCAATGAAGTTTAGCTTCAAAAATAATGTATGGAAAAGATGCACTGAGGACAAATAGTAAAAATCTTACCATCCTTCCTAAATAGATGCGACCGTAGTTCATTACGAACACTATTGGTCACACGTTTTCAGTACTAACATTTCTAAATGCAGGAAGAAAATTTGTCTTGATAAAGATCAAGATCCGCAAGCCATGAAACATAATGACTTAGCTCCTCGCAGTTGAGTTCAGCCCCGGAGACGATAGTAGGTCCCGCCTACCAAGTTACCGGACATGTTTGCTTGCACAGAAATAAGCTGACAATACAAATTAGTTGTCAACTATTTTTGAATAAACAATATCAAAGAAATAAATATGGTTGAGAAACTTACATAATGGTATAACTGGAGGTGTCTGCACATCGACCCAGATGTCGGTGTTACCTTCAATATCATCTTCCGACGAATATCAAAGGTGATAACCATATCAGGCTCAAATGCATAAGTCTTGCATAGTGCTCGCCATGTTTTGCATCCAAAATAGGTGTAGTCGTCTGAATTGTATAATTTTGCGTGGAAAATATAACCATGCGCGTCCTCCTCACTGACACGGTGACGCACCACCTCCGCGGAGTCCTCGAGCCTCTGGACCGTCACTGGCCCACGCGACCGCCACCAAAGAAGGTTCGGGTCAACGACAGGCTGGCTCCTCACCAACCTGCGCCCCGGTAGGTAGTGCCTCCCAGTACCACCCCGACGGAGCCCAGTCCCGGACATGGCCCATCTGGTCAAGCAGGTGTCGTCCTCCGCCGACTCGACGATGAGGATGCGGGATAGGCATCGTCCACGTCGATGCGGGAAAAATTGCTTTAACTAAAAAAATAGCACAAAGTTCTTACTAACTAGTTCTATTAATTCAACTAGTTCTTACTAAAAATAAACTTATTATAAATAAAAATAAACTAGTACCTAATTAGTACCTAGTTCTTACTAACTAATTAGTACCTAGGAACTACTGCCCTAATTACCATCTAATTTGAAGAACCTAGGGGTGGAAAGTGGTAGCGGATATTCCAATTATCCAACTATAAAGTAAAATAAGTGGTCAAATTTTACTCGTTTTATGATTCATCTTAGAAATTTGATTCATTTCCACCCTTACATGAACCCTAACTCTTTTGATCCGCATCTGCATCTGATTCGTTTCCACCCTTACATGAACCCTAACTAATTTGATGCAACTAAAATATAAAGAAACCCTAGGCAGAGGTAGGGGAGAGGGAGGAGCAGGCGTGCTCACCTCGGGTGCCTGCGATGAGGGAGGGGCAGGCGGCGTCGAGGTCGGGGTCGGGGCAGGCGGCGTCGAGGTCGGGTCGGGGCGGCGGCCCAGGCGGCGTTGAGGTCGGGGCGGCATCCGGGCGGCGTGGAGGTCGGGGGCGGAGGCGGCGTTGAATCTGGGGTCGGGGCGGCGTAGAGGGTGTGCGGAGAGCGCGCGGCGGCCGACGGGCAACGGCGGCGGCAAGATTGGAGAGTTGGATTTGGGGGAAGTGTTCGTGGGGAAGGACGAACCCCGTGGTTAAGTCAGAAGTAGCGATGGCGCGTTCGAGCGCCTGCGGCTAAGGCTTCTGGCGATTACGTGATACACGCCATCGCTACTCCTTTCTCTTTTTTCCCCTTTTTCATTTAGTTTTCTTCACATTTTATTTTTTTCCTTTCACCTTATTCTATTTCTTTCATTTTCAATTACCTTTCTATTTGCTTTCCATTTAATTTTATATCCTTTAGCAGTAGCGAGTTTAGATTAAAACGCACTGCTACAAAGAAAGTAGCGGTAGCGCGGTTCGTTATAGGTCGCTACTACTATGTGTAGCCTATCGGCTAAGCCGTGGGAATTTTAGTAGTAACGTGTTTAGAACAAGACGCGCTACTGCTAGAACTTTATCTGCAGCGCGGTTTGCACAGGAGCGCTACTGCTACTTAGCACCAGCGTGCTTTTTTGACCCTCGCTACTGCTAAAGTTCTGCGTATAAGGTTTTCCCTAATAGTGAATAACAGCCCTTGCAGTATTCAAAAAGGGTCTACCAAGGATAATTGACATACTATCATCCTCGGGAATATCAAGAATAACAAAGTCCATTAAGTTAGTAACGTTTGCAACCACAACAGGCACATCCTCACAAATACCGACAGGTATAGCAGTTGATTTATCGGCCATTTGCAAATACATTTCAGTAGGTGTCAACTTATTCAATTCAAGTCTAGGATATAAAGAGAGAGGCATAACACCGGCTCCAAGATCACATAAAGCAATTTTAACATAGTTTCTTTTAATAGAGCATGGTATAGTTGGCACTCTTGGATCTCCTAGTTTCTTAGGTATTCCACCCTTAAAAGTATAATTAGCAAGCATGGTGGAAATTTCAGCTTCCGGTATCTTTCTTTTATTTGTAACATTATCCTTCATATACTTAGCATAAGGATTCATTGTAAGCATATCAGTCAAGCGCATACGTAAGAAGATAGGTCTAATCATTTCAGGAAAGCGCTCAAAATCCCCATCATCCTTTTTCTTGAATGGTTTAGGAGGAAAGGGCATGGGTTTCTGAACCCATGGTTCTCTTTCTTTACCGTGCTTCCTAGCAACAAAGTCTCTCTTATCATAACGTTGATTCTTTGGTTGTGGGTTATCAAGATCAATAGCAGGTTCAATCTCTACATCATTTTTATTACTAGGTTGAGCATCAACATGAACATCATCATTAACATTATCACTAGGTTCATGTTCATCACCTGATTGTGTTTCAGCATCAGAAATAGAAATATCATTGGGATTCTCAGGTGTTTCTACAATAAGTTCACTAGAAGCATGCATAGTCCTATCATTTTTCTTTTTCTTCTTTTTAGAAGGACAAGGTGCATCAACATTAGTTCTCTGAGAATCTTGCTCAATTCTCTTAGGGTGGCCTTCAGGATACAAAGGTTCCTGAGTCATTTTACCAGTTCTAGTAGCCACTCTACCAGCAAAATCATGTTTATTATTCAATTCATCGAGCAAATCACTTTGAGCCTTAAGTACTTGTTCTGCTTGAGCGGTAACCATAGAAGCATATTTACTAATGAGTTTAAGTTCACCTTTAAATCTAGACATATAATCACTCAAGCGTCCAATCATGTAAGAATTACTTTTCAATTGTCTACCAACATAATAATTGAAGTTTTCTTGTTTAACAATAAAATTATCAAACTCATCTAAGCATGGGCTAGCAGACTTATAACGAGGAATATCACCTTCATCAAATCTATAGAGAGAATTTACCTTTACTACCTGTGTCGGGTTATCAAGACCATGTGTTTCTTCAATAGGCGGTAAATTAAGACCATGTATTTCTTCAATAGGAGGTAAATTCTTAACAATTTCAGCTTTAATACCTTTCTCTTTCGTTGATTTCTTTGTCTCTTGCATATCTTCAGGACTGAGAAATAGAACTCCCCTTTTCTTTGGAATTGGTTTAGGAATAGGCTCAGGAGTTGGCTCATGAAGTGTCCAATTATTTTCATTAGTCAACATATTATTCAATAGCAATTCAGCTTGATCGACCGTTCTTTCCCTGAAAACACAACCAGCACAACTATCCAAGTGGTCCTTGGAAGCATCAGTTAGTCCATTTTAAAAGAGATCAAGTATTTCGTTTTTCTTAAGAGGATGATCAGGCAAAGCATTAAGTAATTGGAGAAGCCTCCCCCAAGCTTGTGGAAGACTCTCTTCTTCAATTTGCACAAAATTATATATTCCCCTTAAAGCAGCTTGATTCTTATGAGCGGGGAAATATTTAGCAGAGAAGTAATAAATCATATCCTGGGGACTACGCACACAACCAGGATCAAGAGAATTAAACCAAGTTTTAGCATCACCCTTTAATGAGAACGGAAATATCTTAAGGATATAATAATAGCGAGATTTCTCATCATTAGTGAACAGGGTGGCTATATCATTCAATTTAGTAAGATGTGCCACAACAGTTTCAGATTCATAGCCATAAAAAGGATCAGATTCAACCAAAGTAATTATCTCAGGATCGATAGAGAATTCATAGTCCTTATCAGTAACAAAGATAGGTGAAGTAGCAAAAGCAAGGTCATATTTCATTCTAGCATTCAGAGTTTTCTGTTTAAGTTTAACTAATAACTTCTTAAGATCAGATCTATCATTGCAAGCAAGAAAATCTCTAGCAGTTTCTTCATCCATAACATAACCCTCAGGAACAACAAGCAACATATTTAGGGGGAGAACCTTCATCATCACTATCTTCAATAACATCAGTTTCAATAATTTCATTCTCTCTAGCCCTAGCAAGTTCTTCATCAAGAAATTCACCTAGTGGCACAGTAGTATCAAGCATGGAAGTAGTATCATCATAAGTATCATTGTAACATCCCAAAATTCTAAATTTTGGAATGTTATATGAAATAAATAATTATGCTTGTTTGTTTGATAGTGGTGTGGTTGCTTGTGTGAAATTGAGTGAAATTTGAAACTTTCTGAAAGTTGAATGAGAGGGAATGAAATGATTTTCCCAAACTTCCACCTTGCATTTATGATCTCCATGAATTCAAATTCATTTCATCACAAAACCCTAGAGTGAAGATGATATGACTCTTCCATTTAAATAAATGAAAAGGGTTTTGAAAAGATTTGAATTCCATCTAAAAATATTTCAAATTCAAAGCTTATGAAATTCAATTATATTAAGTATAGAAGATAAAATTACTTATTCAATTATATTAAATAAGAGTTGGAAGTTAAAATGAATCAAATTGAAAGTCATTTGAAAGTATTTTGAAACCCCTTTCAAATTTGGAATTATTTGATTTTATTCAAATTATTTTTCTCCTAAAAATAAATAAATGGAAATAAGGGTAAAATGATTCCCTTCAATGGAAAATTAGGATAAAATAAAATTGTAATCATTTTGGTATTTTAAAAATGATTTTTATTGAGTTTTAATACAATAGTAGCACTATTCACTTTATCTGAATTTTTGTAGATTTTATTTGCCTCTGAAAAATGTGTTCATGTTTTAGAAATTATTTTTCTGCAACTTTTGATATATTATATTCCTATATATATTTTTTTATTTATTTATTTGTGTTTGTTTTATATTCTGTGTTTTGTTAAAAACGGCCGGGTCAAGAAAGGCCTGTGCCGAGGCCCATCTCTCTCTCCTCCGCTGCCCACAATGTCCAAATTAACAAGACGCCTCAAAACCCTCCCCATCGGCCGCTCCCCTCGCTCGCCCTTGTGCGCCGATTTGGGCCCCACTGCCCGATCGCTCTCGCCCATGATCATCTTCCTCCCCACGCCTGTAACCTCGCCGAACGCTGTCAGTATCCCGGATCGCTGGGATCCTCTCCCGATTCGCCTCCTCCAAGCACTCTCCCCTATAAATACCCCTCTCCCTCGACCCGTTCCCTCCTTTCCCCGCACTAAGAACCTCTGCTGCCTCCTGGTATCTCGCCGATCCGAGCGCCGCCGCCCGCACCATTGTTGCCTTACCTCACCACCTGACCACCTAGCCGCCACTTGGGATCACCATCAGAACCCTCGCTCGTCCGCACCTCCCGAGGCCACGAGCCCGAACTCCGCCGCGCCACGACGACGTTCGAGCCGCATCGCCGCGACCACCACCGTTAAGCTCCGACGACTCTCCCGCCGTTAGATCTTCATTATACGGCTTAGATTAGATGTGTTTAATAGGTAGGTTTTATGTATTAGATCGGTTTTAATGCAGTTTTACTTACGGTTTAGAATGGTTCAGATCGAACCAGGCCTCCTCCGGTTTTCTGCTTTAGCTGCACAGTCATGGTTTTGTTAAGTTACGGTCGAGCGTTGTTTAGTTCAGATCGCCAACTGCTTAGGCCCAATAGCAGCCCGACGCGTAGTACCTGCCAGTTTGTTTTTTTTAGTTTATTTTCGTTTCTGTTTTAGAAACAGAAATAGTTTCAATTTTAGATTGCTTATATCTTTTAGGTTTCAAGTCGAAATTGAGTGATTCTTTTTGCATTAGATTCAAAATTTCTCGAAGTTTCTGTTATAACAATTGGATTTCAGATTTGAGTAGTTTAAATTTGAGTTTGATGAAATTTGTTCAAATCACTAATTTGGCCATATCTTGGTTTTATGAAATATTTTTGATTGATTCTTTTTGCTACGGTTTTGTTATTGTTTTGTCTATCCAGAGTCATATAGTGATTTATTTTTAGTTTATTTTAAATTAAGTTTTTAGCAAAACAGTACTGTTTTAGTTATAGTTTTGTTTTAGTCTTTTCTATATAGTTTTAATTGTTTTTAATTTTTTTTCTTTTTTGTCACTCTTGAAAAATTTAGTTTTGTTTCTGTTAGTCAACAAAAGATTTTTTTTTAAAAAAAGTTATTTTTCTTAGTTTTGTACGAAAACTTGTTTAGGTCATAGTTAGTGTTTCATAAAAGCTTTATTTGTTTCTTTTTGCAAATAAAATTTTATGGAAAAAATAGCTTCTGTTAACTTAGTAGTTTTACTTTGTATTTTCTGTTAGTTTATTAGTTTAGTATTTTATTGGTTAAGTTTTACTTAGGAGGAAACTATTTTGTGTTATGTCTTAGAGTTTTCTTTAGTAGTTTTGTTGTGTAGTTTTCCTTTGTTTTTATTTGGTTTCCCTTTATTTGCATTTTTATTTGTTGGTTTTATTATGAGTGTTAGAATTGTTTGCTAGGATGTTTGCTTATATGAATGCTATGTTTGACTATATAGATTTTCAACGGAGTGACGAATAGTTCTACCAAGTCATTATTCGAGAGTGTTGTTATCTTCATCAACTTACCAGGCAAGTTCACTTTGACCATGTTTTTCATACCTATGTGTTTTATTGCATCTAGTGTCATCTTCGCAACAAACCCTCCAGTAGTGATATTGAATTCTTGTAGTTGAGTAGTATGCATGAGGTAGGAACCCATCACCCTGTTACCAAGCCCGGGACGATATTTTATTTTAATGCTACGCTATAGTAGACGGGGTTTGGTATGAGTGCACGAGAGTGGTGTGAAGAAGGAGGACTCTACATCAATGACGATAACTTCATGATGGCATCGGCAAGGACTGCATCGTCATGACCTCAAGACTTCAAGACCTCAAGATTTCGAGACTACAAGAATTCAATACACACTACTGGGTGAAGGATGGTTGACGGGCACCCTGGAGAAACCAGTGGATGGCCGGGATGCATGGAGAAGCGCCATGACATCTTGCGGAAAGCTTCACCCAGACTCAAAGAGACGGAAGAATACTTCATGCCCGGAAGCTTACCTGTGCAACCGCAAGTCACTATGGGCTCGCTTGGTTGACCTTAGTGGTGACTCTGGCTGGGACGGTGCTAGAAGATGTAGAACTACGGTAGGATTGGATGAGCACGGACGGTGGTCGGGAACTCTTCGGAAGACCATGTTTGATCGTCTTGTTCTCAAACACCTGAAGTGCGAGAACGAAAAAAGAGGGATCGAATCTTGCGGGTAAAGTGTACAAACCTCTGCAGAGGGTTAAAACCTAATCGATTAGCCGTGTCCCGATTCTGAGACAACTTGAGCATCTGGACTTGGATCTATCTCGGAACTCTCAACACCGGATTGATAACTTAATTGTGGGCAACTTATGATGATTTTGGGCTATGAGACATCGGTTGGCGGAACCATGTCATGATAGAAAACTCTGCAGTACAGGCTCCTGTTATTCCTTTGTTCTAGGGAAAATGAAATTCAGCTTTTACGCAAACAAAACTCAGACACAGAGCCACAAAGACATATCGCATATAGAATAAGTTTATCATCTGTTTTCTCTTATTGTGATCTTGCGGGTACATTCAATGTACTGACCTAGACGGCTGCAACGTATCATGTTGCAGATACTTTCTTCCGACGAGTAAGAGTACGGTACAGGGTTACGGTCTACACTCAACCTGCCGATGGCGTTGATGGGACTCCACACCCGATTACTTGTTTCATTGAGACTTATGAGGTATATATCAGTTTTACGTTATTTATACATGTGATTGCACTTTGATATATACATTGATGTACTGTGTGTGCCAAAGATACTGATCCGAGGATGGCACGGATACACGTAGGCTTGACCGTCTCTGAGGTCGGGTCGCTCTGAGATATGGTATCGAGCCAGGTTGATCAGAGAACGTGACCCTAGAAATCGGAAAGCCCCTAGGACAGGATGTCTCAAAAAACTTTAGTTTCAAAAGGATCCTTTACTTCTCGTCTTTTCTGATTTTATCAAGTAGTCCCTCTGACCTCAAATAGTTAGAATATACACCTTTCCCTTTTGACCACACGGAAGATCAACTGAAGTCACTCCAAGAATTAAAGATATCGGACAACTGATGGCCATTTCAGAGTAAAGAGGATTTCACCATGCGTTGGAAGAATTGCAGTTGCAACAATTGAAGACTCTGAAGACTTGAAGAATTTGAAGTTCCTAAAGAATTATTTGACCTTTAGAGACCAAACCCCTGTTATACACCTACGTTAGATGCGATGATTTGTGAGCTGTCATTTGTTTGATGTTTTCCGACAGCCCCAAAATAAAACTCGTTTCTTTAAAACTATCATTTGTATTGTGTGTATCTCTCTCTATCCAGCTCTCTCTTATCTCACCCTAAAACCCTTGGAGCCAATAGATGATGAATGAAGAAGGACAGGTATTCTCTGGACCGATGACTCAGTTGGAGGCAGAGCTATGGATTCAAAACATGGAGAATCAACTCAAGAAAAATTGGATTGCAAGGAAGTATGAGGTTCCATATGCTCTTCAGCATTTTACCGAGAGTGCTGCAATCTGGTGGAAAATGCATCAAGCCATACAAGGACGTAATGGAGCAAGAACTTGGGAGGAATTCAAAAAGACCCTGTTGAGATCACGCCTTATTCGGAAGCACTATGATAACCCGAAGAAGAAACCTTGTGCCTGCAAGATTTGCGGAGAAATAGGACACACCAATGAAGAACACAAGGATGGATGCCCTTATTGTGAGGAAAATCACCCAGAGGAAGAATGCCCGATTGGGCAGGTTACTTGTTTCCTGTGTGAAGGAACTACACACTACCCTGCTCAATGTCACTTTTACCCCAAGGTACAAGAAATTACCAAGCAACAGAAAGAAGCCTTCAGGGGAAATTTAGAAGAATCTGTGATGAAGGAAGTTATTGAAGACCCTGATGGTGAAGGCCTAAACAGATTTTTCGCCCAAGTCTGCTATTCATGTGGGAAGAAGGACATTTTTCAGTGTATTGCACGAAGGAAAGCAAAGAGGATCTCGAGACTTCCGACAAAGAAGTGAAGTTCGACCCTCAGGAAATAGAAGCTCTGGTTATTACGGAGAAATCTAGGAAGAGAAAGCGAAGGCATCCCCAGAACAACCTAATTTCTGCAGAGAAGGACCTGAGTCACATCACTTGTTATAGGTGCAAGGATTTAGGTCATTACGCTAGTAAATGTCCAGAAAAGAAGCCTATAACCCAAGGAGCCTACATAATCACAAAGAAGCCCCGAGACATGTCGGAAGTCATTTGTTTTTGCTGCAAGGAAGTGGGACATTTTGCTAGAGAATGTTCAGATCAGATGAAGGCTAGAGCTAAGTAGTTGAGATTTTGATATGGATAATAAGAGTGGTAGAAAGCAGTTTTATTTTCATAAGTTCGATGAGTTGAGTTATGTAATGAGTGCTCAGAGATTGTAATGAATTCGTGAAATCAATAAAGTTAATGTGTCATGATTTCATACGTGGATTGTTTTTTTGAGTTGTTACTCTGTGAACAAAGATTTTGACCATT
Source organism: Aegilops bicornis (assembly GCA_021605145.1). Lineage (NCBI taxonomy): Eukaryota > Viridiplantae > Streptophyta > Magnoliopsida > Poales > Poaceae > Aegilops > Aegilops bicornis. Next base: position 810,097,793 of record CM038673.1, read on the forward strand.
TTCGAGGGTATGAGAAATATGGTCTATGGATGGATTTGTGAATTTCATTTTAAGGGTGGTAGTACCCTGTGAAGAAGACTAGACTAATGGATAAGAAAATATATATTCCACGGACTGTAGTTCAAGGAAAAAAGTTGGAGTTTTGCTTTTGATATGATGGTATGAAGAAGCGAGTACTACCGGATTTAAAGGAGGTGTAATATGGAACAAGAGAGTTACTCCAAGGATGAGTTAAAGCTGCACTAGTGTTGAAGTGGGCCATAACCCACAGGCCCAGAATTTGAAAAGGAACAGATGTAACCTTGATGAAGGAAGAAATTTGGAAGAATCGATGATTCAATCAGCATACGTTTCGTAGGAGGTTACGCAAAAACCTGAGAGTGGTGAAGTAACGATAGATGTTTTGTTCAGCTTGCAGAATCAATGGAATTATCCGAACTAAATTCGTTGAGAAGAGAAATTCTACAACGCTTGCGAGAATGCCCGAGTGTTAGAAATACGATATTCGCTAAACCTTATACAGGGTAATGATTTGGGTGCGGAATGGATTGATCACCATACCGACTTACTCTTGTCATTTGCTCTTGCTATTTGGAATGGTAAATCTGAGTGACTTACACATAGTAGAGAGACGATGATGTCAAAGCCTTGTTTAAACCCTAGAATGGTAGGATATTGATCCATGTACAGGCAACCGTTGCCAATCGTAGTTTATACGGTGAGATTCAGCCCAGACCCGTTTTCCTGCAGGACAAACCATAGATTATTGACCACCATGAGATCTCGATAGTTGTTTAGTATTGGCGACAGACATGCCTGCTAAGAAGACCCAGTCTCAAAAGAACCTCACCAGGATGAAAGGACACGAGTTTGAGGAAAAGGTTATGCCCTACTAGAAGAGCCCCAGTGTAGGAGTTACTCCAAAGATGCGAGAAGACCGATAGTGTTCACACTAAGGATAGAGTACATAAGATCTGTTGGAACCATAACCCTGTTTTTAAGTGTGGTAGCACACTAGACTATTCCGATTGGGTGATTTGCTAGAAGACCCCCAAACCCTAACCTTTCTTGCTAGCCTCTTCGAATCTCGAGGACGAGATTCATTTTAAGTGTGGTAGGTTTGTAACATCCCAAAATTCTAAATTTTGGAATGTTATATGAAATAAATAATTATGCTTGTTTGTTTGATAGTGGTGTGGTTGCTTGTGTGAAATTGAGTGAAATTTGAAACTTTCTGAAAGTTGAATGAGAGGGAATGAAATGACTTTCCCAAACTTCCACCTTGAATTTATGATCTCCAAGAATTCAAATTCATTTCATCACAAAACCCTAGAGTGAAGATGATATGACTCTTCCATTTAAATAAATGAAAAGGGTTTTGAAAATATTTGAATTCCATCTAAAAATATTTCAAATTCGAAACTTTATGCAACTCAATGATTTTCATGAGAGAAGATAAAATGACTTCTTCAATTATATGAAATAAGAGTTGGAAGTTAAAAAGAATCAAACTGAAAATCATTTGAAAGTATTTTGAAACCCCCTTTCAAATTCGGAATTATTTGGATTTTATTCAAATTATTTTTCTCCTAAAAATAAATAAATGGAAATAAGGGTAAAATGATTCCCTTCAATGGAAAATTAGGAGAAAATAAAATTGTAATCATTTTGGTATTTTAAAAATGATTTTTATTGAGTTTTAATGCAACAGTAGCACTATTCACTTTATCTGAATTTTTGTAGATTTTATTTGCCTCTGAAAATGTGTTCATGTTTTAGAAATTATTTTTCTGCAACTTTTGATATATTATATTCCTATATATTTTTATTTATTTATTTGTGTTTGTTTTATATTCTGTGTTTTGTTAAAAAAAACGGCCGAAGCCAGCAGTGCCCAGGTCGAGGCCCATCTCTCTCTCCCTCCGCCGCGGCCCACAGCGGTCCAGCCAGCGCACGCGCCCGAAACCCCTCCCCATCGGTCGCCCGCTCCCCTCTCGCTCGCCCTTGTGCCGCTGACAGCTGGGCCCCACTGCCCGATCGCTCTCGCCCGCGATCTTCTTCCTCCCCACGCCAGAACCTCGCCGAACGCCGCCGTATCCCGGATCGCTCGGGATCCTCTCCCTGATTCGCCCCCTCCTCCAAGCACTCTCCCCCTATAAATACCCCTCTCCCTCGACCCATTCCCCTCTATTCCCCGCACCAAGAACCTCTGCTGCCTCCCTGATATCTCGCCGGATACGAGCGCCGCCGCCGCACCATTGTTGCCTTACCTCACCACCCTGACCACCTAGCCGCCACTTGGGATCACCACCGTAACCCCCTCGCTCGTCCGCACCTCCCCGTGCGCTCGCGCGAGCCCGAAACCCGCCGGAGCGCCGCCGACGACGACGTCTGAGCCGCATCGCCGGCGACCACCACCGTTGTAAGCTCCGACGACTCTCCCCGCCGTTAGATCTTCATTATACGGCTTAGATTAGATGCAAGCGAATAGGTAGGTTTTATGTATTAGATCGGTTTTAATGCAGTTTTATTTACGGTTTAGAATGGTTCAGATCGAACCGGGCCTCCTCCGGTTTTCTGCTTTAGCCGCACAGTCACGGTTTTGTTAAGTTACGGCCGAGCGTTGTTTAGTTCAGATCGCCCACTGCTTAGGCCCAATAGCAGCCCGACGCGTAGTACCTGCCAGTTTGTTTTTTTAGTTTATTTTCGTTTCTGTTTTAGAAACAGAAATAGTTTCAATTTTAGATTGCTTATATCTTTTAGGTTTCAAGTCCAAATTTAGTGATTCTTTTTGCATTAGATTCAAAATTTCTCGAAGTTTCTGTTAGAACAATTGGATTTCAGATTTGAGTAGTTTAAATTTGAGTTTGATGAAATTTGTTCAAATCACTAATTTGGCCGTATCTTGAGTTTTATAAAATATTTTTGATTGATTCTTTTTGCTACGGTTTTGTTATTGTTTTGTCTATCCAGAGTCATATAGTGATTTATTTTTAGTTTATTTTAAATTAAGTTTTTAGCAGAACAGTACTGTTTTAGTTATAATTTTGTTTTAGTCTTTTATTTATAGTTTTAATTGTTTTTAATTTTTTTCTTTTTGTCACTCTTGAAAAAATTAGTTTTGTTTCTGTTAGTCAACAAAAGAAAATTTGTTTTTATTAAAAAAAATATTTTTCTTAGTTTTGTACGAAAACTTGTTTAGGTCATAGTTAGTGTTTCATAAAAGCTTTATTTGTTTCTTTTTGCAAATAAAATTTTATGGAAAAAATAGCTTCTGTTAACTTAGTTGTTTTACTTTGTATTTTCTGTTAGTTTATTAGTTTAGTATTTTCTTGGTTTAGTTTTACTTAGGACAAGACTATTTTGTGTTATGTCTTAGAGTTTTCTTTAGTAGTTTTGTTGTGTAGTTTTCCTTTGTTTTTATTTGGTGTCCCTTGATTTGCATTTTTATGTGTTTGTTTTATTATGAGTGTTAGAATTGTTTGCTAGGATGTTTGCTTATATGAATGCTATGTTTGACTATATAGATTTTCAACGGAGTGACGAATAGTTCTACCAAGTCATTATTCGAGAGTGTTGTTATCTTCATCAACTTACCAGGCAAGTTCACTTTGACCATGTTTTTCATACCTATGTGTTTTATTGCATCTAGTGTCATCTTCGCAACAAATCCCTCCGGTAGTGATATTGAATCCTTGTAGTTGAGTAGTATGCATGAGGTAGGAACCCATCACCCTGTTACCAAGCCCGGGACGATATTTTATTTTAATGCTACGCTATAGTAGACAGGGTTTGGTATGAGTGCACGAGAGTGGTGTGAAGAAGGAGGACTCTACGTCAATGACGATAACTTCATGATGGAATCGGCAAGGACTGCATCGTCATGACCTCAAGACCTCAAGATTTCGAGACTACAAGAATTCAATACACACTACTGGGTGAAGGATGGTTGACGGGCACCCTGGAGAAACCAGTGGATGGCCGGGATGCATGGAGAAGCGCCATGACATCTTGCGGAAAGCTTCACCCAGACTCAAAGAGACGGAAGAATACTTCATGCCCGGAAGCTTACCCGCAACCGCAAGTCACTATGGGCTCTGGCTTGGTTGACCTTAGTGGTGACTCTGGCTGGGACGGTGCTAGCAGATGTAGAACTACGGTAGGATTAGATGAGCACCAGACAGTGGTCAGGGGAACTCTTCGGAAGACCATGTTTCGGTCGTCTTGTTCTCAAACATCCTGAAGTGCGAGAACGAAAAAAAGAGGGATCGAATCTTGCGGGTAAAGTGTACAAACCTCTTCAGAGGGTTAAAACCTAATCGATTAGTCGTGTCCCCGGTTACGGACAACTTGAGCATCTGGACTTGGATCTATCTCGGAACTCTCAACACCGGATTGATAACTTAATTGTGGGCAACTTATGATGATTTTGGGCTATGAGACATCGGTTGGCAGAACTAGGTCATGATAGAAAACTCTGTAGTACAGGCTCCTGTTATTCCTTTGTTGTAGGGAAAATGCAATTCAGCTTTTACGCAAACAAAACTCAGACACAGAGCCACAAAGACATATCGCATATAGAATAAGTTTATCATCTGTTTTCTCTTATTGTGATCTTGCGGGTACATTCAATGTACTGACCTAGACGGCTGCAACGTATCATGTTGCAGATACTTTCTTCCGACGAGTAAGAGTACGCAGTGGTTACGGTCTACACTCAACCTGCCGATGGCGTTGATGGGACTCCACACCCGATTACTTGTTTCCGCTGAGACTTATGAGGTATATATCAATTTTACGTTATTTATACATGTGACTGCACTTTGATATATACATTGATGTACTGTGTGTGCCACACATACTGATCCAGGGATGGCACAGCAACACAGAGGCTTGACCGTCTGAGGTCGGGTCGCTACAATCATGCATAGCAGAAGTGGCATCATCAATAACATGCGACATATCAGAATTAATAGCAGAAGCAGGTTTAGGTGTCGCAAGCTTACTCAAAACAGAAGGTGAATCTACTGCAGAGCTATATGGCAGTTCCTTACCTCCCCTCGTAGTTGAGGGATAAATTTTAATTTTCTCGTCTTTCAAGTTCCTCATAGTGACCAACAGATATAAATCCCAAGTGACTCAAAGAATAGAGCTATGCTCCCCGGCAACGGCGCCAGAAAATAGTCTTGATAACCCACAAGTATAGGGGATCGCAACAGTTTTTGAGGGTAGAGTATTCAACCCAAATTTATTGATTCGACACAAGGGGAGCCAAATAATATTCTCAAGTATTAGCAGTTGAGTTGTCAATTCAACCACACCTGGATAACTTAATATCTGCAGCAAAGTATTTAGTAGCAAAGTAGTATGGAAGTAACGGTAACGGCGATAAATGTAGCAGTAGTTGTTTTGTAGCAATGGTCACAGTGGCAACGGTAAAGTAACTAAGAAAAGAGCAATATGTGAAAAGCTCGTAGGCATTGGATCAGTGATGGATAATTATGTCGGATGCGATTCCTCATGTAATAGTTATAACATAGGGTGACACAGGACTAGCTCCAATTCATCAATGTAATGTAGGCATGTATTTCGAATATTGTCATACGTGCTTATGGAAAAGAACTTGCATGACATCTTTTGTCCTACCCTCCCGTGGCAGCGGGGTCCTAATGGAAACTAAGGGATATTAAGGCCTCCTTTTAATAGAGTACCGGACCAAAGCATTAACACTTAGTGAATACATGAACTCCTCAAACTACAGTCATCACCGAGAAGTATCCTGATTATTGTCACTTCGGGGTTGTCGGATCATAACATGTAATAGGTGACTATAGACTTGCAAGATAGAATCAAGAACTCACGTATATTCATGAAAACATAATAGGTTCAGATATGAAATCATGGCACTCGGGCCCTGGTGACAAGCATTAAGCATAGCAAAGTCATAGCAAAGTCATAATAGGTTCAGATATGAAGCATTCTATAAAGCCATACTCAAAGTATATAAGTGAAGTGCAAAGAGCATTATATAAATCAACCAATGACTATCTCATACCAGCATGGTGCATAAAAGAAAAGCTAAAACTAAATGCAAAAGACGCTCCAAGATTTGCACATATCGCATGAACGAAACGAATGCGAAAACATACCGATACTTGTTGAAGAAAGAGGGGATGCCTTCCGGGGGATCCCCAAGCTTAGACGCTTGAGTCTCCTTGAATATTTACTTGGGGTGCCTTGGGAATCCCCAATCTTGAGCTCTTGCCTCTCTTCCTTTTCCTCATATCAAGACCTCCTCGATCAAACACTTCATCCACACAAAACTTCAACAGAAAACTCGGTAAGATCCATTAGTATTAAAGCAAATCACCACTCTAAGTACTTTTGCAAACCAATTCATATTTTGTTTTTGCATTGTGTCTAATATAGTTTCATGGCTTAATTCACTGATAGAAATTTATAGTTTCATCAAAACAAGCAAACTATGCGTCAAAAACAGAATCTGTCAAAAAATAGAACAGTCTGTAGCAATCTGAACATTCACCATACTTCTATTACCCCACAAATTCTACCAAAATTAGGAAAAATAAAACATTTATATAGCAAGACATTTCAAAAAAAATCAGAATCGTTTGACGTTCCAGTAAAAAATGTAAAATCGCGCACTACAGCCAAAGTTTCTGTCCTGCACCGTACAAACCAACAAGCATTGTAAACATCCTAAAGGCAAACCTTGGCACATTATTTTTATAATACAATGGAATTGTACAAGGGGATAATTATTTTTGATGAAAAGTTTCTGTAATTAAGATTCACAAAGTTTACGTGAGCATGAACAAAGTATAAGGAGCTCTCCCACTTCAACAATGCTTGTCTCTCTCACTTTCACTTTCCTTTTTGAAAAGTTTTGGGTTCCCCTCTTTATTTTTTTGTTTTTAAACTTTATGAAAGCACTCAACAGAAATAAATGACTCTCTAAAAATTCCAGGTTGTCTCCCTGGCAGCGCTTTCTTTAAAGCCATTAAGCTAGGCATATAGTGCTCAAGTAATGGATCCACCCGGACCCCAAGGTATATCAAAACCAATTTTAATTAACAATGATTTGTGATTTAGTAGTGAGCACAAAGTAACATATATATAGCAATAACGAAGTCTAACTCTCTTCCTATGCATCGGCATGTCATAAAAGAACAATTCATGCACACCAAGTAAAGGCCAATGCATAGTATAACACTACTAGGAAAAGGGCTATAGCTAATCTGGACATTAATGGCGCACCATGTGTAGGTACGCCATTAGTGGCCATATCACTAATGGCGCACCACACCCACGGTGCACCACTACTAACAATTTTTTTCCAAAACTAGTAATGGCGCACCAGGGCAGAGTGCGCCATTACTAGTTTTAACTAGTAATGGCGCACCACACACTCTGTGCGCCACTACTAACAAATTTTTTTTCATTTTTTTTTCAAAACTAGTAATGGCGCACCATAACCACGATGCGCCACTACTAACAATTTTTTTTATTTTCTTTGCAAAACTAGTAATGGCGCACCACGTAACAGGTGTGCCATTAGCAACCAGGGTTACTAATGGCACATTGTTAGGTGGTGCACCATCGGTAACCTGAGAGCAGCTAGATATTTTGGACAGGCACCTACCACACTCACTTTCCCCACTTCATTCTCTCCACCTCCTCCTCCAAGCTTGTCTCGGGTGCCTCCTCCTCCTCACCTCATTTGCACCATAGATTCACCCAAATTAAGTGGTTAAATTTCCTCTTTTTGATAGGTAAGTAAGGGGAAAGCTTTCTTTATGTTGTAGATCTACTTTTTTCTCCCTCCAACAACGGGCACATGCACTTTTTATGGCCTAGATCTACGTATGTTTGTGTTTGCAGGTACCGGTATTTGAAATGCGATAGTTGCCAATATTTGCCGGAATGTTGATTCATTTCCGTTTCAGCGAGAATTTGGCACTATGAATTCATTTTGGTCCTATTTTTAGGCAAAGTCATGCCAATTTTTTTTGGTTCTAAAATATCGTTTTGCTCTACCCCGCAGGCGACCATGGTCCGCACGATGACCGAAGGCATCATGAATAGGTTTTTGAGCTCCATGAAGGCCGAGATGCTTCAAAAGAACAAGACGGAGATAAAATGCCCGTGTCGAAGATGCAAGCTGAAGAGCCTTATGGACCCGGATTCCGTACAGGTGCAGGACCACCTGCTCTTGCGTGGTTTCATGGATGGCTATCTGTGGAAAGGTGATGAAGATGATTATGAAGTCGTCCATGGGGGCCGGGCAAGAAATGAGGAAGGGAAGCAAGACAACCGCGGCGAGGGCGGGCGAGAAGACGAAGAATCTCCAGGACATGATCACGAAGTAGATGCAGTACACAGTCATCATGTAGAAGATGCCGGACATGATGATGAGGAAAATGCTGGAGTAGACGAAGGGCATGATCATGAATATGAAGATGCCGGAGCAGACGACGATGGACCATCGATGGGCTGGGTGCATGACCCTCATATTCAAGAGCTGCATCTCAAGCAGATGGATAACGCAAGAGCTGCCGCCCGAGAGAAAGCCAAGCTGGATCAACTGGAGATACACGCGGTTACTCCATTGTATGAAGGATGCAGGCCCGAGGATACCCGCCTGAAAGTAACGCTCATGGCTCTGGAGACGAAGGTAAAACACAAAATGACCGACGCATGCTTCGACGAGAACATGTCATTCTGGCACGAACGTCTTCCCAAGGGGAACAAGTGCCCGACCAGTTTCGAGGAGGCGAAGAAAATCATGTGTCCTATGGATTTACCGCACGTGAAATACCATGTGTGCATGAACAATTGCATCATTTATCGGGACGAGCACGCGGAGTCTACCATATGTCCGGTGTGCGGCGTCACTCGATACAAGAAAAGGAAGAAAGCTCCTCAAAAAGTGGTGTGGTACTTTCTGATCACTCCTCGTCTGCAGTAGTATTTCACGGACCATAAGGTAGCAAAGCTCCACTGTTGGCACGCGGATAGGGAGGAGAAGAAGCGAGAAGATGACGGAAATGATCCGGAGATAAATAAAAAAGACAAGATGCTGAGTCACCCTAAGGATGCGAGCCAGTGGCAAGCGTTGAAATTCAAACACCCAGAATTTGGGGATGATCCAAGGAACATCGTGCTGGGCGCGAGCACCGATGGAGTCAATCCGTTTGGCAGCCAGAGAAGCACACATAGCACCTGGCCTGTGTTTGTGTGGATGTACAACCTCCCCCCTGGTTGTGCATGAAGAGGAAGTACATTCACATGAGTATGCTAATTGAAGGGCCGAAACAACCAGGAACGACATCAATCAGATCCGGGCTGCTGAAAGAGGAGCTAGACACGCTGTGGAAAACGCCAGCCAATACGTGGGATGCCGTAGAGAAAGAATATTTCCCTATGAGAGCCGCACTGCTCACGACGGTGCACGACTATCTCGTTACGGATATGTCGCAGGGCAGGTGGTCCACGGATTTTCTGGATGCGTCGGGTGCATGGATGACACAACGTATCGCCAGCTAGATTGAGATCCCGGGTCTTTGAAAACCGTGTTCATGGGACATCGAAGGTGGCTTCGTGACGATGACTCATGGAGAAAACGCAAGGATCTGTTCGATGGTGAAAACGAACCCCGAAGACGCCCGTGTACGAGGAGCGGCGAGGAAATAGACGAGCTGTTGAAAAATTGGAAAGAGTTCCCGGAGCCAGGAAAGAAGCGAAAGGCGCCAGAGCCGCTGCTGAAGGTATGGAAAACGAGGTCTGTTTTCTGGGACTTGCCGTACTGGAAGATCCTCCATGTGCCTCAGCCTTGATGTCATGCATATCACGAAGAACGTGTGGAAGAGTCTGCTTGGTACCCTGCTCAACATGCCAGAGAGGACCAAAGATGGGCCGAAAGCAAGGGCATACTTGAAATCAATGGGCATCAGGGAGGAGCTTCACGGTAATGATGATGATGATGATGATGATGATGATGATGATGATGATGATGATGATGATGATGATGATGATGATGATGATGATGATGATGATGATGAAGGACACGGAAAGTCGTCGCAAAGGCAAAAAGGCCAAGAAGATCGGAAATGACTTCCCTCCCGCGTGCTTCAGTCTAAGTCAGGAGGAGATCGAGCAGTTTTTCACCTCCCTCGTAGGAGTAAAACTTCCTTACGGTTACGCGAGGAAGATTAGCAGATACCTAGACTGAACGAAGCAGAAGTTCAGCAGGATGAAGTCTCACGACTGTCACGTGCTGATGACGTAGATACTTCCAGTTGCAATCCATGGGATCATGGACGCGCACGTCCGTGAAGCGCTATTTGGCCTATGCAAATTTTTTGACGTCATCTCTTGGAAGTTGGTTGGCGTGAGGCAACTCAGAAGGCTACAGGAATAGATCGTGGTGATACTATGCGAGCTTGAGATGTACTTCCCGCCCGCATTCTTCGACGTTATGGTGCATCTGCTGGTCCATATCGTAGAGGATATCATCCAACTCGGGCCGATGTTCCTGCACATGATGCCGCTCGAAAGGATGAATGGTGTCATCAAAGGATACGTTCGCAACATGTCACGCCCAGAGGGAAGCATAGCCGGGGCTTTCGACCAAAGAGTGCATCTCCCATCGCACGAATTATCTAGGCATCGAGAACCTCGTTGGTCTGCCCGTCAACAAGCACCTCGGCAGGCTCACTGGATGGGGTCACCGTGAGGGTCGCCATGAATGCATGTCGACTTCAAGGGTCGACTACCGACTTTGAAAGAGCAAACCTAGTCGCACTACAACACATAGACGTGGTCGATCCTTGGTTGGTAGAGCACAAAACCTTTATTGAGAAGACGTACAATGACCGAGGCCAACAGAGGACGGACGGAGATATAATCAAAGAGCACAACTCATGTTTCACGCGTTGGTTCAAGGAGAAGCTTCTGTCGTACCCTTTACATGAGGATTCTTCTGCGGAAGAACAACTCATATTCGCCTTGTCACAGGGTGCCGAGCACAACCTGATGATGTATGAGGCATACGATATCAACGGTTACACATTCTACACCGAGGGAAAGGACATGAAGAGCGATGGTTATCAGAACTCCGGTGTAACGATGGAATCCTACACCGGTAACGACAAGGACAGATACTACGGAAGGATCGAGGAGATCCGGGACCTGAGCTACGCTAGAGAGAAGGTCCCGATGTTCCGTGTCAGATGGGCCAAGAGCGTCCTAAATGAAGACCAGTATTTCACCACCATGGTTATACCCGAAGCCAAATCCAAGACCGCGGGCGCAAACATCACCGCGAAAAATGAGCCATGGGTACTGGCTTCCCAAGTGGACCAATGCTTCTTCATTACCGACCCGTCAAAGCCCAGTCTGTCATGAGGAGAGGCAAAAGGAAGATCATCGGAATGGATGGACTCGCCAATGAGCAAGACTTTGACAAGTACAGCGACCCGAAGATGGAACATGACGACGACGATGAAGTACCATACAGCACAAGAAGAAGCAGGACCACCCTACCTAAAGGACGTCCGTTCAAGAGAAGAACTCCATTTGCGAAAAAGAAGGGCAAGAAGATTGTGAAAAGATAGCTAAGATCGATTGTATTTAAATTGTAGCCTTCATTTCTCGATTGTATTTCGACATATGGAAATGGGAACTTTTTGAATTCATGAATATTTTTTCAAATTTGATGATATTTTTTTATATTCATAAATGTTTTCTAAAAAATTATTAGATGCAACTAAAAATCCAAAAAAATATGTTCAAATAACAAATTTGATGATATTTTTCATATTCATAAATGTTTTCATATTCATATTTTTTCATAAATGTTTTGAAATCTGATGATATTTTTTCACATTCATAAATGTTTTCAAATTTGATCGTCATTTTCTAGAAAAATATTAGATGCAACTAAAAATCCAAAAAAAAAGTTAGTAACGGCGCACCAGGGGAAGGCGCGCCATTGCTATCAAGGTATTTATGGCGCACCCGACGGAGGTGCGCCATTGATATACAAATTTTTATTTATGTTTATTCTGGTATTTTATTTTTTCAGTGTTCCTTTTCCTGCTTAAATTTCATGGGCACTTTTTGAATTCATGAATATTTTTTCAAATTTGATGATATTTTTTCATATTCATAAATGTTTTCTAAAAAATTATTAGATGCAACTAAAAATCCAAAAAAAATATTTTCAAATAACAAATTAGATGATATTTTTTCATATTCATAAATGTTTTCATATTCATATTTTTTCATAAATGTTTTGAAATCTGATGATATTTTTCCACATTCATAAATGTTTTCAAATTTGATCATCATTTTCTAAAAAATTATTACATGCAACTAAAAATCCCAAAAACAAATTAGTAATGGCGCACCACGGTTGGGTGCGCCGTTGGTATATGTATGTTTATGGCGCACCCCTAAAAGGTGCGCCATTGCTAACCATCCCCCCACTCCACTTGCTCCCCTCTCCCTCTTGCCTCTCTCCCTCCCTCGCCAGATCCACCTCGCCCCTCCTCGACGCGCCGCCGCCCGCAGCCTCCTCGATGCCGGTGTTCTCCTACGGCAGCCTGCCGTTCTCCCACAGGTGATTCCTCCCCTCTCCTCCCCTCCACCCTTCCCCCTAGGTTTTCTTGCCTCCTCCCACCATGGCTACCTCCGGCGAGCACGACGCTGCACCAACACCGAACTAGCTCCCAGGCTCCGCCGCCCCCACCCACCCCCTCCCTCACCTTCACCGCACCCACCCACCCCTCCCTCGCCTTCGCTTCCCCTCGCCCTCTCCGCCCTCTCCTCTCCCCCAGAGCCCAGAAAGCCTCGCCGCCGTCGCCCCGTCTCCTCCCACCTACCGCCAGACCGCTGCCGCCGCCGCAGCCATCCCCAAGAAATCCCATCGCCCACGCGCAAGGCCAAAATGCTTACTGCCGGACACTGTGCCGTGGAATGCTAGCGGATCAGAAATTAACCTCCTAGGTTTTCTTGAGCAGAAGATTTGTTGATGAAAATGCAATTCTAGGTTGATGAAAATGCTTATTCACCCCCTCTTGACCCCATTGAATTGAACATGGCCACAATTTTGCACAGCCCTATTAACCCAGGTTCGGTTAATGTGTATATTAACTATCATGTCATCATCTTTGATGCTTCTGAAGCTGTTGGTTAACTACCGGCTCCTCGCCTGGGCCACAATATTGACTGGTTTCAGATCAACGCGTGTTGCTACCTGGTTGCAAGCCTGCAATGTCACTCATGCCTGACCAGTATTTGACTGTGTATACAGTGTCACTTGTGAATTGTAACTGATCACGAGCATTAGTTAATACTCACTCCGTTCAACATTACATATCATGGTTTTAGTTCAAAACCAGAATATATGAAACCGAGGGAGTATATAACAGTACCCCTCTCGAATTGGAGGAATCGTTAATTAGCAACAGACCGACGAGGCTCCACTTGGATGGTTAGCAGGTGTTGATACTTGCCAACCTGCCCGAGTTCGAGTGCCATTTGTCCACATTCTCAGTTGTGTCATATGAATCTTAAAACATGCCCGTGGGCAGTGGCTGTGTAACCCTCAACCCTAATTTGTTAGCCATGTTAATTAGTCCTAGTCATCATTTTACAGTATTTTCAGTATTTTCAGTTAGTTCAGTTTCGTCAGTATTTTCGTCAGTTAGTTCGGTTTCGTCAGTATTTTCAGTATGGCCTTTAATTTTTTAGGATTCATTTTACCGTGGCTTAACTGCTGAAGAATCTACAAGTCCTCAGGACTACAACTTCGATCATCCTGGTATTTCACTTTTCATGTTGATTGGAAGTATGCTACCTTTGTTAGTGATCAAAGAACGAGCTGTCAATTGTTTCGTGTGTATTTGATGAAATCTCTGATGATGTGCCGTGTTCCCAGGTCTGGAGACCAACCAGGACAAGAGCAACTGCCAGCAGCAGTTCGACAACTACAAGGAGTGCAAGAAGAGAGAGGTTCACCTTTGTTTCCCCAATTCTCTCTAGCTTTAGCTGTTCAAAGCTACTACTAAGCTACAAGAAAAGAAGTTAAATAGACGAATCAGAAGGGTGGTGGGGAGGAGCAAAAGCATTGCTTGCTGCTTTGCTTGGCAGGCTGGCTGGTGTTCCTCTGCTTTCTCTTTGCCACTGCTTTAATTACCACTTGCTTATTTTTTGGTTTCATTTTGGAAAATTGCTTATTGTTCTTTGGTGCCATGTTGGATGCAAATGTGTTACTCTGTGTGTTTAAAGTAAGTTCAAATTAGCATAAATTCTGAAATTTTGGAGGGAAAAAAGTGGGCTTGTACAATCGGCTAGGCAAAGCAAGATGGGGAACTGGCAAAAGCCTCTCTACTAAGCTGGGTTACTTTATTAGGTGAGAACCTGCAGATTGTGTATTGGTGCTTGTTTGCTGACCTCTTGTTTGTTTCCTCTGTGCCAAAACTTACTGTGTGGTTCTGAAACTGATACAAAGTGATGGGGAAAAAGAAAGTGGGCATCAAAACCAAACAATGTAGTAATAATAGTAGGAGTACTAACATGACTAAAGTCACTTATGCCAAAAAAAGGGAAAGGAGCTCTTGCCCCCATTGCCAAGAATCTTTGGTGCTTGAGAGGGAAGCTTGGTCACTTTGCAAAACTGAACCCTGTCCAGGCCAAACAATGTAGTAATAATAGTAGGAGTACTAACATGACTAAAGTCACTTTGCAAAACTTTGCAAAACACCACCAGTAGAACACAACCTCTTTTTCCGCAAAAAAGCTAAAGTTTTTATGCTTAAAACCTTCTTAAATAGCAGTGCTTAGAACAAGATAGTCCCATGTCCAGGCCACCTCCCCCTCCCTTAGTTACACCATCCAGACCCACCATAATATTGTAGTAGTCTTGTTTGTTCCTTCTTGAGATGATGATGCTGTTGCTGCTGTTGTACTCACTGTATTCACTGCTGCTGCTGCTGTACTTGTGATGATGCTGTTTGAAGGGGCATCACAATACTTGTGATGATGCTGCTGCTGTTGTACTAACTGTATTCACTGCTGCTGATGTACTACTTGTGATGATGATGCTGCTGTGCTACTTGTGATTTTGTCAAGTGATGCTGCTGCTACTTGTGATCTTCTGAAATGACCCCTTTCTCCTGAAATGTTGATTAATTTCCGTTTCGGTTGAGAATAGGGCACTCCTAGGACAAGAAAATTAGCAAAGGTCATGCCCAATTTTCTTGACCTAGAAGGTGCCCGGTTCTCAACCGAAACAAAAAAAAATTCACGCTTTAGTGGTTGGATTAGTTTAGTATTTTTTTGACACACTTACACACCCTTGCTTGCCATGTGTGTGAGAGAGATGGTGAGAGGAGACAAGAAGAAGGGGGTTAGGAAGATGCTGCCTGCTCATCAAAGCTAACCATCTCCCCCTTTTCACCCCTTTTCCTTTGTCTTTTGTGGGTTGCAAGGAAGCTACTGTCTTAGCTAGCTTTTCTTGTGCAAAAATCCACTGCCACTGCCCTGATTAAATTATCTTAGACCTTGAGAACATGGACTTGGACCTTAGCAACAACACACTAACAGGTTCCATCCCAAAACACCTAGGCAATATCACAAACATCTCTCAATTGTTCCTTGACAATAACCAACTTTTTGGCGACATTCCTCGAGAATTAGGTTATTTGGTCAACTTAGAGATCTTGTTCCTTGACAATAACCAACTTTTTGACCAAACTTTTTTCCTATTTAGAGCGAACATGGCCCACAACAATGAGGCCGGCGGTTCGGGCAAGCAATTCTGGGAGCTGTCCCAGGAGATGGAGGAAGAACCTCACCGCTATGAGGACGCCGCGGAAGACACCGATCCCGACTACACAACCCCTAGTGGCGTCGGGGATGACACCACTGATGGTGCCACCGAGGATGCCACCACTGAAGATGGCAGCGCACGCACAGATGGCAGCCAACCGAAGAGGCAACGGAAGGACCGGCGCCCGAACGTGCTCGGCACCGTCAAGCAGGAATTTACAGAAGTGTCCTCCAGTGGGCATCCAACGGCGCCCAAAGAATTAGTCAGTGGGTACTCGGGACAACTCGGGTGCATTCTCCGGAGCACCGTATCGATCAACACCGAGAACCTAAGGCATCATGACCGAGGGAATTTGCGCAACCTCCTCTTCACGAAGCTGCAGGAACGATACAAGTTCCCTGGTGACTTTGCAAAAACACGCCTCTCAGGGAATAAAGTGAACAGTGCCGCCCTCACGAAGATGAGCACGGCCCTGGCTACTTGGAGAGCCGCGGTGAGGAGAAGGATTCTAAGAGGTGATAGTTATGAGAAGATCAAGGAGACAAAGCCTTCGATCAGCGAAGCTGACTACCGAGAGTTCAAGATCAAGTGCGAGAGCAATGCAACCGCGGATTCAAGTTAGTGGGGGAAAGATATGCGGGACTTGAACTTAGGGGTCCACAAACTCGGTCCGGCGGTTACAGAGTGGCGGAACCTATATGGGACAAGGAGGACGCGGAGCCTGCCGAGCAAGGCCTACCGCCCCTCTTCAATAAATACCGTGACAAGCAGACCAGGAACTATGTCATGGCACAAGGTAAATATGGCCCCCTGGGAGGCATAGTAACGGTGTGGTGCTCCACTATTATCTGGGATACTAGTGGCGCATCAGAGGTGCGCCATTACTATTTCTTACTAGTGGCGTGTTGATAGTGGCGCACCTGTAGTGCGCCATTAATAGCAAAAACATGTGCGCCACTAACAGCCCTTTTTCTAGTAGTGTAAGCAGTTTCTTGCAATTCTATCGTGTTGGAAACATAGAGAGGTGAAGATATAGTTCCTCTCTCATAATAATTGCAAGTAGGAGCAGCAAGCACATGCATATTATATCTATCAAAACCATCATGTGTAGTAGCAAAACGCAGCCCATCAATATAATCCTTAATAAGCACAAACTTCTCCGATATAGTGTAGTAGGGAGAATTCAAAAAGATAATAGGACTATCATGTGTGGGTGCAATAGCAACAATTTCATGTTTAACATAAGGAACTATAGCAAGTTCTTCTCCATAAGCATAATTCATATTGGCATCTTGGCCACAAGCATAGCAAGCATCATCAAAAATGGATATTTCAAGAGAATCAACGGGATCATAACAATCATCATAGCATTCATCCTTCGGTAAGCACGAAGGGGAATTAAACAATGTATGAGTTGAAGAGTTACTTTCATTGGAAGGTGGGCACGGGTAGCTAATCCACTCTTCCTCCTTTTGTTCTTCGCTCTCCTCATCATCTTTTTCATCCAATGAGCTCACAGTTTCATCAATTTCATCTTCCGTAGATTCCTGCAAAATATTAGTCTCATCTTGGACAGCGGAGACTCTCTCAATAAAATCATCAATATCGGAATTGAATTCATAATTCTCATAGCAATATTTAAGGATAGCTAAATTTTCAGGTCTATAAACTGAATCATCAAAATCTTCAAACTCTTTAAACAAAGATTGAATTTCATAAGCATCCATAAAGGCAACAAACTCTTCTATTTGTTCCACATCATAGTAATCATATATACCATTAGCATAAGAAGCTAAGGTTTTATCATCATTAAATTTGCATGAAAAGGGAAGGTGTGGAGCCTTCATCCTAGAGCAACAAGTATAATCATGTCTCAAGCATAGATGACGGTGGAGCGGCGGAAAATCGCAGCGTGCAGGTGGAACGGCGGTGCGGTGGTGGCTGGGCTGGTGCTTGGCGGTCGGGTGGTGGTTGCGGCGACGGCAGAAACGACGACGAACCGGGCGGCGGCGGCGGAGCAGTGAAAAATATGGCTGATTCGCGGCGTGCCGGCGGAGCGGCGATGAGGTGGTGGCAGGCATAGGCCGCGGGGTCGGGGATGGACGGACGGGCGGCGGCGACGTTTTCGGGCCAAATCGCTGGCAGCAGAGATGGGCAGTTGTCGGTGTGGCGAACTCAAATCGGTGGGTCGGCGACGGCTACAGCGGCATGGCCAGCAACGGGGTCGGGGATAGGCCGATAGGCGGCAGCGACACGTTTTTGACGAAAATCACCGGCGGGCGGGTAGGCAGGCGGACGGGCGGAAGTGAAATGAAGGCGGTTGGGTGACTGATTCGCACCCGCCAATTTTACATCTCCTGTAGGTGAAGATGCAAATTTGCACCGTGAAGTGTTGTATTTTACATCTACGAAAGACGAAGATGTTTTTCTTTACATCTACACCATCTGTTAGGGAGGGGATTTTGGGCCTTGGATCTATTCAAGACGCTCTAAGTGGGTGGGAAGGCATTAACCCCTTTCCACCAGTAGGCTATGCTTTAATCAGCGGTGTATCACTTTTTTTACTACCGCAGTTTTGAGTTTTGCCACCACGTTCAATGCCCCGGCCTCTCACAGGAAAGGCCTCTCCTCACTCATCTTGCTCATCGCTTGGTCTATTTGAAGGCACCGCAACCATTGCGTGTTTGATGGCGGCACCCCCCAGCCACACAGCTATTTCGAGACATCCGCGAAGAAGCGAGCTCCTGGATCAAGGCAGGAGCGACTGGGTTAGCCACCATAGCACCATAGACGCTCGATGTTTGTACTGGGGCTGAGCATACCCATCCTCTATCATGCTCGCGCTAGCGACTACGCCATCCCTGTGTACGTAGCACTCTAGCGCCCTACCCTTCTTGTATACTCTTTTCTACTTATCAATGAATGATACGCAAGCTTTACGTATTTGAGAAAAAAAAGTTTTGAGTTTTGCCACTATCGGCTTTGTCAATAGCTAACGCACCGAGACCTGTGACCATGTGTTTTGTCATTTTTTTACTACTACAGTATTCACGATTGATATATCTGTTGTCTTATTTCGCTACTACCATGGATGCACAGGGGAAGGCCATGGAAATGTTGGTGCCGGGTCAATGTTCATCTTTTGTTGTGGTTGACGATGTCGAGCGTCGGCGGTGAGATTCGACGAGGCAACCGGCAAGGGGCAGGAATGCGCGCTGTGGGGCGCGTGGGGAGAGGGTGTACGCCTGGGTTTTTCTCAAAGGAGTGAGGAGGGTGCGAGACGATGGGAAGGAACACATCCAACGGTAGAGGCATCCGGATCGAAGTACTGCCGAGCGACCAGCCGAAATTTGGGCCGGTCGACCGGCGACCGGCGTTCACAATGTTTCCTTCGATGCAAGGGTCCTTTAAATCTGTGTTCGGACGATATTGGGGTCCTAATTGTAGACCAGAGATGAAACCTTGTTGGATTTATATTGAAACAGGATACACCTGATAAAAAAAAAGACTGATGCTGAAATTATCATTACCCTCTCATGCTGCGGCCTTTGGCGAATTATCTGAAGTGCAAGCAGGTGCAGTGATTTGCGAGTTACAGAAAGAGTTTACGTTGCTACGTGGACAAATCGGAAAGGAGATTTCTCCTCCTCGAGCGGGTGGTGGCGTTCAAGCCGCAGCCCGGCTGTCTCCTCGATCATCAAGGTGATGGCCGGCATCCGGCATCACCCACCCGAAGTGGTTGGCCAGCTTCGCCACCAGCTCGCGGGAGACCGGCTCCGCCCCGAACAGATCGCGGCACTTGCGGAGGGTCTCCTCCGAGATTCCTCCATGCCGCCGAAGGTCCTGCAGCCCGCGCATAAGCTCCTCCGGGTCGCGCTCCCGCCGGCGGCGCAACTGGCGCCAGTGATGCGACGGCGACAAGGTCTCGTGGCACAGCATCCAGCCCGCCAGGCCCAATATTAAGGCGTGGCCCAGCATGAAACCGTAGAACACGGCGTGACCGGCGACGATGTCGACCACCACACGGAAACACGTGGCGACGACGCCCGCGTTCCATGCCCACTTGAACATCCAGTAGACGAGTTGGGCCTCGGGTATATCGCCTTCGGTTGTGTCGGCGAGGCGGACGGCGTCGCAGAGGTAGGTGTGGGCGCCGGTGTCTAGGACGATGGCGTCGGCCTCACTGTGGGCGCAGGCGGAGCCAGCGTACACGGCGTCGCCAGGGTTCTTGGTGGCCGGGAGACGGTGCCCGGTGAGCGCGGACTGGTCGATCTTCACCACCTGCGGCGTCAGCAGCCGCGCGTCTGCCGGGACGGCGTCGCCGGGCCTGATGCGCATGGCGTCCCCGGCACGAGCACCGCCGCGTCAGCTCCGACCACACGCCGCCCCTCAGCAGCCTGCAGGTCCGCGGGCGCGGTGCGAGGTGGGCCACGAGGGCGGCCGCGGTGGCATTGCCGGTGATGTAACCTTCGACAAGGTCAACGGCCAAGTCGGCGGCGACCAGAGAGACGGTGCTGACTATGAAGGCGTCGTCCCCGCACCAGCCTCCCCTGGCGAGGCCGACGGCCATGGCGACCGCCGCGGCGGCCTCCACCACCAGGGGCAGGAACCCGAGGATCTTGGTCGTCCTGCTCTCTTTATTTGCGTCCAGGAGCACATTGCCTCCCAATCCCAACAACCAGAGGCGGTGACCGGCCTCGGCGGCGGCAGTCCGCCCCCACGGCGAGGTCTTGAGCGCAACCTCCGTGTCCGTGGGGTCCTTCCTCCCCAACTCCAGGTCCACGCTGCCATCGTCGTCAGCTCTTCCCCGTCGCTCGCTGCTCCCGGGAGCGGGACGGCTCGGCGTCGGCGTGCTCCAAGTGCGCCTTCCCTCGTGGTTGGCCATGGCGGCGGCTGGAGGTAATCAGTTTACATGGAGTGCGACTTGGATCTGATTGCGCAAGGAGAAACAACGACGAGGCGAAACTGTTTCCGAAATTACTGCAGTTATTTACGTTGAAGGGAAGTGTTTACGTGCGTGATTATTTTGACAGATCCTGATTTTCTGCATGTGTCAAATAGTTTTTCCAAATGCCTTTTTTTCACTCTAGTTCTAAATCATTTCTCTTTTGTATTTACCTCACTTTTTTTCTTTTAGATTAAAATTGAATGAATATTTTACAGCCCCTAGTAGTACATGAGTTGATATCAAGGCCGAGGTATTGTTGGAATTTGCTAGTGGGCTTTTGGCCCAAAGCCCAACTAAAATTCTGAAATTCTCTTAGCCCATTCATGCACACATGTGAGTGGAGTGAATGAGGCTAAAGTTTAGTTTCACCTTATAAGTTGAGAGAGAGTTGCACCTCTTTATAAGGTGAGCTTTCTACCACTTGTATGAGCATGAGAAGAGGAGACCTACACGCACGCTCCTCCTCCTCCTCGCTCGCCGCACCGCGCCGCGGGTTGCGGGATTGAGCCGAGCCAAGGACAGAGCTATGCACGTTCTAGTTAGCCACATGATCCAGAGTAGTGCCCCTACACAACTCCACATAACCCGATATGCAGGACCCTGAATCGCATCTAAGAGGTGTATGAGCTCTGCAGCCGAGCATGGATCCTATTGGACACCTGCCGCGGTCTGGACAGCGCTCCACGCAAACCTCGCAAGAGGGTTGGCATCCTCTGGGTCCCCGCACAACGCACACGGGCCGGTGGCCGGACCGTTACGTTTGGCCACGTTCAAGGAAGTGGGTAGTTTATCGCGGAACATTTGCCACATAAAAAGTTCAGAGGCAGCCGCGCTTTCCACAACCCTGCAACCACAAGTTGTGCCGGCCCTCGACACATCTTGCGGTATAAGGAGTTAACCGAGAACTTCCTCGAGCTGGTGAGCACCCAGCTCACCGTGTCAGGCTGGTCCGAGAGACCCACATGGTCAATCAACTGCAGCAAGGCCGCGAGGTTAGATTACTCTTGCTCATTAAGTTCCCGCTTAAAATGAATCGCCGGTGGTGTTGCTACAAGCGCATTGGCCACCACCATCGCGGGATCGGCAGTGATAGCATACAGATCCCGGAATTCAGCCCAAAGAGGTTGAGTACCTATCCAAAGATCTGTCCAGAATCGCGCCGACCTACCGTTCCCTATAGAAAATTTTGCCCCCATGGCAAACGCTGGTTTGATCGCCTGTAGATCATTCCAGAAAGGTGAGCCCCTTGCCCTCCCCTCAAAGAAGTTCCCGTTAGGGAAATATTTGGCCCTTAGGAGATCAACCCACAGCCCGATGGCCCCCTGGACAATTTTCCAGATCCATTTGCACATCATCGCGATGTTAAGCCATCTTGAGTTTGTGATCCCAAGGCCCCCCATGTCCTTGGGTCGACACACCCAGGCCCATTAAAACATATGATACTTACGGTTCGGGCTAGTTCCTTCCCAAAAGAACTTGGCGTGAGACGTGTCAAACTTTGCATGAACCCCCTCTGCGAGCAGAAACATGCCCATGGCAAACATTGGCAAAGAAGATAAGCTGGAGTATGTGAGTACTAGCCTAGCCGCTTTTGACAGGAATTTGCCCTGCTAAGGGCAAACCCTACCCCTCACCTTGGCACATAGAGGTTCCCAATCCTCTATCGTGGGCCTTTTAGTGTCTACCGGGAGGCCGAGGTATGTAAACGGGAATTTCCAACTTTACAGTTGAGCAAATCAGCAATGCGCCTTCCCTCCTCCGGCTCTACCCCCATCGAGATCACCTCGCATTTGTGGAAGTTAATTTTGAGGCCTGACATGAGCTCAAAACTAAGGAGAATCGCCTTGACCATAGCAATACTATGTAGGTCTGGGCGAAAAAGCAATAGCGTGTCATCCGCATATTGCAAATGTGTCACTCCCCCTGGAATGAGGTGGCCTACCAACCCTTGGATATGGCCAGCCGTGGCCGCTTTCCGAAGCATAGCGGACAACGCGTCAACAATAAAGTTGAACAGAAGAGGGGACATCGGGTCCCCTTGTCTAAGACCGCGTTTGTTCTGAAAGAAGTGCCCTACTTCTCCGTTCACAGAGACCGCAGTTTGGCCTCCCGAGACCAATTGCATAACGCGGTGAACCCAGACAGCGGAAAATCCACGGCTGAGAAGCACCTGGCGGAGGAAATCCCAATTTACCCGGTGAAGTAAATATAGGCGTCGAATGCTGGGTAGAGGAAAAGTTATCCTCCTCTATGGGTTTCGGGGCTCGGCTAGGTTCCGGTTAGAGTAGTAAAACATGTTTATAATTCTTTTCAAGTTAAGCATTCAAGTTGCTTGGTTTCGGAGTTGAAGGAGGAATACCCCTCGAACTTTCCAAACTCTCTACGATTTTACTACAAGGTAGGGAATCAAAAATAGATGAAAATATTCAGCCATGGAATCGGAATAAAAACTTCCCTTGCGTGTAAGCAAAAGCGAGTAGTTTTGGAAACAGTTTTGCCGCGTCTTTGTTTTGTTTCTTGCCATCTTTACGTGCGCTGCTCAGCATATAGATATACTCTGTCTATCTGTTGAGATCGTTGTTGTAAATGCTCGGTAGAAAGGGAGAGGAGTTACCTTCTTGTTTTATTTATTTACTGGTGGTGGTGTTAGGAGATGGGCCAGATTTGTTTTTTTGAGAGGTCATTGCATTGGGAGCTCCTATTATGTGCTTCAGGCGCCCGTCAGGAGAAATGGCGGCCGCGCTACCCCTCACGGGCCGGCCCAACAGGAGAGATTCGCTTCGCTCAGGAATCGCTCTGTTCGCTGGTTCACTAGAAAATAAAACCGGTTCGCTGGGTTCGTGGGTTGACTAGTCATGGTTCACCGTTCAGCAGGTGACCGTTGACTTTTTGAAAGAAAAAAAACATTTTTTGGAAAAAAGTGAATTAAAAAAGTTCATTGATAATGAAAAACATTAAATTTTAAAAAGCTCAACAATTTTGAAAAGAAGTCACAAAGGAATCGAAGATGTTCATCCGTTAGAATTTTTCTTGTATCAATTTCATAAAAAGTTTCAGTGAATTTGCAAAAAAATGTTTGTGCATTTTTGGAAACAATTTCACACAATTTGAGTAAAAGTTCATTGATTTTGGGAAAAAGTTCACTGATTTTGAAGGAAAAGTTTGCGAATTCAAAAAAAAGTTCATTGATTTTGGAAAAAAGGGTTCACGAATTTCAAAACAAATCCGCACATTTATGAAATACCGAAATAGAAAAAGGGAAAAGGAAGAAAGAAAAAAAACATCCAAAAACTGACGAACCAAAAAAAACTCACGAACAAGAAAGAAATAAAAGGGAAAAAGCATATGTGCAGAAGCTGAGAAGATAGCCTAGTGGTTACTCGGGTTGCTCTCTCTCTCTCTCTCTCTCTCTCTCTCTCTCTCTCTCTCTCTCTCTCTCTCTGCGAAAACTCGGGTTCCCTTCGAACACAGAGGTTTCGTGATCGACCCCGTCTTGTATCTTTTTGGAGTTTAACAGAACAAAAAAGGAAGGTATATGGGCCTGCCCAAAGGGGGTAGGGGTGCACGCCGGTTTATAGTTTGCACTGTAACCGGCGCCTTAAGCAGGCGCCAAATAGGATATGCCGTCTTCGCTGCACACCCTCAGTTTTCTAAATATAAGTCTATTTAGAGATTTCAATATGAACTACATACATACGAAGCAAAATGAGTGAATCTATAATCTAAAATACATCTATATACGTATACATCCATATATAGTCTGTACTGAAATTTTTAAAATGACTTATATTTAGAGACAACGAGAGTAGTGAGTAAGTTGTCTTTTTTTTTTGCGGGGGGTTGGAAAAGGGGGTGATGATGAGCAGGCCAATGGTGGCCTCCACTCCACTCCACTGCTGCTTCTGGTGCACCCACACCACAGCAGTGAGTCCAACCATCACAAGACAGTGGTCAACTGCGTGCGTGCGTTCGTGTATGTACACACGTGTTGCGTCAAGGTGCTGCCATGTGTACTAGAGTAGCTAAGACCATGCGTGCGTGTGATGTGTCACTCTCCGAATGGTCACGTAAGTACGTACGTACGTACGGTGTGAACGGATTAATTGCACGTACACATAGAGCATCAAGACTTTGACCTTTGTAAGTCTATCTGTCTGAAACACTGCCTGAAGAGGACACGTACACATCGTTTTCAGATTCAGACATGACTCGGCATACGTGTGGGAACAAAAACCAAAGATATATGGGAGACTTGACTTGAGCTTAGGCGTGTCTGTACTCTGTGCCCATGGCGGCTGGCCCTCCATGGTCGGTTTACACCTGACCTGAGAGTGAGATCTGATCATGAGGCCATGCCTTCAACGTCGTCGATGCATGGGACGGGTAACAGTAGATGCAGACACAGCAATAGTACTACTCCCCAAACAAGCAGACTTCCATTTTCATTTTGAGCCGGAGCTTTTACGGCCATGGATATTTTTCGATAAAGGGTGGACTTTATTAATCTACGGCCATGAATATGGGTGTTCACATCGTAAATTTGACCGAATCTTCTAAAATCACTGTGGGTTGCTACTTGCTAGGATTGCAGTTGATGAGAAACAGTTGATCGGATAGTTGTGCCCCCTCCCCTCCCACACCCTTTCTTTTTCCTCACTCGAACCAACCTAAAAGCGCGTGTTTTAGATTTCTCTAGATACAAACGTATCTACAACAACTAAAATATGTCTTAGATACATCCTTGTCTTGATAAATCTAAGACAAGTAATTCAGGACAAGGGGGTACAATATTAATAAGCCAAAGCACCGAAGCAAGGCGAAGGCATGCCGCCGTTGTCGCCCCTCCCTCGTCGGAGCTGGGCAAACCTTATTGTAGTAGGCAATTGGAAAGTCATCGACGTAAGGCGCCAAAGGACAAACACACCGGTAGAACAACAACCGTCGCTGATGAAATGAAGCGTAGATCGAAAGGCCCCAATCAATAGACACACGAACATAGCCTGGATCCAAGTAGATCTATCGAAGACAAACACTGGCCAAATCCCACGAGATTCATTGGAGACACACCTTCAAACGCCCTTCGGCGATGCTAGCGGGGGCTAGGCGTGGAGAACCTTATTCTATCTTCAAGGAGCCGCCGCCGCCTCGTCTTCTTGAACAGGACATAAATCCTAACAAAACTAAAAAAAACACCTAATAACGGAGCCCTCATGCCGGCAAAGGCCGAGATCTACCGTGTTTCCATGGTCCTCGGACTACAGGAGGCGAGGTAGACCGGCGGCGGCGCCAGCGAGAGGCTGGAGAAACCCTATTTTTGGTCACCATTGGTCACACGAGCGAAGGGTTATGTCCATCTGTTTACTCGTCACTACTAAAAATAAATGGAAGATAGGACATGATGAACGTAGAAGAAAGAAAAATATCAATCAAATGTAGCATAGACCATTTATTTTTGGAAAAATATGACGACCATAAAAGCTTTGTGTACCCCAAGCTATATGGAGACTCTGTAAAAAAAACGGAAAACATTATTGTGAGACCTCAAGAAGTTTTTTTCCGAGAAAACTTCCGTTCTATCTATCTTCAATCATGGCAGTATAACGAACATCAGAAATAATAAAAAATACAACCGGATCCGTAGACGACCTAGCGACGACTACAAGTACCGAAGCCAAAATTTTCTTGCTTGCCACAAATCTGTCCATTTGCAGGCTACAAGCCAACCCAATATTTGCATTTTTTTTTACATCTATATTTTAAACGAATATATATATGTAATGTTCTATGAGATTTTTAGACATCCTTTTAGATCCATTTGAGAAAAATACCACTACACCATGGTGCTTGGGAGCCAAATTGCCACTCCCATGATTACGGAGTACGTTTCTTGAAATTGTCTCTCTCTACATATATTCCGTTGCTGGAATAATCATTGGTACACACACAAATGGAGTATATGTGCATCCAACATGTAACCATCCAAATGCATACCTACCGGACCACACTAGTATGATAGATGGACATACTTTTGGTTTCAAGCATGCATAGCATGGACCTCTGTTGATTGATATAGCGTTGGTTGCTAGCGCTGTGTTCGTTTGCACAGCTGTGCGTCTGCCTCTTGTGCTTTGTGTAAAAAGCTTAGTAAAAGCCATTGCCTGTCCCATGGCCTGTACTGCATCGTCACTGCATGCGCACATCTATCGGCTGATTCGGTACGTGCTAGGCCCCAGCGACGTGTGGCTGGATTGGTACGTGCAGTGAGAGAGAAGGCCCTAGAAATTGTTTTGTACACATGTCGGCATGGCATGCGTCCATCAATCTGTGATCTGTGCCATGCATCGGACCACTGGCTGGCTGGCTAGCTTCCACAAGAGATAGATCCGGTTTTTGTTCTTCATTTGGCGCCATGCATGCACATGTGTGCGTCGACCACAGATTTCTAGGGTGGATGGTTTATGGATGTGATAAATCATTCATTATTTACACATTGTTCATATTCGCGGAATGCACGCCGGCATTTTATGTATATATGCCAGAAATATAATATTGCCCGCACACGCACGATAGCGTCGTAGGGTTTGACGTGACGTATGCGGAGGGCGAGAGAGGGTGTTTGTTTGTATTCGTGTGTGTGTGTGTGTGTGTGAGAGAGAGAGGGAGGTCTGAGGTGGGCTGAAGTTGATGTAGCCAACATGTCCGAACTGCTCAATTTCTCCCCACCACATAAAAGGTAGGTTTGAGGAAATCCAGATTGTCCGAACATATGCAGTAGGTTTGTGAAGGCCCATGGACGAGGCGTGTATGTCCGAACTGCTCAATTTCTCCCCACCACATAAAAGGTAGGGTTGAGGAAATCCAGATTGTTCGAACAAGGTCCTGATTCTCCACATGGAAGTATGAAAAATGTTTGAGGAGTGCCCTTGGAGATGCTATATAGTGCCAATATGCACATAGTATAGTCATATATGTCGGGATATAGACATGAGCAATGGCAGCTTGGCTCGGTAGCCCGACATCCGGGCTGGGTTGTGTTGTGCTTGGGCTCTAAATTTTAACCAAAGTTTAGAATTGACAAATACTATGAACCCGAACGAAAGGAAATACATACACACATACATACATTCACACAGGAAGCGTCTGAGGAGAGATGTTTCCACTAGCTGCCTGAAGGCAGACACGGAGGTATACGACATGGAGAGTTGGACAAAGCTAATGGTGTCGGTGTCAGCGAGGCTTCTCCATGGAGATATACGTGCGTCATACACGCATACGTCATGCGTGATATCAAGCTCGATCGATCGATGGATCTAGACAGAAACAGAGAGAGACCTGGCTGGCTGCGGTAAAATTTTGTGTTTTGACCCTTTTCTAATATCTATTTGTGATCTGACCTTAGTTTAAAAAAAATTCGAGATCTGACCCTTTTGCTACCGTCAGGGTCTATGGCGGTAGGGTGTAACAGCCTACCGCCAGGGACTTTGGCGGTAGGAAATATCCCTACCGCCAAACATAATGGCGGTAGCATGTACAACCCTACCGTCAAGGTGCTTGGCGGTAGGCACGAGCACGCACTGTGTTCAATACTTAGCAAAATTTTGCGGTAATGCATGCAACCCTACCGCCAGGGGCCTTGGCAGTAGGCAGTTATACCCTACCGCCATGGACCCTGGCGGTAGCAAAAAGATCAGATCTCGAAAAAATTTCAAACTAGGTCATATATCTCGAATAGGTACCGAAAAAGGTCAAAACATGGAATTTTACCGCTGGCTGCCACAATTCTGTCGTCGATCGCCAGAAGCAATCCAAGCAGGCAGTTGATCCATCAATCTTGGGCTTCATGCATCCATGCGTACGTCAGGATTGCTCGCGTCACCGGTGTGACCCATGCATGCATGCGATCGATGAGCTGAGCTCTCCTTGGTCGTGTCTTTTTCTTCGGTCAACAAATAATCAATCCACACGGGTGGACATAGATATACTACTAGTCTTGCTTTGCTTGCACTCACTGAATTAATGCGGCCAGCATGGAGATCGAGCTTAGTTGCATGTCCATTCTGGACGGCACGGCCCAGCCCATCACTACTACTCACGACTGGAAAACAGCAACAGCACAGCGGCAACAGCTTGGGTCAGCCCCTGTTTGGTTCATAAGTCCTAAAACTTTTTCTAGTCCCAACTAAAAAGCCCCTAGTCCCTAAAAAGTCCCTCCCTGTTTGTTTTCAGAGACTAAAAAGTCCCTAGTCCCTTTATAGAGATTATTAAATTATCATGTTGCTCCTAGTATATAAAAAAAATAACAATCAAACAACACCATGAGGTAGCGGGCCAATGGATGCATGGAGGGGCATTG
This sequence comes from Aegilops bicornis, assembly GCA_021605145.1. Classification (NCBI taxonomy): domain Eukaryota; kingdom Viridiplantae; phylum Streptophyta; class Magnoliopsida; order Poales; family Poaceae; genus Aegilops; species Aegilops bicornis. Next base: position 810,126,950 of record CM038673.1, read on the forward strand.
TTGGAAAAGTCTGAAAAAGTCCCAAAAAAGACTCTCCTTGAGAGTCTTCTTCATTTAGTCCCAAATGCCTAGTTTAGTCCTTAAAAAGTCCCTTCCATTTGGTAAAAAAGTTTCTAAGAAGGACTTTTTCTAGCCCCTACACAAAAATGTCCCTGAAAACAAACACCCCTCACATTTTATTTTCATTAGAGCATCTCCAGCCGTTCGCCCCAAGGGGCTTGAAATAGCGTTGCCTGGGGGTGAATTGGCAATAATTTCGGCGTGGGGTTCGATCGGGTTCCCAGCAACCGCCCTCAGGTCGTCCATAGGCGTCGTTTTTTGGAAAATAAAATCGGCCAAACACGACACAAATTCGTCCAAACTAGGCGATTTAATTGATATTTGTACAAAAACTTACAAATGAAGACTACGCCTAGCACTACCCGCTGTCGTCTCCTCCCGCCTTCTTCATGCCGAGGAGCCTGTAGAACCAGGTGTAGTCGCCGCCGCCGCCGCCGTCGTCGTCATCGTCGCGGCGGTGCTGGGTGCCGCCACCGTCCCTGCTGCACAGCTGACCAGCATCGCCGATGCGCGGGGGGTTAGATGGCCCGGGCGCCTCCTCGTCATCGCTGTCGAGGATGACGATGCCACTCTCCTACCGTCCGCGGCGATCTCCGCGAAGCCGCGGCGCTGGCACTCCATCTGCTCGCGGACGTAGTCCGCCTTCACCCACTTGAGGGCGGTCTCATCGTCAGCGGCCATGGCCTCATGCTCCTTCTGCACGAGGAGCAAACCCGGCTCGGTCTTCGGCCTGACGAGGCGGGAAGGAGAAGGAGAGGGGCGGCCGCCCTCATTGATGACGAGGGCGCCGCCGCGGGTGCGGCGCCCAAGTGGCGTCTCCTGCGGCTCCGGCTTGACGGGGCGGAGCGCCAGTGAACCTGAGGAAAGAGAGCCAGAGCCTGACGACGAGGAGGTCCCTGTCTTCATTCGCCGCGGCGTCCGTGAGCTACCACGACGTCGGGAGAAGGAGGGGCGCGCCGGGTACTCCAGGCGCGGCATGTTGCCAGCCTCGATGTGCTCGAGGACGGCTTCGAGGGTGAGGCCGGGGACGCCCCACCATTGGCGCCGCCCCTCGGAGTTGAGGCGGCCTCGGGGCTCGACAGCGTTGGTGGAGGCGATCTGCTCCTCGTGTGCCGCTCGAAGTACGCCGTCCATAGCATGTTGCTGTGTCGGGGGGCGTACCTCAGCTGGTTTCCTGCGGCTCCGGCAGCGAGGACCGGATGCGCGTGATTTCGGCGCACCGATCAGCTCCGGTAGGCGCAAGCGGCACCAGGACGCCGACGGCACTGAGCCTCCAGGTGCTCGGCACCTGCAGATGGCGGCTGCCGAAGCCGTTGGCCGCACCGTCGACTGGGAAGCGCTCAGCCATTGCCGTCGGCGGGAAGAGAGTGGATTTGACAGCGAGAGGTGGAGAGAAGTGTGTCGGTGGCGAGAGCGCAGTGTCGTTCACCGCGCGCTGGGGGGAGGGGTGGCTTTTATATTCGCGGATGGGCTGTGGGAGGGCTACGCCGTGTGGCGGGAGCGGGCGGGACGTGCGTCGTCGCGCCTTCACTGTGCCGCCCGTGAGGTATCAATGAAAAGCTGACCGGCGCGGCAGCGCGACAGCCCATGTACTGATTCCCGCGGGAACCGAGGCGATGAGGACGACAAAGGCGGCGAGTCGCTGACTCGGCAGACCCACTTCTTTTCCCGCCAAAAACGTGTCCCCGGCGCCGGGCACCCCAGCATTGGTTCGCCTCGTCCGCCAAATAAATTCGTCCCTAACCGCTAAAATTGCTTCAGGTGCGCGACTGGCTGAATTTTGGGCGCTGACGATGAAAAAGGGCCTTGGGGGTGTGTGGGGGGGGTGGGCATGTTGGGGCGGGGCTGGAGATGCTCTTATGTTTTCCTCTCCTTCCACTCTTCTTGCTCCGCCAATTGTGTCGCCCCCCTTGCCTTGTTGTTGCCGAAGTCGGTGACGCGCTGCGTCGATGATGGGAAGGCGGGGATGCAGTGAGCTCGGGATGTGGATGCGTGGAGTGGCGATGACGCTAGAGGCTGGCCGAGAAGGGGTGGTAGAGGAACTGCGGCAGGCACCGGCATTGCAACGTCTCCCGGGATAGCGAGATGGAGGCCACCCAACTAGAGCTGTTTGTTTTTGTTGCTTCAACCACCAAAAAAAATGTTCCGAGGACCTACGGAGGGCCCCTTGCGGCGAGACCTAGGAATTTGTCGGGTTGGGCTCCGATAAGCCCTACCCTAACGATCCGGGCCCAACCTAGCTAGCTCGGCCTCAAAAATGCATTATATGTACGTATTTTAAGACATATTTCATATTTAAAAGTGTATATATATAAATACATCTTTATAACTACATTCCTTTTTAAAAACTATATACCGGGACATTTCAAGCTTCCGGCCAGTCTGCCAAGGGGTATTTGCTGCTGGCTCTTACAACCACATTTTTTAATTTTATGACAAGAGGGACCCAGCTAGTACAAAGCAAACCTTGCCCAACCAAATACTATAATTCACCACAGATTTGGTGCGGTGGTAAATTAAGTTTTGGCTGTGAATCAAAATACCCGTCGATATTTCCCTAAAAAAAATAACATTCATGGATATTTCTGGGTGCTCCCTGTCTCGCATGCATGTGTACTCACCAGTGCAACCACATATATTTCATAATATATGCACATATATTTTAATACTCTAGAGTGTTCGTATGCGGTGTCCACACATATATCTAGCTACTTAGGCACATTTTCCACATCCTGGCCTGCCCTTATCCTCGGGCGCGCACACACAGCACCCATCTGTCCGCCTCCCATTTAAGCCACATCACTCCAGTCCTCCTACTACCTATTATCCTTTGGAATTCTTCATCTCCTACCTCCATCTGGCTGCTCCATGAAAAACAAAACACTCACTCCAGCTAGCTAGCAGCTGCCTTCTTGTGTTCATAAACCCTCACTCCTCCTCACCCATCTCCCCCTCCATCATTCTGGTTGCATTTCGACCATCGGTCAAGATGGAGATGCAGGCGAAGGCGGCGAGGGGCGGGAAGAGGAGCAGGACGAGCGGAGGCACGACGGCGACAAGGGTAGTGGAGAGGAAGGAGGCAGAGAGGGAGAGGAGGCAGCACATGAAGGCGCTCTGCGCCAAGCTCGCCTCCCTCGTCCCAAAAGAACACTTCTCCAACCCTGTAAGACCACAAACAGTACACCATATGTTCTTAATTTGTTTCCCTTTTAACTGAAAAATGTGATACTTAGTTAGCTGCTTCTCTCCAGGCGTGCTAATCGATCTGGCCCAGAAAAAGGAAGAAGATGAGCACGTTTAATTGTTCTGAATTCTTTTAGTGGCAACTGCTAACTAGTCAACAGAGTATACTGGCACGTTTAATTTGTTACTCATTTAGCTGAATAATGGGACACTTTGTTAGCTGCTACTCTGGCCCAGAAAAAGGAACAAGATGAACACGTTTAGTTATTCTGAAATCTTTTAGTGGCAACTGATAATTAGTCAGGAGGGTTTGTTGTGTGTGTATATGGACATTTATTTCACTCTACCCAATTCAGTATCCAGTAGATCATATGGTAATTAAGTATAGTCCTTCTCATCACATGAAATATCGTAATCAACGGGCCAAGGCAATCGAGTTCTACGTACGGCCGGGCATTTAATTTTGTTGGAATGTGTTGCTTTCCTCATGAACTGTGACGTAGCAACGTACAACTAATTAAGTATTTTGTAAACATTAATTGCTTTTCCCATTGAGATGGACGACCGAAGCTAGCCGACTGGTACAATCATGCTATGGACCTCACGTCCAGGTGTACAAAATAGTACTCCCTCCGTTCCGATTTATAGTGCACCCTCGTTTTCCGTGTCACAATTTTGACCATAAATTTGACCAACGAGATCGACTGCGGCGGGAGCAAAAGTTATACCACTGAATTCAGTGGTATAACTTTTGCTCCCGCCGCAGTCGGTCTCGTTGGTCTAATTCATGGTCAAACTTGAATCTCGATTTCCGTGGGCGCACTACATTTGGGAACGGAGGGAGTAGCAATATTGAAACATAGAAATTTCTAAAGTTCACCTTGATATATTTTTCTGGCATACTCTGAATATACAGCCCCAAGTTCCCAGGAAATATCCAAGCTAGTGTCATGTTTGAAATGCATAATTTTTTTTTGTTCCAAGCTTGCGAGAATCATTTTGTTCATCTCTCAAAAACTGAGCATGGAATTCGGATATCTACAAATATATAAGAGAATACATATAATGCTTTATTAATTCTGTGCCTCCATTGGACGTACGGGGTCTTATGCGGCTCTTCATGCAAATATTTCTTAGCTATTAATATACTCGCTCCATCCCATATTAGCTGTCAGTGAAACAGATGTATCTAGCAATGAAATACGTCGAGATACATCCATTTCAGTGACAACTAATATGGGATAGAGGGAAAGTAAATCCATTAGCTTATCAAACTCTCTGTCAAGTAGAAACAAAAAGTCTGAAGATAATCCACGGTTAGTTTTACAAGAGATGATTTGATAATATTCTCAAACTCAGAAGATTATTATGTGTGGTCATGTGCACTCAGGATGCATATATCCAGGAAATATAGCTCTTCCATTATCAAAATAAGAGACTTACCTTTGCAAAACAAATTAACGTCCTTTGATATATTTTATATGTTTTCCATATTTTTCTAACAATGTTGGACTTTAAATGTGTATATAGGATACGATGACCCAGCTAGGCAGCCTGGATGAGGCTGCGTCATACATCAAGAAGCTCAAAGAGAGGGTGGACGAGCTGCAACATAGGAGGAACTCTGCACAAGCAATGGCTGCCGCAAGAGGGGCTAGTGGCGCCTCAACGCCCACCACCACCCCTACCACGAGTGGTGGTGCGGGGTCACCAGAAGGAGAGAAACATTGGGAGGCATCGGCACCGGTGGTGGAGGTGCGTCAACACGATGATACGAGCATGGATATGGTGTTGGTATGCAGCACAGAGAGGCCGATCATGCTCCACCAGGTGATCACCATCCTCGAGGAAGAAGGCGCCGAGGTCGTTAATGCAAATCACTCCGTTGCTGGCCACAAAATCTTCTACACCATACACTCCCGGGTATGTACATACATAGGTATAGCCTTTCACATCTGCACAAGAAAATACAACCCATGTTGTAAAATATAAGGCACACACAAGTCCGAGTATTTATTTTGACCATAACCATTTACTTGCTGTGTCCATGTCTATTGGAGGGGTTTACATTTGTTTCTAGTGTACCTACACATATTGAAGACACAAAGGGAACATGAAAGTGATGCATGTATACATACATGAAAAATATGGAACCGTAGATTCCTCTCTATGTAGAAAGATATAAAATTGGGGAAATCTAGATAAAGAGTTTGAAATTGATCTTAGATATACACATGTGCTACATTTTTTTAGTTCCTTTCTTTTTCTCTTCCTCCATCTCCATCCGCTAGAATTCATGTCTTAAATTTATTCAACCGTGACTGGAAAATGTCTTTACTTGCATGATTAAGAACTTCTTTCCATCTAAATATAAATCCAATTTATTATCTACCTTCTCCATGAAATTAGCATGGGTTAATTAGTTGCGTCAATTAATTTCCTTTCTCTATCTTGTGCAGGCTTTCAGCTCGAGAATTGGCATAGATGTTTCAAGTGTTTCTGAACGACTGAGAGCATTGGTATGATAGTAAACTGATTTGTGTAAAATATATGTCCCATAACTATATATAATGAGAAAATCCCGCATATGGTACATATGTCTAGTTATTAGTTGCTAGAAGAACGGGATGGAAACACCCTTCAGTAGCTACATAACATCTTCTTCATGTTGTTTTCACAACATGATCAATGTATGGGAAGGGATGTTGACTGTTCTGCGATTTATCACCGAATTTTGGGCTGTCATGTCTTGTTGTACGTTGCTGGAGTATTTTTAGAATAAGTTTATAGGCATGTATTGCTCGATATTCTGGCTATGTGATTACATGGTGCAGATGCCCAAAAATATCACCAACTTGTTCGAATGTAATTTACTTTCTACTGGTACGGGCTGCTTAATTACTTGCTTCATTTAATCATCGCACATCGGGAGCAGAACTGTATACCATGCAGGCGTTTTTTTTCCAGATAGCTATATACAGTATATAGGGTAAGAAGAAATTCATTATTTAGGGGAACGAACTTTCTTCCCACAACATCCAGACCTTGACATTCAGATATTGACAGTTACGGTAATTAGTATCCATTGACGAAAGCAAACTTTGGCAAAACAGAAGAAAATACAAGATGTGGCCATGTGGGCGTCATGTCAAACAAATATATGTTGGCTAAAGTATCAAACAAAGGAGTATGTCAGAAAATATGTTGACTAAAATATCAAATAAAGAAGTATAATATACGGTAAGACCGAGCAAATATTAGAGAAAGGGATGGATGAAAGTGAGAGGCAGATGTTACTGCATCCATGCATGTAAACGTGCTGAATACTATTATGTGATGGCTTTTGGTTCTGGACCCATTCAATACTTCACTTTCTTCCTCGACGTTAAGAGAGTGGGTGATTGGGGAGAGCATGATGTGGTGGGCCGAAAGCTCACCAGGAAGGAACACGTCTGTTTGTTCATTGTTTAATTTAGCAATCGAAAATGACGTTTCTCAAAAAAGAAGAAAAAGCAAGTGAAAATGATTGGTTGCTAGCTAATCGTCTCTTTTGAGAATCACCACTTCCTTAAAAATTGCATCCACTTTGGTTTCTTATAACTTACTTGTGTCAAGCATGAAGCTCCAGTATTTGTTTAAAGTTAGTGTTTAAATTTTGTTGGGTTATCCTTTTAGTGTCTTCGACAATAAATATGTCGTTACAACTAGCTATACCAACGTCGCTCTCGCCAACTTCCGTCACACAAAATCCATGACACATTGCTCCATCTTCAATTAATTGCTACTAGCTATACTGTAATGTGCTGAAATATTGTGAATCGACAACTGACATGCATGTCAATTTCAGCGTAGTAGTGCGAATGCAAGTAGATCGATATGTAGCAAGTCAAACCATCCGTGTAGCATATGGCGCACATACACACGTAGCGACATATGTACAATGCTCTGCAGAACTGCTTGTCTGCATTGTAGGGACATATGTACAATGCTTTGCTTCAAATGGCAGTATAGGTGGTGGCCTCCACACTCCCTACAACGGCTGGCTCCAGCTGCCCTGCTCCAGCACTTATCTGAATGGAGGTAGCGAGCAGAAGAAGATGATCCACTGTACGTGCTGGCTGTACGTACACATGTGTTGCGGCCATGCATGGGTGCACTGCGTCAACTGCTCTCTGTGGTAAGTACTCCCTCCGTTCCTAAATATAAGTCTTTTTAGAGATTCCAACAAGTGACTACATACGGAGCAAAATAGGTGAATCTACACTTTAAAATATGTCTACATACATCCGTATGTTGTTGTCTATTTGAAATTCTAAAAAGACTTATATTTAGGAACGGAGGGCATGCCCTCTGCTTCTCTGATCGATGGGGCAAGTGAACGATTGTGATTGTGAAGGAAATTAACTGAAAAGCCGAGCATATGGGAAGAAAAGAAAAATCCATGCAGCGCGCATTGATAGGTACACACAAATGGATGTGGCTTTTCATAGTATATCAGGCACCAGTGTACACACAAATGAATGATTCTCCAGTATGAACTAATTAGTTGAATACATGGAAAGTGAAGGCTTTGACTTTGCATGGCGGCTTCCACATCCACATGGCTTGCACCTGGAATCCAAGGAAAAAGATAAAGATGCCTAAACGGGCAAGGTCCTGTGGCTTTTGTGCTAGCTGTCTGTGGGGCTCGGCAGCTAGTCTTTGCAAGTCTGCTTGTGTTCACAACTGAAAGTCTACCTGAAGAAGATAAAAGGAGGTGTCGGGGTGACATTTCAGACTTGAGATGACTATAGGAGTGTATTCACACAATGGAAAATAGAGAGATCGACTTGACTAATTTAAGCGTCCATGTGGAGCAAATTCAATAGTTGTACGACTACCTGGCCATCCCTAGCTAGGTCGGTGTCTTTCTTGAGGTAGCGTGAAAAACAAACCTTTACCAATAAAAGATGTATAGATAAGCCAAATTGCCACTCTCGAGCTCATGATTATATATTTATATCAACTGTCTCTCTCTATTTAGTTTTCCATTGCTGAAACACCTTAATCATCATTTGAACACAAATATGCAGCCAACCGGCAAGGATCCAAATGCCCACCGGACGGACCACACTACACATAATTTGATTTTGAGCATGGGCCTCACTAGGCGCACAGTGTATACGCTGTGGATGGCTATTGCACTGGTAGCTAGCGTTGTGTCCGTTTGCACAGCTGTGCCTGGCTTTTGTGTTTGTTGTGTAAAGTATAAAATCCCTGCCTGCCTAATGATCTGGACTGCATGCATGCGCACATCTATCCACTGGGCGCCCGTCTCTGTGGCTGCTGGATTCGTACATGAGATGAGAGACAAGGCCGTAGCTAGAGATTGTGTACACATGTCTGCACGATATGTGTCCGTCCATCTGTTGCCATCCGGCCACTTGCTAGCATTCACACAAGAATATGACGATTTTATCTTCTTCTTCCTTTTGGAGCCATGCATATGCATGGATGAGGCATCCCATGGATATGTGATGAACCGTTCATTTTTTGCACATTTTTTCCAAACATAGAAGAAGTTTATATGAACAACATAAAAGGCTATATCAGACATGGCTTTGGACATGGGTTAACAAAGCTCGCAAAGGCTATTTATGATGAGTTTTCTTGGCGCCCGGTCTCATAATGTTTAGGGGAGGAACACACCTCTCAGAAAAGTAGGGCTTGCGAGGCATGAAGAACACTAAGGCCCGTCACTGGAGGTGATCTTAGGCAGTGCCGTAGGCAGGATGTGGCCACGCCCCGGACCACCCTTGGCCCTACAGTAGTCACTGTAGCTACAATTCACTAATATAGCTACAATCAACTAAGGAATTTCTCTCCACGACCAGGGCCATGGCCTGGGCAGTCCGGGGCCTGACGCCCCTGATCTTAGGCCCTATTTGGTTTAGAAGTCCTAGGACTTTTTCTAATCCCAACTTATAAGTCTCAAGTCTCTAAAAAGTCCCTACCTGTTTAGTTCCTGGGACTTAACATGGACTAGAAGACCATATTACAACTATAAGTCTCTATAAGTCCCTCCTTGAGAGTCTTATTTCATAAGTCCCAAATGCTCACTTTAAGTCCCTATAAGTCCCTCCTGTTTGGTTTAGATGTGACTTATAAAAACTTTTTTAAGTCCTTAAACCAATAAGTCCCTGGAAACAAACACCCTCTTAGGCACGCCAAAAGAGAGACATGTCTCACATGCCGGTTGGGTTTACATGTCTCACAGCCCGGGGCCTGGCTACGCCCGGGGCCTGGCATGCCAAAAGGGAGTTATTGCACGCAGCCGGTTGCATGCATCTCTTCGCATGCAAATAATTACGTGAGAGTTTAACCAATCGAACGCATATCCAGTGGACGTGGATCGAGGGAAATAATTGTGTGCGTTTAGCGGCCTTATAAAAACAATACACGGCTAGTTGGCTCACAGGCCCAATAAACCCGGACGGAGGGAGTACATCCAAGGCGTATTCAATTTGGGACAGTCTTGAAATCAACCTTGGATATTAAAGAAGCCCCGACGAAGGATCATCATAGATACCCTTACTCTCAATCCTCATGTCTCTTTCTCCTCTCCCGGTCTTTCTCGCGAGTCTGGCTGCACGCTGAAGACCTTGCGTGCGGCACCCTCATCGTTCTCTGGCGGCCTCTCTGCACCTCCCCTCTCTTCCCCTACTAGTGTGTTATTCAGTTCCCCTATCTTCCTGTTATGCAGTCATCTCCATCCCTTGTTGCTAATTAAACTTAAAGTACTAAATGAATTTGGTATGATTAAGTCGACGGTTATTAATGTCATTAGCTTGTTGTTTAACCATTTATACATATCATTCGAAACTTCTATACCGTACATACATGTCGCACGAGCTTGGATAGATGAAGAGGCTCCCAGAAGCAGGAAAGGAAAATGTTTCCTACGTGAAGACAGAGACGGAGGGAAGGAAAAAAAGCCAGTGTCAGTGTCAACCAGGCTCCTCCACGAAGCCCTTCCATGTGTGCGTCATGCACGCAAACGTCATGCAGCATGCATCCATCAAGCTCGATCGATCTGCGCACACAGAGACACACCTGGATCTTCTTGTCGATCGCCAGAAACAAGTAAAGGCAGCTGATCAACCTCGGGGTTCATTCATACTAACTAATACGTACGTCAGCCTCTCTTGCGTCACCGGCGTGACGCATGCATTCTCCCTTTCATCGTTTCATTTTCTTCGGCCAACAACGAATCAATCAAAATCAATAAAAATACGCAGCAGAGTCGTCCTGCTGTTTCTCTCAAAAAACAACGAATCAATCAATCAACGGTAGTACTATGGACCAGTCTTGCTTGCACAAATTTTCCCTCTGCTTAACTGTATGTCCAGTACTAACCACGTTCCAACCCATCATTACTCACAACCACTTATGAGTAACAGCTTATGTCTCCATTTGTAGTCCCTGCCTGAGAGTATCTACGGTCGGACTTGTCAAATCCAGCACCTTATGGCAACAGGTGAAAACTTCTGCTGCGTGAGAGTAGGCTCCAGTTTTAGATTTCTGATATTCAGAGAATACATATCTATTTCTGAAGTTGGCAACACGTGTCGAGAGAAGGACCCCGGCGTCGCTCCCGCACCGGGTGACTCGGGCGGGCCGCTACCCTAGCCGCCGCCGAGTCCCGATCTACTCCCTCCTTTCCTCCCGTCGCCGCCACGTGACGCTGCAGGGCTAAGCCCGAGGGCAGATGGTGGTGGCGAGGGTCTCTCCTCTCTCCCGTGGCTTGGGGTGGGGGCGGGCCCTCCTACATGTGGAGGCTATGGCGCGGCGGCGGTGGGCGCGGCTCTCCGGCCAGTCGGATCTCATATCGGCGACGGCGGCATGGAGGGCCTAGTGGATGGATCAACTATAAGTGTTGTCAGGCTTCCGGTCAGATCTGATCTGGTCGGTGCGGCTTGCTCCATGCGCTGCAACGGTGATCGGTGGCGGTCCAGTGCACGCGAGGCTGTATGGAGGTTCCTCGAGCGGATCCAGGTGAAAATCCTGCTCTTGGCCCGTTGCCAAGGCCGGAGATGGCGGCATTTTCTGCGTCGTGTCCTTCTTGAAGGCATCGTGTGGAAAAGCTCTAGACCCATATACGCCATCTCCGGCGGAAACCCTATATTTATTGATCGGATGACGGCGGCGCTCTTGTGTCATATCCCTCTTGAGGGCGCCATTCTTGGAGGTATGCATAGGCTCGAGGGACCAGTGGAGCGGCGTTCCATGTGACGCATCGACGACGTGGAGTGTCGACGGCGTGGCACGGCAGGGCCTCGGCGAAGGATGTGTGATGATGGACGCGCGTAGGGAGGAGGTGTTGTTTGGCGCCGTGGTGGCATCGACAGCAGGCCTGGCAAGGTTGATGCGTGAGTATTTGCTCTGAAGATGGACTGATGGAAGATGGCGGCGACGACCTAAGTGCGTCAGATCGGTTTGTGCCCAAGACCTGGTATGTAGCTTGGTTGGGGGGCCTCCGGTTTCAGATGTTAGGCTTAGGTGATAGGTCTGGGTATTCGTCTCATACTTTTCTGCACCCATTCATTAATGGATAGGGGTAGCGACATATGTGTCCAAGGCGGCGCCTTCACACATATTGATGTATTACTTTATAAGGCCTTTGTGAATAATTAATAAAGTGGTTGAATGCATCTCCCAGATGCATAGGCCGGTGGTCACCCTCCTTTTCTAAAAAAATGGTTTTAGGGTTCTGATAGGCTACTCCCACTGATCCAAATTAATTAACGTTCGCTTAGTACATATTTAGTACGGAATATTATATATTTGTATAAACATATTATTATGAGGTATATAAATACATCATTATAACTATATTCATTTTGAGACACTATATTTGTGCTATTTTGGGCTTTTGATTGGGCCGTCGGGCCCATGCCCAGGCCTATTTCCTGGAGTATATATATATATATATATATATATATATATATATATATATATATATATATATATATATATAGAGAGAGAGAGAGAGAGAGAGAGAGAGAGAGAGCCACCTTTTTTGATTCAATGACAAACGGGGCCAAGCTGCAAGCGAGGAAACCTTTGCCCAACCAAATATACTTCATCACAGATTTGGTACCTGGAAAATTAACTTTGGTTGTGAATCAAAGTACCACCCCTTTTTGGATATAAAGGGTGTTAAAGTACGTCCACAAAAATAAAAAAAAATAAAAAACCGTGGATATTCTGGTGCTCCCTCTCGCATGCATGTGTACTCACCAGTGCAACCACATACTTCATATGTACATATTCTAATACTCTAGAGTGTTCTTGTGCTGTCCATATATATGTAGCTAGCAGTAGCATATTTTCCACATCCGGCCGGCCCTTATCCGTACTCACACCACCCGTTTAAGCCACGCCACTCCCACTCCTCCTACCACCTCTCATTCCTTTGGAATTCTTCATCTCCTACCTCTCGTTGCTCCATGAAAAACAAAACACCCACTCCAGCTAGCTAGCAGCCTGGTTGCATTCCGACCTAGACCACCAGACCGGCCGGCTGCTAGCAGACCCGATGACTCCTTGTGCGTGAGAGTTCCAGATGGAGGTGCGGGCGCATGAGGCGACTGGCCGAAAGATGGGCAGGACGAGCGGCGGCACGACTGCGGTGAGGGTGGTGGAGAGGAAGGAGGCAGAGAGGGAGAGGAGGCAGCACATGAAGGCGCTCTGCGCTAAGCTCGCCTCCCTCATTCCAAAAGAACACTTCTCCAACCCTGTAAGACCACAAAAGTACTCCATATGTTCTTAATTTGTTTCCCTTTTTGCTGAAACATGTGATACTTAGTTAGATGCCTCTCTCCAGGCGTGCTAGTCGATCTGGCCCAGAAAAAGGAAGAAGGTGAGCACGTTTAATTGTTCTGAATTCTTTTAGTGGCAACTGCTAATTAGTCAACAGAGTATACTGGCATTTCATATTGTCACTCTAACTAATTCAGTATCAACCAGTATACAATAGTACTAATTAAGTATAGTCCTTCCAATCACATGAAATATCGTAATCAACGGGCTGGAGCAATTGAGTTCTACGTACGGCCTCGGCCAGGCATTTAGTTTTGTTGGAATGTGTTGCTTTCCTCATAAAGAGTGACATAGGTACGTACAACCTATTAATTATTTTGTAAGGAATAATTCCTTTTTTGTTGTTGATAAGATGGAAAACTGAAATTAGCTACTGGTACAATCATGCTTATTTTGACCTCACGTCCAGGTGTACATATATACGAGCATTGAAAAACGGGTATCATTATCCTCGCCTCTATTTCATATTTCCAGCATATTTTGAATATACAGCTCCAAGTTCCTAGAAATAACAAGCTAGTGTCATCTTTGAAAGGCCAAGCTAAAGTACATAACTCATATCCTGCAAAAAATCTGAGAAGATTTGAAATTACGAAAGAGTAGGCATATATCCCTCTGTTTGAAATTACTATCAGGGTGAAAATGGAACTCAGGGATGAGCCGGACTGGATAGCTAGAAATAGGATAAAATATCATTTACCAAGTACAACTTCGATGCAGACAGTATGAAGTGAGATTTTTGAGAAATAGAAGAATTAACTCCTGGACTAAGATCCAACTAAGGACGAAACATTGTTTTCTTAACTAACGGTGTACACAGGATGAAAATATCACACAATAAGTGAATCTTATCTGATAAGAAAGATTCCCTTGTAGGTATGTGAAGACATTTGGGTGGCACAAATAAATAATTAGCTTGTCAAACTCTCTATCAAGTAGAAACAAAAAGTCTGAAGAAAATCCACTGTTAGTTTTACAGGAGATTTTTTTAGAAATTTTCAAACTCGAAAGATTTATCATGTGTGGTTATGTGCATCTACGATGCATAGATATTAAAAAATATAGCTCTTCAATTATAAAAAGAAAATGGCTTATCTTAAAAAAATTAACATCCTGCGATATTTTTTATAATTTCTTCTCATATTTTTTTATAACACTTTTGCGCCTTAAATGTGTATATAGGATACAATGACCCAGCTAGGCAGCCTATATGAGGCTGCGTCATACATCAAGAAGCTCAAGGAGAGGGTCGACGAGTTGCATCATAGGAGGAACTCAGCGAGAGCAATGGCTGCCGCAAGAGGGGCTAGTGGCGCTTCAACGCCCACCGCCACCCCTACCACGAGTGGTGGTGCGGGGTCACCAGAACGAGAGAAACATTGGGAGGCATCGGCACCAGTTGTGGAGGTGCGGCAACATGATGATACGAGCTTGGATGTGCTGCTGGTATGCAACACAGAGAGGCCGATCATGCTCCACGAGGTGATCACCATCCTGGAGGAAGAAGGTGCCGAGGTCGTCAATGCCAATCACTGCATTGCTGGCCACAAAATATTCTACACCATACACTCCCAGGTTTGTACATATATAGGTATAGCGTTTCACATCTACACAAGAAAATACAACCTATGTTGTAAAAGATAAGGCACACATGAGTCCAAGTATTCATCTTGACCATAATTATTTTTAGTTTATGTGCCCATACTTATTGAATGGGTTTACGTTTTCTTCTAGTGTGCATATTAAACTGAATGAGCAGTCAAAAAAGTACTGAAGTATATTATGGTATATATACAAGTGAAGGGCGCAAAGGGAAGATGAAAGTGATGAATGTACACATATGTGAAAAATGCGGAATCAATGAATCCTCTCTATGTAGAAACTGACAAAATTGGGGAAAGCTATCCAAGAAGTTTGAGAATGACATTAGATAAAACATGTGCCGTACAAATTTTAATATCTTTCTTTTCTCTTCCTCCCTCTCCACCCGCTAGAACTTATGTATTAAATTTAATCTACATCAACTGAAAAATGATTTTCATTGCATGCTGAAGGACTTCTTTCCATCTAAATATTGAACTAATTTATTATCTACTTTTCCACGAAATTCACATGGGTCAATTAATTGCATCAATTAATTTCCTCTATCTATCTAGCTTGTGCAGGCCTTCAGCTCAAGAATTGGCATAGATGTTTCAAGTGTTTCTGAACGACTGAGAGCATTGGTATGATAGTGTGTGTGTGTGTGTGTGTGTGTGTGTGTGTGTGTGTGTGTATAGATGGTGCATATGTCTAGTTATTAATTGCTAAACAGACCCTTCATTAGCTACATAACGTCTTCTTCATGTTGTTTCACAACATGACCGGTGTACGGAAAAGGATGTTGATTGCTCTTTGATCTACTACCTGGTATAATTTACAGTAACCATGTCTGGCTGTGAAGGTTTGTTGTACATTGCTGGAGTTTTTTTTAGAATAAGTTTATATTCATGTATTGCTCAATATTCTGACTATTGCATGCTGCAAATGCCCAAAAATATCCCAAACTTGCCCAAGTGTAATTTAATTTGTACTAGTGTGGTTTGCTTTATTTTTTGCTCCATTTAATTATAGCACAGCCAGTAGCAAAGAGCGGTAAATACTATGAATTATACTAGTATATATGAATTTGTCGACGAGCTGGTTCTTCTAACCAGAACAAATTCATTACTTAGGGGAATGATGTTTGTTCTCTCAACATCCAGTTTTGACATCCGGATGTTGACAATTAAGTTAATTTGTTATTCTTTGGCAAAAGCAAAGTTTAATAAAGCAAAAGAAAGATGTGGGTATCATGTCAAGGTGTGTATGCTAGAAAGTTATGTTGACTAAAGTATCAAAGGAAGGAGTATACTATAGGGTAAGACTCAGCAAGTACTCTATATGTCGTTCCAAATTAGAGCAAGAGATTGGAGTTTTTTTTTTAGATTGGAGAATTTTTTTTCTCAAGAGATTGGAGAAATGAGAGGCCGATGTTACTGCATCCATGCATGTAAACGCGCTGAATACTATTACGTGATGGTTCTTGGTTTTGGGCCCATTAGATGCTTCACTTTCTTCTCATTGTCAAGAGAGTGAATGATTGGGTGATCTTGCTATGGTGGGCCGGAAGCTTACCGGGAAAGAACACATCCATTTGTTAATTATTTTAATTTAGGGAGCGAAAGTGATTGGTTGCTAGCAAATCACAATCTTTAGTTGAAAATTGCATCCACTTTTGTTGCTTAAAACCTACTCCTGTCAGGGCCGGCGGGCGTTCCGTGCCTCGACCTTGACGGAGCGGGCACGCGGGGGCTCGACCTCGCCAGAGCTGGCAGGGGCACGGGCATGCGAGGCCTCGGCCTCGCCGGAGCGGGGAAGGTGCGTGGGGACGCTGGGATAGAAGAGAAGGAGAGGAGATTGGAGACAAGTGGTGTGGCTGGCAGGTGGACCCCATCCACCTCACCAGGTCAAACATTGACTAGGAATAGTCTTTGCCACATCAGCCTGGACAGGATAGGTCCCACTCGTCAAGTTTGTTGTTAGATGTGTTTAGTGTGATTTTGTTATCCACTTGGCCCACAAGTGATGGTTTTTTGTGATTTTTGACAAAAGCTGTAGTTTGGGAGTAGCCTAACAACAACAGTTAGTTTTGGTGGTATTGAGCAATTACTCCAGCTGCTAGCTAGACCAATCTGTGTGGAAGCATTGCGTTCGGTCGTGAGCAGCGGCACCAGCCGGCCGCACCCCCGCCCGTAGCCAGCCCCCTGCCGTGGAAGACTAGCAAGTAGCTATGTCGTGGCCAGCCGCCCGATTTTCATGGGCCAGGAGCCGCCAGCCCCACGTCGATCTCCGCCCACCTTTCATGTATAATGGTCTGCAGAACTGCTACCCTACACCAGCTGCTCTACTTATCTGAGGAAGGTGACGAGCAGAAGATGATCAACTGTACCTGCTGTACCAACACATGTGTTGCGGCCACGGGGTGCACTGCATCAACGTCCTATCCGTGAGAGCATGCATGCCCTCTGACCACTCAGCTGTTCATCACTGCCCAACACACACACACACACACACACACACACACACAGAGAGAGAGAGAGAGAGAGAGAGAACACACACGCGCGTTAATATGTACGAGAAACATGTGTCTTTTCATATGAAATATGAACTAGTCAATTGCATACATGGAACTTGAAGACTTACCTTTGCGTGTCCGCGTTCACCAGAAAAAGATATATAAAGGTGACTAAAAAGGCTCAAGTGACATTTTCAGACTTGACTCAGCATGTTTATATTCACCAAAGAAATGGAGACTTGACTAATTCAGCGTGTCTGTGGATGGAGCTGTACCAATGGCGGCTTCCACATCCACATGGATTACATTACACCTGAAATTCAAGGGGAAAAAAATAAAGATGCCTAAGCGGGCATGGCTGCTAGTTGTCTTTTTTTCTTTCTCTTCTTCTGGATGTACTATATATTTTGTTAACAAAAGCATAAGTTCCTTTGTTACCTTATGTTATTTAACACAGCACAATCGAAGTCGCTACATACACGAGCATACACTCACCCTACGCACGCATACCCTATCCCTATGAGCACATCCGAGAGACCGAGCCGGCACATCATCTTGAGATTGACGAAGTCACCACAGGCGCCTCATAGTCCATCCAACCACAAATTGCTTCACTTTTTTGTACATTATTTTGGGGTATGATACATACATGCATGATGTACTTTCTTATGTTTCGTCAATAATTTAGTAGATTTTAATTCATATTCCGTTAACAAACAACCAAAAAAGTTAAACCATGCGCTTTTGTGCTTGGATCCTATTTTAAGAGAAATTTATATTTTTTGTCCTGGATCTCGGTTTTTTTATCGGTTTTGGTGCTGACTCACACAGGATATGACCGCTGCTAACTGAAATTCACGTAATTTTTTAAATTGGTGATCTTTTCAAAAATTTGCGTACTTTTTCCAAATCCTTTTTAAAATTCACATTTTTTTTTTCAAATATGTGATTCAGCCTTGGCACGCTCATCCCAAGTCAATCTGTCGCCGCTACTTTGTATGGTATCATATTAGATCCGCCTCTACAATGTACGAGAACACCACATCTAGATCCTCCTTTTAGCATGCTTGTGTAGTACCATTATCGATCCAATGTGAAGCTCGACTTGAAGAACTTGTGGCGGGAGGATGGAGGGAGGGGGAAGCCCGGGCGCGGGAGCGTTTTGGAGGGAGGGGAGGGAAAGTGACCGCTTGTGCCACCGATGGGCGGGCCAAGGGAGGACAAGGGCGCGCGCTGCCCATTCGGCCGCAAACTCGGCTCAAACTTGGGCCGGGAATGGGTCGAAAGCGGACAGAAAACGGACGACAGTCCACTTGCGGCCGCGCGTTGGAAAGCATGCTTTGTCCGTTTACCCGCAAACGGACGCAGGCGGACATGATCGGGTCGCGCGTTGGAGTTGGCCTAACGTGTTGTCTGTACTATCATATCATGCATGTACGTTTTCCTCTGTTTGTGGCTTGTGAGTGACAAGTGGGCAACGGCTTGTGAAGGTGATTAAAAGGTCTTGAGAGACATTTTACTTTGAGTCCACGTGTATTAGCAACACAGAGACTTGACTAATTCAGCGTGCCTGTGGATAACTGTACCAATGGTGGCAGCCACATGCATTGTTTACATCTGAAACCTCATGAGACCACATGTCTCCAACAAGCAATGTTTTTTCCCTTAATGGTGGAAAAAAATTGCCCTAGTTTTTTTTTTGCGAAAAAATGCCCTGGGTTTTAATAGCATAGGAAGATTTATTTTATTTTATTTTGAGTGGGACCAAGCTTCAGACGTTTTGGGTGCTCATTGTAAATTTGACTGGAAATTAAAGAATCACGGTACATGACTGGAGTTGATGAGGAATAGTGTGAATTGTAATTGTGCTGAAGGACCAGAGTGCAGGGCCACTTTTATCGAGTACGGAAAAAGTGGCTGCAAACAATGCAGCGTGTAAGACCAATACGTGTGTGCCAAATCACCAAATTTCAAGTAGTACAAACTTGAAAGGGAACTTGAGAAACCAGGGTAAACGTAGACGCACACCAGGTGCGGACCTATCCCAGGAATAAAAGAAAGCTTATTACAGACAGACAAGTTTCTGTTGACGGTTACTCGGTACAGTTATAGATAGATGGAAGAAATGTGGAGAGTAATATACGTGAAAAAAAGATAGAACATCAGCAAAGTTACACATGCTAAACACAAAACTGGCAAGACTAGATATGTCGACCAGCTATATATGGCCAACACAAGGCAGGCTAGGATCCAGATGGCTACCACCGGACCACACTAAGATAGCTAAGCTAGCTGAGCATGGTCCTTATTTTGTTCAGCACAGTACATCGATGTGGATGCATTGGTACATACTCCCTCCGTTTGGAATTACTTGTCGTAGAAATGGGTGTATCTAGACATTTTTTAGTTCTAGATACATCCATTTCTACGACAAATAATTCGGAACGGAGGGAGTAGCTGGCATTGCTTTGGCATTTGTGTTAGCTCCATACTGATCTGATCCGCACTGCACGCATGTGCATATCTATCGGCCTGCCCCTGTCTGGATTTCGTGACAGAGATACTCCTCGCTAACGCCGGTAGGATATTATCCGTCCATATCCGTGACATCCAGCAGCTAGCGAGCTCCCACAAAACTTTGATCCAGTTTTTCGTGCTTCCTTCCGGGCCATGCATCCATAAGATATTTTCAATGCATGTGGTAGAAAACCATTCATTAATTGCACATTTTCAGATTGAGCAGTCAATTCAACCCGTTAAATACATTGACCAAACTATTGTTTCTCGAGCTATATATTTAGTTTGGTTTTCGCATTTTGTTACATGACAGATCACAGTATTAATATTTATTACATAACTTTGAGCAACTATTAAGTATACCAAAGAGAAAATTGCACAAATACACAATATTCTGGGTCAACAGAAAATTACAATTCTTTTGGATTTCAACATTAATACTATCACTTAGGATACATATGACATGTGGGTCCCGAGGAATGGACCGTCGAGCTGAGTGAGCTCTCTGAAAAATTAAAATATTGGAAGCTTCAAATAATCTAATATTTTTCATATACAAATCAGAAAATTTCAAAGTTTTGAATAATTCAGTCCATGTTTGTTGACCAATCTGGGAAATTTCATCCCATTTTGCCTAGCTGTTTTAAAGTTTGGATATTTTTTGTATTAAAAAAATACCGGTGCAAAATAGGATGAATTATTTTTCCAGATTGGTTGGCGAACAAGGTTGTATTACTGGAATTTTTCAGATTTTTTATTCTTTTAAGTCAAATTTCTTTGAACTTTCAGTATTTTAGTATTCTTGGATGAAAGCTTGTGTCCATTAATTCGGTATCGACTATCTTTTCTTACCAAAAGAAGAAAGAACTGCTATTTTTTTTTTGAATTATTTAGATTGCTTACCACATGTGTCTTGTGGTAAGAAGAAAGAACTACTAGACTTGTATAGAGGATCTTTGGTAGTGCGTACGAAAGAAACCGATGGATTGGTACCGGTGGAGATCGACCGAAAGTTACATGAAGAGTTGAAGACAGACAGCCACGGAGATCGATGGATGAGTACGTACGTGTCGGAGTCATGGAGAGCTCTCCTCTTGTCACAATGGCTGCAGAGAGGGCAGGACAAGGAGCGACACACCAAAAGCAGTTCAATGCGTGACTGGTACGTACTCCCTCCGTCTGGAATTACTTATCCTGAAAATGGTTAGAAATAGATGTATCTAGAACTAAATTATGTTTACACACATTCATTTCTTCGACAAATATTTTCGAACGAAGGGAGTACGTACACTTGTGTTGGTGGTGCATGCGTCACCCCAGCTCGCGTCACCAGCGCCTACGCATGCCGCTCGCTCTGCTTGCTTCTCTGGTGTCCCTGCCACGCCATCCAGTAGCTAGCCAGCTTCCTTCCACAAAAGACCGATCAAGTTTTCTATGCTTCCTTGCGCGCCATGCACCCATCAGTTACTCCCTCCGTTTCTAAATAATTGTCTTTCTAGCCATCTCAAATGGACTATAACATACGGATGTATATAGACATGTTTTAGAGTGTAGATTCACTCATTTTGCTCTGTATATAGTCACTTGTTGAAATCTCTAGAAAGACAATTATTTAGGAACGGAGGGAGTATTTTTCATGCATGTGACAAGTCAAGAACCATCCATTGCGCATTTCCTGGTGCAAAAAATTGTTCATGTACGTACGTGGACCTCAAGAAAAGTTCATTGCATAAATGTAGTGAAAATGAAGATGTAGAGCTTATCTCACAGCCTTAGAAAAGGTTAAATTTACATGGATGTGAACGTCGGTTGACCTAGGAAAAAAGGAAAAGCTGAGAGCAGAACTGTTATTGAATCCACACACAAACTTATGCCTCGCGAAGTTGTCGCCGTCGGTGGCCACCAAGCGCTGATCCTGGTCTGGAGTCCGCGGTTGGTTGTGACGTGTCAGGTAGATTGAATACCCTCGGCGAGGTGTGTGCGAGGGGCCGCCCGGCACTAGCGATGGCGATGCTAGCGGGCGTGGCATCCCTCTTGGGATAAAAACCCGTGTCCACTCCGATGGACGCGGTAGTGGTCGTGCTTTGTGCCGTGACCCTGTCACCTGTGAGTGCTGGTATCTTTAGGCTGGCCATAGTGGGGTAACATAACCGTTAACATGCATTTGAGACTGGCAAATATGCTTATGTGGCACATAATTAAATAAGAGAGAGGGCTAGAGTAATATAAATAGATACTGTATCATGTTAAATACTATACTATTTTGTGTCATGCATGGCAATAAATATGGCCATCTATGATACTACTTTATGATACTATGCACTATGGAGGTATTATCATATAATAGTATTATATGCATGATACTAGTATACGTTACTCCCCACTATGAGTAGCCTTAGGTCGCGGCGACATGTTCAAGATGGTTTGGAATTTTAATCGGTAACATCTCGGTTCCGGCGGTTAATGGTCTCGTTTGCATCTACTCCCTCCATCCCATAATATACGAACGTTTTTGACACTAAACGTTCTAATATTATGGGACAACGAGAGTATCTTTTACACATGACCACATTTTCCCTTTGGTCTTTTATGGGACTGACCTTTTGCTCATGCTTGCTGGGACTCTATCCTTCATGATAGGTAGAGAGGAACATGCATTTTTGAGGTCACTCTTGCTTTACCCCAACTACCAGGAACCATTGCAATGGAAATCATCATCATGGGATGCTGGAGTATTTGGTCCATCATAAATGATAAGATTTTCAGATCAGCTGCACCACATATTAACACCTGGAAATACTATCTCAGAGAAGGATTGTGGGCTGCAGAATTAAGGAGTATACAGAGCAAAGCTATCAAGATCAGACAGTGGATTGACCAAAACCTAGGACATGAATAATTTAATTCTTTTTATGTTTACTAGAGCTGGGATCGGTTGAGATTTTCTTTTGATTTCTCTTTGTATATTATGTACTACATTTTATTAATACAATACCGTAGAACTATTGTTCTACGGTTTTCAACTAAAAAAACATTTTCCCTTTGGCCTTCTTGCTTGCCAGCACAGTCAAGTCTCCTTCGCCGGGAGCGAGAGGCAGTGGGTCCTCTCGCTCCCGGCGAAGGAGGGAGTATATCTAGAGGGAAAGAAACACAAGATACTTCTTCTATCTACTCCCTCCGTCTAGGTGTGTAAGTCATCTTACGAAAACCAAATAATCCAAAAATACTTAGGCGTGGTGCATTAAATTCTACCTCGTTTCGTGTTTCTTGACATATCAACCAATAAAAGATGTGGAGTGTGCATGCTTTTAATGACTTGAGACTACCAAACACGACATGCAGTGGTTAGTTCATTGCATGCAATGCTATTAATTAGCAAATGAACATTAAGTTTTCTCGTTTTCCCCTCCTCCTTGGTCACGATGCATAACCTAAGATGACTTATTCACCTAGACAGAGGGAGTACTCATTCTTGTCCATGCGCGTGTGTGTATGTGTGTCGTTTGTCTTCTTCAACGGATTATTGTCGGCTGCAGACCAAGACCAACTTGTCGCACGCGCGCGCACACCAAAACTAGTTAAGTATGTGACTATCAGTGCAGATCTACGTCACCTTTGCTTGCGTCACCAGCGCCTAGGTACGCATGCTGCTCTGCTTCTACCCACGAAAATACTCTCTTTGACCTGTAATCACAAAGTTATGTTGGCAGGTCGTCTAGTAGTACTGCAAAATCTTGATTTCCAAACAAAGAAACAAAGGGTTGCATTGTGGAGGCCCACTCTCCATGATATTCCATTCATATTATTTACACTGTATATTCGGTTTTACCCAAATTCGACCAAGTTTGCCGATAACAATATAAACTTTCACAATAAAAAATATATATGGTATGAAAATATATCGAATGATGATTCGAATGGCATTGACTTAGAAAGTTTGACCCAATATAAAGCTAAGATGCGAAGTACATAAAAACAGAGGGAGTACTTCCAACTGTCACAGTCGATATGCTAGCTGGCGATCCTTCTTGAATAGTTGAATCGTCAAATATTATGAATGATTTTGCAGCAGGGGCACATCTTCTAACCAATGTCGGTGTATCCACCCTTCAACGCGCAGTGGCGGAGCCAGAAAATATGTACAAGGGGGGCCAGGTACTGCCAAAACAAATTCAGGAGGGCCAAGCTATTGAAAAATGAAATTTTAGTAGGAAATGGTGATCAATTCTGCCACGGTTCATAACAAATTAGCAGCAAATTGCTGATATTAGGGGGCCAGGTCCCTTGCTGCCCCCTTTCTCTGCCACTGCGCATGGCTAGTGTCGTAGCATCATGCATGGCCATTCGCAACAATTTCATCTTTGCAGCACGCTAGGAGCAGTGGTCTTTGCCATCCGTGACATTTCGGCCCTCGGAAGGACGTCCCAAATAGATATGCCTTTTCCTTTCTAAGAGAAAAAAATAGGACTACATGACATTAATAAGATCTTGAAAATAGATTGTTTGGCAGCAAATCCAAATATATGCAGAAAAAAGAACCAAATCTCTATTTCACTGGTATGAAAGGCTAAAAAATATAAAGTTTGCACGGGTCTCAATGTTAGCTCGACAGTTCTCGACGTCTACTAAAACTTTTGAAACATATCATTGCCCCATGGCTTAGCAAATTGCTCTGAAATCTGTCGTATTTTGTTTTTGAAAAGGAGTTCAAACACACAACCTCTAAATCACAGATGCAGATAGACAATTTTATTATATTATTCAACGAATCCTGACAAAAGAATATATCAATGAACCCGAAGCCACCTTCCTAACGACATCTGTCGCTACACCTACAATCCAAATAATGGGAGTGGCCATGATATGGGCCATCGCCCTGACCTAACACCGAAGCCCCACAATCAAAATTCGAAGGCCTCACCAAGGCACCCACATGCGAGTCGGGAGCACAAACTGGACTAACACACAACCGCATACGTATGCTTCAATAGCCGCCGCTGCCGTTTTCCGTTGACCAATCTTTAGGGGGTCAAAGCATTGACCTTGCCAGGCATGCCATCGATACCACCAAGGTGCGAGACAGCGCCATCGCCCTGCACGTGTCTATTATCCTACGTCCTCGGCCGAGACCCGCCGTCTTTGATGTGTTAGATGCCAGACCGCTCCACCTCATGATCCCTCTGACGCCTACTCCGCCCCCATGAGGATGAACGGTGTCGAGCGTCATCATCCTCGGATCCAGAAGGCCTAGATCTTAGCGTTTCCCTGGAGTGAGTATATTTTTTGACAAAAGGTGGATTTTATTGTCTTAAAATGAAGTATCAAGAGAATATAAACATAATGAACACACAACCGGCCTCTGCATGGTTAGGATGCACACAACCAATACCAACACACACACATAAAAAACGCCGGCAAATAGCAAAGTCATATAAGGCCAAAGCTATGAGTAGGCGAGAAAAAGAATATTAGCCAAGGCGATCAGATGTGCGAACAGCAAACTATAACAATGACCGTATGTACATACAATGAGCGAGTACATGAGAGCTACGATGACGAGACCTTCAACAGAGTAACTGTGCATAGACGACGCCATTGTCCTCCGAGACCGACATGTACACGTACGAGAACTAGGCTTCTAAGAGAAGATCTTGATATGAAAGAAACAGATGGGTGCGCAGATCCACGCATGCATCCACATCTAGCAGGCAAATTTGACAAATTTAACCTGTAGATGAAATTAAATTACAGAATAAATTATCCATGAAACTATTTCACGCGACTAACCTTTTTATGTGGCGTCCGACACGAAGGCGCCACACTACATTGTGCAACGCCTCATAGATAGGGGCTACACGCCTGGCTAGCGTTGCACCCCAGACTGTCTAAAAATTGCTAAGTCATTGTGCAGAGCCTACGAGCTAGGCGCTGCACTGTATAGTGTGGCGCCTAGCTCTCAGGCGCTGCACTGTATAGTGTGGCGCCTAGCTCTCAGGCGCTGCACTAGTGGTTGCACTATAAAACGAAGCAGCCACTAGTGCAACGCCTAGAAGCTAGGCGCTACATTGTATAGTGTGGCGCCTAGTTCTCAGGCGCTGCACACTGACTTAGTAATTTTCGGATCACACGGGTGCGACGCTGGCCAGACGTGTAGCGCCTATCTGCGAAGCGTTGCACAGTGTAGTGTGGCGCCTTCGTGTCGGGCGTCACACAAAAAAATCAGCCGCGTGAAATAATTTCACGGGCAGTTCATTTTGTGATTTGATTTCGTCCATAGGTCAAATTTGTCAATTTTACGCATCTAGCACACCACACGAGATTGGTATCGGTGGAGATTCACAGGCCTACTATTTGCTTGGATGGATCGATGGAGAGGCTCCGGCAGGCAGGGAAAGGAACACAAGATAGTACTAGCAGTATCCATCTATGAACAAGTGTCAGCGAGCGACCTGCTGCTTCTACGTCTGGCAGGTGGCAGAGCAACCAAAAGCAGTTAAATGTTTGACTGCTGCACTTTGTTGGTGCAGTGCAGACGTCACCCTTGCTCGCGTCACCTCCGCCTACGCATGCAGCGCTGCTTCCTTCTCCCAGCCGTATGGCTCCTGTTTATCGCCACCATAGCCATCAATCAAATCCACAGCATGCACTGCCTCTGTCCACGAGACTGACCCCCAAAATTAAAAATCTTGCCTGACCGTTCATCAGCCCACTAGACTTTTTCAAACACTTCAAGTCGACCCGAAACCCAAAGACAAAAAGGTCGATTTCACAAATAAAAATTGCAGTTGCACATTACAACTTACAAATACGATAGTTGCACATCTCTATAAGTGCAGTAGATATACGTTTGAAGTGCAACTGCAGCTGGGAATAAAAGAATTGACTAATCCGAGAGCAAATCTACAAAAGGAAAATCGAACATCCAGGTAATAAAAAGATAAAATAAACAAAGCTGCATGTTGAAATTATACAAGTTAAATACTTTGAAATGTGTGAATGGTGTGGGATTCATTCACAACCCTATAGAAAATAGAATGAGTATCGCTAAGAAATACTCTCTCCGTTCGAAATTACTTGTCGCAAAAATGGATGTATCTAGACGTATTTTAGTTCTAGATACATCCATTTCCGAGACAAGTAATTCCTAACGAAGGGAGTAGTCAACTAGCAACAACAAAAATTCCAGTAAACAAATAGAAAAAATTCTGTCAAACCAGGGGAAATCAAACCTTTAAGCTACGTCGACCTTGAGAAGCCTAATAATGAACTTATGACGACATTTCACTGCAAATTCTCCATTGCAAACAAGGAAAGAAACAAACAAAAACGATTGCATCGAGGGGACCCACCCTCCCCTGGTACTTCCAAATGGTGTAGTTAACATACTAGCTAGCGGTCCTTGTTGGATGGTCCAAGGCCAGCAAACGATTTGCAGCAGTGATACCTCATCTAGTTGATGCTCAGTTTATCTACCATTCAATATGCTGGCGGTACAACTCTTATTAAGGAACATGCTAGCCTTGAAAAGGAAAAAAAAACTAAGCTATCATGATAGGTACTCTCAGAATTTACAAGTTATTGTGATAGATACTCTCACAGTCTATTCTCTCTAAATATTGTCCTTTAGCAGTAACCACATCTAGTCAACATCAAATTATTCTGTAATTCTTTTGTCATATAGCTATCTTCTCAGCTAGCTATTTCTCTCCACATATGGCTAGACATATATAGTATTGGGGTGCTGCCAATTAGTATCTGACAACGACGCGCTCGACCATCCGAAATTTATCGCTCGGCCTGCTAGTGAGCAAGGAATGTGATACCTTATCTATAGATATACATCATATCATCATCTGTATATGTGCCCGGTTGTCAATTCACTTTCTGATTTTGCGGGGAAGGTTGTCGGTTCAATTTTATGCGTGTTCCTCCGTTTCGACCATATTGGTGTTTATTTCCATTGAGCTAGACTTCAACCAAGCCTATCCACGGAATTACTCTATCCACAAGCTTCACCGTTACAAATTTGGCCCCACTATTGTTCAGTTGGCTAGTTTTTAAACCTTTCATTGACTAAAAACTAATAAGTGCATTGGTAAAATTAAAACGAAATGAATGCATTTACATCCTACAAAAGAGATAGTTGCACATTTCTAAAAGTAGCACTGGTTTTTGTTAAAGTTGCAACAAAGGAAGAAAATAAAGGATCGTCTTAATTTAAATCAAACCCGCAAAATAAAATCGAGCACACTGGTAAGAATTTCAAACAAACATAGTTAAACATTACAAATATAGCAATTGTATTTGAGATGTGCAACTAGTGTCGGATCAATATGCAACAATAGAGTACAAAGATAAATCAATTGAAATCTCTAAAATACTAGTCGACTGGCAAGAATAAAAATTTATGCCGATTCATCGGAAGCACATCTGTTAAAATAGCGGAAAAATCAAAATATTTTAAGCAGGCAGACCTTGAGAAGCCT
The DNA here is from genome assembly GCA_021605145.1 of Aegilops bicornis. Lineage (NCBI taxonomy): Eukaryota > Viridiplantae > Streptophyta > Magnoliopsida > Poales > Poaceae > Aegilops > Aegilops bicornis. The sequence continues at coordinate 810,155,153 of CM038673.1, forward strand.
AGCTAATAATAAAGTAAAGTTGACAAACAATTTGCAGCGCTGGTACATCATCTAGTCGACGAAGGTTTATCTACCCTTCTATGTGCCGATGTTACCATTCTTGTTATGGAACATTGCCTTGAAAATTAAGCAATTCATCCGAATCTCAAGCGTAGCCAGGTTACCAACAATGGCAGTGCCTCCAAATCATTTGTCTCCTCATTAAATCATTGCCACATAAGCAAATTTGATAAGTTGGACCTTATGTTACTCCCACTGTGGGCAGTCTAAACATTGTCCTTCAGCACTAACTGCATCCAGTCAGCATCACATTATTGTTTAATTCTTTTATTCTATAGCTTTCTGCTTGGCTAGCTGCAATTGCATTTCTACAAGTAAGTTTATTGTGGCTAGGTACAAATGGCAGAAATCCACTCCCACTTGCGCTCAATCATGCATACCGATCGCCAATGGCCGAGTGTCCGTTATACGCTGGATCTTGCTTAACCAATGGATCCACGTCCACGCTGCTGTCACCCCTGTCACGGCATTGAATGCCGTGTCGCGCTGCCGACAGACACGGAGCTCTGCATGTCCATTCGGCATTTGTACGTACGTATACACAGCGGCAAGCAAAGCTCCGTTGATATTTCTCCATCGGTGCTTGAACCCTCTCCAACCAATAGGATGTGTACGTACAACATCTCACTTCTGCAGCCACATATACCTCGTATATATACACACGCACACACATTTTTTAAAATATTTTCAAGATCCCTATATATACACGTAGTAGTAAGAGTAGGAGTATTTCCCAAGCTCTCATAGGCCACCTTGGCTGGCCCTTATCCGTACACGTCCATTTAGACCACGCCACGCGAGCACTTGTTCTTCTTCCTCCATTCTCATTCTGCCACCATGAAGCTAGCAGCTGCCTGTGCCTCGGTATCTTCTTCTTCTTCTTCTTCACTTTTATTGCATTTCGATTCACGCCCATTGACACAGACATGCATCCTGATCAATCTCTACTCCCTGAGCTAGATGGAGGTGAAGGCAAAGCCGGCGAGGGGCGGGAAGAGGACCAGGGCAAGCGGCGGCACGGCTGGTGCGCCGACGGCAAAGGTACTGATGGAGAAGAAGGAGTCAGAGAAAGAGAGGCGGCAGCACATGAAGAGGCTCTGCGAGAAGCTCTCGTCCCTCATCCCCAAAGAAGACAACCCCCACGCTGTAAGAACCAAGAACACGCTTCTCTTCACATGTTTATTTTTTTCTTATTACATATAACTGAATAGTGTGATAGCTTGTGAGATAGCAATAAGTTTATATTGTGATCTCATCCCGTCCAGAAAGCAATAAGTTTATACTTCTGTATTCTGCGTATTTAAGTGGCGAATGGTAATTCGCTGTGTTTGTTGGACATTTATTTTCACTTTAGGTATGCAGATCTAGTTATACCCTCATAAGTGGAAATGTTTAAATGTAATGGCCGCCAGTATTGTCCTTCTCATCACATGAAATATCGTACTCAATTGTAGCTAGCAATTGAGTTCTACAGGCATTAAGTTTTCTTGGAATGTACGTCCTGCTTTCCTCCATCGAGTTCAATTTTCCTGCCAAACTCTGAAAATGCATGAGCTCCAAATTTTCAGGAAATAACTAACTGTTACGTTTGAAATATGAAGTCTTTCCATCTGCAGTTTGCAAGAATTATTACGGTTATCTTGCAATCTTGCAAAACTCATCCAGCTCTGAATTCGCATATAATATTCGCATGATATAGTATTGCTTCATGCCAAATATTCTCAGCTAATAATAAGAGTAACTTCACTAAAGGGGCTCGCTAGCTAATAATGAATCGACACTGTAGGACGGCAACATTTAGAAAGTAAATATCAATTCGTAATGGAGAGGAAGATAGTATGCAGTAAGATCTTGAAGATAATTTACGAATTAAGTCACACCGCCAAAACCAACTAACGATGCACACATTCATTAGCCCCATGTGGCGGAAAGTGCCATCGAAACCATTCGTGGTGGTGAACCACTTTTTAAGCTCATGGCATGTCGAGGTATGGTGCGAAAAAAAACTGCAAAGTACAAACCAATTATGGATTAAAGCAAATCTGCAATTTGGTTAACGTGTGATGATTTGGATAATCTAGTTTTGAAATCCAAAACTGTGTGTAATTGTGTGCATCACAATACATAGACTAAAGTTACAACTCTTCCATTGTCTTGATAAGGAAGGGCTATCTGAGCCAAGGAAATCATGTCATCAAATTAAAAAAAGAACTCCCATAATATTTTCACATTATTGTGCGTTAAATGTGTTTGTAGGATACAATGACCCAACTAGGCAGCCTGGATGTGGCCGCATCATACATCAAGAAGCTCAAGGAGAGGGTCGATGAGCTGCAACGTAAGAAGGCCTCTGTGCAAGCCATGGCTACCTTAGGGGGAGTTAGTGGCATCTCAACGCCCACTACCACCACACCCAAAAGCAGCGGTGCGGGGTCATTGGACGGAGAAAAATATTTGGAGGCATCACCAACAGTAGTGGAGGTGCGACAACCCGACGATTCAAGCATGGAGGTGCGGCTGATATGCAGCACGAAGAGAGCGATCAAGCTCCATGAGGTGATCACCATCCACGAAGAAGAAGGGGCTGACATCGTCAACGCCAATCACTCTGTTGCTGGCCACAAAATATTTTACACTATACACTCCCGGGTACGTACATATATAGGTATAGTTACATATATAGGTATAATCTTTATATTTACAACTAACGTATAAATACATCTATGTTGCAAAATGTAAGCCACGCATGAGTCCTTGGATCCAGGTTTTGATAAATAATTAATTAGACTAATAAATATGGGTTATGTGGCATTAAAATTGTATCATTGGATTCATATTTAAAAAGCATTAGTTTCTGAAAGAAGAGATTTTTGTGGCAAAAGTTTTTTATTCATTTTCGAACGCTGGCTCGATAGCATTATGAAAATATGTGTTCAAATTTATTTGAAGAGTACTGTTTGTTCTAGTGTAGCATGACGCTGAATTAATGAAATATATACAAGAAAAAGGCACAAAATAAAATATGAGAGTGTTTTAGTAAAAAAAATAAGAGGAAAGTGCAGATCCCCAGATTCCTCTTTAATCTTTTTCCTAGGCTGTAGAAACATAGAAAGAAAATAAAATAAAGGAGGAAAGCTAGCCGAAAATTTGAAAAAACCTTAGATGTACACACTTGCCATGCAAATCTTAATAAAATTTCTTTCTTTTTCGTCCCTCCATACTGGCTAGAATGTGTGTGCTAAATTTAATTAGATGGGGCTGGATTTGTTTCCATCAAAATTAAATTATAATGTTAACTAATTAAGTTAATTGTACTAATGGGACTGGATTTTCATATAATTAAGTTAACTAATTTCGTAAATTCCTCTTTTGTTATGGTGCAGGCCTTCAGCACCAGAATTGGCATAGATGTTTCAAGAATTAATGAACGATTGAGAGCATTGGTATGATAGTAAATCAATTTGTGCACACAGAAAAATCCACACAGAACTGTATTAAAACATCCTATAGACGGTACATGATATCTATTTATTAATTGACTATGACAGAGGATGGAAACGCCTTAACTAGCTAGCTAGTGTCTTCTCCATGTTAATTTCACAACGAGATCGACGTATGAAGAAAATTTTGATCATCCTTCAATCTATAATCACTTGCTATAATTTGTTGTAAAAAGTTTTAGGATATTATAGCATGTTGTACACGTTAAAATATAAAATTTTAAATGTGTTCTATTTTATCTCTTACTCCAATATTCAGTGTTGTATAAACCAAATAGGCTTGTTTTCATTTTTGACGTTGAATGGACTTGTTAGTTATAGCCCCAACAAAATACAACTTACATCTCATTTCTTTGGTGCAATACATTGATTGAGCCCTAGAATCGGCATCCCCAACCAATCTGCTACCACTAATTTGTATGGTATCATATTAGAGCCGGCTCTCCAATATGCACAAACAACATGCCTATCTCCTCCTTTTGAACATTCTTGTGTTGTCTGGTGATCTAATCAATGTGAAGCTCGACCTTAGCAACTTTCTCCTATGGACAACTCAAGCGATGCCACGCATGTGTGATGCTCGAGTCATTGGGTACGCTAATGGGACTAGCGCGGCTCCACCCAAGGAGCTTGTAACCAACAGAGACAAAGGAAAAATTAATAAGGTGATAAACCTCGAGTATGAGTCTTGTGTCAAGAAGGACCAAATGGTGAGTTCCCTGCTTGTGTCAATATCCCCAGATACGTTGGGGCATGTGCCGGCCGTGACAGCCATGGCCGAGCCTGTCTCTACATTAGGTTGCATGTTCTCCTCTCAATCCAATGCAAAGATCTTCCAGGTTCGCGGGCAATTGGCAAATATGAGGAAGAACGACCTCCCGGCAAATGACTATTTCAACAAAGTAAAAGAGCTCAATGATACAATGGCCTTAGAGGATGTCCTCTAGCTGAAGAGCGTGCGCTCTCATATCTGTTCTATGACCTTAGTTCGCACTACAACCCCATGTTGTCATTGACTCAAAACAAGTTGGTGTCACTTGGTGAGTTTTATTCTCATATGAACTCTTTTGAAGCCATATTGGGGCGGAAATATCTCTCCTTAGGAAAATTTTCATCCGACCTTGATCCGCGCAATCGACCTGGTGGTAATAATTGAGACAATGAACGCGCAGGACTTGGTGCCAGCAACAACGATCAGCAGGGACAAAAAGGTGGCAACAATCATTGTCAATACTCCAACTGTGATAATGGTGAATTCTCGCACCTCCAACATTGCAGCAAGATGGGCCATGCCTCCCTAGAGGGTTCAAAGTTCCTGGACCATACCTTTGAAGACAACGATAATCAAGATCCCAATTCTACGACAACCTACGACATCGATACAAACTCATATGCAGGTAAGGGGGCATGGAAAACATAACAGGTGACCTAAATCAACTCATCATCCACAACTAGTGAAGGGGGGACTATCAAGTGCACACAACCAACATGCGAGGAATGCACATTAGTCATGTTCATCAATACATAATTTGTACTTAAACCAATAGCCGTCATCTTGATAATATCCTTCATGTTCCTAAGGCTGCAAAAACTCTCTTTTATTTCAATCAACCCACTTAATGGGAATAATGCCTTTTTTGGAATTTATTATGAATAGTTTTTTCTAAGGCATATGCACCGAGGAGAATTTTTTTGAGAACCTTGTAGAGGGCTCTCTAACCTATCGACAATTGCCAGTCTTCCTAGGGTCAAGATCTTGTAGCCACATACACATCCTCTTCGCATACATATCATAGTCAAATAGGCCATCCGACTTCCCGATTGGTCCAATTTCACTATCTTAATAATCTCCTAGGTTTTTGCGGTTGTCAATAGGCAACAAGTTATCTTTCTCTCTATTCTATTGAACTTGTTTATTTTGATATATGTGGACCCACTCCCAAATATGTTCAGGGTCATTTTAGTTTGTAAGATTTACGGACGATTATAGTAATTTTAGTTGGATTTATCTTTTTGTACAAAAATATAAGGTTTCAAAAATCATTGCACAATTCCAAGCACACTTAACGGTTGCTTTATAGGGAGATAATGATCATACAAAGTACACATTAGAAAATTTTAAAAATCATTACACAATTTCAAGCAAAGGATGGATGGTTTGTGTTGTTGGCCAGGGACATAATAGCCATGCAGAGTGATTGGGTAGAGTATGCTAAATAAACTTATATTTTTTTAACAACATTGGTATTTTTTCAGTGGATATGTGTATCTCCTCATGTGGGAATACCATACGGACAGTCTGGACCTTTCACTCCTCAATGAGTCTTCCGTAACCTCAAGGTGTTGTGCTTCAAGCACCTATGTGCACCTATGTGGGAATACCATACGGACAGTCTGGACCTTTTAGGAGAACTACTTTTTAGGTTTCTCCTGAAACAAAACATCACAATATTGTGAAAGTAGGTCTTGCACTTCTTGCCCGTTAACATATGCTATTAAAATTTTGGGATACAACCTTGATATCTAGTGTTTTACTCATCGACCAAGTTCCAACTAATGTTATCAATTTCGCTACCCTCTTGGAACTCTACTAGGACAAAAACCATGTCATTCCATCCTTCAAATTTGCAGGTGTGTGTGTGTGTGTGTTGGCTAAGCATTCAACAATACAATGTCTTGCTCTAAGTGTTCTGTTTTAATTTTTAAAAAAAATAGGGGGGGGGGGGTGTGCAGGAACCTAAAATATTGCCCTAACAAACTAAAACATGTATATCATGTCTGAGATATATTTATTTAATCCTGGCACCGTATAGTGCCCGAGAGGCATCCCAAAGCAATCTGGTATGATGGTATATGGCTGCCAGATAGTGTCTGCCAACCTGGTGGCGGTAATCAAGTCTTGCAACAGGTATTAACCACCTAAAACTCTACTGAGTCCTCAGTCGCAAAGGAATCATGGACGTCATGGCCCCGCCTGACGAATGATGGAGATAGCTGGTGACCTGATGACTTGGCCTAGCTGCCTCGTGCTCTCGTGCCTTGATGGACTACTGCAGCAGCTCCATTCGGTTTGGTTAAGCATCGTGAGCGGCCTCTAACGTGTTCTTAGTCAGCGACTCGCCGAAATGAGCATGCCCAGGAGCTACTCAGTCACATGCTTCCGTACCATCATCCTCAAAGCCTAGAGGGGTACCATGCGCCCGGTTGGATCGAAGGTGTAGAATTCCCGTCCGTTATTAATCCGACCACATGTCTAAGAGTACTCGCTGACTCCAGGAGGGAGCAGCGGCGGCGGCGACGGCATGCCCTCATCTCGCGCTGGTCGAGGTATCTGTGTGTAATTTCCTTTTTTTCTAGGGGTATATTGTACCAATTCTCAAATTCAATATAGGTCTGAGGTCCACTTCGCAAAAGAAGTTTTTTTTTGCAAAATATGTTTTTTGGAGTGTATTGCACGCACTAATTGTTCGATATCTATTTTATAATGTATGTTAATTTGACTCTGTAATTGCGGGGTACAGATGTCCGAACATATCCGCAAGTTCTCCACTATGTATTGCAAATGGCAGTGTGACTTAACAGAAAATAATTAACTAAGCAGCCGCAATTTTGCCTTGACACTTCAACACCAATTCCTTAGCTAGCTAGTAGTGCTTCCGACCAGAATAAAGAGATTCGACCTCGTGGATGCCTGAGGCCCTTTTTAGACCATATTAGTATGCATTTACAAAGTGAGAGCAAATTAATTGGGGAAAGGAACAAATACCCTCATCATACAGACTTTGACCTCTAGACATCCACAGTTAAGTTAATGATTCTTTGACAAAAAGCAAATACTAGCTTGTTAGTTGATTAAACTTTGTGTAAAACTGAAGAAAATATGTATGTGGATGTCTGCCAGCGTACGCGTGGTAAAAAGATTGAATAAAGTATGATTGGTGCTTTCCTGCGCAACAAAAAGTAAACTAGTATGCACACTAGTAGAAAAGAGGGCTTTGGTCCACCCCGGGTTAGCCCATTAATCCCGGTTCAGTCTAGAACCGGGACTAATGGGGGCATTAGTCCCGGTTCGTGCGCCCAGGGGCCACGTGGGCCATTTGTCCCGGCTCGTCTGGACCTTTTAGTTCGGGTTGGTGCCACGAACCGGGACAAAAGGGTGCGATGCCCATTAGTACCGGTTCGTGGCACCAACCGGGACTAAAGGGTTAGACCTTTAGTCCCGGTTCGTGCCACCAACCGGTACTAATGGGGTTTGAGGCATTAGTACCGGTTCATGGCATGAACCGGTACTAAAGGTCCGATCTTCAAACTCTACCCCCCCCCTCGTGGATCGCCTTTTCAGTTTTTAAAAAAATAAAAGAAAATGATGAAAATATCAAAAAAATAAAAGAAAATAAGTTTCCCATGTGATATGTGGTCTAGTTGTTGGGAAAATTTGCAAATATGAATTTCGACTTTATTTGCAAAATCTCTCGAGTATTTGTAAAAAATGGCATAACTTTTGCATACAAACTCGGATGAAAAAGTTTTTTATATGAAAAATCATCTACTCGAAAAGTTAAACAATGGTCAAACTAATTATTCTAGAATATTAGTTTTACTAAATAATTTGTTCAGTTATTTTGAATTTTGGTCAAATTTGGTCAAACTGTGGTCAAACAATGGTCAAACTATGGTCAAACTATGGTCAAACCAATTATTCAAAATAACTATTGTTTTCTAAATAATTATTGTTTTTTAATTCAATAGTTTGAAACTCAAACAGTGAAATGTATCACTTCATGCTCAAGCAAAATTTCCTGAGGGTTAATAGAACCCGGAAGTTAAGCGTGCTCAGGTTGGGGGAGTGGGAGGATGGGTGACCGTTCGGGACGTTAGATGATTTGGAATGATGAGGGTGATTAGAGATTAGAGGATAAATTGAGCAGTGATGAGGGGTTCTGATTAGAGATTAGAGGTTAAAATAATTCAGATATTTGAAAATAAAAAAAATTCAAAAAAATTTTAAAAAAAAAATCATAAAATTTCCTTTAGTCCCGGTTGGTGTTACCAACCGGGACTAAAGGTGGAGCTTCACGTGGCCGCGGCCTTTAGTCCCGATTCTGAATTGAAACGGGACGAAAGGGGAGGTATTATAACGACATTTGATTACCCTGCTTAATCCCACTAAGCGCCTTACGAACCCACTAATAGGTGTTTTTCTACTAGTGGCAGTAAGAGTCAGCGAAGAATATATTGCCTTTTTAGAAGAAAAATTGATGAATGAAAGCGAGAGCTAGGCTGATGTCACTGCGTGCATGTAAACATGCGGAATACTATGCCATGGCCATTTGGCCCATGCTACACTTCGCTTTCAGAGAGTGATTGATTGGGCGAGCTTCCAGTGGTGGGCCGAAAAGTCACACCCAAAGGAATCAATCCAACACCCCCATTTTATTATTTAGCGCGCGGAAAGTGGTTGGTCACTAGTAGGCTAATAAACTGACGTAGTATCTCTCCAATATTGCATCCACTTTTATCGATTAATGCTTAAAACCTACGTTGCATAAAGCACTAGTCTAGTGAGATTTTTTTGTTTTGTAGTACTTATGTAATTATTTTATTGGATTGTTTCTGATTGTATTATCCCATAATAGCCAGTTCCGGCCGTTTCATTACTTGAAATTGCCTTTTGCAATGAAAACAACAACAACAACAAAACATGTTACCTAAAAAAAAACATGTGGCAATATATTTAACTTCTAAGAAAGGATTCTCGATGAGTTAACTTTTACGGAGTGGAATTTGACATGATATCACAATCAAAAGATCGTGAGATCATGACTAAAATTACCGGTTTATTTAATCTGTGCACGAGGAGGGGTGGTGAGCTGATGAGCATGACTTTGCCAAAAATGCCGCACGTGATCACTTAATTTAAATCATAATTATGTCACTCTCAGCATCTTCTCACATGAAACCATAACTCATTACTCCATCTTCAGTTAGTAATTCACCACAATTATATCTATGCTAAAGCACTTCAATTTGATGAATTGACAACTCCTATGCATGCCACATTCAGGTTTATTTATTTATTCATATAGTGTGAATGCAAGTATAACATACTTCCAAAGTCAAAACAAATCCGTGTAAAGAATGGAGCGCGCACGTTGGCAATGCTAGTTGGACTAATTTTAAAATCTGACAACCCTGATGATTTTTTTAGAGCAGGAGGATGGTTGCTTGCTTGCTTGCCTCCAAGTTTACCGCGCTAGCTGCTGGGTCACGATCTGTCAGGATAACCATGTTCTCCAAAATAATGAATTTGGTCTGGATCATCATCGAGCTTAAGCCACGTACTCCTGCGCGACATCGACCATGTGTAGCCTTATCTCATCAACAAACTATATTAGTGTATTGGAGATTGAAGGATCAAGGTGCAATTAAAATATTTGCCAGCCGGAATCTTGTACCAGTAGTACTGTACGCGCTTAAGCTGATCTCTTGATGTTGATTCGCCAAAAAAATCACTTGATGTTACTTAATTCGAAAGGGTATGCATGCCATTTTAAGCTACTTCGTTGATGGTTAGAGTGTGCCGTTTTGGGGTGCTGAGTAAGTACTGGTACAAACCAAAAATGCTACATGGACGGATGCTTTACGGAGATTTTATAGAGGTTTCCAAAACTTAGTAAACTAGTCGTCAACCCATGCAGTTGCATGGGCTAGTTATTTGGGAAATAACTTAGGAAATTTAGGGAACACTGTACGCGCTTAAGCTGATCTCTTGATGTTGATTCGCCAAAAAAATCACTTGATGTTACTTAATTCGAAAGGGTATGCATGCCATTTTAAGCTACTTCGTTGATGGTTAGAGTGTGCCGTTTTGGGGTGCTGAGTAAGTACTGGTACAAACCAAAAATGCTACATGGACGGATGCTTTACGGAGATTTTATAGAGGTTTCCAAAACTTAGTAAACTAGTCGTCAACCCATGCAGTTGCATGGGCTAGTTATTTGGGAAATAACTTAGGAAATTTAGGGAACACTGGTTAGGAAATTTAGGGAACACTGGTTAAGCTCTTGAAAGTGTAATATTTAACGGATGACAATTTGTTCTGGTAACCATACATTCATGTGATATAGCCAAGACTTCTTCCATTTTTTAACCCTCCGAAGTATATTTCAAATATATATATATATATATATATATATATATATATATATATATATAGGGATTGACTATTCGTCACCCTGGGTGAGGAATAGTTATTCTTCACCCCCTCTATTTTACCATCAATACACCGTAATTTTACGTTCCGTAAGTTTTTTCTTATTTCCGACGTGAAAAGAGACCGTAAGAAAATATATAATCGTCGTAAAAAATATTTTATGTCATGTAAATTACAAACGTAAAAACATAATGTAAAATACACATAAACTGCAAATTTTCTTGTCTTATGACCTATATTTTTATTTTCTTATGCCAAATTTTACGTAATGAATCAATAGGAATGTAACTATTTGAATTCCAAATGTAATTTAATTATGAAATGATCATAAGATTACCTCGGGTGAAGAATAACTTATTCTGCACCCAGGGTGATGAATAGGATCACTACGCTAAACTAAGCGTGAGTGTAGAATAGCTTATTCTACACTCTAGTAACGGTACATACAAAATATAGTAACACACTATGCAAAATATAGTAATTTCCGTAAAAATGTACTAAATTACAAATTTGAGAGGTAAAAAAATATTTTCTCGATTACTATATTTTATACACCATTTTACTAGATTTTGTGTATAGTATTACTAAGGGGTGTAGAATAAGTTATTCTATACTCACGCTTAGAATAGAGTTACCCTATATATATATATATATATATATATATATATATATATATATATATATATAGTAAATTACATACAAAACTAAGCGTGAGTGTAGAATAGCTTATTCTACACCCCAGTAATTGTATATACAAAATGTAGTAACACACTATGTAAAATGTAGTAATTTTCGTAAAAATATAGTAAATTACAAACTTGGGTGATAAAAAAATATTTTCCAAATCATTATATTTTGTACATCGTTTTACTTGATTTTTTATATAGAGTTATTAGGGGGTGTAGAATGGAGGTGGATTAGAAGCACTCGGCGACGCAGCCCTCTGAAATCATGACCGATCCTCTGCCCGCTTGGGATGCGTGTCACTTTTGATGAAATGATTTGTTACATGTGAATACACGACCGACGCATAGAATCAAACAGTATGTACATGTGCTGCGTCATTTAATATAGGTGGGACATCATAGTAAATTCGGCAACTAAAGTCCGCAAACATTGATCTGCATTGACTGGATGGAAGATTTGTGCACGTCGCCATGATTGTATATTGTACAACAGCGTATGTAGGTAAAAGTTGTTCGTGGGAGGATGTTTGTTACCATGGGAAACTGGTGTCGGGAGTGAAAAAGATGTGAAAATTCACTGTCAGGAGTAAAAAAGTACACTGTCGCATCTACAGTCTGTGATAAAAAAAATATACATAAAGAAGAATTTGAGTCGACAAAAGATTCACTTGAACACGATTGGGATTAACACTAATGGAGGCGGTGCAAGTTCACAAGCACGCAACAACCACATCCGGTGCTTATTAGAAGGAAAATTACATATTAGTTGGAAATACTAGTCCGACGCACGCGGACAACAGAGGATGATCCCCAGTTCATTTAGTGAATCTTATAGACATATCAGCTACATAAAAACATCTGGTTTCCAGAACTAGTTGTGCTAACAGGTGCACATTAGGGTCGAGCATCACACAGTGTAAGATTGTGAGAAGACAACGGATTCAGGCGACATTGCAGCATACGAACAACACAGTGACAGTGGCAATTAGAACCATCTAACGATGGGATCGAGCATAGGGAAAGAGTGGAGCTGAGAATGAAACAACTGGGGCGAGATTGATGTGGTGAAGAAGGTGGTCGTTTTTATGAGCATGAGGAAGGAGGAAGATGACCGTTTCCGCGAACAGCATTGTGTCGTTGGGAGGAAGAGAGAGAGAGCTTGTGCATTAAATTCAACCAGGTGGTTGGGGAGTTGTTATGTGAGGGCGGCTCCATAGTTTTTATGAGCATGTAGCAGTTAACACCACATTTTTGTTGGATGGAGATGAATAATTTATGTTAGATAATTTTCTTTTAAAAGGAAAATCCGTTAAGTGAGAAGCTGATGCTTACACAAACACGAGTTAAGCTCCTTTGAGCGGGGTTGTCTCCCAGATAAACCAAACACAGTAAGTTCTAAACCCTGTTATCTATTATGGCATGTCCAAACAATTATTGTTCTTCTTTTAGATGACTCTGATCTTTTAGGCGGCGTATAGGGCATCAAGTATTAGTTCATCAGTGACATAAGAATGTAGTACTAAACTGCTAATGAATGATTGTGGCTGGAGTTTAGTGTGCCGCGGAAGAAACATTACCGCGTGAGAAGTAAATGAAGTGTACGACCAGAGATTGGGAGTTACAGCACGTTCATGTGATAGATGCATGGTGGGACCAAAGTTAGCACATACATTAAATTCTCAGCTTTCTTAGAACAGGATAATACCTAAGATTATTATAGAAAATGTTTCTGGAATTTTCTCATGATGTACTCAGTTTCTCAATCAACAAAAAAGAAAAAGAAAATGTAATATGTTAAAAAATCTCTCAAATCTAATTTGACAATTTCACATGAATTGGTATCGTAAAAGTTAAGTTCGTAGAAATGTGCGATTTGGTGAAATGGCTTTTAACTTTGAGACGAAAGAGTTGAAGGAAGATGAAACGGGATAGATGGAATCAATGGGAAAGGCATTAACTCATGATGTGACCATTGCTTGAGTAAATGTAGCTTTAGTTGTTGGATGTTGGCGGCTAGAGCAGGAGCGTGTTGTACAGTGAGCCAGTGCATGCAGAGAATACAGTGCTATACAGCTCTAATTCAGAACATACATGCAACAAAAAGGATGAATACATATAGTGGTGTGAATCCCAGTGCATATTCAATGGTGAGATATCAGGGGGTTGAGCCCGCAGGTGCTCCTATGCAATTTCGGTGTAGAATAAGCTATTCTACACTCACGCTTAGAATAGCGTTAACCTATACACACACACACACACACATTTTCTAGCACAATATATACCTGGCGCATTTCCCATACTCCCATAGGCGGATAGGCCTAGCATATATCCCCAGATCCCCTCCGGCCGGCCAGCCCTTACCACACACTCCTTCTTCCTCCTCCATCGCATCTTGCCTAGCTACCGGCATGAGGCTAGCAGCTGCCCGCACTTCGGTATTTTCTTCCTCATTACGTTTACAATTCGATCTAGAGTATTAAGTTCGTGGCTGCTGATCGGTCTCTCCCTGCTAAGGTAGATGGAGGTGAAGGCTAAGTCGGGGAGGGGAGGAAAGAGGACCGGGGCGAGGGGCGGCACAGTGGTACCGGTGGAGAACTGGCGTTGGAGAAGGAGAGGAGGCAGCGCATGAAGGCGCTCTGCGAGAAGCTCGCGTCGCGCATCCCAAAAGAATACTTCCCCCACTCTGTAATTAAGAACACACTTCTCTTCACATGCTATTTTTTTTTCTCATTGCATATAACTGAACAGTGTGATAACTAGCTTGTTCTTTTGTATATATAGCTGATAACTAGGTTGTTGTTTCTCTCCAATTATCCATGTTTATATCATAATTTCATACTGTCCAGGAAGTAATGAGTTTATATAGAGTGAATATTTAAGTGGAGAATGGTAATTAAGAGTGTTTTTTGGGCATTCATTTTCAGTTTAAGTACTAGTATTTTTGGAGTTCATTGCATGTCGAGGTATGAGAACAAGTGCAAAGTACAAACACACTCTAGACTGAACGAAAAATCGACAATTTGTTTTACGCTAAGTTTTAAATAGTGGGTTATGGCAACTAGTGGCAGAAGCGTCCGCGTGCTAAACTAGTGCTATAATGGGTGCTGCGCTATAGCACGCTAATCGACTTAGCATGATGTCCCTCTAAAAGCTATAGTGCCGAGATAGCATGCTGTTTGAAACTATGGGTTTACGAGATGCTATGAATAATACAGTGTCAAATCCAAAAGGTTTGTTATGTGTAAGAGCTATATCTGTAATCACGTGCATCACCATAAATAGACTGGAAAAAATACAACTCGTCCATTATCAAAAAGAGGGATGGCTATCAGCCAACGAAATCATGTCATCAAATAAAAAAAGATTAAATTCACTTCGTAATGTGTTCATATTATTCTTCTTTTAAAATGCATATATAGGATACGATGACCCAGCTAGGCAACCTGGATGTGGCGGCACCATACATCAAGAAGATCAAGGAACGGGTTGATGAGCTACAACAGAAGAAAACCTCTGCACAAGCCATCTCTACCTTACTGGGAGTTAGTGGCATCTCGACACCCACTATCACCGCTACCACGAGCAGCGGTGCGGGGTCACCAGTAGGAGGGAAAACAATTGATGCATCACCACCGGTAGTGGAGGTGCGGCAATCTGACCATGCAAGTATGGAGGTGAGGCTGATATGCAGCACGGAGGGGCCTATCAAGCTCCATGAGGTGATCACCATCCTTGAGGAAGAAGGGGCCGTCATCATCAACGCTAATCACTATGTTGCTGCCCACATAGTATTCTACACTATACACTCCGGGTACGTACATACGTTGAAATACGTAATGCACAAACAAGTCCTAGGATTCAGGTTTCGACCAATAATTAATTATGCCAATAAAATATAGTTTATGTGGCATGGAAATTGTATCATTAAAAGCATTATTTTCTGAATGACATGATTTTTGTGTCAAAATATTATTTTGGAATCTTGAATCAATAGCCTTATAAAAAATATGTGTTCATACTTATCTGATCGGTAATCTTAGTTTCTAATGTAACATTGAACTGAATTAACGACATATAGAAGTAAAAGGCACAAAAGAAAATATAAGAATGTCCCTGTGCGTATGTGAAACTGCGTATAGCTTCCTCTTCACTCATTTTATTAGACTATAGAACCATAAAAATAAACAAAAGAAGGGGTAAAGCTAGCCCAGAAGTTTGAAAACAACCTTGGATGTACACAACGTGGCATACACATCTTAATTGATGTCCTTCTTTTCTTTTTTGTCCCTCTCATGTGGCCAGAATGTATGTGGAAAAATTGCATTGTGTGATGGAGGATTGGTTTCCATCTAAATATAAAATTATAAATTTATCTAATTTACATCCAATTAAGTGAACTAATTTCAAAAAATTCTCTCTTGTTATTGCGCAGGCCTTCAGCACTAGGATTGGCATAGATGTTTTGAGAATTTCGGAACTACTGGGAGCATTGGTATGATAGTAAGTCGATTTGTGTAAAAAACCCACTTAACTGTATAAATAAACATCCCACAAATGGAACATGATGTCTGTTCATTAACTGACTACAATTACGGAAGAAAACACCTTAACTAGCTAGTAAAGGTGTTGAACTCACAGCATGCTCAATGTATGAAAATAAATGTTGATAAATCTTCGATCTATAATCACCCTCTATAATTTGTATTAACAAGTTTTGGGCTACCATATTTTGTTGTACATGTTAAAATATAGAATTTTAAATGTGGTGTAAATATACTAACACACCAACGCAACAAGCTCCATTTATATTTCTCGATCGGTGTATGCACAATGCACCCTCTCCAACCAGTAGCATCTGTGTAAGTACTAAGTACATCGTTGGAGAACTTTTTTGGAAAATAATTTTTGGAACGCATCCCATGTACTAATTGCTCGATATCTAGATTATCGTAAATGTTGCTTGTGTAACTGCATGATGTTATGTATCTTCTTGATGCTTCATTTTGAGTTAATAAAATCCATCCTTTATCAAAAAACTAATTGCATGATGGAGATACCTGAACAAATCCATGAGTTGTGCAACATGTATCCTGGTTATGGGCCGCATGGCTGGGACCAAAAGACCAGTGTGACCTAACAATAATTATTTAACTAAACAGCCGCATTTTGCCATGACATATAAATATTAGTTCCTTAGTTAGCTAGTGGTTCCGGCCAGATTAAAGAAATTAGACCTCGTGGATGCATGAGGCCTTTCTCAGACTCATATATTTTGCACTTGCACATTGAGAACAAATTAACTGGGGAATGCAACAACTACCTTCAACATCAATACTTTAGCCTGACATTGACAGTTAGGTTAATAATTCTTTGACAAAAAGCAAATTCTAGTTTCTGAACTAATGAAACTTTGTATGAAACAGAAGACAATATATGTGGATGTCAGGGTGTGTATGGTAGAAAGATCGAGTAAAGTATGAATCGTGCCTAACCAATAAATGTATATAACCCAAAAAAAAAGATGAATATATACTACGAATTGACTCAGCAAATATATTAATGTTTATGTTCCAAAAGAAAAAGAGAAGTGATGGATGATATATGAAAGGTAGAGCCAGGCCGATGTTAAATGCATGTAAACGTGCCGAAAGAAGATGTGATGGCGTTTGGACCCATGCTCCACTTCGCTTTCTTCCTCGTCGCCAGAGGGTGATTGGGCGGGGCCAAAAAGTCACTAGGAAGGAATCAATTTACACGTCCATTTCTATGTATTTTATTTGACACGTGGAAGTGACGGCTGTATTTATTTATTTTCATATCAGTATTCTTTTATTAGATTCTTTCCAATAGTGATTGTTTCTCACGTATGCAAAACAACATGTGGATCAGCCCCCACATAGATTTAAATGGAGAAATATTGCACTTGGATAACAATTCGACACTTTGTAAAAGTGTTGAGTTTGGCATGATTTTTTTTAAAGGAGGTTCCCAGCCTCTGCATAACTCTGATGCCCACAAACATGATATCCTGATCAAAAGATCATGAGATTACAACTTAAAACTATGGTGTGTTTAGTTGATCTCTCCCGGGCCGAGGTGGTGCGCGGATGAGTATAAACTCCACCAAAATGCCGCATGTGATTGCTTAATTTAACTGTTATTGTGTCACCCTCGCCACCTTAATTACATCAGACGAAACCATAAACACATTAATTACTACATCTTCATTAGTTAACTAATTGCCACAACTACACCTTCAATTAATTAATTAATTGCCCTAACTATACAGAAGTGCTGAAATTAGGTGAATTGACAACACCTACACATGTCACAGTCAGGTCTACATTACATAAAGTGTGTCAATGTAAATATGTATAGTTTCGTATAGCTCGTGGCGACCAAAAGTCAAGACCGTAATTTTAAACTCGCTGCTGAACGCGCTAGCATCGAGATTGGCAGCTTGGCAATAGAGATTGAAGGATCAAAGTGTGATCAAAATATTTGCCGGCCGTGATGTGTACCAGTACTAATTTATCCTGGCTAGCTTACACCAAGCTACTTTTAAAAGAAAAAAAATCACTAATCTCTTCGTAGAAAAGCCTTAATTCGATAGGACATGCATGCCATTTTAAGCTATTTCGTCGATGGTTAGAGTATGCCTTTTTAGGGTACTGGCCCAATACTGATGTGACCAATTTTTGTTCCCTTGATATTTGTTTTTCGTATATATTAACTCCAATACCAGAAACTGTTAAAATGAGCATAATGAGACAAATATAATATATTTTTTGTGGGAAAGAGACAAATAGAAATTAAACAGACTGGAATATAGAAGGAAACCATATTTCAAACATATATTTTTTGGGGAGAATTTGAAAATATAAAAGTAAAAACAAGCAAAACAAGCCGGGTTATACTAATCGACAGGAAGTCCAGACACAGCCTGTGTCACATCACCCGGTGCGTCACGGAATACGTTGCTCTGCCTTGAACGCACAATTATTGCATACATATATTATTATCTGAAAGCTAATCAACATATCCCATGCTGCTGGAGTACATACATAGTCGTCTCACTGCCCTGTCAGTCCATATCTCAACTCCCATGGAGTAACTAGTTTGGTCTTGCGTGGAGACAGACGTCGAAATCATCAGTTGTTAATTGGCATTGTTACTTGTCCATATGATCGATATATTAGAGGATGGGTTTGGAAGGCGTTGGTGCATGATTGTGAAAGATAGGCGCCCTTTATAATAAATAAAAGCTATATAAACTGCAGTCCCGGCCGTACCCGCAGACATCCTCCTATGGTCCCTTTCTCTTTCCACACCACTCCCAACATGAACTTCTTGCGCTCCAATGCTTTCTTGGACAGACTGTCGCCGGAGCAGAAGAAGAAAATGGCCGCCATTGCTGCCAGCTGGCAGGCTGGCAAGCAGCAAGCTCCATTGATATTGGGGTCCATGTTAAATGTGTTGTACGTATACTCCGGCCCGTATAACAACAACAACGACCACACGACGCAGCAAAGCTAATAGGTCGGTGCAACCCTCTCCAACCAATAACATATGTTTTAGTACATCGGTTGAGATTTTTTTTTGAAAATAAATATTTGCAATGCATTTTACGTACTAATAGGTCGAGATCTACATTTATATTTATATCTATAATAATTACAGACTCCCAAAAAATTACCACATTAATCAGTAATTAGGAGCCGTTAATCTGGTGAGGCCGAGTTATTACGGTCCAGATCTTTCCATATGTTTTTTCTCATCCAATCAACCCAAGATCAATGTAAAGCCGTAGGATGTACTCATGCCATGCACAAGCCACATGCAGCACGACTCCCATCGACCCGATCTCTCCTTTAAAAGGAGGCAGAATATCCTTCTCTAAAAGATAGTTGAATATTTATATAGCAACCTGTTTTGCCACGAAATAAATGATCGTTCTCCAGAAAAAAAACAAGGAACAATTGGTCACAATCTGATAGAGAAAAAGGAAGTCACAGCTGGCTTCCTCGACCTATTGGCCATCGCCGCCGCCATCCTATGATACCGCCGCTAGCCGCGGCCGCGCCATCGCAGCTGCCATCCCATGGTGCCGCTGCTATCCCACGCTGCTGCCGCCGCCAGCCCACGCCGCCGCCGTCGTGGACTACATCTTCATGCTCAGGATGGTAAGGTAGAGTTGTGACAAGGAGATGGACTAGCTCGATCGTGGCTACAGATGTGTTCTTCTCTTTCTGAGACCTCCTCGCTCTCCTTTGCAGCAGAAACGAGATGATGTATGGCTGCACGTACATAGTGGGAGAAGCAGTATTCTGTGAAGGCGCTGTTTGCTGCCATGGTACGCTGGACAGGAGCAGCAGATGAGAACACAGGCAACATGATGCCTGGCTGCACGTACATGGTGGAAGACGTAGTACTCTGTGAAGGCGACGTAAGTTGCCATGGTCGCCTGGATAGGAGAGACAGCGATGTAGTGCATCGCAATCCCCATGAAGCAGAAGGCAAATAGCATGGTCCATGCCCCATGAGACAACGTGAGGTCGAGGCATGGAGCTGGGAAGGTATTCTATGGCGCTAAGGAGATATTCCCATGCACTCTGGGTCAATCATGAATCGGGAAAGGCATGAAATCTACATGATCTCAGGTCAGCACGCAGGTACAGTCTTGCTGTTAGTACAGGTTTATTATAGCTGCGGCTGCCACATATAGCTGCCAGTCTTGGTGTCTATTTTATATGCAGTAAATTAGGCAACTATTCAAATCATGAAGACGTAATCTTGCAGAGTCTAGCACAATGTGAAGAAGATTTATGAAATATATTTTGGGATATGTAGCATCTTTGGAATTGAGTTTCTTGATCTTGCAGGCTGTAGGCTATCCGGTTCATTTGAGCATCAGTAAAGGTTACACCACATGTGAAACCAGACCAGCAGAATTACACGTCCGTTCCTATATGTTCACATCGTTCAGATCTTTCCCATGTAATCTGGCCGTCTGATGATGTCACAAACTGCCGGTTCTAGGAGAAATTTATCCTTTCTACTTTTCCAGGGCCAGGTTGATAGTTCAGTTAATTTTGTGTTTTAGCATCTCTAGAATCGAGGCTATAATACAATTGTTAGATATAAGATATAATCAATGCCGTTGTATCTTGAATGAGGAAAATTAGTCTTCAAAATATATTGTGTTTCCTCAAGAATACTGAAATTGGCACTATTTGTTCTAGAAAAATCTATCTTCTATCATAATAATTCTAACCTTGGTATAACCATATTTTTCGAACTACGCTTTTTTGCTCTCCATCATCTGTACTCAATTGTCACATCTATGTTTGGTGAAAGGCACAATAAAAAAACCATGTACACATGTGCCTCCTGTCTTTTATTAAAGTAGGACTGCATGCTTTAGCTTAGCTTTTTTTCGGTGGAGTTGATAATATTATCTCATATGTTTGGTTGTTCAACAATGTCCCATGGTGCCATCAATTTTTTTGATACAAATCGATGTTTACTTTTTGCCCCAGGAAATCTTTTCGAGGTCTGGATCCTGCTCATCTAATCATATAAGCACGAATTCTTCCCAACATTCTAAGCCATTCCTGTTTCTAGCCGCTCTTCCAATATTATCTTAGTACACCTTAATCAACATGTAAATACTATATACCTAGCCACTAAATACTAATATACCTTTTTCATTATCTGTAATTACTCCACAACTACCAATTACCTTGGTTGGCAGGAATCATCAACATCGCACCAGAAACCCAGGATAGCAGCAAGTCGACAGAAGTTATTGCTCTGAAAAGTTTTATCCCTAGAGGAGTTGCTTGGTAGGCTTATCTTTTTGTGTATGTATACTGCTATATGTTATAGTTACAAAGGAATCTGGCATTTATCCTTACTCAGACATATTTGGTACATTCAAGAAGTTTTGTTTCATCTTCTAGAAAAATGTTACATGAGTCTGAGTGGATGTTGAAAAGAAAGAAATGTTTCTCAAATTACTTTTACATTTTCAGTTCATTATTGATGTTTTCCAAACAAAAAAAAAATCTTTGCAACCCACTTGATCACTGAGTTTATACTAATATTTTAGTTGGCCGGTGGATTGACAGAATAGATGATGCATTTGGACAACTGTCCTCATAGTTTGTGTACATTTTTATTTTGTACTAAATGTTTTGATAAATGATTTTAGTTTCGGAGAATATTATATCCATTTTGTGATCCTTATTTCTTTTCATAGTTACTACTCCATCTGTTCCAAAATAGATGAACCAACTTTATACTAAAGGTAATACAAAGTTGGGTCATCTATTTTGAAACGGAGGGAGTACTTTTGAAGGTGCAACAGTGTACATGAGTAAATTTATTTGTATGAAAACACAGAGATACTATCTTCCAACAATTCCACTTGGTTAATATAGAATGAGTATGCAGGAAGAAATCATGTGCTTTTCAACGTACAATGGGTTCATGTTTTTTAGAAATTTGGCATAATGGCATGATTATATAGACTGTACTAATCTTTCTAACATTTAAATACTTATGCACCAAATTCAAGAAAGTACAGAGCATTTTTGTTTATTGGTTTGATTTGGAATATTTGGTGTTCCCAAAATTGTATATATATATACTTCGGAGGGTTAAAAAATGGAAGAAGTCTTGGCTATATCACATGAATGTATGGTTACCAGAACAAATTGTCATCCGTTAAATATTACACTTTCAAGAGCTTAACACAAAGTCTGCTGATTTGTAATTAATTCGATTCCTCCATGTATAACCAGTGTTCCCTAAATTCCCTAAGCTATTTCCCAAATAACTAGCCCATGCAACTGCATGGGTTGACGACTAGTTATGGTAAATGTATGGCTGTGTAATTGCATGGTGGAGATGCCTGAACAAATTCGTGAGTTGTGCAATATGTATCCCGGTTATGAGCCACACGGCCAGGACCAAAAGAGCAGTGTGACTTAACACTAACTATTTAACTAAACAGCCGCAATTTCACCATGACAAATAAATATTAGTTTCTTACACTAGTAGAAAAGAGGGCTTTGGTTCAGACCGGGTCAGCCCATTAGTCCCGGATCAGTCCAGAACCGGGACCCATGGGGGCGTTGGTCCCGGTTCGTGATGCCAGGGGCCTGCCGGGCCTCGTGGGGGCATTGGTCCCGGTTCGTCTGGCCCTTTTGATCCCGGTTGGTGGGACAATCCGGTACCAATGGGCTTCGCTCCTAGCCCACCACCATTGGTCCCGGTTGGTGGCTTCAACCGGGACCAAAGGCTGCCCTTTAGTCAAACCGCCACATAGTTCTTTCAGGAAAAAAGGACATCGTGGGAGTGGAGGGCAAGACAGACATGTCTGAAGATTATGAAAAGTTTCATGAAATTCCTCCCTTCAAAGTCAAGGCTGACCCAATCATCCTCATAAATGATGAAGATTATCCATGGTTACAGCGCAATAGGCAAAGCACACAAGCGAAAAAAAGTGAAGACTTTCTCTCTACAACTATTATGATGATAGCATGCCAACTTTCAACCTTTTCGTAGTTCATTTGCAATGCCTATTGTAAAAGATGAGTTTCCGTATGAAATCCTGATACTTCGAAACAGATTGTCCGTTTTGTACACAAAGTGCATCCAGTTTTTGCCGTAGCCCTCTCTACTTTCTTACACATGCTATGTGGGTGAAATGATGATACCATGTCAACTTTCAACCTTTTCAGAGTTCATTTGTAGTGCTTTTCAATTTCATGGTCTTATAGCTCAAAATAATCAGTAAATGCATGGAAAATAACAAATGAAGTCAGAAAGGGTTGAAAATTGATGATGTGGCTTTAAATGGTGCATTTTGAACACAGAAAAACTATGGAGTTTAAATAAGTTCAAAAAAATGAAGTCCCTTTGTAACAGATGAGATTTCATCCGAAACCCTGATACTTCGAAAGAGATTGTCCGTTTTGTACACGAAGTGCATCTAGTTTTTGCGGTACCCCTCTCAACTTTCTTGCATGTGCTATGTGGGTGAAATGATGATACCATGCCAATTTTCAACCTTTTCGGAGTTCATTTGAAATGCTTTTCAATTTTCGGGTCTTCTAGCTCAAAAAAGCAGTAAATGCATGAAAAATAACAAATAAAGTCAGAAATGGTTGAAAATTAATGATGTTGCTTTGAATGGTGCATTTTGAACACACAAGAAGTCTGGAGTTCAAATAAGTTCAAAAAAAAATGAAATCCCTTTGTAACAGATGAGCTTTCGTCCGAAACCCTGATACTTCGAAAGAGATTGTCCGTTTTGTACACGAAGTGCATCAGTTTTTGCCATAACCCTCTCAACTTTCTTGCACATGCTATGTGGGTGAAATGATGATACCATGCCAATTTTCAACCTTTTCGGAGTTCATTTGAAATGCTTTTCAATTTCCGGGTCTTATAGCTCAAAAAAGCAAACAAAATCTGGTTTTGATTGAAAGAGATATTTAAAATAACCTAAAATTACCAAATTGAGTATAATGATAAAACATATTAATATTAAATAGCAGGAAATGGAATCACTCAAAAATATATTTTTATAGTAAATTTATTCATAAAACTAGTGATTCACATGCATTTAAAACAATTCAAATTTTAAAACTAATGGCACTAACAGAAAGTTAATAATTTTTATGACCTAAAAGCAAAAAGAAATCACTAAAAAACTATAAGTATTTAGTTTTAAGTAGAAATAAAAAAAGAAAAAGAAAAAAAAAAGAAAAAAATGCCACCTACTGGACCTCCAGGGCCTGAATACGACTAGAAACCCTACAATGGGCCAGGATTCAAGCCCGCAGAAGGCCCAATAGGCCCAACAGGCATGGCAAAGTAGAGATTAGGCCCGTAAGCCTGCAATAGAGAGGAGCTTGAGAGGGTGGCGGCATCAAAGCTTATAAACCACTCCGAGCCCCTCCCCACTAGCGAGGTGGGACTAAACTTCCCACCGCACCGTGCCAGCACAAGGCCTATGGCCCAGGTTCGTGCCACCAACCAGGACCATAGGTGCCCATTCGTACCGGTTCGTGGCACCAACGATACCAATGCCCACCTATGGTCCCGGTTCGTGCCACCAACCGGGTCCAAAGGTCTCTTTTCGGACCTTTGGACCCGGTTGGTGGCACGAACCGGGACCATAGGTGGGCATTGGTATCGGTTCGTGCCACGAACCGGTACAATTGGTTTTGCTATATAAGGTAGCATTAATGAAAATTTCGCCAACTGCTCCCATTCCCCCCGACGCCGCTAGGCCGTTCCTCGTCGTCGTCGTCGTCGTCGCCGCCCCGAGCCCTTGCCCCAACGCCGTTGCCGCCCCGAGGCCTTGCCCCGACACAGTCGCCCCGCCCCTGACCCGCTGTCGACGTCGTCCTCGCCGTCGGCGTCGCCACCCCCCGAGCCGCTCCTCCCCGAGCCCTCACCGCGCGCGTAACCCCTCCCCCACGAGCCCGCCGTCCTCGTCGCCGTCATTGTCGTCGGCCTCGTCGTCGTTCTCGTCACCGGCCTCGTCACCGTCCTGCCTCGAGCCCCCAGTGAGCCCCTTCCCAAACCGATCCGTGCGTTGCCGCGGCTGCCGCCGCCCCCCTGCGCCGCGCCGCCGCCCCTGTTTTTGTATGGATGTATGTATATGGATGTATGTATGTATGTATGGATGGATATGCATGTATATGGATGGATGTATGTGTATGTGTTCATAGATTTTTTTGTTCATAGTTTTTTGTTCATAGCATTTTTAGGCTGTATAGTTTTATTTTTAATGTTTATGGTTAGAAGAGGAGAGGAAAAAATTGTGTTGCAGAAGTTACATTTAAGGTTAGTTGATTTATATTAGTGCATTTTAGGTTATTAGTTCTACTGTTAGAACATTTAAAGTTAGTAAAACTTAATAAAACTACTTTATTTTATTTATAGTAAGTGCTTAGTAGTTGAACTAGTTGATTTAATAAAACTACTTTATTTTACTATACATAGAAGTAGTTTATTTTTAGTAAGTATTACTTTATTTTATTTATAGTAAGTGCTTAATTAGTAGTTTAACTAGTTGATTTAATAAAACTACTTTATTTTACTATAGAAGTAGTTTATTTTTAGCAAGAAAATTAATAGAACTAGTTTATTTTTTTAGTTCAAGCAATTATTCCCGCATTGACGTCGACGATGCCTATCCCACATCCTCGTCGTCGACTCGGCGGAGG
Organism: Aegilops bicornis; assembly: GCA_021605145.1. Taxonomy (NCBI): domain Eukaryota; kingdom Viridiplantae; phylum Streptophyta; class Magnoliopsida; order Poales; family Poaceae; genus Aegilops; species Aegilops bicornis. The sequence continues at coordinate 810,180,858 of CM038673.1, forward strand.
AGGCCGGCTTGATCAGAGGGGCCATGTCGGGGACTGGGCTCCGCCGGGCTGGTATTGGGAGGTGCCACCTTCCGGGGGGCATAGGTTGGTGAGGAGCCAGCCCGTCGTTGACCCGATCCTTGTTTGGTGGCGGTCGCGTGGGCCAGTGATGGTGCCGAGGCTTCCGGACACCGCGGAGGTGGTACGTCACCGTGTCAGCGAGGAGGACGAGCACGTCCGTCGCTACATGGTTGCGTTGGAGGGCAGGTTCGACAATACCTGGCAGCTTCTTCAGGGATCTCATTGGAGTGATCCTGTGATGGTTCCTTCTCTTTGGGTGTCCACCGCCCGCGCCGATACCCGTCGGGCGCTACGGTTCTAGCTGTACTAGCGATTTTATATGTATAATAGTATTCGAGGTGTATTAGTGATAATATTCGACGATGTACGGATGCAAGAGATGATGTAGTTTTGCTTATAATTGAATGTATCCTAATTTGAATACTACTTTATTTTGCGATTTGATTTTGCTTATTGAATGCTCAAATTGGAAAACTACTCCTACTTTGAATGCTAAAATTAGAGAGCACTATGCAAGGCGTATGCATATGATTAGTTGATAGCTTATAGGGTTTTTGTTTTCGCAGAAATCTAGGAGCCCCCCTCCATCATCCCCGCCGTCGTCCCCATCACCGACCCCCTCCGACCTCGAGGTGAGACCAGCCAAATCTCCATGTCAATATGAGTCCTATAATATGAGTCCTCGGGTTGACTTTAAGTCTGTCGAGTCTCCACCATATATGAAAGGACGAAGAATCCCAACTGTTGTCGTGGGGGTAGCTTCTCCTTTGTTCCGATGATGAATAATAATGATCTAACTTAGGTTTTTTAGTACATATATTTAATTGTAGATGTTTAATATTTGAATTATGAACATAGGAAATGTCGTACTCGGACGATTTAAAGTCTCCCGGGAGTGCGACCGTGCCACGACAACCGAGGTCAAGTCGACAGGCCTCACCGGACGAAGATCGGCACTTCAGCATTAAGTCGAGGAGACCTTCGATGTTGAAACGCCATATGACGATTTACAAGTATTATTTTTTCGTAATTAAGCACGACTTCAAATATTTCAACGTGTACATTTCATCTTTTACAATTCGACTAGCTTATCCCATGCCATGCAAGACGCTATGTGTTGGAGAGGATGGGTTTTGAAGACCATGAAAGTTTCGAAACAAAGAAAATTCACCTAAGGACCCATCATGGTGTGGATTTTGAAGTAAAGCTATACAATTCTGAGAGCGTAACCCATTTTGGTTGCAAAAAATGGGAAGCACTATGCAAGATGTATGGTTTTGATGAGGGTATGCTTGTCACCATGGATCTTGGTGATCTTGAAATCGAGCAAGACAATATGGACATTTGGGTCCTTGTTGATACGCCTCCAATCCTACCACTATGTGAGTTTCTCAAACATAGTTATTAGCTAATTTATATTATTTATTTCAAAATAGTTGACAGCTTATTTCCATTGACAGCTTATTTTGATTGTTCAAACAATGTGCGGAACATGGTAGACAAAACCTATCAGGGGGAAAATCATCTGGCCGGATTTTGTACTGATATTGAGAATTACAATATCTACAATCAAACTCCTCAACATTATGGTCAATACGTGCCACTAGTGCATGTGTTGAACTACGGTAACTACCATGGAGATACCCTGGTAAGATTTTTTACTGTTACAACATCCGCGCATGTTTTGCATACTTCTAAAACTAGTACATCATTGCTAACTATGAAGTTATTACTATGTTTTTCAACAGAGAATCCCAGAGGATTGTGTGCCTCATTTGATGTATCAGAATGGCAGCCTTCGTGTTTTGAACATATACCCAGGTCATCCTACGAATCTCAACTGTCCATAACGGATTTATCAAAGAAGTGGAGACATGCTAATCAAAAAATGGAAAAAATGTATGGACAGTCGTAAGGAGGTTCTTGGAAGCAAAAGGAAGCGAAGCGCAAGAATTGGAGACAGGATGATCTTCATTCTCCATAATGGAGAGTCAGGGTCTATATTGTTTTATGCTATTTTATCTTAAAGAGGGTATTTAGGTCCTACCTAATACTGATGATCATGTGCTAAGAACAATTAAGTAGGGTTGGTTCGATGACTATCAGGATGATGATCGTATGACTTGTTATTAATAACGAGTAGAAGTTGTATGATGATGATTAGTAGGACTTGTTATTATAATGATGCATGATGCGAGCATGAAGAGTTATTATATATCTGTGGGTGAAATGAACGTGGATTGGATTGAAGTGAAGGCAACATGCATGTGGTGCATGTCGAAAGTAGTACAATCCAAACTTGATCAAGTTAGGATTAGTATTACTTTCGACATGCACCACATGTTGCCTCACTTCAATCTAAGTCATGTTTAGGCATAGCAGTAGTAGTAGCATGGGGATAAGAGAGGACACATCTCTCTATTAGCTACCTATAACAACCTAAATTAACCCCCAAAACCCCTAAACCACCTCCTTTCAAAAAAATAGCCCCTGAAATGCTGACGCGTGGAAGCTTATTGGTCCCGGTTGGTGCTACCAACCGGGACCAAAGGCCCTCGTGCCTGGGCTCGCCGGAGCTGCCACGTGGAGGCCCATCTGTCCCGGTTCGTGTAAGAACCGGGACTAAAGGGCTAGGGCATTAGTAACGACCCTTTAGTCCCGGTTCAACAACCGGGACTAAAGGCCCTTACGAACCGGGACAAATAGCCCTTTTTCTACTAGTGTTAGTTAGCTAGTGGTTTAGGCCAGATTAAAGAAATTTGACCTCGTGGATGCATGAGGCCTTTTTCAGACTAAATATATTTTGCACATGCATGTTGAGAACAAATTAATTGGCAAAAGGAACAAATACCACTACTAGGGAAAACCTTATACACAGAACTTTAGCAATAACGCGGGTCAAAAAAGCACGCTGGTGATAAGTAGCAGTAGCGCGCTTGTGCAAACCGCTCTGCAGATAAAGTTCTAGTAGTAGCGCATCTTGTTGTAAACACGTTACTACTAAAATTCCCACGGCTTAGCCGATAGGCAACACATAGTAGTAGCGACCTATATCGAACCGCGCTACCGCTACTTTCTTTGTAGCAGCGCGTTTTAATCTAAACTCGCTACTGCTAAAGGATATAAAATTAAATGGAAAGCAAATAGAAAGGTAATTGAAAATGAAAGAAATAGAATAAGGTGAAAGGAAAAAAATAAAATGTGAAGAAAACTAAATGAAAAAGGGAAAAAGAGAAAGGAGTAGCAGTAGCGTGTATCCCAGAACGCGTTGTAGCTAACGTAGCAGTAGCGCGCTTTCTGGAACGCGCTACTGCTACTTCTGACTTAACCACGGGGTTCATCCTTCCCCACGGCCACTTCCCCCAAATCCAACTCTCCACTCTCGCCGCCGCCGCCGTCGCCGCCACGCCTCTCCGCACACCCTCTACGCCGCCCCCGACCCCAGATTCAACGCCGCCCCCGCCCCCGACCTCAACGCCGCCCCGGACCCCGACCTCGACGCCGCCTGCCCCTCCCTCGTCGCAGGCACCCGAGGTGAGCACGCCTGCTCCTCCCTCTCCCCTACCTCTGCCTAGGGTTTCTTTATATTTTAGTTGCATCAAATTAGTTAGGGTTCATGTAAGGGTGGAAACGAATCGGATGCGGATGAGGCTCAAATGAGTTAGGGTTCATGTAAGGGTGGAAACGAATCAAATTTCTAAGATGAATCATAAACGAGTAAAATTTGACCACTTATTTCACTTTATAGTTGGATAATTGGAATATCTGCTACCACTTTCCACCCCTATAGGTTCATCAAATTAGATGGTAATTAGGGCAGTAGTTCCTAGGTACTAATTAGTTAGTAAGAACTAGGTACTAATTAGGTACTAGTTTATTTTTTATAGTAAGTTTATTTTTAGTAAGAACTAGTTGAATTAATAGAACTAGTTAGTAAGAACTTGTTGCTATTTTTTTAGTTAAAGCAATTTTTCCCGCATCGACGTGGCGATGCCTATCCCGCATCCTCGCTGTCGCTGGCCGGGCGGAGGACTACACCTGCTTGACCAGATGGGCCATGTCCGGGACCTGGGCTCACTTGAGGTGGTACTAGGAGGCGCTACCTACCGGGGGGCGTAGGTTGGTGAGCGGTCGCGTGGGCTAGTGACGGTCCAGAGGCTCGAGGACCCCGCGGAGGTGGTGCGTCACCGTGTCAGTGAGGAGGACGCGTGATACGTCTCCGTCGTATCTACTTTTCCAAACACTTTTGCCCTTGTTTTGGACTCTAACTTGTATGATTTGAATGGAACTAACCCGGACTGACGCTGTTTTCAGCAGAATTGCCATGAAGTTGTTTTATGTGCAGAAAACAAAAGTTCTAGGAATGACCAGAAACACCACGGACCATCTAAGAAAAAAAAATAAAAAATCCTCACCAAAGATGAAGACCAGGGGCCCACACTGTCCACGAGGGTGGGGCACGCCCCTCCGGGCGTGCCCCTACCTCGTGGGCCCCTGGACACCCTCCGACGCCAACTCCAACTCCATATATTGGCTTTCGTGAAAAAAAATCAGAGAGAAGAAATCATCGCGTTTTACGATCGGAGCCGCCGCCAATCCCTAATCTCTCTCGGGAGGGCTGATCTGGAGTCCGTTCGGGGCTCCGGAGAGGGGGATTCGTCATTGTCGTCATCATCAACCATCCTCCATCACCAATTTCATGATGCTCACCGCCGTGCGTGAGTAATTCCATCGTAGGCTTGCTGGACGGTGATGGGTTGGATGAGATTTATCATGTAATCGAGTTAGTTTGTTAGGGTTTGATCCCTAGTATCCACTATGTTCTCAGATTGATGTTGCTATGACTTTGCTATGCTTAATGCTTGTCACTAGGCTCCGAGTGCCATGAATTCAGATCTGAACCTATTATGTTTTCATGAATATATGTGTGTTCTTGATCCTATCTTGCAAGTCTATAGTCACCTATTATGTGTTATGATCCGACAACCCCGAAGTGACAATAATCACATACTTCTCGGTGATGACCATAGTTTGAGGAGTTCATGTATTCACTATGTGCTAATGCTTTGTTCCGGTTCTCTATTAAAAGGAGGCCTTAATATCCCTTAGTTTCCAATAGGACCCCGCTGCCACGTGAGGGTAGGACAAAATATGTCATGCAAGTTCTTTTCCATAAGCACGTATGACTATTTACGGAATGCATGCCTACATTACATTGATGAATTGGAGCTAGTTCTGTGTCACCCTATGTTATGACTGTTACATGACGAACCGCATCCGACATAATTATCCATCACTGATCCGGTGCCTACGAGCTTTCCATATACTGGTTTACGCTTATTTACTTTTGCTACTGTTACAATCACTACAAAAATACCAAAAACATCACTGATCCGGTGCCTACGAGCTTTCCATAGGGACCGTTACCGCCACTATCATATTACTTTGCTACTAAACACTTTGCTGCAGATACTAAGTTTCCAGGTGTGGTTGAATTGACAACTCAGCTGCTAATACTTGAGAATATTCTTTGGCTCCCCTTGTGTCGAATCAATAAATTTGGGTTGAATACTCTACCCTCGAAAATGTTGCGATCCCCTATACTTGTGGGTTATCAAGACCTTTTTCCGGGCGCTGTCTTTGGGGGACATAGCTCTATTCTTTGAGTCACTTGGGATTTATATCTGCTGGACACTATGAAGAACTTGAAAGACGCTAAGACAACAATTTATCCCTCAACTACGAGGGCAGGTAAGGAACTGCCATCTAGCTCTGCACTTGATTCAACTTCTGTTATGAGTAAGCTAGCGACACCTAAACCTGCTTCTGCTATTCGTTCCGATATGTCGCATGTTATTGATGATGCCACTTCTACTATGCATGATACTTATGATGATACTACTTCTATGCTTGATACTACTGTGCCCATTGGTGAATTTCTAGATGAACAATTTTCTACGTCTAGAGAAAGAGAAACTATTGAAACTAAATACAATGATGAAAGTGATGATGAAGATATGCCTGCTATTCCCGAGGGTTATCTTTTTGATGCGGAATCTTCTGCAACTATTTTTGCTTGCCAGGATAGATACGAACTTAAGAGGCTGCTAGTTAAATGGAGTAAAGAATCTCTTAGAGATAGGATGAGACCTGACCCTGCTTTTGCTACTTCACCTATCTGTGTTCCTGATAAGGATTATGAATTCTCTGTTGATCCTGATATAATTACTTTGGTTGAATCTGATCCTTTTTATGGCTATGAATCTGAAACTGTTGTGGCACATCTTACTAAGTTAAATGATATAGCTGCCCTATTTACTAATGATGAGAGATCGCGCTACTTTTATATACTCAAAATATTTCCGTTCTCATTAAAGGGTGATGCTAAGATATGGTTTAATTCTCTTGATCCTTGTTGTGTGCGTAGTCCCTGTGATATGATTTATTACTTCTCGCTAAATATTTCCCTGCTCATAAGAAACAAGCTGCTTTGAGGGAAATATACAACTTCGTGCAAATTAAAGAAGAGAGTCTCCCACAAGCTTGGGGGAGGCTTCTCAAGTTACTTAGTGCTTTGCCTGATCATCCTCTTAAGAAACTTGAAATACTTGATATCTTTTATAATGGACTAACCGATGCTTCCAGAGATTACCTGGATAGTTGTGCTGGTTCTCTTTTCAGGGAAAGAACACCGGATGAAGCTGCAATTCTATTGAATAATATGTTGACAAATGAAAATAATTGGGCACCTCCTGAGCCAACTCCCGAACCAGCTCCTGGGCCAATTACTGAGCCTATTCCTAAACCAACTCCGAAGAAGAGAGGTGTTCTATTTCTCAGTCCTGAAGATATGCAAGAGGCAAAGAAATCTATGAAAGAAAAAGGTATTAAAGTTGAAGATGTTAAGAATTTACCTCCTATTGAAGAAATACATGGTCTTAATCTACCGCCTGTTGAAGAAACTTATGATATTGATCCATTACTTATTGAAGAACCTCCTGATCCCGATATCCCGACACAGGTAGTAAAGGTAAATTCTCTCTATAGATATGATAAAGCTGAAGTCCCTCCTACTAAAATTGCTAGTCAGTGCTTGGATGAGTTTGATAACTTTATGTTTAAGCAAGATGACTTTAATGCTTATTTTGGTAGACAATTAAAACAGAATACCTTTATGATTAAACGCTTGGGTGATTATATGGCTAATATTAGAGGTGAACTTAAACTTGTTAGCAAACATGCTTCTATGGTTACCACTCAAGTAGAACAAGTACTTAAATCTCAGAAAGAAGTGCTTGATGAAATGAATAGTAAGAAAAAATGATTATGCTGTTAGAGTGGCTACTAGAACTGGTAGAATGACTCAGGAACCTTTGTATCCTGAAGGACACCCTAATAGAATCGAGCAAGATTCTCAGAGAAATAATATTGAAATGCCTAGTTGTTCTAAAAGGAAGAAAAAAAATTGATAGGACTTTGCAAACTTCTAGTGAACCTATTGCTGAATCACCTGATAATCCAAATGATATCTCTATGTCTGATGCTGAAACACAATCTGGTAATGAACATGAACCTAGTGAAAATGTTAATGATGATTTTCTTGATGATGCACAACCTAGTAATGATAATGATGTAGAAGTTGAACCTGCTGTTGATCTTGATAACCCACAATCAAAGAATCAACGTTATGATAAAAGAGACTTTGTTGCTAGGAAACATGGTAAAGAAAGGGAACCATGGGTTCAGAAACCCATGCCTTTTCCTCCGAAACCATCCAAGAAAAAGGATGATGAGGATTTTGAGCGCTTTGCTGAAATGATTAGACCCATCTTTGCGTATGCGATTGACTGATATGCTCAAAATGAATCCTTATGCCAAATATATGAAAGATATTGTTACAAATAAAAGAAAGATACCAGAAGCTGAAATTTCCACCATGCTTGCTAATTATACTTTTACGGGTGGAATACAAAAGGAACTTGGAGATCCAGGAGTACCTACTATACCATGCTCCATTAAGAGAAATTATGTTAAAACGGCTTTATGTGATCTTGGAGCCGGTGTTAGTGTTATGCCTCTCTCTTTATATCGTAGACTTGACTTGAATAAGTTGACACCTACTGAAATATCTTTGCAAATGGCTGATAAATCAACTGCTATACCTGTCGGTATTTGTGAGGATGTGCCTGTTGTGGTTGCAAACGTTACTATTTTAACGGACTTTGTTATTCTTGATATTCCGAGGGCGATAGTATGTCTATTATTGTTGGAAGACCTTTCCTTAACACTGCAGGGGCTGTTATTGATTGCAACAAAGGCAATGTCACTTTTCATGTTAATGTTAATGAGCACACGGTACACTTTCTGAGGAAACAACCTCAAGTTCATAGTATCAACTCTATTGGAAAAATTCCATCGATTATATTTGGAGGTTTCGAATTTCCTCTCCCTACTGTCAAGAAGAAATATGATATACTTATTATTGGGGATGTCCATATCCCCGGTGAGGTAACATAGTGTTATTCGAAATTTCTCCGGTTCCATGTTAATTGGAATGAGTTTGTTAACAAGACTAGATCAACCTTGTTAGTGGATTCTTTTTTATGAGCATGAGATGGATGGAACTAGAAGCACAACCTTCTGTACCCTCTTTATATTTTCTGTTACTTAGTAGAAATAAAGTAAAATAGTATTTTTCTGTCTGTTTCCTGATTTATCCGTGCAATATAAAAATATCCCGAAAATAAAAGTCCTCAGAATGCCATGCCAATTTAATATGATTTTTTCAGGAATATTTGAGGATTTACTGTGCAAAAATTACCGCGGGGGGAGCTGCCACCTGGCCACGAGGGTGGAGGGCGCGCCCCCCTGCCTCGTGGCCCCATACTTATCCCTGCACCCATCTTCTTCCTCTGCCTCACACAAACCCGAAAAACCAACTCAAGCTCGTGTTCCAGCCACTTTTGCTGTGATCTTCGATCTCCTTGCTCAAAGCACCTCTCGTAAAACTGCTTGGGGAGATTGTTCCTTGGTATGTGACTCCTCCATTGGTCCAATTAGTTTTTGTTCTAGTGCTTTATTCTCTGCAAATTTGTGCTGCATAGGTGACCATGTTCTTCAGCTTGCATGTCAAATTTATATGGTTCCAAGTAGTTCTAATGCTTGATATAGGCTCTAGGCACTTGTAGGAGTAGTTGTTATCAATTTTATTGAAGTTGGTTCACTTTTGTTTGAAGTTACTAAAAATTTCAGAATTTTTTCAGAGAAAACAATATGTTTAGGAAGATGTTCCAAGGTGGTTCTTCAAGGAAGCAAGGTCCCAGGCTTGCAATGCATGATGCTGACGAGGAACCACCAAGAGACGCTCCTGTGAGGCCCTGTGAATGGCCTTCGGAAAATTTTATGGATCAAGCGGTAATCAAAGAAGAATTTAACGCATATTTGCGTAATGCTGGTCTTGAGGACTTTCAAGCTGACAAATGTCCCCAGTATCATGATCTCACAAGTTCATTTGTGGGGAGGTTTGAGTTTTCATCTTCGCGTAATTCTCCTTCAGTCATTTTTGACCTTTATGACAAATCCTATACCATGGACTTAGAGGACTTCACTTTTGCTTGCAAACTTCCATCTTGGGGTAGTGTCAGGGATCCCCCTAAATCTGAATATAGAGACTTTCTTGCTAGAATAACTGTGGGGGAATCTAGAGATATAACGCAAGCCACTATAGGGAGCATTCACTTTTCTGCTATACATTATTTTGCTCTCTTCATAGGTAGATGCATAAATTCTAAGGATGAAGCATGTCACATGTGTGCCCCTGATCTCAGCATTCTCAGAAGTGCTGTGTTAGGAGACCAATCTTATCATATGGGAGCCATTGTAGCTCGTTGGTTGCATCATAATAGACATAACGGAGATTTCTTTGGAGGAATTTATGCAACCTGCTTAGCTAATTTTCTTGAGATAGACATTCGTGAGGGTGATATGGAGTTACCCCCTACTTATTTGGATTTTGATTCTATGGTTTCCCACCAGTTTGTTGAGAGGACTGAACCACCTCTCCAGTATCGACTAATCTTTAACAAACGACATATGTTGTCCATGTTACTCTTCCTGCTCCTACCTTCTTTGATTTTCAGACAAAAGGTAGATATATTATTACCAGAGAGGAGTCAGATGAGTACGAGAGGAGAGCGGAGGCGGCTCGATGCCACGCTGCAGCTCAGGAGGCGATAGCCGCTGCATCACAGTACGACCCCAGCTACACCTACGGGTATCCGCCAGGCTATCCCTGGCAATGAACCAACTTAGGCCAAAAGCCTAAGCTTGGGGGAGTACGTATTTCCCACCGACATTACATTTATGTTCACACACACTTACTGCTAGATGTCGGTGCTCATACTTTTTCACTGTATTATCCATGCTAATTTATTTTCTTTTTCCTGCTTTCTTCTTGTGTGTTTAATAAACCTTAAGAACAATAAAAAAAAATTAGTAGTAGTTTATTTTTCCTGTTGTAGTAGTAATTAAAAAGAAAACCCAAAAAAAAAATTTCCCGTTCTTCTTTTGCTTCTTGGGAGCTTTCCCGTGTAAATAGTTTTTATTTCTTTTCTTTTCTTTGGGGGTCAGTAGGAGAAGACCATGATTAAATTTTTTTTTAGAAACTTGACAGTAGGGGGAAAACCTCTACAGTTTTTTCATATATCTATATAAATGGGATGTTTACATAGATATGGTATCCAGCCAAGTTACAAGGTGCACCTGTTGCACCTAGTGTGCATGTAGGGAATACTAAGACAATGCAATTTATTGGCTATACAATGGAGTTAGAAAAATTGATAAAAGCAGCTGCACGCGCTGCTTGAACTCTATGTTGAAGAAGCTTGAGGTCCTCTTTGAATCGTGTCAACCAGGTCTCCACCGTAGGGGGCACTCCTCTGTAATACTTGTTGTTTCTCTCCTTCCAAATGCTCCAAGCCGCGGTTAGGAAAGTTTCAAAGAAGAAAGGGTTTGGCCAGGAGGCTTTTGTAGTTTGAAGAAGATCAAGTCGGTTGTCAAAAGGGGCCCAGACGATGTGGAGCTTAGCCCAGCAACTTTGACTGAACGGGCAAGTAAAGATCATATGGTCAACGGTTTCCTCGACATGTTGGTCACATAGAATGCAATCAAAAACACCACCAATGTTATAATGCCTCCTTTTGAGCATGTTGCGTGTGTTGAGCCTGGCAAGGAAGAGTAACCAGCTGAAAACTTTGATATTCATGGTACACCGTGATTTCCACAGATATTGGAAGGCATGGTGTGCCTCCCCATCCCTGAAATAATTGTTATAGTAATCCTTAGGCCGATAGGACGCCGAACCCCACGAGTAATGCCATACATCATGCAACGAGGTCGAGGGAGATATCCAATGAGGCACTACTAGGAAAAGGCCTACTAATGGCGCACCGGTTTTGCCTACTAATGGCGCACTACCGGTGCGCCATTAGTAGCACGCCATTAGAATTTTTTACTAATGGCGCACCACTGGTGCGCCATTAGTATCTGGTATACTAATGGCGCACCTGGCAGTGCGCCATTAGTATGTAACTCCATGCGCCATTAGTATGCCTCCCGGGGGGCCATATGTAACCATGTGCTTTGTCACACTAATGGCGCACTCTGCCTTGATGCGCCATTAGTATCCTTTGGCATACTAATGGCGCACTCTGCCTTGATGGGCCATTAGTATGAATATTTGGTTTTTTTTGCTTTTCTGATTTTTGCACAGGTTACAAAATATATTATTGGACAGAATATAGACAGCAGCACACAGCAACATCAAATTCATCGAATACAATAGAAGATTAGTCCCCGAATACAATTCATCATATTAGTCTCCGAATTCAAAAGACCGAACAAAGATAAAACATTACAAGTCGATATCGATCATCTAAACTACCATCATCAGTGTGTGCGCCGCCATCATCAGTGGTGGCATCCTCGGCGGCACCATCAGTGGTGTCATCCCCGACGCCACTAGGGGTTGTGTAATCAGGATCGGTGTCTTCCGCGGCGTCCTCATAGCGGTGAGGTTGTTCCTCCATCTCCTGGGACAGCTCCCAGAATTGCTTGCCGCCCGAACTACCAGCCTCATCGTTTGGGCCATGTTTCGCTCTAAATAGGAAAAAAGTTTGGTCAAAAAGTTGGTTATTGTCAAGGAACAAGATCATGGTCTCATCATTTAGGGTTTGTCGACACCGGGGCACCCTAAAAGCCTAAGCTTTCATCATTTAGGGTTTGTCGACGCCGAGGCACCCTAAAAGCCTAAGCGTACATCATTTAGGTTCTCATCGACACCGAGGCATCCGGGGCAGCCAAGTTAAGTTTTCATTATTTAGGGTTTATCGATGCCGAGGCACCCTAGGTTGGGCCTAATCACTTGGCACTAATCACTTGGCTCTATTGCCACCTATGTTGGGTTTATCATCTAGGGTTTATCGATGCTAAGGAGAATTCTAAGTTGGGCCTAATCACTTGGCTCTATTGCCAACTATGGTTTAATGCAGCAAGAATGGCGGGCAATTGATCCTACTTAACTAAGTACTAAGATACCCCTGCCCATGCATTAGTCGCAAGTACCCCATATGTCCTATTTTTAGCAAAGTCATGCTAAAATTCACGGAAAATTTCAGCATGACCTTTGCTGAAAATAGGACATATGGAGTACCCGAATTTGCCGGAACGGAAGTTAATCAACATTCCAACAAACTCAAGGGCCTCTCGGGGTACCTGCAAATTCATCACGACACGATGGTCGGAGACATGACCTTTGCAAAATGGTCGGAGACATGATGGTCTTTCTCAATGTGATCAATTGATGGATCAACACATAAAACATGTCCAATAAGTATGATTTATAGAGTCAACACCAAGATGAATATATATAAAGTTTTTCTTCATCAGCCAGGCCCATGCAAGTAATCGCATCCAGCAACTATTTCTGCTACTCAGAACTAACTACACTCTGTATTTATAGATTCATTTCAGATGAGATCAGATTGAGCTCCAACTGTAGCTGCAGCTGAGGGATCCATGAGCCATCATGCCAGCCAGCCAGGAAATAAACTTTACTTTCCAAAGGAAATAAAAATACAATGCATACATATATACTTAAGCAGGTAGATAGATAGATAGATGGATAGATGAGCATGTTCAGTTTACAAGAATGAATATAAACAAGCAAAGAATGCATGCAAGTTTAAAGTAAAACGTTTGATTAATGCAAGTACTCCTCTTGCTCTCTACTTTCTCTCTTCTCTTCTTGATTAATTAACTGAATTTTCATGATGTTGTTGTTAACTGAATTTTAATCAGCTGCTGAAGAACACCTTCAGTTTCGTCAGATATAGGTGTAGTTTTCAGTCTCTGTCAGTTTCATCAGAGAAGTTTGCTTTCAGTTTCAAATAATCCGAGCTGCGCCTCGGTCGTAGTTTGTTAGGTTTCTCCGCGGCCCTGACCCGACCATGGGATGGCACGAACTAGACGGTCATGGCTGCATCCCAGGTGACGCGCGGGGAGCGCTGGGATGGCAGTGCTCACGACCCGGAAGTGGCCTAGTTTCTCGTTTTCTGTTAGTTGTGTAATCGCTGAATAAGAAGAGAAATAGAGAGCAGAAAAGTTGCGAAGTTGAACGCGGGACAAAGGGCATGACTTTTGAGTTTTCGAGGCAACTCCCACGCCTCCCCTCCGTAGTTTTCGAGGGCCCACGTCTCCCCTCAAAGGGCAGGACGTTTGAGTTTTCGAGGCAACTCCCCGCCTCCCCTCCACCGGGCAACTCCCCACGACGCAGAGGGGTTTTCTTCCCACGCCCGTAACTCCCTCCTATTCCATTGCCGCTCCATCTTCCTCCCTCTGCCTCCCTCCTCATTCCATTGCCGCTCCATCTTTCTCCCTCTACCTCCCTCTGCCTCCAGCATCAAGCACTCCCCTCTGCCTCCACCATCGCTGGCCAGGAGGGCAATGGCGGAGGAATCGTGGAGCAACTCCCCTCCATCTGCCAAGAGAATGGCGGAGGCATCGTGGAGCAACTCCCCTCCGCCTGCCAAGCATCACCGTGGTGAGGCGTCTGGCAAGGAGCCGCTGGTGGTCGACGACGACGTTCAGGTCCCCGGGCAGAAGCGGGACAACACCGTGCCGCTCAAGGTTGATATCCACCTGAAGGAGCCGCTGGATGTCGTATGCACCAGCAATCCGCACGGCCGACAAGATGATCCGCAAGATGAGGAGGAGGCTCGGCGGCATGCTTTCTCGGAATATCGGCGTTGATGTCGAGTATACCAGGAAGACAAACCTCCGCAAATAGCTGCAGTTCTGCAGTTATGCGTGGAGGATCTCATCCTGGTAAACCACATCACCGCTGCAACCAAATGGTAAAAACATCCAGTTCTGAAGTAGTTTTTTGGTGATCATACAAAATGTTGTCTACAAGTTTTTGTGATCATTTAGTAGCTGTTATGAATGTTGTCTTGTAATGCAAAAGATTGGAAAAAAATACATCATTGAGATGTTATGCTTGCTGTTTTGATCATACAGAATGTTGTCTTGTAGTTGTTGTGATCATTTAGTAGTTGTTGTGATCATACTGTTTTAACTGAATTTTGGTCGAATCAAGATGCTATTTTAACTGAATTTTGCTTCAACTGAACCCATTTTAATTCTGTAGTTTCTGAAGTTTTGGAGTAGATGAATTTGAATGCTAAAGATTATTTTGAATGTTGTCTTGTAATGCAAAAAGATTGCAAAAAAATACATCATTGAGATGTTATGCTTGCTGTTTTGATCATACGTAATGTTGTCTTGTAGTTGTTGTGATCATTTAGTAGTTGTTGTGATCATACTGTTTTAACTGAATTTTGGTCGAACTGAAGATGCTATTTTAACTGAATTTTGCTTCAACTGAACCCATTTTAATTCTGTAGTTTCTGAAGTTTTTGAAGTAGATGAATTTGAATGCTAAAGATTATTTTGATGCAGGCCCATGGAACTCCGCCCGCTCCTGCAGGAGAAGAAGTCGTACACCTTTGTTGGCTTCTGCATTGGAGGCGACAAGGAGAAGCTGAAGTTGTCTGGTTTGGAGATCAACCCGGACAAAGTACGTCGACTTGCAGCGCAAATGGAGAGTTCCAAACAATGGAAAGAAGTGGCAGTCTTTGGCTGAGTTTGCAGCCAGCCTCATACACCCATCCTACTCAAAAATGAAGCAGAAGATCGACAGGAATTCGGGCCACCTACTATGGGGGGACAGCCCACTGCCAAACAAGCTCATCGAGTACGCCGCGAAAGATGCATACGTCACCTACGAGGCATGGAAGAAAATCGAAATCACCAAAGAAGGTTTCGAACTCTGGCAAGAGGCGGAGGATCATTGGGATGACCCCTACTCCGGGGGATATTGAGTTGTTTGTGTTATTGGGATGACCCCTACTACCGTGTCTCAGTTTGTAGTTATGTGGTTGAACAAGTTTGCTTTTGTTATGTTGAACAAGTTTGCTTTTGTTATGTTGAACAAGTTTGCTTTTGTAATGATGAACAAGTTTGCTTTGGTTGTCAGTTGACATCAGCTCATCGCTGAGCATGGTTTAGTTTTACCTTTATCTATTTATTATTTAGGCAGAGCTATTCAGGCATGGAAGATATAATCATCCTTATGGTGAGGATCGCAATTGTTTTAGCCTCCAAGTTTCTAATGACACATGATCTTTCCAACCACATAACTTAACTGCAAACATTTCCCCTGTTAATTGTAGTTACACATTCCAACCAATACCTGCAGGTTGTAATTTCATACTGAATGACCATCAATGACTAAGTGAAGCAAATAATTGCTATTCATTTCTTGGCACGCGAGAAGGAAGAGGGGAGAGGAGGCGGAGCTCACCGGGGAGGCGCAAGGAGGCCCTGCGACAGCTTAGTAGCAACAGAGGTGGCCGAAGTTGAGGAAGACAGCGGCGACCCGAGGAAGAAGAGGTGGAGGGGGGGGGGGTGGAGGGGTCGAGCGCCGTCGCGCCCTGGTTCCGCGGCTCGCCGGCCCGGTGTTGAAGCAGATTCTGCCCGCCGCCTTGCCTGTCGCCTCGCACGGTGGAGCTCGAGGGCTGGGAAGGCGAGGGAGGGGGTGGGTGGGTGCGGTGAAGGCGAGGGAGGGGGTGGATTGGGAGCGGACGGCGATGGGGGGCAGGGCAGGGGCTGACTGGGGGCGGCGATGGAGACGGAGGCGCGGGGGCGGCGGCGGCGTGGGTCGGGGCAGCATGCGGGTGGATCTGGTGGCGAGGGAGAGAGGGTCGAAGGGGATCTGGCGAGAGGGAGGGAGGATAGCTAGGGGGAGGGTTCTAATGGCGCACCGTCCAGTCGTGCGCCATAAGTATGACTATTCTAATTGCGCACCAACCCTCGGTGCGCCATTAGAATTTTGTTTTAATCTAGCCCAGTAACCATATCTACAACCTAACCCTATCAACAAGAGAACCCACCCACTAGCCCGACTGGTCAGCACGCAGCACACACACCAGGAGTTCCTGGGTTCGATTCCCAGGCTCCCCAATATTTTTTTTATGCATTTTAAATGTTGTTTTTTATATTTATTTGTGTTTAAATATGTTCAAACTTATTTAAATCATAACAGTAATATTTTTTTTATAAAAACAGTAATAATTTTTAAAAAATATGTTCAAATTTCTTACTTGAAAATATCATCGGCGGCGGCGGTGGAGCGGGGGAGGGTGCGGGGATCGAGATCGAGATGGATGGGGAATCGACATAGAGATGGAGGGGCATCGAGATCAAGTGTCCTCATGAATTCAAAAAGTGCCCATGAAATTTAAAAATATTCATGATATCAAAAAGTGCCCATGAAATACAATCGAGAAATGAAGACTATGATTTAAATACAATCGATCTTAGCTAGCTATCTGTTCACAATCTTCTTGTCCTTCTTTTTTGCAAATGGAGTTCTTCTGTGGAACGGGCGTCCTTTAGGTAGGGTGGTCCTGCTTCTTCTTGTGGTGTGTGCTGCTACTTCATCGTCGTCGTCATGTTCGATCTTCGGGTCGCCTTACTTGTCGAAGTCTTGCTCATTGGCTACTCCATCCATTCCGATGATCTTCCTTTTGCCTCTCCTCACGACAACACGACTGGGCTTTGGCGGGTCGGCAATGAAGAAGCATTGGTCCACTTGGGAAGTCAGTACCCATGGCTCATTTTTCGCGGTGACGCTTATACCATGATCTTGGATTTGGCTTCGGGTATAAACACGACTGGGCTTTGGCATAGTGCGCCATTAGTAGGTTTGCAAAAAGTAAAAAATTATATACTAATGGCGATTGTCTTGGTCGTGCGCCATTACTCTTTCTAACTTGTAAGGGCCCACTTTGCCATCCCTGCGCCATTAGTTTGTATGGAAAAATGGGAAAAAAAATTAATAGTAGTGGCGCACCGTGAGCACGGTGCGCCATTAGTGTCTTCCACACTAATGGCGCATGAGCAACCGGTGCGCCATTAGTATATAGTAGTGGCGCACTTTTACCTGGTGCGCCATTAGAATCAGTCCTATCTATAGCCCTTTTCCTAGTAGTGAGGAGGGGAGTGCATATCTTGGATATCATCAAGCGCTTGCAGTGAGACAGGTAGGTGAAAGGTTTCATGCAAATCCGTACAATTCATTGCCTCAGCGACAGAGATGTCTTCGTGGATGGCAAATGAGAAGGCACGAGGGTGGGATAATTGGAGGATTTCCTCCTTCCACAGATCTTTCCAAAAAAGCGTCGTCTTGCCGTCAACCACCTGAACAGATGTGATCCCGCGGAAAATTGGGGTGAGCTTTAAGATGTCTTTCCACCAGAACGAGCCAACAGCGTCAACTGCATGAGGTATTTTATCCACGTAGTGATTGTCCCAAATGAGATTCACCCAGGGAATATCCAGCTTGTTGAAGAATTTGTGCAGGAACTTTAGCAGCAGAGCCTCATTATGAATCTTTAAGTTGATCACACCAAGCCCTCCGTTTTTCTTGGGCCGGCAGACTAAGTCCCAAGCGGCCAGAGAATTACATTTGTCCCCTTGCTCTATTTTCTTCGTCCAAAGGCATCGACGTCTGATTTTGTCAAGGATGTCAATGAGTTTAGGAGGGAACTTAAGTGTGCACATGGCAAAAACAAGGAGCGACGTGACCGATGCATTTAACCATGATTAAATTGTTGAAGTGGCTCTTATATGCATCATTTTTTATTTAACCAAGAGCCCATATTGCCTTGTCTTCTCCTGTTTATTGAATGCTCGCAGATTCCAGCTTAGTCCAATGCACGTATTCTCTTATTATTATTCACACCGTTCGGTCGTGCAAGTGAAAGGCAATTATGATGACATATATGATGGACTGACTGAGATGGGAAAAGCTGGTATGAACTCGACCTCTTTTGTTTTTGTAAATATGATGAGTTCATCGTTCTTGATTCAGCTGATTATGAATAAACATGTTTGCAATGACAATTAGAGATCATAGTTGCTTGTGACATGCTTTATTAGCTATGAGTTATAATGGTTTACCTTGCGTGCCAACATGCTATTGAGATGATTATGATGTGGTATGATAGGGTGGTATCCTCCTTTGAGTGATTGAAGTGACTTGACTTGGCACATGTTCACGCATGTAGTTGAAACAAATCAACATAGCCTTCACGATATTTATGTTCATGGTGGATTATATCCTACTCATGCTTGTATTCAATGTTTATTAATTTTAATGCATGTTCATGACTGCTGTCGCTCTCTAGATGGTCGCTTCCCAGTCTTTTGCTAGCCTTCACTTGTACTAAGCGGGAATACTGCTTGTGCATCCAATCCTTTAAGCCCCGAAGTTATTCCATATGAGTCCACTATACCTTCCTATATGCGGTATCTACCCGCGGTTCCAAGTAAATTTGTATGTGCCAAACTCTAAACCTTCAAATAAACATTCTGTTATGCATGCTCGAATAGCTCATATATCAACTAGGGCTGCCCTTATCTTCCGTGTTAGGCAGGTTATTATCAAGAGGAGTGGACTCCGCTCCTCACTCACGAGAAAATGGCTGGTCACCGGGATGCCCAGTCCCATGCTTTATGCAAACTAAATCAAAATAATTGCAAACAAAACTCCCCCTGGGACCCGTTGAATGTTGGAGCCACACGTTGTTTTGAGCGAGCCATGGATTGACGCTTGTGGAGGAGGGGGAGTATAAACTTTACCATTCTATTTAGGAACCACCTATAATTTGTTTAGCATGGAAGATATCGTCATCTCTTAGTTGTTATGTTGACAATGAAAGTATGCCGCTCAAAATATAATTTATCTCTATTTCAAAATCGAGCTCTGGCACCTCTACAAATCCCTGCTTCCCTCTGCGAAGGGCCTATCTATTTACTTTTATGTTGAGTCATCACCCTCTTATTAAAAGAACTAGCTGGAGAGCACAGCTGTCATTTGCATTCATTATTGTTAATTTATATCGGGTATGACTGTCGTTGTCAAAGCCGGCGGATCTCGGGTAGGGGGTCCCGAACTGTGCGTCTAGGCGGATGGTAACAGGAGACAAGGGACACGATGTTATTACCCAGGTTCGGGCCCTCTCGATGGAGGTAAAACCCTACTCCTGGTTGATTAATATTGATGATATGGGTAGTACAAGAGTAGATCTACCACGAGATCAGAGAGGCTAAACCCTAGAAGCTAGCCTATGGTATGATTGTTGTTCCTCCTCACGGACTAAAACCCTCCGGTTTATATAGACACCGGAGAGGGTTAGGGTTACATAGAGTCGGTTACAAATGGGAGGAGATCTACATCCGCATCGCCAAGCTTGCCTTCCACGCCAAGGAAAGTCCCATCCGGACACGGGATGAAGTCTTCAATCTTGTATCTTCATAGTCCAGGAGTCCGCCAAAGGCTATAGTCCGCCATCCGGACACCCCTAATCCAGGACTCCCTCAGTAGCCCGTGAACCAGGCTTCAATGATGACGAGTCCGGCGCGCAGATTGTCTTCGGCATTGCAAGGCGGGTTCCTCCTCCGAATACTTCATAGAAGATCTTGAACACAAGGATAGTGTCCGACTCTGCAAAATAAGTTCCACATACCACCGTAGAGAGAATAATATTTACACAAATCCAATCTGCTGACGTATTCCGCAGCGTGACATCACACCACGACCAAGCTTTTATTCGAATCGTTTTTACTGTCCCACCTCAGTGCACTTAGCGAGGCGGTTTCCTTGGCACGTCTTGTCGAAGCAGAGATCGTGTCCCCTTATTCCGGGATTCTCATCAATACGGGCGTGGGTAACCCAACCGTGCCATTAATTACGGCGCTTGGGAGATAAGCGAGTTTTACCAGGCTGGTGGGGGCACATAGTTTCGCCCGCCCATATAAGGGGATAAGGATCCACCTTTCTCATATACGCCTTCTTCCTCTGCTTATCCATTTCCGCGCACTCGAGCTCCAGCGCCCAAGTTCGCACATCTTACCTCAACCTTCTCCGGCCATGTCCGGAGCGGGAGGCAAGTGGATGGTCTCCTCCGTCACGGAGGGACACATCAAGAAGCTGAGGAAAGCTGGATACTTGTCCAATGACATCGCGCACCGGCTCCCCGACAAGGGGCAGCTCATCCCCACCCCCAGGCCCCATGAGAGGGTGGTGTTCCTCACCCATTTCCTCCACGGACTAGGTTTCCCACTTCACACATTTGTCCGGGGGCTCATGTTCTACCACAGCCTGGATTTCCATGATCTGGCCCCGAACTTCGTCCTCAACATCTCGGCATTTATCGTCGTGTGCGAGGCCTCCCTCTGCATCAAGCCCCACTTCGGCTTATGGCTGAAGACCTTCAATGTCAAGTCGAAGGTAGTGAGCGGCCAACAAGCAGAGTGCGGAGGCGCCATGGTGGGCAAGATGCCCAACGTTACATGGCTCGAGGGCTCCTTCGTGGAGACCATAAAGGGGTGGCAATCGGGGTGGTTCTACAACACCGAGCCGCCATGACCGAATGGGCAAAGGCCCCAATTCGATCTGGCATCCCCACACGGCTCACCTCCTGGAAAGAGAAGGGCCTGTCGTGGGGTAATTCGGAAGAGCGGACCAGACTCCAAACCTGCATCCAAGACCTGGTGGACAAAAAGCTTAAACTCGTCAACGTAGTCCAGGTCATGCTCATCCGCCGGATCCTCCCGTGTCAACGACGGGCTTTTAACTTATGGGATTTCAACCCGGCCCAGCACCAAACTCTGACCAGGCTCTTTGACACAAAGCACGAGGATGCCTGGAAGGTGCTATTCAAGGGTGCCGAGGTTCCCCCTCCCATCACCGAGGATCGCGGATTTCGCGCGAAGCTCCAAGCCAGCGTAGTAAGCTTATTTTACCCTTTACGGTATACTTGTTTTTCATAGTTTGACTCTATGCGGGGTCTAAGCTCCCGTTCCTTTGACAGGAATGGCAGAAGAAGACCAGACAGATCGACTGTCCGGCTCCTTTGCCCGAAGATCCAGCGGACACCCGCTTGACGGGGTTGCTGGTTCCGGGACCTTACGTGGTGACGGAGAAGAAGGCCAAGAAGAAGGCCACAGGAACTCGAAGGAGTTCCCAGCGCCCGGTGGTGTCGGATTCATCATCTGATGACTCCGAGGCGCACTCCTCCTCTGAAGACGAGGAGGAGGAAGAAGAGGCCTCTCCCCCTCCAGCGGGGGGAGGAATGAAAAGGAAGGCCGCCCAACCGGGTGGGAGGGTCCAAGAAGGGAAGGACCCTTCCTCCGGACTACTCCACCAACGCCGATGATGACGGAGAGGAGTGGCCATCCAAGGCCAAGCCCCTGGAAAAATCGTAAGTATCCGGATACCAGAATAACTCATGGCGTTCCTTTATTGCACAGTATCTTCTGACGCCGAATATAATTATGCAGTCCGCCCAAGGCCGGGCTCGATGCTTCGTCGAGCGGCTCCCTAGGTTCGTCGGATGTGAATAGCACTTCACTTCCGGCCGCCTCCTCTCCTCGCGCTGCGGATGATGCCGAGGTGCCGTCCCAAAAGGGGCCAAGCCAGGAGGAGGTGGTCCTGGAGGTGCCGCAAAGCGACCTCCCGGACTCCAGGCGCAAAGGGGACAAAAACCCCAAGGGATACAAGTCCGGCCCTAGGCCGGACACTGCACCGGAACCTTCAACGGTTCCGGAATCCGGCAGGCGGCCCCCTAGTAAGAAGGGCAAGCCTACGGCGCCGGTGACCTCCGTCCATCCGGAGGCACCGGATAATCTCTTGGAGGTGCTTAACGGCGCCTCCATCGACGAGGAGCACCGCACTATTATGAGTGTGGTGATCCAAAAGGTTCGATCCGCCAAGAGCGGGCTGGATCGAAGCCTGTGCCAGCCTTCTAACAGGCTTTGAGGCATGTATTTAAGATATGTAAAAATATTACCGCATAGACAGTAGCCCCTGATGCTCAGTTTGGTGTTCGGAAAGAAAAGCCGAACTGAGGATCAAAAAGATATACGCAGGAGTCTAACATAAGTATGTCAATATGGGAATGCAGGCTGCGCTGCTGACCTCTGCCGCACTGACTGCGGAGGTCGATGCATTGAAGCAGAGCCTCGAGCGGTCCGAGAACGAGCTCGGCCTTGCCAAGGAGCAGCTCGAAGACAAGGAAGGTAAGTAATACCTTATTTAAGTATATATAAAAGAGATATGGTTCCAAAAAATGACAGGACCAACGTGAGTATTACAGGGGCCACAACCCAGGTGGCAACCCTGAAGGAAGCGTTGTCCAAGGCCGAAGAAAATGCGGCCTTGGAGCGTACCCAACGAGAAAAGCAGGAGGCGCGGGTGGCGGAGGTGCAGCAAGATCTCTAGGATCTCATGAAAAAACACGAGAGCTTGGAGCTTGACAAAAAGACTCGAGAGTCCGAGCTCGCCTCGGCGCTAGAGAGCGCCAAATCTGCCAAGGCCGAAGCCCAAAAAGCCCTCCAAGAAATTGAGGCGATGAAGAAGATAGCGGCGGATAAGGCATTCTTTATGCAAAGCAAGCACGTTAAAGTGAATTAGTTTTTACTTACCCGAGTCCGGAGCTCTCCAAGGGCATTCGCAGATCTTCCCCGGAGTGTGAAAGATGCCGCCACATTCTATAGAGCCGAAGAGGGGAGCTCGACTGAGAAGGTGTTCTGGTGCCAGTATGTTGAGGCCGGACACCCGGTTCCCTTGAGCGACCAGCTGAAGCAGCTGGTCGAGCTTCATAAGGTGGCCGAACAGGACATGCAGGGTCTCATAGTCCGGCTGTGGCCTGGGGAAGCCATGCCTGGAAGCTACTTCGGGCTGGTGAGGCGGCTGGTGGATGCATGTCCATGGCTTTAAGTCATCAAGCGCTCTGTATGCATCGAAGGTGCCCGTAGGGCCCTTGCCCGTGCTAAAGTGCACTGGGGCAAGATGGACGCCAAGAAAGTTGTGACGGATGGACCACCGCCGGGAAGGAGCATCGCAAGCCCGAGATGTCTTATGAGGGCGTCCTGAAGGGTGCCCGCCTTATAGCGGATGAATGCTCCAAAGATGTAATTTTTGAGTAAACTCGCATTTGTGATCCTGTACGCTGAAAACTTGTTCATATGCGCTAAGCAACGCTTTTGAATTTAAAATATTACCTTCTGTGCGGCCGTTTATTAAATTTGAGAGATGGCGAGTAGTCGGCTTCTGCCCCCATGCCACGGGTGCTGGGGTGTTCGGGATAAACTTGAGCGCTCTTTTTCCCATTCTTGGGTCCTTCGAGGGAGGCGCTCAACACAACGAACAAGGCAATCGGACTATAATGCTTGAACACTCTGACTTAGCCATAGAATTCTATAATTTTAAATTTCGGCGAAGCCCCTAGTATTCGGAAGACCGAGCTCGGGGCGCTATCCACGCCTAGGCTGGACAAAGCCGACACCTCGCTCTAAGCGGCATAAGTCTTTAGGGACTCGAAAACCTCTCGAACAGCTACCAGCTCTCGCCCTATCATGATGGTCAGTTTTAGCTTTCTCCAGTGAGGTGCTTAGCCCAGCTCAACCGGGGCACAATCGCAGTGGTTCTCCCAGCGCTACCTTAGCCAATATAACGGAACGTAAGGTACCAAAACATGGGAGCCGGGTAAACCCAACTATTGACCCAAGACATGATTCGGAGCCGATGCATCTAATGCTATAAGTTCAGGGTGCCGCACTCATGAGAGTGTTCGGACTTCTCACACCATATTATGGGGTACGTAAGCCCCTGGTGTATTGGCCGTACCAAAGTGTACGGTTGCATAATGTCATAACTGAACATATTTTTATAAAAAAGCAATGCAATAATAGACGAAAGCTATGTATTGTTTATTCGAAAAGGCTACGGTAAAAGACGGACGATACAAATAGTGCGATAAGCGAGAGATGGGACTATTTGACATGTCCCCCTCCAGGGGCGAGCTACGGGATGATATGTGAAACAAGTATACTGCTCATTACAGAGACCACCTGGATACTCGACGTAGCTTTCTGCCTCCCTGGCTGTTGCATCGTGTGTTCGGTGATTGTACTGCCGGACAGGCCTTCCGTAGAGTGGAGTCCTGAAAGTAAGAAAAAAAAAAGGATGACAAAATCGGGAGCCCCTGGTGCGGTTGAGCCGCATTTTGGGCATGCCGTGGTCGTGACCCTCCCCCTATGTCCATGGTATTTCCAGAGCGTAGTTATGTACGCGTAGTGCTGGTTTCGCAATTTTGCAAGGGCTGGGGTTGGGGCCGCATTGCTACGCTTGCTCGGAACGTGCCAGGCGGTCTTGTTGTTGGTTACTCCGGGCGCGCTTGACGGTGTCCGGACGTTTAATAGCCGGACTGGAGAATTGCCTTGAAAGGCTGCTTTGTACTTCCGCCGCGAGGGCCGCCGTATGCTCCTCCGTTCGGAGAGAGCGTTTAGTGTTTCCATTGACCGTAATGACTCCTCAAGTTCCTGGCATCTTGATCTTGAGGTATGCGTAGTGCGGCACCACATTGAACTTTGCAAATGCGGTTCGTCCGGCAAAGGTATGATAGCCACCATGAACGGGACTATGTCGAAGATTAACTCCTCGCTTCGGAAATTATTCGGGGATCCGAAGACCACCTCAAGTGTAACTGAGCCTGTACAGTTGGCCTCTACACCTGGTATGACGCCTTTAAAGGTCGTCTTTGTGGGTTTAATCCTTGAGGGATCTATGCCCATTTTTCGCACTGTATCCTGATAAAGCAGGTTCAGGCTGCCGCGTCCATGAGGACTCTAGTGAGGTGAAATCCGTCAATGATTGGGTCTAGAACCAATGCGCGAATCCGCCATGGCGGATGCTAGTGGGTGGTCCTTCGATCAAAAGTGATCGGGCAGGAGGACCATGGGTTGAACTTTGGGGCGACTGGCTCCAACGCATATACGTCCCTGAGTGCACGCTTCCGCTCCCTTTTGGGGATGTGGGTTGCGTATATCATGTTCACCGTCCGCACTTGTGGGGGGAAGCCCTTCTGTCCCCTATTGTTCGGTGGCCGGGGATCCTCTTCGTCATCGCTATGCAGCCCCTTGTCTCTGTTTTCGGCACTTAACTTGCCTGCCTGCTTGAACACCCAACAATCCCTGTTGGTGTGATTGGCTGGTTTTTCGGGGGTGTCGTGTATCTGGCACGAGCGATCGAGTATTCGGTCCAAACTGGACGGGCCCGGAGTATTTCTTTTAAATGGCTTTTTCCGCTGACCGGGTTTAGAGCTTCTGAATCCGGCATTAACTGCCGTATCCTCAGCATTGTCGCCGTTAATGCGGCGCTTTTGCTTGTTGCGGCGCGACCTGCCATTGTTATCCTTGGTATCCGAATTACCAGGGCTCTTGGTCATATTATTACTACGAGCTAGACAACTGTCTTCTCCCGCGCAAAAGCGGGTCATGAGTGTTGTGAGGGCTGCCATGGATTTCGGCTTTTCCTGTCCTAGGTGCCGGGCAAGCCACTCGTCACGGATGTTATGTTTGAAGGCTGCAAGGGCCTCTGCGTCCGGACAGTCGACTATTTGATTTTTCTTGGTTAGGAACCGTGTCCGGAATTGTCTGGCCGATTCCTCTGGCTGCTGAATTATGTGGCTTAGGTCATCGGCATCTGGTGGTCGCACATATGTGCCCTGGAAATTGTCGAGGAATGCGGCTTCCAGGTCCTCCCAATAACCAATTGATTCTGCTGGCAAGCTGTTAAGCCAATGCTGAGCTGGTCCTTTAAGCTTGAGTGGGAGGTATTTGATGGCGTGTAGATCATCACCGCGCCATGTGGATATGAAGGAGATAATCCTCGATCCATACCGCAGGATCTGTTGTGCCATCGTATGATTCGATGTTTACGGGTTTGAAACCCTCGGGGATTTGATGATCCATTACTTCATCTGTGAAGCATAGTGGGTGTGCGGCGCCTCTGTATTGGGCTATATCACGACGTAGCTCAAACGAGCTTTGTCTACTTTGTTCGGCCCGGCCGGATTTACCATATCTGGCATGACGGTTATCGTCACGTGTCGTGGGGCGCCCACGCGATCCATAGATCGATCTTGTTTGCCTTGCCTTGTCCTCCAATATATCTCGCAGGTCCGCGCATTCCCCGTGCCTTGGTATTTTTTGAGCGACGCCGGGGTGCGGCTTGAATGGAGGGCCGGGAGGCCTCTCTGTCGCGGCCACGAGGTGGCCGATCGGCCGCATCATGCGCTGGTGATGTAGGTCTGGGTGCTTCCTCCTCTAATTGGGGTAGCAGCCTGCGCTTTGGGTAGCTCTTGGAGGGGCGTTCGAGTTCGTACTCTTCGGCCGCAAGGACTTCAGTCCACCTGTCGGCTAGCAAGTCTTGGTCAGCTCTAAGCTGTTGCTATTTTTTCTTGAGGCTGCTCACCGTGGCCATAAGCCTGCGTTTGAAGCACTCTTGTTCGACGGGATCCTCAGGCACGACAAATTCGTCGTCGTCGAGGCTTGCCTCGTCTTCGGAGGGAGGCATGTAATTATCGTCCTCTACCTCTCCGTTTGCCGCTCTCTCATGAGGGCTGGTTTCTCCATCCTCCTGCGCTGAACCTGCTGGAGGGGGTTGTCTTCGGCACTGTCCGGGGTGTTATTATCTCCCGTGCTGGAATAGTCGTTTTTGCTTTGGCGGGATTTAGCGCGGTGCTGCTAACGCCGACGCTTAGGCTTCTTTTTGGAGGGGCCATCCTCCATTGTTCCATCGCCGTTCCCTTCTTTTGGGGTGTCCACCATGTATATGTCATACGACGAGGTGGCCTTCCAGTGCCATGTAGGCGCTGGTTCTTGGTCGTCTCCTGCATCGGCATCCATACCGTCGATGTCATCGGAGTCGAAGTCGAGCATGTCGGTTAAATCATCGACAGTGGCTACGAAGTGGGTGGTGGGTGGGCTTTGAATTTCTTCGTCGTCCGCATCCCAACCTTTCTGACCATAGTCCGGCCAGGGCTCTCTTGATAAAGAGAGAGACTTTAGTGAATTCAGAATGTCGTTGAAGGGCCAGTGCTGAAAGATGTCCGGGGCGGTGAACTCCATGATCGGCGCCCAATTGGATTCGATTGGCAGGGGCGCGGAAGGTTCGGAGTCCGGAGGGGAGTCCGACACCTTGGAGTCACAAGCTTCGCAAAGGACAAGGCTGGTGTTCGACTCAATCGCCGTATAGATCGCATCCCCCGAGGCGGTGCGCAGTCGGCTCCAAGCTGAGGGTCGGAGCAGACACTGGTGCGGCCTCCAGGGCACGGTTCGGCGGCAGAGCTAGATCATGCCCATCGTGACAGTGCGGCGCACTTGGCTGTGGCTCGAATCCGTCGAAGATCAAGTCTCCGCGGGCGTCAGCCGTGTAGTTCAAACTTCCAAATCTGACTTGATGGCCAGGGGCGTAGCTTTCGATCTGCTCCAGATGGCCAAGCGAATTGGCCCGCAGTGCAAAGCCTCCGAATACGAAGATCTGTCCGGGGAGAAAAGTCTCACCTTGGACCGCGTCGTTGTTGATGATCGAAGGAGCCATCGGGCCTAAAGATGACGACACAGAGGAACTCTCAATGAAAGCACCAATGTCGGTGTCAAAACCGACGGATCTCGGGTAGGGGTCCCGAACTGTGCGTCTAGGCGGATGGTAATAGGAGACAAGGGACACGATGTTTTTACCCAGGTTCGGGCCCTCTCGATGGAGGTAACACCCTACTCCTGCTTGATTAATATTGATGATATGGGTAGAACAAGAGTAGATCTACCACGAGATCAGAGAGGCTAAACCCTAGAAGCTAGCCTATGGTATGATTGTTGTTCGTCCTACGGACTAAAACCCTCTGGTTTATATAGACAGCGGAGAGGGTTAGGGTTACATAGAGTTGGTTACAAATGGGAGGAGATCTACATCCGTATCGCCAAGCTTGCATTCCACGCCAAGGAAAGTCCCATCCGGACACGGGACGAAGTCTTCAATCTTGTATCTTCATAGTCCAGGAGTCCGGCCAAAGTCTATAGTCCGGCCATCCGGACAGCCCCTAATCCAGGACTCCCTCAATGACTATGATTGGATCTCTTTTACCATGAATTGCAGTGTCTAGTCAGCCCTTGATCTTTGAAGGTGCTCTGCATTTATGTTTTGCGGTCTCAGAAAGGGCTAGCGAGATACCATCTTGTTATATCATGTTATGATTATTTTGAGAAAGTGTTGTCATCCGAGATTTATTATTATGGCTTGCTAGCTGATTATGTTATTGATATGAGTAAACATGAGACCTAGGAGTTATTGCAAATGTGGTTAGTTATGATCTTTGCTAAAAACCTGAATGCTGGCTTGACATAAGTACAACAACTAGAGCAAATAGAGTTTGTAAAAGTTTTTCTTTTTCTCTTTCAGTTTGTCAACTGAATTGCTTGAGGACAAGCAAGGGTTTAAGATTGGGGGAGTTGATACGGCTCCGTCGTATCTACTGTTCCAAACACTTTTGCCCTTGTTTTGGACTCTAACTTGTATGATTTGAATGGAACTAACCCGGACTGACGCTGTTTTCAGCAGAATTGCCATGGTGTTGTTTTATGTGCAGAAAACAAAAGTTCTCGGAATGACCTGAAACTCC
The DNA here is from genome assembly GCA_021605145.1 of Aegilops bicornis. Classification (NCBI taxonomy): domain Eukaryota; kingdom Viridiplantae; phylum Streptophyta; class Magnoliopsida; order Poales; family Poaceae; genus Aegilops; species Aegilops bicornis. The sequence continues at coordinate 810,210,062 of CM038673.1, forward strand.
AAGGAATATCTTAGAATAAATAATAAAAAATCCTCGCCAAAGATGAAGACCAGGGGGCCCACACCCTGTCCACGAGGGTGGGGGGCGCGCCCCCCCTCTTGGGCGCGCCCCCTACCTCGTGGGCCCCCTGGACACCCTCCGACGCCAACTCCAACTCCATATATTGGCTTTCGGGGAGAAAAAAATAAGAGAGAAGAAATCATCGCGTTTTACGATACGGAGCCGCCGCCAAGCCCTAATCTCTCTCGGGAGGGCTGATCTGGAGTCCGTTGAGGCTCCAGAGAGGGGGATTCGTCGCCGTCGTCATCATCAACCATCCTCCATCACCAATTTCATGATGCTCACCGCCGTGCGTGAGTAATTCCATCGTAGGCTTGCTGGACGGTGATGGGTTGGATGAGATTTATCATGTAATCGAGTTAGCTTTGTTAGGGTTTGATCCGTAGTATCCACTATGTTCTGAGATTGATGTTGCTATGACTTTGCTATGCTTAATTCTTGTCACTAGGGCCCGAGTGCCATGAATTCAGATCTGAACCTATTATGTTTTCATGAATATATGTGTGTTCTTGATCCTATCTTGCAAGTCTATAGTCACCTATTATGTGTTATGATCCGACAACCCCAAGTGACAATAATCGGGATACTTCTCGGTGATGACCATAGTTTGAGGAGTTCATGTATTCACTATGTGCTAATGCTTTGTTCCGGTTCTCTATTAAAAGGAGGCCTTAATATCCCTTAGTTTCCAATAGGACCCGCTGCCACGGGAGGGTAGGACAAAAGATGTCATGCAAGTTCTTTTCCATAAGCACGTATGACTATTTACGGAATACATGCCTACATTACATTGATGAATTGGAGCTAGTTCTGTGTCACCCTATGTTATGACTGTTACATGACGAACCGCATCCGGCATAATTATCCATTACTGATCCGGTGCCTACGAGCTTTCCATATACTGGTTTACGCTTATTTACTTTTTTGTTGCTACTGTTACAATCACTACAAAAATACCAAAAACATTACTTTTGTTGTATTTACTTTTGTTACCGTTACCGCCACTATCATATTACTTTGCTACTAAACACTTTGCTGCAGATACTAAGTTTCCAGGTGTGGTTGAATTGACAACTCAGCTGCTAATACTTGAGAATATTCTTTGGCTCCCCTTGTGTCGAATCAATAAATTTGAGTAGAATACTCTACACTCGAAAACTGTTGCGATCCCCTATACTTGTGGGTTATCAACGCGCACGTCCGTCGCTAGTTTGCGTTGGAGCACAGGTTCTCCAATACCTGGCAGGTTCTCCAGGGATCTCACTGGAGCTATGATCCCGTGATGGTTCCTTCGCTGTGGGTGTCCACCGCCCGCGCCGATACCCATCGTGTGCTAGGGTTTTAGTTGTATTAGTGATGTTATATGTATGATACTATTCGGGATGTATTAGTGATAATATTCGATGATGTACGGACGCATGAGATGATTTACTTTTGCTTATTGAATGCATGCTAATTTGAGTCCTATAAGATATTTTGAAATGTATATCTTGTGTTGCTCAAATAGGATATGTGCTTGCCCAAGTGGCCGGTCATGTTTGCAGGTTATACCTCCGAGTGGCCTATGTTTTAACGGAGTGTTGATTCATTTCTGTTCCGGCAAATTTCAGGCGCTCGATATGTCCTATTTTAGCAAAGGTCATGCCGGATTTTTTCGTGAATTTTGGCATGACTTGTGCGAGAATATGTAGAAAATATCGAGTGCCCCGGATTTATGTGTTGAGTATCCTGGTAGTTGTCTTCGATCGATTTTCAATTAATATTTTAACTATGAACATAGGAAATGTCTGACGACGAAAAGGATTTCGGTATTTGCAAATACTGCGAAGACGAGCGCGGCCTGTGTGACGGAATCTTCCTAGATGATGATAGGCGCTTCAGCATCAAGCTGGACGAGAACTTCGAAGTGGATACAGTAAGTCACAACGACAAGTCTTTTTTCGTAATTAAGCATGACATCTGCTTCATTTGCTTCAACTTATATATTTTTTACTATTCTACTAGCGTATCCCCTGCCATGCAAGAGTTTTTGTATTGGATAAGATAGGTTTCAGTCATACTATGGAGGTAAAGAAAGTTTACTTGAAGACCGAGCATGGTTATATTTTCCACGCAAAATTATACAATTCAGACGACTACACCTATTTTGGAGGCAAAACATGGCGAGCACTATGCAAGACTTATGCATTTGAGCCTGATATGGTTATCACCTTTGATATTCGTCCGGAAGATGATATTGAAGGTAATACCGACATTTGGGTCGATGTGCATACGCCTCTAGTTATACCATTATGTAAGTTCCTCAACCATATTTATGTCTTTGATATTGTTTATTCAAAAATAGTTGATAACTAATTTCTATTGTCAGCTTATTTTGGTGCAAGCAAACATGTCCATCACTTGGTAGACAGGATCTTATACTGTGCCGGGGCTGAACTCAACTGCGAGGAGCTCAGTCATTATGTTTCATGGCTTGATGATCTTGATACTGGCAAGGCAATTTTTTTCATGCATTTAGAAATGTTAGTACTGAAAACATGCGACCAATAGTGTTCGTAATGAACTACGGTCAAATCTATTTAGGAAGGATGGTAAGATTTTTACTATTTGTCCTCAGTGCATCTTTTCCATACATTATTTTTGAAGCTAAACTTCATTGCTAAGTATATTACCATACGATGTTCTTCAACAGGGACTCCCGATGAATGTTGTGCCTTATGGGATCGAGACTAAAGGTACCATGATTATTATTAGCTTACGGCCAAGATATCCTACAGATTACTTTAGTGCATTTAAGATTAGCGACGGATTCTTAATAGTGCAAGACTGGACCAAATATGTGATGGGGGAGCGCAGAGAAGTACTAGGGGGAAGCAAACAGATGCGCTACCCACGATTAGGAGACATGTTCATCTGCATGCTCCAATTTGATCAAGGAGGAGAGCTGTACATGTTTTATGTTATTTTACCTAAGAGAGACCAGCAGCAGTGATTAGCTAGCTAGAAATGAGTTTGAAGATGATGATGTGCTACACTATTACTATGATGATAAAATAGCTAGTGTTGGTGGTAATGACTATGATGATTATTATTAGCTACTGTTAGTGGTGATTAAATAAATACTGTTGGTGGTAATGACTATGATGATGATTAAATAGCTTGTGCTGGCGAATTAGATTCATGTGGAGGCAACATGTGGTGCACATCGAAAGTACTACTAGTCCAAACTAGATCAAGTTTGGATTAGTAGTATACTTTTGACATGCACCACATATTGCCTCCACTTGAACCTAATTCACCTTCATTTGACACACTGTTATGGACATAATGATGTAAACCTCATAACTGGTATTGTACCAATATTTGTACGATGGCGAATAAATACACTAAAAATAAAAAAATAAAAAAAGAATACTAGTAGCAATGGAGAGAAAACACGCTGCCACTAGTTACATTAGCAGTAGCGTCGGAGTGAACAAACGCTGCAGCTATTTGTCCTAGCAGTAACGCGTGCAGGCACGCGTTCCTGCTAAGCAATAGTTGTAGCGCCTTATTAGTAGCGCGCCCCCCGCACTACTAATGAGCACAAAACCAGCGCTACTTCTAGTGTTTTCCCTAATAGTGTACCTTCAACATTAAGACTTTGGCCCGACATTGACAGTCAGGTCAATAATTCTTTGACAAAAAAGCAAGTTCTAGTTTCTAAACTAATGTAACTTTGTACGAAACAGAAGACAATATATGTGGATGTCAGGGTGCATATGATAGAAAGACTGAGCAAAGTATGAATCCACCATAACAAATGAATATATACTACGCAATGACTCAGCAAAAATATTGATGTTTACGTGCCAAAAGAAAAAAGAGAAATGATGGATGAAAGGGAGAGCTAGGCCAATGTTACATGCAGGTAAACATGCCGAATGAAGATGTTTATGCGCCAGACGGTGATTGGGTGGGGCCGAAGAGTCACCAGCAAGGAATCAATCTACACGACCACTTGTACATTTTTTATTTGACGCATGGAAGTGACTGCCATATTATTTTTTTCACATTAGTAATTCTTTTCGATTGTGATTGTTCCTCACAACAATAGCTCTGTAAAAGATGCAAAAATAACTTTTTGCAAAACAACATGTGGATCAGCCCCCACATAGATTTAAATGGAGAAATATTGCACTTGGATAACATGATTTAAATGGAGAAATATTGCACTTGTAAAACAACATATAGAGTGTGAATGCAAATATGTACTTATAGTTTTGTATAGCTCGTGGCGACCAAAAGTCAAACCATAATTTTAAACTCTCTGCTGAACGCGCTAGCATCGAGCATGTGTGCTCTGTCTCATTATAAAATCGTCAGCTTAGCAATGGAGATTGAGAGATCAAAGTGTGATTAAAATATTAGCCGGCCATGATCGTGTACCAGTATTATACGCGCTTTGAGCCTTATCAAGTGGCTAACTATTCTATCTTTTCTTTTTGTCCTGCCTAGCTTACACCAAGCTACTTTCCAAAGAAAAAACAGTAATCTCTTCATAGAAAAGGCTTAATTCGTCTGTGCATGGTTAGAGTATGTCGTTTTAGGGTGCTGGCGCAATAGTGATGTGACCAAAATTTGTTCCCTTGATATTTGTTTTTCATGTATTAACTCCAATACCAGAAAGTGTTAAAATGAGCATAGTGAGTCAAATAGAAAACTGAAATATAGAAGGAAAACATATTTTTAAAAAATTGAGGGCTGGGGATTTGAATATATATACTAATCGACAGGAAGTCCAGACATAGCCTGTGTCACATCACCTGGTGCGTCACGCAATACGTACCTCTGCCTTGAGCCCACAAGTATTGCATGCACATATATATGATTATCCAAAGCTGATCAACATATCCAATGTTGCATACATAGTCGTCTCACTGCCCTGTCAGTCCATATCTCAACTCCTATGAAGTAACTAGTTTGGTTTTATGTGAAGACACACGTCGAAATCATCACGTGATCATTAATTGGGCAATTTTTACTTGTCCATATTATCGATATATTAGAGGATGAGTTGGAAGGCATGTCTGCATGATTGTGAAAGACAGACCCCATTTATAATAAATAATGAAAAGCTGCTAAAAGTTGCTTGGACCGTTTATGGTCGGTAGTACATTATCATTGCTCTTTAGTTCATTTAGTAAGATAGGGCCTTATTTTTTAGTTTCACACAAAGCCCCGGATTTTGCCGGCCCGGCCGTGGAACTGGAGGCCACTTACAAGGAATTCGACGAGGCGGCGGACGAGGTGTGGGCCAAGACCGACGATAAGGAGGACATCGCCGTCTCCGCGAAGGCCACGCACAACCGCCACGACCACGAAGCCAGCATGTCCGCAGACGTCGCCGATAGCGAGGAAGAGTGTGCATGGTAGGTCTCCAAAACTTGGGTCCCAGGAAGGCCACCGCTTTTTCCCGTCATCCTGATACCAAACTTGGCGGGATGATAATTGTCGGCCGATTAGTTGCTCTAGCTGCGGAGGCAGAGCTACAGAGCGCTGAGGTGGAACTAGAAAAGGAAGGCAAGTATCGGAGTTTCAGTTCTCGGGGTCATGGCCAGACATAGCCGATGATCATTTGGATTAGGTTTAGAATAGAAGTATATCCAAAATTATACCTCCAGAGTCAGACAAGCTCCATTTTTTGTTGAAGTATGTCTGAAATGTAATGAGTTTCATCCGGTTTATATGAAATCCTCCATGTTTGCATGAACCTCTTCTGGTTTATATGAAAATCTGCCCGGTTTGCAGGAATTCCCTCCGCTTAGTTCCAACAGCGGTTGAAATGAATGCGAACAATGTTGGATGCTGGTCTCTGGCATCAGTATTCGCGGACTGGTCCTCCTGCCCTGTCCGTGGACAGATGTCGGAGCAAATTTGCTGGTCAGAGTTGAAGATGCTCTCCGAGTGTAAATTTCTCAAAACCATCATATTTGTGACTAGGGTAACGGATTACCACCATTTTTTTTTATCAAAAATCACAAAAGACCACCGTCTCCACGGCAAGTGAGTAACATCACACCGATTCACACATTGGCTCGCACAAACGGCAAAACTGATTGGCAAGGCACACTTGTCGGGTCAACATGCATAGCTGGTCCATATATACACTTTGCTGAGGTGGAATGTGTGTCGCACATGTCATCCACCCATCTATTTTTTCCTTCTTCTCCTTCCTGTCCACATGTCCTCCTCTCTCTCTCTTCCTCCGGCGACTGCAGTTACCACATAATATCGCCGCCAAGAGAGTAGCACGCACGAGATCCGGATAGTAGCTTAGCCCATCTCGAGGATGTCGGCGTGATAGCCCTCCTCTGCGCGCTGGCTCCGAAGCAGGCCCTCTACGCCGCGCACGCTCTGCCCGAATGCCTTGTCACCCATGTCCCCACCAGGGTGCGCGTCGTTGTCAGGTTGCATGGTGCGCGCCGTCGTCAGGTTGCTATCCGGGGACTTGCACCCTCCTTCCGATGGGGTATGGATTCGATCCGATTCATTGGATTCCTCCCCGCCCCATTTCAAGCCTCCTCGACCTCGCTCAGAAGGCCCGGTGACCGCGGCCCTTCATAGTGCCATCGGCGAGGGGGCGCCAATTCCCTCTCTCGTGGAGCGCCGGGTCGAAACCTCCGACTCCAGCGGCAGCAACTACGATGTCGTAGAGAGCAGCCACCATAGCGATCGGCACCACTGGTACCCATTGATCCGGTCGCTAGAAATAGAGGATGGCTGTCGGTGTCAAAACTGGCGGATCTCGGGTAGGGGGTCCCGAACTGTGCGTCTAGGCGGATGATAATAGGAGACAAGGGACACAATGTTTTTACCCAGGTTCGGGCCCTCTCGATGGAGGTAAAACCCTACTCCTGCTTGATTAATATTGATGATATGGGTAGTACAAGAGTAGATCTACCACGATATCAGATAGGCTAAACCCTAGAAGCTAGCCTATGGTATGATTGTTGTTCGTCCTACGGACTAAAACCCTCTGGTTTATATAGACACCGGAGAGGGCTAGGGTTACATAGAGTCGGTTACAAATAGGAGGAGATCTACATCCGTATCGCCAAGCTTGCCTTCCATGCCAAGGAAAGTCCCATCCGGACACGGGACGAAGTCTTCAATCTTGTATCTTCATAGTCCAGAGTCCGCCAAAGGTTATAGTCCGGTCATCCGGACACCCCTAATCCAGACTCCCTCGGTAGCCCCTGAACCAGGCTTCACTGACGACGCAGTCCGGCCCATGGATTGTCTTCGGCATTGCAAGGCGGGTTCCTCCTCCGAATACTTCATAGAAGATTTTGAACACAAGGATAGTGTCCGGCTCTGCAAAATAAGTTCCACATACCATCGTAGAGAGAATAATATTTACACAAATCCAATCTGCTGACGTATTCCGCAATGTGACATCACACCACGGCCAAGCCTTTATTATAATCGTTTTTACTGTCCCACCTCAGCGCACTTAGCGAGGCAGTTTCCTTGGCACGTCTTGTCAAAGCAGAGATCGTGTCCCCTTATTCCGGGATTCTCATCAATATGGGCGTGGGTAACCCAACCATGCCATTAGTTACGGCGCTTGAGAGATAAGCGAGTTTTACCAGGCTGGTGGGGGGCACATAGTTTTGTCCGCCCATATAAGGGGATAAGGATCCACCTTTCTCATCTACGCCTTCTTCCTCCCTTGCTTATCCATTTCCGCGCACTCGAGCTCCAGCACCCAAGTCCGCACATCCCACCTCAACCTTCTCCAGCCATGTCCGAAGCGGGAGGCAAGTGGATGGTCTCCTCCGTCACGGAGGGACACATCAAGAAGCTGAGGAAAGCCGGATACTTGTCCAATGACATCACAAGACCGGCTCCCTGCCAAGGGGCAACTCATCCCCACCCCCAGGCCCCATGATAGGGTGGTGTTCCTCACCCATTTCCTCCGCGGACTAGGTTTCCCACTTCACCCATTTGTCCGGGGACTCATGTTCTACTACGGCCTGGATTTCCACGATCTGGCCCCGAACTTCATCCTCAATATCTCGACTTTCACCTTCGTGTGCGAGGCCTTCCTCTGCATCCAACCCCACTTTGCCTTATGGCTGAAGACCTTCAATGTCAAACCGAAGGTAGTGGGTGGCCGCCAAGCGGAGTGCGGAGGCGCCATGGTGGGCAAGATGCCCAACGTTACATGGCTCGAGGGCTCCTTCGTGGAGACCATAAAGGGGTGGCAATCGGGGTGGTTCTACATCACCGAGTCGCGTGACCCTGAATGGGCAGCGGCCCCCGAATTCCGATCTGGCTTCCCTACACGGCTCACCTCCTGGAAAGAGACGGGCTTGTCGTGGGGTAATTCGGAGGAGCTGACCGGACTCCAAACCTGTGTCCAAAACCTGGTGAGCAAGAAGCTCAAACTCGTCAACGTAGTCCAGGTCATGCTCATTCGCCGTATCGTCCCATGCCAACAACGGGCTTTCAGTTTGTGGGATTTTGATCCGGCACAACACCGAACCCTGAGTAGGCTCTTCGACACTACGTACGAAGACGCCTGGAAGGTGCTGTTCAAGGGCGCCGAGGCCCCTGCATCCGCTACCGAGGATCGCGGATTCAGTGCGCAGCATCAAGCCAATGCTGTAAGCTATTTTACCCTTTACGGGTTACTTGTTTTCCATAGTTTGATTCTATGCGGGATCTAAACTCCCTTACCTTTGACAGGATTGGCAGAAGACGTCCCGATAGATTGACTGTCCGGCTCCCTTGCCCGAAGGCCCACCGGACGCCAGCTTGAAGGGGATGCTGGTTCCGGCACCTTACGTGGTGCCGGAGAAGAAGGCCACGGGAACTCGAAAGAGTTCCCGGCGCCCGGTGGTGTCAGATTCATTGTCCGATGACTCCAAGGCGCACTCCTCCTCCGAAGATGAGGAGGAGGAAGAAGAGGCCTCTCCCCCTCCAGCGGGGGGAGGAATGAAAAGGAAGGCCGCCCCAACCGGGGGCGGGCCGGAGGGTCCAAGAAGGGGAGGACCCTACCTTCGGACTACTCCACCAACGCCGACGACGGCGAAGAGGAGTGGCCATCCAGGGCCAAGCCCCTGGCAAAATCGTAAGTATCCGGATACCAGAATAACTCATGGCGTTCCTTCGTTGCACAGTATCTTCTGACGCCGAATATAATCACAAAGTTCGCCCAAGGCCGGGCTCGATGCTTCGTCGAGCAGCTCCCTGGGTTCGTCGGATGTGAATAGCACTTCACTTCCGGCCGCCTCCTCTCCTCGCGCTGCGGATGATGCCGAGGTGGCGTCCCAAAAGAGGCCAAGCCAGGAGGAGGTGGTCCTGGAGGCGCCGAAAGGCGACCTCCCGGACTCCAGGAGCAAAGGGGACAAAACCCCCAAGAGCTCTAAGTCCGGCCCTGGGACGGACACCGCACTGGAACCTTCAACGGTTCGGGCATCCGGCAGGCGGCCCCCTACTAAGAAGGGCAAGCCTACGACGCCGGTGACCTCCGTCCAACCGGAGGCACTGGATAATCTGCTGGAGGTGCTTAACTGCACCGCCATCGACGAGGAGCACCGCACTAACATGAGTGTGGTGATCCAGAAGGTCCAGTCGGCCAAGAGCGGGCTGACGGAAGCCTGTGCTAGCCTTCTAACAGGCTTTGAGGTATGTATTTAAGATATGTAAAAATATTACCGCATAGACAGTAGCCCCTGATGCTCAGTTTGGTGTTCGGAAAGAAAAGCCGAACTGATGATCAAAAATATATACGCAGGAGTCTAACATAAGTATGTCAATATGGGAATGCAGGCTGCACTGCTGACCTCTTCACCACTGACTGCGGAGGTCGATGCATTGAAGCAGAGCCTCGAGCGGTCCGAGAATGAGCTCGGCCTTGCCAAGAAGCAGCTCGAGGATAAGGAAGGTAAGTAATACCTTATTAAAATATATATAAAAAAGATGTGGTTGCAAAAAATGACAGGACCAACGTGAGTATTACAGGGGCCACAACCCAGGTGGCAACCCTGAAGGAAGCGTTGTCCAAGGCTGAAGAAAATGCGATCGTGGAGCATATCCAGCGAGAAAAGCAGGAGGCGCGGGTGGCGGAGGTGCAGCAAGAGCTCCAGGATCTCGTGAAAAAACACGAGAGCTTGGAGCTTGACTCAAAGACTCGAGAGTCTGATCTTGCCTCGGCTCTTGAGAGCGCCAAACAACCAAGGCCGAAGCCCAAAAAGCCTTCCAGGAAATTGAGGCGATGAAGAAGATAGCGGCGGGTAAGGCATTCTTTATGCAAAGCAAGCACGTTAAAGTGAATTACTTGTTACTTACCCGAGTCCGGAGCTCTCCAGGAGCATTCGCAGATCTTCCCCTCAGTGTGTCCAACGCTGCCGCATTCTACCGGGCCGAGGAGGGGAGCTCGACTGAGAAGGTGTTCTAGTCCCAGTATGTTGAGTCCGGACACCCGGTACCCTTGAGCGACCAGCTGAAGCAGCTGGTCGAGCTCCATAAGGTGGCCGAACAGGCCATGAAGGGTCTCATAGTCCGGCTGTGGCCTGGGGAAGCCATGCACAGGAGCTACTGGCCGGTGGTGAGGCGGCCGGTGGATGCCTGTCCATGGATTGAAGTCATCAAGCGCTCTGTATGCATCGAAGGTGCTGTAGGGCCCTTCTTGGCGTGCTAAAGTGCACTGGGCAAGATGGACGCTGAGAAGCTTGTGACGGATGGACCACCGCCGGGCAAGGAGCATCGCAAGCCCGAGATGTATTATGAGGGCGTCCTGAAGGGTGCCCGCCTTATAGCGGATGAGTGCTCCCACTACAAGAAATATGTCAACTAGTGACCTTCTGTCAGTGACCCTGGAAGAATTGGTCATAGATCTATGACCATTTCAGACCAATTGGTCAAAAGCTGTTCGAGGGGCTCCAAACCCTAAACCATTGCGACCATTTTGGTCGAAGGTCGTAATTTCCTTACGAAAAGGTCATAAATCACACAGCGATTGTCCGCTGCCTTATTTCTAGTTGTTAACGACCAATATAGATGGTCATAGCCTTGTAAATTGTGGTGGGTTGCTATGACTAGGCACCACCTCATCAGTTTTGCCTATGTGTCATGTCCATGTGGCGGTTTTTGCCCTAGGTTGTGAAGCAACCTATATTTCTGTCATTCCCAAAATTCCCAAAAAAATCTCATAAATTCTTTGGGTCATATCTTATTTAAAAACCTTCCTTGCCTAGTTCAAAAATAATTCAAAAATATTCATTTTCCTATTTTGTTCAAAACAACAGTTTGTGAAGGAAGTACCACTTTGGCATGTCCAAATAGTATCCATTTTCTACAGTGCTTTTCTATGCCCAAATAACCATCCTCCACCAAATGCCAGCTCAATCCATTCATTATTTTGAGCCGAGCTTCAACATTCAGATTTATGTCCAGTGTGGTAGTTTGCAAAGCAAGTACCACATAGGCTCCTCCTTTTGAGGTGAAAATTTGTGAAGACGGTCTTCTTAGTAACTGGTCATCCTCAGCCAAAACTCACGCCCATTAGCCATGTGCATTTTCCGTACCGCAAATCAAACACTTGGCTGCTTATTCATGTTTGAGCATCGATCGGTCTCCTCGTGAGAATCTTATGTTGTGATTTTCTTCCTAGCACCTACCGGAGAGTGCCCAACCCACTAGACATACCTAGGCCGCCTGTAACACATGGCAGCGCCATGGTCACGCTGATGACCACGCCTTGGCCGGGCATGCGAGTTCTGGCGCTCTAGAGTTGGGGCCCTCGGCCACCGCCCAAACCTCGACGTATCGCAACCAAAACATGTATTTATGATTAAATAGGTACTTATGTAACTAGAAATGATTTTTGGAAAAAATAATAGCAAACTATGAAGCAGCTGCAGTTCAAATTTGACCCGCTTCCAACTGAATCGGCGGAAATTTGTCTTTTTCACGAGAGGTGGATCAAAACTTTTTGCAGCCAACCATTTTGTCAATTGTGCATTAAATATGTCCTAGTATTTTAGAAAACCTATTTGGGCCAATTTTGCAACAATTATTTGGGAGGTCCTTCACAAAAAAACCTCCTTTTGGGCACTCGGAAAATGAAAAATAGTTTTTTCGTCCAAGGAAAATGAAAACTTCCTTAGGAAACATTGTTTGCCATTCCAATATGCACCCTTGTGCACAATATGAAATCATTTGACAAACTATGCCACGAATGTGGCCATAAGATTGATCATTTGGCTTGAAAGCCATGAATCTTCAGAGATGATAGCTCATTTCTGAGAACACTTTTTTAAAATAATTGCCGTATTACAAGTTTGTTATTTTTCCTGGGAACTTGGCCACATATTATGACACAATGCGAAGGTTTCCAATTTTTTGATTTTTTGAATTGTTTATGCCCGTTTCAAAATGCGTTCAAAACGGCGTGAATGACTGTTCCAAGCTAGTGGTTGAATCTTGGAATTTTTTTGGTGTTTCTCTGATTAAATAGGTACTTATGTAACTAGAAATGATTTTTGGAAAAAATAAATAGCAAACTATGAGGCAGCTGCAGTTCAAATTTGACCAACTTCCAACTGAATCGGCGGAAATTTTTCTTTTCCACGAGAGGTGGATCAAAACTTTTTGCACCCAACCATTTTGTCAATTGTGCATTAAATATGGCCTAGTATTTTATAAAAATGATTTGGTCCAATTTTGCAACAATTATTTGGCAGGTCCTTCACAAAAAACCTACTTTTGGGCACTCGGAAAATGAAAAATGGTTTTTTCGTCCAAAGAAAATGAAAACATCCTTAGGCAACATTGTTTGCCACTCCAGTATGCACCCTTGTGCACAATATGAGATCATTTGAACAAACTATGCCATGAATGTGGCCATAAGATTGATAATTTGGCTTGAAAGCCATGAATCTTCACATATGATAGCTCATTTCTGAGAACAATTTTTTAAAATAATTTCCGTATTACAAGTTTGTTATTTTTCCTGGGAACTTGGCCACATATAATGACACAATGCGAAGGTTTCCCAATTGTTTGATTTTTTTTGAATTTTTTATGCCCGTTTCAAAATGCGGTCAAAACAGCGTGAATGACCGTTCCTAGCTAGTGGTTGAATCTTGGAATTTTTTGGTGTTTCTCTGATTAAATAGGTACTTATGTAACTATAAATGATTTTTGGAAAAAATAAATAGCAAACTATGAGGCAGCTGCAGTTCAAATTTGACCCGCTTCCACAGAATCGGTGAATTTTGTCTTTTTCACGAGAGGTGGATCAAAACTTTTTGCACCCAACCATTTTGTCAATTGTGCATTAAATATGGCCTAGTATTGTATAAAAATGATTTGGTCCAATTTTGCAACAATTATTTGGGAGGTCCTTCACAAAAAAACCTCCTTTTGGGCACTCGGAAAATGAAAAATAGTTTTTTCGTCCAAAGAAAATGAAAACTTCCTTAGGCAACATTGTTTGCCATTCCAATATGCACCCTTGTGCACAATATGAGATCATTTTAACAAACTATGCCACGAATGTGGCCATAAGATTGATCATTTGGCTTGAAAGCCATGAGTCTTCAGAGATGATAGCTCATTTCTGAGAACACTTTTTTAAAATAATTGCTGTATTACAAGTTTGTTATTTTTCCTGGGAACTTGGCCACATATAATGACACAATGCGAAGGTTTCCCAATATTTTGATTTTTATTTTTGATTTTTTTATGCCCGTTTCAAAATGCGGTCAAAACTGTGTGAATGACCGTTCCTAGCTAGTGGTTCAATCTTGGAATTTTTTTGGTGTTTCTCTTATTAAATAGGTACTTATGTACCTAGAAATGATTTTTGGAAAAAATAAATAGCAAACTATGAGGCAGCTGCAGTTCAAATTTGACCCGCTTCCAGCTGAATCGTCGGAAATTTGTCTTTTTCACGAGAGGTGGATCAAAACTTTTTGCACCCAACAATTTTGTCAATTGTGCATTAAATATGGCCTAGTATTTTATAAAAATGATTTGGTCCAATTTTGCAACAATTATTTGGGAGGTCCTTCACAAAAAACCTCCTTTTGGGCACTCGGAAAATGAAAAATGGTTTTTTCGTCCAAAGAAAATGAAAACTTCCTTAGGCAACATTGTTTGCCATTCCAATATGCACCCTTGTGCACAATATGAGATCATTTTAACAAACTATGCCACGAGTGTGGCCATAAGATTGATCATTTGGCTTGAAAGCCATGAATCTTCAGAGATGATAGCTCATTTCTGCGAACACTTTTTTAAAATAATTGTCGTATTAGAAGTTTGTTGTTTTTCCTGGGAACTTAGCCACATATAATGACACAATGCGAAGGTTTCCCAATTTTTTGATTTTTTTTAATTTTTTATGCCCGTTTCAAAATGCGGTCAAAACGGCGTGAATGACCGTTCCTAGCTAGTGGTAGAATCTTGGAATTTTTTTGGTGTTTCTCTGATTAAATAGGTACTTATGTAACTAGAAATGATTTTTGGCAAAAATAAATAGCAAACTATGAGGCAGCTGCAGTTCAAATTTGACACGCTTCCACACAGATCCATGGAAATTTGTCTTTTTCACGAGAGGTGGATCAAAACTTTTTGCACCCAACCATTTTGTCAATTGTGCATTAAATATGGCCTAGTATTTTATAAAAATGATTTGGTCCAATTTTGTAACAATTATTTGGGAGGTCCTTCACAAAAAAACCTCCTTTTGGGCACTCGGAAAATGAAAAATGGTTTCTTCGTCCAAAGAAAATGAAAACTTCCTTAGGCAACATTGTTTGCCATTCCAATATGCAACCTTGTGCACAATATGAGATCATTTGAACAAACTATGCCACGAATGTGGCCATAAGATTGATCATTTGGCTTGAAAGCCATGAATCTTCAGAGATGATAGCTCATTTCTGAGAACACTTTTTTAAAATAATTGCCGTATTACAAGTTTGTTATTTTTCCTGGGAACTTGGCCACATATAATGACACAATGCGAAGGTTTCCCAATTTTTTGATTTTTTTTATTTTTTTATACCTATTTCAAAATGCGGTCAAAACGACGTGAATGACCGTTCCTAGCTAGTGGTTGAATCTTGGAATTTTTTTGGTGTTTCTCTGATTAAATAGGTACTTATGTAACTAGAAATGATTTTTGGAAAAAATAAATAGCAAACTATGAGGCAGCTGCAGTTCAAATTTGACCCGGTCCACCTGAATCGGCGGAAATTTGTCTTTTTCACGAGAGGTGGATCAAAACTTTTTGCACCCAACCATTTTGTCAATTGTGCATTAACTATGTCCTAGTATTTTATAAAAATGATTTGGTCCAATTTTTCAACAATTATTTGGGAGGTCCTTCACAAAAAAACCTCCTATTGGGCACTCGGAAAATGAAAAATGGTTTTTTCGTCCAAAGAAAATGAAAACTTCCTTAGGCAACATTGTTTGCCATTCCAATATTCACCCTTGTGCACAATATGAGATCATTTGAACAAACTATGCCACGAGTGTGGCCATAAGATTGATCATTCGGCTTGAAAGCCATGAATCTTCAGAGATGATAGCTCATTTCTGCGAACACTTTTTTAAAATAATTGTCGTATTACAAGTTTGTTATTTTTCCTGAAAACTTAGCCACATATAATGACACAATGCGAAGGTTTCCCAATTTTTTGTTTTTTTTTAATTTTTTATGCCCGTTTCAAAATGCGGTCAAAACGGCGTGAATGACCGTTCCTAGCTAGTGGTTGAATCTTGGAATTTTTTTGGTGTTTCTCTGATTAAATAGGTACTTATGTAACTAGAAATGATTTTTGGAAAAAATAAATAGCAAATTATGAGGCAGCTGCAGTTCAAATTTGACCCGCTTCCACCTGAATCGGCGGAAATTTGTCCTTTTCACGAGAGGTGGATCAAAAGTTTTTGCACCCAACCATTTTGTCAATTGTGCATTAAATATGGCCTAGTATTTTAGAAAAATGATTTGGCCCAATTTTGCAACAATTATTTGGGAGGTCCTTCACAAAAAAACCTCCTTTTGGGCACTCGGAAAATGAAAAATGGTTTCTTCGTCCAAAGAAAATGAAAACTTCCTTAGGAAACATTGTTTGCCATTCCAATATGCACCCTTGTGCACAATATGAGATCATTTGAACAAACTATGCCACGAATGTGGCCATAAGATTGATCATTTGGCTTGAAAGCCATGAATCTTCAAAGATGATAGCTCATTTCTGAGAACACTTTTTTAGAATAATTGCCGTATTACAAGTTTGTTATTTTTCCTGGGAACTTGGCCACATATAATGACATAATGCGAATGTTTCCCAATTTTTTGATTTTTTTTATTTTTTTATACCTATTTCAAAATGCGGTCAAAACAGCGTGAATGACCGTTCCTAGCTAGTGGTTGAATCTTGGAAATTTTTGGTGTTTCTCTGATTAAATAGGTACTTATGTAACTAGAAATGATTTTTGGAAAAAATAAATAGCAAACTATGAAGCAGCTACAGTTCAAATTTGACCCGCTTCCACCTGAATCGGCGGAAATTTGTCTTTTTCACGAGAGGTGGATCAAAACTTTTTGCACCCAACCATTTTGTCAATTGTGCATTAAATATGTCCTAGTATTTTATAAAAATGATTTGGTCCAATTTTGCAACAATTATTTGGGAGGTCCTTCACAAAAAAACCTCCTTTTGGGCACTCGGAAAATGAAAAAATGGTTTTTTCGTCCAAAGAAAATGAAAACTTCCTTAGGCAACATTGTTTGCCATTCCAATATGCACCCTTGTGCACAATATGAGATCATTTGAACAAACTATGCCACGAGTGTGGCCATAAGATTGATCATTTGGCATGAAAGCCATGAATCTTCAGAGATGATAGCTCATTTCTGCGAACCCTTTTTTAAAATAATTGTCGTATTACAAGTTTGTTATTTTTCCTGGGAACTTAGCCACATATAATGACACAATGCGAAGGTTTCCCAATTTTTTGATTTTTTTTAATTTTTTATGCCCGTTTCAAAATGCGGTCAAAACGGCGTGAATGACCGTTCCTAGCTAGTGGTTGAATATTGGAAATTTTATTGTGTTTCTCTGATTAAATAGGTACTTATGTAACTAGAAATGATTTTTGGAAAAAATAAATAGCAAACTATGAGGCAGCTGCAGTTCAAATTTGACCCGCTTCCAGCTGAATCGGCGGAAATTTGTCTTTTTCACGAGAGGTGGATCAAAACTTTTTGCACCCAACCATTTTGTCAATTGTGCATTAAATATGGCCTAGTATTTTATAAAAATGATTTGGTCCAATTTTGCAACAATTATTTGGAAGGTCCTTCACAAAAAAACCTCCTTTTGGGCACTCTGAAAATGAAAAATGGTTTTTTCGTCCAATGAAAATGAAAACTTCCTTAGGCAACATTGTTTGCCATTCCAATATGCACCCTTGTGCACAATATTAGATCATTTTAACAAACTATGCCACGAATGTGGCCATAAGATTGATCATTTGGCTTGAAAGCCAAGAATCTTCAGAGATGATAGCTCATTTCTGAGAACACTTTTTAAAATAATTGCCGTATTACAAGTTTGTTATTTTTCCTGGGAACTTGGCCACATATAATGAGACAATGCGAAGGTTTCCCAATTTTTTGATTTTTATTTTTGATTTTTTTATGCCCGTTTCAAAATGCGGTCAAAACGGTGTGAATGACCGTTCCTAGCTAGTGGTTGAATCTTGGAATTTTTTTTGGTGTTTCTCTGATTAAATAGGTACTTATGTAACTAGAAATGATTTTTGGAAAAATAAATAGCAAACTATGAGGCAGCTGCAGTTCAAATTTGACCCGCTTCCAGCTGAATCGGCGGAAATTTGTCTTTTTCACGAGAGGTGGATCAAAACTTTTTGCACCCAACCATTTTGTCAATTGTGCATTAAATATGGCCTAGTATTTTATAAAAATGATTTGGTCCAATTTTGCAACAATTATTTGGGAGGTCCTTCACAAAAAAACCTCCTATTGGGTAGTCCAAAAATGAAAAATGGTTTTTTCGTCCAAAGAAAATGAAAACTTCCTTAGGCAACATTGTTTGCCATTCCAATATGCACCCTTGTGCACAATATGGGGTCATTTGAACAAACTATGCCACGAGTGTGGCCATAAGATTGATCATTTGGCTTGAAAGCCATGAATCTTCAGAGATGATAGCTCATTTCTGCGAACACTTTTTTAAAATAATTGTCGTATTACAAGTTTGTTATTTTTCCTGGGAACTTGGCCACATATAATTACACAATGCGAAGGTTTCCCAATTTTTTGATTTTTTTTAATTTTTTATGCCCGTTTCAAAATGCGGTCAAAACGGCGTGAATGACCGTTCCTAGCTGATGGTTGAATCTTGGAATTTTTTGGTGTTTCTCTGATTAAATAGGTACTTATGTAAGTAGAAATGATTTTTGGAAAAAATAAATAGCAAACTATGAGGCAGCTGCAGTTCAAATTTGACCCGCTTCCACCTGAATCGGCGGAAATTTGTCTTTTTCGCGAGAGGTGGATCAAAACTTTTTGCACCCAACCATTTTGTCAATTGTGCATTAAATATGGCCTAGTATTTTATAAAAATGATTTGGCCCAATTTTGCAACAATTATTTGGGAGGTCCTTCACAAAAAAACCTCCTTTTGGGCACTCGGAAAATGAAAAATGGTTTCTTCGTCCAAAGAAAATGAAAACTTCCTTAGGCAACATTGTTTGCCATTCCAATATGCACCCTTGTGCACAATATGAGATCATTTGAACAAACTATGCCACGAATGTGGCCATAAGATTGATCATTTGGCTTGAAAGCCATGAATCTTCAGAGATGATAGCTCATTTCTGAGAACACTTTTTTAAAATAATTGCCGTATTACAAGTTTGTTATTTTTCCTGGGAACTTGGCCACATATAATGACACAATGCGAAGGTTTCCCAATTTTTTGTTTTTATTTTTATTTTTTTATGCCCGTTTCAAAATGCGGTCAAAACGGCGTGAATGACCGTTCCTAGCTAGTGGTTGAATCTTGGAATTTTTTTGGTGTTTCTCTTATTAAATAGGTACTTATGTAACTAGAAATGATTTTTGGAAAAAAATAGCTAACTATGAGGCAGCTGCAGTTCAAATTTGACCCGCTTCCAACTGAATCGGCGGAAATTTGTCTTTTTCACGAGAGGTGGATCAAAACTTTTTGCACCCAACCATTTTGTCAATTGTGCATTAAATATGGCCTAGTATTTTATAAAAATGATTTGGTCCAATTTTGCAACAATTATTTGGGAGGCCTTCACAAAAAAACCTCCTTTTGGGCACTCGGAAAATGAAAAATGGTTTTTTCGTCCAAAGAAAATGAAAACTACCTTAGGCAACATTGTTTGCCATTCCAATATGCACCCTTGTGCACAATATGAGATCATTTTAACAAACTATGCCACGAATGTGGCCATAAGATTGATCATTTGGCTTGAAAGCCATGAATCTTCGTAGATGATAGGTCATTTCTGCGAACACTTTTAAAAATGATTGCCGTATTACAAGTTTTTATTTTTCCTAGGAACTTGGCCACATATAATGACACAATGCGAAGGTTTCCCAATTTTTGATGATTTCTGAATTTTTTATGCCCGTTTCAAAATGCGGTCAAAACGGCGTGAATGACCGTTCCTAGCTAGTGGTTGAATCTTGGATTTTTTTTGGTGTTTCTCTGATTAAATAGGTATTTATGTAACTAGAAATGATTTTTGGAAAAAAAGAATAGCAAACTATGAGGCAACCGCAGTTCGAATTTGTCCCGCTTCTAACTGAATCGGCGGAAATTTGTCTTTTTCACGAGAGGTGGATCAAAAATTTTTGCACCCAACCATTTTGTCAATTGTGCATTAAATATGGCCTAGTATTTTATAAAATTATTTGGTCCAATGATGCAACAATTATTTGGGTGGTCCTTCACAAAAAAACCTCCTTTTGGGCACTCGGAAAATGAAAAATGGTTTTTTCGTCCAAAGAAAATGAAATCTTCCTTAGGCAACATTGTTTTACATTCCAATATGCACCCTTGTGCATAATATGAGATCATTTGAACAAACTATGCCACGAATGTGGCCATAAGATTGATCATTTGGCTTGAAAGCCATTAATCTTCAGAGATGATAGCTCATTTCTGAGAACTCTTTTTTAAAATAATTGCCATATTACAAGTTTGTTATTTTTCCTGGGAACTTTGCCACATAAAATGACACAATGCGAAGGTTTCCCAATTTTTTGAATTTTTTTGAATTTTTTATGCCCGTTTCAAAATGCGGTCAAAAGCAGGCGTGAATGACCGTTCCTAGCTAGTGGTTGAATCTTGGAAATTTTTTGGTGTTTCTCTGATTAAATAGGTACTTATGTAAGTAGAAATGATTTTTGGGAAAAATAAAGCAAACTATGAGGCCGCTGCAGTTCAAATTTGTCCCGCTTCCAACTGAATCGGCGGAAATTTGTCTTTTTCACGAGAGGTGGATCAAAACTTTTTGCACCCAACCATTTTGTCAATTGTGCATTAAATATGGCCTAGTATTTTATAAAAATGATTTGGTCCAATTTTGCAACAATTATTTGGGAGGCCTTCACAAAAAAAACCTCCTTTTGGGCACTCGGAAAATGAAAAATGGTTTTTTCGTCCAAAGAAAATGAAAACTACCTTAGGCAACATTATTTGCCATTCCAATATGCACCCTTGTGCACAATATGAGATCATTTTAACAAACTATGCCACGAATGTGGCCATAAGATTGATCATTTGGCTTGAAAGCCATGAATCTTCAGAGATGATAGGTCATTTCTGCGAAAACTTTTTTAAAATGATTGCCGTATTACAAGTTTTTTATTTTTCCTAGGAACTTGGCCACATATAATGACACAATGCGAAGGTTTCCCAATTTTTTGATGTTTTTTGAATTTTTTATGCCCGTTTCAAAATGCGGTCAAAACGCGTGAATGACCGTTCCTAGCTAGTGGTTGAATCTTGGATTTTTTTTGGTGTTTCTCTGATTAAATAGGTATTTATGTAACTAGAAATGATTTTTGGAAAAAAAGAATAGCAAACTATGAGGCAACCGCAGTTCGAATTTGTCCCGCTTCCACCTGAGTCGGCGGAAATTTGTCTTTTCCACGAGAGGTGGATCAAAACTTTTTGCACCCAACCATTTTGTCAATTGTGCATTAAATATGGCCTAGTATTTTATAAAATGATTTGGTCCAATTTTGCAACAATTATTTGGGAAGTCCTTCACAAAAAAACCTCCTTTTGGGCACTCTGAAAATGAAAAATGGTTTTTTCGTCCAAAGAAAATGAAAACTTCCTTAGGCAACATTGTTTTACATTCCAATATGCACCCTTGTGCATAATATGAGATCATTTGAACAAACTATGCCACGAATGTGGCCATAAGATTGATCATTTGGCTTGAAAGCCATGAATCTTCAGAGATGATAGCTCATTTCTGAGAACTCTTTTTTAAAATAATTGCCATATTACAAGTTTGTTATTTTTCCTGGGAACTTTGCCACATAAAATGACACAATGCGAAGGTTTCCCAATTTGTTGAATTTTTTTGAATTTTTTATGCCCGTTTCAAAATGCGGTCAAAACGGCGTGAATGACCGTTCCTAGCTAGTGGTTGAATCTTGGAAATTTTTTTGGTGTTTCTCTGATTAAATAGGTACTTATGTAAGTAGAAATGATTTTTGGGAAAAATAAAGCAAACTATGAGGCAGCTGCAGTTCAAATTTGTCCCGCTTCCAACTGAATCGGCGGAAATTTGTCTTTTTCACGAGAGGTGGATCAAAACTTTTTGCACCCAACCATTTTGTCAATTGTGCATTAAATATGGCCTAGTATTTTATAAAAATGATTTGGTCCAATTTTGCAACAATTATTTGGGAGGCCTTCACAAAAAAACCTCCTTTTGGGCACTCGGAAAATGAAAAATGGTTTTTTCGTCCAAAGAAAATGAAAACTACCTTAGGCAACATTGTTTGCCATTCCAATATGCACCCTTGTGCACAATATGAGATCATTTTAACAAACTATGCCACGAATGTGGCCATAAGATTGATCATTTGGCTTGAAAGCCATGAATCTTCAGAGATGATAGGTCATTTCTGCGAAAACTTTTTTAAAATGATTGCCGTATTACAAGTTTTTTATTTTTCCTAGGAACTTGGCCACATATAATGACACAATGCGAAGGTTTCCCAATTTTTTGATGTTTTTTGAATTTTTATGCCCGTTTCAAAATGCGGTCAAAACGCGTGAATGACCGTTCCTAGCTAGTGGTTGAATCTTGGATTTTTTTTTGGTGTTTCTCTGATTAAATAGGTATTTATGTAACTAGAAATGATTTTTGGAAAAAAAGAATAGCAAACTATGAGGCAACCGCAGTTCGAATTTGTCCCGCTTCCACCTGAGTCGGCGGAAATTTGTCTTTTCCACGAGAGGTGGATCAAAACTTTTTGCACCCAACCATTTTGTCAATTGTGCATTAAATATGGCCTAGTATTTTATAAAATGATTTGGTCCAATTTTGCAACAATTATTTGGGAAGTCCTTCACAAAAAAACCTCCTTTTGGGCACTCTGAAAATGAAAAATGGTTTTTTCGTCCAAAGAAAATGAAAACTTCCTTAGGCAACATTGTTTGCCATTCCAATATGCACCCTTGTGCACGATATGGGGTCATTTGTACAAACTATGCCACGAGTGTGGCCATAAGATTGATCATTTGGCTTGAAAGCCATGAATCTTCAGAGATGATAGCTCATTTCTGAGAACACTTTTTTAAAATAATTGTCATATTACAAGTTTGTTATTTTTCCTGGGAACTTTGCCACATAAAATGACACAATGCGAAGGTTTCCCAATTTTTTGAATTTTTTTTGAATTTTTTATGCCTGTTTCAAAATGCGGTCAAAACGGCGTGAATGACCGTTCCTAGCTAGTGGTTGAATCTTGGAATTTTTTTTGGTGTTTCTCTGATTAAATAGGTACTTATGTAAGTAGAAATGATTTTTGGAAAAAATAAAGCAAACTATGAGGCAGCTGCAGTTCAAATTTGACCCGCTTCCAACTGAATCGGCGGAAATTTGTCTTTTTCACGAGAGGTGGATCAAAACTTTTTGCACCCAACCATTTCGTCAATTGTGCATTAAATATGTCCTAGTATTTTATAAAAATGATTTGGTCCAATTTTGCAACAATTATTTGGGAGGTCCTTCACAAAAAAACCTCCTTTTGGGCACTCGGAAAATGAAAAATGGTTTTTTCGTCCAAAGAAAATGAAAACTACCTTAGGCAACATTGTTTGCCAATCCAATATGCACCCTTGTGCACAATATGAGATCATTTGAACAAACTATGCCACGAGTGTGGCCATAAGATTGATCATTTGGCTTGAAAGCCATGAATCTTCAGAGATGATAGCTCATTTCTGCGAACACTTTTTTAAAATGATTGCCGTATTACAAGTTTTTTATTTTTCCTAGGAACTTGGCCACATATAGTGACACAATGCGAAGGTTTCCCAATTTTTTGATTTTTTTTAATTTTTTATGCCCGTTTCAAAATGCGGTCAAAACGACGTGAATGACCGTTCCTAGCTAGTGGTTGAATCTCGGAATTTTTTGGTGTTTCTCTGATTAAATTGGTACTTATGTAACTAGAAATGATTTTTGGAAAAAATAAATAGCAAACTATGAGGCAGCTGCAGTTCAAATTTGACCCGCTTCCACCTGAGTCGGCGGAAATTTGTCTTTTCCACGAGAGGTGGATCAAAACTTTTTGCACCCAACCATTTTGTCAATTGTGCATTAAATATGGCCTAGTATTTTATAAAAATGATTTGGTCCAATTTTGCAACAATTATTTGGGAAGTCCTTCACAAAAAAACCTCCTTTTGGGCACTCTGAAAATGAAAAATGGTTTTTTCGTCCAAAGAAAATGAAAACTTCCTTAGGCAACATTGTTTGCCATTCCAATATGCACCCTTGTGCACAATATGGGGTCAATTGAACAAACTATGCCACGAGTGTGGCCATAAGATTGATCATTTGGCTTGAAAGCCATGAATCTTCGAGATGATAGCTCATTTAAAGAACACTTTTTAAAATAATTGCCGTATTACAAGTTTGTTATTTTTCATGGGAACTTGGCCACATATAATGAGACAATGCGAAGGTTTCCCAATTTTTTGATTTTTATTTTTGATTTTTTTATGCCCGTTTCAAAATGCGGTCAAAACGGTGTGAATGACCGTTCCTAGCTAGTGGTTGAATCTTGGAATTTTTTTTGGTGTTTCTCTGATTAAATAGGTACTTCTGTAACTAGAAATGATTTTTGGGAAAAATAAATAGCAAACTATGAGGCAGCTGCAGTTCAAATTTGACCCGCTTCCAACTGAATCGGCGGAAATTTGTCTTTTTCACGAGAGGTGGATCAAAACTGTTTACACCCAACCATTTTGTCAATTGTGCATTAAATATGGCCTAGTATTTTATAAAATGATTTGGTCCAATTTTGCAACAATTATTTGGGAGGTCCTTCACAAAAAAACCTCCTATTGGGTAGTCCAAAAATGAAAAATGGTTTTTTCGTCCAAAGAAAATGAAAACTTCCTTAGGCAACATTGTTTGCCATTCCAATATGCACCCTTGTGCACAATATGGGGTCATTTGAACAAACTATGACACGAGTGTGGCCATAAGATTGATCATTTGGCTTGAAAGCCATGAATCTTCAGAGATGATAGCTCATTTCTGAGAACACTTTTTTAAAATAATTGTCGTATTACAAGTTTGTTATTTTTCCTGGGAACTTGGCCACATATAATGACACAATGCGAAGGTTTCCCAATTTTTTGATTTTTTTTAATTTTTTATGCCCGTTTCAAAATGCGGTCAAAACGGCGTGAATGACCGTTCCTAGCTAATGGTTGAATCTTGGAATTTTTTGGTGTTTCTCTGATTAAATAGGTACTTATGTAAGTAGAAATGATTTTTGGAAAAAATAAATAGCAAACTATGAGGCATTGCAGTTCAAATTTGACCCGCTTCCACCTGAATCGCCGGAAATTTGTCTTTTTCACGAGAGGTGGATCAAAACTTTTTGCACCCAACCATTTTGTCAATTGTGCATTAAATATGGCCTAGTATTTTATAAAAATGATTTGGCCCAATTTTGCAACAATT
The DNA here is from genome assembly GCA_021605145.1 of Aegilops bicornis. Classification (NCBI taxonomy): domain Eukaryota; kingdom Viridiplantae; phylum Streptophyta; class Magnoliopsida; order Poales; family Poaceae; genus Aegilops; species Aegilops bicornis. Next base: position 810,235,418 of record CM038673.1, read on the forward strand.
ATTTGGGAGGTTCTTCACAAAAAAACCTCCTTTTGGGCACTCGGAAAATGAAAAATGGTTTCTTCGTCCAAAGAAAATGAAAACTTCCTTAGGCAACATTGTTTGCCATTCCAATATGCACCCTTGTGCACAATATGAGATCATTTGAACAAACTATGCCACGAATGTGGCCATAAGATTGATCATTTGGCTTGAAAGCCATGAATCTTCAGAGATGATAGCTCATTTCTGAGAACACTTTTTTTAAAATAATTGCCGTATTACAAGTTTGTTATTTTTCCTGGGAACTTGGCCACATATAATGACACAATGCGAAGGTTTCCCAATTTTTTGATTTTTTTTTGAATTTTTTATGCCCGTTTCAAAATGCGGTCAAAACGGCGTGAATGACCGTTCCTAGCTAGTGGTTGAATCTTGGAATTTTTTTGGTGTTTCTCTTATTAAATAGGTACTTATGTAACTAGAAATGATTTTTGGAAAAAAATAGCAAACTATGAGGCAGCTGCAGTTCAAATTTGTCCCGCTTCCAACTGAATCGGCGGAAATTTGTCTTTTTCACGAGAGGTGGATCAAAACTTTTTGCACCCAACCATTTTGTCAATTGTGCATTAAATATGGCCTAGTATTTTATAAAAATGATTTGGTCCAATTTTGCAACAATTATTTGGGAGGCCTTCACAAAAAAACATCCTTTTGGGCACTCGGAAAATGAAAAATGGTTTTTCGTCAAAGAAAATGAAAACTACCTTAGGCAACATTGTTTGCCATTCCAATATGCACCCTTGTGCACAATATGAGATCATTTTAACAAACTATGCCACGAATGTGGCCATAAGATTGATCATTTGGCTTGAAAGCCATGAATCTTCAAAGATGATAGGTCATTTCTGCGAAAACTTTTTTAAAATGATTGCCGTATTACAAGTTTTTTATTTTTCCTAGGAACTTGGCCACATATAATGACACAATGCGAAGGTTTCCCAATTTATTGATGTTTTTGAATTTTTATGCCCGTTTCAAAATGCGGTCGAGCAGCGTGAATGACCGTTCCTAACTAGTGGTTGAATCTTGGATTTTTTTGGTGTTTCTCTGATTAAATAGGTATTTATGTAACTAGAAATGATTTTTGGAAAAAAGAATAGCAAACTATGAGGCAACCATGATTCGAATTTGTCCCGCTTCTAACTGAATCGGCGGAAATTTGTCTTTTTCACGAGAGGTGGATCAGAAATTTTTGCACCCAACCATTTTGTCAATTGTGCATTAAATATGGCCTAGTATTTTATAAAATTATTTGGTCCAATGTTGCAACAATTATTTGGGAGGTCCTTCACAAAAAAACCTCCTTTTGGGCACTCGGAAAATGAAAAATGGTTTTTCGTCCAAAGAAAATGAAATCTTCCTTAGGCAACATTGTTTTACATTCCAATATGCACCCTTGTGCATAATATGAGATCATTTGAACAAACTATGCCACGAATGTGGCCATAAGATTGATCATTTGGCTTGAAAGCCATGAATCTTTAGAGATGATAGCTCATTTCTGAGAACTCTTTTTTAAAATAATTGCCATATTACAAGTTTGTTATTTTTCCTGGGAACTTTGCCACATAAAATGATACAATGCGAAGGTTTCCCAATTTTTTGAATTTTTTTGAATTTTTTATGCCTGTTTCAAAATGCGGTCAAAACGGCGTGAATGACCGTTCCTAGCTAGTGGTTGAATCTTGGAATTTTTTTTGGTGTTTCTCTGATTAAATAGGTACTTATGTAAGTAGAAATGATTTTTGGAAAAAATAAAGCAAACTATGAGGCAGCTGCAGTTCAAATTTGACCCGCTTCCAACTGAATCGGCGGGAATTTGTCTTTTTCACGAGAGGTGGATCAAAACTTTTTGCACCCAACCATTTTGTCAATTGTGCATTAAATATGGCCTAGTATTTTATAAAAATGATTTGGCCCAATGTTGCAACAATTATTTGGGAGGTCCTTCACAAAAAAACCTCCTTTTGGGCACTCGAAAAATGAAAAATGGTTTTTTCGTCCAAAGAAAATGAAAACTACCTTAGGAAACATTGTTTGCCATTCCAATATGCACCCTTGTGCACAATATGAGATCATTTTAACAAACTATGCCACGAATGTGGCCATAAGATTGATCATTTGGCTTGAAAGCCATGAATCTTCAGAAATGATAGCTCATTTCTGCGAACACTTTTTTAAAATGATTGTCGTATTACAAGTTTTTTATTTTTACTAGGAACTTGGCCACATATAATGACACAATGCGAAGGTTTCCCAATTTTTTGATGTTTTCTGAATTTTTTATGCCCGTTTCAAAATGCGGTCAAAACGGCGTGAATGACCGTTCCTAGCTAGTGGTTGAATCTTGGATTTTTTTTGGTGTTTCTCTGATTAAATAGGTATTTATGTAACTAGAAATGATTTTTGGAAAAAAAGAATAGCAAACTATGAGGCAACCGCAGTTCAAATTTGTCCCGCTTCTAACTGAATCGGCGGAAATTTGTCTTTTTCACGAGAGGTGGATCAAAACTTTTTGCACACAACAATTTTGTCAATTGTGCATTAAATATGGTCTAGTATTTTATATAATTATATGGTCCAATGTTGCAACAATTATTTGGGAGGTCCTTCACAAAAAAACCTCCTTTTGGGCACTCGGAAAATGAAAAATGGTTTTTTCGTCCAAAGAAAATGAAATCTTCCTTAGGCAACATTGTTTTACATTCCAATATGCACCCTTGTGCACAATATGAGATCATTTGAACAAACTATGCCACGAATGTGGCCATAAGGTTGATCATTTGGCTTGAAAGCCATGAATCTTCAGGGATGATAGCTCATTTCTGAGAACACTTTTTTAAAATAATTGCCATATTACAAGTTTGTTATTTTTCCTCGGAACTTGGCCACATATAATGACACAATGCGAAGGTTTTTCCCAATTTTTTGATTTTTTTTGAATTTTTTATGCCTGTTTCAAAATGCGGTCAAAACGGTGTGAATGACCGTTCCTAGCTAGTGGTTGAATCTTGGAATTTTTTTTGGTGTTTCTCTGATTAAATAGGTACTTATGTAACTAGAAATGATTTTTGGAAAAAAATAGCAAACTATGAGGCAGCTGCAGTTCAAATTTGACCCGCTTCCAGCTGAATCGGCGGAAATTTGTCTTTTTCACGAGAGGTGGATCAAAACTTTTTGCACCCAACCATTTTGTCAATTGTGCATTAAATATGGCCTAGTATTTTATAAAAATGATTTGGTCCAATTTTGCAACAATTATTTGGGAGGCCTTCACAAAAAAACCTCCTTTTGGGCACTCGGAAAATGAAAAATGGTTTTTTCGTCCAAAGAAAATGAAAACTACCTTAGGCAACATTGTTTGCCATTCCAATATGCACCCTTGTGCACAATATGAGGTCATTTTAACAAACTATGCCACGAATGTGGCCATAAGATTGATCATTTGGCTTGAAAGCCATGAATCTTCACAGATGATAGCTCATTTCTGCGAACACTTTTTTAAAATGATTGTCGTATTACAAGTTTGTTATTTTTCCTAGGAACTTGGCCACATATAATGACACAATGCGAAGGTTTCCCAATTTTTTGATGTTTTTTGAATTTTTTATGCCCGTTTCAAAATGCGGTCAAAACGCGTGAATGACCGTTCCTAGCTAGTGGTTGAATCTTGGATTTTTTTTGGTGTTTCTCTGATTAAATAGGTATTTATGTAACTAGAAATGATTTTTGGAAAAAAAGAATAGCAAACTATGAGGCAACCGCAGTTCAAATTTGTCCCGCTTCTAACTGAATCGGCGGAAATTTGTCTTTTTCACGAGAGGTGGATCAAAAAATTTTGCACCCAACCATTTTGTCAATTGTGCATTAAATATGGCCTAGTATTTTATAAAATTATTTGGTCCAATGTTGCAACAATTATTTGGGAGGTCCTTCACAAAAAAACCTCCTTTTGGGCACTCGGAAAATGAAAAATGGTTTTTCGTCCAAAGAAAATGAAATCTTCGTTAGTCAACATTGTTTTACATTCCAATATGCACCCTTGTGCACAATATGAGATCATTTGAACAAACTATGCCACGAATGTGGCCATAAGATTGATCATTTGGCTTGAAAGCCATGAACCTTCAGAGATGATAGCTCATTTCTGAGAACACTTTTTTAAAATAATTTCCATATTACAAGTTTGTTATTTTCCTGGGAACTTTGCCACATAAAATGACACAATGCGAAGGTTTCCCAATTTTTTGAATTTTTTTTGAATTTTTTATGCCTGTTTCAAAATGCGGTCAAAACGGCGTGAATGACCGTTCCTAGCTAGTGGTTGAATCTTGGAAATTTTAAGGTGATTCTCTGATTAAATAGGTACTTATGTAAGTAGAAATGATTTTTGGAAAAAATAAAGCAAACTATGAGGCAGCTGCAGTTCAAATTTGACCCGCTTCCAACTGAATCGGCGGAAATTTGTCTTTTTCACGAGAGGTGGATCAAAATTTTTTGCACCCAACCATTTTGTAAATTGTGCATTAAATATTGCCTAGTATTTTGTAAAAATGATTTGGTCCAATTTTGCAACAATTATTTGGGAGGTCCTTCACAAAAAAACCTCCTTTTGGGCACTCGGAAAATGAAAAATGGTTTTTTCGTCCAAAGAAAATGAAAACTACCTTAGGCAACATTGTTTGCCATTCCAATATGCACCCTTGTGCACAATATGAGGTCATTTTAACAAACTATGCCACGAATGTGGCCATAAGATTGATCATTTGGCTTGAAAGCCATGAATCTTCGTAGATGATAGCTCATTTCTGCGAACACTTTTTAAAATGATTGCCGTATTACAAGTTTGTTATTTTTCCTAGGAACTTGGCCACATATAATGACACAATGCGAAGGTTTCCCAATTTTTGATGTTTTTGAATTTTTATGCCCGTTTCAAAATGCGGTCAAACGCGTGAATGACCGTTCCTAGCTAGTGGTTGAATCTTGGATTTTTTTGGTGTTTCTCTGATTAAATAGGTATTTATGTAACTAGAAATGATTTTTGGAAAAAGAATAGCAAACTATGAGGCAACCGCAGTTCAAATTTGTCCCGCTTCTAAGCTGAATCGGCGGAAATTTGTCTTTTTCACGAGAGGTGGATCAAAAATTTTGCACCCAACCATTTTGTCAATTGTGCATTAAATATGGCCTAGTATTTTATAAAATTATTTGGTCCAATGTTGCAACAATTATTTGGGAGGTCCTTCACAAAAAACCTCCTTTTGGGCACTTTCGGAAAATGAAAAATGGTTTTTTCGTCCAAAGAAAATGAAATCTTCCTTGGGCAACATTGTTTTACATTCCAATATGCACCCTTGTGCACAATATGAGATCATTTGAACAAACTATGCCACGAATGTGGCCATAAGATTGATCATTTGGCTTGAAAGCCATGAATCTTCAGAGATGATAGCTCATTTCTGAGAACACTTTTTTAAAATAATTGCCATATTACAAGTTTGTTATTTTTCCTGGGAACTTTGCCACATAAAATGACACAATGCGAAGGTTTCCCAATTTTTTGAATTTTTTTGAATTTTTTATGCCCGTTTCAAAATGCGGTCAAAACGGCGTGAATGACCGTTCCTAGCTAGTGGTTGAATCTTGGAAATTTTTTTGGTGTTTCTCTGATTAAATAGGTACTTATGTAAGTAGAAATGATTTTTGGAAAAAATAAAGCAAACTATGAGGGAGCTGCAGTTCAAATTTGACCCGCTTCCAACTAAATCGGCGGAAATTTGTCTTTTTCACGAGAGGTGGATCAAAACTTTTTGCACCCAACCATTTTGTCAATTGTGCATTAAATATGGCCTAGTATTTTATAAAAATGATTTGGCCCAATTTTGCAACAATTATTTGGGAGGTCCTTCACAAAAAAACCTCCTTTTGGGCACTCGGAAAATGAAAAATGGTTTTTTCGTCCAAAGAAAATGAAAACTACCTTAGGCAACATCGTTTCCCATTCCAATATGCACCCTTGTGCACCATATGAGATCATTTTAACAAACTATGCCACGAATGTGGCCATAAGATTGATCATTTGGCTTGAAAGCCATGAATCTTCAGAGATGATAGCTCATTTCTGCGAACACTTTTTTAAAATGATTGCCGTATTACAAGTTTTTTATTTTACTAGGAACTTGGCCACATATAATGACACAATGCGAAGGTTTCCCAATTTTTGATGTTTTCTGAATTTTTATGCCCGTTTCAAAAGCGGTCAAAGCAGGCGTGAATGACCGTTCCTAGCTAGTGGTTGAATCTTGGATTTTTTTGGTGTTTCTCTGATTAAATAGGTATTTATGTACCTATAAATGATTTTTGGAAAAAAAGAATAGCAAACTATGAGGCAACCGCAGTTCAAATTTGTCCCGCTTCTAACTGAATCGGCGGAAATTTGTCTTTTTCACGAGAGGTGGATCAAAACTTTTTGCACCCAACAATTTTCTCAATTGTGCATTAAATATGGCCTAGTATTTTATATAATTATTTGGTCCAATGTTGCAACAATTATTTGGGAGGTCCTTCACAAAAAAACCTCCTTTTGGGCACTCGGAAAATGAAAATGGTTTTTCGTCCAAAGAAAATGAAATCTTCCTTAGGCAACATTGTTTTACATTCCAATATGCACCCTTGTGCACAATATGAGATCATTTGAACAAACTATGCCACGAATGTGGCCATAAGATTGATCATTTGGCTTGAAAGCCATGAATCTTCAGGGATGATAGCTCATTTACGAGAACACTTTTTAAAATAATTGCCATATTACAATTTTGTTATTTTTCCTGGGAACTTGGCCACATATAATGACACAATGCGAAGGTTTCCCCATTTTTTGATTTTTTTTAATTTTTTATGCCTGTTTCAAAATGCGGTCAAAACAACGTGAATGACCGTTCCTAGCTAGTGGTTGAATCTTGGAATTTTTTTTGGTGTTTCTCTGATTAAATAGGTACTTATGTAAGTAGAAATGATTTTTGGAAAAATAAATAGCAAACTATGAGGCAGCTGCAGTTCAAATTTGACCCGCTTCCACTGAATCGGTGGAAATTTGTCTTTTTCACGAGAGGTGGATCAAAACTTTTTGCACCCAACCATTTTGTCAATTGTGCATTAAATATGGCCTAGTATTTTATAAAAATTATTTGGCCCAATTTTGCAACAATTATTTGGGAGGTCCTTCACAAAAAAAACCTCCTTCTGGGCACTCGGAAAATGAAAAATGGTTTCTTCGTCCGAAGAAAATGAAAACTTCCTTAGGCAACATTGTTTGCCATTATAATATGCACCCTTGTGCACAATATGAGATCATTTTAACAAACTATGCCACGAATATGGCCATAAGATTGATCATTTGGCTTGAAAGCCATGAATCTTCAGAGATGATAGCTCATTTCTGAGAACACTTTTTTAAAATAATTGCCGTATTACAAGTTTGTTATTTTTCCTGGGAACTTGGCCACATATAATGACACAATGCGAAGGTTTCCCAATTTTTTGATTTTTTTTGATTTTTTTATGCCCATTTCAAAATAAGGTCAAAACGGCGTGAATGACCGTTCCTAGCTAGTGGTTGAATCTTGGAATTTTTTGGTGTTTCTCTGATTAAATAGGTACTTATGTAACTAGAAATGATTTTTGGACAAAATGAATAGCAAACTATGAGGCAGCTGCAGTTCAAATTTGACCCGCTTCCAACCGAATCGACGGAAATTTGTCTTTTTCACGAGAGGTGGATCAAAACTTTTGCACCCAACCATTTTGTCAATTGTGTATTAAATATGGCCTAGTATTTTATAAAAATGATTTGGTCCAATTTTGCAACAAATATTTGGGAGGTCCTTCACAAAAAACCTCCTTTTGGGCACTCGGAAAATGAAAAATGGTTTTTTCGTCCAAAGAAAATGAAAACTTCCTTAGGCAACATTGTTTGACATTCCAATATGCACCCTTGTGCACAATATGAGATCATTTTAACAAACTATGCCACGAATGTGGCCATAAGATTGATCATTTGGCTTGAAAGCCATGAATCTTCGAGATGATAGCTCATTTCTGCGAACACTTTTTAAAATGATTGCCGACATAAGTTTTTATTTTTACTGGGAAATTGGCCACATATAATGACACAATGCGAAGGTTTCCCAATTTTTTGATGTTTTTTTTGAATTTTTTATGCCCGTTTCAAAATGCGGTCAAAACGGCGTGAATGACCGTTCCTAGCTAGTGGTTGAATCTTGGAATTTTTTGGTGTTTCTCTGATTAAATAGGTACTTATGTAACTAGAAATGATTTTTGGACAAAATGAATAGCAAACTATGAGGCAACTGCAGTTCAAATTTGTCCCGCTTCCAACTGAATCGGCGGAAATTTGTCTTCTTCACGAGAGGTGGATCAAAACTTTTTGCACCCAACCATTTTGTCAATTGTGCATTAAATATGGCCTAGTATTTTATAAAAATGATTTGGTCCAATTTTGCAACAATTATTTGGGAGGTCCTTCACAAAAAAACCTCCTTTTGGGCACTCGGAAAATGAAAAATGGTTTTTTCGTCCAAAGAAAATGAAAACTTCCTTAGGCAACATTGTTTGCCATTCCAATATGCACCCTTGTGCACAATATGAGATCATTTTAACAAACTATGCCACGAATGTGGCCATAAGATTGATCATTTGGCTTGAAAGCCATGAATCTTCAGAGATGATAGCTCATTTCTACGAACACTTTTTTAAAATGATTGCCGTATTACAAGTTTTTTAATTTTCCTGGGAACTTGGCCACATATAATGACACAATGCGAAGGTTTCCCAATTTTTTGATGTTTTTTTTGAATTTTTTATGCCCGTTTCAAAATGCGGTCAAGACGGCGTGAATGACCGTTCCTAGCTAGTGGTTGAATCTTGGAATTTTTTTGGTGTTTCTCTGATTAAATAGGTACTTATGTAACTAGAAATGGTTTTGGAAAAAAATAGCAAACTATGAGGCAACTGCAGTTTAAATTTGTCCCTTCCAAATCGAATCGGCGGAAATTTGTCTTTTTCATGAGAGGTTGATCAAAACTTTTGCACCCAACCATTTTGTCAATTGTGCATTAAATATGGCCTAGTATTTTATAAAATTATTTGGTCCAATGTTGCAACAATTATTTGGGAGGTCCTTCACAAAAAAACCTCCTTTTGGGCACTCGGAAAATGAAAAATGGTTTTTTCGTCCAAAGAAAATGAAAACTACCTTAGGCAACATCGTTTCCCATTCCAATATGCACCCTTGTGCACCATATGAGATCATTTTAACAAACTATGCCACGAATGTGGCCATAAGATTGATCATTTGGCTTGAAAGCCATGAATCTTCAGAGATGATAGCTCATTTCTGCGAACACTTTTTTAAAATGATTGCCGTATTACAAGTTTTTTATTTTTACTAGGAACTTGGCCACATATAATGACACAATGCGAAGGTTTCCCAATTTTTTGATGTTTTCTGAATTTTTTATGCCCGTTTCAAAAAGCGGTCAAAACGGCGTGAATGACCGTTCCTAGCTAGTGGTTGAATCTTGGATTTTTTTTTGGTGTTTCTCTGATTAAATAGGTATTTATGTACCTATAAATGATTTTTGGAAAAAAAGAATAGCAAACTATGAGGCAACCGCAGTTCAAATTTGTCCCGCTTCTAACTGAATCGGCGGAAATTTGTCTTTTTCACGAGAGGTGGATCAAAACTTTTTGCACCCAACAATTTTCTCAATTGTGCATTAAATATGGCCTAGTATTTTATATAATTATTTGGTCCAATGTTGCAACAATTATTTGGGAGGTCCTTCACAAAAAAACCTCCTTTTGGGCACTCGGAAAATGAAAAATGGTTTTTTCGTCCAAAGAAAATGAAATCTTCCTTAGGCAACATTGTTTTACATTCCAATATGCACCCTTGTGCACAATATGAGATCATTTGAACAAACTATGCCACGAATGTGGCCATAAGATTGATCATTTGGCTTGAAAGCCATGAATCTTCAGGGATGATAGCTCATTTCTGAGAACACTTTTTTAAAATAATTGCCATATTACAATTTTGTTATTTTTCCTGGGAACTTGGCCACATATAATGACACAATGCGAAGGTTTCCCCATTTTTTGATTTTTTTTAATTTTTTATGCCTGTTTCAAAATGCGGTCAAAACAACGTGAATGACCGTTCCTAGCTAGTGGTTGAATCTTGGAATTTTTTTTGGTGTTTCTCTGATTAAATAATTACTTATGTAAGTAGAAATGATTTTTGGAAAAAATAAAGCAAACTATGAGGCAGCTGCAGTTCAAATTTGACCCGCTTCCAACTGAATCGGCGGAAATTTGTCTTTTTCACGAGAGGTGGATCAAAACTTTTTGCACCCAACCATTTTGTCAATTGTGCATTAAATATGGCCTAGTATTTTATAAAAATTATTTGGCCCAATTTTGCAACAATTATTTGGGAGGTCCTTCACAAAAAACCTCCTTACGGGCACTCGGAAAATGAAAAATGGTTTCTTCGTCCAAGAAAATGAAAACTTCCTTAGGCAACATTGTTTGCCATTATAATATGCACCCTTGTGCACAATATGAGATCATTTTAACAAACTATGCCACGAATATGGCCATAAGATTGATCATTTGGCTTGAAAGCCATGAATCTTCAGAGATGATAGCTCATTTACGAGAACACTTTTTAAAATAATTGCCGTATTACAAGTTTGTTATTTTTCCTGGGAACTTGGCCACATATAATGACACAATGCGAAGGTTTCCCAATTTTTGATTTTTTTTGATTTTTTTATGCCCATTTCAAAATAAGGTCAAAACGGCGTGAATGACCGTTCCTAGCTAGTGGTTGAATCTTGGAATTTTTTGGTGTTTCTCTGATTAAATAGGTACTTATGTAACTAGAAATGATTTTTGGACAAAATGAATAGCAAACTATGAGGCAGCTGCAGTTCAAATTTGACCCGCTTCCAACTGAATCGACGGAAATTTGTCTTTTTCACGAGAGGTGGATCAAAACTTTTTGCACCCAACCATTTTGTCAATTGTGCATTAAATATGGCCTAGTATTTTATAAAAATGATTTGGTCCAATTTTGCAACAATTATTTGGGAGGTCCTTCACAAAAAAACCTCCTTTTGGGCACTCGGAAAATGAAAAATGGTTTTTCGTCCAAAGAAAATGAAAACTTCCTTAGGCAACATTGTTTGACATTCCAATATGCACCCTTGTGCACAATATGAGATCATTTTAACAAACTATGCCACGAATGTGGCCATAAGATTGATCATTTGGCTTGAAAGCCATGAATCTTCGTAGATGATAGCTCATTTCTGCGAACACTTTTTAAAATGATTGCCGTATTACAAGTTTTTATTTTTCCTGGGAACTTGGCCACATATAATGACACAATGCGAAGGTTTCCCAATTTTTGATGTTTTTTTGAATTTTTATGCCCGTTTCAAAATGCGGTCAAAGCAGGCGTGAATGACCGTTCCTAGCTAGTGGTTGAATCTTGGAATTTTTTGGTGTTTCTCTGATTAAATAGGTACTTATGTAACTAGAAATGATTTTTGGACAAAATGAATAGCAAACTATGAGGCAACTGCAGTTCAAATTTGTCCCGCTTCCAACTGAATCCATGGAAATTTGTCTTCTTCACGAGAGGTGGATCAAAACTTTTGCACCCAACCATTTTGTCAATTGTGCATTAAATATGGCCTAGTATTTTATAAAAATGATTTGGTCCAATTTTGCAACAATTATTTGGGAGGTCCTTCACAAAAAACCTTCTTTTGGGCACTCTAAAAATGAAAATTGGTTTTTTCGTCCAAAGAATTTGAAAACTTCCTTAGGCAACATTGTTTGCCATTCCAATATGCACCCTTGTGCACAATATGAGATCATTTTAACAAACTATGCCACGAATGTGGCCATAAGATTGATCATTTGGCTTGAAAGCCATGAATCTTCAGAGATGATAGCTCATTTCTACGAACACTTTTTTAAAATGATTGCCGTATTACAAGTTTTTTAATTTTCCTGGGAACTTGGCCACATATAATGACACAATGCGAAGGTTTCCCAATTTTTTGATTTTTTTTGAATTTTTTATGCCCGTTTCAAAATGCGGTCAAAACGGCGTGAATGACCGTTCCTAGCTAGTGGTTGAATCTTGGAATTTTTTTGGTGTTTCTCTGATTAAATAGGTACTTATGTAACTAGAAATGGTTTTTGGAAAAAAAATAGCAAACTATGAGGCAACTGCAGTTTAAATTTGTCCCGCTTCCAACTGAATCGGCGGAAATTTGTCTTTTTCGCGAGAGGTTGATCAAAACTTTTTGCACCCAACCATTTTGTCAATTGTGCATTAAATATGGCCTAGTATTTTATAAAATTATTTGGTCCAATGTTGCAACAATTATTTGGGAGGTCCTTCACAAAAAAACCTCCTTTTGGGCACTCGGAAAATGAAAAATGGTTTTTTCGTCCAAAGAAAATGAAATCTTCCTTAGGCAACATTGTTTTACATTCCAATATGCACCCTTGTGCACAATATGAGATCATTTGAACAAACTATGCCACGAATGTGGCCATAAGATTGATCATTTGGCTTGAAAGCCATGAATCTTCGTGAGATGATAGCTCATTTCTCGTAACACTTTTTAAAATAATTGCCATATTACAAGTTTGTTATTTTTCCTGGGAACTTTGCCACATAAAATGACACAATGCGAAGGTTTCCCAATTTTTGAATTTTTTGAATTTTTATGCCTGTTTCAAAATGCGGTCAAAACGGCGTGAATGACCGTTCCTAGCTAGTGGTTGAATCTTGGAATTTTTTTTGGTGTTTCTCTGATTAAATAGGTACTTATGTAAGCAGAAATGATTTTTGGAAAAAATAAAGCAAACTATGAGGCAGCTGTAGTTCAAATTTGACCCGCTTCCAGCTGAATCGGCGGAAATTTGTCTTTTTCACGAGAGGTGGATCAAAACTTTTTGCACCCAACCATTTTGTCAATTGTGCATTAAATATGGCCTAGTATTTTATAAAAATGATTTGGCCCAATTTTGCAACAATTATTTGGGAGGTCCTTCACAAAAAAACCTCCTTTTGGGCACTCGGAAAATGAAAAATGGTTTCTTCGTCCAAAGAAAATGAAAACTTCCTTAGGAAACATTGTTTGCCATTATAAAATGCACCCTTGTGCACAATATGAGATCATTTGAACAAACTATGCCACGAATATGGCCATAAGATTGATCATTTGGCTTGAAAGCCATGAATCTTCAGAGATGATAGCTCATTTCTGAGAACACTTTTTTTAAAATAATTGCCGTATTACAATTTTGTTATTTTTCCTGGGAACTTGGCCACATATAATGACACAATGCGAAGGTTTCCCAATTTTTTGATTTTTTTTTGATTTTTTTATGCCCATTTCAAAATAAGGTCAAAACGGCGTGAATGACCGTTCCTAGCTAGTGGTTGAATCTTGGAATTTTTTTGTGTTTCTCTGATTAAATAGGTACTTATGTAGCTAGAAATAATTTTTGGACAAAATGAATAGCAAACTATGAGGCAGCTGCAGTTCAAATTTGACCCGCTTCAAATTTGAATCATGGAAATTTGTCTTTTTCACGAGAGGTGGATCAAAACTTTTGCACCCAACCATTTTGTCAATTGTGCATTAAATATGGCCTAGTATTTTATAAAAATGATTTGGTCCAATTTTGCAACAATTATTTGGGAGGTCCTTCACAAAAAACCTCCTTTTGGGCACTCGGAAAATGAAAATGGTTTTTTCGTCCCAAAGAAAATGAAAACTTCCTTAGGCAACATTGTTTGACATTCCAATATGCACCCTTGTGCACAATATGAGATCATTTTAACAAACTATGCCACGAATGTGGCCATAAGATTGATCATTTGGCTTGAAAGCCATGAATCTTCAGAGATGATAGCTCATTTCTGCGAACACTTTTTTAAAATGATTGCCGTATTACAAGTTTTTTATTTTTCCTGGGAACTTGGCCACATATAATGACACAATGCGAAGGTTTCCCAAATTTTTGATGTTTTTTTTGAATTTTTTATACCCGTTTCAAAATGCGGTCAAAACGGCGTGAATGACCGTTCCTAGCTAGTGGTTGAATCTTGGAATTTTTTTGGTGTTTCTCTGATTAAATAGGTACTTATGTAACTAGAAATGGTTTTTGGAAAAAAAAATAGCAAACTATGAGGCAACTGGAGTTCAAATTTGTCCCGCTTCTAACTGAATCGGCGGAAATTTGTCTTTTTCACGAGAGGTGGATCAAAACTTTTTGCGCCCAACCATTTTGTCAATTGTGCATTAAATATGGCCTAGTATTTTATAAAATTATTTGGTCCAATGTTGCAACAATTATTTGGGAGGTCCTTCACAAAAAACCTCCTTTTGGGCACTCGGAAAATGAAAATGGTTCTTTCGTCCAAAGAAAATGAAATCTTCCTTAGGCAACATTGTTTTACATTCCAATATGCACCCTTGTGCACAATATGAGATCATTTGAACAAACTATGCCACGAATGTGGCCATAAGATTGATCATTTGGCTTGAAAGCCATGAATCTTCAGAGATGCATGATAGCTCATTTCTGAGAACACTTTTTAAAAATAATTGCCATATTACAAGTTTGTTATTTTTCCTGGGAACTTGGCCACATATAATGACACAACGCGAAGGTTTCCATATTTTTTGAATTTTTTTTAAATTTTTTATGCCTGTTTCAAAATGCGGTCAAAACGGGGTGAATGACCGTTCCTACCTAGTGGTTGAATCTTGGAATTTTTTTGGTGTTTCTCTGATTAAATATGTACTTATGTAACTAGAAATGATTTTTGGAAGAAATGAATAGCAAACTATGAGGCAGCTGCAGTTCAAATTTAACCCGCTTCCAACTGAATCGGCGGAAATTTGTCTTTTTCACGAGAGGTGGATCAAAACTTTTTGCACCCAACCATTTTGTCAATTGTGCATTAAATATGTCCTAGTATTTTATAAAATTGATTTGGTCCAATTTTGCAACAATTATTTGGGAGGTCCTTCACAAAAAAACCTCCTTTTGGGCACTCGGAAAATGAAAAATGGTTTCTTCGTCCAAAGAAAATGAAAACTTCCTTAGGCAACATTGTTTGCCATTCCAATATGCACCCTTGTGCACATTATGAGATCATTTGAACAAACTATGCCACGAATGTGGCCATAAGATTGATCATTTGGCTTGAAAGCCATGAATCTTGAGAGATGATAGCTCATTTCTGAGAACACTTTTTTAAAATAATTGCCGTATTACAAGTTTGTTATTTTTCCTGGGAACTTGGCCACATATAATGACACAATGCCAAGGTTTCCCAATATTTTGATTTTTTTTTATTTTTTTATGCCCATTTCAAAATAAGGTCAAAGCGGCGTGAATGACCGTTCCTAGCTAGTGGTTGAATCTTGGAATTTTTTGGTGTTTCTCTGATTAAATAGGTACTTATGTAACTAGAAATGATTTTTGGACAAAATGAATAGCAAACTATGAGGCAGCTGCAGTTCAAATTTGACCCGCTTCCAGCTGAATCGGCGGAAATTTGTCTTTTTTACGAGAGGTGGATCAAAACTTTTTGCACCCAACCATTTTGTCAATTGTGCATTAAATGTGGCCTAGTATTTTATAAAAATGATTTGGTCCAATTTTGCAACAATTATTTGGGAGGTCCTTCACAAAAAAACCTCCTTTTGGGCACTCGGAAAATGAAAAATGGTTTTTTCGTCCAAAGAAAATGAAAACTTCCTTAGGCAACATTGTTTGCCATACCAATATGCACCCTTGCGCACAATATGAGATCATTTTAACAAACTATGCCACGAATGTGGCCATAAGATTGATCATTTAGCTTGAAAACCATGAATCTTCAGAGATGATAGCTCATTTCTGCGAACACTTTTTTAAAATGATTGCCGTATTACAAGTTTTTTATTTTTCCTGGGAACTTGGCCACATATAATGACACAATGCGAAGGTTTCCCAATTTTTTGATGTTTTTTTTGAATTTTTTATGCCCGTTTCAAAATGCGGTCAAAACGGCGTGAATGACCGTTCCTAGCTAGTGGTTGAATCTTGGAATTTTTTTGGTGTTTCTCTGACTAAATAGGTACTTATGAAACTAGAAATGGTTTTTGGAAAAAAAATAGCAAACTATGAGGCCACTGCAGTTCAAATTTGTCCCGCTTCTAACTGAATCGGCGGAAATTTGTCTTTTTCACGAGAGGTGGATCAAAACTTTTTGCACCCAACCATTTTGTCAATTGTGCATTAAATATGGCCTAGTATTTTATAAAATTATTTGGTCCAATGTTGCAACAATTATTTGGGAGGTCCTTCACAAAAAAACCTCCTTTTGGGCACTCGGAAAATGAAAAATGGTTTTTTCGTCCAAAGAAAATGAAATCTTCCTTAGGCAACATTGTTTTACATTCCAATATGCACCCTTGTGCACAATATGAGATCATTTGAACAAACTATGCCACGAATGTGGCCATAAGATTGACCATTTGGCTTGAAAGCCATGAATCTTCAGAGATGATAGCTTATTTCTGAGAACACTTTTTAAAAATAATTGCCATATTACAAGTTTGTTATTTTTCCTGGGAACTTGGCCACATATAATGACACAATGCGAAGGTTTCCCAATTTTTTGATTTTTTTTGAATTTTTTATGCCCGTTTCAAAATGCGGTCAAAACGGCGTGAATGACCGTTCCTAGCTAGTGGTTGAATCTTGGAATTTTTTTTGGTGTTTCTCTGGTTAAATAGGTACTTATGTTAGTAGAAATGATTTTTGGAAAAAATAAAGCAAACTATGAGGGAGCTGCAGTTCAAATTTGACCCGGTTCCAACTGAATCGGCGGAAATTTGTCTTTTTCACGAGAGGTGGATCAAAACTTTTTGCACCCAACCATTTTGTCAATTGTGCATTAAATATGGCCTAGTATTTTATAAAAATGATTTGGCCCAATTTTGCAACAATTATTTGGGAGGTCCTTCACAAAAAAACCTCCTTTTGGGCATCGGAAAATGAAAAATGGTTTCTTCGTCCAAAGAAAATGAAAACTTGCTTAGGCAACATTGTTTGCCATTCCAATATGCACCCTTGTGCACAATATGATATCATTTGCACAAACTATGCCACGAATGTGGCCATAAGATTGATCATTTGGCTTGAAAGCCATGAATCTTCAGAGATGATAGCTCATTTCTGAGAACACTTTCTTAAAATAATTGCCGTATTACAAGTTTGTTATTTTTCCTGGGAACTTGTCCACATATAATGACACAATGCGAAGGTTTCCCAATTTTTTGATTTTTTTGATTTTTTTATGCCCATTTCAAAATAAGGTCAAAACGGCGTGAATGACCGTTCCTAGCTAGTGGTTGAATCTTGGAATTTTTTGGTGTTTCTCTGATTAAACAGGTACTTATGTAACTAGAAATGATTTTTGGACAAAATGAATAGCAAACTATGAGGCAACTGCAGTTCAAATTTGACCCGCTTCCAACTGAATCGGCGGAAATTTGTCTTTTTCACGAGAGGTGGATCAAAAATTTTGCACCCAACCATTTTGTCAATTGTGCATTAAATATGGCCTAGTATTTTATAAAAATGATTTGGTCCAATTTTGCAACAATTATTTGGGAGGTCCTTCACAAAAAAACCTCCTTTTGGGCACTTGGAAAATGAAAAATGGTTTCTTCGTCCAAAGAAAATGAAAACTTCCTTAGGCAACATTGTTTGCCATTCCAATATGCACCCTTGTGCACAATATGAGATCATTTTAACAAACTATGCCACGAATGTGGCCATCAGATTGATCATTTAGCTTGAAAGCCATGAATCTTCATAGATGATAGCTCATTTCTGAGAATACTTCTTTAAAATAATTGCCGTATTACAAGTTTGTTATTTTTCCTGGGAACTTGGCCACATATAATGACACAATGCCAAGGTTTCCCAATATTTTGATTTTTTTTGATTTTTTTATGCCCATTTCAAAATAAGGTCAAAACGGCGTGAATGACCGTTCCTAGCTAGTGGTTGAATCTTGGAATTTTTTGGTGTTTCTCTGATTAAATAGGTACTTATGTAACTACAAATGATTTTTGGACAAAATTAATAGCAAACTATGAGGCAGCTGCAGTTCAAATTTGACCCGCTTCCAGCTGAATCGGCGGAAATTTGTCTTTTTCACGAGAGGTCGATCAAAACTTTTTGCACCCAACCATTTTTTCAATTGTGCATTAAATATGGCCTAGTATTTTATAAAAATGATTTGGTCCAATTTTGCAACAATTATTTGGGAGGTCCTTCACAAAAAAACCTACTTTTGTGCACTCGGAAAATGAAAAATGGTTTTTTCGTCCAAAGAAAATGAAAACTTCCTTAGGCAACATTGTTTCCCATTCCAATATGAACCCTTGTGCACAATATGAGATCATTTTAACAAAATATGCCACGAATGTGGCCATAAGATTGATCATTTGGCTTGAAAGCCATGAATCTTCGTAGATGATAGCTCATTTCTGCGAACACTTTTTAAAATGATTGCCGTATTACAAGTTTGTTATTTTTCCTGGGAACTTGGCCACATATAATGACACACAGTCTGAAGGTTTCCCAATTTTTGATTTTTTTGAATTTCTTATGCCCGTTTCAAAATGCGGTCAAAGCAGGCGTGAATGACCGTTCCTAGCTAGTGGTTGAATCTTGGAATTTTTTGGTGTTTCTCTGATTAAATAGGTACATATGTAACTATAAATGATTTTTGGAAAAATAAATTGCAAACTCTGAGGCAGCTGCAGTTCAAATTTGACCCGCTTCCAACCGAATCGGAAATTTGTCTTTTTCACGAGAGGTGGATCAAAAATTTTGCACCCAACCATTTTGTCAATTGTGCATTAAATATGGCCTAGTATTTTATACTCCTCCGTTCCTAAATACTTGTCTTTCTAGAGATTTCAAATGGTCACCACATACGGATGTATATAGACATATTTTAGAGTGTAGATTCACTCATTTTGTTCCGTATGTAGTCACCATTTGAAACCTCTAGAAAGACAAGTATTTAGGAACGGAGGAAGTAAAAATGATTTGGTCCAATATTGCAACAATTATTTGGGAGGTCCTTCACAAAAAAACCTCCTTTTGGGCACTCGGAAAATGAAAAATGGTTTTTTCGTCCAAAGAAAATGAAAACTTCATTAGGCAACATTGTTTGCCATTCCAATATGCTCCCTTGTGCACAATATGAGATCATTTTAACAAACTATGCCACGAATGTGGCCATAAGATTGATCATTTGGCTTGAAAGCCATGAATCTTCAGAGATGATAGCTCATTTCTGCGAACACTTTTTTAAAATGATTGACGTATTACAAGTTTGTTATTTTTCCTGGGAACTTTGCCACATATAATGACACAATGCGAAGGTTTCCCAATTTTTGATTTTTTTTTAATTTCTTATGCCCGTTTCAAAATGCGGTCAAAACGGCGTGAACGACCGTTCCTAGCTAGTGGTTGAATCTTGGAATTTTTTGGTGTTTCTCTGATTAAATAGGTACTTATGTAACTAGAAATGATTTTTGGACAAAATGAATAGCAAACTATGAGGCAGCTGCAGTTCAAATTTGACCCGCTTCCAGCTGAATCGGCGAAAATTTGTCTTTTTCACGAGAGGTCGATCAAAACTTTTTGCACCCAACCATTTTTTCAATTGTGCATTAAATATGGCCTAGTATTTTATAAAATGATTTGGTCCAATTTTGCAACAATTATTTGGGAGGTCCTTCACAAAAAACCTACTTTTGGGCACTCGGAAAATGAAAATGGTTTTTCGTCAAAGAAAATGAAAACTTCCTTAGGCAACATTGTTTCCCATTCCAATATGAACCCTTGTGCACAATATGAGATCATTTTAACAAAATATGCCACGAATGTGGCCATAAGATTGATCATTTGGCTTGAAAGCCATGAATCTTCAGAGATGATAGCTCATTTCTGCGAACACTTTTTTAAAATGATTGCCGTATTACAAGTTTGTTATTTTTCCTGGGAACTTGGCCACATATAATGACACAATGCGAAGGTTTCCCAATTTTGATTTTTTAATTTCTTATGCCCGTTTCAAAATGCGGTCAAAAGCAGGCGTGAACGACCGTTCCTAGCTAGTGGTTGAATCTTGGAATTTTTGGTGTTTCTCTGATTAAATAGGTACTTATGTAACTAGAAATGATTTTTGGACAAAATGAATAGCAAACTATGAGGCAGCTGCAGTTCAAATTTGACCCGCTTCCGGTGAATCATGGAAATTTGTCTTTTTCACGAGAGGTCGATCAAAACTTTTTGCACCCAACCATTTTGTCAATTGTGCATTAAATATGGCCTAGTATTTTATAAAAATGATTTGGTCCAATTTTGCAACAATTATTTGGGAGGTCCTTCACAAAAAAACCTACTTTTGGGCACTCGGAAAATGAAAAATGGTTTTTTCGTCCAAAGAAAATGAAAACTTCCTTAGGCAACATTGTTTGCCATTCCAATATGAACCCTTGTGCACAATATGAGATCATTTTAACAAAATATGCCACGAATGTGGCCATAAGATTGATCATTTGGCTTGAAAGCCATGAATCTTCAGAGATGATAGCTCATTTCTGCGAACACTTTTTTAAAATGATTGCCGTATTACAAGTTTGTTATTTTTCCTGGGAACTTGGCCACATATAATGACACAATGCGAAGGTTTCCCAATTTTTTGATTTTTTTTGAATTTCTTATGCCCGTTTCAAAATGCGGTCAAAACGGCGTGAATGACCGTTCCTAGCTAGTGGTTGAATCTTGGAATTTTTTTGGGTGTTTCTCTGATTAAATAGGTACTTATGTAACTATAAATGATTTTTGGAAAAAATAAATTGCAAACTACGAGGCAGCTGCAGTTCAAATTTGACCCGCTTCCAACTGAATCGGCGGAAATTTGTCTTTTTCACGAGAGGTGGATCAAAAATTTTTGCACCCAACCATTTTGTCAATTGTGCATTAAATATGGCCTAGTATTTTATACTCCCTCCGTTCCTAAATACTTGTCTTTCTAGAGATTTCAAATGGTCACCACATACGGATGTATATAGACATATTTTAGAGTGTAGATTCACTCATTTTGTTCCGTATGTAGTCACCATTTGAAACCTCTAGAAAGACAAGTATTTAGGAACGGAGGAAGTAAAAATGATTTGGTCCAATATTGCAACAATTATTTGGGAGGTCCTTCATAAAAAAACCTCCTTTTGGGCACTCGGAAAATGAAAAATGGTTTTTTCGTCCAAAGAAAATGAAAACTTCATTAGGCAACATTGTTTGCCATTCCAATATGCACCCTTGTGCACAATATGAGATCATTTGAACAAACTATGCCACGAATGTGGCCATAAGATTGATCATTTGGCTTGAAAGCCATGAATCTTCGTGAGATGATAGCTCATTTCGAGAACACTTTTTAAAATAATTCCCATATTACAAGTTTGTTATTTTTCCTGGGAACTTGGCCACATATAATGACACAATGCGAAGGTTTCCCAATTTTTTTTTGAATTTTTAATGCCCGTTTCAAAATGCGGTCAAAACGGCGTGAATGACCGTTCCTAGCTAGTGGTTGAATCTTGGAATTTTTTTGGTGTTTCTCTGATTAAATAGGTACTTATGTAACTAGAAATGATTTTGGAAAAAAATAGCATACTATGAGGCAGCTGCAGTTCAAATTTGTCCCGCTTCCAACTGTTTCGGCGGTATTTTGTCTTTTTCACGAGAGGTGGATCAAAACTTTTTGCACCCAACCATTTTGTCAATTGTGCATTAAATATGGCCTAGTATTTTATAAAAATGATTTGGTCCAATTTTGCAACAATTATTTGGGAGGTACTTCACAAAAAAACCTCCTTTTGAGCACTCGGAAAATGAAAAATGGTTTTTTCATCCAAAGAAAATGAAAACTTCCTTAGGCAACATTGTTTGCCATTCCAATATGCACCCTTGTGCACAATATGAGATCATTTTAACAAACTATGCCACGAATGTGGCCATAAGATTGATCATTTGGCTTGAAAGCCATGAATCTTCAGAGATGATAGCTCATTTCTGCGAACACTTTTTTTAAAATGATTGCCGTATTACATGTTTGTTATTTTTCCTGGGAACTTGGCCACATATAATGACACAATGCGAAGGTTTCCCAATTTTTTGATTTTTTTTGAATTTTTTATGCCTCTTTCAAAATGCGGTCAAAACGGCGTGAATGACCGTTCCTAGCTAGTGGTTGAATCTTGGAATTTTTTTGGTGTTTCTCTGATTAAATAGGTACTTATGTAACTAGAAATGATTTTTGGAAAAAAAATAGCAAACTATGAGGCAGCTGCAGTTCAAATTGGTCCCGCTTCTAACTGAATCGGCGGAAATTTGTCTTTTTCACGAGAGGTGGATCAAAACTTTTTGCACCCAACCATTTTGTCAATTGTGCATTAAATATGGCCTAGTATTTTATAAAATTATTTGGTCCAATGTTGCAACAATTATTTGGGAGGTCCTTCACAAAAAAACCTCCTTTTGGGCACTCGGAAAATGAAAAATGGTTTTTTCGTCCAAAGAAAATGAAAACTTCATTAGGCAACATTGTTATACATTCCAATATGCACCCTTGTGTACAATATGAGATCATTTGAACAAACTATGCCACGAATGTGGCCATAAGATTTATCATTTGGCTTGAAAGCCATGAATCTTCGTGAGATGATAGCTCATTTCGAGAACACTTTTTAAAATAATTGCCATATTACAAGTTTGTTATTTTTCCTGGGAACTTGGCCACATATAATGACACAAAGCGAAGGTTTCCCAATTTTTGATTTTTTGAATTTTTATGCCTGTTTCAAAATGCGGTCAAAGCAGGCGTGAATGACCGTTCCTAGCTAGTGGTTGAATCTTGGAATTTTTTTTGGTGTTTCTCTGATTAAATAGGTACTTATGTAACTATAAATGATTTTTGGAAAAAATAAATTGCAAACTGCGAGGCAGCTGCGGTTCAAATTTTACCCGCTTCCAACTGAATCGGCGGAAATTTGTCTTTTTCACGAGAGGTGGATCAAAACTTTTTGCACCCAACCATTTTGTCAATTGTGCATTAAATATGGCCTAGTATTTTATAAAAATGATTTGGTACAATTTTGCAACAATTATTTGGGAGGTCCTTCACAAAAAAACCTCCTTTTGGGCACTCGGAAAATGAAAAATGGTTTTTTCGTCCAAAGAAAATGAAAACTTCCTTAGGCAACATTGTTTGCTATTCCAATATGCACCCTTGTGCACAATATGAGATCATTTGAACAAACTATGCCATTCCAAAATGCACCCTTGTGCGAAAAACACAAGAGAAACAAGTAGAAAAACACAACTACATAAGCTTGAAAAAGTATTTGATGTGCTCCACATGTGCTATGATTGTGAATTATAAAATTGATATGCTCCAAATTTGCAACAATTATTTGCTAGGTTCTTTATAAAAATATCATTTTGGACACTCGAAAAATGATTCTCTTACAAAAAACTCATATCTTAGAACACTTTTTTTAATGATATTAACAATATTCCAAGTTTGTTATTTTTACTGAAAAGTAGTTCACATTTGGTGACACAATGGGAAGGTTTTTTATTTCCATATTTTTATAAATTTCTTAGGTAGTCAAATAACAGACATGATTCAAAATCTTATTTTCAATCGATTATGACCAATTTAAATGGTCTTAACAACATCAAAGGGGATACTCTGTTCTGATTGGTCTAAAATCAGCTCACACGGATCATGGCTTAAGCACCGTCGGATGCGCCCGGATCCAACGACAGCCCACACCCCCCTCGTCGCTCTCACCCCTCCCTAATCACCCCGTATCACTCTCATCCTCGTCCACCCACGAAACCCTAGCCCCCTTCTCCCAATCGCCGCCGCGCCCAGATCCAATCCAAGTCAGAGCCCCCGGCCTCCTCCCTCCATTCCTCACGTCGGCCACCTCCCTCCCGTGAGCTCGACCCCACCCCCCAAGCGCCGCTGCTCCACCCTCTCCCGCGCCCCTCGATCCCAGATCCCCATCTCCAAGTCACCCTCTCCCTCCCTCAGATATCGATCCGGCGCCGCCCACCATCGACGACCGTCACCATAGACGAGATCGAGCTCCTCCCTCCCTCCCGTTCTCCCCTAGCCTTATCCACTCCGAGCCAACCAACCACCCACAGAGAGTTCCAGGGTGGGTTTAGGGTAGCAGCAGAGATGTTGTGGTCTAGATCGCGGGGTGGTGACCCGGCGGCCGGAGAGCGGACTGCTGGGTGTCGCTCCGGCTGCTCTCTCTCCGTCTGCGCCACTCCTCCGCCCCACGATGGCGACCCGAAGCCGGCGCCGACGGTCGGCGCGGTTCGCGATGCGTCCACGGGAGTCGACATCCAGGACCGAGGACGCGGGCTGCACAAGCTTGGCATTTCGGTGGAGGTGAGCCGGCCCACGGCAGCCGATGGGTTCGAGGAGGCGAGCGTGGCGCGATGGGTACCACCTGCTTCCTCCGTTGCCGCCACCCGTCAACGATGCGGGGTCGGGATGGCGTCAGCGGGCAGAGTCCGGGCAATCGGCAGCGTTACGCCTCCCAGCGATGAACGGGCTGGTGGCGTCGGCGCCCGGCGGGAGAAGCGGCGGCGGAGGGCTTCGCGGTGGCGAGGACACCTACGACTACGACAAGGCTTGCGGTGCCATGAATCTTCAGAGATGATAGCTCATTTCTGCGAACACTTTTTAAAAATAATTGCCATATTACAAGTTTGTTATTTTTCCTGGGAACTTGGCCACATATAATGAAACAACGCGAAGGTTTCCCAATTTTTTGATTTTTTTTGAATTTTTTATGCCTCTTTCAAAATGCGGTCAAAACGGCGTGAATGACCGTTCCTAGCTAGTGGTTGAATCTTGGAATTTTTTTGGTGTTTCTCTGATTAAATAGGTACTTATGTAACTAGAAATGATTTTTGGAAAAAAATAGCAAACTATGAGGCAGCTGCAGTTCAAATTTGTCCCGCTTCTAACTGAATCGGCGGAAATTTGTCTTTTTCACGAGAGGTGGATCAAAACTTTTTGCACCCAACCATTTTGTCAATTGTGCATTAAATATGGCCTAGTATTTTATAAAATTATTTGGTCCAATGTTGCAACAATTATTTGGGAGGTCCTTCACAAAAAAACCTCCTTTTGGGCACTCGGAAAATGAAAATGGTTTTTCGTCCAAAGAAAATGAAAACTTCATTAGGCAACATTGTTATACATTCCAATATGCACCCTTGTGTACAATATGAGATCATTTGAACAAACTATGCCACGAATGTGGCCATAAGATTGATCATTTGGCTTGAAAGCCATGAATCTTCAGAGATGATAGCTCATTTCTGAGAACACTTTTTTAAAATAATTGCCATATTACAAGTTTGTTATTTTTCCTGGGAACTTGGCCACATATAATGACACAATGCGAAGGTTTCCCAATTTTTTGATTTTTTTTGAATTTTTTATGCCTGTTTCAAAATGCGGTCAAAACGGCGGGAATGACCGTTCCTAGCTAGTGGTTGAATCTTGGAATTTTTTTGGTGTTTCTCTGATTAAATAGGTACATATGTAACTATAAATGATTTTTGGAAAAAATAAATTGCAAACTACGAGGCAGCTGCAGTTCAAATTTGACCCGCTTCCAACTGAATCGGCGGAAATTTGTCTTTTTCACGAGAGGTGGATCAAAACTTTTGCACCCAACCATTTTGTCAATTGTGCATTAAATATGGCCTAGTATTTTATAAAAATGATTCGGTCCAATTTTGCAACAATTATTTGGGAGGTCCTTCACAAAAAAACCTCCTTTTGGGCACTCGGAAAATGAAAATTGGTTTTTTCGTCCAAGGAAAATGAAAACTTCCTTAGGCAACATTGTTTCCTATTCCAATATGCACCCTTGTGCACAATATGAGATCATTTGAACAAACTATGCCATTCCAAAATGCACCCTTGTTCGAAAAACACAAGAGAAACAAGTAGAAAAACACAACTACATAAGCTTGAAAAAGTTTTTGATGTGCTCCACATGTGCTATGATTGTGAATTATAAAATTGATATGCTCCAAATTTGCAACAATTATTTGCTAGGTTCTTTATAAAAATATCATTTTGGACACTCGAAAAATGATTCTCTTACAAAAAACTCATATCTTAGAACACTTTTTTTAATGATATTAACAATATTCCAAGTTTGTTATTTTTACTGAAAAGTAGTTCACATTTGGTGACACAATGGGAAGGTTTTTTATTTCCATATTTTTATAAATTTCTTAGGTAGTCAAATAATGTACATGATTCAAAATCTTATTTTCAATCGATTATGACCAATTTAAATGGTCTTAACAACATCAAAGGGATACTCTGTTACGATTGGTCTAAAATCAGCTCACACGGATCATGGCTTAAGCAATCCGGATGCGCCGGATCCAACGACAGCCCACACCCCCTCGTCGCTCTCACCCTCCCTAATCACCCCAGATCACTCTCATCCTCGTCCACCCACGAAACCCTAGCCCCTTCTCCCAATTGCCGCCACCAGATCCAATCCAAGTCGAGCCCGGCCTCCTCCCTCCATTCCTGCGCGCGTCGGCCACCTCCCTCCGGCGGAGCTCGACCCCACCCCCAAGCGCCGCTGCTCCACCCTCTCCCGCGCCCCTCAATCCCAGATCCCCATCTCCAAGTCACCCTCTCCCTCCCTCAGATCTCGATCCGCCGCCGCCCACCATCGACGACCCTCACCATAGACGAGATTGAGCTCCTCCCTCCCTCCCGTTCTCCCTAGCCTTATCCACTCCGAGCCAACCAACCACCCACAGAGAGTTCCAGGGTGGGTTTAGGGTAGCAGCAGAGATGCTGTGGTCTAGATCGCGGGTGGTGACCCGGCCGGAGAGCGGATCGCTGGGTGTCGCCCGGCTGCTCTCTCTCCGTCTGCGCTTACCTCCGCCCCACGATGGCGACTCAAGCCGGGCGCCGATGGTCGGCGCGGTTCGCGATCGTCCACGGAGTCGACATCCGGGACCGAGGACGCGGGCTGCACAAGCTTGGCATTTCGGTGGAGGTGAGCCGCCCACGGCAGCCGATGGGTTCGAGGAGGCGGCGTGGCGCGATGGGTACCACCTGCTTCCTCCGTTGCCGCCACCCGTCACCGATGCGGGTCGGATGGCGTCCAGCGGGCAGGGTCCGGGCAATCGGCAGCGTTCTGCCTCCCAGCGATGAACGGGCTGGTGGCGTCGGCGCCGACAGGAGGGCGAGCAGGCGGCGGAGGGGCTTGCGGTGGCAGGGACACCTACGACTACGACAAGGCTTGCGGTGCCATGAATCTTCAGAGATGATAGCTCATTTCTGCGAACACTTTTTAAAAATAATTGCCATATTACAAGTTTGTTATTTTTCCCAAACTTGGCCACATATAATGAAACAACGCGAAGGTTTCCCAATTTTTGATTTTTTGAATTTTTATGCCTCTTTCAAAATGCGGTCAAAACGGGCGTGAATGACCGTTTCTAGCTAGTGGTTGAATCTTGGAATTTTTTGGTGTTTCTCTGATTAAATAGGTACTTATGTAACTAGAAATGATTTTTGGAAAAAAATAGCAAACTATGAGGCAGCTGCAGTTCAAATTTGTCCCGCTTCTAACCTGAATCGGCGGAAATTTGTCTTTTCACGAGAGGTGGATCAAAACTTTTGCACCCAACCATTTTGTCAATTGTGCATTAAATATGGCCTAGTATTTTATAAAATTATTTGGTCCAATGTTGCAACAATTATTTGGGAGGTCCTTCACAAAAAAACCTCCTTTTGGGCACTCGGAAAATGAAAAATGGTTTTTCGTCCAAAGAAAATGAAAACTTCATTAGGCAACATTGTTATACATTCCAATATGCACCCTTGTGCACAATATGAGATCATTTGAACAAACTATGCCACGAATGTGGCCATAAGATTGATCATTTGGCTTGAAAGCCATGAATCTTCAGAGATGATAGCTCATTTCTGAGAACACTTTTTTAAAATAATTGCCATATTACAAGTTTGTTATTTTTCCTGGGAACTTGGCCACATATAATGACACAATGCGAAGGTTTCCCAATTTTTTGATTTTTTTTGAATTTTTTATGCCTGTTTCAAAATGCGGTCAAAACGGCGTGAATGACCGTTCCTAGCTAGTGGTTGAATCTTGGAATTTTTTTTGGTGTTTCTCTGATTAAATAGGTACTTATGTAACTATAATTGATTTTTGGAAAAAATAAATTGCAAACTGCGAGGCAGCTGCAGTTCAAATTTTACCCGCTTCCAACTGAATCGGCGGAAATTTGTCTTTTTCACGAGAGGTGGATCAAAACTTTTTGCACCCAACCATTTTGTCAATTGTGCATTAAATATGGCCTAGTATTTTATAAAAATGATTCGGTCCAATTTTGCAACAATTATTTGGGAGGTCCTTCACAAAAACCTCCTTTTGGGCACTCGGAAAATGAAAATTGGTTTTTCGTCCAAGGAAAATGAAAACTTCCTTAGGCAACATTGTTTCCTATTCCAATATGCACCCTTGTGCACAATATGAGATCATTTGAACAAACTATGCCATTCCAAAATGCACCCTTGTTCGAAAAACACAAGAGAAACAAGTAGAAAAACACAACTACATAAGCTTGAAAAAGTTTTTGATGTGCTCCACATGTGTTATGATTGTGAATTATAAAATTGATATGCTCCAAATTTGCAACAATTATTTGCTAGGTTCTTTATAAAAATATCATTTTGGACACTCGAAAAATGATTCTCTTACAAAAAACTCATATCTTAGAACACTTTTTAATGATATTAACAATATTCCAAGTTTGTTATTTTCTTTGAAAAGTAGTTCACATTTGGTGACACAATGGGAAGGTTTTTTATTTTCATATTTTTATAAATTTCTTAGGTAGTCAAATAACAGACATGATTCAAAATCTTATTTTCAATCGATTATGACCAATTTAAATGGTCTTAACAACATCAAAGGGGATACTCTGTTCTGATTGGTCTAAAATCAGCTCACACGGATCATGGCTTAAGCACCGTCGGATGCGCCCGGATCCAACGACAGCCCACACCCCCCGCGGCGCTCGCACCCTCCCTAATCACCCCAGATCACTCTCATCCTCGTCCACCCACGAAACCCTAGCCCCTTCTCCCAATCGCCGCTGCAGATCCAATCCAAGTCAGAGCCCCGGCCTCCTCCCTCCATTCTGCTGGCGTCGGCCACCTCCCTCCGGTGTAGCTCGACCCCCACCCCCCAAGCGCCGCTGCTCCACCCTCTCCCGCGCCCCTCGATCCCAGATCCCCATCTCCAAGTCACCCTCTCCCTCCCGTAGATCTCGATCCGCGCCGCCCACCATCGACGACCCTCACCATAGACGAGATTGAGCTCCTCCCTCCCTCCCGATCACCCCTAGCCTTATCCACACCGAGCCAACCAACCACCCACGGAGAGTTCAAGGGTGGGTGGAGGGTATCAGCCGAGTAGCGGTGGTCTAGCTCGCGGGGTGGTGACACGGCGGCCGGAGAGCGGACTGCTGGGTGTCGCTCCGGCTGCTCTCTCTCCGTCTGCGCCACTCCTCCGCCCCCACGATGGCGACTCAAGCCGGGCGCCGACGGCCGGCGCGGTTCGCGATCGTCCACGGAGTCGACATCCAGACCGAGGACGCGGGCTGCACAAGCTTGGCATTTCGGTGGAGGTGAGCCGCCCACGGCAGCCGATGGGTTCGAGGAGGCGGCGTGGCGCGATGGGTACCACCTGCTTCCTCCGTTGCCGCGCCACCCGTCAGATGCGGGGTCGGATGGCGTCCCAGGCAGGTCCGGCAATCGGCAGCGTTCTGCCTCCCAGCGATGAACGGGCTGGTGGCGTCGGCGCCCGATGTGAGGGCGGCGGTAGCGGAGGGGCTTGCGGTGGCAGGGACACCTACGACTACGACAAGGCTTGCGGTGCCATGAATCTTCAGAGATGATAGCTCATTTCTGCGAACACTTTTTAAAAATAATTGCCATATTACAAGTTTGTTATTTTTCCTGGGAACTTGGCCACATATAATGAAACAACGAAGGTTTCCCAATTTTTGATTTTTTGAATTTTGTATGCCTCTTTCAAAATGCGGTCAAAACGGCGTGAATGACCGTTCCTAGCTAGTGGTTGAATCTTGGAATTTTTTTGGTGTTTCTCTGATTAAATAGGTACTTATGTAACTAGAAATGATTTTTGGAAAAAAAATAGCAAACTATGAGGCAGCTGCAGTTCAAATTTGTCCCGCTTCTAACTGAATCGGCGGAAATTTGTCTTTTTCACGAGAGGTGGATCAAAACTTTTTGCACCCAACCATTTTGTCAATTGTGCATTAAATATGGCCTAGTATTTTATAAAATTATTTGGTCCAATGTTGCAACAATAATTTGGGAGGTCCTTCACAAAAAAACCTCCTTTTGGGCACTCGGAAAATGAAAAATGGTTTTTTCGTCCAAAGAAAATGAAAACTTCATTAGGCAACATTGTTATACATTCCAATATGCACCCTTGTGTACAATATGAGATCATTTGAACAAACTATGCCACGAATGTGGCCATAAGATTGATCATTTGGCTTGAAAGCCATGAATCTTCAGTAGATGATAGCTCATTTCTGAGAACACTTTTTTAAAATAATTGCCATATTACAAGTTTGTTATTTTTCCTGGGAACTTGGCCACATATAATGACACAATGCGAAGGTTTCCCAATTTTTTAATTTTTTTTGAATTTTTTATGCCTGTTTCAAAATGCGGTCAAAACGGCGTGAATGACCGTTCCTAGCTAGTGGTTGAATCTTGGAATTTTTTTTGGTGTTTCTCTGATTAAATAGGTACTTATGTAACTATAATTGATTTTTGGAAAAAATAAATTGCAAACTGCGAGGCAGCTGCAGTTCAAATTTTACCCGCTTCCAACTGAATCGGCGGAAATTTGTCTTTTTCACGAGAGGTGGATCAAAACTTTTTGCACCCAACCATTTTGTCAATTGTGCATTAAATATGGCCTAGTATTTTATAAAAATGATTCGGTCCAATTTTGCAACAATTATTTGGGAGGTCCTTCACAAAAAAACCTCCTTTTGGGCACTCGGAAAATGAAAATTGGTTTTTTCGTCCAAGGAAAATGAAAACTTCCTTAGGCAACATTGTTTCCTATTCCAATATGCACCCTTGTGCACAATATGAGATCATTTGAACAAACTATGCCATTCCAAAATGCACCCTTGTTCGAAAAACACAAGAGAAACAAGTAGAAAAACACAACTACATAAGCTTGAAAAAGTTTTGATGTGCTCCACATGTGCTATGATTGTGAATTATAAAATTGATATGCTCCAAATTTGCAAAAATTATTTGCTAGGTTCTTTATAAAAATATCATTTTGGACACTCGAAAAATGATTCTCTTACAAAAAACTCATATCTTAGAACACTTTTTTTAATGATATTAACAATATTCCAAGTTTGTTATTTTTACTGAAAAGTAGTTCACATTTGGTGACACAATGGGAAGGTTTTTTATTTCCATATTTTTATAAATTTCTTAGGTAGTCAAATAACAGACATGATTCAAAATCTTATTTTCAATCGATTATGACCAATTTAAATGGTCTTAACAACATCAAAGGGGATACTGCTCTGATTGGTCTAAAATCAGCTCACACGGATCATGGCTTAAGCACCGTCGGATGCGCCCGGATCCAACGACAGCCCACACCCCCTCGTCAGCTCTCACCCTCCCTAATCACCCGTATCACTCTCATCCTCGTCCACCCACGAAACCCTAGCCCCTTCTCCCAATCGCCATGGCCAGATCCAATCCAAGTCAGAGCCCCGGCCTCCTCCCTCCATTCCTGCCAGCGGCCACCTCCCTCCGGCGGAGCTCGACCCCCACCCCCCAAGCGCCGCTGCTCCACCCTCTCCCGCGCCCCTCGATCCCAGATCCCCATCTCCAAGTCACCCTCTCCCTCCCTCAGATCTCGATCCGGCGCCGCCCACCATCGACGACCCTCACCATAGACGAGATTGAGCTCCTCCCTCCCTCCCGTTCTCCCCTAGCCTTATCCACTCCGAGCCAACCAACCACCCACAGAGAGTTCCAGGGTGGGTTTAGGGTAGCAGCAGAGATGCTGTGGTCTAGATCGCGGGGTGGTGACCCGGCGGCCGGAGAGCGGACTGCTGGGTGTCGCTCCGGCTGCTCTCTCTCCGTCTGCGCCACTCCTCCGCCCCACGATGGCGACCGAAGCCCGGGCGCCCGGCCGGTCGGCGCGGTTCGCGATGCGTCCACGGGAGTCGACATCCAGGACCGAGGACGCGGGCTGCACAAGCTTGGCATTTCGGTGGAGGTGAGCCGGCCCACGGCAGCCGATGGGTTCGAGGAGGCGAGCGTGGCGCGCGATGGGTACCACCTGCTTCCTCCGTTGCCGCGCCACCCGTCACTGATGCGGGGTCAGATGGCGTCCGCGCGGGCAGGGTCCGGGCAATCGGCAGCGTTCTGCCTCCCAGCGATGAACGGGCTGGTGGCGTCGGCGCCGACAGGAGGGCGAGCAGGCGGCGGAGGGGCTTGCGGTGGCAGGGACACCTACGACTACGACAAGGCACCAAGCCTTCTCCTTCTGCTCGCGGCTACTAGGGAGCTTCCCGCAATGGTACGTGCTCGTTGTAAATTGGTGCTAGATGCCATGTGCGCCTCAAGTGAGTTCCAGTTGGTGTTGATGTCGCCTGCACTGCACAATAATTTGCCTGTCGTGGGCCTGGCGGCCTTTCAAATAATTTTGCAGGGCCTTTTGTTACTCTGCAAGTTTCTGGTGCTGATGGATTTATTTTTTCAAATACTTCAGACGTGTAGTACCAAATAGATGGTTAATTCTTGCATTAGACAAATATTGATGATAGTGTAATTTGGAAATAATTGTGTGTCAACTTCTGCAATCCATATGGTAGAATGTAGAGGGTATTATTGTTGCTAAAATATTGATGATCGAGCTCCTCCCTCCCTCTCCAATGTTGCATTGCATCTCCAGACTTGCATTATTGATGAGGGTGTATTTGGTCTGGGGCTCCATTAAAAAGGGAAGCATAAATATTCTATCTGCCACCAAATTCTTTGTGGCTTTCTGTACTGCAAATATAGGACCGGGATGTTATTTGTGTGAGCAATCAGAAGGAAGAAATAAAACATGCTGTCTTGTGTACATTTCACCATCCGTCGATCATTTTTTTATATCATCATCTTATTAACGTGACCAAAACTTACTCTTGTTCTTGCCCTTGCAGATCGAGGATATTGTCTGAGCGGCCAGGCGAGCCTGCTACAGAGCTTTGCCCATGGCGGCAGCTGCGTGATCGAAATTAGCTTCAGTTTTGCTAGGATGTGTAATTGTGTTTGTAGATAACAGTATTGATATGTTGATCTGCTTTATTCCTAATGTGGTAGTAGAAATAAGATAGACAGATTGGACAATGTTATGGCTTTGATTTTCCTAGGTTGTAGTTTGTTCCATATCGTGTTAGGTTGTATTGTATAATCTGCATTATAAGTGTGGTTTCTAATGTGCTTATGCTAGATTAATGCATCAACCTGACATGTTACAAACCATGAGCCAGAACCTATGACATCTCATTTTAGATGGTAATCATTTTTGTTAAAATGCTACTGTTTGATTTCATACAAGTATGTGCCCCCAACTGCTGTATAGTTGTATCCATATTTGTTTTGTACAAGTATATGACGAGCTGATGAACCAGCTACATACCCACTATTTCTGCATACCCACTGCTGTATAGTCATTATGCTGCATATGTTTCCAACTCCACTATTTCTGTTTTTCTTTATCACCTTATCCAACATTGTAGATTCGTGTATTTATGCATGCCAACTATGAAAAGATCTTGTATTAAGCTTTAGTTGGCTATTAATTATGTTGTGTTAGTTGCTGACTAACAACGGCTTATGGCGGCTGGGCATTAGAAACACAATATGTCTATATGTAATCTAACTTGCAGTGTGTGTGTGGCATGCAGAGAGGTGGCGATCAGGTGAACAACATATGCCTGGAAGACCTCTGGCCCAGCTCAACTCCATCTCCATGCACCTCGGCGAGATCGTCGGTAATGGACGCCGCCTGCCTCGTATCATTCTTTCTGGATAACATTCTAGTGTGGCAACATTTAGTAATTTACATCTCCCTGTTCATTCTACTGCACACTATTCAGTTATTATCTAAAAAAACACAATTCAGTTAACTTATACTTTATCTTTTAGATTTGTAGCTTCAAACCTAGAAAAATGGACATGTAGCTTCTACTTTTGAACAAAGTAAAATGCAATGCACATAGATAGACATGCATCATAGGCAGTACTTGTTTCTAAGTTAGCTAAGCATAATCTGTTGTTTAATCCAAATTGTGTTATCAAAAGTTGCGCAGAATGTGTTCTGGTCTTGCTCCATGGATCAGTTTTCTCATAAAACTAATGTGCCTGGACAACAGTTTGCTCCACTAATGTTATATCTCTCTCATTGTAGGATGGCAAGTTGTGGCAGCTGGAGCATGTCGCATAAGAGAGAGCAATGAAATCCATTGTACTGTTCCGTTAAAAAAAGTACATTGTGCTGTTATGATAGTAGCAGATGTGCCATCATTTTCTTATTGTATATTCCTGTGTAAGGAAATGTATTCCTGAGATGATTTTTTGTGTTATGTAAACCTGGGAGATATTTTCTTTTTGTGTTATGTAAACCTGGGAGTTTTCCTAATTTGAATGAAATAATGTTGGATGTATGTGTGTGATTGGGCTAAAGTCTGCTTGGGCCAAACAGGACAAATAATTGGGCTGAAACAGGCCACATACCAACAAGCATCGAACAATTTCAAAAATCAAATGAAAAGTCTTAAAGAAAACAGAAATGGACTGCAAAAAGCTTGAGGGCCTCAAAAACTAACAAGGCTGAATTGTTGGGGCTGGCCCATGAAGCCGATAAATATTGACAGAAAAAATATATAAAAAGGCTGAATTAATGGGCTCGGCCCATTAAAACGCTGAATTGGACCGAGCTGAATCTTGTGCCACATCAGCTTGCCACGCTGGATGCCTACGTGGCCTGGGGAGGTTGCTAGTGACCAAAACGCCACAGTAGGAATATTTTGGTCGTAAACGTCTACGACCTTCTCACAGAGAAGGTCGCTATAGTCAGTTAACGACCGTCAGCTTTTGACCTTCTGTTTTTGGTCAAAAAAGGTCGCAAATGAAAAACAATGACCTTTCAGTGACCAATAGTCAAGGTCACAAGTTAACATATTTCTTGTAGTGTCCAAAGATGTAATTTTTGAGTAAACTCGCATTTGTGATCCTGTACGCTGAAAACTTGTTCATATGCGCTAAGAAACGCTTTTGAATTTAAAATATTACCTTCAGGCGGCCGTTTATTAAATTTGAGAGATGGTGAGTCGTAAACCTTCGCCCCCATGCCACGAGTGCTGGGGTGTTCGGGATAAACTTGATCGCTCTTTTTCCCATTCTTGGGTCCTTCGGGGGATGCGCTCAACACAACGAACAAGGCAATCGGACTATAATGCTTGAACACTCTCACTTAGCCATAGAATTCTATAATTTTAAATTTCGGCGAAGCCCCTAGTATTCGGAAGACCGAGTTCGGGGCGCTATCCACGCCTAGGACGGACAAAGCCGACTGCTCGCTCTAAGCGGCATAAGTCTTTAGGGACTCGAAAACCTCTCGAACAGCGACCAGCTCTCGCCCTATCATGACGGTCAGTTTTAGCTTTCTCCACTGAGGTGCTTAGCCTAGCTCAACCGGGGCACAATCGCAGTGGTTCTCCCAGCGCTACCTTAGCCGATATAACGGAACGTAAGGTACCAAAACATGGGAGCCGGGCAAACCCAACTATTGACCCAAGACATGATTCAGAGCCGATGCATATAATGCTATAAGTTCGGGATGCCGCACTCATGAGAGTGTTCGGACTTCTCACACCATATTATGGGGTACGTAAGCCCCTGGTGTATTGGCCGTACCAAAGTGTACGGTTGCATAATGTCATTAATGAACATATATAATAAAAAAGGGAATGCAATAATAGACGAAAGATATGTATTGTTTATTCGAAAAGGCTGCGGTAAAAGCTGGACGACACAAATAGTGCGATAAGCAAGAGATGGGACTATTTGACATGTCCCCCTCCAGGGGCGAGCTGCTGGATGATATGTGAAACAAGTATACTGCTCGTTATAGAGACCACCTGGACACTCGACGTAGCTTTCTGCCTCCCTGGCTGTTGCATCGTGTGTTCGGCGATTGTACTGCCGGACAGGCCTTCCGTAGAGTGGAGTCCTGAAAGTAAGAAGAAAAAGAATGACAAAATCGGGAGCCCCTGGTGCGGTTGAGCCGCATTTTGGGCATGTCGTGGTCGTGCCCCTCCCCCTATGCCCATGGTATTTCCAGAGCGTAGTTATGTACGCGTAGTACTGGTTTCGCAATTTCGCGAGGGCTGGGGTTGGGGCCGCATTGCTACGCTTGCTCGGAACGTGCCAGGCGGTCTTGTTGTAGGTTACTCCGGGCGCGCTTGATGGTGTCCGAACGTTTAATAGCCATACTGGAGAATTGCCTTGAAAGGCTGCTTTGTACTTCCGTCGCGAGGGCCGCCGTATGCTCCTCCGTTCGGAGAGAGCGTTCAGTGTTTCCATTGACCGTAATGACTCCTCGAGGGCCTGGCATCTTGAGCTTGAGGTATGCGTAGTGCGGCACCGCATTGAACTTTGCAAATGCGGTTCGTCCGAGCAGTGCGTGATAGCCACTGCGGAACGGGACTATGTCGAAGATTAACTCCTCGCTTCGGAAATTATCTGGGGATCCGAAGACCACCTCAAGTGTAACTGAGCCTGTACAGTTGGCCTCTACACTTGGTATGACGCCTTTAAAGGTCGTCTTTGTGAGTTTAATCCTTGAGGGATCTGTGCCCATTTTTCGCACTGTATCCTTATAAAGCAGGTTCAGGCTGCTGCCGCCGTCCATAAGGACTCTAGTGAGGTGAAATCCGTCAATGATTGGGTCTAGAACCAATGCGGAGAATCCGCCATGGCGGATGCTAGTGCGGTGGTCCCTTCGATCAAAAGTGATCGGGCAGGGGGACCATGGGTTGAACTTTGGGGCGACTGGCTCCAACGCATATTCGTCCCTGACTGCACGCTTCCGCTCCCTTTTGGGGATGTGGGTTGCGTATATCATGTTCACCGTCCGCACTTGTGGGGGGAAGCCCTTCTGTCCCCTATTGTTCGGCGGCCGGGGCTCCTCCTCGTCATCGCTATGCAGCCCCTTGTCTATGTTTTCGGCACTTAACTTGCCTGCCGGCTTGAACACCCAACAATCCCTATTGGTGTGATTGGCTGGTTTTTCGGGGGTGCCGTGTATCTGGCACGAGAGATCGAGTATTCGGTCCAAACTGGACGGGCCTGGAGTATTTCTTTTAAATGGCTTTTTCCGCTGACCGGGTTTAGAGCCTGTGAATCCGGCATTAACTGCCGTATCCTCAGCATTGTCGCCGTTAATGCAGCGCTTTTGCTTGTTGCGACGCGACCTGCCATTGTTATCCTTGGTATCCGAATTACTAGGGCTCTTGGTCATATTATTACTACGAGCTAGCCAGATGTCTTCTCCCGCGCAAAAGCGGGTCATGAGTGTTGTGAGGGCTGCCATGGATTTCGGCTTTTCCTGTCCTAGGTGCTGGGCAAGCCACTCGTCACAGATGTTATGTTTGAAGGCTGCAAGGGCCTCTGCGTCCGGACAGTCGACTATTTGATTTTTCTTGGTTAGGAACCGTGTCTAGAATTGTCTGGCCGATTCCTCTGGCTGCTGAATTATGTGGCTTAGGTCATCGGCGTCTGGTGGTCGCACATAGGTGCCCTGGAAATTGTCGAGGAATGCGGCCTCCAGGTCCTCCCAACAACCAATTGACTCTGCTGGCAAGCTGTTAAGCCAATGCCGAGCTGGTCCTTTAAGCTTGAGTGGGAGGTATTTGATGGCGTGTAGATCATCACCGTGGGCCATGTGGATATGAAGGAGATAATCCTCGATCCATACCGCAGGATCTGTTGTGCCATCGTATGATTCGATGTTTATGGGTTTGAAACCCTCGGGGATTTGATGATCCATTACTTCATTTGTGAAGCATAGTGGGTGTCTTGGCGCCTCTGTCTTTGGGCTATATCATGACGTAGCTCAAACGAGCTTTGTCTACTTTGTTCGGCCCGGCCGGATTTACCATATCCGGCATGACGGTTATCGTCACGTGTCGTGGGGCGCCCACGCGATCCATAGATCGATCTTGTTTGCCTTGCCTTGTCCTCCAATATATCTCACAGGTCTGGCGCATTTCCCCGTGCCTTGGTATTCTTTGAGCGACGCCGGGGTGAGGCTTGAATGGAGGCCCGAGAGGCCTCTCTGTCGCGGCCACGAGATGGCCGGTCAGCCGCACCATGCGCTGGTGATGTAGGTTTGGGTGCTTCCTCCTCTAATCGGGGTAGCAGCCTGCGCTTTGGGTAGCTATTGGAGGGGCGTTCGAGTTCGTACTCTTCGACCGCAAGGACTTCAGTCCATCTATCGGCTAGCAAGTCTTGGTCGTCTCTAAGTTGTTGCTGTTTTTTCTTGAGGCTGCTCGCCGTGGCCATAAGCCTGCATTTGAAACGCTCTTGTTCGACGGGATCCTCGAGCACGACAAATTAAATGGTCGTCGAGGCTTGCCTTGTCTTTGGAGGGAGGCATGTAATTATCGTCCTCTACCTCTCTGTCTGCCGCTCTCTCATGAGGGCTGGTTTCTCCATCCTCCTGCGCTGAATCCTGCTGGAGGGGGTTGTCTTCGGCACTGTCCGGGGTGTTATTATCTCCCGTGCCGGAATCGTCGTTTTTTGCTTTGGCGGGATTTAGAGCGGCGCCGCTGACGCCGGCGCTTAGGCCTCTTCTTGGAGGGGTCATCCTCCGTTGTTCCATCGCCGTTCCCTTCTTCTGGGGTGTCCACCATGTATATGTCAAACGACGAGGTGGCCTTCCGTCTCTGTAGGCGCTGGTTCTTGGTCGCCTCCTGCATCGGCGTCCATACCGTCGATGTCATCAGTCAAGTCGAGCATGTCGGTTAAATCATCGGCGGTGGCTCTGAAGTGGGTGGTGGGTGGGCTTTGAATTTCTTCGTCGTCCGCATCCCAACCTTGCTGACCATAGTCCGGCCAGGGCTCTCCTGATAAAGAGAGAGACTTTAGTGAATTCAGAATGTCGCCGAAGGGCTAGTGCTGAAAGATGTCCGCGGTGGTGAACTGCATGATCGGCGCCCAATCGGATTCGATTGGCAGGGGCGCGGAAGGTTCGGAGTCCGGCACCTTGGCGTCACAAGCTTCGCAAAGGACAAGGCTGGCGTTCGGCTCAATCGTCGTAGAAATTGCAGCCCCCGAGGTGGTGTCCAGCCACCCGTCCTCGATTGGCGCAGTCGGCTCCGAGCTGAGGGTCGGAGCGGACACTGGTGCGGCCTCCGGGGCACTGTTCGGCGGCAGAGCTAGATCATGCCCATCGTGACAGTGCGGCGCGCTTGGCTGTGGTTCGAATCCGTCGAAGATCAAGTCTTCGCGGACGTCAGCCGTGTAGTTCAAACTTCGGATCTGACTGATGGCGGGCGTAGCTTTCGATCTGCTCTAGATGGCCAAGCGAATTGGCCCGCAGTGCAAAGCCGCCGAATACGAAGATCTGTCCGGGGAGAAAAGTCTCACCCTGGACCGCATCGTTGTTGATGATCGGAGGAGCCACCGGCCTAAAGATGACGAAACAGAGGAACTCTCGATGAAAGCATCAATGTCAGTGTCAAAACCGGCGGATCTCGGGTAGGGGGTCCCGAACCGTGCGTCTAGGCGGATGGTAACAGGAGACAAGGGACACGATGTTTTTACCCAGGTTCGACCCTCTCGATGGAGGTAAAACCCTACTCCTGCTTGATTAATATTGATGATATGGGTAGTACAAGAGTAGATCTACCACGAGATCAGAGAGGCTAAACCCTAGAAGCTAGCCTATGGTATGATTGTTGTTCGTCCTACTGACTAAAACCCTTCGGTTTATATAGACACCGGACAGGGCTAGGGTTACATAGAGTCGGTTACAAATGGGAGGAGATCTACATCCGTATCGCCAAGCTTGCCTTCCACGCTAAGGAAAGTCCCATCCGGACACGGGACGAAGTCTTTAATCTTGTATCTTCATAGTCCAGGAGTCCGGCCAAAGGTTATAGTCCGGCCATCCGGACACCCCCCTAATACAGGACTCCCTCAATGGTCGTCTCTTCTTCCCCGTCTCGACTGCCACGCCACATCAGGCCGATAGATGGGTCCCATCTGTCAGTTCTGTTGTTGGACACAGCTCATTCCCCAATCGGTGTGTTTTGTTACTCGCTTGACGCTGAGTTGGGGGTCTTTTGTGATTTTTGGTAAAAACCGCGGTGAACCGTTACCCTCACATAGCCGAGCAAAGCAACAAGGTGGTTGCGCGTGGCGGGCTGCGGTGGAGAGAAAACAGAGGGTCATCGGTTGGTGGGACCCACACGAAAACAAACACGTTCCGATGGACCCGGATCAGAGGGGGAGGGGGTTGACCTCTGACCACCACCACTCAACTGATTCGTTCTATCTCAATTTCTATCACTCTTTTGCCTTTTTTAGCTGCCCGCTTGCTCCATTTTGTTAATTAATCAGTAGCCGCTCCGGATTTATAAATAAGCTCCCTTCCCCTCCCACCCCCAACTCAACCATCGGCTCCAATCTTCATCCACACCTCGCCTGATCAGCTCCCACCTTCAACCAATCCATCTCTACACCAACACCAGCTTCAACCCAATCCAATACCTCCCTCCTCCTTGCGAGAGAGACACCAACCGTAACTCCACTCAGCAGGAAGCAATGAAGAGCAGGAGGCAGAGCGGCCGCGGAGGAGCCGTCGCCGGTGGCCTGGCGGCTGACGGGAGCCACCAAACCACAAGCAGCGGCAGCAAGATGGAGCGCAAGGACGTGGAGAAGAACCGGCGGCTGCACATGAAGGGCCTCTGCCTCAAGCTCTCCTCCCTCCTCCCCGCACACCACCTCCGCCACTACTCCACTTCTTCATCTACCTCTCTGCCGTCCAGCAACAAGGTAAAGAAAACAATTCTATTATACCTACTCCCTCCGTTCGGAATTACTTGTCGCAGAAATGGATGTATCTTCTCTTCCTTGGTTTCCTGTTGATTAGCCAGCAAAAGGCACGTCTTGGCAGATTAGTGCAGCTCATTCCGCTGTCAGAACAGGACAGGCAGATTAGTGCAGCTAATGTAACATATACATACATACAGTTAAGAATACTATAGTATTTACCTTCTCAAAAGAAAGAGAGAATACGCCAGTTTTCTGAAAACAAATACACACGCACACATGAATACTTCAGTGTGGCGTGGAGCACCTACTTCCCTAGTCCACTCAAGATGAATTATTGTGCCCTCCTCTCTGTACTGTCTGTCTGCCTGAAACTGAAATTGGTTGGTGGTGGCGACGTGCTCAGCAAACGTGCCTCCACCAAGATGGTAGTATATATTTCCACACGTGGCAGATTGATTCGCTCACCAGACAACCATATCAGTCTACTAGTACCCCTCACTCATCTTAACTACTTTGTGGTCAAGAAAATCGTCAAAAGATGTGTTCACAATAATCCTCTCACCCACCTACACAAGATTGCAGATAACTCCTCTGATTCAAGAGGCACAAAAATCTTCATTTATCTTTTGGTCTGGATCAGTAGACTCTCTTGATTGCAAGTAGTACAAAAAAATAGATGATGCCAATCAGTGCATCATTTCTTTATAATTGTACTACTAGTAGCCACTACTAGAAAGCACAAGATTGTTTGTGAGTTGATCGATCGCACGATCTGACGACGACGGCTTTTGGCTGTGCCTCTGCAGGACGCGGCGACGCAGCTGGACCAGCTGGACAGCGCGGCGGCGTACATCAAGCAGCTCCGTGGCCGGATCGACGACCTCAAGCGCCGCAAGCAGGCCGCCCTCTCCGGCGGCACGGCCGGCTGCTCCTCATCCGTCTCCGCCGGCGACTACAAGGTACAACCATCCGCCTTGCCGGTGGTGGAGGTGCGGTGCCAGGTGCAGGACGGGTCGGCGCTGGACGTGGCGCTGGCGAGCGAGGCCGGGCGTCCCTTCCGGCTGCACGAGGTGATGGCGGTGCTGGAGCAGGAGGGCGCGGAGGTGGTCAGCGCCAGCTTCTCCGTCGTGGGGGACAAGATCTTCTACACGCTCCACTCCCAGGCGCTCTGCCCCCGCATCGGCCTCGACGCCGGCAGGGTCGCCCAGAGGCTGCGCGGCCTCGCCGCCGCCGCCACCGTCTTGTCGTCGCTCCTCCTGACATGATCTATCATTTTTGCCATGGCGATCGACCGGACCGACTGATTGACTGACCGTAGGCTAGCTGATGCGTGGATGCAAGGGGAGGGCTGATGGAGCTGGTTGATTTGCAGGTTGCGCTGCAGATAAACAATTTTTTTTCATCGGTCGGGGCAGCAATGTTCTACGTGATGTTTGTTTCAGCTTAAACAAGATTCCCCTCTTGTACTAGTGTTCTTCCTGGCTGG
Source organism: Aegilops bicornis (assembly GCA_021605145.1). NCBI lineage: Eukaryota > Viridiplantae > Streptophyta > Magnoliopsida > Poales > Poaceae > Aegilops > Aegilops bicornis. The sequence continues at coordinate 810,278,446 of CM038673.1, forward strand.
GTTACTAGTACTGGGTTTGGTTGGCGCATGGCTCCTCTATTTCTCTCTCTCTCTCTCTCTCTCTCTCTCTCTCTCTCTCTCTCTCTCTCTCTCTCTCTCTCTCTCTCTCTCTCTCTCTCTGCTTGTGAGTGAGCTTGTGTACTTGTTCTAATATCATCTTTGAGTTTTGAGACGTTGTGTTGTTCACAACGTTGAACACCTTAGAGAGACTAGGTGACCGACTAATGTAAGTAAATGTTCATGAATGATTCAGTGCATGGGACACAACATGCTGTGACGGCATGTCTTGTAGCTAGTGTACTTATTTCAAAAATTAGTTCCAACAGGATCGATTCCTTCCTTCCCTGAACGTGGTGCAGTTATCTTGTTGCTTACAAAAGCGCCAGCCAGCCACACAGCAGCATCTGTCCGGCAGCTTTGTTATCCTGATGGATGCTTACCAAACAAATTTATTTGGTAAGTAATCGCTTTGGTTCCACTTCATTTTTCATACTGGATGTATGTATGTAGGACAGAAGAAGGGTACTCCTATGTGAAAACGACTGTGGTACTAACACTAAGCTAGCAAAGCATCGCAGATCGTTGTTTTGGTGCGCCTGGGTGACAAGGATGGTTTAACTGTTTCCAAAGTTACTTTGGCAACTGTTGCATGGATCTCAGCATATAAAAACGATCTCAGGAGGTGCCGCGATCTGTTCGTAGTAGAGCCGGTCGGCGACGAGCTGGCCGCCACATTGGCCAACTACTTTCTCTGTAAACAAATATAAGAGCATTTAGATCACTACTTTAGTGATCTAAACGCTTTTATATTTTTTTACGGAGGGAGTACTTGGGACGTGGGAGGGTGGCATCGCCCGTCGATGAACTCTACTCTGTCTATGCAGCGATGTACGCAGAAAGCCAGGAACACAAGCATCGAATTCTTTTCCGAAACATGAGTAATGATATTTTGAATAAGAAAGATCACAACTAAACATTCATGGTTTCATTGTTTTTCCCCTTCTTTTTGCTAACTGACACTACAGTTTTACTGACTTTTCATTTCATACGGTTTTGCTACTAATCTGGTACCTTAAATTTTCTCTAGCGTCACTTACCTTCTTCCTTTCTTCTTTCCTTCCTTCTGGCACGCCGGAGCTTGACGGAAAAAAAGAAACCTCGCCGAATAAGAGAGCCCCACTATCTATTTTAGGGTGAATTCATTGCCTCATTAGCGCCCGCCGGCCGTTAGTGGTGGAGGCTGGCGGTTAGGGCGGGGCAGGCTGAGGGCGCTGCGCGACCTGGAAGAAGAAGAGAGGGAGGTTGATGATGAATAGTGCGTGTGATTTGTTTTAGATCGTTGGATTAAGATCTAGTGGTTCCTATGAAAGTGACTTTTTTTTCTCAAATACGCACAAGCATGCATATCATATATTGATAGAAGAAAGGGTGAAGAGACCCATGCACAGTTTGAGTATAATGCCAAAAGGCAAAACACACCACGCTAATCCCTGGGATTAGAACCACACCTACTGTAAACGAAAATGGGAGAACTTGCCTTGCCATATCCCTAGTCAAGAAAGCAAAGAAGACGGGGCACCGAGCAAACAGGTCGCGTCACTACCGTTGCAAGCAACATCCAAGCCACGCAGACGACTACAGAACTAACTAGATCGATGTACCTCCCACCACTAGTGCCTAGAAGAGTCGGCTGGTGGATGGCAGGACCTAGCCGAGCCTGAAGAAGAAGAGGCGCAAGATGCGCCGCGATGGAATACATAGTGCCCTAGAGGCTCACGTCCCAAGGGGCAGCCCACATCAAACGCAAGACACTCCAAACTCTAGCTCCGAGGACTCCGCGAGCAGCCAAGGCGGCGCCTTCATGAAGGTAACGACGCCGTGACGCCGCCGCCGCCTGTTCCGAAGGGCCGGAACAAGGGTTTCCCCCGGCGCTCGAGAAGGGACATGATCAGGACCATGGCAGCACCCCCAAGAAGGAAATGGCACCGACAGGCATCATCGCTGCCAGCATCGGCAAGCCGTGCAGAGATTTCGCCCCGTCTATGAACAAAGACCAAACCACCAGAGCCACGACCAGGGAGCAGATTGTCGGGTGAGTTCACCGCTACAGGAAGGCGAGAGACACTCATCAACGTTGCAGAGAGGTGACACCGGACGCCGCCGGCCTCCCCTCCACCAACAGCGACCACGACCGGCCGTCCTCATAGCATGAGGCGGACCCGTCGGACCACCACCCAGAGCCGCCGCTCTGGCATCCGAGATCCACAGCAGGCCGTGTAGCCTATCAGAATCCCACCGCTTGGCGCGCCGACCGTCGGACAGAGCCAACATTGAGCATCGCCGGCACCACGCCACCACCACCAACCATCCTCAACCACGCCGGAGAAGGGAGCAACCCAGGCGCGCAACCACCACCGCCCGGGGCCGCCGGCCGGCGCCCGAGCCGACACCATCCGGAGGAAACCGGATCTGGACCGGATGCCCAAGATCCGTCGCCACCAGCCGCCAAGGCCGCCCCCCACGCTGCCCCTGCAGTCGTGGCGGCATAGCCACCGCCGGAGTCCCCTGGGGCCACCGCCCCAGCATCCCGCATCCGTCGCGCGGTCGGACTCCCAAGGGCGCCGTCGCGCCGCAGCCGGAGGCCTCCTCGCAAGGCATGGAGGCGAGCCCGCCACCGCCGTCAGCCAAGCGAGCTTCGCCCGCCGGCCTCCTCCGGCGGCGGCGGGGAGAGGAGAGGAGAGGAGAGTCGGGGGCGGCGGCGGCTAGGGTTCGCCCGAGCCGCCCCCCTGGAGGCAGCGCGGGCGACGGGGAAACTGGCCACTATGAAAGTGACTGATGGATGAAATTTTTTCAGGTACCTAACATATAGTTGGTCCCAGTAATAAGCAGTCACCTGAATTTCTAATTTGGGTAGTCATTCTTTTGCCGTGTCCAACAAAGCTAGCTCAACTGCAGAGTGAGAAACCAAGGAAGAAATGACACATACTGTGCAGGTGTAGCTCGATCGGGTGCGTACATGACAACGAATAGGTTTAGGTACCCAACTTGTACATGGTGCGTTCGTGTGTCTCTGGAGTCTGGACTAATATTTCTTCACATCAGTGGAGCTACCACAAGATAATCTGAACAAATGAGAAACAAATTTCTTTGTAAGGAAAAACAAATCATGGGAGTGAATTAACCCTAATTAAACGAACACAAATTTGAAAAGCAAAATAATACTCCCTCCGTCCCAAAATTCTCGTCTTAAATTTATCTAGATACAGATGTACCTAACACTAAAATGTGAATAGGTACATCCGTATGTAGACAAATCTAAGATAAGAATTTTGGGACGGAGGGAGTATTATGCAACTATGTGTAACGCAACAGAACCTAAAAACTTCCACTTTCGCTAGCCTTCTCATCCTATACTAATATACTAAAAAGAGCTTTTCGAAGGAAGAATGAATTACTGACACCGCTTTCAAAAAAATTACCGACACCGGTAATACCCTTTAAGAAGAAGGAAAATGAATAAAACTAAAACAAATAATGACAAAATTTGCACATAATTTACATAGAATTTGTGATTTTTATAATATGCATTAATAAACATATAATGGTGGAGCTTTTGCAAAAAAAGTTTTATAAGAAAGAATGAATTCATGGTATTAGTATTACCATTAAAGAAGAAAATAAAATAAAAACTAAAACAAATGTTGACAAAATTTGCACACGACTTACGCATAAATTGTATTTTGTGATAATATGCAAGAATAAACATATAATAGTTGATTTTTTTGCAAAATCAAGATTTATAAAGAAAGAATGAATTAGTTGTATTTGATACATGGTGTCTCTACTCCTCAAAATATTTTTTCTTAAGTTTTTTAAGAAAAAAATGAATTAGTTGCATTGGAATTACCCATTAATAAAAATAAAAAATGAAGAAATATAACGGCAAAAATTGCACACAATCTACACAGAATTATTACTCTTTTATAATATGAAAGAATAAGCATACAATAGTAGAATTTTCACAAAAAACAGTTTCATAAGAAAAAATTACTAGTATTACCCTTAATGAATACATAAAATGAAAATAAACCAAAACAAAATAAAAATAATAACTATTCTGAAAGGTGGAATCACTGGCATTGTTATTACCCTTAAATAAGTTAGAAAATGAACTTAAAATAAAATAAAATAAAAATAATAAAATTTTCTAAGAAATACAACTCGTGGCATTGGTATAACCCTTTAAGAAAAATAAAATAAGAAAGTTAATTAATGATAAAATTTACACAGGAATTTTGTTTTCTTAAATATGGCAGAATAAACATATAATAATGGAGTTTCACAAAAAATGCTTTTATAAAGGAATGAATTAGTGGCATTGATATCACCCTTAAAAACAAAATTAAGTAAAGAATAATTAAAAATTATCGAAGTTAGGAAATTTTCTACGAAAGGATGGATTAATGTCATTGATATTACCCTTAAGTGGAAAGAAAGTAAAAATAAAACTAATCGGAATTAAAGCAATCAAATTTTCTAATAAAGAACGAATTAGTGACATTGGCATTACACCTTAAGAAAGAAGAAAGTAAAATGATAAAATTTGCTCACAATTTACACAAAAATTGCGCTTTTTATTATATGCAAAATAATCAAATAATTGTGAAATTTCACAAAAAATCTAAGAATGAATGAACTAGTGGCATTTGTATAATAAAGGAAAAAATGAAATGCAAACTATAATCTTAAAAAAAATGAAGTTTTCTAAGAAAATAATGAATTCGTGTCATTGGTATCTATACCTTCAAAAGACAGATTTACCCCTTCATGGAATAAAAGATTATCACCATGACATTCATAAGTTACAATACCGCTTCATAGTTTTTGTCCGGGCTTCCTCATCGTTATGCCGTTGGGCCTGACCAGCTAAAAAAATTACGTCACTCCTATAATGCAGAGTTAGATTCCAAGTTAATAACGGCCCCGGTGCACTAAATGCATCTCCTGTCTCGGCCACCTGATCTACATAGAGCCCTCCACATCCACGAGACCACGATCCACCCTAATGCATGCACCGACACCGATTGCTGCCGCCACCGCTTGCCTCGCGCATCCCTATCGTTCTCGGAGGACGAGGGCAAGAAGGAAGACGTCGTTGCCTCCGCTAGATGTGAAGCAGTTACGAGGAAGGGGGATCGCCCCCGTTGTTGTCGCTGAGGCGGACCTCCCGATGATATTGTACAATGCACAGATAGTGCACCTCAATGCATCGCTTAGCACTTTCTCTTCGTCGGAAGCCTCCCTAGAGTCGCTCCACGCAACAGTTGCAAAAGTTCTATGTGTCTCACATGTGTGTTATGGCAAGAGTGAATCTGTTCGTTTCCATCCGGGCAAGTAACCATCAGCTAGCTCTACCCTGAGAGCATACAATGGAATCAATCCAGCAGGCTGCTTGCTTCCACGTATACATGCTTACCACCTGAAGAATCCATCCACCATCATGTTAGCTTAGCTTGACTATCTTGTACGTAGGCTTAAAGCACCGGCCAGCAAGGGAATTTCATCCTAAAGTACGTAGGACAATACTTGTCCGTACAAGGTCGGCGGCAACAGGATTCAGGTGGAAGCACAGAGATGATCTTCTCCTGGCCGGCCACGGCCGAGCATGGGAAATTTGTGTATAAGGTGGTGGAGAAGGATGTCGACGATGCAGAGTTTGTCCCTCTGATAACGCCGGAAGCCGTCCAAGGGAGGAGGAGGAGGTGTGCCTGGTGACTCCGACCACCGGTGAGTGCTTGCTTTCTGATGGTTTATTTATTTAATCATTTAGTATGTATGTAATTTGTGCTTGTTCAGTAATGTTGGCTAGAAACACTTCAAATTTGTAGTGTCCGATCATGTGTTGGAGCTTCTCTCATCTTCCATATTTTAACATGATTAGAAAGTTAATGCTGACTTCTGAACCAAAAATATCATAATTTGATATCTAAGTTATAGGTTGTTAAACTATGCTCCTTTTTACTGAGAGCTTCGGACATTGGCCATAGGCTTACACAGTTCATCATTCTGTCTGCATTGGATAAAAGTGAATATGTTCTCCTTTAGAATTCCTTTTTTGTTCTTAGTTGGTTAAAGGGAGAGTGATCCATAGCACTGGCATCATCTTACCATTATTACTTCCAGTTTCACACAAGTTGTATATGTACTTTGTTAGAAGTATTGTAAAGCATTACAAGTTTTCAACAGAGATAATGCCGTGTTGCTAATTAGCTTTACACGCATGCTCAGATCAGAAGTACCTCTACGTCGATAACTCAAGATATTTTTACCTCGTTGCAACACACGAGCATATTTGCTAGTCTATTATATTAGTAAATGGTAGAAAAGGTACGGAAAATTTGTGCAACAAACCGTTAGGCATGGGCACTTATTTGCCAGTCTATTATATTATCCCTGTTGCAACGCACAAGCACTTTATTTTGATAGAATGACGGTAAGGGAAGCCCATAAAGTATAATTGGTGCAGCAAACCTAAATTGCAACTACCATACCCTGAACCTAAGAGCATCTTCACTAGGCTCCCCAAGAGGCCCTCTTTTCTAACTTTGAGAGCGCCGGCAGTGAAAAAAAAGCCTCCACTCACGCCCCCAGGATCGTTCTTTTCGCCGGTTTCGTGCAATTTTAGCACCGGCAGTATCACCCGAAACCCAGCCCCCATGGAGACATCTGAGAGCGACGGCGGTTTGTTTATGCATGCAAAGGCCCACCTGCAGCCACATCTCCCCCTTCCCCGTCGCTTTCAGCCCGGCCCCCACCTTCTCTCTCCCCAGCACCACCTACTACACACACAGCCGGAGCGGGGCTCGCGCGGCCGTGGCGGCGCACGCATGGCCGGGCGCGGGGGCTCGAGCTCGCGCGGCCGGAGCGGAGCATGGCCGTGGAGGGGCTCGTGGAGCGGAGCAGAGCGCGCATGCCCAGGGCGGGGAGGGGCTCCTCTTCTTTGCCTTGCAGTGGCCGTCTCCGCGCATGGCCAGGACCAGGGCCGGCTCCAGTCCAGGGGGCGGCGAGGCCGCCGTTGGGAAACGTGGCCGGGTCCGCTCGCCTCCCCGTCCGGATCCACCCGCACGGGCCTCCAGCCCTCGCAGCAGCCGGGCAAGAGCCCAGCGACGCGGCGGGGCCATCCACGCGGAGACGGTGGCAGGGCACAGAGACGGTGGCGGGGCCATCCACGCGGCCCCGCGGTGCGCCGGCGAGCAGCACCAGCGTCCCCTCTCGAAGGAGCTTGTCGACCACGGCCTCTGCCTCTGCCTCCGGCGATTCAAGCGCGGGGCGTGCAAGGGGGCGCACGGCCACGGCATGGCGTAGGCCGAGCCCCGCGCCGCAGCCACGTCCTCCTCCTCCGACGGGGCCGAGCCAACGCCCATCCACAGGCTAGCTCTCGTGGTGATCTGCAACATGGGGCGCCTACTCGGAGGGCCGGGACTCGCTGATGGACGCGGGCGCCGTCGCGGCCGTGTCCGGCATCCTTCCCTCCGCTCACGACGATGCTACCTGCGTCACACTCGTGCTGAGCCGCAGCAGCCTCCAGTTCCACGGCCTGGGCGAGCATGCGAGCCTGCGGGCGCAACTAGGACGGCGCAGGCTGGGACCGCCGAGGTGGCCTCCTCCTGCTCGAGGCGGTGCGGCGTGGGTGCAGGACGGGGTGGAACTGGAACACCGGGCATGCGGGGCATGAGAACAGAGCGTCGATGGTCGAGCTCGGAGGCCGCGACGGTGCGCGAGCTCCTCCTGGCATCGCTGGCCGCGGCGGGGCACTGGTCGTCGGTGCTCTTCCTTGCTACGCGCCACGCGCTCGTGAACCTTCTGTTGGGGAACGTAGCAATTTCAAAAAAATTCCTACGCACACACAGGACCATGGTGATGGCATAGCAACGAGAGGGGAGAGTGTTGTCTACGTACCCTCGTAGACCAAAGCGGAAGCGATCTGGCGTAGAGGAAGTAGTCGTCGTTCTCCTCGCGATCCTGCCTATCCCAGCGCCGTTACTCCGGCACCTCCGAGTCGATCACGACGTAGAGGAAGTAGTCGTACGTTCTCCTCGCGATCCAGCCGATCCCAGCGCCGTTACTCCGGTGCCTCCGAGTTCTTGGCACACGTTCAGCTCGATGACGCTCCTCGGGCTCCGATCCAGCAAAGCTCCGGGGAGAGAGAGTTACGTCAACCTGACGGCGTGGTGACGATCTTGATGTTTCACCGGCGAGGGCTTCGCCTAAGCACCGCTACGATATGACCGAGGTGGAATATGGTGGAGGGGGCACCGCACGGCTAAGGAACGATCTCAAGGATCAACTTGTGTGTTCTAGGGTGCCCCCCCTCCCGTATATAAAGGAGGGAGGGAGGAGGTGGCCGGCCTCAAGGGGGCGCACCATGGGAGGGAAACCTACTCCAAGTAGGTTTCCTCTCCTTTCCTTATCTTGTTTGGAGGGAAGGAAGGAGTACTAGTATTAGGAAGTAGTACTAGTAGTAGGAATAGGAAGAGGGGAAGGAGAAAGGAAAGGGGCGGCCCCGTCCCCAATTCGGATTGGGCTTGGGGGGCGCGCCCCCCTCCCTTGTTCCTTCTCCCTTCCTCCTACATGGGCCCAATAAGGCCCATATACCTCCCGAGGGGTTCCGGTAACCTCCCGGAGCTCCAAACTTTTCCGGAACCTTTCCGGTGTCCAAATATATCCGTCCAATATATTAATCTTTGTGTCTCGACCATTTCGAGACTCCTCGTCATGTCCGTGATCATATCCGGGACCCCGAACAACCTTCAGTACATCAAAATACATAAACTCATAATATAACTGTCATCGAAACCTTAAGCGTGCGGACCCTACGGTTCGAGAATAATGTAGACATGACCGAGACATATCTCCGGTCAATAACCAATAGCGGGACCTGGATGCCCATATTGGTTCCTACATTTTCTACGAAGATCTTTATCGGTCGGACCGCATAACAACATAACGTTGTTCCCTTCGTCATCGGTATGTTACTTACCCGAGATTCGATCGTCGGTATCCAATACCTAGTTCAATCTAGATTCTTTGGTAAGCCTCTTTACTCGTTCCGTAATACATCATCTCACAACTAACTCATTAGTTGTAATGCTTGCAAGGCTTATGTGATGTGTATTACCGAGAAGGCCCAGAGATACCTCTCCGACAATCGGAGTGACAAAACCTAATCTCGAAATCGCCAACCCAACAAGTACCTTTGGAGACACCTGTAGTACTCCTTTATAATCACCCGATTCGTTGTGACGTTTGGTAGTACCCAAAGTGTTCCTCCGGTAAGCAGGAGTTGCATAATCTCATAGTTATAGGAACATGTATAAGTCATGAAGAAAGCAATAGCAATATACTAAACGATCAAGTGCTAAGCTAACGGAATGGGTCATGTCAATCACATCATTCTTCTAATGAGGTGATCCCATTAATCAAATGACAACACATGTCTATGGTTAGGAAACATAACCATCTTTGATTAATGAGCTAGTCTAGTAGAGGCTTACTAGTGACTATATGTTTGTCTATGTATTCACACATGTATTATGTTTCCGGTTAATACAATTCTAGCATGAATAATAAACATTTATCATGATATAAGGAAATAAATAATAACTTTATTATTGCCTCTAGGGCATATTTCCTTCAGTCTCCCACTTGCACTAGAGTCAATAATCTAGATTACACAGTAATGATTCTAACACCCATGGAGTCTTGGTGCTGATCATGTTTTGCTCGTGGAAGAGACTTAGTCAATGGGTCTGCAACATTCAGATCCGTATGTATTTTGCAAATCTCTAAGTCTCCCACTTGGACTTGGTCCCGAATGGAATTGAAGCATCTCTTGATATGCTTGGTCCTCTTGTGAAATCTGGATTCCTTTGCCAAGGCAATTGCACCAGTATTGTCACAGAAGATCTTCATTGGTCCCGATGCACTAGGTATAACACCTAGATCGGAAATGAACTCTTTCATCCAGACTCCTTCATTTGCTGCTTCCGAAGCAGCTATGTACTCCGCTTCACATGTAGATCCCGCCACGGCGCTTTGTTTAGAACTGCACCAACCGACAGCTCCACCGTTTAACAAAAACACGTATCCGGTTTGCGATTTAGAATCGTCCGGATCAGTGTCAAAGCTTACATCGGCGTAACCATTTACGACTAGCTCTTTGTCACCTCCATATACGAGAAACATATCCTTAGTCCTTTTCGTGTATTTCAGGATGTTCTTGACCGCTGTCCGATGATCCACTCTGGATTACTTTGGTACCTTCCTGCGAAGCTTACAGCTAAGCATACGTCAGTCTGGTACACAGCATTGCATACATGATAGAGTCTATGGCTGAAGCATAGGAACATCTTTCATTTTCTCTCTATCTTCTGCTGTGGTCGGGCATTGAGTCGACTCAATTTTACACCTTGTAATACAGGTAAAAACCTTTCTTTGCACGATCCATTTTGAACTTCTTCAAAACTTTATCAAGGTATGTGCTTTGTGAAAGTCCAATTAAGCGTCTTGATCTATCTCTATAGATCTTGATGCCCAATATGTAAGCAGCTTCACCGAGGTCTTTCATTGAAAAACTTTTGTTCAAGTATCCTTTTATGCTATCCAGAAATTCTATATCATTTCCAATCAATAATATGTCGTCCACATATAATATCATAAATGCTACAGAGCTCCCACTCACTTTCTTGTAAATACAGGCTTCTCCAAAAGTCTGTATAAAACCATATGCTTTGATCACACTATCAAAGCGTTTATTCCAACTCCGAGAGGCTTGCACCAGACCATAAATTGATCGCTGGAGCTTGCACACTTTGTTAGCGGCCTTTGGATCAATAAAACCTTCAGGTTGCATCATATACAACTCTTCTTCTAGAAATCCATTCAAGAATGCAGTTTTTACATCCATTTGCCAAATTTCATAATCATAAAATGCGGCAATTGCTAACATGATTCGGAGAGACTTAAGCATCCCTACTGGTGAGTAAGTCTCTTCGTATTCAACACATTGAAGTTGTCGAAAACGTTTTGCAACAAGTCAAGCTTTATAGACAGTTACATTACCATCGGCGTCGGTCTTCTTCTTAAAGATCCATTTATTCTCAATGGCTTGCCGATCATCGGGCAAGTCAACCAAAGTCCATACTTTGTTCTCATACATGGATCCCATCTCAGATTTCATGGCTTCCAGCCATTTTGTGGAATCTGGGCTCACCATCGCTTCTTCATAGTTTGTAGGTTCGCCATGGTCAAGTAACATGACTTCCAGAATAGGATTACCGTACCACTCGGGTGCGTATTTTATTCTGCTTGACCTACGAAGTTCAGTAGCAACTTGATTTGAAGTTTCATGATCAACATCATTAGTTTCCTCACTAATTGGTGTAGTTGTCACAGGAACCGTTTCTTGTGATGAACTACTTTCCAATAAGGGAGCAGATACAGTTATCTCATCAAGTTCTACTTTCCTCCCACTCACTTCTTTCGAGAGAAACTCCTTCTCTAGAAAGGATCCGAATTTGGCAACGAAAATCTTGCCTTCAGATCTGTGATAGAAGGTGTACCCAACAGTCTCCTTTGGGTATCCTATGAAGACACATTTTTCCGATTTGGGTTCGAGCTTATCTGGTTGAAGTTTCTTCACATAAGCATCGCAGCCCCAAATTTTAAGAAACGACAACTTTGGTTTCTTGCCAAACCATAGTTCATACGGTGTCGTCTCAACAGATTTAGATGGTGCCCTATTTAACGTGAATGCGGCCGTCTCTAAAGCATATCCCCAAAAGCGATAGCGGTAAATCAGTAAGAGACATCATAGATCGCACCATATCAAGTAAAGTACGATTCTGACGTTCGGACACACCATTTCTCTGTGGTGTTCCGGGTGGCGTGAGTTGAAAACTATTCCACATTGTTTTAAATGTAAACCAAACTCGTAACTCAAATATTCTCCTCCACGATCAGATCGTAGAAACTTTTATTTTCTTGTTACGATGATTTTCCACTTCACTCTGAAATTCTTTGAACTTTTCAAATGTTTCAGATTTGTGTTTCATTAAGTAGATATACCCATATCTGCTCAAATCATCTGTGAAGGTGAGAAAATAACGATACCCGCGTGCCTCAATATTCATTGGACCACAAACATCAGTATGTATGATTTCCAACAAATCAGTTGCTGCGCTCCATAGTTCCGGAGAACGGCGTTTTGGTCATCTTGCCCATGAGGCACGGTTCGCAAGTACCAAGTGATTCATAATCAAGTGATTCCGAAGCCCATCAAGATGGAGTTTCTTCATGCGTTTTACACCGATATGACCTAAACGGCGATTGCCACAAATAAGTTGCCTTATCATTATCAACTCTGCATCTTTTGGTTTCAACATTATGAATATGTGTATTACTACTATCGAGATTCAATAAAATAGACCATTCTTCAAGGGTGCGTGACCATAAAAGATATTACTCATATAAATAGAACAACCATTATTCTCTGATTTAAATGAATAACCGTCTCGCATTAAACAAGATCCAGATATAATGTTCATGCTCAACGCTGGCACCAAATAACAATTATTTAGGTCTAAAATTAATCCCGAAGGTAGATGTAGAGGTAGCGTGCCGACCGCGATCACATTGACCTTGGAACCGTTTCCCACGCGCATCGTCACCTCGTCCTTTGCCAGTGCTCGTCTATTCCGTAGTCCCTGTTTCGAGTTGCAAATATTAGCAACAGAACCAGTATCAAATACCCAGGTGCTACTACGAGCTCTAGTAAGGTACACATCAATAACATGTATATCACATATACCTTTGTTCACCTTGCCATCCTTCTTATCCGCCAAATACTTGGGGCAGTTCCGCTTCCAGTGTCCAGTCTGCTTGCAGTAAAAACACTCAGTTTCAGGCTTAGGTCCAGACTTGGGTTTCTTCTCTTGAGCAGCAACTTTCTTGCTGTTCTTTTTGAAGTTGCCCTTCTTCTTCCCTTTGGCCCTTTTCTTGAAACCAGTGGTCTTGTTGACCATCAACACTTGATGCTCTTTCTTGATTTCTACCTCCATGACTTTTAGCATTGCGAAGAGCTCAGGAATTGTCTTAGTCATCCCTTGCATATTATAGTTCATCACGAAGCTCTTGTATCTTGGTGGCAGTTTTTGGAGTATTCTGTCAATGACTCTATAATCCGGATTATTAACTCCCAGCTGAATTAAGTGTTTGTTTTACCCTGAGTTTTTGAGTATGTGCTCACCGACGTAACTGTTCTCCTCCATCTTGCAGCTATAGAACTTATTGGAGACTTCATATCTCTCAATCCGGGCATTTGCTTGAAATATTAACTTCAACTCTTGGAACATCTCATATGCTCCATGACGTTCAAAAGCGTCGTTGAAGACCGGTTCTAAGCCGTAAAGCATGGCACACTGAACTATAGAGTAGTCATCAGCTTTGCTCTGCCAGACGTTCACAACTTCGGCGTTGCTCCTAAACAGGCCTGGCACCTAGCGGTGCTTCCGGGGCGTAATTCTTCATGCAGCAATGAGGATAATCCTCAAATTACGGACCCAGTCCGTGTAATTGCTACCATCATCATTCATCTTTGCTTTCTCAAGGAACGCATTAAAAGTCAACGGAACAACAGCACGAGCCATCTATCTACAGAAAACATAGACAAGCAAAATACTATCAGGTACTAAGTTCATGATAAATTTAAGTTTTTAATTAATCATATTACTAAAGAACTCCCACTTAGACAGACATCTCTCTAGTCATCTAAGTGATCACGTGATCCAAATCAACTAAACCATAACCGATCATCACGTGAGATGGAGTAGTTTTCAATGGTGAACATCTTATGTTGATCATATCTACTATATGATTCACGCTCGACCTTTCGGTCTCCGTGTTCCGAGGCCATATCTGTTATATGCTAGGCTCGTCAAGTTTAACTTGAGTATTTCGCGTGTGCAACTGTTTTGCACCCGTTGTAGATGGACGTAGAACTTATCACACCCGATCATCACGTGGTGTCCGGGAACTACGAACTTTGGCAACGGTGCATACTCAGGAGAACACTTCTTGATAATTTTAGTGAGAGATCATCTTATAATGCTACCGTCAATCAAAGCAAGATAAGATGCATAAAGGATAAACATCACATGCAATCAATATAAGTGATATGATATGGCCATCATCATCTTGTGCTTGTGATCTCCATCTCCGAAGCACCGTCGTGATCACCATCGTCACCGGCGCGACACCTTGATCTCCATCGTAGCATCGTTGTCGTTTCGCCAACTATTGCTTCTCGACTATCGCTACCGCTTAGTGATAAAGTAAAAGCAATTACAGGGCGTTTGCATTTCATACAATAAGCGACAACCATATGGCTCCTGCCAGATTGCCGATAACTCGGTTACAAAACATGATCATCTCATACAATAAAATATAGCATCACGTCTTGACCATATCACATCACAACATGCCCTGCAAAAACAAGTTAGACGTCCTCTACTTTGTTGTTGCAAGTTTTACGTGGCTGCTACGGGCTGAGAAAAAACCGATCTTACCTACGCATCAAAACCACAACGATACTTCGTCAAATAGACTCCGTTTTAACCTTCTCAAGGACCGGGCGTATGCCACTCAGTTCAACTAAAGTGAGAGAGACAGACACCCGCCAGCCACCTTTAAGCACGAGTGCTCGTAGCAGTGAAACCAGTCTCGCGTAAGCGTCTGGCGTAATGTCGGTCCGGGCGCTTCATCTCACAATACCGCTGAACCAAAGTATGACATGCTTTGGTAGGCAGTATGACTTGTATCGCCCACAACTCACTTGTGTTCTACTCGTGCATATGACATCAACGCATAAAACCAGGCTCGGATGCCACTGTTGGGGAACGTAGCAATTTCAAAAATTTCCCTCGCACACACAGGACCATGGTGATGGCATAGCAACGAGAGGAGAGTGTTGTCTCACGCACTCGTAGACCAAAGCGGAAGCGATCACAATGTAGAGGAAGTAGTCGACGTTCTCCTCGCGATCCTGCCGATCCCAGCGCCGTTACTCCGGCACCTCCGAGTCGATCACGGCGTAGAGGAAGTAGTCGTCACGTTCTCCTCGCGATCCAGCCGATCCCAGCGCCCGTTACTCCGGCGCCTCCGAGTTCTTGGCACACGTTCAGCACGATGACGCTCCTCGCGCTACGAACCAGAAAAGCTATGGGGAGAGGGAGTTCCGTAAGCACGACGTCGTGGAGACGATCATTATGATTCACCGACTCAGGGCTACGCCTAAGCACCGCTACGATATCACCGAGGTGGAATATGGTGGAGGGGGCACCGCACACGGCTAAGGAACGATCTCAAGGATCAACTTGTGTGTTCTAGGGTGCCCCCTCCCCGTATATAAAGGAGGGAGGGAGGAGGTGGCCGGCCTCAAGGGGCGCACCATAGGGAGGGAAACCTACTCCAAGTAGGTTTCCCTCTCCTTTCCTTATCTTGTTTGGAGGGAAGGAAGGAGTACTAGTATTAGGAAGTAGTACTAGTAGTAGGAATAGGAAGAGGGGAAGGAGAAAGGAAAGGGGGCGGCCCCCCTCCCCAGTCGGATTGGGCTTGGGTGGGCGCCCCCCTCCTTGTTCCTTCTCCCTTCCTCCTACATGGGCCCAATAAGGCCCATATACCTCCCGGGGGTTCAGTAACCTCCGGAGCTCCAAACTTTTCCGGAACCTTTCCGGTGTCCAAATATATCCGTCCAATATATTAATCTTTGTGTCTCGACCATTTCGAGACTCCTCGTCATGTCCGTGATCATATCCGGGACCCCGAACAACCTTCGGTACATCAAAATACGTAAACTCATAATATAAGCATCGCCAAACCTTAAGCGTCGCGGACCCTACGGTTCGAGAATAATGTAGACATGACCGAGACATATCTCGGTCAATAACCAATAGCGGGACCTGGATGCCCATATTGGTTCCTACATTTTCTCTGAAGATCTTTATCGGTCAGACCGCATAACAACATACGTTGTTCCCTTCGTCATCGGTATGTTACTTACCCGAGATTCGATCGTCGGTATCCAATACCTAGTTCAATCTCGTTACTGGTAAGCCTCTTTACTCGTTCCGTAATACATCATCTCACAACTAACTCATTAGTTGTAATGCTTGCAAGGCTTATGTGATGTGTATTACCGAGAAGGCCCAGAGATACCTCTCCGACAATCGGAGTGACAAAACCTAATCTCGAAATCGCCAACCCAACAAGTACCTTTGGAGACACCTGTAGTACTCCTTTATAATCACCCAGTTACGTTGTGACGTTTGGTAGTACCCAAAGTGTTCCTCCGTTAAACGGGAGTTGCATAATCTCATAGTTATAGGAACATGTATAAGTCATGAAGAAAGCAATAGCAATATACTAAACGGTCAAGTGCTAAGCTAACGGAATGGGTCATGTCAATCACATCATTCTTCTAATGAGGTGATCCCATTAATCAAATGACAACACATGTCTATGGTTAGGAAACATAACCATCTTTGATTAATGAGCTAGTCTAGTAGAGGCTTACTAGTGACTATCTGTTTGTCTATGTATTCACACATGTATTATGTTTCCGGTTAATACAATTCTAGCATGAATAATAAACATTTATCATGATATAAGGAAATAAATAATAACTTTATTATTGCCTCTAGGGCATATTTCCTTCACCTTCGAGCTGCCGCCACGCGTCCTGCTCGTCGAGGTGCAGAGATGCTTGGGGTGGAGACGGCTACAAAGATTTGCCACCCAGGCTCAAAATTTGCGCCGGCGCAGCCCCAGCCGGACGAAAAAACGTCCCTGGGGAGGCACAACGGCTGGAGATTCTCTAAGAGCATCTCAAATAGAAGATGTAAATTTGCAGATGTAAAATAGGAGATGTAAAAATTTACATCTTTAAAAAGTGCTTTTTACATATACAAAAAAGAGGCAACTCCAGCAAATGATGTAAATTGGTGGCCTACGGATTTGGATATAGTTTTTATTATTCTGGTATTCGTTGTACTGCCATGATTGAAGATTAATAGATCAAAAATTATCTCGCAAAAAAACTAGAATTGGGGCGGCTGAGCGGCGGCGGCCATAGCGCAGCGTTCGAATCGGGACGGCGGCCGCGGGGCAAAAGTTGTACAGCGGGGCGGCGGGCGGGTGTGAAGGCTGCGTTGTGACTTGGCGGTGGCGAATGAGCGGCGGCGATAGAGGAAACGACGGCAGGGACGAACCGGGCGGCGGCGGTGGAGCGGCGGAAAATACCAGCGATTCGCAGCATGCAGGCAGACGGAGGTGCGCTGGTGGCTGGGCGGGTGCTTGGCGATCGGGTGGTGGCTGCGGCGATGACAAAAACGACAACGAACCGGGAAGCAGCGGCAAAGCCGATTTGCAGCGTGCTAGTGGAGCGGCGATGAGGTGGTGGCAGGGATAGGCCGCAGGGTCGCGGCAGGGCCGAGGATCGACGGACTGGCGGCGGTGACGTTTTCGGGCCAAATCGCCGGCAGCGGAGACGGGCAGTCGTCCGTGTGGCGAACTCAAATCAGTGGGTCGGCGACGGCTACAGCGGCATGGCTGGTAACGGGGTCAGGGATGGGCCGATGGGCGGCGGCGACACGTTTTTGGCGAAAATCGCCGGGGGGCAGGTAGGCGCACTACTAGGGAAAACCTTATACACAGAATCTTAGCATCAGCGCGGCACAAAAAGAAGCGCTACTGCTAAGTTGATAGTAGTAGCGCGGGTTTTTAACCCTCGCTACTACTAAGCGGTCTCTACCGTGCCCCCCGACACATGCCATAGTAGTAGCGAGGGGTATAGTAGTAGCGCGGTTTTATACCCCTCGCTACTACTAAGTACGAGGTAGGTGAAGTCTCCATATCCTCGGCCGAATCCCCATCCCCTCCCCTAAATCCCTCCTCTCTTCCACCACTCTCTCCTCTCACTTTCCATACGCTCTCACATGTACCTCTTGCCCATGCACCCATCCTCCTCCATGGCGCTGAAAGAGGCCGCCGCCTCGCGCCACTGGCTTCTAGGAGCTCGCCGGTCTTCCACCGACGTCTAGGAGGCCGCCGCCCCGCGCCACCACACCGGAGCACCTCGCCACCGGTGACTAGCTATGCTGCTCCCTACATCAACTTCCTCTCTCTCTCGGTTTTCCTTTTCTCTCTCTCCCTCTGGTTTGACTCACCCTCCCATGTCCATGCCCGTGCAGGTCGTCGCCATGGATGACCCGGAGCTATCTGGCATGGTCGGGAAGAGGAGCCCCACGCCGCGGCCTGGCTCTGCCATAGAAATGGGCCCTCTCCGACAGCCACTGCTGGATCTGGTCTTTCGCTGTCCATTCATGCCTCCGGCGACGCCAATCATCGCTAGATCTTACCATTGCTGCCATTGACAGCACGCACGGGATCGAGATTTTGTTTTGTTTTTGAAAGTAATAGCAGTAGCGCGGGGTATAAGACCCGCTACAGCTAATTAGCAGTAGCGCTGTTTGCAACGCACGCTACAGCTAACCATGTATAGCAGTAGCGTGTGTCAACACGCGCTACTGCTACAAGTTAGCTGTGGCGCCGTATCAGTAGCGCGGGCACCCGCGCTAATGATACACCCAGAACCCGCGCTGCTGCTAGGCTTTTCCCTAGCTAGTAGTGGCGGGAGGAAGTGAAATGGAGGCGGTTGGACGGTTAGTGTGCACCCACCAATTTTACATCTCGTGTAGGTGAAGATGCAAATTTACACCGCCAGGTGTTGTATTTTACATTTTCGGAAGACGAAGATGTTTTTTTTTTTTTTGCATCTACACCATCTGTTAGAGAGGGGGTTTTGGGTCTTGGATCTATTCAAGATGCTCTAAATGGATGGGAAAGCATCAACCCTTTTCCGCCAGTAGGCTATGCCATAATCTGCAGTGTATCACTTTTTTACCACCACAGTTTTGAGTTTTGCCACTATCGGCTTTGTCAATTGCTAACGCACCGAGACCTGTGACCATGTGTTTTGTCATTTTTTGCTACTACGGTATTCACGATTGATACATATGTTGTTGTATTTCGCTACTACCATGGATGCACAGGGGGAAGGCCACGGAAATGTTGGTACGGGGTCAATGTTCATCTTTTGTTGTGGTTAACGACGGCGAGCGTCGGCGGTGAGATTCGACGAGGCAAACGGCGAGGGGCAGGAATGCGCGCTGTAGGGCACGGGGTAGAGAGGGCGGCCGCCTGGTTTTTTCTCAGAGGAGTGAGGAGGGTGCGGGACGATGGGAAGGAACCCATCCAACGGTTAGAGGCGTCCGGATTGAAGTGCTGCGGAGCGACGGCCTAAATTTCGGCTGGTCGACCGGCGCGTGGAGTTCGTGATGTTTCCTTCGATGCAAGGGTCCTTTAAATCTGTGTTCAGACGATATTGGGGTCCTAATTGTACACCAGAGATGAAACCTTGTTGGATTTATATGGAAACAATATATACCTGATGAGAAAAAAAGACTGATGCTGAAATTATCATTACCCTCTCATGCTGCGGCCTTTGGCGAATTATTTGAAGTGCAAGCAGGTGGAGTGATTTGCGAGCTACAGAAAGAGTTTATGTTGCTACGTGGACAAATCGGAAAGTCTAGCTAGTACTTCCTCCGTCTGAAAACCTTGTCCTTTTTCAAATCGATGTATCTAGCATCAAGTTAGTGTTAGATATATTTATTTAGAAAAAAAAAGATTGGGATAAGTTTTTTCGGAAAGAGCTCCTCCGGGTCGCGCTCCCGCCGGCGGCGCGACTGGCGCCAGTGATGCGACGGCGACAAGGTCTCGTGGCACAGCATCCAGCCCGCCAGGCCCAATATTAAGGCGAGGCCCAGCATGAAACCGTAGAACACGGCGTGACCGGCGACGATGTCGACCACCACACGGAAACACGTGGCGACAATGCCCGCGTTCCATGCCCACTTGAACATCCAGTAGACGAGTTGGGCCTCGGGGTCGCCTTCGGTTGTGTCGGCGAGGCGGACACAGTCGCAGAGGTAGGTGTGGGCGCCGGTGTCTAGGACGAGGGTGTCGGCCTCGCCGTGGGCGCAGGCGGAGCCAGCGTACACGGCGTCGCCAGGGTTCTTGGTGGCCGGGAGGCGGTGCCCGGTGAGCGCGGACTGGTCGATCTTCACCACCTGCGGCGCCAGCAGCCGCGCGTCCGCCGGGACGGCGTCGCCGGGCCTGATGCGCATGACGTCCCCCGGCACGAGCATCGCCGCGTCCTACTCCAACCACACGCCGCCCCTCTGCATCCTGCAGGTCCGCGGGGGCGGCGCGAGGCGGGCCACCAGTGCGGCCGCGGTGGCGTTGCCGGCGATGTAACCTTCGACAAGGTCAACGGCCAAGTCGGCGGCGACCAGAGAGATGGTGCTGACTATGAAGGCGCCGTCCCCGCACCAGCCTCCCCTGGCGAGGCCGACGGCCATGGCGACCGCCGCGGCGGCCTCCACCACCAGGGGCAGGAACCCGAGGATCTTGGTCGTCTTGCTCTCTTTATTTGCGTCCAGGAGCACATTGCCTCCCAATCCCAACAACTCGAGGCGGTGACCGGCCTCGGCGGCGGCAGTCCGCCCCCACGGCGAGGTCTTGAGCGCAACCTCCGTGGGGTCCTTCCTCCCCACCTCCAGGTCCACGCTGCCATCGTCGTCAGCTCTTCCCCGTCGCTCGCTGCTCCCGGGAGCGGGATGGCTCGGCGTCTCGGCGTGCTCCAAGTGCGCCTTCCCTCGTGGTTGGCCATGGCGAGTGCGACTTGGATCTGATTGCGCAAGGAGAAACAACGACGAGGCAAAACTGTTTCCGAAATTACTGCAGTTATTTACGTTGAAGGAAAGTGTTTACGTGCGTGATTATTTTGACTGATCCTGATTTTCTGCATGTGTCAAATAGTTTTTCCAAATACCTTTTTTTACTCTAGTTCTCAATCATTTCTCTTTCGTATTTACCTCACTTTTTTCATTTAGATTAGAATCCAATGAATACTTTACAGCCCCTAGTAGTACATGAGTTGATATCAAGGCCCAGGTATGCTCTTCTCTAGATATTATGACTGAAGCCGTGAATTACAAATAACTGGGACTGCCGGCTACCCTTGGGCTTGATAAAAGTGACAGTTTTCAATATTTGATTGACGGGCTACTCCTGAGATTGAGTGGTTGCAAGCAATGGCCGAACTTGAAAGAAATCTTAGGAGGGGCGAAGATGGTTTCTTCTCCAGAATAAGAAATTGTAAAAGTTAGTTATTGCAATGGAGAAACTTAACTAATTATACTATTATTAATCTTTTCCATGTTAACTTATGGGATACATTTCTAACTTTGATTATTTGTACAAGCTAGTCCATAACATAAATGAAATTGTACTAAAATATTATTTAATGATGAAGTATTGAGTTAATCACACTATATATATCAGCTCTTCGTTTCTCAATGCTCTAAATTTGCATAAGAACATTTGCAACAAGAGAGGAGGATGAACAGGTGGTTCTGATTCAGCTACTGTTGGTTCATTAGCTTCACATTTGACTCTCAAAATGTTGGTACATTAGCTTCACACTCTGATTCAGTTTATGTTCCCTCAAAAAGGCTTCACATTCGACTCTCTGTCTTATGTAAAATGCATCAATGGTTTTCTATTAACCATCACTGCCCATTCCATTAACAAAAAAAAGAGTACAAAATCTAGCTATGACCTAATCAGAAGTTCCGCGAACAAATTAAGATGCAAGAATCTAGACCAGCAAGAAATTTCCTGCGGGGAGAAGGAGGGCCGACTACTCTTGCCCTGGCCTCTCCGCCTCTGGCTGGCCGCCCATGCGTGCACAGCCAACTGCTCGCCACCCCCGGCGCAGGCACAATCACTGGTCAATGGCCCACCACTACGCAACAAGGCTCAATCCACACAGAGGGCAAGTGGAAAGAGTAGAAGACAAGGAAAATCAGACGTGGTCGCTGAGTGTGCAATGCCGCCACAGGGGCTACCCAGGTTCGCCCCCGCCATTGGTTGGAAGGAAAAGTGCCTATCTACCAACGGGAAAGAGGTCCTTATTAAGTCAGGTGCGCAAGCAATACTAACTTACAAGATGTTTGTCTTTAAAACTCCTAATTTTTTTTGCAAAGGAATCACGGATGCTATACTTCAGTTTTGGTGGGGGTAATGATGCGACTCATAAGAGGATGCACTGGTTCGTGTCTTGAAAGATGTGAATTCCAAAAAAGAAGATGGAATCACTAGTGGAAAAATGGCTAGCCACAACTTTCGTTAGTGCCGCGCCATTTTCCATCAACATCGACACTATTTTTTTTCAAATAGCGCTGGCATAGGCATAATTAACACGTTAACTTTACATGTTTAGTGCTTGCGTTGCTTTTCTAGAGACGTCACAAATCTGTTGGCCCATATGTACCCATCCTTTGGAATATACTAGTGGTGTTGGTTTCTATGCATGCCATAATTAATTTGTTAGTGCTAGCGTTCGTTTTCTATGGACGTCAGAAATATGATTTCCATTTTATTAAGTGTTTTAAGTATTTAATGATTATGCTAGCAATAATCCTACATCTATCGTAAGGCCTACGAAGACTAACGTAACCTTCCTAAGTAATTAACTTTGCCCCCCTGATTTTGAGGTGGGTGGGGCCCCTTCCTCCCCCTTCTCCAATCTTTCCCTACTAATAAAGCAAATAGTGCTTCTGGTCGTACGTCATTAGAATTACCCCCGAAGTTGACACAAATTACCCACCATGCCACCTATAAGTAAACAAAACGGTTCAGTTTTTCTCAAAGTCGCGCGGGATTGGTTCTTAGGAAGTGATATCCTTTTGTTACCCGACTGGAGGTGTAGCGCGGTGGCTAATGCTTTAATCCTCCAAGTAGGAGACCTGTGTTCGATCCCAGGTTCCTCCACGTTAATGGGCCGGACCAGGCGTCTGTTTTTTTTTCAGTTTGCAATTTGCTTTTTCGTTTCTCATTTCTGTTTTGTGTTTTTCCTTCTATACATTAATTATTAGGGATTTTCAAAAATTCAAAAGGTTGTGAATTTTGTTAAGAAATAAAACATTGGTGAATTCAAAAAATGTTCTGGAAAGCATAAAATGTTCTTGATTTAAAAAAAACTCCTATTTTTATTTCGTTTCTTGCCTTTTTTTCTCATATCCGTTTTTGTTTTCTCGTCTTTAAATTAATTCGGAATTTCAAAATTTCAAAAGATTGTGAGTTTTGATTTTTTTGAGAAATCATAAAATTTCTGTGAATTCAGAAAATGGTCGGGAAATCAAAATGTTCGCAATTTTTAGAAAATTGTTTGAATGTCATAAAGAAATTCTCGATTTCAAAAAATATGTTCACGAAATAAAATAATGTCCATGATTCTTAGAAAATGCTTGTGTATTCAACACGCTTTCGGGAATTGGAAAAAATGACCATGAAATTTTAGAAAAGGATCACAAAAATTCAAACAGATCCATTGAAACTGATATGTAAATAACGAACAAAACAAACCATAGATCCGGAGAAGTTGTTTTATAATTTTATTTAGTTCATCGCACATCGGGTAAAATAAAAGGATTTATGTGTTCTTTAAAATATTGATCTCCAAAAAAATGACACATTTTTCAATGGGTTAGTTTTTGTAAGCTATATGAAATGACTAAATGTCTAATTTACTTCCATACATATCTATGTTTATTTTTGTACTATAGTTTTATAGGTCATGAAAAACACCACGACGCTAGGTCAAGTCGAGACACATCATTCATCATTCTACCTTAGGCAGGATCTATCAATACAGTTTGCTCAGCCAAAAAACATTTTATTGTGACGCCTTAGGAAATAAAGCCATCACATTTTCAGTTTTTGAAATGACTTTTTAAAAGTCTCTTATCTCATCATGACATGATTTTGATGTACTTTATGAAGTGATATTTTAAAAGTCTGTATCTCATCCTGGCATAATTTGCATAATCTGATTTTTTTTCTCCCGTGGCAACGCACGGGCCTATTTGCTAGTAGTAATTACACACGTTGCACTTTACTTTAAACACGTAACATTATTTACGTAAGTGTAGCATTGCTCTTATACTAGTCACAAAATAATGAACATATTATATTATATTTTTGTTATCATTATTTTTAGTGTTCTTATGATTTTAGGACTTTTATTTATTTACTATTTCTCATTTTGAGTCTGTTATTTTGTTAAGTCTTTTATTAATGTTAGTTTTTTATTTGGACTGTTATTAGCTATGGCGTTGCACTTTACTCTCACGCCAGCAATGGCCCACCTGAATCAACTTAGTAAAAGACCTAAGTCACTGCCCTCTCATGTCACACCCACACCCCGTATACACTTCCCCCTCTCGACCAGAGCCGCCACCGCCGCCCCTCGTCGGCAGCAAGGTTCGATCCACTCCTTCTCCTCCCATCGCATCTCCTTCCTCTCCACTCCCACCTCCTCCGTCCGCGAACACGCCACACAAAATTCATTGGGATTCATGTAGTTGATTTAGGGTATTGCTTTAATTTGTGTAGAAATTTTAGTATATATCATCGATTGCTTTGTGTGATGTGGAATCTAAATTTATTGCATGGATTGCTTTGTGTATAAATTTTAGTGATAATCCGTTGGTATTGTCTAGAATCTGATATCTATAATACATCTTGATGAGGAATATTCTGAGTGTCTAGAATATTAGGAATAAATAAAATGAACTCCTATAAATTACTAGTGTAGAACTTGTTTATTTGTGTCTCCCTCCGTGGATTTTTTTTATTTGTGTATACAATTACTACTGTAGAATTATATACATAGTTTTCAATATGTTTTGTGTAAAATGAACTTCAATTATGTTTAGTAAAAATTGATTTACTAGTGTACAAACTGATTATATACTTAGTTTTCAATATATTTTGTGTACAATGGCGTAGCCATGACCATGTCCAGTGTGCAAGTCAAGGTGCACAACCAACCATGCAACTGGCACGCTGTTCGCATCTACTTCCAGCCGTGTTTTGTTCCTGCAGCGATAACACATTATATGAACCTTCTAACAGTTAGTTCTTTTATTTTTGTTGCTATTTTCAGTAATGCAATGTGTTTGTTTTTTGTTTATTCTTACACAGATAGTCCCTTACAATGTGAAATTGGAGTTCAATGAGCTCATTACCGGAGTCACTGTGATCTTCGACGCTCCTAGGGGTCATACACTATGGAGGTCTAGAAGGGGCGAAAGATATCCCAGATTGGAGGAGATGAATGGGATCATTCCATCGCCCACATGTATCTCGCAGGGGGTGAATTGATTAGCTTCTCCTTCGGAAGACAAACTCCAAGGTTGGTTGTTATCTACGTCAACTCGGAGGACAAAGATTATGAGGGCATCTCCAGCCACGCCTACAGGAAGGCCTCCCCAGGCGATTTTTTCGCGCCGGCGCCGAAAACACGGCCCAGTCGCACCCCCAGGAGCCCGATTTTCGCCGGCTTGGGCCGAAAACAGCGCCGGCGGACCCAGCCCGAACCCGGCGTGCTGGGGGGCGTCCAGGGGCGCCGGGCGAACTGTTTTACGCGAAAAGACGCTGGCCAGCCACGTCGGCGACTTCGGCGCCTCGTCTTCCCCAACGGCCTCGGTTCCTCGTGACGCGTACACGGGCGCTGACCCGGCTATAAAAGCCCGGCCTCCACTCGCCTGTGCCCACACCAGCCCCGCCGCCGCCGCCCGTCCCTCCTCTCCTCGCCTCTCCCGGCGCCGCCGCCAGCCCTCCCTCTACCTCTCCCGAGCCCGCCCAGCCCGCCGTCGCCATGGCGTAACGCTTCCCGGAGGCGGCGGCGGCCAGCAACGGCCGCCGTTGCTCCGCGACGAGTCTGGCTCTGTTCGGCGAACATCTGGCGCCGCCGGACATGCGCGCCGAGCCAGCGGGTGGAAGGCTCAGGCCGGGAGTACCCATTCCCCCGTTGCCCGGCGCCGTGGCGGCCGAGGTACTTCGCCCGAGAGGTCGACATCGTGCGCGTCCCTCACCGACGCCTAACGCGCTCCCTCCCCAAGACGCCACCGACAACCACGCGGCTGGCGGCGTATTCAGCGCCGCCAGCGGCAGCGCTTGGCGTCCAACGGCGCTCCGGTGGTCGGCGGCGGCGAAACAGCGTGGCGCCACCTGCGGTGGGCGTCCCGGCCGCACACTCGAGGGCGTGCTCACGTACCTCGAGGGCGGCAACGACCCGCCGTTGGCGTACCCCCCGGCGAGGGTGGCCGCCCCGGCGCAGCACCGACGCGACGGGCCATGCGCGCCAAGGAGGTTCGGCGCTTCCTCTTCTTCCTCCTCATCGCGCTCTTCTTCCCATTCCTCCGGCTCTCCGGCGATGCTCGGCGTCAAGGCCAAGCCCGCGGCGGAGACGCCGCTCGGCCCCCGCAATCCCAGCGCCGGCATCGTCATCAACGAGGGCGGCCGGCGCGCCTCGTCCTCGTCGGCTCCTCCGCGTTTCGTCAAGCCAAAGACGGAGCCGGGGCTGGCGCCGGTGAACGCGGCGTTCGACGACGACGATGCGGCCCTCGAATGGGCACGCCAGGACTCCATTGCGTTGGAGAATGCGCGCCGGGAGAAGGAGAAGGAGCGCCAGTGCGCCGCCCTATGCCGCTTCGAGGAGCGCCGACGCGGCCGCGAGGAAGGCGGGGTCGTCGTCTTATGCGACAGCGACGCGGATGACGACGCGCCGCCGCCTGTTCGCCAAGGCGACGCCGGGCAGGGGTCCAGCAGGGGCACCCGCGTCAAGGAGGAGAAGGCCGACGGCGACGATGGCGGCGACGACGATGGCGGCGACGACTTCAGCCACTTTCTTTTACTTTAGATTAGGTTAATGTAATGTTTGGGCGAATTTCGCGAAACTTGCCATGGTTGGCGAAATATAACTAGTTTTTATCATAACTTCGCGAACGGTTTTTTTTAAATACACGGTTGGGGCGGCCTGGGGCCGACGGTGAGATCGACTTCGCCCCAGGGCCATTTTTTGCGCCGGCTCACCCCCAGGCGGCGCTTTTAGACGCCTCCTGGGGGGCCAACGGCTGGAGATGCCCTGAGGATCTACTTGATGAAGCCCTCTATGCCCAAAGAATGAGGCCGAGCGAGGACGAGGACAAATTAGGCAGCCTCTGATACATACTTCCTCCACATGATGACTATGTTGGGATGTCATTCGTGACTCGCCTGACAAGGACGAATGTTAACCGGCATGTCATGGTATGTTACTTAGTGTAGTAGTTTTGATATGCATGCTTAGTAATGTGATATGCTTAGTGTAGTAATAATGTGATGATATATGCTTACTTAACTAGCGTAGTAATGTGTGTTGCATCATGTGCTAAGTGTAGAATTTGATGATATGCTTAGAATAGTAATGTGTGATATGCTTAGTGTAGAATTTTATGATATACATAGTGTAGTAATGTCATATGCTTAGTAATATGATATGCGCGTAGTGTAGTAATGTGACATGATCATTTATCATATATGTTTTCTTCAAAAATTACCTAAGAGGCTAAGTGAGAGCTGTGGCATCAAGACAGATGAAGCATGCATTGCTGGACTACGCCTTACCGCAAGGGGCTTCATTACCAACTATGCTTACGCAGTTGACATGAACAGTCGCACTGTCTTCAGCGCCGCGGGGTGGAACAACTTCCTTGCTGGCAAGAATGTCCAGGTTGGACAAACCATCTTAGTCACCATCAGGAACACCCAGTGCCATGACTTGAAGATGATGATCGTCATCGACCTCATTGAGAAGTATGTGTTTGGCGGGGCCATCGATCTAAATGAACTGCTTATTAGCGCTATCTACTACTGTTTTAGCTCGTTTTATTAGCGATCTAGTGCATACTGTTTGTGAGATTGTCACTTAATTATTAAGTTGTAATGTTATAATAATTGGTAATGTTCTACTGTGTAATATTATATATGCACTTAGTTTTAATGTAAAATGCTAAATGTTACATGGTGTCAAAAAATATATTTTTTACTACATGCAAAGTTCATGGCGTGCAAAGTACATTGTGCGTCGCTAGGTGAGCGAATATAGTGGTGGCGTTACCGGCGTGGTACGTCAGCAACACGTATAATACTATTGACATTGCCGCCAACGCCACAACTATATTTTAACAATGGCGCCATATTGGTGGCGTCATGAGTCCACGCCAGCAAGACCATTTTTGCCACTCCATAGATAGGCTTTTCTGCACTAGTAAATGAGCTATAGAGATATCCACTGTTTTGACTTGCGTTAGTGGCAAAACCGGCTTGCAGACTTATTGATAATCCGGATTCTCTTTGTGCAATGATCTCTGCAATATTTCAGTGATGGAGATCTCTTGAATGACAACATGAAGAACAAATCTTAGTATACTTGGCAAAGTATTATGGCCAGTGTTGAAGTCCTAAAGATTGGACACATATGGAGAGTTGGTGATGGGACAAAAATTAAGATTGGGAGGATGAATGGATTCCACAATCCCCAACCAGAAAGTAATAACTGCTCGTGGTAATAATCTTCTATCACGCATGTGTGATCTCATTGACCCTGTGACAGGTGATTGGGATAAATAGCTTGTTAGGCAAACATTTTGGCAGGTGGATGCCCATCACATACTTGCAATACTGCTACTATTGCATGATATGACCGATTTTGTTGCTTGGAACATGACTAGAACATGAGTATTCAAAGTGCAGTCAGCCTACCATGTCGTATGGCAATCTCAGTACAGCAACATAATTCAGAATTCAGAGGGGTCCCGTAAACAAAAAGATACTTAGGAATCTGTGTGGAGTTTGCTATGTCGGTGACATGCAAGGTTGTCACATCCGGTCACGGCGCCATTGGTTGTAGTAATCGTGGGGGGTGACTACCTGCTTCCGGCAGCCTGTCATGAGGTTCCAAACAACGAGTCTCATGGGACGAGGAGCCGTTTCACCAAGAAAAACGGGACCATGACCGCCGGAGTTAATTGCTCAAAACCATCATATTTGTGGCTGCGGTACTTCAAAACCACCGCTTTTGCCGATAATCATAAAAAACCACCAACTCTGTAGCAAGTGAGTAACAAATGTCACTGATTTGCATATTAGCCGCGTCTAACAACAAAACCGATAGGTTTGGCCCACACATCAGGGTGACAAGGAAGCCTATGTGGATAAGATGCTGAGGTGGCCATGGGACCCACATGTCATCCTCACTGTCTTCTTTCCCTCTCTTCCTACCTCATCTCTCTCTCCTCCGCCTCCTGGTCGCATCGCGTCGCCGCTGCCCGCCGCTGCACCCTCCTCTGATCATGTGGCGGCCGGTTTTCCGGTTAATAAATTTCAGAAAATGGCCGTCGTGCTCACCAGCCCCAGGATTACTGTTAGCTGATGAGGCATCAACTTGGTACAAAATATCCAGGCAAAAATACAGGATATGTAGTACAAGACCATTCTGGCCTACGAGTACAACAAATGGTTTCTAGTGGTGGATGGCGGAAGCGGTTTGTGGATCATCAGTGTCTATGGGATTCCATTTCCCGTAGGACAACTGACCAGGTTAACTCCTATCTTCGCGAGGCTGCTATCACCATTGCGCAGGTTCTGGGGTTGTCGTCGCGACGCTCCTCTCCAAGCAAGAAATCTGGCCAAGACAATAGCCAGGGACAAGCCAGTGAGTACTTTGAATGTACTCGCAAACATTATGAACACGGGTATAATATAAATGATGATCATGCCCGGAAATATTCTATGATCACACTGTCAGTCATAAAATAAAATCTCTGATGCATGCAAACAGGTTATTTATATGTAACAAGAATATGAAATGACAGAGTAGGAAATAAAATGCACCCTTCGGATGTCTGAAGCGACGTCTCGAAGTGATGGTAAATAACAAGCATGCCTCAGTCGGGCGTCTGAGCGACACCACATAAAGGGCTTATAAGGGAAATAAATAACAAGTAATGCCACAGTCGGGCGTCTGAGCAACACCATATAAAGGGCTTATAAGGAAAATAAATAACAAGTAATACCACAGTCGGGTGTCTGAGCGACACCACATAAAGGGCTTATAAGGAAAATAAATAACAAGTAATGCCACAGTCGGGCGTCTGAGCGACACCACATAAAGGGCTTATAAGGGAAATAAATAACAAGTAATGCCACAGTCGGGCGTCTGAGCGACACCACATAAAGGGCTTATACAGGAAATAGATAACAAGTAATGCCACAGTCGGGCGTCTGAGCGACACCACATAAAGGGCTTTCAAAATAAATAATCACAATGAATATCCGGGAGGTAGAACCGTCCCAGGGATACTCAATAATTCAAATCATATAATGGGTTAGTCCACAATAAATAATAGTCATGATCATCATAAGTCACAAGTCATGATCCAGTTTGATTTAACAATTTCTCCTCCGAAGACCGACACTAAGACCAACACTTGACCCATCCTGCATCGTAATCCTTAACCATGGACACGGCTATTCAATAGGTTTAATCTCTGCAGAGGGTGTACTCTTTACCCACGAGTAACGGATTTCTTTAGTCCTTCGACTAATTCCTTCTCTGACCTTTTTGTTGAAAACACACCTAACTTGCACACACCAGCTTAACTTGCGATTATGCGGAACCACCCACGCTTTGTCAAGCAAAACTCTAAGTGGGGAGGCTACAACCTCGACGTAGCATGGGATCACAAAATTTATACCGCGGGCAAACTAGGGGAGCTACCCCTTCGGCCACAACCGAAACACCCATGCCCCCGGGTGAGATGGCATGCCATGGCATGCCACCGGATGCCTCCGGTATCTTCCATCATGGCCTCTCTGTACGGTGTGTGCTAGGAAAGGGGTTGACAACTTACTGAACCGTACCCTACTTGTTGTAGAGACAAGTGGTAGTACGAAACAAGTATGGGGGTTACTGGAACAAGACTCGATCTATGGTCGACTCAGGAGGTTTAAGCATTCCCTGCATGATTAGCATAACAAAAATATTTCAACCAACAAAGTCACCACTCACTATACCTTACCATGCCATACCGGACATAACCGTCCCGACGGGGACCGGCGACAAGCTCACGCCTACCCAAGGCAGAGGCTTTCCCGGATTCCTTTCCGGCATGCATGCAAGGCACATGAGAGTGGTTACCACCACAAGTATATTTATTTCCAACAAGAAGGGGATCACTAATATGCATTCATGCAAATGATCATATCACATGAAATAACGAGCTCTTCGAAATGAGGTGGTGTTATAAACGTGTGAAACAATGTATGCAGAAAATTATGCCAGGGCTCAGAATGCTTGCCTTTAATGTGTGGAGAGGCAGGGTGCACTCCAAAACTTTTGGAAGTTTTTCTTCTCTCTTTCCAAAGTCCTATTTTAAATAAATTTGAATTAACACACAAATTCAAAGCAGCACAAAAAGTTGTTTTGAAATTTTTTCAAATAAATCTTAAAATAAACTAGATTAAATTTGAGATAGGTAGGAAAAAGAATCAATTCATTTGGACTTATATTTAAAAAGTTATAGCCAGTCAAACATTTGGTCAAAATCTGCTTTTGAAAAGAAAAATAAAACAGAAAAAGAAAAACGATTCGAACTGACCACGTCGAAGGCGTATTTTGGATTTACGCCTCCACTTACTCCAGTGTGGACGCGCGTGGGTCACTAACAATGGGTCCAGGGGGCCCACTAGTCAGGTTTGACTAGTCTTCCCCCCCTCCTTCCTCCTTTGTCTGAGCCGATGCGGGGCTCCGGCGATGCTCGCCGGCGAACGACGGTTCCTCAAGGGCATCCGAGTGCAGGGATGGACCCGCCACTCCTAGGCGGTCCTCCCGGTGGTTGTAGGGTCGCTGGGGAATCGCCCGGCAGCGAGCTTCTGCATGCGGAGGGTGGCTTCAGTGGAAAAGTGAGTTTGGGGCTATGGTGGTTTCCCGTCGCGGTGAGGTCTGCAGGCGGCTCCAAGATGGAGTGGAGTCGTTTGGTGGCGTTGGGAGGGCAGGAGGCTCTGGTTGTACCGACGGAGCCGGGAGGCGGCAGTGTGGCTGGCGGAGAGGGTGAAGACGGCCTCCTCTCTTGATTGGCGACTAAGGGGGCACGAGAAGGATGGTGTGAGGTTGCCAGCGTGCACGCAGGGGCTCGGGGAGGCTTGAGCCGCTCAAGGGGCAGTGGCGGCCAGGTGGCTCGGGCGGCGCCGACCATGGCAGGGCGCACTGTCGGGCGGCCGTGGCGGCTAGCTCTTGGCTTGTCGGAGACGTGGCTAGGGGTTGATTGGCGTGTTCTGGAGAGAGGGAGAGTGGGTGGCGCGGCTCTGCAGTGAGGGCAAAACCGAGCGCGATCTGGCGATTTGGATCTTGTGGCTGCAGTTGGCGCGCTCTGGGCGCGCCCTGTGCACGCCCACCAACTGCTCGGTGAAATGCCATGGCACTCCAGAGCGCTCGGGCGGGGTTGGCAAGCAACAGGATTAGGTTAGTGATAGAGGGGAGATCAAGGGACGAGGTGGTTAGGTCAGGAGACCAAGTTCACAATGCAAACAAAAACTCATGCCAAATCTGTTCATGCCCACAGGGTGTTTGACAAAATGCCAGAGGCATCTAGGCAGGTCTTGGAGTGGTCAAAAACTCCAGATGGTGGTCTCATTAGGTGAATAAAAGGGTGGTGAGCTTAGGTGGCCAAATACAGAAACTAGTTAGTGCAAGATTTGCAAAAACTCAATTCTGGACAGGAGACAAATGGCATCACTTCTTGAACCAAAAATGATCCAATGGGTGCATGCTCCTGGACTTAAGGGTTTTGTAGGGTGGTCTACAAGCAGGGGAAATAATCAAGGGCCAAAGAGCAAGCAATAATATGGATGCTGTACAAACCATCATGTTGAACCAGAATGAAGATGAGGATGATTCTCTCACAAATTTCAAATAACAACACTAGGTTTTTGCATAAAGTTGAATCATATGCTACTACTAACATCCCATAATTTTGGTGGAGGCTAGAAAGAAGTATTTAAATAGGTTGTAGTGCAAAAATGCTCTCTGGACCTGATTTGAAAATATGGTATAGAGCTCAAAATATTCAATGGGCAGAAGATATTTTTGCACAAAAGTGGTTCAAATACTCCATATGACATCTCCAAATTTTGGTGGAATTTTTGAATGAATTTATAAAAGGGTTGCAGTACAAAAAGGACCATAAAACCATGGGGAACCAATTTCCAAGAAAATAAAGATTATGGAGATTATTATATAATTAATTCCTCTGATGAAAAGAAAAGATTTTTCTTGAGAGGATAAACAAGTCCAATAACACATTTTGAAAAGTTTTTACTAGGAGGGAAAACTCCACAACTTAGGGAAAAGAGAGGCTCTGAAATCAAGATTAAATCCAGAAAAATAAAAAATTAATTTCCTGGCAAAATTTTAATTGAATAAACAAGGTTAAGAATTTTGGGGTGTTACAACACTACCCCCCTTAAGAAAAATCGCGTCCTCGAGATTTGCTAAGAGCTGGTTTGAAAACACAAATACTCCACGGTTATGAGATTCTGCAAGCAGTGAATGTGTTCGAGTGGTGGTGGTGTTGCGTGAAATAAAATAATCAATGTTGTGAGGAGATGTACGATGCAGCAACTCAAGGGAAAGAAATCCTACTCCAGGATTCTTCGCGAGAGAAAACAGTAATACAATAGAGTCAAATCGCAACAGAACTACTCACATTAATAGGAACTAAATAATTTACTCGGTGCGCAAACTCGGGGTACCACGCATAAGTTACAATGCATAAATAAATGTTGCAATAATAAATACATCAGTGACGTCTATAATGCAAATGGTAACTGGACGGGGTCCCGAGAAAACGTCTCTGGTACTGGGATACACTCCTCTTCTATCGGAGAAAGTGGATTGACCAGTCGATGAATGCGCCTCTCCTGGTCGAGCCTCAGTGATCTGCCGATGGCGATCTGAGGATTTAAATCCGCGAGACTCTGGAGATAACTCATCACATGCTGGGTTAAACCCTCTTGAACGATGACGTACTGGACAAGGTTGGCCAAGACTGGGTCTCTCTCAATTCGTCCACCGGGAAAAGATGTTCCTTCTCCGGGTGCTGCACGGCTCGGAAAGTAATAGTACCCTCGTTCGCTGGCATAGGGTACCGCGAATCGAAGGCGAGCAAGCGCTTCGTATGCCGCAGCTTCTACGGCCATATGTGGGGTCGGCATAGATTTCCCCACGAAGGAGACTTCTGTTGGGTCTTGGTTTGGGTTTACAGGAGGGATGTGTACAGCTGCCCAATATCTCGAGGTGGAAGGGGTCATCCTTGATTTTAACAGCTCGTACTGGGGTGGCTGGGTAGCGCCCGTGGTACTGCAGGTAAAATCCCACAATATCTTGACAAAACTACCTGGGGTTGCATCTGGGGTCCTCAGATAAATACTAGGGCTCGGCATGGTAAGAAATGGTTGTGAGGAGGGTGCACAAGTGAGGGGTGCTTGGCAGGGTCACGCAGTGGCCTTTTAAAGCATTGGAACTGGGTCATTTTACCGTGGTGAAAGGTAATGAATTTGCCAGCTCGGCTCCGAGGGACGGGGTCAAAAGCCACGGATACATATCTCACCAAAGTGACGTATCACTGTGGGGTTTGTCGGGGTGGTTTTTGGCAGCTGTGTCTGGGATAGAAAAATCACCCTGCATGCTAATATATCCATGCAAGGCTACTATTTAAAACAGAGGCACGACGACAGGCTGCGTTAATTACAAGGTCACACGATTACAAAGCGAGGATACACTGGGACTCGACACCACTTGGGTGACTTAGTCTACCTCGTTTACATCTAAGCGGGCGTGCCTTGTGGATGTTGAGGCTTCTCCACGGTTCTCACCATCGGAATTAGCTGGAGAGGGTTGAGGGGCTGCAGGCTCGGGGTAGTGATGATGACCATCGCGGGGATTGTTGACCACAACCCCGTTGGAGTGTGCTCCCAAAAGGCGGCGAAGCACTTCGGGGTCATCAAAGCACCTTGGCTGGCGGTGAGGCTGACCTCGTGGTCTCGATCGGGTGTCCGAACAAGACGACCGGGTTGTCGGCATTGGGCTCGTTCTCTTCTCTCGCCGGGGCCCGGCAGACCAGCTCTCCACGAGCTGCGATCAGATCAATGGTGATTTGATCGAACAGTTCCTCCGATGCACTTACATAGCGCACTGTGCAGCAATGCAGGATCCGTCTCGTGATCTCCGTTGGCAACTTGGGGTGGTCTACCATACCCTTCACGCTGGGGTAGTAGTAGAACGGCGACAATTAACTCAGGCGACAACTGTCGGAGTTGAACTATAGCCTCTCGAGCAGCTAGTTGGATGGCTTGTGGCTCAAAGGAAGTTGTCCTTCCGGTGAACCTGTAGGGGCGCTCGGGCGCCAGACCCCTACCGTAGATGTGTACAGTGGCCCAGAATTGACGGCTCTCATCACTCATGGACCCTTGGTGCACAACATATTCTGAAGGCTCTTCTAATGCAAAGCCACGGCGGGTGAGGTTTGCTAGCACGGTCACAAAACTTTCAAGGTTGGTTGCTGTGGTCTCATTGTGCACGACGGGACCAGGCATTATGGCTCGGTTTGGGTAGAGGATTGTGCTGAGCTGGGTTGAGGCGAGCGTGCCCTTTTTATAGAAAAAAGGGACAAAGTCTTCCTTCACACACTTGCGAATGAGGCATTTTAGGCATCGGTCACTGGCGTGTGATTGACAGGCTGGGTTAGTAGGTTGGGCACCGACTGCTAAAAATGTCGGGGTCACTGTGTGGCTATCTTGCACGGGAAGCTTGGCTGGGGTTCGGATATGGTCTGGTGGGTTGGCTTACCTAGGTTTATTGACCCGGCTAAGATAGGATTAGCCAATGGTCAGCCTGGCTCTGATACCAAGTCTGTGGCGACCGGTTTTCCGGTTAATAAATTCCAGAAAATGGCCGTCGTGCTCACCAGCCCCAGGATTACTGTTAGCTGACGAGGCATCAACTTGGTACAAAAAATCCAAGCAAAAATACAGGATATGTAGTACAAGACCATTCTGGCCTACGAGTACAACAAATGGTTTCTAGTGGTGGATGGCGGAAGCGGTTTGTGGATCATCAGTGTCTATGGGACTCCATTTCCCACAGGAAAAGCTGACCAGGTTAACTCCTATCTTCGCGAGGCTGCTATCACCATTGCGCAGGTTCCGGGGTTGTCGTCGCGACGCTCCTCTCCAAGCAAGAAATCTGGCCAAGACAATAGCCAGGGACAAGCCAGTGAGTACTTTGAATGTACTCGCAAACATTATAAACAAGGGTACAATATAAATGATGATC
The DNA here is from genome assembly GCA_021605145.1 of Aegilops bicornis. Lineage (NCBI taxonomy): Eukaryota > Viridiplantae > Streptophyta > Magnoliopsida > Poales > Poaceae > Aegilops > Aegilops bicornis. Next base: position 810,314,906 of record CM038673.1, read on the forward strand.
ATGCCCGGAAATATTCTATGATCACACTGTCCGTCATAAAATAAAATCTCTGATGCATGCAAACAGGTTATTTATACGTAACAAGAATATGAAATGACAGAGTAGGAAATAAAATGCACCCTTCGGATGTCTGAAGCGACGTCTCGAAGTGATGGTAAATAACAAGCATGCCTCAGTCGGGCGTCTGAGCGACACCACATAAAGGGCTTATAAGGGAAATAAATAACAAGTAATGCCACAGTTGGGCGTCTGAGCGACACCACATAAAGGGCTTATAAGGGAAATAAATAACAAGTAATGCCACAGTCGGGCGTCTGAGCGACACCATATAAAGGGCTTATAAGGGAAATAAATAACAAGTAATGCTACAGTCGGGCGTCTGAGCGACACCACATAAAGGGCTTACAATGGAAATAAATAACAAATAATGCCACAGTCGGGCGTCTGAGCGACACCACATAAAGGGCTTATAAAGGAAATAAATAACAAGTAATGCCACAGTCGGGCGTCTGAGCGACACCACATAAAGGGCTTTCAAAATAAATAATCACAATGAATATCCGGGAGGTAGAACCGTCCCGGGGATACTCAATAATTCAAATCATATAATGGGTTAGTCCACAATAAATAATAGTCATGATCATCATAAGTCACAAGTCATGATCCAGTTTGATTTAACAATTTCTCCTCCGAAGACCGACACTAAGACCAACACTTGACCCATCCCAGACTGTAATCCTTAACCATGGACACGGCTATTCCAATAGGTTTAATCTCTGCAGAGGGTGTACTCTTTATCCACAAGTAACGGATTTCTTTAGTCCTTCGGGACTAATTCCGTCTACGGCCTTTTTGTTGAAAACACACCTAACTTGCACACACCAGCTTAACTTACCGTGTATGCGGAACCACCCACGGCCTTTGTCAAGCAAAACTCTAAGTGGGGAGGCTACAACCTCGACGTAGCATGGATCACAAAATTTATACCGCGCGCAAACTAGGGGAGCTACCCCTTCGGCCACAAACGAAACACCCATGCCCCCGGGTCAGATGGCATGCCTACCGGATGCCTCCGGTATCTTCCATCATGGCCTCTCTGTACGGTGTGTGCTAGGAAAGGGGTTGACAACTTACTGAACCGTATCCTACTTGTTGTAAAGACAAGTGGTAGTACGAAAGAAGTATAGGGGTTACTGGAACAAGACTCGATCTATGGTCGACTCAGGAGGTTTAAGCATTCCCTGCATAATTAGCATAACAAAAGTATTTCAACCAACAAAGTCACCACTCACTATACCTTACCATGCCATACCGGACATAACCGTCCCGACGGGGACCGGCGACAAGCTCACGCCTACCCAAGGCACAGGCTTTCCCGGATTCCTTTCCATCATGCATGCAAGGCACATGAGAGTGGTTACCACCACAAGTATATTTATTTCCAACAAGAAGGGGATCACTAATATGCATTCATGCAAATGATCATATCACATGAAATAACGAGCTCTTCAAAATGAGGTGGTGTTATAAACGTGTCAAACAATGTATGCAGAAAATTATGCCAGGGCTCAGAATGCTTGCCTTTAATGTGTGGAGAGGCAGGGTGCACTCCAAAACTTTTGAAAGTTTTTCTTCTCTCTTTCCAAAGTCCTATTTTAAATAAATTTGAATTAACACACAAATTCAAAACAGCACAAAAAGTTGTTTTGAATTTTTTTAAATAAATCTTAAAATAAACTAGATTAAATTTGAGAGAGGTAGGAAAAAGAATCAATTCATTTCGACTTATATTTAAAAAGTGATAGCCAGTCAAAAATTTGGTCAAAATCTGCTTTTAAAAAGAAAAATAAAACAGAAAAAGGAAAACAATTCGAACTGACCACGTCGAAGGCGTATTTTGGATTTACGCCTCCACTTACTCCAGCGTGGACCACACGTGGAGTCAACCAGTGGGTCCAGGGGGCCCACTAGTCAGGTTTGACTAGTCTTCCCCCCCTCCTTCCTCCTCTGTCCGAGCCGATGCGGGGCTTCGGCGATGCTCGCCGGCGAACGGCGGTTCCTCGAGGGCATCCGAGTGCAGGGATGGACCCGCCACTCTTAGGCGGTCCTCCCGGTGGTTGTAGGGTCGCCGTGGGGGAGAATCGCCGGCCATGAGCTCTGCGAGGGTGGCTTGGTGGCAAAGTGAGTTTGGGGCTATGGTGGTTTCCCGTCGCAGCTGGGGGTCTGGGCGGCTCCGCAAGATGGAGTGGAGTCGTTTGGTGGCGTTGGGAGGGCCGGGGAGGCTCTGGTTGTGCCGAACGGAGCCGGGAGGCGGCGGTGGCCGAACTGGCCGGAGAGGGTGAAGACGACCTCCTCTCTTCGATTGTCGACTAAGGGGGCACGAGAAGGATGGTGTGAGGCTGCCCGCGTGCGGAGGGGGCTCGAGGGGCTCCTTTTATAGCACATCCGAGTCGGTTCGCGGCGGCCGGGGATAAGCTCGCCGGCGACCGCCATTTTGTAGATAGCGCGACGTGGAGGCGACGCGCGCTAGAGGACGAGGCTGCGGATGAGCTTGAGCCGCTCCAGGGGCAGCTGGCGAGCGCTGGTGGCTCGGGCGGCGCCGACCATGGCGAAGCGCCTTTGTCGGGCGGCCGTGGCGGCTAGCTCTTGGCTTGTCGGAGACGTGGCTAGGGGCTGATTGGCGTGTTCTGGAGAGAGGGAGAGTGGGTGGCGCGGCTCTGCAGTGAGGGCAAAACCAGGGGCGCGATGCGGCGGTTTCGGATGCGCGGCTGCAGTTGGCGCGCTCTGGGCGCGCCCAGTGCACGCCCACCAACTGCTCGGTGAAATGCCATGACACTTCAGAGCGCTCGGGCGGGGTTGGCAAGCAACAGGATTAGGTTAGTGATAGAGTGGAGATTAAGGGACGAGGTGGTTAGGTCAGGAGACCAAGTTCACAGTGCAAACAAAAACTCATGCCAAATCTGTTCATGCCCACAGGGTGTTTGACAAAATGCCAGAGGCATCTAGGCAGGTCTTGGAGTGGTCAAAAACTCCAGATGGTGGTCTCATTAGGTGAATAAAAGGGTGGTGAGCTTAGGTGGCCAAATACAGAAACTAGTTAGTGCAAGATTTGCAAAAACTCAATTCTGGACAGGAGACAAATGGCATCACTTCTTGAACCAAAAATGATCCAATGGGTGCATGCTCCTGGACTTAAGGGTTTTGTAGGGTGGTCTACAAGCAGGGGAAAGAATCAAGGGCCAGAGAGTAAGCAATAATATGGATGCTGTACAAACCATCATGTTGGACCAGAATGAAGATGAGGATGACTCACTAAAAATTTCAAATAACAACACTAGGTTTTTGCATAAAGTTGAATCATATGCTACTACTAACATCCCATAATTTTGGTGGAGGCTAGATAGAAGAATTTAAATAGGTTGTAGTGCAAAAATGCTCTCTGGACCAGATTTGAAAATATGGTATAGAGCTCAAAATATTCAATGGGCAGAAGATATTTTTGCACAAAAGTGGTTCAAATACTCCATATGACATCTCCAAATTTTGGTGGAATTTTTGAATGAATTTATAAAAGGGTTGGAGTACAAAAAGGACCATAAAACCATGGGAAACCAATTTTCAAGAAAATAAAGATTATGGAGATTATTAGATAATTAATTCCTCTGATGAAAAGAAAAGATTTTTCTTGAGAGGATAAACAAGTCCAATAACACATTTTGAAAAGTTTTTACTAGGAGGGAAAACTCCACAACTTAGGGAAAAGAGAGGCTCTGAAATCAAGATTAAATCCAGAAAAATAAAAATTTAATTTCCTGTCAAAATTTTAATTGAATAAACAAGGTTAAGAATTTTGGGGTGTTACAGATCACCGCCCGCCTCCTAGCCGCGTCGCGGCGCCGTACCTCCTGGTCCACCACTCGAGCGCCATGGATGGCGAGCCAGAGGAGGAGCTCACCTCGCTCGGCCATCCTCTGCTCGATCTGGTCACTGACCCGGCCGTTGCTGCGTCTCCTAGCACGCTCGTGCCTCCTGGTCCAACTGCGTCGGCCTCGCCGCTACCAGCCGCACCTGGCTGGCGCTGAACCTCCGCCGCCTCGACCCCACCGCCGCGGCCTCCCTGGCACCCCGATGCGCGACCCACCTGCATAGCCTTCGCCTTGCCGGTCGCGCCGCCATCGGGGCCGCCCCCGTCCTCCGTGCTCAGCCTCGTCGGGTGCCGGGACCTCACTGATGCCGCGCTCGTCGTCCTCGCAGCGTGCCACGGGGGCCTTGGCGAGCTCCACATCGGCCCCGACCCGCTCGACCGCATCTCCAATCACGCCCTCCGCAGCGTTGCCCTCTGCTGCGCGCACCTCCTCTACCTCCGCCTCTCCAGCCTACGCAAGGTCGCCGACGCCCTCGCCTCCTTAGCGGGTCCTCCATGGCCGGCGAGAGAGAGAGAGAGAGAGAGAGAGAGAGAGAGAGGGGAAGAGAGATGTAGGGAGGAAGAAGAAGGAGAAGAGAGATGTGAGGCTAGCAGGTGGGACCCCATCCACCTCAGCAGGTCAACACATTGACTAGGACTAGTTTTTGCCACATCAGCCCGACAGGCGGGTCCCACCCGTCAGTTCCACTGTTAGACGCAGCTTATTTTCAAATTGGTGCAATGTGTTACTCACTTGCCGTAGGAGGTTTTTTTAGTTTTCGGCAAAAGTGGTGGTTTAGGAGTACCCTAGCCATAAATGTGGTGGTTTTGAGCAATTAACTCTGACCGCCGCCCCACACAACATAGTCTGAGTTCTTTGTGTGGTTGTTGTGGTGGGGAGTGCGTGTGTAAAATTTCATGGTGGAGATGAATTCTGGGTCATTTTTCTTCGGGCTGAAGCCAAGGTGCCAGGAATAAAGGAAGCCCGGCATGGGAGGATCTCCATGGAACTCACAGCAACAACCGCCGAAGCGAGGGCCGGTGACGAGGCCAAGCCAGAGCTTGCTGCGGAGGGAGGCGCGCACGAGGCACTTGGCCTCGTCTGGCTGGAGATGGAGGAAGACCTCCTCGAGCAGCTTGTCTGGTGGCGATGGTACCGCCGCCGGCGGCGGCGGCATGGTCCGTGGAGGAAGCGAGGGTTTCGATTGGGGAGGTGAAAAGTTGGACTGGCGTGGACTCTTCGGTCTGTTACCGTGATGTATGTACCTCTGCGTGTACCAGCTCTCTACGTGTAACGTTTTCCTACTCTTAAGGATCTAGAAGTGCCACGCACGCCTCATCTACCATACGGTGTACTGTTTGATTTCCACTCGGTCCTACTTGCTGTTACATTGAGTTTCACCTCGTGAGAAATATATAGTTTCACCTGCTCTGACTCTGAGATGGGTGTATTTTCCCTCTCCTTGAATCAAACATATGAATATCCTCATCTCACTATATGGACATCACAGTCTACTGATATGTCCACACTACATACAAAAATATGTAATCAACAAATACCAAACAGTTTTGTGGAGCTACCCAATTAGATGAGAACTCTGTAAGATGTTCATGTAGTCATGCACTTATGTCCTGTTATCCTGTCACCACTTCCCTTAATTCATAGCTCTAGTTTTCAGTTTACATCTTAGAGCATGATTGGTTTGATGCCAAAAATTGACGTGACAACATTCGGTAAATGCCAAAATATTGGCTAGTGCTTGGTTAGTTACCAATTTCACTTGCCAACCTCACAAGAAGTTGTCAATTTTTGGCAACTTTTGATATTGCCAATTGTTGGCTTGTCAAGTATTGACAGTGCCAAATGTTGGCATGAAACCAATTAACCTTTTATACTCTCCGGAAACATTGCTTGCTTAAAAAAAAAGAACAACATTAACATCACATCAGCAATTGCCATGTTGCACCACTAGCTCTAGACATGGCATGATCATCATCTGCTCATCAAAGGTACCTTTTTTGGTAGATGAACTGATAGACTATATCAAAGCTGTGAGATCAAATTTATATATTAAAAAATGGTCAAACAAAGCTACTGTTTGCAGATGCATTTCGAGGCAAATTTAACAACCGTGCACATGGATGAATTGGAGGTTCATTACAAGATAATCCATTCACTCATGCCAATGACATGGGGAAACCATCGAGCTTATTAACAAAATCCAATAGCAATATGAGAAAACAAGCAACCACCACTGCTCCAAAACGGCCACTTAATAGTGACATAATTCATCACGAGACCCCTAGCACATCCATGCTTGTTATCTTTCTTGATGATGAGTGTGGCCTTGTACCATGCAGCATATTCACTCTTTCTGCAAACAAAGATGTATAATCAGTCCGATTCAAAAAAAATGAAATAATACTACATAAATCATCACTTATGTAAACATAATTTAAATTGTAACATGTGAGTGTTAATTACATCACAATTTTTTTTTGCTCCCACATATTTCAAACATAACATTTGATACGATATATTAGACATTCATTGTTTTGTATGGTCCACTAACTGTATACATTATAACTTAAGGGTTGTTCCCAAATGACAAGAGAAAGGACATATAAATATAACCATACCTTGTGGATTGTAGAAACTCATGTATGAAATCAGGGCGTGGATCTTTTGATCATTCCATACCTTCTTCCACCGTAGTGACTCGAGATTAATCTCATAGACGCCAAGGTCAGCGGCCACGAAAATGATATCACTGCGCTCCACGGACCCAACCAGTTTAATAAGATTAATTTTCTCAGTATTTTGAATGGGGGTAATTTCCTTGAGGTCAATGATTCTACACCGAGTCCATTTCGCAAGTCCGTCAGAACTCATCTCGCTTGACCACAGGTAGAGGGTAAACCTCTTCAAGTGTGCGAACCCCAAACAACCATCCTCCATCACCATGAGGATAGCTTTACCTTTGCGCACACACCCCTTTGGTGGCGCGGACATGGCTGATAACCAACGAGAGCCAAGGTCGTAACCGAGAATTCCTACACGATTATTATGATCATCCCTAATCATGAAGTAGAGTGTGTCTGCAATGAGGACAGGGGGCATTGGCTCGATGGATAGCTCGGCTGACACATTGATGGATAGCTTCTCCATAAGATCAAAAGAGCCCTGCTCGGTCCACTCCCCTGTCTCCGACAGATACTCGCACACGTCTACATAACACTCGCCTACGTCGTCCATGAGCAGGCCGAGGGTGACCACCCGGAAGGGCCCCTCATGGCACGCGCGGTGATCGCAGCCGCTCACGGCGCAGAGCACCGCTGCAGTGACGACATCGCTGTCGTATTGCCGGGGCTCTATCTCCGTCCAGCCGGCCGTCATGGGGTCCCAGACGACGAGCCGCAGCGGTAGGTTAGCCATATCCTCAAGGACAACGCGTCCATAGCGGCTGTCCAAGGGAAAGTAGCCGGAGTCCTCCCAGTCACGGCTGGGAGAGCGCGCGAGGAACGACGTGTTGGCGACGAGGAGCGAGGCGGGTCCTTGGTGCTCGTCCGACGTGTCGGCGTAAAGGAAGCCCAGCATGGGGGGCGTGCCATGAAAATCTCGGTAGCGGCCGCGGAAGGCGGGGCTAGAGAGGAGTTCCAGCCATGGCTTGCTTGCGAGGGAGGCGCGCACGAGGCACGCGGGCTCGTCCGGCGGGAGGCGGAGGAAGACCTCCTCGATGAGCTCGTCCGGCAGCGATGGCGGCGGCGGCGGCATGGTCGATCGGTGGAGGCGAGGGTTTGGACTTTCGGGAGGGGAATGTGGGAGGAGATTGTTAGCAGTAATCTTGATTAAAGATGCTAGTACTGATTAGTAGTCAATTAGATTAGGAGAATCACAAGTAATAGTCCGGCTAGGATGCATATTGGTAGTACTATTAGGAGTCCTAGTCGTTTGTACTAGGTTAGCTGGTAGTACACACGTGAGTGTCCGAGTTGTATTAGGACATCTAGTACGTATAGGATTAGTTTTGTGTTGGGTCGGTGGCTGCTGTGCATATATATATATGCACTTGGCCGTGAGTTTTGTAACCGTGAGAAGAAGTGGAGAAAACAGAAAATAAAGAAAGGAGAAACAAAGGGCACGACAAGAGCCCTTGGCTATCAAAGTTTTCTGTGTGCGCGTGTTCATCATTATTTGATGTGATCGATTCTGTGGGCGAGTTCCAACAGAGATAAGACTAGCGAGGGAATCACGCGAGGAGGTAATCACGCGAGGCTGCCGTTTCTGTGCGTGCCTGGGCAAGGAAGAAGAAGCAACGTTCTGCCCAGACGACAGAGAAAGGAGTTGGGCTCTGGGCCTGAGAAAGAGATGTTAGGCCAGTGAATTCAGCCCAGCCTAGCTGGAATTGCTTTTCCAATTAAGTAGTAAAATGCAGAAATAAATTTTTATAAGTCAAAAGAAGAGCAAAAGGTCACCGAAAACATGAACTTTGCAGGTACATCAAATTGAACATGGATAATCAGATTAAAATACTTCCAAACATACCCATATATATGACTAACCTAAGATTTGTTTACTAGGCTAGACTTATGTTACATATGACAATTAGTGAATTAGTTGGTTGACCATCACGCCCTCTCACTAAACGAGCCAGCTCGCGAGTTATACGAGTCGAGCCAATCTTGGGTTTGAGCTTGTTATAGTAACGAGTCGAGTTGAGCTAGCTCATTAACGAAACGAGCTCTAGCGAGTCGAGCCAAGCTGGCTCGACTCGGCTCGAATTCCAGCCCTAGATGACCCCTTTCTTTTTTCTCTCCCTTCTGTTCGAACATCACCCATTACCCCGTTGTGCCGATAAAACAATTATCCATTCGCCAATCTCCACCTGGTGGGATGAATACAGTGGCATCCTGGCCTTAGAGCAACTCCAACGAGCCGACCTAAACGGACGGCGATTTCGTCCGCTTTTTTTTCGTTTGGGTCGGCTGCCCGCCTTGCGTCCGCCCTCTTTTAGATTTAGGTCGGCAGCGCGCCAACATGCTGACCCATATGTGCCAGCGTGGCCGGCTAGCCGTCCATTTTCGTACCTTGGCAAACTGTCGAACAACTTGCGTGCGACGAAGAAGGAGACGGCCGGCGAGGGGAGTCGCGGCGCGCACAGACCAGCTAGCTACCCTGCCGACGTCCGACAAGTGGTCCGGCGTCCGACGAGCGTGCCGGTGAGGATCTGGCCGGGGCGGCGAGGCGGCCTCTTGGTCGCGGCGGCCAGCGGTTGGGCGGGGGGAGCGGTGGGAAACAGTTTGCTCCCCGGCGCCAAGACGACGGTGGAGGTGATGACAGGGGGAGTGAGCGGCGTTGCTGGGCGGATGTGGAGGCGGCGGCAGCTGGCAGAGTCGCCGGCAAAAAAGGGCGGCGGCGTCGGCGACGAAGGAGGCGGGCGAGGGTTGCTGTTGGCTGGGGGTGGGGGAGGCCAATGAGCCACCGACCAGCGGGCCCGGGGAGAGGAGAAGGCGAGCGTGCGCGCGTCCGTCGCGTGTCCGCGCCGACGCAAATCCGATTCAAAAATGGACCGGGAATGGATTGCCCGCGAACGAAAAACGGACGCGCGTCCGTTTGGGTCGGCGCGTTGGGCCGACTTTTCTGTCCGCGCCGACCCAAACAGACAACGACAGACGAAATGGGTCACCTCATTAGAGTTGCTCTTAGGCCGGTCGTGATGATAGTATCATAGCTAGTATCATGCATGCCAACTAGGCAATTTTGATGATGTGTCATAGCATTAAATAAAAAAAGAGGGGGTGTAGTATCATATCATGATACCGTATCATATTAAATGCTATGCTACTTTGTGTCATACATGGCAATAAATAGAGCACAACATGATACTAATATATGATACTATACATTAGGGAGGTAGTATCATACACTAATATCATATGCATGATACTAGTATATGATACTCCCCATTACAACCAGCCTTAAGCATATTCAACTCTCAGTCATCAACGGGCCGCATCACTAGGACTCGCCATTATTTCATCAAACATAAATTTGATTCCACTAACAGCCAACAACGACACGAGAAATCAGACACCTTATCGGCACATGCCCGACCTTGACGACACAACCATCAAGTACTTTCCAACGATGCACTTAGAGCTGGAAAAAAAGCTCGAAGCTCGCGAGCTAAACGAGTAGCTCGTGATTCGGCTCGAATCGACTCGAACTTAAAGAATAACGAGTCGAGCCGAGCTTTAGTTTAAGATCGTTTATAGACCAAGTTAAACAAGTCAATCTCACGAATACTCATGTAACTCGTTAGGCTCGGTACAAAAGATTAGCCACTCTCAATACAAAAAAAAATCAGCCACTCAGCACCCTATGTCCCAGGCGCACAACACAAGGCCTAGCGTTGAAGGCCCAGCCGCCTAGGAGACTCATGCGTTACAAGGAAATTACTATTGTTTAGTGATATATATGTTTAATATATACATAATCATTTTATAATATATGAGGGTTTTATGTTCATATCTTTAACGAGCTTAACAAGCTAAACGAGCCAGCTCGCGAGTTATACGAGTCGAACCAATCTTGAATTTGAGCTTGTTATTATAATAATAAGTCGAGTCGAGCTAGCTCGTTAATGAAACGAGCTCTAGCGACTCGGCTCGAATTCCAGCCCTAGATGCACTTGTACAAGCTAGCGGCGGCCAATCCCTTCTGGCCGATTGAGCGTATACGGCAACACACACCTATACCTTAAGCGCCTTGGTTGATTCTTCCCTGATATACCACCTTCTCAGCCTGAGCTCAAATGAATAGTAAAATCAATCAATAAATAAGCAACATCTGATTTTTTTTTACAAACATTAACAAATGTTCTATGAGCTTGAAAATTTTCATCATGAAATTACATTTTTGGAAGTCGTTGAAGAAAAAAATCAGTGCTCCAAAATGTTTTCGAAAGTAGCATTTTCAGAGTATCGATTTTCAAATAAATTATTGTCTACAAATGTATTTTCAAATAAATTAAGCATCAGAGTTAATGCTACACAAATTAGAGGTTCATTACAAAGATAATTCATTCACCCGCTTACACATTCCACTAACAGGAGGAAATTATCAAGGTCACTCATAAAAACTACCAAAGGGTGAGAAAACAAACACCATTACACAAAACCAGGAACTAAACAGTACATAACTCGCACAACCCCGACGCCTCGAAATTATGGTACTGGCTTCATGCTATTAAGCATATTCCATTACCCACTATCGTCAATGCGCCTCATCGCTTGTGCTCGCGCTTTCTGCAAATATAGATTTGCCGACATGATTCTAGAAGGAGATGCATGAAGTGATACTTTATAATACTGCCAATTAGGAAGGTGTAACATTTTTGTGTCGCATATCACTCAAAGTTTGTGCGAACACCCCTATATGTATTCAAAATTGAGACATTAAAAATAACCCTGCATCGGATTAAACAAGAAATCTTTTGAATATGATTTGGATGCAACATTGCTGACCGCACATATCTATGTATATCACTAATTGAAAAATCAAATATAACTTTTGACCTAATTAAACATGAATTTTATTCCATATTTAATATATTACTATTGATACAAGAATTGTTTCCGAATCACAAATGAAAGGGCATATAGATATACCTTGTGGATCGAAGAAACTCATATACGGAATCAAGGCATGAAACCTTTCTCTCTTCCATAGCTTCTTCCACCGCAATGACTTGAGATTAATTTCGTAGATGCCAAGATCAGTAGTCACAAAAATGACATCACTGCCCTCCACAGATCCAATCAATCTAATAACTCTTTTCTTGGTATTTTGAATGGGGAGGAGTGCCTTGAGATCGATGGCTCTACGGTGAGTCCATGCATCAACTCCATCAGAACCCATCTTGGACCACAGGTGGAGGATAAACTTATCCGTGTTTGCCATCACCGCAATCCCTAAACTTCCGTCCTGCATCGCCATGATGATGGTACTGCCAATAGTTCGCAGACACCCCGGACGGCATATCAATCAGTGATAAGCTATCAGAGCCCAAGTCATACTTGAGAATTGCTAGTGCTACATAAGCTTGAGGTTGCCGAACCATGAAGTGAAATGCGTCTTGGACGAGGACAGATGGCATTTGGTCGATGGTTGCTCCATCGTCAAGATGAAGAGGAGAGCACGTCTTGCTCACCCCACCCTTCTCCATGGAGAAGATGCCCGCGCGTGCAACACCAACACCATTTTTCGGGTCCAGGCTGATGAAGACGACCCGGAAGCACCCCTCATAGCACACGCGGTGGTCGCAGCCGGCCATAGCACAGAGCACGGCAGCGGCCCCACGTTTTTTAGTGGGCATGTATCCCGTCGGCAGGTCGAGCTCCCAACGGCAGCCCGTCATGGGATCCCAGACGACGAACCCCATGGGCGACCTGCACCTATCCCCGAGGAGGACGAGGCCATGGCGGCAGTCCCACGCAGAGTAGGCCAGATAGCTCTACTCGTCGTCGGGGACACGTGGGGCGAACTTCGTGGTCGAGACGAAGTGCGGCTTGTGTTCTTCGTCCTCCGGACCGGCGTACTCAGGCCAGGAGTAGAGGAAGCCGAGCATGGGAGGAGCTCCGTGGCGGTCGGCGTAGCGGCCACGGAAGCGAGCGCCGGCGAGGAGGCTGAGCCAGAGCTTGCTGGCGAGGGAAGCGCGCACGAGGTGCTCGGGCTCGCCCGGCGGGAGGGGATGCAGATTTTTAGAGCACCTGCGTCGGGGCCGCGTTATCCCAGCGGTAGATTCTGTGCACTGTTCCTCGAGATGTCCGGCAAGTAAACAGGTTTTGTTGGCACTATTACCGTGGCAGTTGGCTATTACTGTCGATGTGGTCACATGGGTACTGCCCCAACTTTGGCCCAGCGTAGCTTTGTCTTCCACCATAACCCCTGCAAGCCCGTGAACACATCTGACGTTCTCTCTCCTCTTTCTTTGACTTATAGCTCGATGGATGCCCCACACCGCGGCGACTCGATGGCGCCGGCGCTTGGCTGGGAAATCAATCCGGCAGCCGCCAATAGGTCGCATTGATTCATCTGCTTGCATCACTCTTCGCGTTGCTCGTCTGGGGTGGGATCTAATCAAACTATATTTCCTGTATGAGATTCTGAATCCCCTCTTTGTGTGGATTATATGCCGGACCACAGATCGAACATCTCCGCCGGCTATCCAATCTCATCCGTCGGGCAGATGGACGGAGAGGTGCCCGGTGCGGGATAGCGCCGGCGGCGATTCTGGTGCCGCCCGCCCGGACCTGCGGCTGAATCTCCGGCTCCTCTCCTTCCAGCAAGCGGGCCTCCACTCAGATCCGTGATCTCTCCATCTCCATCTCAAATGAATCAGTCTCCCCCGCCGCCTAGCATTCTCCTATGTACAGCTACAACCAGCAACTCCAATGTCGGACCGAGGTGGAACAGAGTCAGGGGGTCGGCAGGAATCTGTACATAGGGTCGGCAGGAATCTATCCTTATCTGTGTGCATGTGACCCGGCTGAAACAGTGCCCTCGGAGTATGATCGCGTCCACTCGTAATAAACTGTGCGAATCGTGCGGTGAGTCCATTATTATTATTAAGGACAGTAAAACTGAGCCTCTTTCCTGGCCTCTCACGCCTCCATCCTCCTAGGCCGTTGGATCCCGATTTCTGGTCGTCATCTGCCGTTGGATCCACGTATCAGGGAGAAACTACCGCGACTTGGGCCGGCTGTCCGTTAAACAGCTACTCCTGTAGAAAAATCGGGGGTCTCTGGTTAATTGGGCCATCGATCCAGCCCATTTAGCCTCGTGCCATCGCAGGCCAGGTTGAGGCGTTGAAGAGAGGCCGACTCCGCTCATCGTGCACCTCACTACTGGAATCGCACCCTATGCCGACGGCCAGGGCCGTCGGCATATCCCTGACTTGCCGTCGGGACAGGCCTATGCCGACGGCGGCCGTCGGCATAGCGCCGTCGGCAACGAATCCGTCGGCGTAGCCGGATGACCGCCCGGCATAGAGAGGCCGTCGGCATAGACCCTATCCGGCGGTGGTCGTACATCTATGCCGACGGCCTTTGGCGTCGCTTATCGCCCTAACGGCGGTTCTTGATCAGCTGGCGAACAGCGGCTTCTCGCGTGGCATGTCAGCCGACGGCCTCGCCGTCGGCATGAACCGCCACGCGTGGCGAAGCCGTTCTCTGATGCTGCCTATGCCGGCGGGCCGTCGGCATGGCCACGCTGCGATAATGACAATCGGGCACTCTGAAGCGAGAACTAAGCCGGCGGGCCGTCGGCATAGACATGCTCTGCGATAGCCGACAATCGGGCTCTCTGAGGCGTAGCTAAGCGGCGACCCCGTCGGCATAGACGGCTGCGATAATCTCTCTCTGGGGCGCTAAGCCGACGGCCAGCCGTCGGCATAGACATGCCACGATGTAAACAGCTGAGGCGCTCACGCCAGCCTATGCCGGCTGAGCCGTCGCCGTCGGCATAGACATGCCACGTGTCGACAGCTGAGCGCTCACGCCAGGCCTATGCCGACGGCTAGGCCGTCGGCATAGTTTCTGTCTGGTTTTTTTTCTTTTTTCTGTTTGTTTTCAAATCAGTTCAATTCAAATAAAAGCACATGTATAACAGCACCCAATTGCTTCCCCGGGTAGTCAGGCCCCGGAATGATGAGCGACAAGAACATGGTCTTCCGTTGCATTAGGGCACCGGGAGGAAGATTGAGCGGAATTACAAACACAGCCAAGAATTGTATGGATTGGACGACATACCATATGGATTCAACCCATCACCGATATGGCTATTCGACATTCCCTCGTTCTACCGCTTCCTCAGTATTCTTCATCAAATGCCTTCCATGCTTCCTCCCGATGGATGTACGATTTTTTGGATTGTACCTTATACCTTCCTTGTGCCACTTCATCATTTTGGCGAGACTCCTTCGTGATGAAAAGGCGCTGCAGTCTTTTGTAAAATCAAGATCTCAAGAACCTTAACGGGATGGTTAGCTGCTTTTTCTCACCATCCTCACCGACCACCTCAATGTATCGAGACGAACCGCACTTCCTACAAGATTACTTGTCATCCGCATACTGCGTGCCTAAACAAAAAGGCAATTCTTGAGCAAACATCTATTTTCTCATAATCCATAGAGAGTGCCTTCATGATTTTCTTTGTATCGTACATGCTTTTCGGCAGTTCATGACCCTCGGGGAGGTCTGTTAGCCCATACTCCCGTGAATGCTTGAAGCATTTACAGCTCTGACCGTACTCAGCCTTGGCCTGTCAGTTGCGAGATGGCATCCAGTGAGATATTTTCGCACCGCATAAAGAGGTTTCTTCGACGAGGCCAAGACCTCCAAGAAGGCCTTTGCGGTTGCCTCCGGCTCCTCGGTTCATTCTCTCAAGGTGTCGCATTTGCCGTTTACGCAACAATGACATCATCTAGCATGTCCCTGACCCCGTCGTCCTCATATCCATCGATGCGTTGTCGCATCACCTCCTCTCTACCACGGTCCCGATCGGCTATGTTTATCGGCGGCATGTCAAAGTTTGGCGTATATCCGTGCGTGCGAAGGTGCTCACTCATGTCCGTCTGATTTCTACGATGACGTCGCACATCTCGCCTGAGGGGCATGGTGGGATAATTCTCATTGGACGACGGAATATCTCCTTCAAATACACATCGGTTTTCGTGATCCACTCGATGTTACTCGATTCCGACGGATAAAACCACCTGTACATCCACCGATTATCCGCCATCCTCCGCTTTTTTGCAACCCACACAACATAATTAAGGATTCACTCAAATTAATCACATCAAATTTTCAGTTTCTACCGCGTTTAATCCACCTACATCTCTACTAGGTAAAGATGGGTCCTAATCCCACCGAGGATGTGTAGATTGAGTACGTTCTCCATTCTACCCGTTAGAGACAAAATTTGGCAAGACCTCCCCGCTGTTCTCCAGATACACGTCTCGTCAAATAGCCGAGAGAATGTGCTCCGGAGAACAATGGGGAGGCGCCGCCGAAATCCTGTCTCGGAACGGGGTAGAACATGGAGAACATACCCAATCTACACATCCTCGGGCTGTCCGTGGAAAACGCTGGACAATCCGAACACAGCTGCGGTGATAAATATGCAATTGAATGCATATTTATCGATGCAACCCTTTCGGACGGGAGACGCCTAGGTTACGCCAGTTGACTTGAGAATGAAATCTAGTGACATCAAAAAATGGAGGAGATGGACTTGTAGCTCACCCTCGGCTGTAGGGGGAGGAGTCGAACAACAGAGGGATGCTCAGGGAACAACGCGTCGGATGATGGTCACTTTGATGAAATGCAACACCACAAAGCCTGCAAATTCCTTAGGGACAAATAATTTAGAACATCACAACTCATAGTGCTTATTTAAATCATTTAAACATGCATTCTTTTATTTTTGCATCATGTAGGCAAAAAACTAAAAACATTAACAATATATTCATCATCGTCATCACATATTCATCATCATCATTATCACCTATTCGTCATAATCATTGATTCATCTCATCGAACCAATTTTTTTGCAAGATATGCAACATATAGCATCTCATCTAACCAAATTTTTTTACTACCTATCTCACTATCTATCTAACTATCTAACTATCTACCTACTAACTATCTCACTATCTATCTAACTATCTAACTATCTATATAACTATCTATCTAACTAGGTATCTAACTATCTAAATATCTATCTAAATACCTATCTAACTAGCTACAAAATTACTAAAAAAACACTAAAATACATAAAAATTTTACCTTGAGAGGGCCGGCGGAGTTAGGGAGGCGCGGAGTGGGGTGGGAGGTCGACGGGGTTCGGGCGGGCGGTGTCGGGTCGAGGCGGGAGGCCGGAGGGTCGAGGCGGGCGGCCAAGGGGGGTCAGGCGGCGGTGGGGTCGGGCGGGAAGGTCGGAGGCGGGCGGGCGGGCGGTGCTGGGCGCATGAGTCGAGACGGGCGTGCCGGCCTGGTCGGGCGGTGGCTGGTCGGGCGGGAGGCGCGGCGACGGCGGCGACGGCGGGGTGGGCGGCGCGGTTGGTGCGGGCGTAATGGGCGGTGGCGTGCTCGTGGCGGGCGGCGGGGTGGTGGTGGGCGCGCGGTGGGTCGGGGAGGAAGGGGAGATGGATGGTGAATGGGTGGTGGGCGAACTGCAGCGGATAAGGTCGGCCCTATGCCGACGGCCTGGCCGTCGGCATAGGCTCGCCTTTGCCACGCCATCGATCCGTGGACATGTGCTGCTATGCCGACGGCCCGCCGCCGGCATAGGCCCGCCACTTTGCCACGTCATCGATCCGTGGACATGTGCGCTGCTATGCCGACGGCCTGGCCGTCGGCATAGGCCCGCCACTTTGCCACGTCATCGATCCGTGGACATGTGCGCTGATATGCCGACGGCCAAGCCGTCGGCATAGATACTTTGCATTTTTTTTTGTTACGACATTTTTTTATTTTTTATTTTTTTGTTACGGCATGTGCTGCACCCCCAACACCATTCCGGCCCAAAACACCCAAAGATACCCTCCGTGTCGGCCCGACGTGGCTGTTTCCCCCTCCGGGACACGGCGGCGTACGCCTGTGAGTTCTACACGGCGGGGCGGGGCCACAGGGAGTAGTAATGCCGGGCCTCCGGCTAGAATACCACAATCTTGCGTGGCAGCCTCTCACAAGTCTGGAAGTGTTGTGGCGGTTGCAAATGCCCGCAGCGTCTCGAGTGTGCCCCTCACGGACGGCGCCGCCCGCCCGGCACCTGGAGAAGCAGACGCGTCGGGTCTACACGGATGTTGCTCTAAAGTGTTCGTATTGGCTGACCTAACATGACCGGTGGAGAGGTCCACCGTCAAAGCCCGTCCGTGGGAAGTCAAAGGGTAGATCTCGTGGTCAACCGCTCCGAGGTTAGGCGGACGGGGCCTGGGTAGTAATGCCACCGAGCATCGCACCGCCCTCATACATGCAGGGTGGTGTGGTGGCATGTCCGAAGAGGCGGCACGCGTCTCGGTGTGCCCCCTCACACGGACGGCGCCGCCGCCCGGCACCTTGAGGGGGAAGCAGACGCGTCGGGTCTACGGAGGGATCTTGCTGTGGGTGTGGCCCGGATGTTGCTCTAAAGTGTTCGTATGGGCTGACATAACATGACCGGGTGGATAGGCCCACTGGTCAAATCCCGTCCGTGCAAAGTCAAAGGGCTAGATCCGGTGGTCAAACGCTACAGGGTTAGGCGGGACGGGGCCCCTGGGGGTAGCAATGCCACTGGGCCGTCGCATCGGGCCCTCATACATGCGGGGTGGTGTGGTGGCATGTCCGAAGAGGCGGCACGCGTCTCCGGGGTGTGGCCCCCCTCACGGACGGCGATGACACACGGTAGTAGACGTTCGCGGAAACGATGCGGCGTGAATATTATTAAATACTCGGAGCGCGATAAAATCATGAGTTTTTACTTGACGTGGGCACATGTGCTATAGGACCGATGGTAATTTTTCATAAATTTTCGTGATGGAGAAGTATCTGAACACTTCCCTCTACGCGGATTGCTCTTCGCTGTCTCGATGGCCGGCGGCCTCCGGGGCTAGCATACCGCCAAATCTTGCGTGGCGGCCTCTCACAAGTCTGGAAGTGTTGTGGCGGTTGCAAATGCCCGGCCGCAGCGTCTCCGGTGTCCCCCTCCCTCCTCACGGACGGCGCGCCACGCCGCACCGGAGGGGGAAACGGACGGCCGGGTCTACACGGAGTGGATGTAGCTGTGGGTTTGGCCGGATGTTGCTCTAAAGTGTTCGTATTGGCTGACCTAACATGACCGGGTGGAGAGGTCCACCGTCAAAGCCCGTCCGTGGGAAGTCAAAGGGGTAGATCTCGTGGTCAACCGCTCCAGGGTTAGGCGGGACGGGGGCCCTGGGGGTAGCAATGCCACCGGAGCGTCGCACCGGCCCCTCATACATGCAGGGTGGTGTGGTGGCATGTCCGAAGAGGCGGCACGCGTCTCCGGGGTGTGCCCCCTCACACGGACGGCGCCGCCGCCGGCACCTGGAGGGGGGAAACGGACGCGTCGGGTCTACACGGAGGGGATCTTGCTGTGGGTGTGGCCCGGATGTTGCTCTAAAGTGTTCGTATGGGCTGACATAACATGACCGGGTGGATAGGCCCACTGGTCAAATCCCGTCCGTGCAAAGTCAAAGGGCTAGATCCGGTGGTCAAACGCTACAGGGTTAGGCGGGACGGGGGCCCTGGGGGGTAGCAATGCCACCGGGCCATCGCATCGGGCCCTCATACATGCGGGGTGGTGTGGTGGCATGTCCGAAGAGGCGGCACGCGTCTCCGGGGTGTGGCCCCCCTCACGGACGGCGATGACACACGGTAGTAGACGTTCTGCGGAAACGATGCGGCGTGAATATTATTAAATACTTGGAGCGCGATAAAATCATGAGTTTTTTACATGACGTGGGCACATGTGCTATAGGACCGATGGTAATTTTTCATAAATTTTCGTGATGGAGAAGTATCGAACACTTCCCTCTACGCGGATTGCTCTTCGCTGGCGATCTCTGGTTGGCCGGCGGCCTCCGGGGCTAACATACCGTCAAATCTTGCGTGGCGGCCTCTCACAAGTCTGGAAGTGTTGTGGCGGTTGCAAATGCCCGGCCGCAGCGTCTCGGGTGTCCCCCTCCCTCCCTCACGGACGGCGCCGCCGCTTGGCTGGAGGGGAAGCAGACGTCGGGTCTACACGGAGTGGATGTAGCTGTGGGTTTGGCCGGATGTTGCTCTAAAGTGTTCGTATTGGCTGACCTAACATGACCGGGTGGAGAGGTCCACTGGTCAAAGCCCGTCCGTGGGAAGTCAAAGGGTAGATCTCGTGGTCAACCGCTCCGGGGTTAGGCGGGGACGGGGCCACTGGGGTAACAATGCCACCGAGGCGTCGCACCGCCCCTCATACATGCAGGGTGGTGTGGTGGCATGTCCGAAGAGGCGGCCTGCGTCTCCGGTGTGCCCTCACACGGACGGCGCCGCCATGCACCTTGAGGGGGGAAAGCAGACGCGTCGGGTCTACGGAGGGATCTTGCTGTGGGTGTGGCCGGATGTTGCTCTAAAGTGTTCGTATGGGCTGACATAACATGACCGGGTGGATAGGCCCTGGTCAAATCCCGTCCGTGCAAAGTCAAAGGGCTAGATCTGGTGGTCAAACGCTACAGGTTAGGCGGGACGGGGCCACTGGGGTAGCAATGCCACCGGCCGTCGATCGGGCCCTCATACATGCGGGGTGGTGTGGTGGCATGTCCGAAGAGGCGGCACGCGTCTCCGGGGTGTGGCCCCCCTCACGGACGGCGATGACACACGGTAGTAGACGTTCTGCCGAAACGATGCGGCGTGAATATTATTAAATACTCGGAGCGCGATAAAATCATGAGTTTTTTACATGACGTGGGCACATGTGCTATAGGACCGATGGTAATTTTTCATAAATTTTCGTGATGGAGAAGTATCTGAACACTTCCCTCTACGCGGATTGCTCTTCGCGCGTTTATGACTGTGGCCGGCGGCCTCCGGGGGCTAGCATACCGTCAAATCTTGCGTAGGCGGCCTCTCACAAGTCTGGAAGTGTTGTGGCGGTTGCAAATGCCCGTCACGCGTCTCCGGGGTGTCCCCCCCCCCTCCCTCACGGACGGCGCCGCCGCCGGCACCTGGAGGGGGGAAACGGACGCGTCGGGTCTACACGGAGTGGATGTAGCTGTGGGTTTGGCCCGGATGTTGCTCTAAAGTGTTCATATTGGCTGACCTAACATGACCGGGTGGAGAGGTCCACTGGTCAAAGCCCGTCCGTGGGAAGTCAAAGGGTAGATCTCGTGGTCAACCGCCTCCGGGGTTAGGCGGGGACGGGGGCCCTGGGGTAGTAATGCCACGGAGCGTCGCACCGGCCCCTCATACATGCAGGGTGGTGTGGTGGCATGTACGAAGAGGCGGCACGCGCCTCCGGGGTGTGCCCCCTCACACGGACGGCGCCGCCGCCGGCACCTGGAGGGGGGAAACGGACGCGTCGGGTCTACACGTATTGGATCTTGCTCTGGGTGTGGCCCGTATGTTGCTCTAAATTGATCGTATGGGCTGACCTAACATGACAGGGTGGATAGGCCCACTGTACAAATCCCGTCCGTGCAAAGTCAAAGGGCTAGATCCGGTGGTCAAACGCTACGGGGTTAGGGGGGACGGGGGCCCTGGGGGGTAGCAATGCCACCGGGCCGTCGCATCGGGCCCTCATACATGCGGGGTGGTGTGGTGGCATGTCCGTAGAGGCGGCACGCGTCTCCGGGGTGTGCCCCCCCCCTCACGGACGGCGATGACACGGTAGTAGTCGTTCTGCGGAAACGATGCGGCGTGAATATTATTAAATACTCGGAGCGCGATAAAATCATGAGTTTTTTACATGACGTGGGCACATGTGCTATAGGACCGATGGTAATTTTTCATAAATTTTCGTGATGGAGAAGTATCTCAACACTTCCCTCTACGCGGATTGCTCTTGGCGTCTCTGTTGTGGCGGCTGACCTCCGGGGCCAGCATACCGTCAAATCTTGCGTGGCGGCCTCTCACAAGTCTGGAAGTGTTGTGGCGGTTGCAAATGCCGTCACACGCGTCTCCGGTGTCCCCTCCCTCCCCTCACGGACGGCGCCGCCGCACCGGAGGGGGGAAACGGACGCTGGGTCTACACGGAGTGGATGTAGCTGTGGGTTTGGCCCGGATGTTGCTCTAAAGTGTTCAGATATTGGACGCCAGACGTAGACCCGCGTCCGTTTCTCCAGTGTCGGCGGGCGCGTCGTCCGTGAGGGCACCCCCGGAGCCCCAAGACGGGCGTGACGCATGCATGAACACTTTCACATATGCATCGGGACCCGTGCGATGTTTCGTGACATAGCTACACCCGAATCCCCCACCAACCGTAATTCCTTCCGTGTCGACCGTTTCCCCCTCCGTGACACGGCGATAGCGATGTTCGTAACGGGGCAATCGATATACCATCGGGTATGTTTTTTAGATAAGGCATAATTATCATATACAAAAACAAAAACTAAAATAAAGTAAAAATAACAAAACCGAGTAAAAATAAAAATAAAGTAAAATACCGTATGCCGACGGCCAGCGGGCCGTCGGCATATCTGTCACCTACGGAGGTTGTCCCACGGATCGTCGACGTGGCGTGGCACACGGATCGCCGACGTGGCGAGAGGGGCCTATGCCGACGGCTTGGCCGTGAGCATACCTCTGCCATCGATATGCCGACGACGCCGTTCTTGCCCGTCGGCGTAGGGTCAACGCCGTCAAATGGTCGGCCACCGACCGGGCAGGTGGGCCAAGGATATGCCGACGGCCTGCCCTATGCCGACGGGCCCTGTAGGCGTACCTCGGACGGTCCCGACGGCCTTGTCTATGCCGACGGCCCCGTCGGCATAGGTTGATGTGTGCCGACGGCTTTTCTACGCCTACGGCCTTTCCGTGGCCGTCGGCATAGGTCCATGGATGCCGACGGGGGCCGTCGGCAACCCCAGTTTTTCTGGTAGTGCCTCTCCCGATGCCTCTCCTCTCGCCATCGCCAGCCCTAGGTGTGCCGCTGCCGCCGTCACAGCCGCCGTCATTCTCCTGTGATCTGTGCTGCTGGTAGCTTCTCTTGGCGTCATCATCTCCGGTCATCCCCGCACTTCTCCATTCCATACCCCCCTCCTCTGGCGATCTAGAGCGAACGCCAAGTGCGCCGCGGTGGCCACCTCCAACGACGGCCCACCCCTCTGACTCCTCTCTGTCTCTCTCGAGGATATGAGATGATGTCTTCTGCTACATTTGGTAAAGGTGCGCCTCATCCCTTCCCTTCTTCCATTCTTGGCTGTGTACTTGTGTGTGGATCTGAACTCTTCTCTGTTATATGTAGTTTAATTGTATACGAAGTTTACCTTCTCCACCATTTTCTCCATGGACGTATGATATATACTTGCCTTGTTAATTAAATAGATGGATTTGTTCTGATGGGAGCGTGACTCATGGGCGTGGATGGTGTCTCACCCGCGGGCGCGGCTACGCGTCGATGCCCTCGGAGGTCCCTGCTGCCACCGTCTTGCTTCCCGCTTGAGAGTTTGTACTGCACGTGCGTTGATGGGTGTACTGTATGCCACCGTCCTGCACCTGTGTTAAACCTGGCCGTGGTTTTGCTGCTGGTGAGTCCCTTTTCAGCTGCCCCTCCCACGTCCTTTCCACCCCTTGTTTTTGGGATGTTATGTGCTGAATTGTTCCGAGTTTTGCTGTTTTCAGAAGAGAGCACCCCAACCAAGAGTTAAACTACATTACCTAGCAAGATGATTTCATGGAGATGCATGGAAAACATTTCTGCAAGCCCTTCGTGGAGAAACCCATTGATGGTAATATCTCTTGATTAATATATTCTCTATTTTACGATTTCGAAGTGCCAAAAATTTTGCTCACCCTCGAGATGGTCGAAATTTCAGAAATTTCAAAAAAATTGAAATTGTTTCGTACAAATCAACGAAATTTTTGTTTGAATTCAAATAGACTTAACACAGTTACGTATCTAGCCTGACGGTTAATCCATAGCCTAACAAGGTGCTGGTTGCGGTTCGAATCACATTTAGTACAGTTTTTTTGCCGCAAATGTATATTTGGTGCAAAAAAATCAAAATGAGTAACCATGATTCAAACTCACAACCTACTGATCAGTAAACAACTTTCCTACCGCTGCGCTACGATAATACATGTTAATTCTAGCTGATCCATGTTTGTTTTTACATAGAGATTCAGACCAACCGAAATTTCTTGAACGAAGGGAAAAAAATCGCCCATCCTTGAAATTGTCGAAATTTTGGAAATTTCGAGAAATTTTGACAAAATTTCAAACTCTCTGTTCTTCCACTTTTTTTGTTTGCTCTTCACCGCTATGCACTAAAAATAGCAGCTGTTTTTTTTTCAGGCCAATACTTGCCTGCCAAAAGACTAGAATATTGTCGCTAGGTATAAGAAGACTTAGGCTTGAGTTCATGGGAGAATAGTTGTAAATTAATAACTTATGAAAATGAAAAGCCCAACCCAGATATCAGAGTACAACTCACAGCTCAAAGATCCCCTATTCCTTGTTCCATTTTCACCGTTTCCTTATTTTGGGGCTCCTCTTTTTGAATTATTGACTGATGCTTTGCTTTTATTTCTTTCTTTAGATTGCAGATTGCAGATTATTTAGTACACTACTCAGGAATTAAGTATCTAAATTATTTGTATCATTGCTTAGAATTAGCCTAGCCAGCATATACGGATTGACACCAAATATTTTGGTCGAGTTGTGTACTTATGTTAAGTTCAACATGGTTTAAATTCAGTAAACTGTAGGTAGTTCTCACCATCAACATAACATGGGACAAGTATAAATGCAATCTGAAGTTGATAATGTTATTATCGTGTTAGTTTGCTGCCTGATCATGATCATTTTCTTAGTACGTTGTTATACCTTCAGATTAGAATATCTTTCTTATATTATTTATTTGCTTCAACTAGTAATTTCATTGTTGTAGGCATGGGGTAGAAGAAGCAAACAAACGTTTGACTGCATCTAGAACCTCGGAGAGCCGTATGACCATGGTGCAGACCGCCCCTTGTAGGCTCCAGATCACCCGCAAAACCATTTCGAATTTGGGCAGAAATGCTAGCTCTTACTACATGAGTACTTGTCGGTGCATCACACAGGTAGGTGCCTGGATTGGGGAATAATTACATGTGACGACTATAGAGTGACATATATCAATTGCCTTTGATGTTCGTGGTGTTACTGGCTCTTTTCTGGTTGGTTTGAAAAGATGCACGTGAATGGGGTGTTTTAATGCAGCGTCTCCCGCTCCAAGTTTGTGAGAAAACCCCAGGAGCATGTTGGGGGCATACGATAATCAAAATAACAAGAAATCCACCAAACATTGTGTGGTCAACTCCATTTTTGGTTCTGGGGATTGCGTCTTGCTTGGCCTCCGGGTATTTCAGCCCAACAATGATATTTTGCTTATTTTGCAATAACCACCTGTTTGGATGGAATTTATTCTAACATAATTTTACTGCTAAAATGTAACACAACCATAAGGTTTGGAAATCCATGTTATGTTCTTCTAATAGAGTAAGATTTTGGCTCTTTCCTAAAAAAAGGGTTAAATACTTATACTTAAATAAAGATACATGCAGGTCTGCAAGTATATGATAATTTGCTCTCAGTGAGTTGCGAAGCGATGTGATTGGAATTATATATGTGTGTGCTTGATCAATCATAAATCATATATACCATCTAAAGTTCAGCGCAAACTGGTACTAACTGAAGAGGAAGGCTTTGACTGACATTTATATATACATGTGATTGGAATTACTATGCAGTTTGTGACCTTCTTTATCCTTTAGGTCTTTAAGATTATGGTTGTCTATCAGTTTAATATTATCTGGTTACTGACTGTTATAAAAAACAAAATTGTCATGCTAGGGTTCTCATTGTTTACTCAAGTTCCACTGATATTATTGTGCCTTATCTTCCATACAGGTTTCTTGCATAAGTGTTTGTTGGTACTAGGTTGATGTATCTCATGTCAATATGATATATTCTACGATCAGGATTTTTTGCTTGAAAGAGTGATATTCTTGTGCTCAATTAATATTGTCAATCCGGGAAAACAGAGCGCACATTAGTTTCTCTACTGTAAATATTTATTTATTTATATTGCAAAATGTGAAACACCAGTGCAACTTTCGTATATGAAAAATAATGTTTCTAAAAGAGTTCATAGCTTTAGACAACTTGTTGTGCTCAGCTTTGACTGTCTCAGTGGTGCACTTCATGTCGATATTCAGCTGTAGCAATTAATCAATTTGTTTTAGTGTTTGAAACAAATATTCAGCTTTGGTAATTAGCTAACTTGTTTTAGTATTTGTGAATTAAACATTGGACATGTGTCGGGTATAATATGTTCCCGACAAAGAGCTTCACAGTAACAATAGCATTACCTTGTGTTTGCATAATGTGGTTGACAAATCAAAAATTATAAACCATCTAAAGTTCAACGCAATTTGGTACTAACTTATATCCGATTCTCTTTTTTTCAAAATAAAACTTAAGAGAACTAGATATAAGAATTATATTGCAAAGTGGTTACAATTCCACTTTTTCAAATAATTAACATTAATATTTCATGTCACCACATACTTACATAAATTTAGACCATTCTATTGCAAAAATAGATGGACGCGGCAACGCGCGTCATCAATGATCTAGTTACGGGAACAGCTAGCCCCAATCCCTAGGTATATGGGCGCCCAGGATAAGCGGGCCGGGGCGCAGGCGCTCTGAATTTTATTTTCACGGCGGTAGGCGGAGGAAGACCTCCTCAAAGAGGTTGTCCGGCAGTGTCTGCGGCATGGTGGATCGGTGGAGGAGGCGAGGGTCAAAGTGGATGGAGATGGACTCATGGAGGCTATCTGCACAGAGACTCTGTGTGGATATATATGATGTACTCCAGTGGATACTTAGTTGGATGGAGATGGAGACATGCATGTGTCCATTAAGCAAAGCTAGAGATATACGCGGTGTTAAGGGAATGATTAATTAAAGCAAAGTGAAAGATGCACGCGGCGTGCTTTGGAAAGAGGCAGGAAACTCCACTGTGGTGCGTCCATGGTTGGGGACTTGGGGTGGTATTGCCAGCTTTTCTTTCTTCTGCTCATCATGTGCGCGCACGAGGAGGCAATTAACTGCTGCTGCGTTAAAGCCAGTCAATTAACAACAATTAGTGCTCTGTCATGTCAGGAGTAGCATACCACTTTTCTCAAAGAGCTTCTAGAAAAGAGAGTAAACAAGTATAAAATGCATTCCCCCAAAAAAACTAGTCCTAGAAAATGCAGGGTAGTGGTAACATAATCAGGTCCATCAAACTATGATCTTAATAGCAAACTGAGCCTAGCTCAGATGGTAAGGCTTTTTGTGCTGAAACTAACCCATCAGGGTTCAAATTGTACTCCCTCCGTTCCTAAATATTTATCTTTCTAGATATTTTAACAAGTGACTACATACAGAGCAAAATGAATGAATCTATACTCTAAAATATGTCTATATACATCCGAATATGGTAGTCAATTTGAAATCTCTAGAAAGACTTATATTTAGGAACGGAGGGAGTACTAGACTTGGCATTGATAATCACATTTTTTAGATTTATTTCAGACTTCCTGGTGATATTCGTTCAGTGGAGGAGACATTGCCGTCATCTACGGAGGTGCATATGGTGATTTCGTCAATCTCAAGATGATATGCACTGAGTTCCACAACCTCATCTTCAGCGAGTTTGGAATATCAAAGCAGAGGGGAAGATCAATTTCTTTACCTGGACTATGCTCCAGAACAAAATATGGACGACTGACAGACTTCGGGCACATAATTGGTGTCACAATGATGCTTGCTCGTATTGTGACCAAACCTTAGAATCTGCCAAGCACCTAATCCTTGATTGCCGTTTTGTGAAAGAGGTTTGGCTCAAAGTTAGTGGCTCCTACCCATGCGGCTGCTCAGGCATCCTTGGGTGCGACATCCATCCTAGACTGGTGGAGTAAAGTGAGAAGCCTCAAGAAGAGAGGCAATGCTACCGATGATTGCACAGCGGCAGTGTATATTGCTTGGCACCTTTGGATTGAGAGAAACAACAGAGTTTTCAAGGCCTCGTCCTGCTCTACTTCTACTGTGCTGCTACTTGCAAGTGATGCTTTCGGCCTCCTTAAGGAGGCAGGGGAGTATTAGCCTGAGAGTGGCATGGCTAGATGCCTTTGGCTTCAGCATTTTTCCCTCTTTTCTTCCTTGCTGTAATCCTTTCCTGCTACTGCTCTGGCAGTCTTGTACAATCTTTCCCTCTAAGGGCTTGTTTGGTTTCAAATAAGTCACCAACTTATAAGTCAAAAAGTGAAAAAATGACTTATTTACCAAACAGACCGAACTTATAAGTCATCCCAACTTATAATTCATGAGTTGCTCCACCCCAAGTTAAAACTTATAAGTCACCCCCTTTTGCGTGGGTGCCACCACCTTTACATTAAAAAACAAGGTGGGAAGGTGTGGTCAGGTGACTTATAAGTCAGGTGACAACCAAACAGATGTGACTTATAAGTCACTGGTTTTAAGTCACCAGACTTGTAAGTCAGGTGACTTATTTGAACCAAACATGCCCTAATATAATGAAAAGGCAGAGGTCCTGCCGTTCCGGTCAAAAAAAAAAAGATGATATGCACGCACACAAATGTGTACATATGGTGATTTCGTTAGTCTCAATAATCTATGTACATATGCGTACTGTGTTCATGGTATGGTGCATTCCAGCATTGACTGGAGTGATCTTCCTCACTATTAGTTGTCTGTAGTTGTAGGTATTCTAAGTTTGCATTTTGTACTTGAACTATGTATGTTTGCATGATCGTACCCAAACTATGTTTAAGTTTGCATGTTTAAAACTTTGAATGCTAGCATGTTTGGATCGAATTTGCAATGATCTAATTTAGTTTTGATACTTTGGTGCCCTATTTTAGGGCAACTGTTGGAGAATAAAACTTTTCTTTGTCTAAAAAAAGCACTTTTTGATGCCTTAAACTACTTTTTTAGTGCCTTATTTTAGGACAACTGTTGAAGATGCTCTTATGGGATGTTTGTTGTTGGGTTCCCTATTCATGGATTATTCAAGATGTTCTTGTATGTGCAGTTTTGTTTCTTTTACCCCCTGGAGTTATTCTCTGTTGATTAAGAAAGGGAGAGCGGGATGCGTATCGTATGCAAATGCAGGCGATGTTGGCTCAACAACAGCAGGCAATCCAAAATCTTTATGCTCTGCATGGCACAAGTCCGCCAGAGATGCCAACCCCTCCTCCTCTGCATGCTCCTGCCTTCATCTTTATGAGTTCTCTTTGAACTTTTCAATCTTCATTTTTGTCCTCATTAGTTATCTTACTATCTCATGCTTACAGGTTGGATCAAATGAAACCGAACGATGCCTGTGCCACACCAGTCTTCAATGTTTGGAAATACATAGGCTTCAGGTTATATTGACAAATTTGGGTTTGTGGACCTTCTGTACTCATGCTTGTGTTTGTGTGCTTTTGAACTAGTGCTTGTGAATTTGTGCTTGAGACTTTGTGATATATGTTGAGGAATGGTTTGTATATAATGTTTCAGTGCCTGTGTTATGTGGGATGTCATAATATATGAATTGCTATAAATGAGTTATTACATGGCTAATTGCAAAACTAAATAAAACAAGTGTTGACCATATGTTTGTCGAGTGTTACACTTGGCAAAGGGTACACATGGTTTGATCTCGTACCTTCTGGGATTCTTTGTTGAGTGTCTCCCTGGGGGACTTGGTAGAGCCGAATGTGTAGCACGTCCTGGGAGCGTGTCAGCTAGCCAGGTAGCCCCTCTGTCGAGGGCTGTTTGCCGAAAGTCGTCCCGGGGTACCTGGAAAACCAATGAACTTGGGGAGCCCTCACGTAGGCCAGCCTTTGCTGAGTATCTTCCTTAGGGAAATGGCAAAAATGAGGGCTCTTTGCCGAGTGTCTGCTCAAGGGTACTCAGCAAACCTTGTAGATACATGGTGCCCTCCCGTGGGTCCTTCTCTGAGTATCAAACAGAGGCACTCGCAAACCTTGCTGGCCACATGGCAAGCGTTGTTTCCGTTGGCTGCTCCTCAAGCCATTTTATTTTGCTAAGTACCGAGTACCTAACAGAAAGGACTTGACGAAGCCCGTGCCAAAAGGGAGTTTGCTGAGTGCAACACTTGCCGTACCCTTTGTGAGTCTTTTTGGCCTTTGCCGATTACTCCCGGCACTTGGCAAACAACCGAATTTCAGTAGTGATGGCACGATTTGTTACTATGTCCAAACAGTGAAGACACCAAATCTTGAGGTAAATATTTATGATCCTTGTTTTGTGTTGTTCATGCAGTGAAGGGCACTGATAACAATTCTTTATTTGCCCACAATTGTAAGATTGGGATTGCTCTTCTCCGTTGTTCCTTCTTGTATGACATCTTTTGGTTTTTTATATCCAAGATGTTTTTGGATGAGAGTGTGATGGTTGTGGTATGTATGAATGACTGTTCTGATATTCCGAAAGTGCTCCCGTTCCTGATATTCTATTTTTATGTTTTATAAACACACTAGTTATGTTTGTGTTGTACCTACAGACTGTATGTGGTGATAAAAGACTGGCAAAGATGGTGCTACTGTTCGTCTCATGCATCCGAGCATTTTCCCCGTTGTCCGTTTTGCAATCCGACACTCCCACATGCACCGGTGCACCCCTCTTGTCTCTTTTCGTGAGTGGGTGTTAAACGTTCTCGGAAGGGATCGAGATTCGCCAAGTGGCCTTGGTACACCACCGGTAGACCGTCTATCAAATTTCGTTCCATCTGGAGGCCGTTTGCTGCTCCAACGGTTAACCGGGTAACCGCAAAGGCCTCTTGTGTGTTGCAGCCCAACACCCCTTTAAAACGGCCCAATAACCCATCTAAACCTTTTCCATGTCCTCCGTCGTCGGATCACGATCGTGTGGGCGAAAACCGCACCTCTTTTGGACACTCCAAACTCCCTCTACCTATATAAAGGTCTTCCCCGTCCAAAAATTCGCGGTCTAACCCTAACAATCTTCCTCCTCGCGCCGCCGGACACACCCGTCCGCGCCGGACATGTCCGCCGGCCGCGTCACTCCGGCCAATCCCATCGCGCCACCTCAGCACCGCCGCCCCCGCGCCCAATCACCACCGCCCAGGTCGCCTGTCCAACTCCCCCACTTCGTCGGGCCCGCCGGAGCCCATCCGCGGCCCGTCGTGGGCCGATCTGGGCCGAGGCGCCCGCACCACTTCGCCGGACCCTCACCAGACCTCCACCGGTTTCCGCGCGTCCCCGCCGACCGGACCACGTCGCCCGCGCCTCAACGTCGACCTCCACCGCTCGCGCCACGACCTCGCCGGCTGCCGCATCACCGAGCGCCCTCTGCAGCTAGCACGCCGCCCCGCTACCATTCCTCCTTGCCGACGCCGCCTTTCTTCCTCGCCGCCATGGAGTTCACCGGAGTGAGCCGCACCACCCTGCTCCGGCCAGATCCGGGCTAGGCGCCCCAGGATCCGACCCCCTGCGCCCGCTCTTGTCCTTCCTCGACCATCCCCGACCGCCTCGCGTCGCAGGAGTCCCGAAGCGCCGCCGCCGTCGTCTTCTTCGCGTCGCCGGAGTCGGTGCGTCCATCTTCTCCGCCCCGTCCGTCCCGTTCGCCTCCGGTTCACTGCTGCTGAACAGGCCTGGACCAGTCGCTCGACCGGACCGCGCCCAGTTCACCTCCTCCTCAGATGGGCTTGGCCCATTGTGAGCAGTGCTAAACCCGCGCACTCTGCGTTGTTTATTATCCATCGCCCGTGTGTTTTTTTCTCTAAGTCCCGAAATCTGCATATTATGTGCCTCAGTTCATCATGTCACATCTTGGTGCTCGTAGCTCCAAATCATGCATATGATATATCAAATTGTTCGTCTCGATGAGCTCTTCACGTTAGAAGCATGTTCATGCATGTTGCTGTCCGTTATGATGCCATTTTCATTGATGCAAGAATGCTATAAAATGTTAACTGCTGGTACTTATCAGTTTATTTGGTTTTGTCATTTTTGTTGCATTTGATTTGTGCACATATGAGCTTGAGGTCTACATGTGTCTTGAACTACAACATGCCATATTTACAGGCGTGCTTATATTGTATTTTTTTGATCAATGTGGTGACTAGCACAAGCATGCAAACTAGGCTTCACAATGTTGCTGTTTTCAGGGACTTAGGATTTTGCTTAGTCTTTTTCCTGCTGTTATTTTGATGCCATGTAAACATGATGCTACAGTGAGATCCATGCTTGTTTTGAGTTACTTAAGTAAGGATGTTTTGAATATGTGGTTATACTCTATCCATCCATGCCCATGTTTACAATTATGGAGTGCCCTAGCAATGTCTTGTTCTTGCTCTACTTTTGCTATAAAATGTTCCTGGCAGAATGTTAACATGTTAATCAATTTTGCCATGGTTGTTGCTAGTGATCCATGCATCCTATGAACTTGCTCTTGCCATGGTTAGCTTCATGAACATGTCATCTTGCTATTGGTAGTGCTTTGTGGTAAGTGATTTGAGCTCGCAAAGTTGCTATCATAATTTTGT
The DNA here is from genome assembly GCA_021605145.1 of Aegilops bicornis. Lineage (NCBI taxonomy): Eukaryota > Viridiplantae > Streptophyta > Magnoliopsida > Poales > Poaceae > Aegilops > Aegilops bicornis. The sequence continues at coordinate 810,347,126 of CM038673.1, forward strand.
TTATGCCATGAATCTTTAAACCGGACATGCATCATACTTGGTTGTGCATCATGCCTTGTTTATGTGATGGTTGTTTACCATGTTGTTTTATTATTTCCGGGGTGCTTTTCTCGTTAGCTTCGGTTTCGGAGTTGTGAGGATCCGTTCGACTACGTCCGTTTGTCTTCTTCATGGACTCGTTCTTCTTGCGAGATCTAAGGCAAGATGACCATACCCTCGAAATCACTTCTATCTTTGCTTGCTAGTTGTTCGCTCTATTTCTATGCCGCGCTACCTACCACTTGCTATATCATGCCTCCCATATTGCCATGTCAAGCCTCTAACCCACCTTCCTAGCAAACTGTTGTTTGGCTATGTTACCGCTTTTGCTCAGCCCCTCTTATAGCGTTGCTAGTTGCAGGTGAAGATGAAGCTTGTTCCATGTTGGAACATGGATATTGTTGGGATATCATTATTATATCTTATTTACTTTAATGCATCTATATACTTGGTAAAGTGTGGAAGACTCGGCCTTATACTTGGTGTTTTGTTCCACTCTTGCCGCCCTAGTTTCCGTCATACCCGTGTTATGTTCCTTGATTTTGCGTTCCTCATGCAGTTGGGTGTTATCGGAACCCCTTGACAGTTCTCTTTGAATAAAACTCCTCCAGCAAGGCCCAAACTTGGTTTTACCATTGCCTCACCACCACCTATACTTATCCCTTGGGAGTCGCGCTCCCGAGGGTCATCTTTATTTTAACCCCCCCGGCCAGTGCTTCTCTAAGTGTTGGTTCGAACTAGAGCCCCTTGCAGCGCCACCTCGGGGAAACTTGAGGGATGGTTTTAGTTGTACGGATTGCTCATCCGGTGTGCCCTGAGAACGAGATATGTGCAGCTCCTATCAGGATTTGTCGGCACATTCGGGCGGCTTTGCTGGTCTTGTTTTACCATTGTCGAAATGTCTTGTAACCGGGATTTCAAGACTGATCGGGTCTTCCTGGGAGAAGGAATATCCTTCATTGACCATGAGAGCTTGTGATGGGCTAAGTTGGGACACCCCTACAGGGTAGAAACTTTCGAGAGCCGTGCCCACGGTTATGTGGTAGATGTGAATTTGTTAATATCTGGTTGTAGAGAACTTGACACTTAACTTAAATTAAAATGAATCAACCGCGTGTGTAGCCGTGATGGTCTCTTTCTGGCGAAGTCCGGGAAGTGAACACGGTTCTTGTGTTATGGTTGTGCGTAAGTAGTTTCAGGATCACTTCTTGATCACTTGTAGCTTCACGACCGTTGCGTTGCTTCTCTTCTCGCTCTTATTTGCGTATGCTAGCCACCATATATTATGCTTAGTGCTTGCTGCAGCTCCACCTCACTACCCCGTTCCTACCCATAAGCTTAAATAGTCTTGATCTCGCGGGTGTGAGATTGCTGAGTCCTCGTGACTCACAGATACTTCCAAACAGTTGCAGGTGTCGATGATACCAGTGCAGGTGACGCAACCGAGCTCAAGTGGGAGCTCGATAAAGATCTTTTCGTTGTTGTGTTTTGTTTCCTGTTGATCAGTAGTGGAGCCCAGTTGGGACGTGTCGGCGTTCGGGGAACGGGGGTTCCCAGACTTGCCTTCCTGCGGCCCATGGCGTGGCTAAGCCAGCAGGCCATACGGCCCATCTTCATCGACAAGGCATCCAAGACCCTCGCGAAGGTCCAAGCCTCGCGAGGTGGACGACGCAAGACGTCCTCGAGAGTGGCCTTGTCAGGCATGCTCACGAGGAGCGGAGATATCAAGGCGGGGCAAACCTCACGAGGCTCTCGTGACGTGAGCCATGACGATCGGCACTAGGCGGGTCCCAGCACACGCAGCGTCCTTGTTTCCTCTTTGGTGCTAAGGAGGCCAACGCAGGCGAGGAGTACCGAGGCATCAGGCAAAGGTTGCCATATCGGTGCATCGAGACCAAGACCAGAAGGACGGCAAGACGGAGGTCATCGTGTAGCCCAAGACGGCGTCACCACCAGAGCTTTTCGCAGGCGAAGACCACTTTTGTCAGGATAGCTTGTACTAGCTGTCCCCCTTCAAATTTGCCCGCCGTTGTTGGCTCCCTTCCCGCTCAATATTTGGGGAGAGGAACAGGGCCTATATAAGTAGAGCTAGCCACCACAGTAGGGGCATCTGATCTGATCTTGATCCAACCCGATCGAGAGCCTACCCTAGCCACAAGAACACCTCAACCTCAGGAGGTTGTTCTTCCCTTTGTACTGTTCTTCATCAGCCCAAGAGGCAATCCACCACCACCACACTGGAGTAGGGTATTACACCACAACGGTGGCCCGAACCAGTATAAATCTCGTGTCTCTTTATGTTGTGAGTTTGTCGAGTTCGTCCGCGAGATCTTAGTGAGCTAGGGCGTAGATCGGTATGAGGGAAAGACTTCACGCGCACCCCCAGTGTTCGAACCGTAAGGGCTTGCCGGAACCCCACATCCGACAGGACGATCGGGGATCTAGCATTTGGGGGTGTCTTCTTTTATTTGGTTCCGTAGTCGGACCTTGATTGTATTCTGGATGATGTATGTTTAACTTGTATTTGTGTGAAGTGGCGATTGTAAGCCAACTCTTTATCCCTTTCTTTTTCAGTACATGGGATGTGTGAAGATTACCCCTCTTGCGACAAGCCTACCATGCGGCTATGCCTCTAAGTCGTGCCCCGACACGTGGGAGATATAGCCGCATTGTGGGTGTTACACCGGTCCACCCACATATCAAATTATCAAAGTAACGAACGCGTGATGAAAAATAGCTTGACGATAATTCCCATGTGTCCTCGGGAGAGTTATCCCTCATATAAGATTTTTTCCAGGCTTGTCCTTTGCTACAAAAAGGATTGAGCCATCTTGCTGCACCTTATTCACTTTTGTTACTTGTTACCCGTTACAAACTACCTTATCACAAAACTATCTGTTACCGATAATTTCAGTGCTTGCAGAGAATACCTTACTGAAAACCGCTTGTCATTTCCTTCCGCTCCTCGTTGGGTTCGACACTCTTACTTATCGAAAGGACTACGATAGATCCTCTATACTTGTGGGTCATTAATGTTGCCGCTTCGCGTGGCTTCGACGCGCGTCTGAACTGTCGAGGCGTGTAGCGCTACGCTGGCTGGCTGCTGAGTTGGTGCGGTGGCAGAGTCTTCACAAAGATCTGCATGCCACCATGCAGGTGCTTGCCAAGTCGTCCTAGAGGCCGCACGTCGCCACCCAGGCGCATGTCTAGCTGGTGGGCGGCCCCGCGGATGTCTTCGGCAAGAGTCTTGCCGGGGCCCCGGCAAGGGTCTTGCCGCGGCATCGTGGTCGTCCCCGGCAAGGGTCTTGTCGAGGGTCTCGTGGGTATCCTTGGCAAGGATCTTCGTCTTCTGGTTGTCATCTAGTCTTGTGTGCTTCTGGTCTCCATAAAGATTTGCATGCCACCATGGAGGTGCCTCCCGAGCCTCGGTTCCAAAGTGGTTGATGGTGTTGGAACTCTTGGGCTCAAGGGGGGCGGCTCTGCTGTTGTCGGGCAAGTTGCCCCGGCAAGGGCCTTGCCGGGGGAGTCCATCTCGGCCCTCTGCTCTTCGTGTTTCTGGCTTGGCGTTGTTCTGGTGGTCTTATGGCTTCGCTTCCTTCCTCTGCCCCGCTAGGTGTGGCCGTAGGCGCGGCTCCAACTACCCGCGCACAATTAAAGGGGTACAAAATAGGACCCCTCCTTTTGTGCACCGACAGCGCTCTATCAATCCTACCAAACGACGGCGAAAGGCTCCGGTGAGGCGCCACCATGGCCCTAACTCCCAAGCTTGCGGATGTGTTAGCCGGTTGTCATTAAATCCATAAGATTATTAATTACGAGACATCAGCAAGCTAACATGCAGAAAGTATCATCACATGATCCCTTCAGAGACAGAAACCACTAGCTCTGGACATGCCCTCATCATCTGCTCATGAGTTCCCACTTTTGTGAGATGAATTTAGTCATTGGATCAAAGCTTGGGAGGGCAAACGGGTAGTTTTAAAAAATGGGATCAGGAAAATATTTCCAAAGGAATAAACAACAGGGCACATTGCTGGTGCTGAGTACAAGGACAATCCATCAATTCACAACTCATGCCACTAACATGGAAAATTTATTTAGGGTACTGACGAAAGCTACCAAACCTATGAGAAAACAAGCACCATTGCACCAAACAAGCGGCCAGATACTTCATATTCATCACAAGACCATGTCGCCTCCAACTGGTGGCCATCTTTCCCATTGATGAATGCCTTAGTCATATTCAGTCCTTTCTGCAAACGTAGATTTGTCAGTGTGATTCCGAAAGGAGAAGACACGACACTATATAAAATAGCCAACAAGGTATAACATTCGATTGTACATAGCAATAAAAGTTTGGTCAAGCAGATACATTATCACAAAATGAAACATCAAATATAACTTTCAGTCTAATTAACCATTCAATTATTTTGTTTGTTTGGCTAACTAATATATACTCCCTCCTTCCATATTATAAGGTTGTTTTAGCTTGCGAAAATGTCTTACATTGTGGGATGGAGGTAGTATTACTTACGAGTTGTCCCAAATCACAAAAGGAATGACATAGAGATATACCGTGGGGATTGTGGAAACTCGTGTATGGAATCAATCTAAGGAATTTTTCTCTCTTCCATAGCTTCTTCCACTGTAGCGACTTAAGATTAATCTCGTAGATGCCAAGGTCTGTGGTCACGAAGATGATATCCCTGCCCTCAATAGATCCAATCAGTCTAAGTCTTTTATCAGGAATTTGGATGGGGAGAAGGTTCTTGAGATTGATGACTCTACGCTTTGTCCATATCTCGTAGAACCCATTTGCCATGACGATAGGTACAGGTTAACCTATTCACTTGTGAAAAACCCAAACTGTCGTCCTTCATAGCCATGAGGATAGTGGTATCGTCACTGACAGCCCATGCCCGTGGCGCATCAATCTGCGATAAGCAATTAGAGCCCATGTCGTATTTGAGAATTCCTACTCTGAGATTAGGAATATTATGGATAAAGTAAAGTGCGTCTTGGATGACGACCGGGGGCACTGGCACCATGAATGAATCAATGCCAAGATCAAGACCAGGGCACGGCTCGCTCCACTCACCCGTCTCCGGGGAGGACACCGACACGGGTATAGTACAATGATCACCATCATGCGTGCTCATGCCGAAGAAGACAACCCGGAAGGAGCCCTGATGGCACGCGCGGTGGTCACATCCTGTCACGGCACAGAGCACGGCGGCTCCACCGAGCTCGGTGGTCGAGGGCATATGGTATCTTTGGGGCGATTCCAGCTTGGTCCGGCAGCCTGGTCATGGGGTCCCAAACAAGGAGCGGCATGGGTTCATCATAGTCCCCAAGGAGCAGGGCCGAGCCTTTGGGGGTGCAGACTGTGCGCCCGCACGGGGCTCACAGATTTTAGGGGCCCCAGAATTTTTTTTCCGACGCAATACAGCTACTAGGCTCAGCCCATTTGGTTGAAACGCTCATTCATAGATGGGCCTTTGCCCTCTAGGCCGCTCCGCGCCTGAAACACAGAACCACACTACAGCACGGTGGTCAATTGGAGGCGTTTTATAAGGGCGTTTTGTAAATGCCTCAAAATCTTGCTTTAAGGTGGCATTATAAAAAAACGCCTCGGATTGATGCAGCTTTGGAGGCATTATAGGAAAACGCCTCGGATGATGCAGCTTTGGAGGCATTTTTCAGCAATGCCTCAGATTGATAGAGATTTTGAGGCGACTTTGGAAAACGCCTTCCAATCTTTCAGGATGACTATGGGGCTGTTGCAGCGCCGACGGTGCGCAGAGACCTTGAACGGCGAGATAGGATGGTCGCTCAGACTTGAAGATGTGGCAAGCTAGCCACCATTGGCCGGTGCGGTAAAAGCATCTGGACAAGGTGCTGCGAATCAAAGATTTTGTTTGCAACGATCCAGCGACGAGGCTCTTGCGAATCAAACATTTAAATGCTGGGTCGAAGAGAAAATACAGAAAATACAGCGGAATACGACAGCTCGCCGGAGTCGCCCATCTACGTCTCGTTAGAGAAAATACAGGACAGCCGACGACGGCGGCTCGCCGGAGTCGCCCATCTACTTCTCGTTAGAGAAAATACAGGCGCCGATGATGGCTGTCGGAGTCGCCCATCCGCTTCGCTACTTGTCGGAAACCAACAAAAACGATGTCTAATTAATGACTGCAATTTAGTCCCATACCGCTTCCTGGGAGAGATTCCGGCCTCCTTAAAAGGATGAGTGTGCATAGTATTTCACAAACTCAGCAACTACAGAAGATACAGCCCGTGCTAGCTATCCAGTCCGGGCCTACCAGGAAACTTAATAAGTACGCTCCCTCCCGTACCTAATAAAAAAAGAGCTATGAATTGGTTGATGTGTGCTGTGTGGGCCGTCCGATAGGGATGAGCCCACCTGGTGTAGATAGAGAAGAAGAATAGGATTATTCCTCTTAACTGAAAGAAGACCAGTCGAGCAGTTTTTGACGTAGGGAGCTTTCGAGGCGCTAATTCAAAGTGCCGGTGAGCTTTTGAGGCATTTCTTAAAAACGCCACGGAATGCCTGACCTTCGGAGGCGTTATTGTAAAGTGACTTCTTTAGCCTTTCCTTTCGCGATAGTCTGTATTTCTTAAAAACGCCACGGAATGCCTGACCTTCGGAGGCGTTATTGTAAAGTGACTTCTTTAGCCTTTCCTTTCGCGATAGTCTGTAGCATTTTTAAGGAACGCCTTCCTAGCTGTTTAAAGGCATTTTGGTGGGCTCTAGAATGCCTGACCTTCGGAGGTGCTAATGTAAAGCGCCTTCGTTAGCCTTTCCCTTCGCGATAGTCTGTAGCATTTTTAAGGAACGCCTTCCTAGCTGTTTAAAGGCATTTTGGTGGGCTCTAGAGGCATTTTAGAACGCCTTGTATGCTCTGCCGTGTTTTAGTGCCAGGCCGCTGTCTCCTGTCGAACGCATCTTGCGCCTCCAGCGATCTACACAAAGCGAGGAGCGACTCGTCTCTTCGTTTCTTCCTCCGGCGGCCAGAGACGCAGATTAGATCGTGATTTTTCTGTCCATCTAGACGAGGTAGAACCAATGAAGAATCGCCAGCGAGAGATCGAGATGAGGGATTCTTCTTATCTTCTGTCCGCCGACAGGTAAAGTTCCTGTTCAAGCCATCTCCAATTTCTCAAGCGTAAATGCCCGTCGTTAAATGCGATAACCGGCGATCCTATGAGCTTTGACTGTGAATTTCATTTTCGCCTGCTATTTAGTTTTGCTAAAACCTTGTAGTAGCTAATTTTATTCTAATCATCTATTGGGGGTTTGGTATTGCAAGATCGAAGTCGTGCCTTCACTTAGAAAACATGATTCTGGTTACAAAAAGCGTAAGAAGAAACCAAAAAAAATGAGGGTTTAACATAGAAAACATGTACTCCCTTCGTTCCCAAATATTTGTCTTTCTAGCCATCTCAAATGGACTACAACATACGGATGTATGTAGACATGTTTTAAAGTGTAGATTCACTCATTTTGTTTCGTATGTACTCACTTGTTGAAATCTTTAGAAAGACAATTATTTAGGAACGGAGGGAGTATTAGAGAAGATTGATTATAGGATATTATTAAAGATTTTATTACAAATAACACTAAAAGAATGATGTTGTTTAACTGAAGACCACACAACCAAGAATAGATACGATTCTTGATATTTCCAATTGATATGTAAGATGTTGTGATATTTATGTTATTATAGCTCTATTATTATATAGTTTTTTGAAGCGGGATATGGCCTATTTTAAAGTTTCGCACGGGGCCTCCGATTTTGCCGGCTCGGCCCTGCCAAGGAGAACGCGACCATGGCGGCAGTCCAACACAGCGCACTTGGAGTCCCCCCAGCCGTCATCCGGAATGTGCGCGCCAAATTTCGTGGTGGGTAAGAACTGTGGGACGAGGGGGTCCTCCGACCGTTGGCGGGAGAATAGTCGCCAGGAATAAAAGAAGCCCATCATGGGGGGAGCTCCATGGAAGTCGCGGTAGCGACGACAGAAGGTAGGTCCGGTGAGGAAGCCGAGCCAGAGCCCCCAACGCCGCCTCTCCTTCATGGTCGGCGAGCCCCTCTCCTATCCTCCTCCCCAATTCGTATCCCCGGCTGCCCGCTAGCTTCCCACGGCCATGGCCGTCTGCAACTTTCGGATCTCAGCCATGGCCTCCGCCCAACTACGGCGCCGAGTCGCCGCTGACGAAGCTATGGGAACTATCAGGGCGCAGGAACCAGAGCTGCAAGCCTGCAACCACGGGCACACGCTGGACGGCGAGGATGGGGCAGCGCTGGTCCTAGCAAATCTAACGTCGCGGTTTTTTGCTACATGCTTCAACATTTTTGCTACAACTGACATAGCATTTTGCTACAACCATGTCACGTTTTGCTACAACACACAGCCAGCGTCGCGTTTTTTGCTGCAACCCTAGTTGTTTTATGCTACTACCGGTGAAGTTTTTTGCTACATCCGTTCAAACGGCGCTGATTAACTGGCGGCCGTCGTCGATGCAATCTCCTGCAGCCAGCATCCACGGCGAGGGCGACGGCGGAGCTACAACCATCGCCGTCAAGAGCTGCAGCCGCAGGTAGAGTTGTTGCATGGGTCGAGGCGATGACGAGGATGGCCGGGGATGGTGGGGACCGGCGACGAGGATGGCCGGCGAGGGCGGGGACCGGCGATGAGGAAGGCCGGCGAGGGGTGGGGCCCGGCAACGAGGATGGCCGCCGAAGGGGGCAGGAGGCGCCGCGCCGCGCTCCCCCGAGCGAGAGATGCGGATCTAGCCTGACCACGCGAGGAAGAAGTTGTTGGGGCGTTTTTTTTTACCAGATCCAAAGGCTGCGCGGCTCACATCCAACGGCTGGGGCTCGACCGGCCGAACGACTCGGCCGGCGCACCGGCGCCTATTGGTGCGCGATGAAGAACGCATTGCAATGGCCCAGCTGGAAAAGATTTAAAGAATTTTTTTTGAGACACAGATTTAAAGAAAATAAAATGGAGAGAGATGAGTTGGTCAGTGGGTCTCGGAGATATTGGGCTAGAGAAATGGCCTGGCAGGGACTGCTTTTCCGGCCAATTAAAGAAAATGTAGAAATCTATCTAAAAAATTAATAAATGCAGAAGTCAACTTAAGTCAAAAGAAAGAGCAAATGATCACTAAAAAACTGAAACTTTGCAAGTAAATTAAACTGGACATGGATAATCCAATAAAAAATACTTCCAAAGGCAGATAACCTACATAGGTTATTATGGAATCTGTTTCCTCCTCTCATATGCTAAACTTAATTCCAAAACCTTTGGGATTAATTTAAGTATAACTCCAATAAAATAAATTAGTAACATAAGATTATAAAGATCAGGTGATTTTAGTCTGCGTCTAGTCTAGTCTAGTTTCAAATTTGTTTCATAGACCCAATAAAATTTATTGACGGCATGGTCATCATGATCTATATCAGTTAAGGTACTCGACGGCAGCGGCCACTTCCCGGCGACCATGATGAGTCCTCTACCTCCCTCTCCCCGACCACCTAGGGTCAATTTTACGAGCGAGCCGCCGCTTCTCTTCGCGGTCAAGCGCTGCCGCCGGCCGCCGCGCGCCGGAGACAATCGTTGTTGTTTGCCTCCATGCGCCACCGTGCGCTGCTACCGCTCGGACTCGTGTGCCATCGCTATTGCGTGCTGCCCCAGCTGAACTAAGTGGCCGGCCTAAGCAGATACTACTGGCTCCTTCCCGTGCTTGCTGTTGTTTGCTTACTGCTGGTATTTAGCCATGATGATGCTCGATTGATTGTTCATGATGCATACCACAAAATTGAGATGGATTGCCACGGGCAGCAACAAGGTGCCGCGGTGGGGTGCACTAGCAAGAAGCAGCAAGGGCCTGCGGCTGGGAACAATACGGCTGCACCTGCGAGGAGCAGAGAGTGCCTAGCCGTCAGGAAGGTACCTAGGTTCATGAGGTAACTTGGGAATTTGGGAAATCTCAGGTGACCTGATCGTTTCTTCAGTCAAACTTGTACAAATAGGAAATGACAATTGGTCACTGGTTTTAGGCATGTATTATCAATTGTAATTGAAATGATTGGTTTTTTAGTTAAAAAGGGCAAAAGATCAAAGTGCAAAATCAGGTGTGGCAATTTATCAAATATAATGTAAGGAGTGGCAGATTATTAAAGTCCAAAGTAAGAAGCATCAATTCGATCTTGGGAGGAGGTGCCGGCTTTAGGGTGGCTGGTGGCATGTCGTCATTTTGTCTGTACTCTGTCGCAACATCTCCCATATCTTCGCCTGTTACACCTGCTTCTTGCTCCAGACCGTCGATCAGCCGGCTGGCCTGGTGAACCTTCAATCTTCTCTTCCCTGCGCCATACTATATTCGCTACAGATTTTGATTGGACATGTTATCATTTTGTATGTGTCTACTAGGTGTTTGATAAATTGTCTGCAATCTTCTCATCTCCATCAATGGTGACACATACGGCCTGAAGGAGGCGAAACATGGAATCACAGGAGGCCAATAAGGCCCTCTCCATGGCATGCGTCGTGGTTCGTTGGTGCTAGACGGGGATGTCTGTCACCTCCAAGGCTTGATTGTCTTCCTCAACCCGGCCACGGTCCGCCTCCCATCCCACCTCCTCCCTCTCAGCTTGATTCAAAACTGGATACCGCTCACTTTGGGGTTGATTTTAATTCCAAAAAGTATATTGTGGTTCGCTCTTGGGCACACCTTGCCGCTGCTAATCTCTACTCGGTGATGCAGCAAACGAAGGAGAGTACGAGTCTGCATTGCAATGTCAGTTTAATTAGCACGCTTGGAAATACACACCATGTCTTCATACACATGTAGTGCAAGCTGCTGGAGCTGGACTGTCATCAAACTCTGAAGGCGGGATCGACCTGAAATGCTCTATTAGTATATCGAGCCAACATATACTTATTCAAAAGTTCACTTTATCTGTCCAGTTCAGATCCTTCCCTATTGCTCTGGTTCCTCCTTATTTCTGATTTTGGGCAATGCACTTCAGGGATTTGGTGAATTGCTAACGTTCCAATCCTTCAATTCCAACAGATTTTTTGTTGAGAAGTTCGTTCAATCACCTGGTAATACGGTAAAGCTAAAACACGATCTTACTGTTTCTCAATATATGCACTGTAAAAATATGTTAATTGTTGCGCCAAAAATACAAGGATGCACTTAACTGTTAGCCTCACAATCCTAGGAAAAAATGTTTCTGAAATTATCCTTTTTGTTGTTAGTATTCCTCAAGCAATGTGTAGTGTATATACCAATGACACATCTCAATCATTAATCCCAGTATGTTCTGCAAATGTGGTTTGTTCATCCTAATTTTTTGGCAGATTAATTAACCAGTTTTTTTCTTTTTTATTGAGAGGTCCATATTGTTTTTTGATGTTGAAATCTGCAGTAATCATAATTTATTAAGTATGGTCTGAAAGAGACAATTATGGACCAGCCATGACAATTAATAATCAGACATGGAGCATAACTACAGTATATTGGTTATATTAGTTGTGTGGAATAAGCTAGAGTTCATGACGCTGATAGTTTCTTGCAACCATATTGTCATAAGTATCATGTTGTGGCTTATTTACCTAGAACCAGCTTCTCATGTATTATCCTTTTAGTAACATTCTTCCAACTTCTTGCATTACAAAAAGGAGTAGTTCTCATTTAGTATTTAAATGATAAGGTGTATTTCTAAAGCATTGTTGTGAAAGATAATATATCCTGCACAAGAGACAATGTCACTGCTAGATAAATGTTCTGCACCTAGAATTGACATGGAGTTCTTTTTATTTTACTAGATAAAGTTATGTACATGTTTTGCAAGTAATGATGGTTCTTTACAACTCTGATGATTACTTTTGCGACGTAGGCACCTCTCCTCCTCTGCACTCAACAGGAGCCAAGGAGAGCCGCTGCCATTCTCTACACATAAGATTTCTCCCTTTGCTATGTTTGAATTTCATCACTGGGTCGCCAGCATGGTGTGCGAGCAATTAATCGTCAGGTAACTACCTTGGATGATGTTTATCACTATTGCCTATCAGAAATTACTTTGTTCACTATGTGCTGGCCTGCAATTATACATGCCTTGTGTATGCCACCTTTGATAGCAGAGAAATCATCAATTTATTTATCCAAAATCGGTGATTAATGTCATTTACCACTTCTTTCAGAGTATCTGATTGATTTTTTTCCTTCTATATGCAAAGATTATTTATTTTCTTCAACTATAGTAGTAGATGATCAGTACATTTAATCCACCTCAAGGCAAGGAAAATTGTTCCGTGCATTAAATTGCAAAGGAAAGGTTGCATACTACTCCCTCTGTATCAAAATATAAGACGTTTTGTGATACAACCTATTTTGATAGAGGGGGAGTATTTCCTAACGAATAGTGATAATCAATTCTAATAGATCGAGGCACAGTTTTAATTAAGTACAAGAGTAGTTATATTAGCAATCTTAATTTATTCTTGCCTTGAAAATAAAGTATTGGTGATGATATCAAGGCAATATAAGCTTTACTCTGAACTTCTGAGTATAACCATTTGCAGATAGTTATAACACATGAGTAAATATTGATGCATCAATTCTTGGACCCGCTTTTGAGTATGTATCGCAGGGAGGAGTGTTAATTATGTCTTAAATGTTTGCTTCACTCATCATGCCTCTTGGAAATTAGCAGAAATAGTTGTTCATGTTTATCTAAATTACACAATCATAATTTTGCTCAAAGTTTATTCCATTCAAATGCAACTAAGTTATCAGAAAATAGTCTCTAGCTCTATATCGCTGACTGTATTTAAGAAAATATTCAATTACTACATTTCAGTTTCTTTATTTTTCGAGACAGATTCCACTTTTTGATTAGTACAGCTGCCAACTTGCTAATTTGATTATGTGGTACTTTTCTTCCTGTTGCCAGTCAGACATTTTTGGACTATTGATAGCTATAAGTGCTTGTAAGAGCTTCGGCTGACTATTCATTTCTCATAATCACTTATACACCAGTAATGTGGTTATTAGCGTCAATGAAGCCAAAGAAATTAAGCCTTGATTCCTCTCTGTATTGCAAAGTGATCTATTGTTCTGTGATTTGGAAACCGTAGCATTTCAGAAAGGTGTTTTGCTGTCTCTACCATCACTAAACTAATATGCTTATCTTTACAAACTAGGATATCATGCCATGACCTTTGTAATCACCAGCCTCTGCCTCCTCTAGGATGTCGTAGCAACATGTCTTGAACAGAATGGATAGATCAAATGGGAAGGTATGAAGGTGTAGCTCAAGTGTCTGTATTTGCGTCTAAACAATGTCAAGGAATATTGATTTTTTTCCGTATCTGTATTTGGTTATGAGCTCTCGGTGATGAACATTGGGAATGCTTATGAAAGCTACAAACTTAACCAAGTCGGTGAATTGTATGTGTACTTGTTATGAACTGTGGTGACGATGGGAAGGCTATAAGTAGACCTTGTTGATATCATGGTGCTATTTTGATCTTTTTAGTCATAGTTATATTCGTCAAAGGTATACTGGTTTTAGCACTGTATAGTCCCTCGGTTCAAGAATAAAAGCGAAGTCACCAAAAAAACGCCTATGTAACTTAAAGTCAGCCAAACTCAGGTTTTCGTTTATGTGAAACGCACAACAAAGCAACCAATTGCAATAGTCCGTGTAAAAAGAAGCGCTTAATTCACGATTGACTGAAGTACGGCGCGGCAAAGCGCACGTCACCCTCTAGTAACAAACAAGACCAACTAAATAAGCATGGATGCACAAAAATGTGTGAGACCTGGTCCAAGTTGTATAAGTTCAGGCTTAGGTGGATTGTGTTGCCTCTCAAGCAAATTGGACTCAAATGAGAGCATCCGAGCACTTTGGAAATATGTGCTTACTCAATCTCTACTCCTAAAGGGGAAGTTTGTGCTGGTGACGGTAAGTCTTGTACGTCGTTCGTTAGCTTGATGTCCGATATGGACTAGTGCCGCGGACCGGTCGATGTGGGCCTCGGAGCAAACTTGATGGACAATTTGAGGTAAGATAACATCTTGCTCCTCTCCTCTCGCTGTAGCGTTGCACCTATTGCAAACCAATGAACGTCGGGTGCGTGTGCTGTACTGTTGTTTGTGCGCTTCTAGCCGGCGAGAAATCCATGCATATGCAGTCTTCCTCTATCGTGTGCATCAGCATAGAAATCCATGCATATGCAGTCTTCCTCTAGCGTTGCACCTTTTGACACGATGAAGCCTAATTTATATGAATTTAATATGCAATCCTAGGTGTAGATGTCATCCTAGGTGTTGTGATTATTATTTATAAATGCACATCACTTGCAGTTGCAGCTACATAACTCTAGTATGAAAATCTAAAAATATGTGTGTATTGTTGGTGTTTTCAAACCGCTTCGATCACTTTTGCTTTTTACCTATATTTCGTAACACTAATTGTTCAACATTTGACTCTCATGATGGTGTTAGTGATATTTTTATTCCATCTCACCAGGAAATCTGCCGAAGCACCAAATGTAGTCCATTTGCCGTGGACTAATAGAGCTACGTACACAACAAATAAGCAGCGTTTCTGCTCCGGGGCCCCCCCCCCCCCCCCCCTGACTGAACGCGGAGGGGACAAACACAAGGATGGCCAGGATGGTCCAAAAACCGTTCGGAAAGAGTGGCAGGATGGTCCTTTATAGATGTAGAAGTCATCCTAATGAAGTGTTGTGATTATTATTTATAAATGCACATCACTTGCAGTTGCAGCTACATAACTCTATAGTATGAAAAGCTAAAAATATGTGTGCGTATCGTTGCTATTTTTAAACGCTTCAATCATTTTTATTATTTACCTATATTTCATAATACTAATTGTTCAACATTTGACTCTGATGGGTTGCGTTAGTAATATTTTTCTTTCATATCACCAGGAAATCTGCCAAAGCACCAAATGTAGTCCATTTGCCGTGGACTAATAGAGCTACGTACACAACAAATAAGCAGGGGAATGTATGTGCAGGCCATTCGTTCTATTTAAATTCTTAAATAGGAGGTGACATTTTGTTAGACGTGTTTGAGATTCTGTTCTAACATTTGTTGGTTGCTAACTGATTGCAACTTGGAGAACTTTCCTTAACTGCAATATTATCCAAGGTTCTGATGACTTGAGTTGGTATTTCCATTAGTTTTACTAGTCGTCAACCCGTGCACCTGCACGGCCTAGCTATTATTGGGATACATGATAATTAAAAAAAGTCTTATAACATGTAAAGTGCAAGAGGATAAATTTCATATATCAAACAATTGTACAAATGCTAAGTTATTCAAACAATGGTAAATAAATAAAGACTTGTATTATAGGCTTTATTTTTTGATGTATTATGTCATTTTCTCATCGATGTTCTGCAAGCTTGGTCAGAATGAACATTTCCTTTCATAATCGGAAGATACATCTTCCTGGATTATATGCCACCTAAAACGGCATGGAGAAAGTACGTATTATTATGATCCATTAGGCAAGGTACCATATATGTATCACATAATCGGAAGATACATCTTCCTGGATTATATGCCACCAGAAACCGCATGGAGAAAGTATGTACTATTATGATCCATTAGGCAAGGTACCATATATGTATCACATCTCCGTAAAAGTTCCGAGAAATATACACTACACACACACCACTCAACAAATATTTGAAATGAGAAGCATAAGATGCATGGCTATATATCAAAAGAGTCGCATATTTTTTCTAAAGAGAATTCAAGTGACATATATTAAATTAATGATCTTCTTTTTGATAATATCTAAGAGACATTAGGGAGAGATTTATGTACGTTTGTGTCTAATTTGTTTTATTTTGAGAGAGTCTTCTTTTTGTACATGTAGATTTCTTCTAGACTCGTGGACTCTTATTTGTACGTGCCTTTTTTCCTTTCTTCAAGGAGACATGTACATGGTTTTGCCGCTCGGAATTGGGACGTGGACTCGATGCAAAAAAAAGAATTGGGATGTGGGCTTAATTTTTTAACGTGGGGAGATTATATTTTATTTGTACGCATCTTTATTTCAAAAGAGAGGAGGCACGTGCCTTTTTGGAACTTGGCCGTGGGGTTTGATGTTTTTCCTTTTTAAATAATGATGGTTGCTTTTTTATAGCATGAGGACTCTTTTTACGTGATGTCTCTTTTTTTTTATGGTAGGCAGTATCTCTCTTTTACGTGATGTCTCTTCTACGTGAGGAGGCACGTGCCTTTTTTTTACGTGATGTCTCTTCTTAATAATAGGCGGTGTCTCTCTTTTTTGTTTTTTTACTTACATGGCGTGGTTTTTGATGGTAGAGTCTTCTAATAATTGACGTGAGGATTTTTTTATGCGAGCCTTTTCTTTTTTTAACAAATGTTGGATGTGTTAGACCTGTTTTTTCTTATATAATACTAGTAAGCATGCACGTGCGTTGCACGTCTCAAACAAAATGAGTTGACATAATATAATATTAAAATATATTTTCAAAAGAGTGTCATATTTTGTGAATATATTTTTTATGTTAGTGAGTTTTTATTACCGAGCCAACTGTCTTTTGCCAACGATATGAGCGCGTGTAACACATGATCCAGAAACATGTCATCACATAATATGCAGATGACATAATAATTGTACTATAATTTGTTACAAAAAGATATTTTAGAGTCAATAACTATGCATCTCTTGAAGGTCCGTCTTTTCAAGCAATGAAGGTCCATCTATTGATGCGATCTATGATGCTTCGTTCAATTGATGGGATATTGTCTTGAGCTTCATTCTCTTCATACTTTAAAATATGCACCAAAAATTGTTTTCTCAGTTCAAAATCATCCTACATATGCATTATGCAACATTGTTATAACAAAATAATGCGCAATGTGTATACAAATAAGCATGGTGTAAATACTAACCTGGGGTATGGGAAAATATAGCTGTCCATCGCACAATGAGTGCATGAAATTAAACACCAAATAACCCGACAAGGCACTGCATTTATAAAATATTACATTGTCTATTGAATAAATCAATTAATCTTGTAATGCATTGAAAAGATTCATACCCATGTGAGTTTGTTGGAACAACAGGAACTTTCCATTCCCATTTAGAGATGTCGTCTTTAAATGCAGGGTTTGCAACTTGGAGCGCACGGTTTAGGTTGTTGACCACAGTTTTAAGTAAAAAAATTTCCCAAAATAGGTATTGGTATCGGATCCATAATTGAGACAACTTTTTTATTTTGATCGAAAACAAACAATAGAAATATCCCACAAATATCCCAAGGCAATAAAATCTGCAACGATACATACATTTAAAAATTTAAAACATTAGTTAAGACATGACAAACCATCGTTACAAATTAAAATTTTAAAACTTACTGTATGACACTGTGAAATATGATACTCATTACTGTCTGGCCAGCTATCAAACATCCATTTCAACATAGCAATGTCCATATTTCCACGATGACGTGAGTCTCGTGCATAGTAGGACATGAACTAAAATAAGAAAAAGAAAATATTAGTTCCATGAGGCAAAATGTAATACATGATTATAATGACTTACACAAAATTTAGATCCATGTAGTCACATGGAATGTCTCTGAAAAGCTGGACTTCGTGGCGCTAGTATCCGTACAGCCATATTGAAGCAATCAACATCCATGCATTCATCATTATTTAATATGTTTTTATTTGTCTCAAATTCAAACTAATGGGATAAGGATCAGAGCTTTTCACCCATTCGCTTCTGTAAAATCGAAATTATGTAAATTATAATAAAATCATACTAATTTATTAAAATACAAAATGAACTAAAAATATATGGCTTACTCTAGTAGAGCGACATCATCAGCCATACCGATGAACAAACAAAGTTCATCTATTAAGTCATCATTTGTTGGAGTGAGAGAGGGCGAAAGGATAAATGATTGCGACTCCTGCTCAACTTCTGACGATGTATTCGATGGTTTGAGGTTCTCAGGGGGTGTTTCCAAAATCATACAATCCGTGGGATCTGTGTTGTCTTCGTCATCTTCAATGTCTCGATTTCTTATATTATCATCATTCAATTCCGAGTCCACTAAAATGACGGCTAGTTTTGTTCTAAAATCTGTGATATGATCCTATTAAAACAGAACTCATAGTTAAATAGTGATACACCATAGAATGTAAGTATAATGATACACATCGAAAAATACCTGTGTAGGAGAGTCAGACAAAATTTCTCCTGTGAAGTACTCCATAAAATTTACCATCCACAAACCACACGATGACCTGCATGATTACAAAACTTAATATATTCAATAGTTTCTTTTATCAATTTTATAGATATTTGTATAAGAAGACTTTTAAAATCATCAAATGATCATGACTATAACAATGAAGTGATGATAAAGAAAATCCCGCGCTCACTCATAATCCCTCTCTGGAATGTATGAAAAATAATGTAAGAAGTTAATATAGTTTGATTAAACGTGCTTAACAGTGGAGATTAGTGAAGTAGTAGTATTAAATAAAAAAACTCAGTTAGTGAACCTTCTACTGCCCCCTCACTCCCTCCTCCACAGGCACACGCCGATCCCCATTCTTCCCTCCCTCCCTCTATCCTCCTTCACTGGCACACGCCAGATTCCCCATCCACAGCCGGTGATCTGTGGTGGCCGCCCCTCCCCTTCGTCACCACTGCCAGCCGCCGCGGAGGCCCGCGATGTGCCCCGCCCCTCCCCTTCGTCACACCGCCGCCAAGGAGGCCCCTGATCGCCCGCCTCTCCCTTCGTCATCACGCTGCCGGCGGTCGGAGACCCGCGATGCCCGCCCTTTCCCTTTCGGCACAAGACCGGCGGCGCGGAGGCCCGCGATGTGCCCGCCCCTCCCTTCACATCACAGCCGCCGCGGAGGCCCCGATGCGCCCGCCCTCCTTTTCGTCACCGCTGCGGTCATGGAGACCCGCGATGTGCCCGCCCTTTCCTTCACAAGACCGGCGGGCGCGGAGGCCCGCGATGTGCCCCGCCCCTCCCCTTCGTCACCGCTGCCGGCGGGCGCGGAGGCCCGCGATGTGCCCCCCCCCGCCCCGTCGGCGGGCGCGGAGGCCCGCGATGTGCCCCGCCTCCCTTCACACCGCTGGCGGGCGACAGTTCCTTGATCTGCCCGCTTCGTCACCACTGCCGCGGGCGCGCAGCCCTTGAACTGCCCCGCCCCTTCGTCACCACTGCCGGCGGGCGCGCAGGCCCTTGATCTGCCCCGCCCCTTCTTCATATAAGGTCGCCGAGGTGGTCGAGGAGGCGCTCAAGCTCGTCATGCGCGCCGGCGACGCCAGGGCCCTCCCTCCTCCTGACGCACTTGCCGTCGCCGCCATGAGCGTCTCCACCTTCTCCCGCGCGCCATGAACTTCCCTTCCCCATTGCTCGGGACGCCAGCAAGGTCCGGTTTCAACTCTTATCCCCTCGATCCAGATGCTTTGCTCTCCTACAACAACTTTAATTGGTTGTTCGATTCGGTCCGGAGCAGGAGCTCGCTATCTGCAGTTCCTTCCTTCCATGGATGACCACGAAGAGCTCTGCGTGTTGTGCTGCTGCTCGGGACCCTCCCTTCTCATCGCTCGTCCGGGTCCAGGTTAGTCTCTCCGACCCCTGCTTGTCCCAGTCAAATCAGTGCATAGCATCATTTTATTCTGCAGTCTGTATCCTTTCAGCTTGTATACTTTTATTCTTATTGTGGAGAAATTTGTTTTGTGATGCAACTAATGGGGACACACAAAAAACACATAATGTCGATTGCTTTGAGTTAGAAGGTATACCCATCTGTCTGCAGTCTCTTCTTAATACACTCTTCCCTTGGCCATGCACTGATGTTTAAGTCTTTCCACTTATCAGATTTTAGTTCCATTTGAAGCTTAGCATATTGGAATACATTTTCCAGTCCTTTCAGCTGTTGCATGAATAAATGACAAAGTATTAGCATCACAATTGAAGAATAACAGAAAATTGTCTTATGAAAAGATGGTGCAGTGGGACTAATAACTAACCATAGCAGTGAGGTCGTTGCGGTTCATTCCTGGGCCTACCGAGTCGAGCACCTGGATACATCGCTTCCCGGTATTTATAACTGCTAGGTACCAATGAAACTCTTCAATGTTAACTGGAACGAATATCTGAAAATAGGTTTTTTGTTAGTTTAGGTCCCATGTATACAAACATTTGTCCTGTATTGAATTAATATGTACGGAACTGAGACTCACCATATCATGTTCCAAATAAGTTTTAGCTCTCTGTAATACCCATTTTGAAAAGGCCATCCCAGATAGAGCTAAATTCCTTGATCATCTTAGAGATGCATGCATTCTCTAAGAACACACTTCCACCTGACCTCATCTGTAGATGTTGCTTAGCACTTATGCAATGTATGTATGCGTCTATGATCTACAATATCAAGTGCACACCTTGGTTAGGAGATAACAGGAACTCATGTTAATAACATCCTCTTATCATAAAGCTACATATACTTACTTCATCGCCAAGAAATTCTCCTTTGGTTAAAAGGCGTAGTAATTGTAATTTTTTGAGATATGAGTCATTGATGCTCACTAAATTTCTTTTATCACTTGGTTCAGTCATGATATTTTCAATCACGGACCAATCCTCGCCGGTGCAAGCATAATCTATCATGATGTAAGTCAAAACATTTATTAACAACAAAGAAAATAAATGTAGCAAAAGCAAGGCATAGAAGGACTTGTACGTGCCTTCTGGAGCCACCACATAGTCTGGTGCTTTCTTGGGTTTGTTATGTAGTCGGATAGGCTTCATTTTTGTGGCCTTTTCATGCCGGACGTTTGTGCTAAATCTTCGTCCTCATCTGCCACCATTTGTTCACTTGTTTCATCAAAGGATAATTCCTGAAAGCCACAATACAAAGAATAATTGGTATGCAGGATATAACATAATTAGAATTAGAACTATTGGGACATAGTTGAAAAAGAAAAGATGCCTCTGTCACTTCGGAGACTTCGGAATCAGTGGACTGCGTGCTCTGCTTTTTCTCCACTTCTTCTGTGTTGGCTATTCCATTTGATTCTACCAGAGTGTCCCTTATAGTTTCCGCCCCTTCGGTGCCCAATGTTTGTGGTAATTCCTCATCCTGAGCTAGCCCCATTCGTTCACTTGTTTTATCGAAGGTTAATTCCTGAGAGCAACATTACAAAGAATATTTTGTATGCAGGATATAATATAATTGGAATTCAAACTATTTGAGACATAGTTGGGCAGAAAATATGCGTCCATCACCTCGGAATCAGTGCCCCGCGTGCTTTTCTTTTTCTCCACTTCTCCTTTGTCGGCTTTTCATTTGATTCTGCCAGCTTGTCCCCTATAGTTTCTGCCTCTTGATTGTTGAATGTTTGTGCTAATTTATCGTCTTGAGGTGGCTGCATTTGTTCACTTGTTTCCTTGAAGTTTAATTCCTGAGAGAAAATATTACAAAGAATAATTCCTATGCAGGATATAATATAATTAGAATTAGAACTATTTGGGATAGTTGAAAAGAAAGCATGCCTTTATCACTTCGCAATCAGTGGCCTGCATGCTATTATTTTTCTCTACTTCGTCTTTGTCATCTATTCCATTTGGTTCTTCCTCGCTTACTAACTGAAACACACAATAATATAATATTATGTAGGCATGATATTATTATACTACAAATTACATATTGTTTTGTCCCGGCAGAATAAAAATAATAGTGACATGTGAAAATAAAAACCGCCTTTTTCGACTTGGGGTTTCGCATTCTTGTCTTAGGGTATGACCTCATCTATCTGCATATTTTCTGTATCATCGATGATGGTTTGTTCTTGTATTGCCTTTGTTGAGTCGGTGTTCATATCCTCGTATTTGGTGGTACGCTCATTCTTGGCTCCCCCGTCGATGTTTTCCTGAAAACCGAAGCACATATTATTGTCACGCTGTAAAAATAATAGTGACATGTGAAAATAAAAATCGCCTTTTTCGACTTGGGGTTTCGCATGCTTGTCTTAGGGTATGACCTCATCAATCTGCATATTTTTTGTATCATCGATGATGGTTTGTTCTTGTATTGCCTTTGTTGAGTCGGTGTTCATATCCTCGTATTTGGTGGTATGCTCATTATTGGCTCCCCCGTCGATGTTTTCCTGAAAAGCGAAGCACATATTATTGTCACGCTGTTAACATTAGGCCCCTAAGTTCTGTTACCTTGAAAAACAATCTTATATGTTGGGACGGAGGGAATACATCACAACTGGGTGCACATATGTTGACATGTTTATTAGTGGCATCAGGACATTCTTTCCAACAAAATTTCAGTATCTGTTTCTTTCTCTAATTGTTCATTCAATCAACTTTTTGATATTCACTTGCGTGAATATTCTCTCAAGTAATCAGGTGGATGTTGCCCAAAGAATTTCTACAGTCACACAAAGCATCTTGGCAATTCTGTGGGGTCACACAGGGCATGTTGATTCACTTTGTTGGATCCCCTCTAGTGACTATGTTGCCTTGTAGATGTGAAATCGTGAATAGGATGTAATTACAGAGAGATATCATTACCGTGATGATAGCAGATTGATCCGCACAGGCCACCGAGGATTGTGACCCAGACATGGAGGACGATGGTAGTTCACCACGGACAGATGTTGGAGAGACTTGCGGTGTAGGAGGCCGGCGCGGTGGAGGGGTGTGAGATGCGGCAGTCCTTTGCGAGAGATGATGAAGGAGAGGTGGAAGGAAACCCTACGATGCAAAACCCATTGCTTCTTTCTGCTCCTGATCGAGAGATATATTGTTGTAGGCAATATGGAAGGTGGAAATCACGGGAAGTATACTTCCATAGCGTGAGGATTGGGATATGGAAGGTGGAAATCACGGGAAGTATACTTCCATAGCATGAGGATTGGGATATGGAAGGTGGAAATCATGGATTGGTCTGCCTAATCTTGGAGTAAGCTGTTCGATTAGACGTTCTTAACTTGGTTGCGGCAACTGTTATGAGTGGGGATTCCAGTTAGTTATTATTCTTCAGGCAACCATGCTGCGATAAAGCTGATTGATTGGTGGATTAGAATTCTGGGTGGCTAGGCGATAGGGACCAAGACAGATGAGGTTGATTTGGCTTGATCCTGCCAAAGAAATTTACTTCTATTTTGAAAAATGAACACATGTTCTTGGATGTGCAGGTTAAGTTTCCAAATGCGAGGTTTATAGCAAATCAAAGAGGATCAAGAGAAGCATAGTACAATAATACAGTAGGATAAGCATGTATGACTGTAGGATAATACAGTTTGAAGAATGATGATGGTATGGTTCTCATATATAGAGGACGGTGGTTGGCTCAAAGAGTTTATCACCTCAAAAATTTCCTTTCTTGGAATAACTTGCCTTATTAGAAGTCCATAAACATCGCTGGCATCTTCAGTACTACTTACGGCAGCTGCACAAGTGTTATTCATGATATAGCAAAATCATTTAGATATATTTCTTGTTGTCCCAGACCCCCTGTTAAAATAGAAGTGCTTTTGCAGGCTTACAAGAAATGGATTTTGAAGACCATCTAACTATCTAAGAGTCATGGAATTCGTTCCATCCTAAATTTTTGGGACTCTGGAATAAACACAAAGATGGGAATGGGGATGCATACCTGCCTGCCATACACATTGACAGGTTTTCAATACTCATCCCGAAGCTTTTCAAAGTTGTACAGAAGAAGTAATTGACAGGTTTACTTCATGATAGTCTTGGCTTTTGTTTTGGCAAAACTTCATACATAATTTCTTATATGAAAGAAACCATCATCCATATACCACACCTGGGTTAACTGAACTACCTCGGTGGTATTTGCAGGGCTGACCTGCATGAGTACTCATTGAGGAGGAAGAGTATCTCAGGCCCCACGCTTTCCTCGTTTATCTCAGGCCCAATGTTTTTTGTTTTGTTTTTTTATACCCCACACATACAGAATTAAAGGAGTTATTTTCGTAATACATTTTTATACAGAATTATTGGGTTCAGCTCATCGGAACGTTTCATCGATACTTTTGTGTGCTTTCTCTTACCTTTTTTTATATACATAAAGTTTACCTCTCTGTATAGAAAAATAATTCTTGTATCATTTGTCTTGCCAGCTAGTTAACGTTTGTCTTGCCAGCTAGTTAATGTACCCTCAGCGGCCGTGCTTGATAGGAGGGGCCAGGGAAGTGCTTTAAGTCGTTCCAAGAATGTGAGACAGTGTCAAGTCTGTAAGGCAAGTCAAGGCGCTCCTGTTGGTAAAGATTGCTTTCCTTGGAACGATCTTGTACCTATTCTACTGTCTGTTTTTTCGACTCGGTGTTTAGTAATGCGTGGTTATCCTGTTGTCAATTTGCAGCGGCAAGATCCTTCAGCGGTGCAGGAGATTAAGGGTTCCGTAATCAATTCCGCGCCTGTTGCTGTCCCCAATTTTCAGGTAAACACTGAAGCGAACCTAAAGCCATCTAATATTCTATTGTCCTTTTGAAAAAAGATAGCATGTGAGCTCATGTACCACAGATTCGGGAACGACGTATGTTCATACAGTAGTAATAATGCCTCTCAACTTCACTACATTCTGCAAATCTCATAGACTCTTGCAATTTTCATCACAAATATATGACATAGCTAACATAAGTTAAGTCACTCAACAGCCGTTGAAGATCTTCAAAAAAAAACTTTACATGAAAGAAAATGAAAGGGGTTCAAAGACTGTAGGACACTTTGGCGTTGAGAACATCTTCGACAGAACAGAACGCTACAGTATATTTAGATAGCACATAATACAACATAGACTGTTCCCTAATATGGCTAATCTGGCGCCTGGTTTATTGTATCATTCATCTCCACCGCAAAGTAAAGGAAGCTTCACACTCTGTCCCTAACAAGACCTGAAAATAAAAGGAAATAAAAGTGTTAGGTCGAGAATTAGTTATATAGATACAAAAGCAAAGGTGCAAAGAATACACGAAAGATCGTACCTGCCTCACCCCTCTAAAACATCTTTATAGATAATGTTTTTGGTGCTCTTCCCAGATTTATCAACCTCCTTGTTAGGCTTGGCTAAAATTCGTGTCGTCTTTCTTGACACACCCCTTGACAATGCAACATATAGCTGGCCATGTGAGAAAACAGGTTCGGGAAGGTAAATACCGACATTCGGAATGGTTTGACCCTGTGCCTTGTTAATGGTCATCGCAAAACTCAGGCGGATGGGGAATTGTTTTCTCTTAAGCTTGAAGGGAAGTGAGGTGTCCTCCGATGGCGACATATGGATCCTAGGTATGAACACCCTCTTTCCAGCATGCTGGCCACCAACAATCTCCGCATCGATTGCATTATCCTGGAAGGCTCTGATCATAAGCCGTGTTCCATTACACAAGCCATTATGAGGGTCGAGATTCCGTAGCAAAATGACCGGCAGTTGATTTTACTCTCAAGACATGGGGGGGCAAGCCATTTGGTGTGATGGAGTTCAGAAAATCAATCGTGTAATTATTCTGGAAGTCATCCTCGATAGAGTCAAAGCTATGGTATACCTTTTCTTCTCCCGGAAACCTAGAGATCATCTTGTCATTCAGGTCATCCACATGCTCGTTTTTGGTCGAGAGAATTGCACGTTTGCTCATGTACTCCCTCGACCTAGCATTGGTGTGCAGGGATGGGAAGACATCTTCGATGAGCTTGTTAATAGGTTCGTCGTCCTCAGTATAACCAATCACAATGTCTTCAGGCAGACGCACATAGTCGTCACCAATAGTTTCTTCCGTTCCATTGCCAATCCTTAGGAGGTATTCGGAGAACCAAGGGTCGGCCTGTGCGCGCGCATATTGCGCGTGAGGCGTATCTTCATGGATCTTATCCCACAGATAGGATCTCAACAGTGTAGCATCCGTGATCTGTGCTCTTGTCCCTCGTGTAACAACGGGGAGGACCTGCCTGAAATCCCCACCAAAGACAACAACCTTTCCACCAAACGGCAGAGGACATTCCATTATATCTTGTAGCGATCTGTCAAGCGTCTCAACTGCTTGACGCTTTGTCATAGCAACTTCATCCCAAATTATCAAGGACGCCTGTTTAAGCAACTCTGCCGTACCACTCTGCTTTGTGAAACCACACATGCTGTTGTCAGTGAGCTTGATTGGAATTTTGAACCTGGAGTGGGCAGTCCGGCCTCCAGGCATTATTGACGCCGCTATACCTGATGTAGCAGTTGCGATCGCTATTAGGCCCATCGAACGGACCTTCGCAAGCAATGCCTTGTACAGGTACGTCTTCCCAGTGCCTCCTGGACCATCAACAAAAAATATCTGGCTTTTTTGGTTCGTCACATGATCCATTATGTCGTTGAAACCATCCAGTTGTTCACTGTTCAAACAGCTAAATAGATCTAGATGCTCTTGGTCAACTCTAACTTGTCTCTCCTCTGTTACCTCTCTATACTCGGCGTCAGAAGAACCATCTGTGTCAACCAGATCTAGAAGTCCATACATTTTAATATCCTTACCCATGGATTGCACCAGATCCCTGACATCTCTAAGGACCTTCTGCTCAAGTATTGCCTCGTTCGACTCAGTGCGGCGGTAATCTTCAGCCATCGATGCTAGATGTTTGTCCCACAACTGACGGATTTGTGTTGCCTCACAGAATACCAGTATAGTTGCAAACAACCGTCTAAGAGCAGAAGGCATCTGAAATGTTGCTGCCTCTGTCATGCAATCATCCAAAGGTCCTGTCATGCTCAATGAGGCCTAAGTGCTCACATGCCTCTCTGAAGGAAGTGCATGGCTTGCCATTTACTGTTTTTAAATCATCAAATGAAGTGGCACCTCGGACATGACTTAGCAGCACCCGCAAGTAGTACCTCTCTCCTTCAGCAGGGTGTGCATACACCAGTCTTCCAATCTGTGATCTCTTACTTCTTCTTGTTTGCCACTTTTTATTAGCGGCAATCCACCTATAATGTTCTGGGAACTCTCTGTACAACCATTTTCGTGCCGCTCGATACTTCTTGTTCATCTCAAAGTACTCGGTAAGCATGGATTTGGAAGAAGTTGGGCGAGCGACAACATCTTCCAGATTTTCATAACCCTTAAATGCGACTGTGTGCATGTTTGGCAAATGAAGTTGCAACTGTAACACAGATGGACTAACACCAAACATTTTAAACCCAAAAATCCTGTAAATAGCTTCTGGAGGAGATATATAGCGTGCATCCCTGTCTTGTGAATTTCATTAATGATTCCCCATCATTGATAATATCCTGCTCGCATGCAAATGATGCCTTATCATGCCCTTTGTAGATGTACTTGAATAAGTACTTGACTGCCTTGATGCTCGAGCATGCTTCGACATTTATGTGACAGTTGTATTTCATAAGCAGAAAGGGGTTGTAAGGGACCACCCATCTATTGTCCAAATCTGCTCCTCTGATCCTTACTCGAACCCCGTCGTCCCTCCTTCTATAGATGGGATATGAGTCTTTCCCTTGTAATGTAGCATCACAGAAATCTCGCGGGTAATGAAATCGACACTGTCCATCTATCATGCAAGGGCAACTTTTCTTGAGTGCACCACATGGGCCGTGCAACATGTGTTTGACTACCAGATCATGGAGGACATGATATTTCTTTTTGTCGGGTATCTCTGCAGATATCACCCGATCATAGTCATCTGGGGTCCTTAACTTGCTTTTTGCTTTCATGATTAGAAGTATATGCTCATGCGGGAGACCTCGCTTCTGAAACTCTGTGACATGCACATAAGCTGCGACTTCTCCGAAATGCTTACCCTTAGTTAGTAAGTCCATCATATTTCGTTGCTTAGCTCTGTATACTCTTGCCACAAGGTCTGGGTGGTCTTGTGGCAGCTGTCGAGCAACAATTCGCCGTTATCTCCTCCCCGGTAGGGATTGCATGTCATCGTGACAAAATAATCCGGTTTACCCCAACGTTGAACTATTGCCATCGCATCCATAAACCTGCGCTGCATGTCACGGTCACCACCAGGAAATGTACGTGGAAGCACGATTCTCTTGCCAATCCGATCACCGCGTGACTCGCCAGCAACGACAGTGTCAACAAGACCCTATAATAAAACAATATTTCACTCCAATTAGTATAAAGGTTCAAGCAAAGAGTGAGGCATCTATAATGTAAATTTTGTGATAAATAGAAGCACGTTACCTGGTACAGGTCAGCGCCAGATAACCTTTTGATTTGCTGGCTTTGAATACCAGTCAAGCCTCATTGTCTCAATCTTGATGTACATGTCAACAGCCCACTGTTGAAAAAGACGCCCCCCGAACAAGATGATGTTAAAAAGCTTCTTCCGGACACACAGCTTGAAGCAATAGTACTCTCTCGCGCTAACAAATTTCCTTGATTTTGTTGGATTCATCTCATCGTCACCAAAATCCTCATCCGGGTTATCATCGTCCTCACCTAATAATTGGTTAACAACATAAAAATTGTTATGGTAGGTAGAACCATAAGTAAGAATAATAAAAGTACCAATGGCGAACTATACCATCAAGTAAATCAGTGGGTGGGTCTTCATGCTGTGCGTTATGACCAACTGGTTCTATAATCATGTTATCATCTGAAAGATGGATGACTATAAGTTTTAATGTAAAGAACAATAAAAGTAGTAATGACGACCTATACCTTTGGGTAAATCAGTGGGTTGGTCTTCATGCTGTGTGTTATGACCAACTTGTTCTCTAAGCATGTTATCATCTGAAAGATGTATGACTGCATAAGTTTTAATTTAGAGAATATTAGAAGTAGTAATGACGACCTATACCTTGAGGTAAATCAGTGGGTTGCTCTTCATGCTGTGTGTTATGACCAACTTGTTCTCTAAGCATGTTATCATCTGAAAGATGTATGACTGCATAAGTTTTAATTTAGAGAATATTAGAAGTAGTAATGACGACCTATACCTTGAGGTAAATCAGTGGGTTGCTCTTCATGCTGTGCTTTATGACCAACTTGTTCTCTAATCACGTTATCATCTGAAAGATTGATGACTGCATAAGTTTTAATTTAAATAATACGATATATACCAATTTTGAACATCATACCTGGAGGAAAACCATAGGCTGGGTGTTTTGGTGCAAATTCATCCAGTGAAACTTGGTTTGTGTCATCGACTAACTCAATATATGGCATCCAACGATTCCAACCGATCTCCCCACGTGGGAAGAACAGTGGATATGACAAAGGGTCGTAGCACCCATGGTATGCTCTAATATACAGGGGACGGTCTCCTTTACCAGGGTCTCCTTTACCATATACGACAACACTCCTATCAAAGGTTTTATGTGGGTCGCTTCCTTCAACCCATATTGCTGCAACCTGAGAAGTAGTTGGCGCATTGTACCTTCGTTGATCGAGGTTGATATCTGTGTTTAGTGAGATCCTATATTCATCCAGATTCGGAACAGCACCAAGGCTCTTCAAAACCTGAGCATAAGGGTTATGTTCTAGTAATGTTAGAATCTTCCGTATGAGATCCAGCCTAAGATTCGGAGACCTCTTAACTCTGTGAAGCAAGTTTTCATCCGTATCATAAATATATAGCTGCAAATGACGAGGCCATTATCACCGGGCGACGGATCATCAAGAGCGTGGTACAATCCCCACAGGCACGAAATGTATATACACCTGTTCTGCCCGCGGTCTTGACTCGATGATCAAGGGTGACTCCAAGACTGGTGAATGAGAAGTGGGAGTTGAAATACCGTATATTCTCTGAAATATTTTGCATCCTCATCATCCTGACTTGTGAACAATCGTTTCAACTCTTCATCAATGTCTGGAGTAAATACACCAACTTTTCCCTTCCTGCAACAAAATGCAGGGCCCTCGTATTGGAACCGCAAAGCTCCACAGTGGCAGCAGTCGCTAACTTTCCTAAGTACATGGTGATTTTTGGGCAGGTTCATGTAAACTCTGTCATGATGCTCATTAGTGATAGTTCCATCACCATGATGCCGTGCCACTCGGTAGGATTCAAAATCAACATCTGCAAAAGAATGGACAGTTGCATTATTTAAAGTTTGTGCATAAACCATGTAACTATCTTATGTCGTATTCATAACTCATGATAGCAATAATCTACCTGGTCTAGCAAACATCCTAGCTTCTTCATCAGGGTCAACATCACCAGTTTCTCCAAGGTTCCGGTCTCCCAAGCAGTCTAGTAAATCATGAATAGGACAGAGTTATGACACATATTATCCGGTAGAGGAATCTTAAACTGCCATTTTGCATACCATCAAGTATTATGGTCTGGACATCGGGCTCCAGATTCCATACGCATCTTCGCCGTGGTCGTTGCACGATAACATTGGTTGACCCCAGTGAGTAAGTAGCAGGGATGAACTGAAGAGATGAACCAAATGCTAGTCTCAATCGAATGAAGAACACGATTGCTCAATTAAAGGAGAAACAAACACTACCGATAATTTAGCAACTTAATTAAATCGATGAACTAACCCTGATCATGAAAAGTTACCCCTGGGGTACGTAGATTGACGATCGTATTGAGTTGGGGGTTGTCAACCCCTGCCATTTGTGTGAGTGTCATTCTTCTTGAACTTCGTTGCATCTGCACGCATCATTTCTGTGCAGCCAATCGGATTCATCATTGTCAGAAATATTCTCCTTGTCGGTTTGTATGAATCCATTGTATGGTCCTAAAGTTGGTAATGCACCATCTGGGCCTGTGATGTTCTGCAGCTGGGTGACCGCCTCTTGTCCGATGGCTGGCATATATGCGACGAAGGTTACTGCCATTGAAAGCAGCAGTAATGTTCTGCAGTTGGGTGACCGCCTCTTGTCCGAGGCTGGCATATGCGACACAAGGTTACTGCCATCTGAAGCAGCAGTAATATTTCTATTTTGCTCACGGGTTTGGCGTTGTCTCTTTAATATTTCCTCTCTATTCTGTGCATAATGCTCCCTTTCCCTCCGATTCTTAGTCTCATTAGTGACTGAACAGATGAAGAAAAAATAATTACAGGCCAATTCAATTGGGGCACAGATAATGAAATTTGATCATCATTACCTTGTGATACAGCTAGCTGTGCCGGTGTTCCGTTTTGTAGGCCATCTATTTCCTCAGTGGTATTTTTTTTCTTTTGTACGCTTCACGCCTTCTCTTATTAATCTCATCTTTATTTTTTGCATACCGCTCTCTATCCCTATGCCTTTTTAGTTCCTTTGGGTCTGCAAATCATGACACAGTTCAGCAGTTGTAATACTGTATCGAACTTGAGTGACTGGGTTATGATCAATACCTGATGTTTGGTTGTTGCTTATATCACGGAAGGGGAGGCGTCTGGCCGACTGGGTTCTGATCAATACCTGATGTTTGGTTGTTGCTTATATCCTGGAAGGGGGTGCGCGTCCTGCTGGGAGTGGGGGTCCTGTTGGGAGTGGTAGGGCCCATACGAATACAAACTCCTGTAAAAACATGTGAGATCATTATATTTAATGGAGCGCAAGACCATCATTTAGAATATGAAACCAACAAATCAGTGGGTTGCTCTTCATGCTGTACTTTATAAAAGATTCAATCGCAATTGGCGCTTTCAAGTGGCCTCATGCATAGGGTGTATTTTCTTATGGTAATATGATTTCGAGGGACATTGGCGGTTAACATGTAGGTATGTAGTTTGTAATAATATTCATATAGATTAGTGTTCGGAACCAAGAGGTCACAGTCAGTGTGAATTTTATATGTACATATTAATTTAACAGAACATCGTGGCAAACTACAAAGATTTGTTTCAGTCATAGGTTACGTCAGTGGTATCAAATTTTCAGTACCATGGGGATCTGCTGAGGATCCGTGGTATGATTCCACTTGCTGATGCACTTTATGATTGGTTTTCATAACATATGCTCACGGCATATGGTTCATCTCTTGCATAGATTACATGGACAATCATAGATCCTAGTACGTGGACTAACCATGGTTTCACTATTTATGTAGAACTATGCAGAACAGAAACAGGAGCAATGAACGGATGTCATTGTTAACATCTTCACATGCGTGCAAATCAGCCGGCGGAGGAGTTTGCCGCCGCCGATCTGCAGTCCGGAGACAGTCGCGTCAGTGTGGGCGACGGCGTCTAAAAGATTGAAGAGAAAGCATGCACCTGTGTTGGCGAGGAGGTAAATGCGTCGTGGATGTCGCGGGCGTCGTCCTGGATGTCGCGGGCGTCGTCAGTGCGGGCGTCATCGGCGCGGGCGTTTCGGTGGAGGGCAACTCTGAAGAGCGACAGGAGGATTGGTCGCCGCTAATTTTGGAGCGGATGTGGCTGTTTGATTGTGTTTTTCTTTTCTTTTTGTTGGCGTTGGGTGAAGGACGGCAGAGTTTACGTCCGCCCACCTAAATTGCTTAGCGATACAACGTCAGGGTACTTTTCTGTATTAACGGTTAGATCCCATTGAGTAGGCTTATCTTGACCCTTCAATTGATGTGTTTTCTTCTGTGTACAGTAAGCGGTGTGCGTTTAGGGGAGTTAACGTTTGCTTATTTTATAGTAGTAGAGATAGCATCGTTGGTACTTTTAACGTGAAGGATGTTTTACTTCTTAATTTATGAGAACGGTGGGGCCTTTCCTTTTTTTTACTTGAGGCTTTTCTTTTTCTTCTTAACAAAAGGTGGACGTGTCAGATGCATTTTTTATAGGAGGGCATCATTTGTGTTACGCAAGTTGTCCTTTTATCCTGGTCGTTAATTTTACAATCTAACGGTTTAATTAATTTTGATGATGTGGATTAATGAGAGATCATTAAAGGTGCCTCCAATTAGTAAATATAAGATGTCATACGAGTAACTTGGAAGTATGTTTTTTCGGCACCCACAGTTTCTATTGAGACAGTGGATCTCTCATAACTTATGCATATTATCATTATCCTTTAGTCCGCCGATGAAGAGAAGCGTAGATCGGAAGGATCTGACATGTAGACCACTGAATGAAGACCGGATCCACATCCATCCAAGGAAGATAAACCCTGACCGAATCCCCCTAGGTCTGCCGAAGATAGAGCTTCACATGCCTCCGATGATGTTAGAGCACTGGTGGGATGGGGGTTAGACAGGGAGAATCTTATTCCATCTCCAGAGAGTTGTCGTTGCGTCACCTCTCTAAGGACACAATTCCTAACAAAACTAAAAACATGAAAAAACGGAACCCTTCCGCCAGCAAGGGTCAGGATTCACTGTGTCTCCATGGCCCTAAGGCCACAGGAGATGAGGCAGACCAACGATAACAACGACCGGAGGCACCGAAAAGGCTAGCTGCTGGGTTCTTTGTGTAGGAGTGTGGGAACGAGAGTCCTGGTTGGAAGGCGTTTTTAGTCTTGGATTTATGTGTGCTCGGTGTATGTTCAACTTTGATATGATATATCATTCAAATTGAGAGTATATTTCATATTTTAATACTCCCTCCGTCCCAAAATAAGTGTCTCAACTTTGTACTAGCTCTAGTACAAATTTGTACTAAGCTCAAGACACTTATTTTGGGACGAAGGGAGTATTTTATTAGGAGAATGCATGTGTGTTGCAACGGGATATAAATATTCTAGTACGATACTTTATGATTTACCTTTCCATATTAATATGATTATGTAAATAAATGTTTATTAAATTCTACACGTTCCTTATAATCCATTTTGATAAGAAGTTTGATAAGGAAATAAAAGTGGAATTGATTCATAAAATATGTAAATTAAAGTGTTCGATTATCATACGAGAAAGGTTGGACAAAGGGACGGCTAAAACAAAGGTTTTCCTATTTTGGAGTCGTACAATACCTCTTCTCTGCTCTACCACCATGATTCATGTGTCACATAACAAAAGATGGCTGCAGTTTGGCAGAGACTAAGTAGTATGACGGGTTCCATGCAACAATGGGCCCGAGTGGTCTTTGGCTCTATCCGACGACAAATTAAACAGATCAAGGCGCAGCTGCTGGAGGCAAAAAATAGAGCGGTCGCCACAGGGCTCCAGCATGAAATCCGGGATGTGGAAGAGCAACTCAGAGAGGTGTATGAGAGGGAGGAAATAATGTATAGGCAGAGATCGAGAGTGGATTGGCTTAAAGCGGGCGATCAGAATACTCAGTATTTTCAAAATAGAGCATCCCATCGGAAAAGGAAAAATACGGTAGCGGAGGGAGGATGGTACACGATGCACTGTTGATGTTGATATGCGTGAGATGGTAGCAACATTTTATGAACACTTATTCACCTCAGAGGGAACAACTGGGGCTGATGTGCTTCTCCAGAACATTGACACGGTGGTCACTGATGAGATGAATGAGGCACTCAAGGCGCCCATAGCGGATAAGGAAATTGAAACCGCGCTCTTCCAAATGGGACCGACGAAAGGACCGGGGCCGGATGGCCTCCCTGCACTTTTCTACCAACGACACTGGTCGTTGGTGAAAGAGGATGTTTGCCGAGCAGTGCGTGATCTTGTAAACGGAGTTTGTCCTCCGGATGGTTTTAACACTACTGTTATTGTTATGATACTGAAGGTAAACTCACCAGAGTTACTTTCTCAGTTCAGGCTGATAAGCCTCTGCAATGTTTTGTACAAAATAGCCACGAAGGTGTTGGCTAACAGATTGAAGGTTATACTTCCAATTCTTATCTCGGAGGAACAGAGTGCTTTCGTTCCTGGACGGCTTATCACGGATAATGTACTAGTTGCATATGAATGTGTACATGCCATTAGCAAAAGGAAGCGAAAGAAAGTTTTGTGTGCAGTGAAGCTCGATATGATGAAGGCTTACGATAGGGTGGAATGGGCGTTCATAAAGCAAATGATGGATCGTTGTGGTTTTGCTCCGGAATGGACGGAGATGATAATGAGGTGTGTGACAATGGCTAATTTCTCTGTCAAGCTAAACAGCGGATACTCGAGGAGTTCTTTCCCTTCCCGTGGGCTGCGACAAGGAGACCCGTTATCTCCATATCTCTTTCTATTTTGCGTTGAAGGTTTTTCAGCACTATTGAGGAAGGCATAACGTGATGGCAAGCTCAGAGGGGTAAGTTTTGGAGGCACTGGCCCCCATGTAACACACTTACTTTTCGCTGATGATAGCATAATTTTCTTGGAAGGATCAAGAGAAAACATGGAGACTTTGAAGGAAATTTTGCATAGATATGAAGAGGCTTCGGGACAGAAGGTAAATTTGCAGAAGTCTTCCATATTTTTTGGTAAGGGATGTCAAGAGGCCGCCAATGGGGAACTCAAATCAATTTTGGGGGTAGATTCAGAAGCTCTTAGTGAGAAGTATCTAGGACTACCAACACTGGTTGGAAGGTCAAAAGATGGCACTTTCAAATATGTTACAGAGAGCTCAAAGGTCAAGGTGAGTGGCTGGAAAGGCAGGGTCTCTCCAAGAGGGCCAGGGAAGTTCTTACCAAGTCGGGGCTCCAAGCAGTACCTACGTTCATCATGAGTTGTTTCCACCTTGCAAAGAAGACGTGCCGGAATTTGACCTCTATCTCTTCAAAATTCTGGTGGGGTGCAAAAAATGGTGAGCGGAAGGTGCAATGGATCTCATGGCAAAAAATGTGTGTAGCCAAACGAGAAGGTGGAATGGGCTTTCGAGACCGAGAAGCTTTCAATTAGGCGCTTCTTGCTAAGCAGGCGTGGAGGATCTTATAGTGCCCATCATCTTTGTGTGCAAGGGTACTCAAAGCGCGATATTTAAAGGACGACTCAATTATGTCAGCCACATGCCCGTCCTCGGCCTCGTTCATGTTCAGGAGTATATTGCATGGGAGAGATCTCTTGCGAGAGGGTACAGTGTGGCGCATTGGAGACGGATCGAAAGTCAACATCCACCACGCAAATTGGATACCCAGAAGTGGATCTTTGAGACCTTTGGGCCAAGTTTTCATACCGGGTGTGACTAAGGTGACCGAACTACTGTCTCCGGATGGGCGCAGCTGCAATCATGCTTTGCTAGATGCCATGTTCTCTTCGGGAGATGCGATGGACATCAAACAAATAGCAGTGGGAGGCACAGGAACAGAGGACTACCTGGCGTGGAACTTCACGAAGAATGGTTGTTTCACAGTCAGATCGGCCTACCACTTGAAAATGAACATCTTGAAGGCAAGAAACGGAAGGCCGGAGTCATCTAGTTCAGTTAACACGCATAAGGGATACATGGCAATGTGGGACACCAATGCGCCTGGCAAGGCAAAGATACATATGTGGAGACTACTAAGAAATGGTTTGGCTGTTGGATCGGAGCTTCACCGATGAAGGATCAAGCCAGGAGTTTTCTGTGGCGTGTGTGGAAGGGAAGAGACAATTTACCACCGGTTTTGGGATTGTCAGCACTCAAGACTCTTTTGGCAGCTGTTTCAAGCAGAGAGGGGAGTGCCCCGGGCGACCCCGCCATACCCGATGGAGTCCCAGGGTGCTGTAGCTCGCTGGTTAATTGGCTGGTTTGCTGATGCTTCCGATGAGGAGAAGGAAGGAGTGGTGCAGGGATGGGAAAAGAATCAAAGCCCCTCACGAAGTGGTTTCGGCTGTAACGGCTCATATGCAACAATGGAAGGAAGTTCATATCCAGCAAAGGATCAAAACCAGCCTCAGAAAGAGAAACAAAAATGGGAGCCGCCGGACGAGGGGTGGATCAAAATAAATTCCGATGGAGCGGTCTCGAAAGCGGGCGATAAGGGCGGTGGAGGTGCTGTTCTTAGGGATCACATGGGGCTTTCAGGCTATGTGCCATTATTTTCCCAATATTGCTGATCCAGAGTCGACAGAAATATTGGCATGCAAGCAAGCTCTTCGGCTGGCAAGAGAAATCAATGCGGAGAAGGTGCAAGTGGAGTTTGATTGTCAAGGGGTGGTGCAAAAGTTGAATCACTCAACAAGAGATTTGTCCACAGCTGGACCATGGGTGCAGGAAATAAAGTCCTTGATGCAATCTTTTTCTGAGGTATAAAGGTGG
This sequence comes from Aegilops bicornis, assembly GCA_021605145.1. Lineage (NCBI taxonomy): Eukaryota > Viridiplantae > Streptophyta > Magnoliopsida > Poales > Poaceae > Aegilops > Aegilops bicornis. Next base: position 810,384,282 of record CM038673.1, read on the forward strand.
TATGGGTTAGGCGTTCTGCGAATGTTGCCGCGCATAAGTTTGCGAAAGTAGGTGTAGGTGATGAACTCTGTAAGATTTGGATGGGGGCTCCCCCTGACTTTGTCCTGGATGTAATTTCAGATGAGATTCCGAACTTTGATCGTTGAATAAAGCGGCAATATTAACCCTAAAAAAAAGATGACTGCCAGGGCGATCGAGCTGGACGGATTATTTCACTAGGAATCGATCAAGAATCCTACTCCGCTAATGCCGGAAGGATAAGAATTCCATTAGGAGACGGGCACGCGCCCGCCGAATTATACGTGCCATCGGGCGACACGATCGATTTTTTGCCACGCCGATGGGTTTGCGATCGGGCCGCCGCCTCTGCTCGCTGCCGTCGCGTCCGCCGCCGGAGCATGGAGCTCATTGCCACCGGCGTGGGCCGGGCGGAGCCGACCACATCAGCTCGCTCTCCGATGACATGATCCTCCTCATCCTAGCGCGTCTGGGATGCGTCCGCACCGCCGTGCGCACCGGCCTTCTCTCGCGCCGGTGGCGTGGTGTCTGGTCCCGCCTCACCGACCTCACCTTCCGCGGCGTCATGCCCACGGTGATCAAAGCTGCGCTCTCCCGGTTTGAAGCTGGTACGTCCGCGGGCGCGTTGTCCCTCCTCGACATCCGCCTCCCACGCAACCCTAACGCCGACGACGCCCAGTCGCTGCTGTCCGCCGTCGCGCAGCTTTCGCCGGCCGAGCTAGTCTTCGCCTTCCCGCAGTTGTCACTTTGGGAAGAAAGAAAGGGCCCTTTCACCGACATCCACCTGCCCTGCTTTCATCGGGCCACTTCGATCGAGCTGGACATGCCGCGCTTCCTCGTCAAGGTGCCGCCGGCTGGGGAGTTCCCCGTGCTTGAGAGGCTGTCAGTCTCCGGTGGGATCGTTGAGATTGGCACCCTGGTCGCCCGCTGCCCACGTCTGCGTGTCCTCCGGGCCAAATTCCGTGGCCTGGTGCCCAAATCGGTGGCTCTAGCGCTGGGGTCGCTCAAGGCGGCGCTGCACTCGCGCCAAGCTGCAGTGTCCCTCCTCCTTGACATCTGCATCTCCGAGCTAAACTACTCACTTCTTCACAGTGCGACTGAGCTCTCGCCGGAGGAGTTCGTCTACAAATCTTGCTCAAGCTCTTACGGTACTCTTGAATTGCCAAGCTTCCACCGTGCCACCTCGGTCGAGATTGTGTGGCATGGCATGAGCTTCACGCAGATGCCGTACTCCAGCGAGTTCTTTGCGCTCGAGAGGCTGCGTCTCTCCGGCTGCACGATCGTCGATCTTGGCGAGTTCATCTCCTGCTGCCCGCGCCTACGTGTCCTCAGGGTGGATGGAGTTACGAACGACTGCCACATCATGGTCCATTCAGCGTCGCTACAGGAGCTTTTCCTCGGAACCTACAAGGAATGTCGCGGCATCGACATTGCGGCCCCAATGCTTAAGCAGTTGGCAATGGAAGTCCACGCGGGTGTGTATCTCGACGTCTCTGTCTTTGCGCCATTTGTGGAGAAGGTCTCGTGGCAGCGCTCGTATACAAGGCCGGCTCTTGTGTTTGGTTGTTGGCTCCTCCGGAGCCTCAGCATAGAGACCATGCCAGAGATGCCTTCTGGTGCCCATGTCCTATCTGTGGACATGCTGTGTGCCTCCGTGAGTCCTCCCTGCCCTTGCTCTATACTCAGTTTACTGAATTTGTTAACTCAGTTAATTAGCCGTGGCTCATTTTCCAGCAAGATCAGTCGAGTGCATGGATCGACTTTGCACAAGAGATCGGGAAGCTTCAGGTGACCGACTTCTCTGTTGCGGACTACGTCTTGAAGCAAATGGGCATGTGTATGGAGCTGCCCTGCTGCATCTCCTTCAGGCGCTTCCGGCTCATACTATTTCGAAACTACGTAAGGTCACCCTACTGAGGCTAGAGAAATCTGAGGTACTCCCTTTTCTTCTTTGCTTATATGTCTGATATAGGTAGTACTCTCTCCGTTTCTTTTTAGTCCACATATAAGGTTTGGTTAAAGTCAAGCTTTATAAAGTTTGACTAATTTTATATTAAAAAATATAAACATTCATAATATGAAACCAATATTATTAGATGCACCATGAAACGTATGTTTATACTATATAGTTTTAGTATTGTAGATGTTCATATTTATATAAATTTGGTCAAACTTTGTGCAGTTTGACTTTGACTAAATCTTATATGCGGAGTAAAAAGAAACGGAGGAAATACTAACCCAATACAGTTTTTACTACTACTATATGTAGCATTGAGATGTCTCGGTTGTTGAGCCAAATGTGTGGTGCAAGCACACGAAATATTTTACATTGTAACACTTTCTATTAATTTGTTTTAGGTGGCAGCTGGTGCATGTATAGTCAATTGCCCATCCGATGAAACCGGGAACTGGAGAAGCCAAAGTATCCCCCTGAATCATTTGGAGGAAGTGGAAATCCGAGGCTTTAGAGGAGAGGATCATTGCTTTGACTTTTTCAATTTTATATTGAGGTGTGCACCGATGCTAAAAAAAGTGACCATAAAATTGGGGAATAAGATCATAGCATATGCCCATGGAGGTTGCACTAAGAAAATCTACAATATTTCTTTAGCTAATCCTTCCCTAGATTTCTATGTTTATCGAAGTTGTGGTATGGTGGTCATGCATCCATGTTAACCATGCTCCTAGATGTAGCAACATGCATTTTTTTTCTTTATGAATGGGATGCAAATGTAACTACAATTGCTATGTTGAAACCTATATCGATGCTTATACACTATGAACATGTTATTACCTATAAATATTTTGATGAGAGACTTTGTCGGCGTCTTTCATGATTTATTTTATCAGGGTATCTATTTAGCCGAAAATTCAGCACAAGAGAAGGCACCATGTTATTTATTTACATCTTTACCATGCTCCTAGACTTGACATGACTCTTTTTCTTGTGTGTGGGCGATGCAAGTCACAACTATAATTGTTATCGCTGTGTGGCATATAAATACTTTGTTGTGAGACTATTTATTTTCTTGGCCGGTCACTTCTATTAATTATTTTGAATGGGGCATGTCATTCAAAAACTCTAGGGTTTCACTTTTGAGAATTTGTATATGGGCTATAAACTTTTGTTGTAATATACTTGCATGCCTTCCACATTTATGCAGCTAATGCCGACATGTGACTGTAACAATGTACGACAATGGAAGCGAAGGCAAGGGTCACCATGACAGTGATACCAAGCGGCTAAAGCAATGGAAACGACTGTGCCGCTAAACTCCTCTCCTTTGGCTATGCAAGCTCCTTTGTTTCTCTGGTCGAGCACGTCTCGGTACAAAGGGTTGTGAACGGTGCGTGCTAACCCAATGCACCACTCTGCTCCACCTTAGAAGCGCCTGAAAGAATACGTCTAGGACTTGACACCTAGTAATTTGAACAACTCAACAATACTAGTGATGATGCAAAACCTTATTATACATCAAACACCTTCATAAAGTCTGATGTAATTTACAGGGGCGACTAGACTACGGGTTCGAAGTTTTTCCGAAAAGAATGTTGAAACCCCCGGCTTCTGCATCATTCTGATACACATAGCCATTTTGTTGAAGTCGATGTAAATCATTAACAAGCAGAGTACATAACATAGTTAACCCCAATGGTTTCTTACGCATCCCCTGTCGACTATGGGTTTGAAGTAATAGTAGATCTCTTAGTTTCTTATATACGAATACAGTGGTAGTAAATTATATTTGAACCAAAAGGTCCATACCGCCCTCTGGTTCGCTCCTGTTCGCTTCTTCTAACTAAATAAATCTGCATCGATCGAAGTCAATCCTGTTAAGTAGCTAAGCAAACTTCAACAAGGTCAGACACCAATAGTAATAGTGTTAGATTAATTCTTGAGGTTCCATCAAGACTAGCGAATCGATTAATTGGCATTCCATTCATATCGTGGAGCTGCCTTCATCAATCGTTGACCAATATGACTAGTGTTAGCCAACCGTAATTCTTTTGACTAACTACTGTGGAGCAAAGTCCCACGGTCTCTAATTCCAAACAGGGACAAATCCCAAATACAAAATTCAACAGTCCAGTAGAGGTGGAGGGAGATAGAGCTATTCAATCTTAATAAATAGAAAACTTACCTATCACCTAATGAAGGTTAGCAATTGAGGTTACAAGCTTAGGTTAGCAACTAACCAACTTACCAAGATACAAAGGAAGGAGGCCGTCGCCACGGGCGCATCTCAGCGATTGGTCCCAACTATGTTTTCAACCAATAAATCAGCATCTGAATCCCGGCCATGGAATCACTGCCACACAAGACCAACATCGGCCGAGATGTGGACCGAATCAACATGTTCCCTGACAAACTCCTCGAAATCCTTGAGTGCCTTGACGTGCACGAGGCGTTCCGCGCTGGCACTCTCGACGCGATGGCGTGACCTCCCGTACCAGCTATCGCGCCTGCAGCCCTACACCTCGACGTCGATCACTTCCAAGACACCACGCCAAGGTTGTCAGCAATTTTGAATCGGATCGGAGCTTTGATGGTAGGATCACAAATCGTAGAATCTTCACTATCAGGATTGTAGAAACATAGATTATGTGAACGACGACGATCACATTGACCTTGGAACCATTTCTGACGTGCATCATCACATCGACCTTTAATCCGTAGCCCATGTTTCGAGTTGCAAATATGAGCAACAGAACCAGTATCAAATACCTAGGTGCTACTACGAGCATTAGTAAGGTACACATCAAAAACATGTATATCAAATATACCTTTCACTTTGCCATCCTTCTTATCCGCCAAATACATGGGGCAGTTCCGCTTCCAGTGACCAGTCGCTTTGCAGCAGAAGCACTCAGTTTCAGACTTAGGTCCAGACTTGGGTTTCTTCCCAGGAGCAGCAACTTGCTTGCTATTCTTCTTGAAGTTCCCCTTATTATCTTTGCCCTTTTTTTTAAACTAGTGGTTTTGTTAACCATCAACACTTGATGCTTCTTCTTGATTTCTACCTCCGCAACCTTAAGCATTGCGAAGAGCTCGGGAATTGTCTTTTCCATCCCTTGCATATTATAGATCATCACGAAGCCTTTATAGCTTGGTGGCAGTGATTGAAGAACTCTGTTAATAACACTATCATCCGGAAGATTAACTCCTAGTTGAGTACAGTGGTTATGGTACCGAGACATTCTGAGTATGTGTTAACTGACAGAACTGTTCTCCTCCATCTTACAGCTATAGAACTTGTTGGAGATTTCATATCTCTCAACTCGTGCATTTGCTTGAAATATTAACTTCAACTCCTGGAACATCTCATATGCCCCATGATGTTCAAAAACGTCTTTGAAGTCCTGATTCTAAGCCGTAAAGCATGGCACACTGAACTATCAAGTAGTCATCAGATTTAGCTTGCCATACGTTCATAACATCCGAAGTTGCTCCTGCAGCAGGCCTTGCACCTAGAGGTGCTTCAAGGACGTAATTCTTCTGTGCAGCAATGAGGATAATCCTCAAGTTACGGATCCAGTCCGTGTAGTTGCTACCATCATCTTTCAACTTAACTTCTCGAAACACATTAAAATTCAAGGGAACGGTAGCATGGGCCATTGATCTACAACATAGATATGCAAAAACTATCAGGACTAAGTTCATGATAAATTTAAGTTCAATTAATCAAATTACTTAAGAACTCCCACTTAGATAGAGATCACTCGTGTCATCTAAATGATCACGTGATCCATATCAACTAAACCATGTCCGATCATCATGTGAGATGGAGTAGTTTTCAATGGTGAACATCTCTATGGTGATCATATCTACTATATGATTCATGTTCGACCTTTCGGTCTCAGTGTTCCAAGGCCATGTCTGTACATGCTAGGCTCATCAAGTTTAACCTGAGTATTCTGCACATGCAAAACTGTCTTGCACCCGTTGTATGTGAACGTAGAGCTTATCACATCCGATCATCACGTGGTGTCTCGGCACGACGAACTGTTGCAACGGTGCATACTCAGGGAGAACACTTATACCTTTAAATTTTAGTGAGGAGTCATCTTATGCTACCGCCGTACTAAGCAAAATAATTTGCATAAAAAGATAAACATCACATGAAATCAAAATATGTGACATGATATGGCCATCATCATCTTGTGCCTTTGATCTCCATCTCCAAAGCACCGTCATGATCTCCATCGTCACCGGCTTGACACCTTGATCTCCATCGTAGCGTCGTTGTCGTCTCGCCAACTATTGCTTCTACAACTATCGCTAACGCATAGTGATAAAGTAAAGCAATTACATGGCGATTGCATTTCATACAATAAAGCAACAACCATAAGGCTCCTGCCAGTTGCCGATAACTTTTACAAAACATGACCATCTCATACAATAATGTATGTCACATCATGTCTTGACCATATCACATCACAACATGCCCTGCAAAAACAAGTTAGACGTCCTTTACTTTGTTGTTGCAAGTTTTACGTGGCTGCTACGGGCTTCTAGCAAGAACCGTTCTTACCTACGCATCAAAACCACAATGATGTTTTGTCAACTGTGTTGTTTTAACCTTCAAGAAGGACCGGCCGTAGTCAAATTCGATTCAACTAAAGTTAAAGAAACAGACACCTGCCGGCCACCTTTATGCAAAACAAGTTGCATGTCTGTCGGTGGAACCGGTCTCATGAACGTGGTCATGTAAGGTTGGTCCGGGCTGCTTCATCCAACAATACCTCCGAATCAAAATGAGACGGTGGTAAGAAGTATGACTATTATTGCCCACAACTCTTTGTATTCTGCTCGTGCATATCATCTACGCATAGACCTGACTCCGATGCCACTGTTGGGGAACGTAGCATTCAATTTCAAAAAAATTCCTACGATCACACAAGATCTATCTAGGAGATGCATAGCAACGAGAGGGTGAGAGTGTGTCCACGTACCCTCATAGACCGAAAGCGGAAGCGGAAGCTTAACGTGGTTGATGTAGTCGAACGTCTTCGCGATCCAACCGATCAAGCACCGAACGTACGGCACCTCCGAGTTCTGCACACGTTCAGCTCGATGACGTCCCTCGAACTCTTGATCCAGCAAAGTGTCGAGGGAGAGTTTCGTCAGCACCAGGCGTGGTGACGGTGATGGTGATGTGATCCGCGCAGGGCTTCGCCTAAGCACTACGACAATATGACCGGACGAGTAAACTGTGGAGGGGGGCACCGCACACGGCTAAGAGAACAATTGATGTGCTTTGGGGTGCCCCCTACCCCCATACATAAAGGAAGAGGGGAGGAGGCCGCCGGCCCTAGGGGGCACTCCATGGGGGGCAAACCGACTAGGACTCCTAGTCCAAGTCGGCCCCCCCTTCCTTCTCTTGGAGGTGGAAAGGGGGAAGGAGAGGGAGAGGGGGAGAGGAAAGGTGGGGGGCGCCCCCTTCCCCTTGTCCAATTTGGACTGCCCATGGGGGGCACCCCTTGTGGGCTGCCCTCTCTCTCCCCTATGGCCCATAGTGGCCCATTACTTTCCCCGGGGGGTTCCGGTAACCCCTCGGTACTCCGATAAATATCTGAAACACTCTGAAACCATTCCGGTGTCCAAATACTATCGTCCAATATATCAAACTTTACCTCTCGACCATTCGAGACTCCTCATCATGTCTATGACCTCATCCGGGACTCTAAACAATCTCCGGTCCCCCAAAACACATAACTCATAATACAAATCGTCATCGAATGTTAAGCGTGCGGACCCTACGGGTTCGAGAACTATGTAGACATGACTGAGACACATCTCTGATCAATAACTAACAGCGAAACCTGGATGCTCATATTGGTTCCTACATATTCTACGAAGATCTTTATCGGTCAAACGGCAATGAAAACATACGTCATTCCCTTTGTCATCGGTATGTTACTTGCCCGAGATTCGATCATTGGTATCTTCATACCTAGTTCAATCTCGTTACCGGCAAGTCTCTTTACTCGTTCCGTAATGCATCATCCCGCAACTAACTCATTAGTCACATCGCTCGCAAGGCTCATCATGATGTGCATTACCGAGAGGGCCTAGAGATACCTCTCCGATACTCGGAGTTGACAAATCCTAATCTCGATCTATGCCAACCCAACAAACTTCTTTGGAAACACCTATAGAGCATCTTTATAATCACCCAGTTACGTTGTGACGTTTGATAGCACAAAAGGTGCTCCTCCGGTATTCGGGAGTTGCATAATCTCATAGTCAAAGGAATGAAGAAAGCAATGGCAATAAAACTTAATGATCATTATGCTAAGCTAACGGATGGGTCTTGTTCATCACATCATTCTCCTAATGATGTGATCCCGTTCATCAAATGACAACACATGTCTATGGTTAGAAAACTTAACCATCTTTGATTAACGAGCTAGTCAAGTAGAGGCATACTAGGGACACTTTGTTTTGTCTATATATTCACACATGTATAAAGTTTCCGGTTAATACAATTGTAGTATGAATAATAACCATTTATCATGATATAAGTAAATATAAATAACAACTTTATTATTGCCTCTAGGGCATATTTCCTTCAAGGACCGGGATCCACCGTGCCGCCATGGTCCTAAGGCCAACAGATACAAGGCGGAGCGATGACAGCGCCGGCGGGAGGCAGAGGAACCCTATGCTTTTCTTAGGGAAGGAGGCGGCTGTGTGAAAGATGTACTTCCCTAATGTAGATTTGTTTTGACTATAACGGTGTACCTAAAACACTGATACTCTTAACATATTGGCAAAAGGAGCTTACAACTGGTATTTTCAACCCACGAGTAAGTAAACTCCCGCTACTGGTAGATATATGTGTCAGACGCTAGTATTTTCGGGTCACGATTATTCTCGGGTATTACTAGTTTTTCCTTTTTTCGATAAAAGGCGCTTTTATTATCTCAAAATGTAGCATCAAGCTGATACAAAGTATTTAGAGTAACTAGTTTTTCCTTTTGGATGTCTCTCATCTCTCTTCCTTTTTGCCGCATTTTAGGGATTTGAGGACATTGTGGCATCCATTTATGAATTCCTTCAACTCTAGGTGACTGCATATAATTAGTTCTACTCCCTTCATCCATCCGTATAGGGCGTAATGCATTTTTCAAGATTGCCTTTAACTATTGATAAGATTAATTGTACATGAGATGTATAATGTGCAAATTATATCATTGGAAGCTCCATCCACGTATGAATTCGACTGTATGATTTATATAATTTGCATGTCATATATTATTGCTCTAACATTTGCTCAAAGTTAGCCTCGAAAAATGTGTTAGGCCCTATATAGATGGATAGAGTGAGTATATTCTTATGGTAGGCCCAATTTTGTTTGTCAACAACACGGGCCCACTAGCTTTGCTCCATGACTTTAGGTTGACTTCCGCGGATCCGCGCTCTTCATAATCATGTTCCTTCAGTTCCTTTGATTTGTTTCATGCTTTGTCTGGTAATCCGTGGTGATGGTGGTGGTGGTGGGGGTATCATGGGATTATGGGGTCTATGAAGCCTACTGGGCTAGCGTAGAGGGATCCGCATGCCCAATGATTGAAATTCTAATGTTTTGGTGGTTGGCTTGGGGTAGTCAAATAGTTCGGCAAAAGGTAAGTGTGAGAATCAAACATCTTGGAGCGAGGTGAATTGGAGTTTGGGCTGCAATGAGCCCAGATGTCTGTAATTAAGGAAAAAACTAAATAAAAGCGCACTTAAAGTTTTGCATTTTGTTTAAAATAGATATTTATTTATTTTGTAAATTTTATTAGGATATACTTAACATTTGAGGTAAATAATAAGACAAACTTGTGAATCTGTAATAGTCTCTCCGTTCCATTTTATAAGACGTTTTGGACAGCTGACATTGAGTTGTTTTGTGCTCTGTCTGAATTATCTAAACGTCTTATAAAACAGAATCGAAAACACTAACGCGCACACACACGGATCCTGGTCCAACCAATTCTGCATGAATCTTGGCGCGTTCTAGCAGTTTTTGTGTGCCACGTAGGACTAAGTTGGTGTGTGGGCATTCATCCGGTCGCCCACACGTCATTTTTCACCACACGGGAGGCTGGTGTGTGGGCGTTTAGCAATTCGCCCACACACCAGTTTTCACGCACGCAGAGAGGGCTGGTGTGTGGGTGTTTATCACTTCGCCCACACCCAAAGCTGGGAGTTGCCATGTGTTTCTGCAGGGTACATGGCAACTGTCCTAGCTTTGCTTGTAAGCAGATGGCAACTCTATTTCACCCGAGTTGCCATGTGTTTTGCATGATACATGGCAACTGCCATAGCGTGCACGTAAGCAGATGGCAACTCTTTCTCTTTACATGGCAACTGCCCTAGCGTGCTTGTGAGCACATGGCAACTCTCTCTTTTTATCCGAACATGTTTTTTTGCCATGCCTTTTTTGTAGTGCTACATGGCAACTGCCTAATGTTAGTGGGTGGCAACTCCTAAAATTTTGAAATCATGGCAACTGCAGTAGACCAGACCATACATGGCAACTGCAGTTGAGCAACCATGGCAACTGTAGTTGTCCGACATGGCAACCGAAGTTCAGCGACATGGCAACTACAGTTAAACGAACATGGACGAGGGTCTGGACCATGGCAACTGCGGGACGCGCGGTGACTGTCACGCGGGGCGTGCGGGACCACGAGGTACGGGGCCTGACGTACTGGGCGTGTGGGCGTTATCTATTTCGCCCACACGCACGCGTGTGAGAGGGATCGGGAGGGGAAAAAGAGGTGTGTGGGTATTACTTGTTTTCCCACACGTAGATGTGTGGGCTGTTCCTCTTATACACCACAGAAAATGTGTGGGCAGACCCCATAACGCCCACACGTGTGGCACTTATCGGCGTCCAAGAGAATAGAGGGAGTAGCAAACATTGTGTTTGTTATTTTCTTATGTCTGAATATTTGTATTTTTTACTACTAATATATAGGAAGGTGCATTACATGAAAATTTGCAGGTAATCACATCTATGTGTAGATGCCAAATCTTTTGTTGAACCCTTTTACACTTCAATAAATTTTTTCTGACCTATACACTTATATAAAAGGCTATCATTCATACTTATTACTCCCTCCGTTCCTTGATATAAGGTGTATAATTTTTTGAGAAAAAGTTCAAAATATAAGGTTTATTGCGTTGCACCACTTGTTTGGCTAACTTCTTTAGGGATTCGATTACATTTCCTTATATCATGCTAGCTCCTCTATTTTCTCATGTCAATTAGTCAGATGTAATCTCGCCCAAAACTTGTGAAATTTTCCCTCCACGTCCATTCTTTAATTTTCGTGCCAAAAACTATACACCTTATATATAGGAACAGAGGGAGTAGTATTTTTTGAAATATATGTATCGTGTTTTTTTATGAAACTTATTGGAAAGTTTAATGTTGTAGTACTAGTCATGCCATAGTTGTAGTCTTGCAAAATAAACCTGACAGAAAATGAGAGAGCAACTCGAGAGTGTGTTGGTGATCTACCTACCTACCTACCTACTCCAAATCCAAATGAATGTCATTTATTCCATCCATAAGAAAAGAGTTGAGTTTGGGACGACTGAGCTCCATCTGCCTCCTCCCCCTTCTCCTCTCTTCCCATTCCAGCCGCCAGTCGAATCCTCACTCGCTGATAAGTACTCCCTCCGTTTTGAAATAGATAACCCAATTTTGTATTAACTTTAGTACATACAAAGTTGGATCATCTATTTTAGAACTGAGGGAGTAGTAGTAGAGCACAAATCTAGTCCAACTCCAATCCAATGCTCCAGCGATCCAAGCTAATCATGCTTCCCAGCCACTAGCAGCACCACGCCGGAGGTGGATTGGATCCAATCCAAGAGGAGGAGGAGGCGGCGGCGGGAGTTGGATCCATCCATCCATCTGGCCGCGCGGTGGAGGTCCCGTCCAGATCCACGCCGGAGGTGGGAGGCCGCGGCTTCGGGCGCATCTCGGCGATTGGTTCGAGCTCAGGGTGGACACGGTCCGGGCCGGTCCGGGCCCTGACCGAGCCGCTGTTTTGACCGGCCGCCGGCGAGCCGGACCGGACCGGACCGACCAGCTGGCCGGTCTTGATTTCAGGGACCGGACCGCTGGCGCTCAAGCCCGGGCCGGACCGAGAGGACCGGCCGTGGTCACCACCGTTGAGGGTAGAGCACGGACGGGGGCTTGCCGGACAGACCAGGAAGAGGGACAGGGGACTCCGTGGTCGAGATCGGCGATGATGCACACCGGCAGAGACGAGATGTGGCGGCGCGCACGACTGTTAGCCATGAACCCGTGCATTTTCTTCCTTAGCAGTTTTTTCTCTTGCATGCAAGTAATGTAATGGGTGCATGAGCCCACGATTGGCTGCCTGCGGGCCTTGCCGTGATTATTGGAACAAATTTGACGTGGAGTTAATCATGGGATGGCGCCATAATTATCGGATCGAACCATGTTTCCCACTTTCCCTCGTTCTTTCTGTTTTAAGCAGTGCTATATATATATTTCAACGAACAATTTTGATGTAAACTTTATGGACGTAGTTGAATTTGATTGCAGTTCCCTAAAATCGTGGGGCTGTCACAATCCAAACAAAACTTGCGCGTACAGATTTGGTAAAGCCTATGTAGGAATAGATGTGTCCTTCAGCTTTCTGTTCGATTGAATAAAGGGAAACATCAGTGTGGGATGGCGCGTGATAATCGGATCAAACTGTTGAGTCGTGAGTAAAAGGAAACGGCAGCGTGGAGTAAACCGTGGGATGGTGCCGTGATTATCGGATCTAATCCCATTTCTCTCGTTCTTTCTCTTTTCTGTTTAACTGAATAACAGCGCGTGACCTGAGTCTTCTTCTACCTCTTGCCCCTGTCTTTGTGTCAATTGACAGAGTTACACTTGACCCCGCTGAACAAGCGCCGGGGCGGGGCATGGACGGGGCGTCGCCGGCGGCTGCAATGTCAAGGAACAATCTGCAGCCTCGGTCCGCTCGGTCGGACCGGTTAAAGACCGGACCGGACCGAGTGAATTTCGGGCTGAAATTTAGTAACCGGACCGGCCAATTTCTTCATCGGGCCAGGACCGATCGGTCCGGTCCAGAACGGGCCACGAGCGGGCCGAAAAGCCCGCTCGCTCCGTCCAGCCTGAGTTCGAGCTAGGGTTTCAATCCATCAATCCCGCCCATGGACATGGAGTCGCCGCCCCTCAAGCTCAGCGTCGCCCGAGATGAGGACAGGATCAGCGCGCTCCCCGACCAACTCCTCCCCCGAATCCTCCAGCGCCTCGACCTGCCCGAGGCGGTCCGCGCTGGCGGCACCTCCCTCACCAGCTCCCGGTCCTGATATTCCAGATCCACCACTTCCGCGGCGCCACTCCGGTCCAGACCATGGACGCGTTCACTGCCGCTTTGCTCTCCGTGTCCGTGTGTGCTCCGGCCGAGCGCAGCTGTGAATGCCAGCACAGCCGCGCCATCAATGTCATCGGCCTATGCTTCTACCTGTCGGCCCCTCACCTGAGCTCCATCGGCAGCGCCGTCGATGGTGTCGTCAGCCGTGGCAAGACAAAACGCATCGAATTTCGAATATCCCCGCCACCCGCGGACAACACTGCCCTGCAGCTCACCGATCGAGTTTGGGCAGCAATTCATGTCCTTCTTCCGCGCCTACCAGGTCACCTTCCGGTGGCTCACGAGGTTACGCCTCAAGAGCCTTGCATTCGGGGACTCCGACATCACCGACCTCATTAGGGCTTGCGATAAGCTCAGGTTTTTCAACACGAGATTCTGCAGACTGGTTAATCATGCCTCTGCGCTAATGATTGACACCCCGTGTTCTGGGCTCCAGGAGCTTGAGTTTATGCACTTTCTGTGCAAGGAGATTGAGCTCATCTGCTTCCCCAAGCTAAGGACAGTGTTGTGCCATTCTTGGTTCTACAAGAACACTCCGCTGCGCCTTGCTACGTTCCAGAGCTTCGCAAAATCAGCCTCGATTGTGAGGCCAAGGTGTGGCCGATGCCATTCCTGCTGAGTGAGTGCTTGTCAAGCAGTGCAATGAACCTGTTGAAATTGCATCTCAATTTTCGCCACAAAATGGTAAAACTAATTTCTACGGACCATATAAATTTCTTCTGCACACATTTTTTTTTTAAAGGAGGATGATCCCCGGCCTCTGCATCTGAGAGATGCATACGGCCACTTTATTGATTATTCTCGGGGACCTTACAAAGTACTACAACAATATGCCTGAATCCGTCATCTTGGCAACATATGCGTTTACTCCTATCCATATGATGAAGGGGTGCTACCTCGGCCACATACCCGGACTACTCACCTAAACCTATCATCAAAAAGCCAGAAGCCCCAGCCGAGCCACATACCGGGTCTGGGGCATAAACTGGTCTGACGCACTCACATGTGTCGTCGTCGCCATCTTCAGAGCAGATATTGAGGCTTCTACCTTGTCAGGCCACTCCGCCATCGACGCCACCTTGACACCAGACAACTACCTCCACTTGCGCGAGTCCATCACCGCGCATCGGGCGCCGAGTCTCCACTGCACCACGCCGCCGAGATTCGCCGTCATCAATGTGAAGGATGAAGTACCGCTCCACCAAAAAAGGCGCCCGCTGGTCCCTCGATCCCGTGTACGCCTCCAAGAATGACGCCCCCAAGGAGGAAATGACACTAACGTGCCGCCGTCATCCGATCAACTGATCTAGGGTTTTCCTCGGAGGTAGCGGATAGAGGTCTAGAGCTTCTCACGGTGATGCCTTCAAGAAGGTAATGACACCTCAGGGTGCCACCAACGCCGGTCTTGGCATCAAGCCGAGCACAAGGTTTTCATCCGGATCCGCTCGAAGAACCTCCATAACGTATTGTGTGCACGGGTCGCCGCCGATCTGAGCCGCCGCACATGGAGCAGGCCGCACCGGCCAGATCAGATCTGTCCGAAGGGCACAACCCGCATGGTGCCGACCCAACCACCAGGCCCTCCATGCCGCCACCGCCGATCCGAGGTCAGATGGTGTGTCGCCGCAGACCCGGCCGCCGCCGCCGAACGCCGCCACGCAGCCCGAGGCATAGCCGGCTGCCGCACCCCACCATCGCCGCCCTTGGCCGAGGCAGCCGCCGCGCCGCCGCCAGGCCAGATCAGCCGTGCCACCCACGCCGCGGGGCTCCGCACCGCCCGCACGGCGCAGGCAAGAGGGAAGACCCCCGCCACCGCCATCAGCCCCGGGCTATAGCCGGCGGCGGCCTTCGGCGGCGGCGGAGGGAGGGGAGGACGGATGGGGACCCCCGGCGGCTACGGTTTTAGATCTTCTGCACACATATTATATGTTCTTCTTCTTTATTAATTTCAGCTGTGTATTTGTGTTCCTCTTCTTGGTGCAGATATGGATTCAGCCGGAACATCCGAAGCAGCTCACCGCTATATTCGGAAATCTGTCCGATGTGTCCCTTTCTGGTATCTTCCATGAGTGTGATCTGAGCTGGATCCTATTTATCCTTGAAGCTGCACCTGCCCTGCAGAAGTTCACAGTAAGCATGTTATTCTTCCTTCTTTTGATTTTAATCCACATCTTAGCCTGGATACGACTCTGTCTAGTGTGACAGGTTTCCGAATATTCAGCATTAACAACATACCACCAACTTAATCTGATTTTTGATCATTCACAGACTCTAATCCATCACAAACTTTAGAAGTAGTGTGTACAGGCTGCATAGTAATTGGGATATATGGAACACATGGATTGCATTGCATACGAATGATAATTTAATGCAAACGCAAGTTCTGACGTTCCATTTGAATTTTGCAAAAAGGCAATGTCCATGCAAGACAAAAACAAAATCATGCTGGAGCGTACCTCGTTTTAGAGTTATCCGAAGCATATTCGCGTGTCTTACTTTGCCTAGGATTTAATTCATGCAAGTTACTTTCAAAAACTCTACGCGGGCCTAAACTTTGATAATAGTACTGATGGTGTTGCAAATTTTTAATGGAAGATATATTTAATTTCAATTGTTACTACATTATCCTGCATGGGTTTGTGTCAGGTTTAATTAACTTGCGCCTTTTATTTTCTGTGTCCTGCATGAAGTTATCTCGAACTCGACATTCATGTGCCGAAACGCCCGAGGACAGTGTGGAGAAGACAAACGTGGTGTGGGGACCATCCAAGGGTTTCAAGCACTTCAACTTGAAGAGGCTGGGGGTTCAAGGGTTTGAAGAGGAAGACAAGGTGACAAACTATATAAGGCTAGTCATGGAACGAGATGTGGGGCTGAAGAGAATCGTGCTGCGTCGTGAACTCCCATGTGAGAGCTGCCACGACTTTGAAAGAATATCCCAGGTGGATGAAGCTAGAAGGCGTCGGGTTAAGGAGCGACTCACCCAGGGATCCTCCTCATCTGTGGAGATAATAGTCCAGCAGATACGGTGAAGGAATGATGAGTCTCATAGCGCTCACACGCTCGCAACAGCTAGAGTGATGACTCCGTATGATGCCTGTCCAGTCGTAGTTTTAACTTCTAGAGTAGTTATTAATTGCTTGAAAATACATGGTTGTGTGGACCTCGCAATGTAGTAGCTAAATTATGATGTGTACTGCAATCTGGATGCATGATTTTCCCTTCTGATTTACTGAGAAACTGCCTGCGTATTGTATGCTGTGTTGTTTACCTGCTCAGGTTGCTGGGGAAGTTTGCTGGAGTACCTGATGAATTTGTCTAGTAATGTGACTGAAGCAATGGAAGCGAGGTTGGCCTTTTTATATCTGATGGCAGTGTGGAGAATATATTTGTGCACCTTTTCTAGAAATTCCCTGCTGGATGCTGATTTCAGCCAGGAGCGTGTCATTTGGAGAATATATTTTGGCCTTCAGAGTTTTCAAATTAATTGAGTTCTGCTCTTTTATGTCTGACCGGAAGACTATCCAATGCTCACCGAAAATGGCAGGCAGGAGACGGGGTAGCATGCATTTGACAGTAATCCACAGGGGTTTCGGCGGCTTCAACTGTGCCTTCAGAGTCTAGATGCGCCCACTCATATAAATGTCTGCACTTTGCAAATAACAAGAATAATGCCAACGTCTTGTTGATATTTGTCCATGTCTTTTTAGCCTTTCTTTGAACGTTCTCATATTATTGCTACCAACATCAATATACCAGATATTTTAAAATAGCACAAAGATACTATTGACCAGACTTCTGAAACAATTCATCTAAATATTGCTTTGTGATTCTTTGCTCAAATGGTCTTTTAATCCATAACAATAAAACTATTGAAGTACAGTATGGTATGGACTTCCGGTAAGAATTTATCAGTTTTGAATTCAAATTTCAGACATGCACTTATATTCCAAGCTATCATTCTCAATTTTCAAATCTCTTCCTGTTCAAAGTAAGCAAGCATTTGTTCTCTCTCTTTATGTTCAACACCAATGGCTATGTATATATTGATATTGCAATGTAATTGAAGTTATGCCTCCCAATGTTTTTTACAGTAAACAAGGGCATCAGATCTATGGTAGACATGGAGGTGGCGACAAGCAGCAGCATGCTGGCAGTCACTGTGGAGAAGCTACCGCTGTTCATCTTGCTTATGTTACCTACGTATCTGATTGAGGCCGGGGCATCTATCGAGGTATCTCTCAAGATTTGAGTTAACAAGATGTGATTCTAATCTTAGTTAAGTTAGAATTGTTGAACATGTGTACATGTATGTAGGTATGGGTTTTGTATGCCGCACCTGTAGTGTCTCTCTTTCTCCGTATTTACTTGTATCTTGGGAGACAAGACACCGGTCGCACCCTTTGTACCTATATATGTGCCTAGTGCACGATCAATCAATTATCGATGCACCAAATCATTCTCTACATGGTATCTATCGCAAGTCGATCCTCCCGCTTTCGCTAACCCTAGCCCTAGCCGCCGCCGCCTCGGGGCGTCGCCGCGCGCGCCCTCCCGCCGCACCGCCCTCCTGCCGCGCCGCCTCTCTCCTCCCTGCCGCCCCTTCCCAACCCCGCCACGCCGCCCCCTTCACCACCTCTTCGCCGCCATGTCGTCCAACGCCTCCACCTACTCCAACCCCTTCGCCGCCGACCCTGCTGAAATCCGCGACATCAACGTCCACGCACGCGTTCCCGTCGTCCTCGACGCCTCCAACTCCACGTACTTCGCGTGGAAGACTTACTTCACGCTGCTCTTCCGCAAGAACAACCTCGTGGATCATGTGGATGGCACCGTTGACTCCCTCGCCATGGTGGATGACGCCGAGTGGACCGCGATCGACGCCACCATCATCCGATGGTTCTTCACCACCATCTCCAAGGACTTGTTCCACACGGTCGTGAGCGTCGGCGACGATGCCCGTGCCTTGTGGGTCAAGCTGAACGGCCTCTTCACCGACGACAAGCTTCAACGTCTTGTTCTTTTGCAGCAGGAATTTTTTGACTGTGACCAGGATGAACAATCTATTGATGACTACTGCCGCCGCCTCAAGACGTTGGCGGATGAGCTCCGCGACATTGGCGCCCAAGTTGATGACAACCTCCTCCTCAGCACGCTCACCGCCAGCCTTAACGAGGACTTCGGCAACACCGCCTCCAACCTCACCATGATGCCGGAGCCCTCCTTCCCCAAGTTCATGGCGTACTTGCGATTGAAGGAGCGCCGGATGAAGGGGGTCAAGAAGCGCGTGCAGCATCACGCCCTCGCTGCCGGCACCTCCCGTGACGCCCCACCACCGGCCACCCCACCAGCGCCGCGCCAGCAGCCGCCGTCCCCCGCGCCTCCGGTACTTCCCTGCCGCCCGTGCCCCGCCCCTCCGCTGCCCCCAGCAGCCTGGTGGCGGGCGCCCGCGGCAACCGCCACAGGCGGCCGCAAGCGACAACAGGCGTCGAGGGGCTCGTCAGCCGCAGCAGCAGGTCAACCCTCCGTGGACGTACGGCACCAACCTGTGGACCGGTGTTGTCCACGCGTACTCGATGCCGGTCCCTCGGGCTCCCGCTCCGGGCATCCTTGGGCCTCGTTCGGTGAGCCACCAGGCCCTCCTCGCCGCGCAGAACGCCGCTCCCTACAGCGGCTACGGTGCCGCACCTCCGTCCGTGCCTGCCTACGGCACCGCTGCCGCGCCGGCCTACGGCGGGTTTTACCCTCCTCAGGTGCCGCCGCCGTGGGACCCGGCCCTTCTCGCCGCCCTGCACTCCTCCCCGTCACTGAGTTCCTACGATGGCGGCGGTGACTGGTGATGAAGTCATATACCTAGGGTAGGGTCATGGACCTGTCCTAGATGCCCTCCCCAAAGACATCTCTTGAAGAAAACACCTTTCAGTCGACCTGGAAGGATTCCACTCGACGGACCTGAAGACACTCGACCATCAGCTAATCACTCGACCGCCAGAAGATCTACAGTCAGTCTGCACACAAACGGTCGGTCATTAAGTGGCTTTATGGTCATCATAACACTTTATGTGGGACGTTACCAGTAACTCCCTATCTTAATGTTCCTTAATCCCTGCATAACTGAGGGCTGGAGGGGTCTGGCAAACTCTATATAAGCCATCCCCCTCCTCAGTGTAAAGGGTTCGCACCCCTGTAACTCATACGCACATAATACAGTCGACCGCCTCCGGGCTCCGAGACGTAGGGCTGTTACTTTCTCCGAGAAGGGCCTGAACTCGTAAACATCTTGCGTATACAACTACTCCACAGCTAGGATCTTGCCTCTCCATACCTACCCCCCATTCTACTATCAGACTTAGAACCACGACAGTTGGCGCCCACCGTGGGGCAGGTGTCTTAGCGACTTGTTGGAGAAGTTGCAGGTTTTCCGATCCCCTTCATCATGGTTTCAGGTGGAGTTTTGGTTGAGGGCCGCGAGATCCGTCTCGGCGCGCTCACATTCATCGCCGACGACTCCGCTTGGCTGCAGGAGGCTCCACTCGACGTCGACGCACTCCCCGTCCACGGGGCAACGCACTTTCGCGCGTGCGTCCGCGGTGTCCTCCTGCGGCAGCCGTCGACCCAGTATCGGTCGGCTCCTGTGCTGTCCTCCCTCCCAGTCTCGCGCCGGTGCAAGCGCTCCGATAGGTCGAGACTTCAGCGGTGGGTGAGGCACGCGGTGGCCCGCCAGTCGGCCACTCCCCAAGTCGCGGCAATCGAGCCCGATGAATCTCTCTACAGCCTGTTCGATCTGTCGACTGGCTCCGTAGAGACTGCATCCGAGTGCGACAGCAGCGATCCAACGGCAGAGGTTCTGATGGTTGACGGACCACGTAGTCCTCCTGGTTTCCCCCACGCCGACGGAGGCGTTGGCGGAGGTGAGCCGGCGGAGGTTCACGGAGAGTATCAACCCGAGCCCCTCACTTTGCTGTAGAGGGAGGAACTTCGCCGCCGGAACATGGATGCACTTCACACTCCTATCGTTGGAGAAACCCCCGAGGCCCGTGCCTTAGAAGACGCGCGTTTGGCCAACTTGGCTGAACGCACTCGACTGGAAAATCTTCAGCAAGTGCTCGACGAATGAGCGCAACAACGGGTCCCGTCTTCTAGTCGACATCAACTCTTTCCACAACAGACTCAGGTATACCGAACTCCAATTCAGAATCTAGCAGCTGCAGCCCGTATAGCAGAGTCCATTCAGCCTTCCCAGTCAGAGGCTGGCAGAGGCTTGCTACAGATCAGAGATTTACTCCGGGCAGCAGGAGATCAAAACTCAGCCGTATCGCAGTCGCAGAACAGGATTCACAGCAGATCAGTCGCTGCGAATACAGTCCAGTCGGCTCATAGCCCAAGATCGCCTCCGAGGCGTGAGAGACATGGAGGCTGGCGTGATCAGTATGAGGACCGATTCGATCGTGATGATCGACGTCGAGTGCCCACTCCTCCCCCAAGGGGTGGGTCATACGCGCCTTGACAGCAAGATGACAGACGCCATCACAGTGTTGGGCGAAGGATTCCAGTCGACCCCCGGGAACCAAGCTTTGATGCGAGATCCGTCATCGTTCAAGGCTTGGTCGACGGGAATAGAGCTAACCGAGAAGGCCATGACAGAAATGTGCTCACCAGCAGCAGAGTACACGTCTCAGGACCAGAGTGTTTTAGCAGAGCCATCAGAGCCGCGGTGATTCCTCCCAACTTCAAAGTTGGCGATCGGAGTCGATAAGTTCACTGGTGAGTCCAAGCCGGATACCTGGCTTGAGGACTACCGAGTGGCTGTTCAGATTGGCTGCGGCAACGATGAAGTGGCCATGAAACACATGCCTCTTATGTTGGAGGGCTCGGCCAGAGCATGGCTGAATCAGTTAGCACCCAGCAGCATTTACACTTGGGAAGATCTTGCCCGAGTGTTTGTCAGGACATTTGAAGGAACGTGCAAGCGGCCAGCAGGGTTGATGAGTTGCGATCGTGTGTGCGAAGTCGAATGAAACTTTGAGGATTACATCCAGAGATGGATCACATTGCATCACACGGTAGAGAATGTATCGATCATCATCGATCTGTGCCTTCAAGGAAGGCGTTAAGAATAGAGAGTTAAGTCTGAAATTCGGTCGGACCGGAGACATGACCCTGAGTGAATGATGGAGATTGCCACCAAGTATGCCAATGGTGAAGAAGAGGATCGGCTCCGGAGTGGCAAGTATAAGTCAGCCGCTAATGAAACCGGAGGACGGAAATCCAGTCGGAAACAGAAGCGGAAAGCCGAGCCATCCGCTCCTGGAGAAGCCTTGGCCGTAACTCCAGGAAAGTTCAAGGGGAAATCCAAGGGTCCTTGGAACCCCAAGAAAGTGCAAGACCAAGATGGAAATGATGTGTTGGACTTGCCATGTCACATTCACACGAAGAAATATGAAGAGGGTAAACTCATTTACCCAGAGCATACCACTTTCGGCGATTGTCGGCTCTTGATTCAGCAGTTCCAGGGGAAGCAGCCCAAGGACAAGGAGAAGGAGTCGGACAAAGTTGAGGACAAGGAAGATAGTGACGGTGGATACCCCCAGGTCAATTCCACCCTGATGATTTTTGCTAACGTTGAAAGCAAAAGTCGATTGAAAGTTATCAACCGACAGGTGAATATGGTCGCTCCGGCGACACCCAGTTATCTGTAATGGTCGCAGACCGCCATCACGTTCAACCAGTCTGATCACCCGACACACATAGCCACCCCTGGGAGGCAAGCGTTGGTGGTCGACCCAGTCATCGAAGGCACTCGACTAACTAAGGTTTTGATGGATGGTGGCAGTGGCCTGAACATACTGTATGCAGAGACGTTGAAAGGGATGGGCATTCCGATGTCCAAACTCAGCACCAGCAACATGAGCTTCCATGGGGTCATTCCTGGAAAGAAGGCTGAGTCACTCGGCCAAATTGCTCTCGATGTGGTTTTTGGTGATTACAAGAATTTTCGTAAGGAAAAGTTGACCTTTGAGGTCATGGATTTCCAGAGCGCTTATCACGCTATTCTGGGGAGGCCGGCATATGCGCGTTTCATGGCTCGACCATGTTATGTATACCTCAAACTGAAGATGCCGGGTCCCAAAGGTGTGATCACTGTCACTGGCAATCGGAAGAAAGCAGAAGAGTGTTTTCAGAAAGGCTCTAAGATCGCTGATGCTCAGATGGCAGTAGTAGAGCTACAAGAGTACCAGAAAACCACAAACCCGAGTGATTTGTTGCGAGCCAAGAAGCCCGCCACGGAGTCAGCATTTCAATCGTCCGGGGAGACAAAACCGATTCATATTCACCCGACTGATCCCAATGCTGCTCCGACTCACATCTCAACAACACTCGACTCCAAATAGGAAGAAGCGCTCATCCAGTTCCTCCGTGAGAACTGGGACATCTTGGCATGGAAGCCTCACGACATGCCGGTGTTCCTGTGGGATGGCCGAGCATCGTCTACGAGTCGACTCAAAAGTTAAACCTGTCAAAGAACATCTTCGATGGTCCGCCGTCCAGAAGAGAAAGGCCATTGGCGAGGAGGTGGCTCAGCTCTTAGCAGCAGAGTTTATCCGAGAGATTTATCACTCCGAGTGGCTCGCCAATGTTGTCATGGTACCTAAGAAGGACAAATCACTTTGTATGTGCATCGACTTCAAACATATCAATCGGGCCTGCCCGAAAGATCATTTTCCTCTCCCCCGCATCGACCAAATAGTCGACTCGACTTCCAATATGTCACACAAACCCGCCTCAGCCTTGAAGACCACTCCACTCGTCTGGCCCTTCGCTGTTTGGGGGTTGGATATGATTGGACCACTGAGAACTGGCAGAAGCGGTTTCACGCAATTGCTAGTAGTAGTTGACAAGTTTACGAAGTGGATCAACGCTAAACCTATCAAGAACCTCGATGCGTGCACTGCTATCAGTTTCATCAGAGAGTTGATATTCAGATATGGAGTTCCTCATAGCATCATCACTGACAATGGGTCAAACTTCGATTCTGACAAGTTCAAAGCCTTTTGCGCCTCTCAGGGCATGTGAGTCGACTATGCTTCAGTTGCTCACCCCGGTCGAATGGACAAGCGAGCGAGCAAACAGTCTAATTCTCAAAGGACTGAAACCTCGGCTGATGCGCGATCTCAAGCATGCAGCAGGAGCGTGGGTCGACGAACTTCCGTCGGTTCTTTGGGGATTGAGGACCACTCCTAATCGGTCGACTGGGAGAACTCCATTCTTTCTGGTCTATGGAGCTGAAGCAGTTCTGCCGAGTGACC
This sequence comes from Aegilops bicornis, assembly GCA_021605145.1. NCBI lineage: Eukaryota > Viridiplantae > Streptophyta > Magnoliopsida > Poales > Poaceae > Aegilops > Aegilops bicornis. The sequence continues at coordinate 810,408,026 of CM038673.1, forward strand.
TGCTTCACAATGCACCCCGAGTCGAACTCTACTCTGAAGATGAAGCGGAGCAAGCCCGGCAAGATGCAGTCGACCTCCTCGAAGAGGAGATAGAGATGGCCCTGATCCGCTCGACCATCTATCAGCAGGACTTGCTTCGATTCCATGCTAGAAATGTGAAGAGCCGAACCTTTCAAGAAGGAGACTTGGTCCTCCGAGTGGATCAACAGAAACCACACAAGCTCGCTCCCACTTGGTAAGGTCCCTTCATCGTCACCAGAGTTTTGCACAATGGAGCATACCATCTTTACAACGTCGATCGCCAGATTGATGAGCCTCGAGCTTGGAATGCGGAGCTACTCCGCCCCTTTTACACTTAAGTACTCACCCGGGTGAGATGTAATAAAAGTACCCCTGTAGTTTGTTTATCAAAGACAAGAATGTTATAATTTTCCCAGAGATTGTTATTACTTTTCGTTTACATGAGAAATTTCCCCCAGTGGGTGGCTTAGCCGCGAACCCGTTTCGCCTAAGTTTGTAAAAAAAATCCCTGCCGAGATGAGAGCCAGCCTCCCACTCAGGGGCTTAGCTGCGAATCCGTTTCGCCTAAGTATCTGAAAATCCTACCGAGTGGTGAATCAGCCTCCCACTCGGGGGCTTAGCTGCAGTCCAAGTACTCGCCTAAGTGTTTAAAATCCTACCGAGTGGTGAGCCAGCCTCCCACTCGGGGGCTTAGCTGCAGTCCAAGTACTCGCCTAAGTGTTGAAAATCCTACCGAGTGAGGAGCCAGCCTCCCACTCAGGGGCTTAGCTGCAGTCCAAGTACTCGCCTAAGTATTTAATACAATGTGTGCTTTGCAAGGACGACGAGGTACAGGTCGAATGTTGCCTTCCCCTTCAGAGTTACGACACAAAAAATCCTCCTCGGAGGCTTAGCTGCAGTCCAGTACTTGCCTAAGTTTGAAAAATCCTACCAAGTGGAGAGCAAACCTCCGACTCGGGGGCTTAGCACCAGTCCAGTACTCGCCTAAGTTTGAAAAATCCTACCGAGTGGAGAGCAAACCTCCCACTCTGGGGCTTAGCAGCAGTCCAGTACTCGCCTAAGTTTGAAAAATCCTACCGAGTGGAGAGCAAACCTCCCACTCGGGGGCTTAGCAGCAGTCCGGTACTCACCTAAGTTTGAAAAATCCTACCGAGTGGAGACCAAACCTCCCACTCGGGGGCTTAGCAGCAGTCCAATACTCGCCTAAGTTTGAAAAATCCTACCGAGTGGAGAGCAAACCTCCCACTCGGGGGCTTAGCAGCAGTCCAAGACTACGCCTAAGTATCTGAAAAATCCTACCGAGTGGAGAGCAACCCTCCCACTCGGAGGCTTAGCTGCAGTCCAGTACTCGCCTAAGTACGAAATCCATTCCAATCCGCAAGGACGACGAGGTGCAGGTCGACTGCTACCTCCTCCTTCGGAGCTGCGCCACAAGTACAACGTGCGCTCCATCCCGATCCGCAAGGACGACGAGGTGCAGGTCGACTGTTACCCTCTCCTGCGGAGCTGCGCCATAAGTACAATCCGAACTCCATCCCTGCCTGCAAGAACAACAAAGTATAGGTCGACTGGATTTTTCACCTCAGAGCTGCATCTCGAGCGCTGAAGTATATTCCGAGTGAAGAATAAAGTTCACTCGAAGGCAAACAAAAGCATATTTCGACGATGAGTAAAGTTTGGATAACATCCTACGGATGCAGAAGTACCCATGCCTCAAGCCTGTTAAAGTTTATCGGTTACAAGATCACTCGGCATTCCGAGGCAAATTTAAGACAAATCATAGAAGTTTTTTACTCCTCAGGTGGAGGACTGGAAGGCGCGATGAACTGGTCTAGGTCGATCCCGTCAGCGATCCGGGTGGCAGCACCAATGAAAGTCTCCATGAAAGATCAGAAGTCGTACTTCTTGGTATTGGCAACTTTGATGGACGCCAGCCTTTCCTCTCGCGCCTCCTTGCAGTGAACGCGGACCAGGGACAGAGCAACATCGGCACCGCATCTGGTAGGGGACTTTTCCCATTCCTACACTCGACTTGGAACGTCATTTAGTCGAGTCATTAAAGACTCGAGGTCATTTTGAAGTGTTTCGCCTGGCCAGAGTGTCGAGTCAATCCGCGACACCACAACCTTCGGTCGAGCGAGGTAGTCCACCACGGCAGCGACACGAGACTCTAGTCAGAGCACATTCACGGCGGCTTCATCCTTCACGGGGGAGTTAATGGGGTCCAGGCTTGTCTCCACTCGACTAGTCTCTTCCTCGAAGTTCTGACTGAATTCTGCAAACACAACTCGAGTTCAAGCTAATGGTTCTATGATGAGTCGGTGATAAGAAGTCAGTCGGATAAGAGGAATTACCTTCAAGCATGAGGAATAACTTCTTGGCGAGCCCTCCCAGATAAGCCTCTAGATCATTCCTCTTCCCCGCCAGTTCGCCAGCCTTGTCGCTCAGAGCTATCTTGTCGTTCTTCAGTCGGCTAACCTCCTTGTTGGCCGCGTCGAGAGCAGCTTTCAGATTGGCGTTCTCTTCTTCAAGTTTTCCGACTGAGGACATCTTTTCTTCCGCGAGCTTGGTTTTGTTCAAAGCCGTTTTCTGCGCCTCGGCAAGGTCATGATCCTTCTTCTTGAGAGCCTCCTCCATTTTGTTTGCAAAATGACAGTGAGATCAGAATTAGGAAGGGACAGAAAGACAAAGACAGTCGTCAAGTTCTCACCAGCCATACCTTTTGCTTTGTCTCTACTTACGCAAGTTCTCCTGAGCAAGCTTCAAGTCAAGGTTGAGCTAGATCTGTTTGTTTTCCAATTCAGTATAGCGAGCCACAAGCTTGCAGGATTTCTGCGAAGAGTCAATTGACAGGCATCAAAGATAGGTTACTTCCGAGTGACTAAGAATAATCATTGCGTTTCTAAGACTACAGCCGAATCAAAATATTCGACAGTAGTCTTGGGGACTACACCCAGTGGGTGCACATAGCGTGCCCCCACTGGTCCTACTGACTCGGTTCGATCAGTCGACCGAAAGAGACAAAAAAAGAGTTCTTCAGACTACGGTCGACTGCCAGCAGTCCACCATAGTCTCAGGGACTACACCCAGTGGGTGCACTCAGCGTGCCCCCAACGGTTTCAAGATTCCATTCGACATGGTCCGACCAGACCGAGTGAAGAAGTTACCAAAGAAATACAAAGTATAAAGACTACGGTCGTCTGCCAGCAGTCCACCATAGTCTCAGGGACTACACCCAGTGGGTGCACTCAGCGTGCCCCCACCAGTCCAAAAATTCAATCGACACACTCAGTGGGTGTACAGATACGAAGATCTTCAGAAAGAAGAGTTTTCAAGTAGCATATCCTAACAGAACAAGTGGTGATCAACTAACCTGGACGTTGCTCTGAAGAGCTGAGCTGGCGTCATAGGGCGCCTAGCTGGCCTCCCAGACCACCTTCACTTGCTCCATCATGATCCCCGCCTGGCGTATAGCTTCCTTAGCAGCACCCACTTGGTCCTCTGGGACGTGGTGTGTGGCGAAAAGGGAGGGCGGATCAGCAATCGACGATGAAGGCCGGATACTCGTCAGCGGCATAGCGAAAGACACGGAAATCCGAGTGGTGTTGCCACCCTCATGAACCAGCCACTACTAGGAAAAGGCCTACTAATGGCGCCCCAGTTTTGCCTACTAATGGCGCATCACTGGTGCGCCATTACTAGCACGCCATTAGTAATTTTTACTAATGGCGCACCATTGATGCGCCATTAGTATACGGTATACTAATGGCGCACCACTGTGCGCCATTAGTATAAACCACCGATCGCCATTAGTATAGGCCACTGATGCGCCATTAGTATAAACAGCAGTGCGCCATTAGTATTTTTGAATTTTGAAGGCGGGAAAGTAGTAGTGGCGCACCGTCTAACCCCCACTGTGCGCCATTGCTATTTTTGAATTTTGAATTTGGATCTGGATCGTGATTTTTTTGCCCATTTATTGCTAGTTTTTTTTGCTCGTTTTTTGGCATGATATTATTTCAAATTTTGTTCCTGTTTTTGGATCTTGTACGTTCTTTTGCCGTGTTCTTTTGCCGAAGAGGAGTTCGCCGGAGAGGAGGAGGAGGTCACTGGAGAGGCGCTCGCCTACATCGCCGGAGAGGAGGAGGAGGTTGCCGGAGAGGAGTTCACCGAAGTATCGGAGAGGAGGAAGGAGAAACCATGAGGGAATGGGAGGAGAGGAGGGAGGAGGAGCTCACCGGAGAGGAGGGAGGAGAAACCGTGAGGGGAGGGGAGGGGAGGAGAGGAGGGAGGAGGAGGTTCCCGAAGAGGAGGAGGTCGCGGAGAGGAGGAGGAGGTCGCGGAGAGGAGGAGGAGGTCGCCGGAGAGGAGAAGGAGGTCGCGGAGGAGGAGGAGGAGGTCGCGGAGAGGAGAAGGAGGTCGCCGGAGAGGAGGAGAAGGAGTGGAGGAGAGGAGAGGAGGAGATGGAGTGGAGGAGAGGTGGAGTGGAGGAGGTGAGCACATCCATATATACGACATAGTAATGGCGCACCATGGGCGGTGCGCCATTAGTAACTTTTTTTTATTTTTTTGACTTATTTTGAATTTTGAAGGCGGGAAGATACTAATGGCACACCATGGGCCGGTGCGCCATTAGTAACTTTTTTTTATTTTTTTGACTTATTTTGAATTTTGAAGGCGGGAAGATACTAATGGCGCACCATGGGCAGGTGCGCCATTAGTAACTTTTTTTTATTTTTTTGACTTATTTTAAATTTTGAAGGCGGGAAGATACTAATGGCGCACCATGGGCAGGTGTGCCATTAGTGAGTTTGAATTTTTGAATTTTTTTGCCTCTCCAGATCTTAAAAGCCCCGTATCTTTTTTTCTGTTAGGTTTTTGAGGATTTTGAAAATGTTTAACGGGGTTCCCCCTGTTAAATTCCGCTCGTATGACTGCTCATCCCGGTAACCTCACTTCTGCCACTCCTGTTCATACTCCCACTCGCATCACCGTTGGTAGCGGTTCCTCTCTACCCATTACACATGTCGGTCATATGTCGTTTCCTTCTACTTCTACTCCCATTAACATGTCCAATGTTCTTGTGTCTCCTAACTAAGTCACTAATCGAGTTTCTGTTCGTCGTCTTGCTCATGAGAATCCTATAACTGTTAAAATCGGATGTAACTTTTCAAGTAGATGATTTTTCATATAAAAAACTTTTTCATCCGAGTTAGTATGCAAAAGTTATCCCTATTTTTACAAATTCTCGGGAGATTTTGCAAATGAAGTCGAAATTCATATTTGCAAATTTTCCCAACAACTAGACCACATATCACATGGGAAACTTATTTTCTTTTATTTTTTTGAAATTTTCATCATTTTCTTTTATTTTTTTTAAACTGAAAAGGCGATCCACCGGGGGGGGGGGTGCATTCGGTGGATGGCCAAGTTACTAATGGCGCACCGTGGCATGGTGCGCCATTACTAGTTGATGTGCGCCATTACTAGTTCAACTAGTAATGGCGCACCACTACCACGGTGCGCCATTAGTAGTTTTGACAAAAAAATTTAAAAAAAAATTTACTAATGGCGCACCACATGTCTGGTGCGCCATTAGTATTTGGACACTAATGGCGTACCAACACATGGTGCGCCATTAGTATATAGTAATGGCGCACCACATGTCTGGTGCGCCATTAGTGTTAATTCCATCTATAGACCTTTTCCTAGTAGTGAGCACCTCAGGCACTGATGCAACCTGAGCAGTCTTGCCGGCAGGCGCCTTCTTAGTCCTCCTCCGCCTCAACGGCGCCTCATCATCATCATCAGGGAGATCAATGACATGAGGAGGGACTACAGGAAAGATTCAACATTAAAAACGGAAATCCAATCGACCAAAAGCGAAACTACAGCGATCATACCAAGGTTAGAGGTAACAACATCTTCCATCTCCTGGTCTTCGTTCCTGGATGAGATCTCGGTGGTGGCAGCGCTGCAGATTTCAGAAATCAGTTGATCAGTCAACAAGCCAACAAAAAGTATGTGCATGCTGAACAAGAAAACACAAGTTCTGTTGTACCCGAAAATAGTGGGGATGGCTATCTTCATCTTGGGCAAAACCTTCGTCGGCTTTGATGGCGTCGCTCGGGGTTGCTTCGGCGCTTTTTCAGTCGGCGTCGGAGAGGTCGTCCGAGGACGTTTAAATCGACTGCCCGACAGGCGCGATAGCCTTGCCGCGCTCGACCGCGGGGTCATGGGTGAGCTTGGACCGCCTTTCCATGCGAGGAGGGTCGACTTCTTCCTCCTCTTCCTCCTCCTCCTCTTCGTCGGAGTTGTCGTCATCTTCGTCCTCCGCACCGTCAGATTGCCATTCCTCCTGGCTTTCACCTCCGCTCCCTTACTCCTCCTCAACTGGTTCTTGAGCCCCGTTGGGCATCGAGTACATCTCAGTGGTGAGCTGCAAGACGACAAACAAGACAAAAGTCAATCGACCGATTTGAAGCAAACAAGATGGAGAAAGCAGGATAACAATCAAAGATGCAGGAATGGACCATGTCTACTTCGTAGGACTGGTCGAGTGGGGGGATCCTCCTAGCCCCTCGAGGGTTGTCCTTGTTTCCTGTGATGCCCCCAAGACATCTTTCCAGCATGGCATCCTCGATCTCCTCCGGGTGGATCCGAGTGGTGTCCTCAGTGCCGGAGTACAACCACATCGGATGGTCTCGGGCTTGAAGCGGCTGGATGCATCGTCGAAGGAAGACCTCCAAGAGATCCATGCCAGTCACCCCGTCTCGGATGAGCTGGACAACTCGTTCGACCAACACCTTCACATGCGCCCTCTCTTCCAGGATTACCTTCAAAGAAGATGGCTTCCTCACTCAGTCCATGGAAAAACGAGGGAGTCCAGTCGACTGCCCTGGCGTTGGTTGGTCCTTGCAGTAGAACCAAGTCAACTGCCATCCACGGACTGACTCGGGTAAGATCATGGCCGGAAAGGAACTTTTTCCTCTCATTTGAACCCCAAGACCCCCACACATCTGAATCACTTGAGTTCTCTCGTCACTCGAATTGGCCTTTTTCACCGTCTGGGAGCGACAAGTGAAAATGTGCTTGAAAAGACCCCAATGAGGCCGCAACCCAAGAAATTCTCACACAAAGACACGAAAGCAGCGAGGTACACGATGGAGTTGGGAGTGAAGTGGTGAAGTTGTGCCCCAAAGAAGTTCAGAAATCCCCGAAAGAAAGGGTGAGGCGGCAGAGAAAACCCGCGGTCGACATGGGTGGCCAAGAGAACACACTCACCCTCCAGAGGTTGTGGCTCCCACTCCTTCCCCGGGAGCCGCGCTGATCCATGGGGGATCCGTCCCTCATTGGCCATGTCGTCGAGGTCCTTCTGGCTGATCGTCGAGCGGATCCAGTCGCCCTGGATCCAGCCCTGCGGCAAGCCGGCCCTCGACGAGGATCCGCCCCGACTGGTCGCTCTTCCCTTCGCCGCCGACACCTTCTTCGCCCGCTCCAAGGCCGCCGTCTTGTCCTTCACCATTGTCGCCGACGAGACGCGCACAGATCAGCAACGCTGAGGAGGAATCGCACGCGGCGGATGAATCTGGAGAAGGGAGGAGGAAAGGGGAACACACTGTTCAAAAACCTCCGTCCGAGGCCTTATATGAGGTTGCTTCCGAGTGATTGGCTGGTAGGCCCGGGCGATCCTGTCAAATCCCGCAACAGTCGCCCGCGCGATTCATGGCGAAAAACGTGGCGCGGAGATCGAGGCGTCCCTGCCTTATCCCGTCCGATTACTGCGGCTTCCTCCGCCCCGCTCGTTTCCCGAAAATTCAAATCCCGCTAAATCCGCGCGCCACAGAGCAAATCGTCAGACAGAAGATTTCCTCCGTCCTGTCACTCGGAGTTCTCCAAGTACGAAAAACACACTCGACAAATACAAAGAATGGATCAAGGCGACTGAAAAAGAAGTTGAAGCCGTCACCTAAGCTTATTGATCCAGGACAAGACGTGCTCATCACACGAAAAGTGGGTCGGAAGAGTTCTCAACTCCTTCCCCACTCAAACCTCGATCCATTCGGGGGCTACTGATGAAGTCATATACCTAGTGTAGGGTCATGGACCTGTCCTAGATGCCCTCCCCAAAGACATCTCTTGAAGAAAATACGTTTCAGTCGAACTGGAAGCATTCCACTCGACGGACCTGAAGACACTCGACCATCAGCTAACCACTCGACCGCCAGAAGATCTACAATCGATACTGCGCAAATGGTCGGTCATTAAGTGACTTTATGGTCATCATAACACTTTATGTGGGCGTTATCAGTAACCCCCTATCTTAATGTACCTTAATCCCTGCATAACTGAGGGTCGGAGGGGCTGGCGAACTCTATATAAGCCACCCCCTCCTCGGTGTAAAGGGTTCGCACCCCTGTAATTCATACGCATATAATACAGTCGACCGCCTCCGGGCTCCGAGACGTAGGGCTGTTACTTCCTTCGAGAAGGGCCTGAACTCGTAAACATCTTGCGTATACAACTAGTCCACAGCTAGGATCTTGCCTCTCCATACCTACCCCCCATTCTATTGTCAGACTTAGAACCACGACAACTGGTACATGGACTCGGGCGGCACCGCTCACATGACTGCTCATCCCGGTAACCTCACTTCTGCCACTCCTGTTCATACTCCCACTCGCATCACCGTTGGTAGCGGTTCCTCTCTACCCATTACACATGTCGGTCATATGTCGTTTCCTTCTGCTTCTACTCCCATTAACATGTCCAATGTTCTTGTGTCTCCTAACTTAGTCACTAATCGAGTTTCTGTTTGTCGTCTTGCTTGTGAGAATCCTATAACTGTTAAATTCGGATGTAACTTTTCAAGTAGATGATTTTTCATATAAAAAACTTTTTCATCCGAGTTAGTATGCAAAAGTTATGCCCATTTTTACAAATTCTCGAGGGATTTTGCAAATGAAGTCGAAATTCATATTTGCAAATTTTCCCAACAACTAGACCACATATCACATGGGAAACTTATTTTCTTTTATTTTTTGACATTTTCATCATTTTCTTTTATTTTTATTTTAAACTGAAAAGGCGATCCACGGGGGGGGGGGGGGGTGTATTGGGTGGAAGTGGTGGCCAAGTTACTATTGGCGAATCGTGGCATGGTGCGCCATTTATACTAGTAATGGCGCACCATGCCACGGTGCGCCATTAGTAGTTTTGACAAAAATTTAAAAAAAAATTTACTAATGGCGCACCACATGTCTGGTGCGCCATTAGTATTTGGACACTAATGGCATACCAACACATGGTGCGCCATTAGTATATAGTAATGGCGCACCACATGTCTGGTGCGCCATTAGTGTTAATTCCATCTATAGACCTTTTCCTAGTAGTGAGCACCTCAGGCACTGATGCAACCTGAGCAGTCTTGCCGGCAGGCGCCTTCTTAGTCCTCCTCCGCCTCAACGGCGCCTCATCATCATCATCAGGGAGATCAATGACATGAGGAGGGACTACAGGAAAGATTCAACGTTAAAAACGGAAATCCAGTCGACCAAAAGCGAAACTACAGCGATCATACCAAGGTTAGAGGTAACAGCATCTTCCATCTCCTGGTCTTCGTTCCTGGCTGAGGTCTCGGAGGTGGCAGCGCTGCAGATTTCAGAAATCAGTTGATCAGTCAACAAGCCAACAAAAAGTATGTCCATGCTGAACAAGAAAACACAAGTTCTGTTGTACCCGGAAATAGTGGGGATGGCTATCTTCATCTTGGGCAAAACCTTTGTCGGCTTTGATGGCGTCGCTCGGGGTTGCTTCGGCGCTTTTTCAGTCGGCGCCGGAGAGGTCGTCCGAGGACGTTTCGTCGACTGCCCGACAGGCGCGATAGCCTTGCCGCGCTCGACCGCGGGGTCATGGGTGAGCTTGGACCGCCTTTCCATGCGAGGAGGGTCGACTTCTTCCTCCTCTTCCTCCTCCTCCTCTTTGTCGGAGCTGTCGTCATCTTCGTCCTCCGCACCGTCAGATTGCCATTCCTCCTGGCTTTCACCTCCGCTCCCTTACTCCTCCTCAACTGGTTCTTGAGCCCCGTTGGGCATCGAGTACATCTCAGTGGTGACCTGCAAGACGACAAACAAGACAAAAGTCAATCGACCGATTTGAAGCAAACAAGATGGAGAAAGCAGGATAACAATCAAAGATGGAGGAATGGACCATGTCTACTTCAGAGGACCTGGTCGAGTGGGGGATCCTCCCGGCCCCTCGAGGGTTGTCCTTGTTTCCTGTGATGCCCCCAAGACATCTTTCCAGCATGGCATCCTCGATCTCCTCCGGGTGGATCCGAGTGGTGTCCTCAGTGCCGGAGTACAACCACATCGGATGGTCTCGGGCTTGAAGCGGCTGGATGCATCGTCGAAGGAAGACCTCCAAGAGATCCATGCCAGTCACCCCGTCTCGGATGAGCTGGACAACTCGTTCGACCAACACCTTCACCTGCGCCCTCTCTTCCGGGATTACCTTCAAAGAAGATGGCTTGCTCACTCGGTCCATGGAAAAACGAGGGAGTCCAGTCGACTGCCCTGGCGTTTGCTGGTCCTTGCAGTAGAACCAAGTCAACTGCCATCCACGGACTGACTCGGGTAAGATCATGGCCGGAAAGGAACTTTTTCCTCTCATTTGAACCCCAAGACCCCCACACATCTGAATCACTTGAGTTCTCTCGTCACTCGGATTGGCATTTTTCACCGTCTGGGAGCGACAAGTGAAAATGTGCTTGAAAAGACCCCAGTGAGGCCGGCAACCCAAGAAATTCTCACACAAAGACACGAAAGCAGCGAGGTACACGATGGAGTTGGGAGTGAAGTGGTGAAGTTGTGCCCCAAAGAAGTTCAGAAATCCCCGAAAGAAAGGGTGAGGCGGCAAAGAAAACCCGCGGTCGACATGGGTGGCCAAGAGAACACACTCACCCTCCAGAGGTTGTGGCTCCCACTCCTTCCCCGGGAGCCGCGCTGATCCATGGGGGATCCGTCCCTCATTGGCCATGTCGTCGAGATCCTTCTGGCTGATCGTCGAGCGGATCCAATCGCCTAGATCCAGCCACAGCGGCAAGCCGCCCTCGACGAGATCCGCCCGACCGTCGCTCTTCCCTTCGCCTTCGCTGACACCTTCTTCGCCCGCTCCAAAGACGCCGTCTTGTCCTTCACCATTGTCGCCGACGAGACGCGCACAGAGCAGCAACGCTGAGGAGGAATCGCACGCGGTGGATGAATCTGGAGAAGGGAGGAGGAAAGGGGAACGCATTGTTCAAAAACCTCCGTCCGAGGCCTTATATGAGGTTGCTTCCGAGTGATTGGCTGGTAGGCCCGGGCGATCCTTTCAAATCCCGCAACAGTCGCCCGCGCGATTCATGGCGAAAAACATGGCGCGGAGATCGAGGCGTCCCTGCCTTATCCCGTCCGATTACGGCGGCTTCCTCCGCCCCGCTCGTTTCCCGAAAATTCAAATCCCGCTAAATCCGCGCGCCACAGAGCAAATCGTCAGACAGAAGATTTCCTCCGTCCACATCCTTTCGGAGTTCTCCAAGTACGAAAAACACACTCGACAGATACAAAGAATGGATCAAGGCGATCAAAAGAAGTTGAAGCCGTCACCTAAGCTTATTGATCCAGGACAAGACGTGCTCATCACACGAAAAGTGGGTCGGAAGAGTTCTCAACTCCTTCCCCACTCAAACCTCGATCCATTCGGGGGCTACTGATGAAGTCATATACCTAGGGTAGGGTCATGGACCTGTCCTAGATGCCCTCCCCAAAGACATCTCTTGAAGAAAATATCTTTCAGTCGAACTGGAAGGATTCCACTCGACGGACCTGAAGACACTCGACCATCAGCTAACCACTCGACCGCCAGAAGATCTACAGTCAGTCTGCACGCAAATGGTCGGTCATTAAGTGACTTTATGGTCATCATAACACTTTATGTGGGACATTACCAGTAACTCCCTATCTTTATGGTCATCATAACACTTTATGTGGGACATTACCAGTAACTCCATACCTACCCCCCATTCTATTGTCAGACTTAGAACCACGACAACTGGTACATGGACTCGGGCGCCACCGCTCACATGACTGCTCATCCCGGTAACCTCACTTCTGCCACTCCTGTTCATACTCCCACTCGCATCACCGTTGGTAGCGGTTCCTCTCTACCCATTACACATGTCGGGCATATGTCGTTTCCTTCTACTTCTACTCCCATTAACATGTCCAATGTTCTTGTGTCTCCTAACTTAGTCACTAATCGAGTTTCTGTTCGTCGTCTTGCTCGTGAGAATCCTATAACTGTTGAATTTGACGATATCGGCTTTTCTGTGAAGGACGCCCGTACACGGATGGTACTCCACTAATGTGACAGCCCGGACGAGCTTTACCCGGTGCATTCCTCCGGCGCCACCACCACCCTTCGTCCCGCCGCCCTCGCCGCTAGTGTCGATCTTTGGCACGCCCACCTCGGTCACCCCAACTTCATCGTTATGCGTCAAATTCTTCAGAGTTTTTCTTTCTCATGTAATAAGGTTGATGACCACACTTGTGAGGCTTGCCGTCTTGGCAAGCACGTTCGTCTCTCCTTTAGTGAGTCTACAAACATTTCCACCTTTCCTTTTCAGTTATTGCATAGTGATTTTGGACATCCCCGGTTGCGAGCAACATGGGCTATCTATAATATTTGGTGATACTGGATGATTTTACTCATCGTGTGTGGACATTCCCTCTCCATCGCAAGTCCGACGCTCTTGCTGCACTCACAGCTTTTTACTCATATGTCACCACATAATTCGGTCGTCCTATTCTCGCCTTGCAGACTGACAACGGCAAGGAGTTTGACAACGTCGCCGTCCGCAATCTTCTTGCATCCCACGGCACCATTTTTCGTCTCACTTGTCCCTACACGTCACAGCAGAATGGTCGCGCCGAGCGCGTCATTCGCACCCTTAATGACTGTGTCCGCATGTTGCTCTTCCACTCCTACGTGCCTCCTCGGTTCTGGCCGGACGCGCTCGCGACCGCCAGCCTTCTCATTAACATTCGCCCGTTTCATTCGCGCTGGAACTACACTCCTCACCAGCTCCTCTTCGGTGCGGTTCCATCTTATGATGGTCTTCGCATTTTCGGGTGTCTCCGTTATCCTAGCACCGCGTCCATTGCTCCTCACAAACTCACTCCCCGGTCGTTTCTGGGCATCTTTCTTGGTTATCCTCCCAACACCAAAGGTTACCGGTGCTATGATCCAGTGTCCCACTGCATTTTCACTTTGTGGCATGTGTACTTTGATGAGCTGGTGTTCCCGTTTCAGCAGGTACCGTCACCCTCGGCGTCCCCCGAGGCGCGGTTCGCCCCTGCCTCCTCCTCTGGCGAACCGCCCAACCGCGCACCGGGCTCGTCCCTGCCGCGCTTCCCGTGCCGGAGGCCCCTGTCGCCGCGGCCCCTGCTGCGGCCCCTGCTGCGGCCCCCGTCGCCGCGGCCTCCTCGGCCGCCCCCGTCGACGTGGCCCCCTCGGCCACCCCCATCATCGCGGCCGCACCTCTCACCGGTGTGGTCACTCGAACTCAGACTAGGAAACTTCGTCCTAGCACGTGCTACACGTCTGACGAGTACGCGTGTGCTGCACCTACCTCGGCACCGTCTTCACTCCCCACCTCCGCTCGCGCAGCTCTTCGGGATCCAAACTGGCTTGCTGCGATGCGTGAGGAGTTTGACGCCCTGCAGCGCAACCGTACGTGGCAGCTTGTCCCGCGGCCTCCCCGTGCCAATGTGATCACTGGCAAGTGGGTCTTCCGCCACAAGATTCGCCCCGACGGCTCTCTCGAGCGCTACAAGGCGCGTTGGGTGGTGCGCGGCTTTTACCAGCGTGCCGGCGTGGACTTCACCGACACCTTTACCCCGGTTGTCAAACCGGGCACGATTCCCGCTGTCCTCCAGCTTGTTGTTTCTCGCGCCTGGCCAGTTCACCAACTCGATGTGTCTAATGCCTTTTTGCATGGCCATCTCGACGAGCAGGTGTTTTGTCAGCATCCTACTGGTTTCATCGACACCGACTATCCGGACCACGTGTGCTTGCTCTCCCGTTCTCTCTACGGGTTGAAGCAGCGCCGAACTGGTACCAGCGGATCGCGGCCTTCCTTCAGCAGCAGGGGTTCCGGTCCACACGGTCTGATGCCTCCCTGTTTGTTTATCACCAGGGCCCAGCCACCACGTACCTCCTCCTGTACGTTGACGACATCATCCTTACTGCCTCCTCGCCAGCGCTCCTTCGGCAGATCACAGCTCGCCTCGGCACTGAGTTCGCCCTCAAGGATTTGGGCGCTCTCCACTACTTCCTCGGCATCGAGGTTGTGCGCCGGGCCACTGGCTTCTTCCCGCATCAGCAGAAGTATGCCTACGAGCTTCTGGAGCGAGCGGGCATGCTTAACTGCAAGCCTGCTCCTACGCCCGTCGACATGAAGGATAAGGTGTCCACTATCGAGGGATCTCAGGCGTCCGGCGCTCCCTTCTACCGCTCCATCATCGGTGCGCTTCAGTACCTCACACTGACGCATCCGGACATTCAGTATGTTGTCCAGCAGGTGTGCTTTCATATGCTTGCTCCTCGTGATACTCATTGGGCTCTGGTAACTTCGGTACATACATGGCACCACAGCTATGGGTCTCACCCTGACGGCATCACCTGACACCAACCTTGTCACCTACTCCGACACCGACTGGGCTGGGTGTCCCGACACTCGACGCTCCACTTCCGGCTACTGCGTCTACCTTGGGCCCTCTCCGATTTCATGGTCGTCTAAACGACAACCAACGGTCTCATGATCGAGTGCTGAGGCAGAGTACAGGGCCGTGGCCAACGCCGTTGCGGAGTGCTCTTGGCTACGCCAGCTACTTCAGGAGTTGTTATGCGAGGATACCAAGGCGACGCTAGTTTACTGCGACAACGTCTCCGCGGTGTATCTCGCTGCCAACCCTATCCATCACCGTCGGACGAAGCATATTGAGCTCGACATTCACTTCGTCAGGGAGCACGCCGCACTTTGTCGTGTTCGAGTTCTCCATGTGCCCACCGATCAGCAGTTCGCCGATGTCATGACGAAGGGACTACCCACCTCGACGTTTGAGGGCTTTCGGTCCAGTCTCTGCGTCACCGGCGACGCTTCGACTGCGGGGGGTGTTGCACATGTGTACATGTACGTAGGTCTGGGTTTTGTATGCCGCTCATGTAGTGTCTCTCTCCCCTGTATGTACTTGTATCTTGGGAGACAAGACACCGGTCGTACCCCTTGTACCTATATATATGTGCCTAGTGCACGATCAATCAATTATCGATGCACCAAATCATTCTCTAGAAGAATTAGTTGGAACTGGAGTAGAAGTACTCCCTCTATAAACTAATATAAGAGTGTTTAGATCACTATTTTGATGATCTAAACACTCTTATATTAGTTTACGGAGGGAGTACGTGATTGGTAAGTAATGCTGCCTTTTGGTTGCAATCCCAATGTAGTGGCATCCACAACAATGAGGATGTGTTGTTGCAGCTAATGCTTTGGAAATGTTGCAAAGCCATGCAGTGTCATTGTGCGTCCAACTCTAGCCGGGGCTCGGGATGCTATATCTGAAGCCTTGTTGGGTGGTTGTGTATATAGTATGCTCCTGATGAAAATTTTGCAGCATAATACTAGAGTTGAAAATAGAAGATCCCAATGACCTCCCAGTTCTGAAACACTCAAGAAAGTTACATCACAACACTGAGAAACGACACGGTGTTTGATGATACTTCATGTATATAAAGTCGACATAATATAATCAGCAATAAGTACCCACCAAAGCTCCCATAATTTGCCATGGCCGATCATGCATGGTGCTTCTTCTTCTTCTTTGGATGGAAAAATGTCCATTTTTTCAAACGAAAGTCTCCAGTCCACTCTAGCATGTTGTTCTTCACGATGTACAGCTTCAGATAGTTTTTTGTTTTCCACTAGGAAGTGGCATTGTTTGACCAGCTATAGTAATAGGCACCACTAAAAGAGGCACAGGGGGAAACCTTCAAGAAATAACTGTATAATGATCTTAGCATGATGATAGGAAATGCTGAGACAGAAGCGTCTGCCCAGGAATGTTGTTGCATTAGCCCTATATAAGAAGCATCAGTGAAACAGAGGTTTCTTGGACTCTCTGGCCAAACATATGAATGTCTTCATCTCACTACATGGATATTGCATTCTAGTATTATGTGCAGCACTGGCCAAAATAATGCAACAAATAATGAACATATATACCAGATAGTTTGGAGCCATAAATATTAAAACCTCTACAAGATTTCCATGCAGCATCATATCCTATAGTTCCCTAAACTTATACATCAAGATTCAGTTTACATGACATACTCTTCAGCAACATTACTTGCTACAAAAAGAACCCCGGCAAAATCAGCACTTGGCAGGTAGCACTAATTAAATTCACAAAGCCGGTACCCCACCAAAACTAGAAACAAAAGGATCACCAACTTCTGAAATCAAGACCATATGGAGCCAAAGCAAGATCAACGACTTAACCATCTTGTCCCAGGAAGGCAGATCACAGCACAATAGCAGTTGCAGGCTTTGAACATTTCAGTCTTCTTCCGATTCAGATTCAAGTTCTTGTTCCGATTCAGATACAAGATCTTTTTCCCCAGCTGTCGGCGTTCTGGGAACGGGGGTACCCAGACTTGCCTGCCTGCGGCCTGCGGCGTGGCTCAAGGGGTGGCCCAGCACGGCCCATCTTCATCAACACAAGCTCAAGACCCTCGCGAGGGGCCAAGCCTCGCGGGGCGGACGACAGGAAGCTTCCTCAGGCACGGCCTCGTCAGGCTGGCTCGCGAGGAGGCGGAGAGATCAAGGCAGGGTACCTCACGAGGTGCCCATGACGCAAGCCATGATTACCAAGGGCGCCAGGCGGGCGCCAGCCCGCGCAGTGTCCTCATTTCCTCTTTGGTGCAAAGGAGGCAAGCGCAGGCGAGAGCATCAAGCAAAGGCAGCCATTTAGGTGCAACAAGACCAAGACCAACACAATGGCGGGGAGGAGGTCATCGTGGAGCCCAAGCCGGCGTCATCGTCAGAGCATTTGACAGGCGAGGGCCAACTTTAGTCAGGATAAGTGTACTAGATGTTCCCCTTCAAAATGGCCAATTGTTGGCGCCCTTCCCGCTCAATATTTGGGAAGAGGCCCAGGGCCTTTGCCTATAAATAGGACTAGCCACCCACAGGGTAGAGGCATCTGGCATCTTGGATCCAGAATCCAGAACAGAGCTAGAGGTCAAGCAATCTAGAGAGAGAGAGAGAGAGAGAGAGAGAGCGACCAAACTCCCCCTAGCAGTTCGTCGCACCGGCCAAGAACAGGCCCTCGTGAGGTTGTTCTTCCTTGTATTGTTCATCATCAGCCCCTGGGCAATCCACCACACCACACACTGGAGTAGGGTATTACACCACAATGGTGGCCCGAACCAGTATAAACCTTGTGTCTCTTGTGTTGCTCTCTTGGTAGTTTAGATCCTTGCGAGGCGACGAGGTGCAGGTAGGTAGGGGGTGAGATCTCTGCGTGCACCCCAGAGTTCAAACCTAGAGGCTCTGCCGGAACCCGAGATCAGACATTTGGCGCGCCAGGTAGGGTGGCGCCGGAATCCGCCTTCCGCCGCCCTGTTCTTCGCCGCCCATCGCATCCATGTCAGATGCTCGTCGGGCCCGCGCCGAGCGCCGAGCCGCTCTCGCCACCCGCGTCGCCCAGACGGCCCCCGTTGGCGGCCGCCCCCGCCGTTCCCTGTCGCCTGCCGTCAACGCCGCCACCGACCCGGCGGGGAACGAACAGCAAGCATCGTCCCAACATCCGTCCGTAAGACGAGACGGTTGTACCGCTACTCCTTCGCTCGCCCCAGCTGGTTCTTCGTCTCGCGCGCTCCGCACGCCCATGGAGGCTCTACCCATGCTCATCGCGGCAAACGAGCTCCTGCGTTACCGTCCCCAAGCTCGTCCGCGCCGTAGGGGGCTCCCCCGCGCCGTCCTTCTCACTGCACCGCGCCCCGCCTTGCGCGGGCGATGAAGCTCCGGGGGCGCCTCAGCCGCCTCCCCCTCAAGAAGGCGCCTTGGCCCCAAGGCGCATGGCCCCTGGGCGGAACCCACTCCGTCCGGCACCAAACAAGCAGCAAGAGCAGAGCTGCCAAGAGGTCCCTCGCCCCAAGAAGCTGCCCGAGTGCTCCCTGCACCGGCCCATCACGACCGCGCTCCTGCTCCAGCATGCCAAGACCCCGCGCTGCTCCCAGCGGCAGCCATGGGGACCCGCAAGACTAGGCCCTTCGTCACCAAAGGCCTCCCGTGGCCACTGCAGGCTGCCGCGCCTTCACCGCCGAGCTACGCAGCGTCGCGTGGCCCGGCAAGTTCAAGCCAGACCTGCCTCCTCGCTATGACGGCACGGCCGACCCTGCGGAGTTCCTCCAGCTCTACGAGCTGGGCATCGAAGCCGCCAGCGGGGACGAGAAGGTCATGGCGAACTGGTTTCCCATGGCGCCCAAGGACGGTGCCCGCACCTGGCTCCTGAACCTGGCTCCTGGCACGATCTCCTCCTGGGAAGAGATGTGCACCCGCTTCATCGCCAACTTCCAAGGCACTCGCGACCGGCCTCTTGCCGTGAGCGACATGCGCCGCATCAAGCAGCAGCCAGGAGGAAACCCTGCAGAAGTACATCCAGCGCTTCAACAACGCACGCCTCAAGATTCCCAAGGTGACCGAGGAGGCCATCATCACAGCCTTCTCCGACGGTGTGCGTGACGTCAAGATGAAGGAGGAGCTGGCGATGCATGAAGACCTATGTACATCCCTGGAGCTGTTCAACTTGGCGACCAAGTGCGCCAGGGCTGAGGAAGGGCGCCTTTCCCTCCTCGAGCTGCCAGCTGCTGACCCAGAAGAGAAGAAGCCCAAGGTGAAGGACGTGAAGCGCAAGGGGGCTGCTGTGCTCACGGCAGAGCCAGATACAAAGAAAGGCAGAGATCAGCCCGGGTCTTCCAAGGGAAGCCGGTACTGTATGTACCACGACCTCCACATCCACAACACCAATGAATGTCAAGAACTCTGAGCCGTGCGAGAAGGGAGAATCGGTCGACGCCCTGACCGCAGTGATCGAGGCTATGGCCGAGGAGGAGGAAGAAACGCAGGACGCTGGGAAGACCGCGGCCCTCGCCAAGGGTGGCGCGACCGACCTCACGAGGACCGCTGGTAGGATCAGCCTCGCGAGGAGGCTGGAGGGATCAGCCTCGCGAGGATCGCCCGCAAGGCAACGCAGGCCTCCCTCCTCTACCACCGCAGCCAAGGAGAAATGAGGACCACCATCGGGGCCGAGTGGGCTGGGGGCTTCCAGAGCCGCGATCGCTGCATCCTGGGCGGAGCTCAAGCCCAGCCTCTCAACGCATCTTCAAGCAGATTCAGCCTTGAAGTGAATGCAGTCCTCCCAAGCTTGAAGCCACGCACCCTCTCGTGGTCAGCGTGCGCCATCACGTTCAGCTCGGCGGATCAGCTCAAGTCTTGGCAGCCACGGCCGAGTCCTCCCGATGCTTTGCTCCCCAATCATCAGCAACGTGCAAGTTACCAGGACCCTCATTGATGGCGGAGCAGGGCTCAATGTCCTGTCCGTCGAGACGTTCAATAATCTCCAAGTGTCGTACCATCAGCTTCAGCCAACAAAACCTTTCTCCGGAGTCACCGATGGCTCCACAGTTCCGATTGGGCAGGTCCGCCTCCCTGTCACCTTCGGGGCGCACGACAACTACCGCACCGAGCTCATCGACTTCGACGTCGCCCACATTCGCCTGCCATACAACGCCATCCTCGAGTACCCAGCTCTGGCCAAGTTCATGGCCGTGACTCATCACGGCTACAACGTCCTCAAGATGCCAAGAAGCGGCGGAGTCATCACGGTGCCTTGTGAAGAGAAGGACGCAGTGTGCTCCGTGGAGCGTGCTTTTCAAGTCGCATCACTTGAAGACCAAGATCGCAGGAGCGGGAGGCTCCCCGAGGCTGCTCCCAAGAAGAAGAAGACATCTCCTGGCCCGACCCCTCGGGAGGCAGGCCCCTCAGGGTCAGCGCCTGTTCAGGGGGCGCCTCCTTCTATCGCATGGGAAGGCGCGCCCGGCGCCATCCTCGGCCAAGGCTCGGGGGCTCTCTCCTGGAGGGCCACCGACTTTGCTAAGATCACGAGGGAGCCGCTTGGGCACCACTTGGAGGCGTGTTTCAAAGCACGCTTCCCTCAGGAAGGAGCGAGGCAAGGAGGGTCAAACCCTCAGGAGTTCGTCAGCCAGATCATTCAGGAGCTGCAGGAGTCAAGAGTCATAAGTGGTAGCCGCCGCTTACCCGCCGTAGCTCCCCATCCAAGCGAGGATGGTGGGCTACGCGTCTGCATCGACATACCAGGGCTCAACCGAGCCGCCTCTCAGGAGCGCCTCTGGCCCTCGCGAGTGGGGCGTTGTGAAGGTCCACCCCACAGCTACGTTCGCATGCCTTACGGTTTGCTGAACGCGGCTGCCACACGCCAGCGCCTCATAAGGAGCATCCTGGAGGCTCAAGAGGCCAGGCGTTCCGCAGTCCTGGCGGAGATGGAGATGGTCCGCGAGGAGCCACCAGCGCCTCCGGAGCCTCCCGAGGCTCCTGGGCCTGGGGGCTCGTGAAGATCGACTTCATGCCCGGCGGCGTCCGCTACTTGAGCATCCCTTCGTCTTCAACGTTATCGGTGACATCCTTCGAGTTTCATTTTCAGCTGGAGCGCCCCGTGGCTGCATCATTCCCAGGCCGCGTGGGTCCGTCCCTGCGGCGTGTATCTCTTTTGCTTCATGCTCCTAGCTTACTTTATTGGGGGGCGCCCCTCGGGCTGCATCATCCCCAATTCGCTCGGGCCAGACTCAGCGATGCCTGCCTTCCCTGCACCTATCTAAATGAACTTGCTCCTTCGTGATTAACGTGTTTGACCTAGTCGCCTGCTCGATTGACACCAACTGATGGAGCTGCTCCCTAACGGCACGACGCTTGCGCATGGGTCCGTCCCTGCAACGCCAACAAACCTGAATGGCCGAGCTCTGGCCGCGGCAGCCCCGCATGGCGCCACCTCGTCAAGCCTTCAGTGCCTCGTCACCCCTCCGGAGCAACCAATGGCTGACCGTCGCTTGTCATGGCGAACTCTTGTTCTTGTTGTGATGAGCCTGCAGGATCTCTTCAAGGAGCAGCGCCAGGCGAGGCCCTCATGGCGTCTTCTTCACTCTCGTTCGCGCGAACCGCTTGCACGTTAAAGGGGGGTACCTGAGCATCGCGAATCATGGGCTCCTACTGGCTCTCCAGCCCTCACCCTCTGGCCTTGTCCACGGCATCGCGACCTGGCATACCAGCGACGGCTGAGACCCGCTCGAGGGCCGGGACCCGAGGACGTAGAGAAGAAAGGAGAGAAAAGGCGAGAGGGAAAGGCACGCGGGGATCTCGCGAGGCAACTCCTCGTCTGCCGATGCGCGGACCTAACGCCGCACCAGGAAGCGGTTCCTGACTACCGAGATAAGTTATCCTCCGGAAACACTAGTTGTCGCAGCACCGACCTCGCACCTAAGGCAATCCCGTGTTAGCAATGTCGCGCTCCTTTCTCACCGAACGATGGCTGCTTGAGCGCTAAAGGGGACCTCCTGAGCATCGCGACTCAGGGGCTCTTACTGGACTCCGGGCCGCTCACCTCCTGGCCTTGACCACGGCATCGCGACCTGGCATACCAGCGACGGCTGAAGCCTGCCTTGGGACCGGGACCTGTCGGCGCAGAGCATCAAGCCCTCGTGAGGTTCGAAAGGAGGAACTGAGCTAAGACGGAATGAGCATCTCGCAGTACTTCATGACAAGGATTATATTAACAAACAGAACCACATGCACCTTACAAGCACCCACGGGGCGCGTTTTTTGATTCCTCGCAGGGAACAGAGGGAGCAGATCCTAAAGAATGCTAGCTACACGCGCCTCCGCAAGAGACGCCATCATCAACAGTGGGCCGTCAGGCACCGGCGCCAACCCCATCCAGATCAGAGGCGGCGGCGGCCTGACGAGCCCGCCCTGCTCCGCGAGCGGCGCAAGCTCGGGGGCTCGTAGCTGTCGTCGCTCGTCTCCGGAGTCGCGAAGAGCTCGGCGGAGTCGCTGGATCCTCCGACGCCTCCGCCGCCTGAGGAGCTGCTGAGGGAGCAATCGGCGAGCCTGGTCCTTGCCACGGCGGGGCCCCGACCACCTCTCTCAGGGCAGCATTCCAGCCGGCGTCCTTCCGCGTCGAAGACCTTGAAGAACATCACGGAAGCGCCGTCATACTCCAGGTGGATCGCGAGGGCGCCCCTCGTCCTGCAGACCCGGGCGATCTCGCCCCAGCCTCGAGTCATGAAGACCTTGCCCGGAGCGACGACCGCGACCTCCGCTTCGGTCGCAAGGGTGCTGCAGCCGGCGTGCTGCAACCAGAGCTCCAGAGATCCCCTCTGCGGAATCGCGAAGGCGAAGGAGGGAGGAAGGCGAATCCAAGACTGAGGAGGCATGGCGGCGTGGAGCACCAACTCTCGGGAGGAGCCCTCGGCATGGACTCCGGGGGGAACAACACGCAACGCCGTGACCACCCCGGCGCCCGGCAATGGCGTCGTCCATGGCGCTTCGGCGGCAACTCCTTGAGGCCCTCAATGCAGGCGTACAAGGGCAGCGGGAACCCTGGCGGCGGCCGCTCGTACCAAGGCCTCGACACCTCCTGCCGGGCACCCTCGTCTCGACAGCAGAGGGCTAGCCGTTTCTTCGGGGAAGCGGGTCGGGACCCTCTCTGGGAGCCTTTCCTTTCTCTTCCGCGGAGAACCAGCGGATCGGAGCCATTGCCGCAAAATGGAGCAAGGGATGGAGAAGGAGGAGAAGCAAGAAGAGATGGACCGGAAGGGCACGCGTCATTCCGTACTTATAGCCGGAGAAGGCCAACCGCCGACCTCCACGATCACAGGTAATCATGACCCGCTTTGCATGCAGGGACTTGTCAATTCGTGCAGTCGCCGAGGCATCGTGGGGAAGCAGGGACGCCCACGTCCAATCAACCGCCACGCGGCGCCCGAGGCCGCAGGCTGTTAGGGCCCGCGGCGCTTCGCACTTGCCCCTTCGCTTCTCTGCTCAGCCAAGTCCAGGCGCGCCTTGGGCCCGGGGGCTACTGTCGGCGTTCTGAGAACGGGGGTACCCAGACTTGCCTGCCTGCGGCATGCGCCGTGGCTCAAAGGGTGGCCCAGCACGACCCATCTTCATCAACATAAGCTCAAGACCCTCGCGAGGGGCCAAGCCTCACGGGGCGGACGACAGGAAGCTTCCTCAGGCACGGCCTCATCAGGCTGGCTCGCGAGGAGGCGGAGAGATCAAGGCGGGGTACCTCACGAGGTGCCCATGACGCAAGCCATGACGACCAAGGGCGCCAGGCGCCAGCCAGCGATGTCCTCGTTTCCTCTTTGGTGCAAAGGAGGCAAGCGCAGGCGAGAGCATCAAGCAAAGGCAGCCATTTCGGTGCAATAAGACCAAGACCAACACAACAGCAGGAAGGAGGTCATCGTGGAGCCCAAGCCGGCGTCATCGTGAGAGCCTTTGACAGGCGAGGACCAACTTTAGTCAGGATAATTGTACTAGATGTTCCCCCTCAAAATGGCCAATTGTTGGCGCCCTTCCCGCTCAATATTTGGAAAGAGGCCCAGGGCCTTTGCCTATAAATAGGACTAGCCATCCACATGGTAGAGGCATCTGGCATCTTGGATCCAGAATCCAGAACAGAGCTAGAGGTCAAGCAATCTAGAGAGAGAGAGAGAGAGCGACCGAACCCCCCCCCCCCCCTAGCAGTTCATCGCACTGGCCAAGACTAGGCCCACGCGAGGTTGTACTTCCCTGTATTGGTCATCATCAGTCCCGGAGGCACTCCACCACACCACACCTTTGGAGTAGGGTATTACACCACAATGGTGGCCCGAACCAGTATAAACCTTGTGTCTCTTGTGTTGCTCTCTTGGTAGTTTAGATCCTTGCGAGGCGACGAGGTGCAGGTAGGTAGGGGGTGAGATCTCCGCGTGCACCCCAGAGTTCGAACCTAGAGGGTCTGCCGGAACCCGAGATCCGACACCAGCCACATTAATTCTCGGCAGACCACCAGTCAGCGGCGCACGCGATGCATCATGCGTTCACACCACCGCCTGTTAAAGGGTCGACGATCCCTCCAGCAGGTTCTTTTCTTATCGCCATCATTTTGCAAACCTGCCCACAAACGAAGGAAAGTGCATATGTAACAAATCAGTTCAACATGAGCCAATAGCCGAATAATAACTTCATGCGCTATTCCAGTCATGTTCTTCTTCCTGCCAACCTCCGACACGGTCTGTGCCGCTTGCCTCCGCCACCCACGTCCAGCGCCGTGCTGTACCGCCCTTGTCAAAGCTGCCACCTCCGCTGGTATATATGTTCCCAACCCCGTCCATCCTTCTAACCCCTCCCCCACCAACACTACTCTTCTCTCCGACACCGACATTCCCCTTGCCCCTTTTGGAATCATGGACCATCAACCTACGACTTCCCTACAGCACCAACCATTGTGGCATCATCCCTGGATTCACGTCATTTTCGATCCAGGCCTTGCCTCCCTGCGGTGCCCCATTTTCGCCTCAGGGTTGAGCTCTGGAAATCGATCGACACAAATTGTAAATTCAGGCAACTTGCCAGAACCCAAAATTTGTGAACTACCAAAATTGCGGACCGAGGAAAACTAAGCAAAAAGTGGCACCCAACTGTAATTGGACTGTGCACACACCATCATATGTATAATCAATCTGATCTAAAGTAATTCCTCAAAAAACAAAATCTGATCTCAAGTATCAACAACTTTAAATTAATCTCAACTTTCAATTGGAGTACGGTATTCATATCTGGCGCCTGACAACTCAACTCGTCTGTGTAGTCAGTTAAAAGAAAGAAAAAAAACTCGTCCTTGTAATATTCATTTTTTACATTCATCCATGTAGCATGTTAACTAGCTAGAGAAGTCAGGCTCCCTCATGACGATGGAAATACTACTCCCTCATATTCATAATAAGTGTCGCAGTTTTGAACTAACCCCAGTTCAAAACTGCGACATTTATTATGGATTGGAGGTAGTACTAGAGTGGAAGAGAGCTGGAAGGTGATGTCGTCTTCGACTAGAAACATATGTACATAGCGTCTAAAACCAAACCGTGGACCAGGCTCATACTCGTACTAGGCCGCAAAGTGTCCTTCTTTCTATGGATCAATCCAAGGCTCTACCGGACACTTCTCCAAAATGAATCATGACATAATTTATTAATAATAATTGAAGTAAATATGATTGCCTCAAAATAAGTAAATATGATTTCTTATAGTCTCCCACAACATTGCCACATAGAAATACAATATACAAATGGTTTAATACAAGACGGTAAATCTCATCATTTGATTAATATTATCTACAGTTATCGTCGTCGGCACAACTAATTGTCATTTACCAAGAAAATATCTTGAGTTTGAGTGAAAAATATATATTATCTAAACTATACATACATTAACTAAAAGAGGGATACTTTATTGTGTCCCAAAAAATATCGATGCAATAAAATGATATCTTTCATTACTCTCACAGTTATGGGGTATGGCGGTTAGCCAATCCATCGCATTAATTTGCCGTCGGGGTTGAATGCGAGAATACATTTATCGCTATTAAATTATCAGAAGACTTCAATCATGTTTCTTTGAACACAACTTACCACATTCTTTAATATTTATTTTAAATGAACATGTAAATATTATTACTACAAATATTCTAAATCTTAGAAAACAACATGCAGCGTGCGCCATGCAAAGCTTGCTAGTATCCTCAATTTCCCGCGGATAACACACATACTATGCAGTGGCATCCATCAGGAGCACATTCACCGTAGACCTTGCCCGAGTGATATGTTTGTTTGCATTGTGTCAGGCATGCATCTTTGGATCGACATGACTTGGAGACAACGTGTATATCACAACCCTGGGGGAAATAGGATCCATCGTCTATACTCTCCTTTGACATAACACCTACAAATTCAACAGTAATTAGAATGTTTCATACACATGTCCGTTAGAAAATAAGAACCATGCTTGCAAAATACCTGAACAAAGCACCAAAAGGACAAGGCCTAGGAACACCACCTTGGTAGTCATCATCCTTGATAGAAGAACTTGTGGACCGTAGGAGGAATTGTCTATATGAGTTGTGTTTCAAATGGCAATATTACTTTCTATGTTGTGGAAGAATAGATCTGGGACGATCCTTTATATAGCAGCCACGGTGCTTGTTATATGTGGAATCAATTAATAACATATTCTCATTTTTGAGAGAAATTAATAACATATTCTAAGTCAGGTATGTTTTTATTCTTCTTTTATTCTTTAGAAAAAACTTATCATGTTTGCTAAATATTTTGCCATGTGGGCTCAAATAAGGACCCATTTAATGGGCGCGCTACTATGTATCGCTCATCGGGAGCTTACAGACGGGTCACTAACATACACAATTCTTCACCCAATTTTCCCGACACGATTTTTTTCCTCAAAAAATCACAACACATTTTTTCACTTATTTTTTAATTTGACTTGGTTTTTCATGAATTTAAAAATGCTCATGATTCGAATAATATTCATGAATGCGAAAATGTTTGCCGAAACAAATATTGTTCTAGAATTTGAAACAATATTAATGACTTAAAAAATTGTTCATGGATTCAAAATGTTCGTGAATATGAAAAATGTCCATGGATTCAAAAGATATGCGTGAAATTATAAATTATTCAGGAATCTGAAAATGTATTATGAATTTATAATCTTGGTGAATTTTAAAAAATATTCATGAATTTTAAAATATTCAGAATTTTGGAAAGCTTCCACTAATTTCAAAAATGCTCATGAATTAAAAAAGAAAAAGTTTACACAGAAAAGTGTAAGAAATTAAAATCCAAATGTCGGCTTCCCAAAGTCGGCTTCTCCTACTCCCACTAATGGGTCGACGTAGTGGACACACGCTATAGGCCATCACAATGAGAGATGTAATAACTGTATATATCTCAGCGCGATGGCCTAGCCTGGTGCGTACTTCTAACCCTGTAGCTATCTGAATGTGCGTTGTGGATGAGAGGTAGGAAAGGAATGGGGGGCAAACTGGATTATCCGCGCGACGAAGAGTGCACCAGCAAAGCAAGTGGGCTGACCCCATTTTATGGGTTCTCATTCCAACTTTAAAACCATCTAGAAGGTTTAAATAAGTTTCTACCGATTTCGGCAACCTTCTAGAATGCTGACTATTTTGTTCTTTTTATTTTCGTTTCTGTTACACTTTTTTTTACCTTTTCTAGTTTAATTAGAAAATTTGTAAGTTTTTAACAAATTATAAAATAATGTTCCTCCTTTCAAAAATATTAATTGCGTTTCAAAATATGTTTGGGATATCAAAGAATGTCATATTTTAAAAAATGTTCATAACTCAAAAAATGTTTCCATTCTCAAGAAAAAATAGGAGTATCAAAAAACAAAATCACGTTCTCAAAATTTTGTTCACCATTTCAAAAAAATCACATTTTCCAGAAAATAACTTCAAATTCTAAAATTTGTTTTCCGTTTTCAAAAAATGTTCACGTTTCGAGAAAAAGTCCATAATTTTGAACAATGTTCGCATTTTCAACAAATTTTCAGAATTAAAATTCTTTATTTTATATTTTATTTCAGATATATATTTTTTAACATTTTTGCAAAAGTATCAATTTAAAAAAATGTTTGAAGTTTCAAATATTGTTTGCATATTCAGAATATGTTCAAAATTTAAAAATTGTCATTTTCAAAACAAATGACGGTTTTAAAAATATGTTCACAAACATTATTCACATTTTAAATATTTTTTCATGATTTTCTAAAAATTGAATGTAAAGAAAAAATCATGAAAATATATATTTAAATGTGAATAATTAGCGCAACCAATTATCATATTTTTAAAATGCTACTGTGCTGAACATACTACAAGCACACTATTTGAATAATTAGTGCACACCAGGCATCATTAGCTTTCAAGTACAGTATGTTTTTTCGTTTCCACCTTTTTTCACCTATTTTTTCTTTTCTCACTACGTAAGATTTAAATAAATAATGAAACAATATTCACTATTAGAAAAAGCTGCCAATTAAAGTAATGTTCACAAACCTAGAAGGAAATCTACATAGTTCAAAAAGGTTCTCGAATGCAAGACAAATTTAAGAATTTGAAGACATGTTCATGGATTTGAAAAAACATCATGATTGAAAAAACGTTCATGGGAATGAAAAATGTTAGCGAAATAAAATTTGCACAAATTAGAAAAAAAGTTGAATTAAAAAAATGTTTTTGCGTATTTGGGAAATTCTCTTAAAATATGTTCAGGAGTTTTAAAAATGTCATGAATTGTTAAAATGTGCATCAATTAAAAGATGTTCATCAATTTGGAAAAATGTTCAGGGGTCGAAAAAATGTTGAATTAAAAAAATGTGCATGAACTGAAAAATGTTCATGAATTTGGGAAAATGTTCTATTTTTTACAAATCATTGTGAAGTTGAATTTGAAAATAAGTTCTTTAATTTACAGGAACTTCATGAATTTAAAACGAGAAAAAATTAAAAAGAAGGATAAAAAAGAGAAAAGAAAAAAGGTTAAAAAACTAGAAAACCAGATAGAGAAACAAAATTAAAAAACTGTTCGGAAGCTTCCCAAACCCGTGTCAGAAGCTTTGAAAAACCAGCCCATCCCTTCCGCTGGTGAGACGGCTAGTGGAGTTGTTCGAACGGAGATGAGGGATGCACTTCTCGGTCGGCGCTGCTTATCATTTCTTTGTCTTATTTTAATTTCTGAGCTTTTTACCATTCCAGCACTTTTCTTAGAAACATTGTATCGATGCATATGCTTACAATATGCACACACTTATCCCTATGAACACAACACACACAAGCTATCCACATGCTTGTAAAATTTGCCACTAGAAACTTGTAGTCGATGCAAAGTAAAAAACCAGAAAATATGCAAGCACGTGTGTCAAGTGTAGAACTTGAATTAGTGTGAGCTAATGAATCAGTGTCAAGGTTGGTTCACCTACGAGGAGTTGTATTAGATCCTATGTTGTGCTCGTAGACTCGTGAGCTTCATAATTGAAGCCAGACACTCCCTGCACTAGGCCCAACAATGAGACATGCATATAAAAGGATTTTTTTGAAAAACTTTCTGTCTATTCATCTTCAATCATGTCAATATAAAGAACAACAGAGGTAATAAAAATTACAACCATATCCGTGGACCACCTAGCGACGACTACAAGCACTAGAGCGAGCCGAAGGCCCGCCGCCGTCATCGCCTCTTCCACACCAGAGCGGGGCAAACCTTGTTGTAGTAGGCAGTCGGGAAGTCGTCATGCTAAGGCCCCATAGGACCAACACTAGAGTAGCAACCATCGCCGATGAAGAAAATCCTAGATCAGAAGGATCAAACCAACTGTAAATACCTAAACAAAGACGAACGAAGATCGGATCCAAATAAATCCACCGAAGACCAGCACCAACCGAATCCCTCAAGATCCTACGGAGACAAACCTCCAGACGCCCTCCGATGATGCTAGATGCACCATCGGAACGGGGATAGAACATGGGAGACATTATTCCTACTAAGGGACATCGCCGCCGCCACACAGGCCCAACCAAGATGCTGAATCCAAGAGCATCTCCAGCCGTTCGGCCCCCCAGAGGATTGAAATAGCACCGCCTGGGGGTGCGTCGGCGAAAATATCGGCGTGGGGCCGGTCGGTTTCCCAACCGCCGCCCCCAGGTGGCCCCAAACGCCGATTTTTGAAACAAAAAATCGGCTAAAGTTCGGCCAAACGCGACACAAATTCATCCAAACTAGGCGATTTCATTGAAATTTGTACACAAAACTTAAACATAAAGTAAAATCTAACTAAAAACGACAACTACGCCTAGCACTACAGCGCCGCCACCGCCGCCCGCCTTCTACATGCCGAGGAGCCTGTAGAATCAGGTGTAGTCACCGCCGCCGCCGTCGTCGTCTCCGTCGTTGTCGCCGCCCTCCCTGCTACACCCTTGGCCCGCGTTGCTGATGTATGGGGTATAGGATGGCCCGGGTGCCTCCTCATCACCGCTCTCGAGGATGACAACGCCGCCTTCCTCGCGTCCGCGGCGCCGAGCGGCGATCTCCTCGAAGGCGCGGCACTGGCGCTCCAGCTGCTCGCGGATGTAGTCCGGCCTCGCCCATTTGATGGCGGTCTCGTCGTCGGTGGCCATGTCCGTGTGCTCCTTCCTCATAGGGAGCAACCCCGGCTCGGTTTTTCGCTTGATGAGGCGGGAAGAAGAAGGACAGCCGCCCTCGTTGATGATGAGGGCACAGCCGCGGCTACGGCGCCCGTCTCCCATGCCTCGGGCCTTACAGGGCGAAGCGCCGACAATTCGGAGGAAAGGGAGCCAGAGCCCGACGACGAGGAGGTCGCCGTCTCCATTCGCCACGGCGTCCAAGAGCTGTCGCGACGGCGCGAGAAGGTGGGGGGCATTGGGTACTCCAAGCACGATGTGTTGCCGGCCTCGATGTGCTCGAGGATGGCTTCGAGGGTGCGGCCGGGGATGCCCCACCATCGGTGTCGCCCCTCGGAGTTCTGCCGGCTGTGCGGCACGACGCCGTTCGAGGAGGCGAGCTGGTCGGCGTGGCGGTGCTCAAAGTACGCCGTCCACAGCGCGTTGCTGTCGAGGGTGTACCTAGGCTCGTTCCGCGCCTGCTCCGGCGGCAAGGACCGGATGCGCGCTATCTCGCTGCGCCGGGCAGCGTCGGTCGACGTTGGTGGCACAGGGACTCCGCCGACGCTCAGCTTCTACGTGCCTAGCACCCGCATGTCCGATGGTGCCGGGTAGTCGGCCTCGTAGAGGAGCCGCGCCTCGTCCTCGTGCAGGTGACAGCGGCCGAAGCCGTTGGCCGCTGCACCATCGCCAGAGTAATGCTCGGCCATGCTCACCGGCGGGGAGAGAGGGAGAGGAATGGCGCGCTCGGTGGAGAGGGGGCGTCAGCGGTGAGAGGGGAAGAGAGTTTCTGCGGCGATGGTGTGTGTGCTCACCGGCGAGGGAGGGCGGCTTTTATAGCGTGGCTTGAGCGGTGAGAGGGTGGCCGTCGTGCGTACACGTGGCAGGATCGGGCGGGACGCACGTCGCGGCGCCTTCACTATGACGCATGTGAGGCATCAATGGAGGCTAACCGGTGCGGCAGCGCGGCAGCCTTCGCATTGATTCCCGCGGGAACCGAGGCGATGAGGACGACGATGCGCCATGGTCACCGACTCGGCGGTCCCACCGGGCTTTCGCGCGAAAAACGCTGCCCCCGGCGCCCCCTCCCCCAGCGCGCCGGGTTCGGCTTGGGTCCGTCGGCGCCAAATTTGGGCCGAACCAGCGAATATTATTGGGCTTCTGGGGGCACGACTGGACCGTTTTTTTAGCGACAACGCTAAAAAAGGCCTTGGAGGGGTCTGTTGGGGACGCGGCTGAAGATGCTCTAACAAGAACGAGAACGGGGTCCCTCCCGCCGGCGGGGCCGAGATCTTCCGCACCTCTATGTTCTAGAGCATTTCTTTTAGAGCTGAAAAAGTCATAGTTATCGGATTTGATGTCAGGAACCTAGTTTGTTGTTTGATTGTTATAGGTTAAAGAAATAGATTAATTTTTTTTATCATTTTGATAAAAATAAGTGTCTGTAAAATGGTAACAAATTTATCTCGGATGGTCAGGAGTAGTTTATAGCAAAATATAATATTAGTATTTTCATGCGAAATATGATTTTATGGTTATTTTTTGATACATTTGTGTATGTGGAAAATGTCAAAAGATTATGCAGTTTTCGTGGTCAAATAATCTTGGAAAATACTGGCAACAATGGCACACTGGTCAAATACTCCCTCCATCTCGAATTACATGTCACAGAAATGGATGTACCTAGAACAGAAATACATCTAGATACATCCATTTATGCGACAAGTAATTTCGGAAGTATAAGATGTTTTTTAGGCTAGTTTAGCCTTAATAGGCAACACTGGCACACTGGCATTAGGACTCGGAAGTGAAATTTACACAAAGCCGCCTTGTCTAGCACAGCACAAGACAGCACCGCCGTCTCCTTCCTCCCGTGCTCGCGTATCATCCAATTCCCACCGTCGAGAGCGCCAATTCACTCACGAATCCACTCCTCTCCAATCCAATCCACCATCCAGTGCATCCACCAAATCGAAGCTAACCATGCATCTCAGCCACTAGCCGGAGCCCGGAGGGGATCGAGGACGAGGAGGAGCCAAGAGCCGCCGGATCCATCCAGCTGCCCGCGCGGCGGATCCGATCTCACCGGATCGACGGCCGCACGCGGGGTTTGTGTGTGCCGGAGCGCCGGAGGGACCGAGGGAGGATGGGGAGCCGCGTCCTCGGAGCAGGTCGTCGCCGCCAGGGGCCCATCTCACCGGTCAGTTCTAGCTAGGGTTTCTTTCAACCAGCAAATCCAAATCGGCCCTCTAATCCCGGCCGGCCATGGAGTCGCCGCCGCCGCACAAGCGCAACGTCGGCCGAGATGACGACAGGATCAGCGCGCTCCCCGACGACCTCCTCCTCGGAATCCTTGAGCGCCTTGAACTGCGCGAGGCGGTCCGAGCCGGCGCAGTCTCGACGCGGTGGCGGCACCTCCCGCACCGGCTCTCGCGCCTGCACCTAAACGGTCGCCATTTCCGCTGCACCACGCTGCTCGAGTACATGGACGCCTTCACAGGCGCGGCACGGAGTTTGCTGACCGACCGCGACTGCCACTGCAACGGCAGTCATGCTATCAAGTCCATCAGCCTCCGCTTCTTCCTGTCGGCGCCCCACCTGAGCTCCATCGGCCGCGCCGTTGAGCACGTCGTCAGCCGCGGCGAGACCAAACGGCTCCATTTTGGCACATGCTCGCCATACAAGAGAAACACTGCCCGGCAGCTTGCCGAGTTTGGGCAGCAGTTCATGTCCTTCTCCCGCGACTACCCACTCGCTTTCCGGTGGCTCACCAGGCTTACACTCAAGAACCTTGCGTTTGGGCACTCCGATGTCACCGACCTCATTAGTGCCTGCGACAGGCTCACGCACCTCACTATGAGTTTTTGCCAACTGGTTGATGAGCACACCGCGCTCAAGATCGACACACCGTCTTCTGGGATCAAGGATCTCGAATTCATCCAATTTGGGTGCTCGCAGATCGAGCTCATCTCTGTCCCCAAGCTCAGTAAAGTGCAGTGCACATCTTGGCGCTTGGCGAACCCTCCTGTGCGCTTTGGCTACGTTCCAGAGCTTCGCGATGTGAGCCTCAGTGCCGGTGCCATGGCGTGGCAGGCGCCATTCTTGCTGAGTGAGTGCTTGTCAAGGAGTGCAATGAACTTGTCAAAACTGCATCTCAATTTTCGCCACCAAATGGTAAAGCTAATTTCTGTGGACCATATAATGTTCTTCTGCACATATAACATATGTTCTTCTTTACTAATAACAGCTGTTTATTTGTGTTCCTCTTCTTGGTGCAGATATGGATTCGGCCGGAACATCCGAAGCAGCTCACTGCTATATTCAGAAATCTCTCCGATTTGTCCCTTTCTGAAATCTTCCCTGAGTGCGTTTTGAGCTGGACCCTATTTATCCTTGAAGCTGCACCTGCCTTGCAGAAGTTTACAGTAAACCTTTGACTCTACCTTCTTTTTAATTTAATCCACATCTTAGCCTGGATATGACTCGGTCTAGTATGAAGGGTTTCCCGGTATTTAGCATTAACGGATATGGAACACATGGATTGTATTGTATATGAATAATGTTGGGATATCGCTTATTGGGAACTTATCAGTCGACCAATGATAAGGGGTAAATCGGCCAGTTTATCGGCATATCGGTCGATATCACCATATCGGCTGATTTATCAGCCGATTTATCTTATCGGTCAGGCACCGGTAAGCGATAAATCGACCGATTTATCGGAATATCGGAAGATATCTTGAATGATAATGCAATGTAAACGGAAGTTCTGACGTTCCATTTGAATTTTGCAGAGAAATAATGTCCATGCAATATGAAAAAATTCGTGTTGGATCGTACCTCGTGTTAAGAGTTAGCCGAAGCATATTCGCATATCTTACTTTCCCTATGATTAGTTCTTGCAAGGTCGTCGAAACTCTAAATGGGCCTAAACTTAGATTAGATACTAGTAGTGAGCGTGTTGCAATTTTTTCAATGGCAGATATATTTAGATTCAGTCGTTATTACATTGTTTTGCATGGGTTGATGTCAAGTTAAATTATTGATTAACGTGTGTTATTTGTCTTGTATGCCCTTGATGAAGTTATCTCGAACTCGTCATGCATGTGACATAGCGTTCGAGGATAATGCCGAGAAGACCAACGTGGTGTGGGAGCCATCAAAGGATTTCAAGCACATGAACTTGAAGTCGCTGATGATAGACGGGTTCGAGGAGGAGGACAAGGTGACGAACTACATAAGGCTAGTCATGGAGCGAGCTGTTGGGTTGAAGAGAATCGAGTTGCGTGGTGAAGGATGCAAGAAATGTGATGCCATTGATCCGAGGACATCCCAGGTGGATGAAACTCGCAGGCATCGGATCAAGGAGCTACTCACAAATGGATCATCCTCATCCGTGGAGAGAATAATGCGCTGACGGATATGGTCAAGGAATGCTATGTCTCATCATGCTTGCAGCTGCTGTATGTGGCACGGTCAGCAGTAGTAATTTAATTTCTAGGTACTGATAGCCTGAGAATACTTGAATGGTGTGTACTTTGCAGTGTGTCATGCATTTAGCCAGCTTAGTTCGGAACCTTGCCCGAGAAGTCTGTCAAGGTAAGAAAGCTTAGTTCTGGAGCTCAATTACAACTGCATGTCGTCATATTTAGTACTACAGTATATGTTCTGTGTGTTCTGTTCTATACATTAGGGTTTGTCCTGCTTTAGGCTATGTTCGATTGCAGGGGAATTTTAGCTGCATGGATCACGATTTTGTGCCAACCACCACAAATTATTCAGGCACAAGAAGTTGGCAAGTACATAAGCAGTAAGACCAGCACAGGGCAGATACAGAGAACAATAATGCAAAGTTATTTCAATTCTAACTTGAATTCCATGAAAACAACAATGCAGAGAGCAACAATACTCTCAAGCACAACAGAACATACCACAAACCAATACAAGACAAGTTCATAATTTTGCCAATTAATTATACTCCTGCACCCCCCAAGCTGCACTTGTTCAGCATGTGAAGATATGAAGATAGAACTGGAACCTGAACAAAGGTATGGATAAACATGTCAATACAATGAATCATTTAAAATAAATGTATGAAAGAAACTTCTTTTAACTTATACACAGGCCCTTAGGTGATGAAAATTCCCAATTTTTCAGGCAAGGAAGAACAAGATCCGGGTTCCGATCAGTGATGGTGTGGAACATTACAACATCAAAGAGAAGCTACAAATTGCTATACGTCTCTGTTTATCCCAAGAATTCTTCAATAATACAATTGATCTGATCGCCATTAATACAGGCTTCATCACCACGCTCCTGCCCAAGAAAGAAGTGTCTTTAGAAATCAAGGACTCTGCCCATGCTACTAAGATGTCGGTTCGGCTACAGAGAAAATCCTAGTCTTGTACATGCGCTGCAATCTGGCTTCCTCAAAGGATGGTCCATCCTTGGAAATTTTGCCCTGGTGTCGGAGTTATTTCAGAGTTATGTAATACCAAGTTACTATCTGCAAATGCTTTTTCAAGTAAATTCTACAACAGGGTACATCAAATTAGAGGTTCATTACAAAGAATCAGTTCACTCGGCCTCCAACACGGGAGATTATCAAGCTAACTGACAAAAGCTACCAACAACATGAGAAACAAGCAAGCACTGCTGCACCAAAAGGACTACTGAATGATGACATAATTCATCAGGACTTCGCGAGACCCCTGTTGCCTCCAAGTTTGTCACCTATCTTGTTGATGAGTGTAGCCTCGTACATATTCAACCACACATTCTTAATGCGCCGCGTCACTGGGGGTCACCCTTTCTGCAAACATAGGTTTGTCAGTATGATTCTAGAAGGGGGATTACATGATACTGTATAAATTGCAAATTAAGCATAATTAGTTGTAACCACATGACACTGAAAGTTTGTTCGCACCCATTTCAAACATAGCTTTCAATCCGACTAGGCATTCAATGTTTTGTTTATTCCACTAACTTGTATGGAGTATTATTTAAGAGTTGTTCCCACATCACAAAAGAAAGGACATATATACAAACATACCTTGTGAATTGTAGAAACCCATGTATGGGATGAAAACTTGAAACTTTTCTCTCTCCCATACTTTCTTCCACTGTAGTGACTTCAGATTAATCTTGTAGATGCCAAGATCCGTGGTCACGAAAATGATATTGGTGCCTTCCATAGATCCAATCAGCCTAAGTCTTTTCTTTGGATTTTGAATGGGAAGGATGTCGTTCATATTGATGACTGTATGCTGAGTCCATGATGCAACTCCGTCAGAACCCATGTGCCTTGACCACAGATTGAGGATTAACCCACCCACATGTGCAAACCCCAAACTGTCATCCTCCATCGCCATGAGGATAACATCATCAGCAATGCTAGACCCCGCAAGCGGCATATCAATTAGTGATAAGCAATTAGTGCTCATGTCGTACTTGAGAATTCCTACTAGGCGATCATTGACGCAGCTATAAAGCTTGAAGTGAAGGGTGTCTTGGACGAAGACAGGAGGCGCTTCGTGGATGCACACATCGGAGTCAAGATGAAGGCCGGAGCATGGATTGCTCCACTTATCAAAATGAGAACGGTATATGCTCAACAAAATGGGGTTGCTGTGGTCACCTGTCACCGGCAAGGTCACCCACGCCTGTGCAACACAATCATGAGCATCAGTCTTGTTCAGAGCGATGAAGACGGCCTGGAAGGGCCCTGCGTGGCACGTACTGTGGTCACAGCCGCTTGCAGCGCAGAGCACCGCTGCCCCATAGCTCTTGTTCACCAGGACGGGTGCATCCAGCTCCCTACCTCCGGCAGCCCGTCATGGGGTCCCAAACGATGAGCGTCATGGGTTTATAGCCCGCATCGCCAAGGAGAACACGACCATGGAGGAAGTCCCACGCATCATATTCCTAGTCCCCCCAGTCCTCGTTGGGAATGCACGCACGAAATTTCGTGGTGGGGACAAAGTGTGGGATATTATCTTCCATCTTCGGGCGGGAGTTCCAGTGGCAGGAATAAAGGAAGCCCAGCATGAGGGAGCTCCTGGAACTCACCGTAGCGGCCGCGAAAGCGAGCGCCGGAGAGGAGGCCAAGCCAGAACTTATTGGCGAGGGAGGCGCGCACGAGGTGCTCAGCCTCGTCCGGCGGCAAGCGGAGGAAGATCTCCTCCAGAAGCTCGTCCGGCAGCGCCGATGCGGGCGGCGCCATGGAGGGTCGAGGCGGCGAGGGTTTCTGGTGGGGAATTTTTTAGCTGCGGCGGCGGCGGAAGGGAGGAGATCTGGAGAGAATTCCTTATTTGACTTCTTTCTTAAAATAAGTTTCCTCTTTTGCCCTAAAAAAGTTTCTTCCCCTTTTGACATTCAAATTTGTTTTATTCTCTTTATAACCTTTCCGTCATTTTTAATCACGAACACCCCTTTTTTTAAGGAAAACAACGAACACCCTTATGTGCAACATGAAAAGTCCTTTCTACCCGCGTTAGCCCGCTAAAAAAGCAGAAGTGCGTGTGATGTGGCCCCATACCTTCTCTCCTGATTCCCCACCCGAACCCTAACCCTATGACGATGACGATGGCGGTATGGTGGAGGGCATGGCCGAGGCTGCTACGGATGGCGCGGCGGACGACGACGGAGCAGCTACTGCGGAGACCGGTGAGCGTTTTGTGCGCCATCGAGGAAGGCCACAACCATACAACGGACTCTCTTTGGGAGACAACGGTGGTGTGGTGGACGGGCGAACGACGGACAAGGATTAATTGAGGAGGGGCAAGGCGACGCTGTGCAGCCGCGGAGCGCGGCCAAGGAAAGGCTGTGCAGGCCACGGTGGAGTAGGACGACGACGCTGCTGCAGTGACGGGCGACGGCCGAAGGGTAAGTCCTCTTCGTCTCTAGCTTTCAAATACTCCCTCCTTCCCAAAATATAAGGCACGGTTTGACTTTTCTGGTCTTCATTGCACAACTTTGACTATGATTTTCATTTATTGTATGTCTATAGAATTAGTATACATACATATGAAATAATATTGTTTTGCAAGACAAATACGACGATACCATTTATACGCGTTCAATCCATATACTTTTATATATATTAGTGGTCAAAGGCGTGCATCAAAGACCGTAAAAAGTCAATCACGCCTTATATTTTGGGAAAGAGGGAGTACAATATAGGAGTAGTCTCTATCTATATCTATATCTATACCTACTATTAAAGGGAATAGGTATTATTGGATTGGTTTAGTCCTTTTTGTTTGGTTTGAGTGGGCGCTAAAATTTCGTACTAAGTGATTTGGGCCAGATACTTGCATGTATATGGGCCTTTTATGGGCTTTCATAAAGACCGCGAAAAATAATTGGGTCAAAATAAATCAACATTGTGGGAACCGAACATAGGACCTCCTGTTTGGATCTTTCATGTAACAACCAATGACCAATGCACCATTCACATTTACGAATCCCAACTAGACCTAAATAAACGAATGGTAGTCCTCATGTTTAGGGTTATAACTAAATGAAATCAGTGGGACATTATGCCCGGCAAAGAAAATATGAACATGGCTAAATTGCATCGTATTTTTTATGTTCATTTTGTAAAAAGACGTTATGCTGCAGAATATTTCTCATAGTGAATCTGGTGCTGTGGGACATTATACTTGCACAAAAAAATGATTTTTCCCGTTGCAACGCACGGGCATATGTGCTAGTCTCTACCTAATATTAAAGGACAGATTGTTTCTTCATCTTTTTTCGTCAATTATCCTTTTTAAACGTCCTTCGTCAGTTTTGGTCCGTTCAAGCATGACAAAGTAGGTCCGTTCAAGCCTGACAAAAAAAAGTTAAGTGGTTACTAAGAATCAAACGGTGGTCTACTTATTAGAGCCTCACCACATCAATCAACTGATCTAGGACATAATTGTTGCACAAAAGATGGAACTTCAGAGTATTGACTTCGTCCGACCCGCGCGCCCTATTGGGCCAGCCCATAAGCGAGGAGGGACGCCCCTATTTTTTTTCCTTTCTCTGCCTTTTTTTTCATCTGTAAAATAATTTAGAAAAAAAATCTAAATTTCCAAGCAAAATGTGAATTTTGGAAATTGTTGTAGAAAAAATGTACGTGGATTAAAAATATTTTTCATGATAATGAAAAAATGCTCATGAATTTGAACAAAAATTTCCCGAATTCAAAGCATGTTCATGAATTTTATAAAAAAATGTTCACAGAAATAAAATTATTGTGAATTTAAAAAGGTTCATGCATTTCAAAAAAAAAATGAAACAAAAGATATTCATTAATTTCAAAAAATGTTAATCATTTCAAAAATTGTTCAGCTATTCAAAGAATATTCGCAAATTTAAATAAAATGTTCACAAGTTTTACAAAAAATATATCTTCATTGACTCAAAAAATGTTCACAACAATGTTCAGAAGTTTCAAAAAGAATGTTCGCAATAATTGAAAAAATGTTCACGAGTTTGGAAATGTTCATGGTTTCATAAAAAACATTTATGAATTGAAAATATGTTCAGGATCTGAAAAAAGTTCTTGAATTGGAAATCGATGTTCGCAAAAAATTAAGGAAAATAAAAATAAATAAATAATGAACTTGTAAAAACAAAATAAAATATGTAAATGGAGCAAAATGTGAAAATTAAAAAGGGGGAAAGGGAAAATAAGAAATATAGACAGAATGAGAAATAAGAAATAACAAAGAAAAATAAGACGAAAACCAGTTCATGGAAGCATTCTAGAACCTTCCAAAATGGGGTGGCAAAAAACATGACTGGGCCGGCCTATATTGTCGACAGGCGCGCAGGAGGTCATGCACTAGCTAGGTTGCTAGAGAGTGACCTTGGCGCCAAATAGGAATAGATATGACCATTGACGAACACTCGGCCAAACGGCTCAACAGTCGTCCGAGTGCACCTTTGCACTAGGGCCTCGGTGATCAATCGATCGTTTGCTTGGACACTCGCTGGTATGTTGCAAAGTTCCATTACAATATACAGTATGGGGCTATAACCTTTTCTCATGTAATACATGAACACGAATAGGCCACCCTATAACCTACTCCTAAAATACAATACAACAACAACCACGCCTTTTCCCGTATTTCTCCTATACTTCTTTCTCAGGCATATAGCCATTGACCTCAGTGGCCACAGGAATTTGATGTCGCCGTCATCATCTCGAAGCATCTAGCCGATGTTATCATCAGCAACGCATCAGAGCTTCCTTGGTCGAATCCACACATCCACAGGATTGCATCGGCAAGGAAAATCTATTCAAATGAAGAAAATCTCAAAGAGTGCATCTTGAAGGACAAAATTTTCCATTTAATCTACACCGACTACTACAATCCTACGTTGCTCGGTGATGTTTTTTAGCACCCATATATTCACCTAGATGTCGCCAATCTCCTAGACATTACCTTTTCCTATTGTTGTTATTGGTTGTGTCACATGATCCGTGCCACCTGTGGACGTGAACCAGATGTTGGAAATTTCGGCATCATCTTGCCGCGGTCATTGGTATGTCATTCCAATGTCAATTTTTCATGTCAATTTGTTTAGGAGTTAGACCAGGTAGCTTAGAAGCAACTTCAGACTAAAAGTGACAACAACGTGAATGTTCTTAGGGAGTTAGACCTTCAAATACAATTTTTTTTCTGAAAGGCCTTTTAAAAGTACTTATCTTATTCTCACATATGTTCAGAATTTTCCCTTATGCATACCATATTTCTATAGCCCGATCCTCGAGCCTTGCACGATGTATTCTTTTACTAGAAGGGTGTCATCGTGTCGGGATATTCATATTTGCTAGTACTTAATAATACATGGATGACCAAAACTCTGAGAAATACCAAACGCCCCCCACTCCAGCCGTAAAACTCGTCTGTTCCCAACGTAATCGTGCGTAAGGTGCGGTTGAGTTACCCATGTCATATTGATGAGGATCCCATAATAAGAGGGCACAATCTCTGCTTCGACAATACGTGCCAATGGAGGCTATGCCTTGAAACGCGAAACCAGAGCCAAGAAAATGGTTCGAAATATTAAAGGGTCAGACGTGATGTTTCGCTAGAAAAGTTGTTAGTAAAGACACATTGCTTGTTTTGACACATTGCCTTCGTGGCTAAGGGTTGTACTGATCATGCAGAACTGGACATAGTTCCTTTGTGCAGGGAATAAACTTCATTTGTTCGGAAGGAGGAACCCGCCTTGCAATGCCGAAGACAGTACGCGTGCCGGACTCATTGTCATCAAAGACTGGTTCAAGGGCTACTCAGGGAGTCCTGGATTAAGGGGTCCTCAGGTGACCGGATTACTCGTTATGGGCCGGACT
The DNA here is from genome assembly GCA_021605145.1 of Aegilops bicornis. Classification (NCBI taxonomy): domain Eukaryota; kingdom Viridiplantae; phylum Streptophyta; class Magnoliopsida; order Poales; family Poaceae; genus Aegilops; species Aegilops bicornis. Next base: position 810,449,834 of record CM038673.1, read on the forward strand.
GGTGGGCCGTGATGATCATCGCTAAAGATTATCCCCTGTATCCGGATAGGACTCCTATATGTATAGAATGGCAAGTTTAAGAGTCCAGGTGTAATGTTTCATTCCTCTGCAAGATGATCATGTACAACCCTAGGCCCCTTCGGTGCATATATAAGCCGGAGGGTTTAGTCTGTAGAGGTAGAATCACAATTACATCGGCTAGACTTCTAGGGTTTAGCCATTACGATCTTAAGGTAGACCAACTCTTGTAACCTTATATTCGTCAAGATCAATCAACCAGAAAGTAGGGTATTACCTCGATAGAGAGGGCCTGAACTGGGTAAAACATCGTGTCCCCAGTCCCTTATTACCATCGATCCTTAGACACACAGTTCGGGACCCCCTACCCGAGATCCGCCGGTTTTGACACCGACAGTAGCGCTGGGCGTAAAACGCGTTGCTGCTAATATGGTAGCGATGGCGGCTTACGCGTATGCGCCATCGCTAAGCGGGCCCGCCATGTGGCGAGTTCAAAATTAGCGATGGCGACACGCAAAAAGTGCACTACCACTATTACTTTAGTAGTGGCGCGATTGATGTGGGCGTGCTACTACTAAACCTAGCGTGGCGGGAACGGTCGGTCAATTTTAGTAGTAGCATGTTTCTACCGAGCCGCGCTACTGCTAAATTGGCAGTAGTAGCACCTGTTTATGCCCCGCGCTACTGATAATTAGCAGTAGCGCCCCTTTTTGTCCCGCGCTACTACTAAAATTATGTGTATAAGGTTTTCCTTAGTAGTGTCTATGCCAACACTACCGCACCCCGGGCTCAACGACAAAGAAGGAAATCAAACACAGGGGACACAACGATTTAACGTAAAAAGAACCTCCAACATGAAGGGGGAAACCACGGATGACAGCCAGCAAATCTTCACTATGTCAGGAGGGGTTACAAACGCTAGGGATTTACAACTGATCAACTTATCCGGTGTAGAAGCTTACAAGAAGTATATATAACAGCGGTGACCTAGGTCAATACTTATCCGCTCTGGACCAAGCCTCCCGACGACGGGCCTCCACTCCGCTTCGCTCGTATATATATAGGACAAATTTTATCTACCACCGGTGGTAGTTACCACCACTTGAGTTTTGTATTGTATGTAGTATCGTTCAAATCGGAGAGTATATATGTGTAGTATGTAGTATATAAGAAATTTTAGGTAGTATATATACTACTTTTTAGGAAGTATGTATCATATTTTAAGTATACTTCTTTTTACGTACAAACATGTACATATTTCACAAATATAATAAAAACTATGGGCCAACTTGCAAAATTTTCATGTAACTCACTTTGAATTATCTTATATATAGTATATTAACATATTTAAAATGATAAAATAGTGTATATAGTATCACATGGTAGTATATGAGACATGTGTGGTAACTACCCCTAGGTGGTAGAATGTATTTGTGTCTGTGTGTGTGAATCACTATATAACTAGCACCACTCATATATCACTCATGCATACTCCTTGTCCGGGAACATACATCGATTAGCCTCAGGATTCGAGGCACTTGCGTAGTTGTGTTTAAAAAAGAAAAGAAAAAGAAAGTCTCAAAGATTTACATATATCTAACTAACCTCTAAAACAAACTCGTTATGACTAGGTGAGCTGTCATGCAAGATGTATACATCTCAACCTCCATGTGCACATGTTTATCTCTTAACACAAATTAAAGAGAGTTTCCAAGAAGGAATTAGGTCTAACTAACATGTAAAACAAACTCAATATGATTACTTAGCCTTGTCATACAAGATGTATACATGTCAACGTCCATGTGCACATGTTTATCTCTTAACACAAATTAAAGAGAGTTTCCAAGAAGGAATTAGGTCTAACTAACATGTAAAGCAAACTCAATATGATTACCGAGCCTTGTATGTATGCATGTCAACCTCCATGTGCACATGTTTATCTCTTAAGTCTTAACACAAATTAAAGAGAGTTTCCAAGAAGGAATTAGGTCTGACTAACGTGTAAAACAAACTCAATATGATTACTGAGCCTTGTCATACAAGATGTATACATGTCAACCTCCATGTGCACATGTTTATCTCTTAACACAAATTAAAGAGAGTTTCCAAGAAGGAATTAGGTCTAACTAACATGTAAAACAAACTCAATATGATTACTGAGCCTTGTCATTAAAGATGTATGCATGTCAACCTCCATGTGCACATGTTTATCTCTTAAACAAATTAAAGGGAGTTTGCAAGCCTCCCGCAAAAAAAGGAGAGTTTGCAAGAAGGAATTAGGTATAACTAACATGTAAACAAACTCAATATGATTATTACCGAGCCTTGTCATACAAGATGTATACATGTCAACCTCCATGTGCATATGTTTATCTCTTAACACAAATTAAAGAGGGTTTCCAAGAAGGAATTAGGTCTAACTAACATGTTAAGCAAACTCAATATGATTACTGAGCCTTGTCATACAAGACGTAACCTCCAGGTTCCGTGTTATACAAAACCATGCAAACCTCTCCGTTCACGTTTTTTACCCCTGACAAAAAAGAGTTGCCCAGAATTTGATCTAATAGAAAACTCCATTTGACTTGTGGGACAGTCGGACATTGCATGATTTGCAGTTGCCAAAAAAACAGAATAGATAAATCCCGAACATTCGGAATTTAAGCATGTCATCCCGAACGTTTTTTGATGGCAACTTTAGTTACTGCAAAGTGGCAACTTTAGTTGTTAACACATGGCAACTTTGTTCCAGTTTGATTTTTTATCAGAAAATTGCCATGTTTTATCAACATCAGCTTAACTAAAGTTGCCATGAAAAGAGTTTGGATTGGCATGCTTAAAAATCGAATGTTCGGGACTTATTGAGGTCCAAAAAAAATTGTGGATCAACGTAGCTGCTCTAACAGGCAAATTAACTTGATTTAATTAGGCAGAACTACGTGCACATACAGACACACACACACTCACTCATACAACGTACGTCTACTTGAGGCGAGCATCGACGCCCACTGAAGGAACATCAAACATGGTAGTTGACTGCGCAAGCGACTTTCAAGATAGAAGAACGGGTGAAGGACAAGATATTAAACGATCATACATATCACCAGTGCCGACATGTTCAGTGATACAGCTTCCGCACTGCAAATGCCAACGCGCATAATGGATGACACCGCAGTGCATAGCCTAACCTGATTTAATTGCCGTGCGCGCTAGCGTTGCTTGATAGAAAGGAACGCTTTGAAGATTCCGGCGAGCACGCCGATGATGGACAACACCGCGATGATGATCTTGACGTTGTTGTAGACAAACTTATGGATGGCGATCCACAGCCACCGTCTCTGCTTGTACCGCTCAAGCCGTCGTAGGATGGCGTAGAATTGGTAGCCTGCGTGCAAGTTGCCTGCATGGCGGCCCTTGAAGAAGTCGAGCGTCTGCTTGTTGGTGAACTCGCCGTGTATAAGACGCTTAGCTCGCAGCTCGTGCACGTCTTCCTCTCTGTCCATGAACATGGCGAAGAGGGCCAGGTACGAGCTGACAATGAAGTGATCATAGTTTGAAGCAGCGGATGCCTCGTAAGCCGCCATGTTGAGGAGCCAGCATGCGGTGTTCTCGTTGAGGCGCAGTGACGGCAGGAAGATCTTGCGGAAGAGGCGGCCTTCCCTGACGCCTATGTCCCTGAACTCTGATGTCTTGCTGATGGTCACCTTGATACCGATTTCGGCGAGTTCAATGGCGCTTGTACCTAGCGCCAATGTCTCCAGCGTTGGCTGCCGCCTCGGAAACTTTACTGCAGTTCTGGCTCTGGCTGTGTGTATTGCAAATGAATCCGAATCTACCTCTGGCTCTGGCTCTGGCTCGGGCTCTGGCTCTGGCTCGATCTCTGGCTCTGGCTCGGGCTCTGGCGGGGGCTGCCGCCTAGCCGCTGCCGCTGCCACTTCCTCTGCCGCTGCCGCTGAAGTTGGTGGAGAAAAAAGGCGTTCGTCCCGCCGACGCTGTCGACGCTCTTGACGCTCTTGACGCCGTTCCGCACGGTCAGCGGCTATCATTATGCCGCCTGATTGGTAGAAATGGAAGACACCAAGAAGATGCGCTGGCATGTAACTTCCGAGAACCAAGGGCCTTGTCTGGCGATCAATACGGGATTGAACCTCAATTCCCATCTTGGCAATGAACGCACTCAGGTCCATTCTTCTGCATGTCATGAGAGCCTCGAGCACCACCCAAGGGATCTGGTTCTCCAGCAGAAACATGTCTGTCACGACCACAGGTTTGTTGGCGGCCGCCAAACATAGCACCGGCAGGGTGTTATTGTCTTCGGTGATAGCAAGTATGGTCGCCATGAGGAAGCAACCATCAACGAACATCATGGACGCAAAAGCGTGGTCGCTGACGCCCTCGAGCGAGTCAGCGTCCACGGCCACGGGGATCGATACTTATTTCTTGCTCACCGGTAGGAATAGAATCGATAGGTGTTGCTTGTGTAGTGGTGGGTGGTAGCGGGAGTGCGGGATCACTAGGCTGAAGATCTGTCATCGCTCACGCTAGACGGTGGTTGTGAAACGGATACGTTTCAATTGTATTTGTAGCCGCGGAAGAGAACCACGCCCCGTGGTCCATGGGACACGGCTTAAGTTACCACTTTAGCTATCTCTACTCCCTCCTACAAAATTGGGGTCTGTCTAAGTATCATCTAGATGTGCCATAATCATGTCACATCTAGCTATGACATCATCCCACATCAGCATAGAAACAAGCCCATCAATTATCCGTTGTTTGTTGGTTTGTCTCGTTTTTGCAATTATTTTCTGTTTGTCGCGAGCTGTTATTTCTATGGGCTTGGTCACATGGCTGTTTTTTATTCGCCAGAGTGTTTCTCACTGATTAGCCTTGTTTTTCTTTTAATTAGGCTGTGTCTTATGGGAAGCCTGCACGCATGTGATGTCTAATCAGCAACGCATCAGATTATTTCAGATACCACATCAGTAGCTTCAGCTACAGATGCAACCTTAGAGCAACTCTAGCAGACCCCGCATTCGACCGGCCCGCAAAACGCGTTTGCAGTTCGTGGGAAACCGTTTTTGCAGGCTGGCTCGGACGGCCGCAGATGCAGACCCCCCAAACGGACCCGTATAAAAGGATATTCACAGAATGTACTTTTTTACGGGTCGGCTTTTGCAGGGTCTGCTTGGACACTGCCGCGTCGACCGGCAAACAAAAAACGCCCAATTCTCGCATTTGACATAAGTTTTCACAAATAAGTTCAAATTCAAACAACATAACACAGTTTTACGCGCAAATAAAAGCCAAGTTTAGTACGACAAATGCAAAAGAGGGCCTTGCAAAAGTTACGCCCATGTCCGGCATCATCTTGGTCGATCTTCACTCCACGCCATCGAGTCCGTCTTGAAGTTCATTGCCACCACCAAATCCACCTGCGGCGCTTGTTCCAACTTCCACACCGAAATCATCGACATTGCCATGACGACACACATGCAGAATACCAATGCAGTTGGGCAGGCATGCGTGCGTGCATGGTGCTGGAATTTTATCTATTTATGGGCCAGCCTAATAACAATTTCAGAAATTCCTAATAAATTTTAGAGGCTCACTTAGCCCATTCGTGCAAGGCAAGGAGCACTACTAAAAGTTTAGTCCCACATGCTAGTTTAGAGGGAGTTGGACCTCTTTATAAGGGAAGCTCTTTTCCCACATGTATAAGCATGAGAACAAGAGAGACATCTACGCACTCTCCTCCGCCGCCCGCCTCGCCACGACGTGCCGCCTCTTCGGCTGAAGTCTGTCGCTTCGTCTCCCTCTTTTGCTTCATCTCCCGTTGCTGGAGAAGGGTGATAAGGTTTTTGGGGAGCGCTCAGCGTGAAGACCGGTGCTTCTGCTCTTGTTCCGTACGTGCTCATACTCTTTCTGTTTGATGTTCTGCTTCAGTTTCTGGCTCTAGTGTCTGTAGTATCTGCTCTAGATATGTTTGGTTCTACTTCATATATGCAGATGCTTTTTACCTTCTCTTTGCCAGATAGCATGACTTGTTTTATCTCTGCTATATTAGTCATGCTTTTTCTAGTATTTCTGTTAATAAAATCATTTGGTAAATTGCTCATATTTACAACACATGTCAGTCGAAGTTGTACAAGGATCAACTGATCTCTGTCCAAAAACTTTCAAAACAAGGATGGTTATGACAGACATACTGCTAAATTTCAATTTGACTTACTGATATTGAGTGTTTGTCCAGCTAATTTGTAGGTATATATGTGGAGTGGCTTCATGTTCAGAAATTTGAAACGTACAATGGAGAAACTCCAGAATTAATAACCGAGACATGCAATTTGGCTACTGCTACTCTCTCCATTTCAGTTTACAAGTCATGTGTGTATATCTAGGCTGTCAATTTTATCACTGTAATATAAACTATATAATACAAAAATTATACCGTTTGAAAATAGAACATCTAAAGTTTATAATGGTAGATATGTTTTTTGTAATATATGACTTCTATTAGGTTGGTCAAATTGACGACCTAAGGGTACGCGCATGCCTTATAATCTAATTAAGAGAGATGGAGTATTGTTGTTCCTGTTGTTGCGGCCGCTCCGCTGCCGTGAGATTAAGGATTGACTTCAAGCATTGCACTCGGCCTAGTGGCAGCACACGCCTACTGACGCACCGCACCGATCGTTTCCTGCATGATTTTTAGCCTCAACACTATGGTGACATTAACAAAAATGATGTATCGATGTTTGCACATGAAATATAAACCGCCATGATGGCATTTCCCTCAACTAAAAAAGTACACATATTGTGATTTTATCATTAAGCAATCTCCGCTCTTGTGGTTTCCACTGTGTTATGAATCGTGACAAATTAATAAATTTAATAAAGGAAAAACACGGTTGTTATTTTCTGCTTACTCTTACTTTTACACGCTTTTCCCTCTTTTCCTTATTTACTGCTTAATTTGTATGCAAGCGGTTCTCAACATATATTTTTAACTCTTACCGCTTCAGTTTGTGCTTTTGTGGATGAATATCATTACACAATGTTTATCTTTTGTGGATTAATATCATTAAAAATGTTTGTCTTTTGAAATTTTGCTACAGAGCTGAAATATTAATGTATTGTATTTCTTTGAAGGTACAAGATCACTACTACAAGGGGCATCCATGAAAGCATGAGAGCACAATGAAGTGCTTAGATGGGTTATTCCGCAACTTCAATTCATCAAATCTCGGTAACCCATTTCTACTGATCAATAAAAAAATATTATCCCATTACAACACGCGGGCACTTTTACTAGTAAAAAGAAAAAAAATAGGTAAAGAAAATGTGAACGGAAACAAAATGAATAGAACATTTGTGGAACCAATTTTATGGAGCCAAGTATAAAACTTAGAGTTTATAAAAAATTCTTGCATGAAGGAATTCCATCTCTATCCTCTCCTTTTTGCCTTTTTCTATTTTTGAAATGTGGAAAACCTTTTCTCTGTCTAGCAGGCCTCCTTGCCTGCTTTACCTCTCCACTGCGTCGGCCTCGCAAGGCCCATTCAGGATCCCTAACAGTAGCCAACCCATGCGCACAGTTCCCCCTCAACACCACCCCCTACCCTCACTCTCACGCGCCCTCAGCCTTGTGTAAGTAAAAACCGAGAGAGAGAGAGAGAGCAAATGGTGGAACGGTTATCTCGTTGATTGATGATTTGGGTATATATACCCCAGTACAAAGGCGGTTTACAAGAGGCAGTTGCCAAACTAGAGCAACCGACATAGCAGGGATTATTCCTTAATTAATCTAATTAATTAATTCCTAACAAGCCTCTCCCGATACCCATCTCTCTTTTTTTTTAGAACCGCTATCAAGGCCTTTTTATTCATTTTGGCGGAACACTTCTGATTGCAAAATGTCAATCAGAAAACCAGGGGGTACATCAAAATTACAAGTAAAAGAGTCTATCTGAAGAGCATGTCCAACGTAAATCAAACCCCTGGAAATTTTGGAGATAAGTACGCATCTCCCTGATGATATGACCTCCAACCGAGCGATCATCGCTTCTACTCCACGCAAGTGCCGCTTCCTGACAGTCTGTCTCAATCACAACTTGGTTATGGCCCTGTTCAGTTGCTAGGATTATAGCGTCCCCACATGCTAATAGCTCGATCACTCATGGATCAAGCGCCCTTGGTATTTGTTACTCCTGCAAGTAAGATACTGACCAGCTCCATCTCGCTCATCTATTCGCGTTCCAGAACATTGTAGCATCTGATCAACCGCCCCGTCAGAATACAGTTTCATCCAACCATGCTCCGGCGCCTCCCAAGAGTGCCTCTGAGCTGGTGTCTCCACTCCTGGTTTTGGAAAATCCAGACTTTGGATATGATCCCTGATGATCTCCATCAATCTGTGAGGCTGGAACTGAACCTCATTATGTGTAAACTTGTTACGATTTGTCCAAATTGCCCACATCACAGAGATTATGATTGCTGCATCCTCTTTCTTCATTACGGTGTGATCCAGGATATCTTTAGACCATGTAGCCGGATGCAACCTTGGTAAGTTTACCTGGAAGAAGTCCTTAGCTTCCCGCCAGAACAAAAGTGCATGATCGCACTGTAGCAACGCATGAAAAAGCGTTTCCTCGTCTATCCCACACATAGGACATATTGCGTCTTCTCTAATATGTCTCGTAGCATCTCCCCATGTGCTGGGACAAAAAATTTTAGCACTCGCCACCAGAACACCCTAACCTTGGGTTGGACCGGCAATTTCCACAGTGCCTTCCAGTGATCTTCCCCATGCGTTGAGGTACTTGGCGTAGGTGAGCTTGCCATTTTCAGCTCAAGCAGTCCTTTGTATGCTGAACTTACTGTAAATACGCCATTGCATTGCCCAGTCCCACGCCCAAAAATCATCAAGTTGTATTCTTGGTCGTGGCATTTTCAGAAACGCCTCCGCATCCGGGGCGATGAACAGACGTCGAACTAAGTCTTCGTTCCAACTACCTGTACAGTTGTCAGTCAGGTCTGAAACAAGATGCACTGGATCATCCGCGAGACGGCAGAGAGGTTTCATCGTTTTTGTTCCTGAGATCCATCTATCATGCCACACCTCGGATGTACGTCCATTGCCAATTCTTCGGATTAGTCCCTCCTTCAAGGCTGTTCGTCCTTTGCATATTGCTCGCCACGTGGCCGATGCCCCCTTAGGACATCCAGCCTCAAGAAAGTTTCCATCTGGAAAATACCGTCCTCTCAGGACTCGTGCACAAAGGCTTTCTGGTTTTCCAACAATCTCCAAGCTTGCTTTGCTAGCATAGCATCATTGAACAATTGCAAATCTCTGAAACCCATACCACCTCTAAACTTTGAAGTAGACATGCCTTCCCAAGATTGCCAATGAAGCCCTCGCTTATCAAGTGATCCTGCCCACCAATACTTGGACATGACTGTCATAATTTTCTGGCACAAACCTTTTGTGAGTTTGAAACAACTCATAGAGTAGGCCGGTAAGGCTTGGATCACTGACTTAAGAAGGACTTCTCTTGCTGCACTTGATAGCTGTTTTTCACACCATCCCTGTACATTGGATCTAGAGCGTTCTACAATATGTTCACCGCAAATGCCCTAACAACATCTACAACCGGGTGCCCCATATCCACCGCAAATGCCGGGGCAGCCTGCGTGGTCACTGCCCGGTCAAGATTTTGCCGCCCAACCAGACTAGGCAAACCCGGCCCAAACGCCCGGGTTGAATGATACTCACCATATTCAAGCCATATGCGGGGCCAGATATGGGGATGATTGGACGCACCCGCCACGTCGAGTTGGCCGTAGGGACCCACGCAGAAACCCATCAACTCGACAGGCGCCTCCTCCTATTTTCGGTGAGGGAGGTGAGGACGCATTCATGGGGCCGTGTGGCGCCTCTTCAGCGTGCCGCCTAAGGGATCAAGTCTGGCTATTTAAGCCAGACAACGGCAACCCAACCCTAGCCCGTTACCATTTCTAACCCCCCCTCCCCCTCCGCGCCATCACCTTCAAAATTCCTTCGCTGCCAGCCGCTAGCCATGGCCCAGAAAAGGATCACCACCTATGCCATGCTCACTTTAGAGTTGCGGTTGCAGCTGCTAGAGGAGATCTGAGCCAGGCGCGAAGCTCGGATCACAACCTGCCTGCCTCCGGACTCGCCGGAGCTGAGGAGGAGGAGCAAGAGTTGCATGAGCAGGAGGAGGAGGCGGAGCCGGAGGAGGAGGAAGAAGCCAAAGGATAGGATGATCTAGTGCCTCCGGCTATGGGCTTCGCCATGGCCGACATGCTGGCAGAGTTCGAGTTCGCCCAAGTCGAAGAGGCGGTTGAGCAGCAAGCCATCCTCGACTCCATCCAATTGGAGGCGGAGGTGGAGGCCAACCGCTGCTTCCTCTGGGAGGTGGACATGGCACTGGAGGTGCTCTTTGCCGACGAGGAAGACGATGAGGAGGAACCGCCATTGCGACCGGCCGCAAATGAGCATTTGACTAGTTGCTCTGTCACAAACTTCATCAATATCTCAGACAAGGAGGACGAGTAGTATAATTGGTAGTAATACATACGTAGATCGTTCCGTTGCTTGCTATTGTATGAAAATACAAATCATGAAATGGGTATTATGGTTGTGGGAGGTGAAATATGAGGTATTACCGATCACCGTCCGGGGACGTACCCGGCCGCGTCTATGGTTGTTTGGTAACTCAAATTAGCTATGTGTAGTTGTATATGTTGCATAGCACCTATGACGCATATGCCAATAATGTGAGATCCCTTGATTCCAGCGATTTTGAGTAACGCGATCTCAGTTGATTCTTCCCGGTGTCACTTCAAGCACTGAGATCCTATGTGACCATGCTCGAGCACGACAAGTTCGTTAACTGTTCTGTCACTAGTAGAAAAGGGGGCAATGACCCAGGCCGGGTCAGCCCATTAGTCCCGGTTCTGCCACGAACCGGGACCAATGGAGGTATTTGCCCGGTTCGTGATCCCAGGGGCCGGCCGGGGCCTCGTCGGCATTGGTCCCGGTTCGTCTGGCCCTTTTGGTCCCGGTTGGTGGGACGAACCGGGACCAATGGGCCTCGCTCCTGGCACACCACCATTGGTCCCGGTTGGTGGCTTGAACCGGGACCAAAGGCTCCCATTTAGTCCCGGTTCATGCCAGCAACCGGGACCAATGAGGTGCCTATATATACCCCTTCGCGTGAGAGCAGAGCACACTGGTCTGTTTTTTCTGGCCGCCGAGGGGGAGAGGGCTTGGTGCACACAAGGTGTTCGATGGAATGCCCGAGCCACACTACTTAAGCTTTCTCCTCTCCAAGCTCGACCTCCAAGCTCCATTTTCCTCAATATTTGTCTAGGTTTAGCAGTCCGTCACGCCCCGTCCCCGTCTTCACCGCCGTCGATCACCCGCGCCGATCTCATCGCCGGCACCACCGTGGTGAGCCTCTTGTTTTATCTTCTATCTGAAAGGAAAAATATTGTTACTTGTATGTTTAGATAGATACTTGTATTGTTTTCTTACTTTTATTATTGCATCTTATATAGTGCGATGATTTTGGTATCCGCCCCCGTCGGCCCTCGTCCTGTCTATGATTCGGATGTGCTATATATTATCTTTTCATAACTATTGGTTCATTTATTGTTTATGAAAATTATGCCGATTAACGTGACATAGATTTTATTTATCTAGGAGGTTGTTGAACCGGAAATTCCAACCGACCCTATTGTCGAGAGGTTAAATTTAGTTGAAGAAGAAAACAATTTCTTGAAGGAAAAAATAAAAAAACTTGAGGAGTTGAAGATGATACTGGAGTTGCATGTTGCGGATGTCGTCGATGATCACAAGATCAAGATGGATGCAATGCGCTTGAAGATTAGTAAGATTAGAAAATATGCCATTCATACCGAGGCTTGGTATCATTATGCCGTTGGATCAGTTGTTACCTTGGTTGCGATTATGATCGCATTTGTTTTCGCATTGAAATGTTTTACATAGTTTCAATGTATGGTTTAATTAATTTAGATGCTCTGCAGAGCTTTATGTTGTTAGATGAGAACTATGTATGTACTTTGGTTTTATGTGATGATGAACTTCTATTAATTTGGTCACTTAATTATCTATTCATGATGTTCTGTAATGATTTTTGACACACTTAATTATATATAATGCACGCAGATGAACCGACAATGGATGTACGGTGATGCATACACACCTCCGAGTACATTAAGGGCGTGCATGATTTTCTCAAGTGGCTGAGGCAAACAAGCAGAATGGTTTTATGTGTTGTCCATGTCCTATATGTGGGAATATGAAGTCTTACTCTGACCGGAAAATCCTTCACACCCACCTACTTTACAAGGGTTTCATGCCACACTATAATGTTTGGACGAGGCACAGAGAAATAGGGGTTATGATGGAAGACGGCGAAGAAGAAGAGTATGATGACAACTATGTCCCCCCTGAATACGGTGATGCTACTGAACATCAAGAGGAACCAGACGATGTGCACGATGATGCTGCAACGGGCGAAGCTGCTGAAGATCAAGATGAACCAGACGATGTGCTCGATGATGCTGCAACGGGCGAAGCTGCTGAAGATCAAGAGGAACCAGACGATGTGCCCGATGATGATGATTTCCGCCGGGTCATTGTCGATGCAAGGACGCAATGCGAAAGTCAAAAGGAGAAGATGAAGTTCGATCGCATGTTAGAGGATCACAAAAGTGTTGTACCCCAATTGCGAAGATGGCAACACAAAGCTCGATACCGTCTTTGGAATTGCTGCGGTGGAAGGCAGAGAATGCGTGCACGATAAAGGATTTGAGAAGCTACTGAAAATATTAAAGAAGAAGCTTCCAAAGGATAACGAATTGCCCGACAGTACATACACAGCAAAGAAGGTCGTATGCCCTCTAGGATTGGAGGTGCAGAAGATACATGAATGCCCTAATGACTGCATCCTCTACCACGGTGCATACAAGGATCTGAACGCATGCCCGGTATGCGGTGCATTGCGGTATAAGATCAGACGAGATGACCCTGGTGATGTTGACGGCGAGCCTCCCAGGAAGAGGGTTCCTGCGAAGGTGATGTGGTATGCTCCTATAATACCACGGTTGAAACGTCTGCTCGTAAAACGGAGAGCATGCCAAGTTGATGCGATGGCACAGTGAGGACCATAAGAAAGACGGAAGTTGAGAGCACCACGACGGGTCGCAGTGGAGAAAAATCGAGAGAAAGTACTGGGATGAGTTTGCAAAGGACCCAAGGAACGTATGGTTTGCTTTAAGCACCGATGGCATTAATCCTTTCGGGGAGCAGAGCAGCAATCACAGCACCTGGCCCGTGACTCTATGTATGCATAACCTTCCTCCTTGGATGTGCATAAAGCGGAAGTTCATTATGATGCCAGTTCTCATCCAAGGCCCTAAGCAACCCGGCAACGACATTGATGTGTACCTAAGGCCATTAGTTGAAGAACTTTTACAGCTGTTGAATGGAAACGGTGTACGTACGTGGGATGAGCACAAAAATGAGGAATTTGACCTAAAAGCGTTGCTGTTCGTGACCATCAACGATTGGCCCGCTCTCAGTAACCTTTCAGGACAGACAAACAAGGGATACCACGCATGCACGCACTGTTTACTTGACACCGATAGTATATACCTGGGAAGCTGCAGGAAGAATGTGTACCTGGGCCATCGTCGATTTCTTCCGACCAACCATCAATGTAGAAAGAAAGGCAAGCATTTCAAAGGGAAAATAGATGCCCCTATACAGGGAATTTGACCTAAATTCATAGTGAATTTCTCTGAAATTCATAGAAATTGATTATGAATTTAGGTCAAATTTTCTCTATAGGTGCATCTATGTTCATTTTTTTAGTAAAGTTAATCACAAACTTGTGATTCACAAAAATTTCAAAGAATTCAAATTTTAATTATTCAAATTTGAAAACTAATGGTACTCACAAAACAAAAACAAAATAAAGCAAAAACCAAAAGAAAATAAATAATGGAGAAAACAAAATAAAAACTGGAAAAAATAAAAATAGCAACAATAAGTATTTTGTTGTAAGTAGAAACAAAATAAAATAAATAAAGCAACAAAGAAAACAAAAAAAGTGTTTTCAAATTTGAAAACTAATGGCACTAACAGAAAGTTTATAATTTTTCTAAAACTAAAAGCAAAAAGAATTAAAAAATAAAGCAAAAGACAACAAAAAATAAATAATGCAGAAAACAAAACATTTTTAAAAAACTGGAAAAAATAAAAATAGCAACAATAAGTATTTTGTTGTAAGTCGAAACAAAATAAAATAAATAAAGCAACAAAGAAAACAAAAAAAGTGTTTTCAAATTTGTAAACTAATGGCCCTAACAGAAAGTTTATAACTTTTCTAAAACTAAAAGCAAAAAGAATTATAAAAGAAAGAAAAAAACAACAAAAAAAAATAATGCAGAGAACAAAACAAAAAAACTGAAAAAAAATAAAAATAGTGCCGCCTACTGGGCCCCCACGGCCTGAATATGACTAGAAACCCTACATGGGCCAGGATTCAGGCCCGCAGGAGGCCAAGTAGGCCCACAGGCACATAGTGACAGATTAGGCCCGAAAGTCTGCAGTTGAGAGGAGCTCGAGAGGGTGGGCACAGCAGCGCTTATAAACCACTCTCGAGCCCTCTCAACTAGCGAGGTGGGACTAAACTTTTGGGCGCGGGGCAGCACAAGGCCTTTGTTCCCGGGACCAAAGGCCTCTGCTTCCCGCCCTTTGGGCTGCTGAAAAGAGACCTTTGGTCCTGGTTGGTGGCACCAACCGGGACTAAAGGGTGCATTAGTCCCGGTTGGTTCCACGAACCGGGACCACTGCTCAGCAAGACTTAGCAGTTTTGCCAAAATCCATCTGTTTCTTCTCCGCCCCGACGCCTTCTGCTCCTCGTCACCGTCGCCGCCGAGCCCTGCCCCGACGCCGTCAGGCTGGTCCACCTCGCCGTCGCCGCCGCCGAGCCACTGCCCCGACACCATCGCCGCGCCCGCCGCCCCTGCCGGCCCCGACACCATCGCCGACGCCCTTGTCGCCCTGCCCGACCCGTCGTCGTCGCTCTGCGCCACCCGTTCTCCGACCCGTCGCCCGTCGCCTTGCCGCCCTTCCCGACCCGTCGCCGTCGCCCCGACCACACGCCGCCGCCTTCGGTCCGGCAGCCGACGCCCTTTCCTCTCATATTTTTCATTATTATAAAAATGTATATATATGTATATGTTCTCTGTGTATATATGTTTATATATACAAAAGTTAGATTTTAGAAAAACTTTATATATGCAAAAGTTTATATATGCAAAAATTTATACATACATGCAAGTATATATGTATTTTATATATGCAAAAAATTATATATCTAGCTAGGAAGAAGGAAGAAAGGAAGAAGAAGAAAAACTTATATATGAGAAATGTATGTATGTATATATGAGAAATGTATGTATGTATAGATGTATGTATGTGGATACATGAGGGGGGTCGATATACCCCCTCTCCGATAGCATTTCCTTCTTCATATATGTTGAGTTAGTTGATTTAGGTTAGTGCATTTTAGGTTAGTTGATTTATAGTGCATTTTAGGTTAGTTGTTGTTAGTGCATTTTAGGTTAGTAATTTTAGGTTAGTCTATTTCTTCTTCTTCGAGCATTTTTGTGCATTTTAGGTTAGTAATTTTTTTTTGTTGTAATTTAGTTCGATGAATGTTTTCTGTTAAAACTCGTATTAAGTTTGTTCAATGAATGTTTCATGAAGGGAGGGAGTAAAAACTCATCAGACATGAGGGGGAGGAGTCCCCCTCCGGTTCCTAACTCTCTCGGGAATTCAACATGAGGGGGGGGGGTCGATACCCCCTCCCCGATAACTTCGACATGAGGGGGGGGGGGTCGATATACCCCCTCCCCGATAACTTTTTTTTCCATGTATGTATATCGTCGTTGTCAATATACCCATGTCACTTGTGGGACATAGATGTAGTGTCGTCGTTGTTGTTGTCGATATACCCCCTCCCGATAGCTTCATGTATTTTTAAGAAGGAAAAAACAAGCATATTATTTTCCAATGTACGTATGTCATCGTTGTCGATATACCCCCTCCCGATAGCTTCAACACGTGGGGGGGGGGGGGTCAATATTACCCCCTCCTTGAAGCGTTCTCGAGGCCACCCCTAACCCTTGAAGCGTTGTCGAGGCCACACGAAACCCTAGAGAAGCAGCGTCGAGGCCACTAATTAATATGATTCCTTATTGTGATTACCTAGCTAGTTCTCCGTTTGCCACTAATATATCCATATCTGTCATGTTTGAATAATAATTGCCATGTTGTAAATATTTGTAGAAACTATGGACACCCCGAGACGAAGCACAAGAAGCGTTGTTGAGGGACATAATCACGTAAGGAAGTGATGCCGATGCTCGTTGATGTTTCTCAACAACACCGATGGTCTGGAAGGAGAGGGTGAAGAAGCAGCTGGCTATGATTATGATGGCTCCGATGACCCAATGCCGGTGCAAGAAGAAGCAGACGATGAGGACGGCTCCGGTGAACGAACCGAGTCCGACCAGGTATATATATTAGTTAAGCCTGTGCTGACTAGCTAATTGATGCATTCATTGTTTTGGTATGTACACATATTAATTAACTCTCGTCTTTGTTCTTTTTTCTAGCCTCCGGATCAAGCACAACTTCTCTAAAGAGACGAGGCCCGAAGAAAAAGTTGAGCTCGGATGAAAAGTTTGAGATCATAGAAATCGCGCGCGACGGCCAACCGATTGAACCCATCCCGACAAAGAAGGCATTTGTTGCTCAGTGCGGGGTTCTGGTTAGGGACAAGATCCCGATTAGCATCCAACAATGGTATAAGCCTAAGAACGAAGACCCTGAGGTGTCTTATGTCAACGATATGCAGAAAAATGATCTTTGGACTGAGCTGAAGTCATATTTCAGCCTACCGCTAGAGGATGATCCGGAGAAGCCAGTTGAGCAATTAATCAAGTCTTTTGCTCTTAAGAAGATGGCAGACCTATTCAGAAATTGGAAGAAAGACCTGAATAAGTTTGTCGATAAAAAAGAGATGACTGGCCCGCATTTGTGGCCCACAAGACATCGGAAAAGAGTAAAAAGATGTCGGCGACAAACAAGAAAAATGCTGCGAAGAAGAAGCTTCACCATCGCACGGGGTCGGTGGCTACCTCATAGCCCGGCCTAAGTGGGCCAAGGCTGAGAATGATCTGCTTGATAAAGGGATCGAATCAGAGACAATGAACTGGCGAGACCGTTGCCGGACTTGGTTCTTCGGGGCTGGCGGAACCTTGGACCCTGTATCAGGGAAGTGTATTTGGACGGACGATCAATTGGACATACCAGTCAAGAGGCTTCAGCAATATATCGAAGCAGCGCAGCAAGGGACGTTCTTTCCAGACAGAGAGAACGATGAGCTCACAATGGCCCTCGGGAATCCTGAGCACCCTGGACGGACACGAGGCATGCCAGGCTCCGTTTCGTGGAAGGCTGGGTTTCCGGACGCAGGCGGTTACAAATGCCAGGAGAGGAGGAAGAAAGTGCAGCAGACCGAACTGCAGGCGCTGCATGCAAGGGTACAAACGATAGAGGAACGAGAAGCAGATCGCAGCAAACGACCTGTCGAAGCTTCCCCAGAAGCTACCCCGCCATCTCAGCGGAGAAGCAGCGTGGCTTCCACCGAGCTGCTTCAGCCGGAGCATGCCTTGACGGCTCCTGCCAGCTATCCCGTGGATGCTATCACGGAGGTTGAAAATTGCCACCTTATGGCGCAATGGATGAATTTGAAGGTCAAGGCGGCTGTTAGCTCTGTTTATCCTACTAAATCTGGCGCAACTTTTCATTGCCGGCCGATTCCGGAAGGATATGCTAGGGTGATGGTGGATGAAATAACAGAGGGATTTGAGGAGCTCCAGCTTGACCACCCTACCGGTGAAGGGGAGACTCGGCTGGGTTCTGCTCTGAAGACTCCATGCCTATGGCGGAAGGATCTCATCAACCTTCCGAACTGGATGCCTCCGCCTCCTCCTCCTCCTTCGGCGAGTCAGGGCACTCCGCCTCCTCCACCGCCTCCTCCTCCGGCGAGTGACAACCAGGGCACTTGGCCGGCTCCTTCTCCGGCGCGTGGCGGCACTCCGCCTTCTTCTCCGCCTGCGCCGGCACGCCCGAGCAGCCAGCCTCCTCCTTCTCCGCCTCGTCAGTAAGGGCGGAAGAGACCCGCCGCCGCTCCGGCTGCTCCGGCGCGTCTTAGTCCTTTTCCTCCGCCTCATAAGAAAGGAAAGAAGACATCCGCTCCGTCTGCTCTGCCGGCGTCTAGAAGTATAGCCAAAGGTGGGAGGACATACAGATTCGGTCCTTCTCTGAAGACTCCAGAGAAGTTACCATACGAGATGACCCCTGAGGAGAATGCAAAGATCGTGCAAACCGAAGTGAAGGACTGGTTTCAAGGGTTGAAAGCACAGAGACATCCACCTCCGGAGGAGAAGGTTGATCCGGTGAAAGCAAAGCGCACTCTGCCTGCCCTGACAAAACCACCCAAGTCTCCGCTGAAAGGCAACTATGAGCGCATTATTGGAAAGGCATTTGCCGAAGCGGAGAGGTCGGGAAGTACTGTCAGTGATCAAAGGATGAAAGAACGACGAGCTGGGAAACAAATTGCCCAGCTCGGCGAACAAGCGAAGAAATCGTGCCCCCCGCTCAAGGTGCCAGCTAGCGACATCGTCGATCCGAGGATGGTGCCCTGTTATAGCAATCCTGGAGATTACCTGCCCGACGATGTACATTATGATTTCTTGGAGGTGCAGATACAAAGATACGAGTATGGGAAACCTCTCGTCAAAGATGAAAGATCTCTATCAACGATGATGTGAAGATTGCATGATTGGTACATGAAAACCTATAGAGAGTCTGAGGGGAGGAGTACTTTGTATGTGAGAGTTAAAAAGGAGCATGACCTCGTTGGAATTGAACTGTTGCCTATTCTATTTGAGGAGTTCTATCAGTTTTTCAATCAATTGGCCCTCAATAAAGCAACGGTCACCTGCTACTGTCTGTAAATAGTACTACTTCTGTCATTAAGTCTCTCTATATAACTCAGCTCTTTCATTGCATGTATTTATAATTATCCTCACTATATTATGCAGATTGAAGATCGCCGAATTGAAGAAAAGACAAGTGGGTGATATTGGGTTCATTAACACATATCCCATAGATGCAACTGAGGTTAAATATCATGCCAAAAATACTGAGCCCAACTTGCTACAATCGTTGGTAATAAATGAACACAAAGATATAATACACTTTCCTTACAACTTCAGGTGAGTGTTACTGTCTTGTGGCATATTCGGTTTCCCTCATTAGTCCAGGTTATAGTAATGTAATATTGATGAGTTATGCATGCGTGCGCAGCTACCACTATATTCTCCTAGAGATTAAGCTTGAGCAGGGAGTAGTAACTGTCTTAGACTCCAAACGAAAAAATCTGGAGGAGTATGCGAACATGACTGAAATGCTCGAGAAGTAAGTTAAATCGATCATTATCCACCATATCAGCAACTTTGTTCATTTCTGATATCAAGTAATTGTTTTCTTTGTATGGCAGGGTTTGGACAAAATTCACCAAAAAGCTCTGGGACTGCCAAGAAGCTGCAATTTAGACACCCGAAAGTAAGTATTATAGTAGCATATTCCACGCATCTCCTAGTGATTCAAGCGCTAGTTTCATCAATACCATTTAGCATGCTTGCTAATTATCAGTTTGATTGACCTCTATTTCTTATAAAGTGGTTGTGACAGGAACAAGGGAATGATTTCTGTGGATACTACATTTGCGAGTCCATCCGCCACACGACCTATGAGCGGGGCTACTCTGACAAACAATATGAAGTGCGTAAATAACAATATTCACAATTTTATTTTATTACCATCATTTGTGTTGAGTTTCATTCATTCATATATATATATGTATTGACCCATTTCTTAAAATTAGATGTTTGGGATGCGGGATGAACTCCTAGCACCAGATCGCATGCGAGCAATTCAAGAGGAATTAGCGGCATTCTTTCTTGACCACGTGATCGCTGAAGACGGAGAATACTATGTGGACCACGCGTCCGTATGTTAGGAGATTATATTTGTAAAATATAATTATTGTATATATGTAGCCGGTAGTGTCGGATAGATATACGAGAACTTGTTGTTCGACCAATCTCTCGGAGAAGGAGAGGTGGTCGATATCACTTCTCTCTGTATGCATATATGTTCATGACGATCTTCTGTTTCCTTCGTAGCGTGTCTAGCTAGTCCTCTCTATACGTATGTATAGTACGTAGCGTCAACCAAGCACGGACAAAAGAGAGGACACTTCTCTCTATTAATTAGCTAGCTAACACAATATATGAAACACCTAAATTAAACTCCCAAAACCCCCAAAACCTCCCCCCTTTAAATAAACAAAAACCCAAGCCACAGAAATGCTGACGCGTGGATGCCTATTGGTCCCGGTTGGTGCCACCAACCGGGACCAAAGGCCCTCCTGCCCGGGCTCAGCGCACAGGCCACGTGGAGGCCCATCTGTCCCGGTTCTGGACTGAACCGGGACTAAAGGGCCAGGGCATTAGGACCGACCCTTTAGTCCCGGTTCAGGAACCAGGACTAAAAGCCCTTACCAACCGGGACAATAGGCCCTTATTCTACCAGTGTGTTCAGCTCTTCCCGGCTGGCCCAACATCGTACGCCATGGCCGCATCCTTCCTTCCTAATTACCCCCTTGTTCACCCAACCTGATTCCTCCTACCTACACGGCTACACCCCTCCATCTAATCCATTACTATCTGATGTCTATGTATCAAGACTCCATATCTAATGAGGATGAAAAAGCTGAACAACAAATTTATGGCTAATACACAGGTAAATTTTCAGGTACTTCCTCCGTAAAAAAATATAAGAGCATTTAGATAACTAAAGTAGTGATCTAAACGCTCTTATATTCTTTACGGATGGAGTAATGAAAATGCTGGGCAGCAGCAAAATCAGAAAAGGATGGACAGAGGCAACATTGTCTCCTTTTCTGGATTTTATCAAGGAAGATCACAACTAGGCTTTGAGTAGGCGGACATTTGACTGACTCATAGTTTTGAAGACAGTGTGAGGTATCATTGATTTCTTTTCCTGGTACATATTTGCAAATTACACTTACCGCACAATCATGATTGATAAAACATCAAATCTTGGCCGTTGTTTTGTTTTTGAAAAAAAATGATAGCCCCATTCTCCTTATGCTACTCCCACCGTGCGACCAGACCTATGCATGTCGGTTAATCTCTAGACTCCAAGAATTCCCATTGCCGTTCCGCACACTACCACGTCGAGAGGTTTAGAGGCTGAGTCACCAAGAGGAGACTGCACATCGCCCGAAGTTATGTCCATATTTCATATATGAACATTCTTTTTGATGCACTTCAAAGTGTTACTATAGTAAGATTTCATCTATAAATAAATACATTGGTTATTATTGATGTTTATGTCAAAGGGCCCTGGGTTATAGGTTCGCCCAGAACCGGCCCTCGGGTCACCCTGACGGACTCCACATCTTGACTGGAATTGCTCTCCCAACTCCACATTCATTAGGATGCGAGCATTTCAGGTTTCCAAAGTAAAATTATGAAAATAGGTGCGTAGATCCAACACAGTAGGCATTTGAAAGCAGTGTTTAACTAAATTACCCATATGTTTTTCTGGCCACCAATATCCAAAACTAACCAAAAATGACAACTGACTAGGCGCAAGCATCGCTCTAGTACCAGCCGTGAGCACTTATTTTAAGAGATTGCTATAATTCCTTGACAATCAACATATTGTTATCTTGACAGACAAGGAGAATTCATGTGTGAGTCGCTCCTTAATCCGATACCTGCTAGCTTTGTCAACAAGGGATCTTGTGGACTCAAGTTCAAGGTCCATGGCATTGCACTCATCACAAGGGTGTTTCCCACGCAGCTCGATTCTCTTCAAGCCCACGGCTCGTTCCATGAACAGCCTTAGATAGTTTGTCACCTTGTCTTCGTCCTCGAACCCTGCCATCACCAGTAACTTCAAGTTCAAGTGCTTCCAATCCTTGGATGGTTCCCACAACATGTTGGTCTTCTGGGAACTATACTCAGACGGTTTGACACATGGATGTTGATTTCGAAGCAACTTCATGCATGCACACAGAAGATAAACACAAATTACAGAATAATGTAGAAACAATGGAAGTAACACATCAGGTTATAAAAGAAATGAAACCAGCAATACCAGTATTTATGTTCAAGGTGAAGCTTACTGTAAAATTCAGTAGGGCAGGTGCAGCTTCGACGAGAAACATGGTCCAGTTCAGATCGCACTCAGGAAAGATACAGTAAAGATACACCTCGGTCAGGTTTCTAAATATTGTAGTGAGGTGCTTAGGATGTTCTAGTTGAATCCAAATCTGCAGCAAAAGCAAGAACACAACAGACAACTACAATTAGTAGGTACTAATTAAGAAGAAATATGATATGTACTACTAGATGCGAAGAGAAATTCATGTGGAGTGTTGAAATAAACGTACCATTTCGCAACCAAAATTGAGATACAATCTCGACAGATTCGTGGCACTCAAGCACTCGCTTAGCGCAAATGGCGCCTGCCACACCCCAGCACGTGAACCGAGGTTCACTTCAAGAAGTGGGGAACGTGGCCGAAGTGCACCGGAGGGCTCTCGCAGGGCCAAGACCAGCACCATATTTCTCTTAGCTTGGGGACGGAGATGAGCTCGATACATGTGCAAGCAAAGTCAATGAACTGAAGCTCCTGGAGCCCGGAGCACGGCGTGTCGATCTTGAGTGCGGAGTGATGATCAACCAGTCTGCAAGATCTCAGGATGAGGTGCTTGAGCTTATCACAAGCTTTAATAAGGCCCGCGACGTCATCGTCTCCAAACGCTAGGTTCTCGAGGGTTAGCCTGGTGAGCCACCGGAAGGCGACGGGGCAGGCACGGGAGAAGGACATGAACCGCTCCGCCTGCTCCAACTCGGCGAGCAGCTGAGTGGTGTCGTCGGTGCTCGAGGCCGGCGGTAATATATAAAACTCGAGCCGTTCGGTCTCGCCGCGGCTGACGATGTCCTCAACGCCGCCGCCTATGGAGCTCAGTTGGAGAGGGTCCGACATGTAGAAGCGTAGGACGAGGGTCTTGATAGCGCGTGTGCACACGGGGCACGGAGGAGGACACACGGAGAGCAACCTCCGTGCCGCGCCCGTGAACGCGTCCATGACCTCGACCCGCGTTGCGCCATGGAACCGGTCGACCCCGAGCTCTAGGTGCGAGAGCTGGTGTGGGAGGTGGCGCCAGCGCGTGGAGGCGGCGCCGACACGGAGCGCCTCACGCAGGTGGAGGCGTTCGAGGATTCCGAGGAGGAGGTGGTCAGGAAGCGTGCTGATCTTGTCCTCATCCTGGCCGATATCGATGTTGGACGGCGATGAGTCCGTGTTATGGTTGCGGCGGCAGAGAGGTGAGGCGGCGGCCCGGTCGCAAGTTCGCAACTCCATCGACCCAAAACCCTCCTCGATCGTCTCGTCCCGTCCTGGAGCCCTTCTCCTCTGCCTTTGGTAATGTGTAGGCGGCGGAGAAGGTTTTTGGTGGAGTCCTAATAACAGATCAAGTCCTGCTCGACCTGTCAATTAATTCAACAAACTTCCCTAAAAAAAATTAGTTCAACCAACCGGCGTGTTGGAGTCCAGATTTTTTTTCATGGGAAAAATCGTAGACGACCAGGGACGTACATACCCAATCTGAAGACCCTCTACCATGCGCCAGCTGGCAAACCCGAATCTCAAAGCCACAGCCGTTGTTCCAGTCGCTCGCGTCAAACGTCGGCCCAGCTCGCGTCCTCGCTCTTTGACACCGGTGGCAACTCCCTTCCTCGTAGCTACTATCTCCGTACTTGTTATTGAACCCTCCTTTGTATTTTGTGCCTAGATTCAACTAACAATCAATGCAAAATAAAAAAGATTCAACTAACAAAATATTAATGCATGTCACGAAAAAAATATACCATTGTGGTGTTTGGAAATGGGCAATGAAGCAGAATGACGCCTCATGGTGGTGCCATTCCAACCTTCAGAAATATGTAGTAAACTCTGGGTAATGTGGATGAACTTTGTGCTTGTGGACTTTCTGTACCTGTGATTGTGCTTATGTCCTTGTGAACTTGTTTTTGTGACTTTGCGGAGGCCAGCAGCATAGAGAAGCATCGTCATATCTTGGGCCACAGTGTCAACGACCTGACGAAGGGGCAAGCAACAAAACCATGGCACAGGAAGGAGGACACAAGGCCCAGCCGGCCCAGAACGGAGAAGAGACTCAACCATAAGTTCTCTAGGCAGCAGTGGGTCTCGTCCATGTTCGAGCCCAAGAATGGTGTGTTGGGGGAGAGGTACTTAGCAGCACCAGCCGTAGGTGAGGGGTCTCCAGAGGATCAGAAGCGAACCGGGTGGCGGCTGTGTGCGTGTGTTGCGTGTGTATCTGGATTGAGGGTAATATAGTAGGTCCTATCACGAAAATTTGTTGGCGCGGACGAGCACGCACGCTCCCGGTATCGCTATGCGTTCGTTTGTTTCGGGATGCACGACGCAAGACGTATGACTGGATGAGGACGTGAGCGCATTTAATGTGTATACGTGACGGATAGAGACGCCGTTCTGCGGGACGTGCCGGCCGACGGCAGCGCGTTGATGACGGCGCTTACGATTTGGCGTACGAAGCACACATGAAACATATAATATGATTTACATACATGCATCAAGAGAAACTCGACCTTACATTTATTCTTGCGAACCAACCCACTGAGTGGTACTCCGTAAACCACTAATCCTAGCATTAAGATGTTACTTAGGGTAATCCGCGCCGGCACAAGCAACTGTCCTAAGATTCTTATGAAGACATCAGTGTTCAAGTCTTGCTCGCTTTGCTGGGTGGGTCTCATCGCCGATGCAAGTGCTGCAGGCTGCAGCCATCAGCTCCCCTTGTCGTTGACTCACATTAGCTGCTTGAATCCGACCTGTTGTCACCGCCGGTGCAGATTCGATTCTCTGGATCATAGGTGCCGACCTCTTCCACGGCTGTAAGACGGGATTGCACTTCAGGTTCGTCGTCGACTTCTTCACCGGCCATTGATATACTGTCAGCTCTTCCGTGAACTGAACCCTGCATGCAGGACGAAGCAGCATATAGATTTGCTATGTTTCCATTTTAGATGAGCAAGGAGATAAACACTAGTAGTGAGAACATCTTACCTCAATCACAGATGTCCGCTCCATGATAATCACATCCTCTGGTTCACTGCTCCCCAAAACTGATGCTGCTGGTTCTGTTCATTGCTGGCGCGCACACACACGCCCTTTCTCTTCCTTTTGCTATGATGTTGAATGCAAATGAGTGTGGTTTTCCCGGAAGAGCCACAGCTCCTCGTTAAGTACAGCTCGCTCTGTCGAGCGGTGTCAAGTAGTTTGAATTTCAAATACCGAATACTCAGCACAGCAGGCTTGAGTTGCCGCACATGCCGTTGCATGTAGACACGAATAAGTTAATGTCGATATGGCCCAACTGCACATTGCCAATTTGCTTTGTTTTACGGACGAGAAACTGAATCTGTTGTTGCACACAAAGTTGTAGAACAAAACAAAACAGAATCTAAAATACCGTATACTCAAAATTGAGAAGAGCACTTAGAGGCGTGACAATGATTTTGCTTAAACCACAGTAGTCTCGTTCATAAGCGTACAACATGTTGGCAAGTTAACAAGTACTCTCTCCGTCTCAAAATAAGTGTCTCAAGCTTAGTACTTACTAAGCTTGAGACACTTATTTTGGGACGGAGAGAGTACAACAGATAGCAGTGTAGCTTCAAAAGGTTTTATTACACAAATTTTTATTTTTGGCTGCGGAACCCTCAACAACAGAATGTGGAAATAAACAAAGGAAAATTTGTTTTCACAGCTATTTTCTCAACCACATGCAGAACAACTTTTGGAGGAATATAAATAGGTGCGTGCCCTACATGTACCCTGCACTATACAGGTGACACGGCTGCATGTTACTCTAGAAACAGTTTATAATAGTGTGTAATCACAAAACACAACGTATCGACGTCTAGCAGCAGCCTTGTACTTTACAGGAAAATCAGTACTTCTCAGTGAAATTTGGAGGAATATAAATATACAGCCCACTCAAAACTGTCATATCCTTGAAACAGAAACCCACATCCACAATTGTATACCTTTTGGTCCAGCCAGGTCCTTGAGGATTGTCTTTGCCTGTCGATTGTTCTGTGAGGTCGGAAGGGACGGGGCCATTCCATTGAAAGTGCTGTTGATGTCTACTTGTATTGTGGGCGGTGGATCACCAACATCACCAATGCTGGATTCGGCGGCTGTGCATACCAAAGCTTGGCTTGCTTCGCCGTTCACTAACTGTTGACAGATGGTGACCTCTGGCAACTGAAATCTATGTTACAGAACACAATAGATATATAAGGCCATCCCATAGCTGCACTGCCTCCCACTGGCAATCAAAATGGGGGAATGTATTTCTCAGAAAAAATTGTATGCATACAATTTCCACTAGCATAAAAGCAGAGTCCTACACTGGACAAGGTATCACCATTTGAATTAGAATTCACTCCAATCTCACATGAGTTAATGAATGAAGTGTAGTATAATTTAGACAGCCAAACTGACGCACAAATTGCATAATTACTATATGTTTCAACTAGAAATAAACCGCCGCATATATATACCTGCTCGACGAGTGAGGTGCTTGTCCATCGTCTTTGTCTGTCGACTGCTCTGAATTCGACAGGGCACCCCTTTTGGAACTATGTTCAAATTCTTGTACTACTACCGCCGTCTCGCCGGCACAACAGAGATTGATTTACTTCGTCGCGCGGCAAGTATTCGGCCGGGGCTAGATCCGGCAATGGAAATCTATGTAAAACAACCCAGCTCCCTGATAAGATGACCCTCGAACTACAGTGGCTAAGATTGAGATCAAAAACTAGCGGAACAGAAAAAATACCTGTCGATTGGATCTGCTAGAAACTCGAATCCCATCGCCTCCCCGCCTCCGGCATCGCCATAGCTTTGCCCTTGGCAGCTCTTGTGGCGCTCGAAGGGATAGACCTCTTTTTTCCTTTATTTTGTCGGCCGAGAGAATGGACCCACACCAAAACCCTACACTCATCCGTTTGGAAAGCGCCGTTTTGATTTTTTTATGAAGGATGGATTTTATTGACTCAAAATGAAGCATCAAGAGGATACAAACAAATGAGCACATACCCGGTCTCTGCATAGGTAAGATGCACACAACCAACACCAACGCATGCACACAAAACACTCCAGCAAATAGCAAAGTCATACAAGACCAAAGCTATGTGTAGGCGAGGAAAAAAAAGCCCCAAAGCTATGAGATCACGATCAACAAACTATAACAATGATCATATCTGCACCAACAATCTCATGACACCACGAGGACGACGACGTTCTTCAACAGCAACGCCTTAAGGAAGGGAGCGACACTCAAGTGTCACTGTCACCAGATCCAGTCATCCAAGGCTAGAATCTAGGTTTTCACCCTGAAGAATCAGTCCGAGCATTTCAAACAATGCGTTCAACAAGGTAACGACGTAAAAACATCGTCATTGCCAGGTATGCCCAACACGGGCCAGACCAACGCTTTCACCCCAGAGCTCTAGACCGGATGCGTAAGTAGCACCACCATCAAGGTCATTTATGTGTTGTCGCCACCACTTATGCACGATCCAGTAGCTATAGGCGATATGCCAGCCGCCACCGCACAACAATCCTTCTGCATCAAGACACCATCCACAGTTTGCATCTCGTCGCTGAAATCAACCATCACATCTGCAGAGATGAAACTCTCGCAAAATCTTTTGATGGAGACCATAATCCACGGCGAGGCCGCCGCCGTCCTGGACCCAATATCTCCCATGACGTAGTCAAAAGCCGGAAAGCAGATCCGCCACACTGAAGCCATTAGCCGCCCAACGCCGGCGCACTCAGCCAGGAACATCGCCTAGCCGTGCCACCCGGCCATGGACATCAACAGCCAGCACCATGGGTTGCAGCTAGCCGGCAGCCTGCGCGGCCGCCGATCATGTGCGTGCATGCATGTCCACGCATGTGCATTTGTATGCATATGCCTCCATGCATCAGCCCCGCATGCTTCCCCTATCATACTCCAGGCCATGGACATCATTCAGATCGGAGCACGAATCACCAGGTAGCTGCCAGATCGGAAAAGATCGGGAAACTAGCAACATGGGACGACAACGGCCAGATCGGCAGACACCATGCCATGCACAGATCGTAAAGCCAGCGGCATGGGATAACGGCAGCCTGATCGGAAGGTGAACACCAGGGGAAAGAACAGAAAAAACAACCAGAGACACCCTGCCGTCGCCGTCCGCCGGCCGGCTGGCCTCCTCCGGCGGCGGCAAGGTAAACGGGGCTGCGTGGGAGGGCCTCTGAAGGTAACTGCGGCGGCGCCTCCGGAGTCGCTGGAAGCGACCCGGGAGGCTAGATGGTTGTTTTTCCGTATCTCCGGAAGCCCGTCAGCGCCGTTATGATGACGGGCGTTTCTAACGTCCGCTTAATGTAATCTCACGAGCCTCATGTACCAACGGTACAGCAGTGTCTTGTACCGCTACACCATCTTTATTTCACACGGCTCTGTCGCCGGCAGTGCCACTGCACTGCCCGTATACGATGGGTATCTATACGATCGCATTCACTATGGTCTGCCACGCGTGGACGTTCGATTGGCACACATACCAGGAGCAGGCGAGCCCGTCCGCGCCATCGCTGCTCTCGTCCTATCACAAACAAACTAGTAGCTCTCTGCACATGAGTGATTCTGTTTAGAATATTTTGAAACTAGAATACAGCTATAGTTCATTAGTAAAATGATACAACGAAAAAATATAATCGTGCTGGATTTTGGAATAACTTCAGACCATGGACCATTATCCTGTGTTCTTAACTGCGCATCAGTGGCCACAGTGAGACGATATATGTCATACACATATCAGGACTTACACAGCCACAAGTCCAGAACCAAAGTACCTCCGCCCTAATAATGTAAAAAACGTCTTGCATTATGGGATAGGGAATACATTTTAGTGCAGAAACTGTCCAGGTGAAATACCACAACACAAAACGGTCGGAACAAAACCATCTGACAGGGAACCACCTTGTGGTTGGTTAGCTAGTTGAGAAACTCAACTGACATGTAGGAAGAGCAAATATACCAAAGAAACATTTACAGGCAAAAAAAGATCATGATAACCGACTAACAATTTTTTTTTAGAAAAGGAGGAATACCCCCTGCATCTGGACGATGCATACGACCATTTTATTAATTATTAAAACAAGACATTATAAAGTCATACAACAGTAAGTCCAAAGCCACCATCTAAGCAACCTCTGTCGTTACTCCTATCCAGTTGATGAAGGGGCGCTGATAGCACTAGTACAGAACCGGGCAATAGCACCGGTTCGTAAGGCCCTTTAGTGCCGGTTCCACAACCGGCACTAAAGTGTGGTCACTAAAGGCCCCCCCTTTAGTACCGGTTCAGCATGAACCGGTGCTAAAGGCCAACCACGTGGCACGATGCAGCTCCGGGGGCAGGGAGCCCTTTAGTACCGGTTGGTAACACCAACCGGTACTATAAGGTTTGGTGGTTTTTTAGTTTTATGATTTCTTTTTCATTTAATTTTGTGTTTCCATTTTAATTCTTTTTCGTTTGCTGGTATATATATATATATATATATATATATATATCTATATATATATATATAATTTCTAGTAGAACCAATCATGCATATATATATCATCAATGTCTCACAAACCACCATATTAATTAATTCACACATACACACATGTATAGCTATATACAATTTCTCCTACATATGCATGTTGCCTTCGGAGCCAGTGGCATTAGCCTAATTGGTGCCTTCAGAGCACGATGACAATTGGAAGTGGTTTTCATGGGGACGGTAGCGGGTAATAGTTTCCTTCGGATTTATGACCTGGTCGAGCAAAAATCCCGCTATTTTCTCTTGAAGTGCTTCTACGCGCTCCGTTTCTAGGAGCTTGTCCCGCACCTCTGTGAACTGTTAACAAGGAGATCAATATGCATGTGTATTAGTTGTGTGACTAGATATCGATAATGGTGTAAAAATTTTGAATAGTGTTCTGACAAGCGTACTCATTCCTGTCTTTGAGATCTGCTCCTTTCGGACGCCATCATGCGAATGTTCTCGCAAACGCAGAATGCACACAGATCAGTCCCTGCGCTACCGCTGCAGGGCCTTTACGAGAATGGAATTTGATCAGATAATAATTAATCAAGCATGATAATTAAAGAGATGGCAGCTAGCTAGCTAGCTAGTACTACTTAATTACTTACCTTGGGTCGAAACCATTTAAGCTTTTTTTTCCATTCGCCTTCCGTGACGCTGATGAACCTTGCCCAAGCCCTGCCCACCGACAAAGAAAATGAATAAAGGGGTTATTAAATAGTTCATATCATGAAATTACGAACTAAATAGGTCGAGATATATAGTTAATAATGATTGAAATTACCTGTTGACTATCCCAAACAAGATGTTATAGTCAGTATTTGCTTTGAGTAGTGAGTCCAGTATTTCAACTGTTCCGGCGTCAATTTTAATGATACACAAGATCCAGTGAAATCTGCATGCACACACGTTTGCATGTCTTAATTAAGCGGGCATATGTAAGCAAAAACATGTAGCTAGCTAGTAGGCAAAAACAGAGAATTTGTAGTACAAGACAGTGTGACTCACTTTGGAAGTTGTAAGGAAGTAGTATATCTTCATTGTATTTGAGGCGCTTCAAGAACTCTAGCATGTTGTCCTCACGGCCTTTTGATGATGTGGATTTATTAGCCATGTGTATTCATTAACGGTGTTTGGGTCAATGAACCCAATGCCAAAGCGCCCACCTTTTCTCATTTCATACATCTTCATCCTGCATAATACCACGTAAAAGAATTTAGTGAGGATAATTACAGGTAATGATTGATCAAAAGGATCACTACAGCTAGCTTGAGACTTAAATTACAGAAAGAAATCACTTACGAGACAATAGCAACTCGATAGATTTGCCGAAAAGGCCTTGATTGTATAACTGAAACAGTTCAGAATACTCAACGGACAGAGCTTTCTCATGGAAGTAATGCTCCTCCTTGACATTCACCATGAGGGACAATCGATTGGAAATCTTGGTAATGTTCATGTAACATTGATGCAATTCATACATTCTCGTTGGGAGGTTCTTGACCTTGTCCGCTTGACCAAAGGTTGGCCCCGGACATATTTCCGTTTTATTTCATCCTCTGTAAGCACAGGCATGGGCTCGATCTCGAGGAGTTGTCCAACAGTGATGTTGAGAACTTCAGCCTGCATTATATGGTCCTTGGTTATTACCACATTGGCCACTTCAGGAACGTAAACTGTTTGCCCACAATAATATTGGGCGCGCGTACTGTCACGTGTTGTTGGCACAACAAGCGAGGGGATCGATTGCGCCGCCTGTTCTCCCAGCTGGGGAATGGTTTGCCGCATTTTTCGCCAGCTGCTTGTTGTGTGCTCGATCCCGAGCTCGCCTCCTTACGTAGACGTGCTCGATTTAACTTACTGATGTGGCGCTCATAGTCTGTGTCAACAGGCTTGGGAGCTGGTGGTTGAGCCATACGAATGAAGTGGTTAATCATTTCCTCAGGCACTTTCTCCCTTGGCGGTGGTGGCGGTTTCGGTGCAAAATGGGCTTCCACCTGGGCCTTCGATATGGCTGCGTTTTCCTCCTCGGACCTGTCATAAGGCCTCTGCGGAAGAGACATGAGGCTTGGACCATATTTATATCGCTTGCCTCCACCTGTACTTCCTGTACTACCTCGACTGCATCACACGCACCATAGCTGCGGGGTGTCTCTTCTGCGATTGCTGAGGCGGCGGAGACGGCTGACGGGGCTGAGTTGGACGAGGAGGAGTGGCCTGAAGCTGTGCCGGACTTGGAGGAGGAGTGGCCTGAGGTTGTGCCGGACTTGGAGGAGGAGTGGACGTCTGACGATGTGGCGCACTTGGAGGAGGAGGTGTGGCCTGACACTTTGCCGGACTTGGAGGAGGTGTGGCCTGACACTTTGCCGGACTTGGTGGACTTGAAGGAGCGGGAGTCTGCTGACTCGGTGGCGGACTTCGACGAGGAGTCGGCTGACGTGGTGTCGGTGGCCTTCGAAAGATGATGCAATCCTTTTTCCATAGGATGCTACGATGTTTGGCCTCTCCGAGAAAGTGCTCGTCGTCACCTCCAGGAATGTCAAGCTGTAGCTCCGAATATGGGTCCACCACCTCATCAACCAAGACACGAGCATAGCCCGCTGGAATCGGGTTGCAATGGAAGGTTGCCTCGCGGGGATTTGTAAAAGCAACGGCGTCCGCCACCTTCATGGATATGTTCTTCATTTTGACGTGTAGCTCGCAGTTAGTGTTATCCGTGATGTCATCCACGGAGTATCTATCCAGCATTGCGTCATCCGGGGCGGAACCCACGCTGCTTCTCGGCATGGATGGGGCGGTGCTATCCAATGCTGGATCATCCGCTAGCTGCTGCAGCTGCTGAAACCCCCTTTGCTGGCTAAGTGAGTCGATCTTCTCCTGCTGCCGCTGGAATTTGACTGCCAATTCCGCTTGACTTGCTTCTAGTCCTTGAAGGCGTTCATAGTCCCGCTTCCTCTGCTCCTCCTCCATCTTCCTCTTCTTCTCCTGCGCAATCTTCTTTCTCGCACGGGTTCTGTAGTCGTTGTTCCAGTCTGAAAACCCCTCATACCATGGAATAGCGCCCTTGCCTCGTGTTCTTCCCGGGTGTTCAGGATTTCCCAGGGCACGCGTAAGCTCGTCGTTTTCTCTGTTGGGCTGGAACACCCCGATCGTGCCTCTTCTATTGCAACAAGTATCGCATCGTCAGCTCCCTTCAGACTTGGCCTCATCGAAACATTGCCTGTCTTCGGGTCCAACTCCTCCCATGCGCATAGAACCAAGTCCTGCACCTGGGGGGCCAGCTCTTAGTAACCGGAGTGACACCTGCATCCTCCATCTCTTTCTCAGACTTATCCCACTTAGGCATTGCCACCGCATAGCCACCTGGCCCCAGCTTATGGAACTTATCCTTTTTTTCGGCATTCTTGTTGTTTATTCTCGACCGTTCCTTAGCTAATTCCGAATCCTTGAATTTCATGAAATCGTCCCAATGAGCACGTTGGTTCTCTAGTGTTACCTCGATTTCTTGAGTATTCCTTCCTCCCTTGACGTACTTGTCCCATTCACGATTCTTGTGGTTCTTGAATGCAACCGCCATCTTCCTAAGAGCAGCGTCCTTGACTTTCTGCACATCTGCTTCTGTGAAATGATCTGGTAGGGTGAAATGTTCCATGACAGTATCCCAAAGAAGCTCTTTTTGTGGTTTGTCGACAAAAGTAACATCTGGACGTGGCTTTGCTGGCTCTCTCCATTCTTGAAGGGAGATCAGGAGTTGGTCCTTCACAAGAACTCCGCACTGACGAACGAACTTGTCCTCGATATTGTACTAATGGTTCGCCATTAGGTCTGATTGCCTCGATATTGTACTTTACGCCCTCCTTCAACTTTTTGTTCGGGCCTCGTTTCGTCCTTTTGCCTGAAGATTTGCTCGATCCGGATGGCTGAAAGAACAAAGATCAATTCGTTAATATATCTTCAAGTCATTTAAAACATGTGATGATCACCAGATGCCTGCTTATATAAATATATATACCTCGCTGGTCTTTGTTGTTTCAAGATCAACATTTTCTTCGTCATCATCATAATCATAGTTCATGACTTCATCAATTCGGTCGTCAGCGATCGAATATCATATCACCCTCTCCGGTGTTGTTTAGAAATTGAGCCGTCATAATCTTCTTCATTCGATCATCATCTCGCCCGTGAGGATGGCGTATCATATCGAACATGGCCTGTTCTCCCTCTCTGCCGGTATTGTCCGCCATAGATTTTATTTAACTAATCCAAAAGAAATATAAAACAATTTATTATTCAAATTACATCGTCTCGAATAATAGATATAATCTCGAATACATCGTCTCGAATAATAGATATAATCTCGAAAACATTGTCTCGAATAATAATATAATCTCGAATACATCGTCTCGAATAATAGATATAATATCGAATACATCACTGGCTAGGTAGCTAATAAAGATCGAATACTACAGAAGAATCTAGGACACTCGCGGTTCGTGCGGCGCGGGCGGTGGACACCCAAAGAGAAGGAACCCTCACAGGATCATAGCTGAAGTAAGATCCCTGAAGAAACTGCCAGGTATTGGAGAACCTGCCGCCCTCTAACGCAACCATGTAGCGATGGACGTGCTCGTCCTCCTCCTCGACACGGTGACGCACCACCTCCGGCGGGCCGCTCCTCCGCCAAACTGGCCCATGCGAACGCCACCAAACGAGATCAGGGTCGACGACAGGACCCGAGGCCGGGTTCCTCATCAAGCGGCGCGCCCCTCCAGGCAGCACCTCCTAATGGCCTACTAATGGCGCACCAGTTTTGCCTACTAATGGCGCACTACCGGTGCGCCATTACTAGCACGCCATTAGTATTTTTTACTAATGGCGCACCACTGATGCGCCATTAGTATCTGGTATATTAATTTTTTCAGAATTTTTTTTAAATTTTTTTTCAATTTCAATTTTTTTAAATTTATTTTTTCAATTTTTTCTTAATCTCAGTTCACTATGGCTTAATCTCGGGACAATATGCTAAATCTCAGGTCAAATCGCACTCCGTGGTCAAACTTTCCGAAAGGTCACCCATCCTCACACTACTCCAGCCCAAGCAACAGCTTACTTCACAGGCACTTGTTGATATATCTAGCATATCAATCATGTTATACCTTGTTGATGTCTAGGACTTTGTTCATGTTCATGACTATGATGAAATTTTGAAAAATATTTCAAACTTCCCGGTCATATTACGTATCATTTTTTGAAAAAAATTCAAAAAATAAATTCAAAACCATTTTTTTTCTGTTACTAGTGGCACACCACATCCACGGTGCGCCACTAGTAAGTTTGAAATTTTTTGAATTTTTTTGCCGCTAGATCTTGAAAGCCCCGTAACTTTTTTTTCTGTTAGGTTTTTGGGGATTTTGAAAATGTCTATACACGCTAGTCTCGTCAAGTTTAATCCGGGTATTTCACATGTGCAAAACTGGCTTGCACCCATTGTATTTGAATGTAGCTAAATTTGGATGTAACTTTTCGAGTAGATGATTTTTCATATAAAAAACTTTTTCATCCGAGTTCGTATGCAAAAGTTATGCCTATTTTACAAATTTCCAGAGAGATTTTGCAAATAAAGTCGAAATTCATATTTGTAAATTTTCCCAAAAACTAGAGCACATATCACATGGGAAACATATTATCTTTTATTTTTTTGACATTTCCATCATTTTCTTTTATTTTTTTTAAAACTGAAAAGGCGATCCACAGGGCGGTGCATTCGGTGTTGGGGCAAGTTACTAATGGCGCCATTACTAGTTTTGAAAAAAAAATAAAAAAAATTGATATTTTTTTTGATTTTTTTTTGAAAAAAACTTACTAATGGCGCACCAGTGGAAAGTGCGCCATTACTAGTTAAAACTAGTAATGGCGCACCGAGACATGGTGCGCCATTAGTAACAAATTTATTTATTTATTTTTTACTTTTCTTTTCAGAACTACTAATGGTGCACGACGGATGTGGTGCGCCATTACTATGTCAATTAGTAATGGCGCACTATGCGACGGTGCGCCATTAGTAACAAATTTTTTTTTATCTTTTTTTTCAAAACTACTAATGGCGCAACACACACCAGGTGCGCCATTAGTAATATATTACTAATGGCGCACCGAGACATGGTGCGCCATTAGAATATAGTAATGGCGCACCACATCACAGGTGCGCCATTAGTGGCCATTCCATCTATAGCCCTTTTTGTAGTAGTGCCAGTCCCGGACATGGGTCAGCCGGACGTCGTCGCGGACGTGTCGACGGCGAGGATGCGGGTCGGGCATCGTTGAGAACAAATACTAGCTATATGCCCGCAAAAAGTAACATTTTTTTAATGATTGGATTTTGATAACTAAAATTTCTAACATTTCTATATAACTAACATTTCTATAACATTTCTAACAATGCTATATATAACTAACATTTCTATAACTAAAAAACAGAAAAAAATTATAACATTTCTATATATAACTAACATTTTTATAACTATTTCTATAACTAAAAAACAGAAAAAATTCTAACAATTCTAACTTTTTTATAACTATTTCTATAACTAAAAAACAGAAAAATTTCTAACTATTCTAACAATTCTAACATTTCTAACAGTTCTAACTATTTCTGAAAAACAGAAAAATTTCTAACAATTTCTAAAAAACAGAAAAATTTCTAACTATTTGTATAACTAAAAAACAAAAAATGTATGTGTGTGTGTGTGTGCTCACCGCGTAGGCGAGGATGACGGGGCGCAAGGCGGGACGGCGACAGGCGCGGCAACGACGGGATGACGACGACGGGACATACAGGCGGCGCCGACGACGGGACGGGACGACGCTGGACGGGCCAGGACGGGCGGGTGACGACGGGACGACGGGACGGGACGACGGGCGGCGACGACGGGACGGGCGGCGACGGGGCGGCTGTAATGGTGCGGCGGCGACGGTGAGGAGAAGAAGCCGGATGAGAAACTGAAATTTTCGCAAGTGTTGTTTATATAGGAGGGGTTTTAGTACCGGTTTGTGCCACCAACCGCTTGAAGGCCAGTTTTGACCAACCAAGCGGCGGGAGCGACCCCTTTAATCTTGGGTGGTGCCACAAACCGGTACTAAAGGCCCCCCCTTTAGTACCGGTTTGTGCCACGACCCGGTACTAAAGGGGTCTTAGCGCAGTCTTGATCTTGACAAGTTTAGTCCCACCTCGCTAGCTGAGGGGCGACCGCACTTGTTTATAAACCCCCATGCGGTTGCTCTCTCGAGCTCCTCTCCAAAGCAGGCCTACTGGGCCTATGTGTTCTTTGCTGCCCTGTGGGCCCACTTGGCCTTTGGGCACTGCATCCTGGCCCAACAACAGGTTGGGTTTCTAGTCGTATGCAGGCCGCTCTGGCCTAGTAGGCGGGCTTTTTTTTATTTTTTTTGCTTTATTTATTTTTGTGTTGTTTTTTTTGTGTATTTAGAGTTTTTTGTGAATATTTTTGCTTTAGGTACAAAAATTACAAACTTTCTGTTAGTGCCCGTAGTTTTCAAATTTGAATAGTTTAAATTTTGAATTATTTGAAATTAGTGTGAATCACTAGTTTGTGAATAATTTAACTTTAAAAATCAGTAAAGGCATGAAAGAATTTGTTTGCACATAAAATTTCTTCGCGTTTCAAATGCCAAAACACATAACTACCCTAACTATTATAGAGATTCCCCTCTGGGTGCGAAACACAGAAGAAAGTGATGATAGTGAAGCCGATCACATCCCAGATCTTTGGGTATGAAACTTTTTCTTCGCGTGTGTCCCTTTGCGCCGTAACCATGAAAAATCT
Source organism: Aegilops bicornis (assembly GCA_021605145.1). Classification (NCBI taxonomy): domain Eukaryota; kingdom Viridiplantae; phylum Streptophyta; class Magnoliopsida; order Poales; family Poaceae; genus Aegilops; species Aegilops bicornis. Next base: position 810,487,676 of record CM038673.1, read on the forward strand.
TCATCATTTAACGGGTGCTCGGGTCAATATTCACTGTGAATGGAGCAATTTCATCAAACTTTTCATAATCTTCTGACTTGTCTGTCTTGTCATCCACTCCCACGATGTTTCTCTTCCCAGAAAGAACTATGTGCCGCTTTGGCTCATCGTACGATGCATTCGCTTCCTTATCTTTTCTTTTTCTTGGCTTGGTAGACATGTCCTTCACATAGAAAACCTGTGCCACATCATTGGCTAGGACGAATGGTCTGCTCGCATACGCAAGATTGTTGAGATCCACTGTTGTCATTCCGTACTGCGGGTCTTTCGTTACCCCGCCTCATGTCATATTGACCCATTTGCACCGAAACAAAGGACCTTTAAACCACGTCGATAGTCAAGTTCCCATATGTCCTGTATATAACCATAATATGTTTCTTTTCCCGTCTTGGTTTCTGCATCAAAGCGGACACCACTGTTTTGGTTGGTGCTCTTCTTATCTTGGGCGATCGTGTAAAATGTATTACCATTTATCTCGTACCCTTTGAAAGTCATTATATTCTAAGATGGTAACTGGGACAGCAAGTACAGGTCATCTTCAATAGAGGTGTCATGCATGGCACGTGTCCGCAACCCGCTGGCGAACCTCCTGGTTTGTTCACGTGTAATCCAGTCATCAGACCGCTCCGGTGTTTGGAGCGTAGCAAATTCTTGTGTTCATCCATATACGGAGCCACCAAGGCGGAATTCTGTAGAACTGTGTAGTGTGCTTCAGTGAGAGAATGTCCGTCCATACATATTATTTGTTCCCTTCCTAGCGTGCCTTTTCCATCCAGTCTGCCCTTATGCCGCGATTCAGGAACACCAATCGGCTTAAGGTCAGGAATAAAGTCAATACAAAACTCAATGACCTCCTCATTTTGATGGCCCTTGGAGATGCGTCCTTCTGGCCTAGCACGGTTATGAACATATTTCTTTAAGACTCCCATGAACCTCTCAAAGGGGAACATATTGTGTAGAAATACATGACCCAAAACGTTAATCTCTTCGCATAGGTGAACTAGGACGTGCGTCATGATGTTGAAGAAGGATGGTGGGAACACCAACTCGAAACTGACAAGACATTGCACCAAATCATTCTGTAACCTTGGTATGATTTCTGGATCGATTACCTTCTGAGAGATTGCATTGAGAAATGCACATAGCTTCACAATGGCTAATCGAGCGTTTTCGGTAGAAGCCCCTCAATGCAACCGGAAGTAGTTGCGTCATAATCACGTGGCAGTCATGAGACTTTAGGTTCGAACTTTTCTCTGCCATGTTTATTATTCCCTTTATATTCGACGAGAAGCCGACGGTACCTTAATATCGAGCAGGCATTCAAAGAAGATTTCCTTCTCTTCTTTGGTAAGAGCGTAGCTTGCATGACCCTGATGTATGCCGTCTTCTCCGTGCATACGTTGCTGGTCCTCCCGTGCCTCGGGTGTATCTTTTGTCTTCCCATACACGCCCAAGAAGCCAAGCAGGGTCACGCAAAGATTCTTCGTCCACGTGCATCACGTCGATTGCCGGACCTCTAGGTCTTTCCAATATGGCAGGTCCCAAAATATAGATTTCTTCTTCCACATGGAGTGCGCGTCCGTCGGCGTCCTTCGGAACAGGTTGTCCGCCAGGACCCTTTCCAAATATCACCTTCAAATCCTTGACAATATCATGTACATCAGCACCAGTACGGTGGTGAGGCTTCGTCCGGTGATCCGCCTCACGTTTGAAATGCTTGCCTTTCTTTCTTACGGGATGCCTGCTCGGAAGAAATCGACGATGTCCCAGGTACACATTCTTCTGACAACTATTCAAATATATACTGTCGGTATCATCCAAACAGTGCGTGCATCCGCGGTATCCCTTGTTTGTCTGTCCTGAAAGGTTACTGAGAGCAGGCCAATCATTGATGGTCACGAACAGCAACGCCTTTAGGTCAAATTCTTCCCCCATGTGCTCATCCCACGCACGTACACCTGTTCCATTCCACGGTTGTAAGAGTTCTTCAACTAAAGGCCTTAGGTACACATCAATGTCGTTGCTGGGTTGCTTAGGGCCTAGGATGAGCACTGGCATCATAATGAACTTCCGCTTCATGCACAACCAAGGAGGAAGGTTATACAAACATAGAGTCGCAGGCCAGGTGCTATGGTTGCTGCTCTGCTCCCCAAAAGGATTAATGCCATCTGCGCTAGACCAAACCATACGCTCCTTGCATCATCTGCAAACTCCTTCCCGTACTTTCTTTCGATTTTTCTCCACTGCGACCCGTCAGCGGGTACTCTCAACTTTCCGTCTTTCTTACGGTCTTCTGTGTGCCAGCGCATCGCCTTGGCATGCTCTTTGTTTTGGAACAAACGTTTCAACCGTGGTATTATAGGAGAATACCACATCACCTTGGCAGGAATCTTCTTCCTGGGGCGCTCGCCCTCGACATCACCAGGGTCATCGCGGCTGATCTTATAGCGCAATGCACCACATACCGGGCAAGCGTTCAAATCCTCGTACTCACCGCGGTAGAGGATGCAATCATTAGGGCATGCATGTATCTTCTGCACCTCTAACCCTAGAGGGCAGACAACCTTCTTTGCTTCGTACGTACTCTCGGGCAATTCGTTGTCCTTTGGAAGCATATCCTTTATCATTACCAGCAACTTTTCAAATCCCTTGTCGATACACCATTCTCTGCCTTCCATTGCAGCAATTCCAGTGTGGTGCCCAGCTTTTTCTTGTCACCTACGCAATTCGGGTACAACAATTTTTGTGATCCTCTAACATGCGCTGCAACTTCTTCTTCTCCAAATCACTTGCGCAGTTTCTCTTTGCATCGGCAATGGCCCGACCTAGATCATCAACGGGCTCATATGATGCCTCTTCTTCAGATTCTTCCCGCATTACCGGCTCAGCTTCTTCCCCCATTGTTGTATCATCGTATTCAGGGAACCCATGGCCAGGATAGCTGTCGTCGTCCTCTTCTTCTTCATTGTCTTCCATCATTACCCCTCTTTCTCCGTGCTTGATCCAAACATTATAGTGGGGCATGAAACCGGACTCAAACAGGTGGACGTGAATGGTTCTTGACGTAGAGTAATTGCGACCATTCTTACAGCCAGCACATGGACAAGGCATAAAACCATCCGCCCGCTTGTTTGCCTCAGCCGCAAGCAGAAAAGTATGCACGTCCTCAACGAACTGGGGAGAGCATTGGTCATCGTACATCCATTGCCGGCTCATCTTCTACACAACACCGAATAGACCAAATTAATACAAGTTCATACAACACTTAAATGCAACAAACAAATAACTCTCTAGCTAAAGCATTTAAATGCTACAAATAATGCGATCAAGATCGCAACTAAGGTAACAATTGATCCAACAACATAATGATACCAAGCCTCACTATCGATGGCATATTTTCTAATCTTTCTAATCTTCAAGCGCATTTTCTCCATCTTGATCTTGTGATCATCGACGACATCGGCAACATGCAACTCCAATTCCATCTCCTGCCCCTCAATTCTTTTAAATTTTTCTTTCAAGTACTCGTTTTCTCTTTCAACTAAATTTAACCTCTCGACAATAGGGTCGGTTGGAATTTCCGGTTCACATACCTCCTAGAAAAAATTTCTATGTCAACTTTATGGGCATAATTTGTCATAAACACGAAATGCAACTAGTTTTAAAAGAGAATATATATACCACATCCGAATCATAACAAGGACGAGGGGCGACGGGGACGGATATCAAAACCATGGCACTATATGTATAACAAACAACGTACGGGTAAGATAATTATACGAGTAACTATATATCCAAATCACACAAACATCAATTTTTATATAAAATTTCATGAACAAGAGGCTCACCACAAGGTGGTGCGGGCGACGGACAAAAGGGCGATCGACGGTGGTTACGACGGAGATTTAGAAGGCACTAAGTAAATCACACCTACATAATGCAAACTAAGTGTTATTTTTGACCTCAAATTGCATATAAATCAAATACTAGCACATATATATATTTCCTCCCAAATTACTAAACTCACAAATTAATCACTATATAAAGCATTGCAAGAGCTAATCTAGCAATGAGAGATGAAATGACAAAGTTGCTAACCTTTGTGATCATTTGAATGGATGGGGGCCTTCAAATCTTGACAAATTTTGGGCAAAATGTGTGATGAGCTCGAGAGGAAGAGGGGAAGAACAGAGAGGAGAGGGGAAAGGGGAAGAACAGAGCGAGCTCGGGTGGACGAAGGGTTTATGTAGGACGACCTTTAGTACCGGTTCATGCCAGGAACCGGTACTAAAGGGCCTGGAGGGGCCCCAGTCTAACAACATCCTGCCACCACTCTCATTAGTACCGGTTCGTGGCACGAACCGGTGCTAAAGGTTCGCCACGAACCGGTACTAATGAAAGCGGCCCGGCTAGCCGTTGGAACCGGCACTAATGTATACATTAGTGCCGGCTCAAATTCAAACCGGCACTAATGTGCTTCACGTTTGACCCTTTTTCTACTAGTCTGGGCCTAATACCAAACAGACCTCGCAGCCAAACCTAACATCTAAGACCTGAGGTACCAACCAGGACGCTTGCCGGGTATGGGCACCCACCAGTCCGGCATGCTCCTCAACCAGGACGCCTGCCGGGTATGAGGCCGCCGCAGCCACCTGCCACCAATCCATCTTCAGAGTTTTACCGCTGCATCGACCTTGCCCGGCCTAGCTGCCGCCAACACCACCACGATGCCACACAGCGTCGACCTCCTGCGCGTGTCCATCACCACACATCTGAGGCCAAGCCTCCGCTGCTCCATGCCGCCAAGAGCCGTCGTCATGAATATGTAGAAAGAAACACCGCTCCACCAAAGAAGCCGTCCGCTGGTCCCTCGAGCCCGAGTGCATCTTGAAGAATGCCTCCCCCAAGGGGGTAACGACACATGAATGCCGCTGTCACTCGATCAACTGATCTAGGGTTTCCCCCGGAGGTATTGGGTGGGTTTGGGATTTATACCTCGATGATGCCTTCATGAAGGAAACAATGATAAGGGAATCGTCATCACCGGCTCCGGCCAATGACCGAAGACCAAGTTTTCACTCGGATCCGTCCCAAGAAATACACCCGACAACCTGTGCATTGTCTCGACCGCCTTCAAAGCCCCAGATCTAGCTGCCTAGATCCGGTGACCAACCGCAACAGCAGTGCCACCGTAGGAGCCCTGGCACACCAGCCACTGCCTGAATGCGCCACCACTGGAGCCAGGGAGGAGGACTCCCACCCCACCTCGCCAAACCGCGAGAGCCGCCGAGATCGATCCCGCACACTCATCACCGTCTCTGATCGGGACCAATCTGTGGCAAAACCACGAGATCACCGACACATATCCGCCTTGCATATGGACCGCACCACGCCATGCCGCCGTGAAAGCCCGAGCTTCACCCGCCACCGCCGTCTAGGGCCGCCGCCCTAGGATCCTGATCTGGCCAGCCCGGACCTCCATGGCGCCCTAATCACGTCCCTTCCGCCGGATCGCCACCTGGCAACCGCGTCGCCGCCCAAGGCCTCCGCCCGTAGCACGCCATCGCGCCACCATGGATCAGATCACAGCTGCGCCGTCACGCGCGTGGACGTCCCGCGCCACCCCCTCCGACGTGATCCAGGGAGGAGAGCCTCCGCCATCGCCGTCGGCCCCCGGGCTTAGCCCAGCGGCGTCCTCCGGCGGCGGCGGAGGGAAGGGAGGGAGGTGGTGGTGACCCTGGCGGCTAGGGTTTGAAGAGTCGCCCGAACTGACTAACACATACCTTGTGATTTCTTTCTGTTATGACTGTCATCGCACGCGTTGTGCCCGCCGCTGCTATTGCAGTTACCAGTGGTGAGCTATGTTTTGTGCCCGCCACTGCTATTTTGTACATACTTATTGTGGGATCAAATAATAGTAGTGACGGGCACATATTGTCGCCCGCCACTACTAACTCAAGTACCGGTGACGGGCACAAAACATAGCTCGCCACTGGTAACATTTGTCCCACAAAAAATCTAGACAGCTACTACTAGTTAGCACCCGCCACTGCTAAGCTAATAGCAGTTGCGGGCAATTTTTTCGCCTGCCACTGGTAAATTTTCAAATTAGCAGTGGCGGGCGGGTGCTGAACTGCGCCCGCAACTAATTGGGGTTCACCTATAAGCCCTTTCCGAGTAGTGCGAGCAGCATCTAAGCCCGGCCCTTGAGTGAGTTTAGGGTATAGCGATTTGACGGAGAACTTGCCCGAAGCGGCGAGGTGCCATGACACCTTGTCTGGCTCGTCTGTTAGCGTGACCCCATCTACTCTATGCACAACGTGAGCCACGTCCCCAACTCCACAAGGAAGAGCTCCCAACGGAACGCAACCCGCACCGCGGAGGGGGGGGGGGGGGGGGGGTAGAGGGGCTAAACGTCGATCTCATAATCAAACCAGAAACGAGTGGAACGACCATACACACTTGGAATTTGCCCCCAAGGCAAATGCAGGTTTTACCGTTGGATCCCATTCCAGAACGGAGATCCACGGACACTAGATTGGAAAAAGGTTCCGTTGCGGAAGTATTTTGCCTTTAGAAGCTCCGCCTAAAGCCCCGACTCGTTTTAGGAAAGCTTCTAGATCCACTTGGTAAGCAGCGCAAAATTCATGAGTTTGGAGTTAATCACACCCAGGCCCCCTTTACTCTTAGGACGGCATACTGTTGCCAACTTAACCAGGAGGTACTGCATAAGTGTGTCTCGAAATGGTCGGAACGAAATCATCCGAGCCGGCACCATACCTTGTGCCAGTACACTCCACTAGTGGCTGGTCAGCGAGTTGAGAAACTGAACTGACATGTAGGTAAGAATAGGAGGAGCCAATATTCCGTAGAAACCATTTGTCCAGGTCTTAAAAAACCATTTTCAAACTCCCCAACCAGCAGACATGTGCTTACGAATAGGAAGACAAAAAAATTCCAAATTATATTTTACAGTTAAAAAAGATTTCATGACAATCGGCAACACACGCACCCTGCGATTTCTTTCTGTCTTTTCTTTTTCTTTTTGAGGGGGCAATTCCTTTCCATCATGACTCATGACCAACAGAAAGTGGGATACAAAGGATCATAAAAAATTCTGTACAACTTAATAAGAGATCATTTAAGTAAAGTAGATCTATATCCGACAGAGCCATTCTTGTTAGACAATGTTTATACGTAGCTTTTGTGTATACCACATATCTTGTATTTGTACCTTATGTGCCTCTATATATATGAGATAGCCACACCCGTATTGGGTGTAGTGCAGTTTCCCTAAACATAACGTTTCATATGGTATCAGATTAGGTTTTCGGTCGTTGCTTCCGCTGCCGCCACGATCATATCATGGCCTCGATGCCGGCCGCCGCTGCCGGTCTCGCTCCGGCCGTCCCGGCCTCTCCGTTTTTGTCGTCTTCGCCTCTGCTCTCCTTGGCCGGCGCCCCCATGGCTGCCACCGCCCAGGTCTCCGTCCCGCCACCATCGCCGGTCTTCGGCGACTCCGCCGCTCCTCCGAACGCGGGCTACTACGGCGCTGCTCCACCTGCTGGCCAGCCTGCGGGCTCCTACGGCGCTGCTTCGGCCGCTGCGGGCATCTACGGTGCGGGCTACTACGGGGCTGCTTCGGCCGCTCCCTGGTGGGGGCCTTATCAGGGCGCCGGGACGCATCTGTTTCCCCAGGGCGCTCCCTCGTACGTGGGTGCTGGATCACATCTTCATGCACAGCCGCCGGTGTCACATCAGGGCACTGTGCCGCAGCTGCAATCTCATCTGCACTCGGACGTGGGCGCCGGAACACATCTGCATGTACACCAGGGCGCCGGAACGCCCTCGCAACAGCAGCCGCTGGCCTGCTCCTACAGCGCTGCGCCGGCCACTGCGCAACAGCAGCCCTCTGGCCGTGCTGCCCCGTTGGCCTACGCCTACCCGCCAACCTCGGCGCATGCGTCTTCTTACGGCGCGACCTACGGCGGTGCATCAACGGAGCTGGTGGCTTCGTCCATGGTGCCGCATGGTCCTTCGCCCCCGGGTTTTTATGCGCCGCCGCCGCCTGCGGATTATGGAGTATCTCATGCACCGTTCTACTTTGCGCATCTCATCCCGGTGAAGCTGACGACGGATAACTATCTATCATGGCGTGCTCAGGTTTTGCCGCTTCTCCGCAACCGTTACTTGGAGGGGTTTGTTGATGGCACTCTGCCGTGCCCACCGCCATACCATCCGGGGCATCATGCGTGGGTGGCTCAGGATCAGGCTATCCTCTCCGCCATCCAGTCCTCTCTTACGGAGGGGGTCTCGTCACTGGTCATCTTCGCCGCTACGTCTCGGGACGCGTGGACGGCTCTTCACACCAGTTTTGCCTCGCAGTCTCAGGCGCGGGCTCATGCCATTCGCACTGCGCTTGGAGAGGTGAAGCTTCAGGATCTCACCGTCACCGACTACTTCAACAAGGTGACGGGTATGGCTGACACACTTGCCTCCATTGGCAAGGCACTTGGTCCGGAGGAGTTCACTTCCTATGTGCTCAACGGACTGAGCGACGACTATGATAATTTGGTGGAGAATATCAATGGTCGTGACACTCCCATCCAGTCACGTGAGTTGTACGCACGGCTCCTTGCTACGGAGCAGCGCATCCAAGCTCGCCGGTCTACGTCGAGTTTCCCTTCCGCCAACGCCCTCCAAGCCACCAACTGGTGGCAAGTCGCCGTCGCCTGCGCCTAATTCGCGGAACACCACTACCTCGACTGGAGGTCGAGTCCGTGCCTGTTGCCCTTCATGTGGTGCTCAGATCCCCTGCCAGCTATGTGGGCTTGATGGTCACCTTGCGTCCCGCTGTCATCGTCGCTTCAAGCAGGATTTCTTGGGGCTTGGGAACAATGGCAAGGGTAATGAGAAGCAGGCTGCCCTGGCAAGCCATGAGCAAGGGCACACTCCGTCTTACCCAGTTGATGCATCTTGGTACATGGATACGGGGGCTACCAATCATCTGACGAGTGAGATGGGTAAGCTCTCTACACAGGAGCCATACCGTGGACACGATCAGGTTCGCACCGCTAATGGGGAAGGTATGCACATCTCACATATTGGTCAGGCATCACTTCTTACACATCGATCCAAACAATTACGTCTTCTTAATGTCCTTCGTGTTCTCTCTGTTTCACGTAGTTTGCTTTCAGTTCCTAAACTTACTCGTGATAATAATGTTCTTGCTGAATTTCATCCTTTTCAATTTTTTGTTAAGGATCGGGACACGAGGGACGTACTTCTTAGAGGTCGACTGCGCAATAATGGTCTTTATGCGCTTGATGTGCCACCAGCTCCTAGTGCTTTCAGTGGTGTTCGTGTGTCTCCATCACATTGGCATGCACGCCTTGGTCATCCTGCCACTCCCATCGTTCGTCATGTACTTCATCGTCATGAGCTTCCAGTTGTGTCCAATAAACATGTTGATGCAGTTTGTGATGCCTGTCAGCAAGGCAAGAGTCATCAGCTTCCTTTTTCTGAGTCGAGTCGTGTAGTCCATAAACCGCTTGAACTTGTATTTTCGGATGTATGGGGCCATGCCCAAACTTCTGTTAGTGGTCACAATTACTATGTCAGTTTTATTGATGCTTACAGTCGGTTCACTTGGCTTTATCTTCTTAAACGCAAATCTGATGTGTTTAATGTTTTCTTGCAATTCCAAGCACATGTTGAGCGTCTGCTCAATCACAAAATCATTCATGTGCAATCAGATTGGGGGGGGGGGGGGGGGTTGAATATCACAACCTCAATGCATTTTTTAATAAGCTTGAAATCACACATCGTGTGTCTTGTCCTCATACACATCAGCAAAACGGTGTAGCTGAGCGTAAGCATCGTCATATAGTTGAGACTGGTCTTGCTTTGCTTGCCCATGCCTCCGTTCCTTTCCGGTTTTGGAGTGATGCGTTTTCCATCGCATGCTTTCTTATTAATAGACTCCCTACACGACTCCGTCAGATGAAAACACCACTTGAACTCTTGTTGAATGAAACTCCTGACTATACTTTTCTCAAGGTTTTTGGGTGTGCGTGTTGGCCTCATCTTCGTCCATATAACCAACGCAAGTTGGAGTTTCGGTCTAAACAGTGTGTATTTCTTGGTTATAGTTCTCTTCATAAAGGGTACAAATGTCTTCATGTTCCCTCTAATCGCGTCTACATCTCTCGTGATGTGGTGTTTGATGAGAATGTTTTTCCTTTTTCCGCACTTCCCGTCACCTCCACCACTCCCACTGCACCTGAGAACTCTACTTCACCTTTGCCTGTTCAATTTGTTGATGCTGCATATACTCCCTCGTTGCTAGCTAACCACGGTGCAGGTATTGGGCGAGGAGCGCGCCTTGAGCTCCAGGATGATTCGTCGCCACTGGTCACTAGGGGGCGCGATGGTGGGTGTACAGAGGCAATTCCTCCTGTGCATGGTGCATGCACCACCCCTTCGCCTCCCCCTGGTCCCTCGTCAGCTGGACCGCTGCTGGGGTCGACCCAGCCAGCTATCGCTGCTGGCTCCCGCACTGGCTTGGCGCCCGAGCCGGCTGAGTCAGCTCGTGCTGCTTCGGTCCTTGGCGGGTCGCCTCCACCAGGCCGCGCGCCTGGCCCGGTGTCGCCTCGCTCGCCTAGTTCGGCCACGACTGCTGCGTCGCCGATACATGTGGCCTCCGAGATCGCTGCTTCGTCTGCATCGTCACCATCCTCTTCGACACCACCTCCAACACCACCTCCGCCGCCACCTCCGCCACCTACCGCTCCTCTGTGTGCCCGCACGCGTAGCCAGAGCGGTATCTTTCGCCCGAAAGAGCGCACCGATGGCACGGTTGCCTGGATTGCGGCGTGTGTGGCGCAGACGGTTGCTGACCCCACTGCCGAGCCTCGACACTTTCAAGCGGCTCTTCGGATTCCTCACTGGCGTTCTGCCATGGAGCAGGAGTTTCAGGCTCTTAAGAGGAATGATACTTGGCGCCTTGTTCCTCCTATGTCTGGTGTTAACATTATTGACTCCAAGTGGGTATTCAAGGTCAAGAAGCACGCGGATGGGTCTATTGAGCGCTACAAGGCACGACTTGTGGCGAAAGGTTTCAAGCAAAGGTACGGTCTTGATTATGAGGATACATTCAGTCCAGTTGTCAAACCTACCACTATTCGCCTGCTTCTGTCCTTGGCTGTTACCAAAGGGTGGTCTCTGCGTCGACTTGATGTTCAGAACGCTTTCCTTCATGGGGTCTTGGAGGAAGAGGTATACATGCGGCAACCCCCAGGTTTTGTTGATCCTGCTCATCCACATCATCTGTGTCGTCTTGTCAAGGCACTCTATGGACTTAAACAGGCTCCACGTGCATGGCACGCACGACTTGGCTCGGTTCTCAGACATCTTGGCTTTGTTCCATCCACTGCTGACACATCTTTGTTTCTTCTACACCGTCCTGAGGTTAATATGTATCTGCTGGTCTATGTTGATGACATTATTCTTATCAGCTCCTCAGTGGCTGCCGCTGATCGTCTGTTGTCTGCTCTGGGTGGTCATTTTGCTGTCAAGGATCTGGGTGCTCTCCATTACTTTCTTGGTCTGGAGGTTTCCCGGACCCCTGCTGGTCTGACTCTTACTCAGCATAAGTATTGCTTGGACCTGCTGCGGCGTGCTGGTATGTTGCATTGCAAGCATGCTATCACCCCTATGTCTCCGACGGATCGTTTATCGGCCTTGGATGGTGCCTTGCTTTCTTCAGATGATTCTACAAAGTACCGCAGTATTGTTGGTGGTTTGCAGTATTTGACTATCACACGGCCGGATATCTCTTATGCGGTTAACCGTGTGTGTCAGTATCTTCATGCTACTCGGACTTCACACTGGTCAGCTGTGAAGCGTATACTGCGTTATATCTCTCATACTGTCTCCTATGGATTGCATCTTCGGCCTACCTCCTCGAGTATCCTCTCTGCGTTCTCTGATGCAGATTGGGCTGGGAGCCTGGATGACCGGCGATCAACGCGGGGCTATGCTGTCTTCTTTGGTCTCAACTTGATCGCCTGGAGTGCGCGCAAGCAGGCCACAGTATCTCGGAGTAGCACTGAGGCAGATTACAAGGCGGTTGCCAATGCCACGGCTGAGCTCATTTGGGTACAGTCTCTATTACGAGAGTTGGGAGTCTCTCAAGGGCAACCACCGGTTCTTTGGTGTGATAATATTGGTGCGACATACCTTTCATCTAATCCAGTTTTTCGTGCTCGTACCAAGCACATCGAAGTTGACTATCATTTTGTGAGGGAACGTGTTGCACAGAAGCTTCTTCATATCAAGTTCATCTCCTCCAAAGGTCAACTTGCTGACATCTTCACGAAGCCACTTCCACAACCTCAGTTTGAAAGTTGTAGGCGCAATCTTAACTTGCTTTGTACTTCAGGCCATAGTTAAGATTGAGGGAGGGTGTTAGACAATGTTATTACGTAGCTTTTGTGTATACCACATATCTTGTATTTGTACCTTATGTGCCTCTATATATATGAGATAGCCACACCCGTATTGGGTGTAGTGCAGTTTCCCTAAACATATCGTTTCATAATTCTACCAGATGCTATTCTTGCAGGCAGCTTCCTCAGAATTCTCATACTCGACGAGAGGATATCCCGATATGATGTGGTTAAGAATGTAAATAAATTTTCTCTCTTTGATTGAAACTATGGATGGTGAACTTTTTTTGCAGCGGCTTTCCAGGCCAAAATAATAAAACATGTTCACAGATTAACCTGCCTATGCTGAATGCTTTTGAAGAAATTCATACAGAATCCTTTCTCAGTGTTCTTGGTGCTTGCTTGACCAAGTAAATAAATAGAACCATATGCAACAGTAAAGAAAAGAAGCTATTGTCAATGTAAAGATCAAGTGATTTTAGTCTTAGTCTATCTAGGTTCAAGTTGTTTCATCGATCCAATCCAGAGTTTGGGTTTTTATCGGCGGCATGCTCAGTAAAAAGTTTTTTCTATCTGACAGACAAAGACCAACTGAATAAGCATGGATGGACGCACAAAGATGAGTGAGAACTGGTCCAAATTGTATTAGTTCAGATTCAGACTAATCTTGAGGTGGCATGTGTTGCTTCTCAAGCCAGCTGGACTCAAAAGTTGGGGCTTTCAAACACTTTCAGATTTCGTGGTTCCTCAAAACACACTAACTTCGGAGTACTCTAAAGTCTAAACTCAGTAAAATAGAAATGCGAGAATAGTTATTTGCTTAATATGAGTTTTTTAAGCCTGCTTAATACTACAAAATTTGACATATATATAACAAGCAAAACACTGTCAATGCCACATAACTCGCAAAACAATCAAACTACACCTACAGATTTGGTACCTCTATGGTAGGAACTTGGAGGTAAAATATCTAGTTATATGCCAGCTTGGCCATGCTCTGCCAAGAGTTATTACAGCAGTATGAACCTCTCGAACAGTAGTACTAGAGCACCCAGCCAGCATATAAACATCTAAATTTATATACTGACCATTTATGGCGGTTCTAATAACAACATCAAAATCAAGGAGAGATAGGTCAGACTACACAAATAGGTTCCATATATTCTTAGAAAAGAACAAGTGATAAAATGTATAGCTGGGGCTGACCCAAATTCCTAGTTGCAGAAAACTTTGCATGTTTTTTTTTGGAAAAGGAGGCTTGCCCCCGGCCTCTGCATCTAAGTGATGCATGCATGCAGCCATCTTATTAAAAGTCTCGAAAAGAGCACAAAATTTGGCATGTAGGCACTAATTAAATACACATTACATCATAGACCACTAGCTCTAGACATGCCCTCATCATCTGCTCATGAGTTTTATACCTCTTGTGCGAGATGAATTTAGATATGTTCGATCAAATTAAGCTTGCGAGGGCAAACTGTAGAATGTAGAGTTTTTTAAGATGGGCACGTAACTGTGGCCGCAAGAAATTAGATGTTTAGTGCAAGAACAATCCATTCACCCACAACGCATGGGGAATTTATGTAGCTTACTGACAAAAGCTACCAACAGTATGAGAAAACAAGCACCATTGCAGCAAACCAGCTGCCAGATACTGCATATTCATCACAAGACCCTGTCGCCTCCAACTGATTCCTCTTGATGACTGTGGCATCCTGCCCTTAGTCATATTCAACCCTACGTCGTCAATGAGCCGCATCACAAGGGATCACCCTTTCTGCAAACGTAGATTTGTTGGCGTGATTCCAAAAGGGGAAGACACGATACTATACTGCCAATAAGGTATAACATTCGATTGTAGTACATAGCAGTGAAAGTTTGCTCTAGCAGATATACTATCACAAAATGAAACATCAAATATAACTTTCAGTCTAATTAACCATTCAATTATTTTGTTTGTTTGCCTAACTAATACGTACTATATTATTACTTAAGAGTAAATAACAAAAGAAAGGACATATAGATATACCTTGTGGATTGTGGAAACTCATGTACGGAATCAATCTAAGGATTTTTTCTCTCTTCCATAGCTTCTTCCACTGTAGCGACTTAAGATCAATCTCATAGATACCAAGGTCTGTGGTCACGAAAACAATATCCCTGCCCTCCACAGATCCAAACAGTCTAAGTCTTTTATCAGGATTTTGGATGGGAAGAAGGTTGTTGAGATTGATGACTCTACGCTTTGTCCATGAAGCAAGTCCATCAAAACCCATCTTCCTTGACCATAGGTAGAGGGTTAACCTATTCACTTGTGCAAAACCTAAACTGTCATCCTTCATAGCCATGAGGATAATGGCATCGTCACTGACAGCCCATGCCCGTGGCGCATCAATCCGCGATAAGCAATTAGAGCCCACGTCGTATTTGAGAATTCCTATTCTGAGATCAGCAATATTATGTATAAAGTAAAAGTGCGTCTTGGATGAGGACAGGGGCACTCGCACCATGAATGAACCAATGCCAAGATCAAAACTAGGGCACTGCTCGCTCCACTCACCAGTCTCCGGCGAGGACACCCGCACGTGTATAATACAATTATCGTCACCATCCGTGCTCATGCCGAAGAAAACAACCCGGAAGGGGCCTTGATGGCATCCGCGGTGGTCACATCCTGCCACGGCACAGAGCACGGCGGCTCCACCGGCTCGGCGTTCAATGGCATATTGCATCCTTTGGGCGCTTCCAGCTTGGTCCGGCAGCCTGTCATGGGGTCCCAAACGATGAGCGGCGCCATGGGTTTTTCATAGTCCCCAAGGAGAACGCGACCATGGTGGCAGTCCAACACAGCCAACTCAGAGTCCCCCCAGTCCGGCCAAGGGTCGTCCGGAATGCGCGCGCCGAATTTTGTGGTGGGGAAGAACTGTGGAACGAGGAGGTCCTCGGACCGTTGGCGGGAGAATTGTGGCCAGGAATAAAGGAAGCCCAACATGGGGGGAGCTCCATGGAAGTCACGGTAGCGACGGCGGAAGCTAGGTCCGGTGAGGAGGCCCAGCAGGAGCTTGCAGGCGAGGGAGGCGCGCACGAGGTGCTCGGGCTCGTCCGGCGGAGGCGGAAGAAGACCTCCTCAATGAGCTCGTCCGGCAGCGATAATACCGGCGGCGGCGGCATGGTGGATCGGTGGAGGTGAGGGTTTGGTGAGGGGAATGGGAAGTGGGAGTCTGGGACGGAGGAGATAGCAGTAGCACTAGGGTTGAAATTGGCAACCCGAGGTAATCAAGGAGGGCGGCAATCACGCGAGGCTGCCGTTTCTGCTGCGCATGGCCAGCCACGTGATTGCAATGGGACAAGGCCGGTGAGGTTGGAGAGAAAAAAAAAGAGAGAAGGAGTTGGGTTATGGGCCTGCCTGCGGAGAGAGATGTTGGGCTTCAAAATTAGGCTAAGCCCGGTTGGAATTGCTTTTCGAATAAAAGCAAGAGCAAATGGTCCTTGAGAAACTGAAACTTTCCAGGTAATTCAAAATGAAAGTAGATAATCCAACAATACTTCGAAGGATAGGAAACCGACATATGTTGAAAATATCTTGTTTCTCTCCAACCTATTTTATAGAGCAATACATATGTCAATTTTCGTTCATAGTACCCTAAACTTAGTAAAATAGGAGTATGGATCCTAAGTAGTTATTTACTTATTCTAAAGTTTGACATATATGATAGTCATAGATGTAAGAAGCTGTTCCACGCAAAGATGAAGTCACGCAGGAGAAAGAATTTCGTCCCCTCGCTCAAGGTGGGAGACAGGGAAGTATCTGAACATACAGAAAAGGAGAAGATCATTCATGAACATTTCATAGCAGCTCTGAGGCGGTGCCAGCAAAGGCAAAGAACCCTCAATTGGGACGAAATCAACTGAAGTCTGGGCGGCAATCATCGCTTCCCCAATGGAAAAAGTGCCGGCCCTGATGATTTCACAGGACAGTTCTATAGCTCATGTTGGTCAATCATTCAAGATGACATCATGTCGGTCTTCCACAAGTTCTATCAACTGGCTGTGGAAAATTTCACTGAGATCAACACCGCGCTAATTGCACTCTTGCCAAAGAAGGATGGGGCCATCGAGATCAGTCACTTCAGGCCCATTAGTCTGATCCACTCAGTTGCCAAGCTGATCTCCAAAGTGCTATCGATCAGGCTAGCTTTGGCGCTGGGGGACTAATTTCACCAGCGCGGACCGTATTTCACAAGGGGAAATGCACCCACGACAGTTATCAGTACGTGCAAAGCTGTGTGACAATTCTGCACGGAGAGAAAAAGCGGGCGCTGCTCTTCAAACAAGATATTGCGAAGGCTTTTGATTCGATATCCTGTGAGTACATGTTTGAACTAATGCAGTGGATGGGGCTTCCCCGCGCGGTTGAGGGACTGGATTGCACTGTTGCTCTCTCCGCTTCCTCCTCCTGCCTGTTGAATGGGACGCAGGGCCCAAGCTTCCTTCACGGCCATGGGTTTCGGCAGCACGACCCTCTCTCCCCTTTATTGTTTATCAAGGCCATCAACCTGATTTACCAAGTGCTGGAGGCTGCCACCGGCCGTTGGATGATTGCTCCCCTGCCTGGCCGTGGCATGAGCATGAGAATCTGTTTATATGCGCACAGTACAGTGATTTGTGCCAATCCAGCTAAATAGGAGGTTGATACGCCTCAAATCATTTGGTGAGGCCACAGGGCTCAAAATTAATTAGGAGAAATCATCAGTGCTCCTAATAAACTGTGCGGGCTTGTTATTGTCGGATGTGCTACAGGAGATCAGAGGTCAGATTGTTGATTTCCCGCAAACATACATGGGATTACTGATCATGTTGAGGAAACTACGCATGGTGCATCTCTAGTTCATCATTGACAGAGTAAGATTGCGGCTCGCCAGACGAAAGAGCAAGATAATGACCATGGACGTCCAAAGAGAACTCGTCCGCTTTGTCCTCACTGCTATGTCCACTTTATCTCTAAGGGTACTCAAGGTGCCAAAGAAAATTTCAAAAGAACTGTACAAGGCGCGTAGGAGGTTACTCTGGGCGCAGGACGATGAACTGTCAAGAGGCAAATGCAAGATCGTCTGGAGCAGAATGTGCTCGCCGGTCACCAATGGAGGGCTCGACATCCTGGATTTACAGTGCTTCAGCATAGCGCTTCAGCACAGTGCTTCAGAGGTTACTCTGTGGCTCGTTTGGCACCAGCCGATGAGACAATGGATGGAATTTCCCGCACATGTGATCAGCGGGATCAGGAGCTATTTGCGAAGGCCACGACAATAGAGATCGGCAACGGCAGATCCAAAAGTTTCTAGTGAAGCATGTGGCTGGGATCGGCACCGCTATGCAGTGCATTCCCATGAAGGAAATATGCCCTAGAGGCAATAATAAAGTTGTTATTTTATATTTCCTTATATAGTGATAAATATTTATTATTCATGCTAGAATTGTATTAACCGGAAACTTGATACATGTGTGAATACATAGACAAAACAACGTGTCCCTAGTATGCCTCTACTTGACTAGCTCGTTAATCAAAGATGGTTAAGTTTCCTAGCCATGGAAATATGCTGTCATGTGATGAACGTGATCACATAATTAGGAGAATGATGTGATGGACAAGACCCATCCGTTAGCAAAGTATAATGATCGTTCAGTTTTATTGCTACTGCTTTCTTCGTGTCAAATACATATTCCTCCGACTATGAGATTATGCAACTCCCGGACACCGGAGAAATGCCTTTTGTTATATCAAACATCACAACATAACTGGGTGATTATAAAGATGCTCTACGGGTATCTCCGAAGGTGTTTGTTGGGTTGGCATAGATCGAGATTAGGATTTGTCACTCCGAGTATCGGAGAGGTATCTCTGGGCCCTCTCGGTAATGCACATCATATGAAGCCTTGCAAGAAATGTGACTAATGAGTTAGTTACGGGATGATGCCTTATGAAATGAGTAAATAGACTTGCCGGTAACGAGATTGAACTAGCTATGAAGATACCGACGATCGAATCTCGGGCAAGTAACATACCGATGACAAAGGGAATATCGTATTTTGACATAGCAGTTTGACCAATAAAGATCTTCGTAGAATATGTGGGAACCAATATGAGTGGAGAGGTGTCTCGATCATGTCTACATAGTTCTCGAACCCGTAGGGTCCGCACGCTTAACGTTCGATGACGATATGTATTATATGAGTTATGTGTTTTGGTGACTGAAGGTTGTTCGGAGTCCCGGATGAGATCACGGACATGACGAGGATTCTCAAATGGTCGATTGGTATATTGGAAGGTAGTATTCGGACACCGGAAGTGTTCCGGAATGTATCAGGTACATATCAAAGTACCGGAGGGGTTACCGGAACCCCCCGGAGAAAGATATGGGCCATATGTTCCATAGGAGGGAGGCACACCTGCCCACAAATGGGTGGCGCCCCCCCCACCAGGGAGGAGTCTGAATTGGTCAAGGGGAGGGGGCGGCACCCCCCTTTCTTTCTCCTTCTCCCTCTCCTCCCTCCTTTCCCCCTTTGGTAAAAGGAAGGGGTGATACGTCTCTGTCGTATCTATAATTTTTTATTGTTCCATGCCAATATTACTCAACTTTCATATACTTTTGAAAACTTTTTATACTATTTTAGGACTAACGTATTTATCCAGTGCCTAGTGCGAGTTCCTATTTGTTGCATGTTTTATGTTCGCAGAGAACCCATATCAAACAGAGTCCAAGCGGAATAGAAACGGACAGAGAATATTTTTGGAATATTTATGATTTTTGGGAAGAAGAATTAACGAGAGACGATGCTCAAGGGGCCCACGAGGCAGGGGGCGCACACCGGGGGGTGGGCGTGCCCCTGACCCTCATGGAAACCCTGTAAGGTGGTTGGTGCTCTTCTTTTGCCGCAAGAAAGCTAATATCCAAAAAAATTGTGTTGAAGGTTTCAATCCAATCGGTGTTGGAAATATGCCCTAGAGGCAATAATAAAATGATTATTATTATATTTCCTTGTTCATGATAATTGTCTATTGTTCATGCTATAACTGTATTAACTGGAAACCGTGATACATGTGTGAATACATAGACCACAACATGTCCCTAGTGAGCCTCTAGTTGACTAGCTCGTTGATCAATAGATGGTCATGGTTTCCTGACTACAGACATTGGATGTCATTGATAACGAGATCACATCATTAGGAGAATGATGTGATGGACAAGACCCAATATTAAGCATAGCACAAGATCGTGTAGTTCGTCTGCTAAAGCTTTTCTAATGTCAAGTATCATTTCCTTAGACTATGAGATTGTGAAACTCCTGGATACCGTGAGAGTGCTTTGGGTGTACCAAACGTCACAACGTAACTGGGTGGCTATAAAGGTGCACTATAGGTATCTCCGAAAGTCTGTGTTGGGTTGGCATGAATCGAGACTGGGATTTGTCACTCCGTATGACGGAGAGGTATCTCTGGGCCCAATCGGTAATGCATCATCATAATGAGCTCAATGTGACTAATGAGTTAGCCATGGAACGAGTAAAGTGACTTGCCGGTAATGAGATTGAACGAGGTATTGGGATACCTACGATCGAATCTCGGGCAAGTAACGTACCGATTGACAAAGGGAATTGTATACGGGATTGATTGAATCCCCGACATCGTGGTTCATCCGATGAGATCATCGAGGAGCATGTGGGAGCCAACATGGGTATCCAGATCCCGCTGTTGGTTATTGGCCGAGAGCTGTCTCACCATATGTCTCGCATGATTCCTGGACCTGTAGGGTCTACACACTTAAGGTTCGGTGGCGCTAGAGTTGTTATGGGAATTGTCTGTGGTTACCGAAAGTTGTTCGGAGTCTCGTATGAGATCTTGGACGTCACGAGGTGTTCTGGAATGTTGTGGAGGTAAAGATTTATATATGGGAAGTCCTATTTTGGCCACCAAAAAATGTTCGGGATTTTTCGGTATTGTACCAGGAAGTTTCTAGAAGGTTCCGCGGTGGGGCCCACCTGCAAGGGGGGACCCACATGAACGTGGGTAGTGGGGGCAAGGCCCCACACCCCTGGTCAAGGCGCACCAAGATCCCCCCTTAGAAGGAATAAGATCATATCTCGAAGGGATAAGATCAAGATCCCTAAAAAGGGGGGATAACAATCGGTGGGGAAAGGAAAGGATGAGATTTCTTTCCTCCCACCTTTGCCAATGCCCCAATGGACTTGGAGGGAAAGAAATCAGCCCCCTCCACCCCTATGTATAGTGAGGAGGCGCATGGAAGATGCACCCTTGTCCCTGGCGCAGCCTCTCCCTCCCCAACACCTCCTCCTCCTCCGTAGAGCTTGGCGAAGCCCTGCAGAAATACCACAAGCTCCACCACCATGTCGTCGTGCTACCGGAGCTCTCCCTCAACTTCTCCTCTTCCCTTGCTAGATCAAGAAGGAGGATACGTCACCGGGCTGTACGTGTGTTGAACGTGGAGGCGCCGTCCGTTCGGCGCTAGATCGGATCTTCCGCGATTTGAATTGCCGCGAGTACGACTCCATCATCCGCGTTCTAGTAATGCTTCCGCTTAGCGATCTTCAAGGGTATGAAGATGCACTCCCTCTCTCTCTCTCTAGTTGCTAGAATCTCCATAGATCGATCTTGGTGATGCGTAGAAAATTTTGAATTTCTGCTACGTTCCCCAATAGTGGCATCATGAGCTAGGTCTATTGCATAGATTCTATGCACGAGTAGAACACAAGTTGTTGTGGGCGTTGATTTTGTTCAATATTCTTACCGTTACCAGTCCTATCTTGTTTCGATGGTATTGAGGGATTAAGAGGACCGGACCGACCTTACACATACACTTACGCGAGACAGGTTCCACCGACTGACATGCACTTGTTGCATAAGGTGGCTAGCGGGTGCCAGTCTCTCCCACTTTAGTCGGATCAGATTCGATGAAAAGGGTCCTTATGAAGGGTAAATAGCAATTGGCATATCACGTTATGGTTTTGGCGTAGGTAAGAAACGTTCTTGCTAGAAACCTATAGCAGCCACGTAAAAAACTTGCAACAACAATTAGAGGACGTCTAACTTGTTTTTGCAGCATATGTCGCGCGATGTGATATGGCCAAAAAGGATGTGGTGAATGAAATATATGTGATGTATGAGATTGATCATGTTCTTGTAATAGGAATCACGACTTGCATGTCGATGAGCATTACAACCGGCAGGAGCCATAGGAGTTGTCTTAATTTATTTTATGACCTGCATGTCATTGAACAACGCCATGTAATTACTTTACTTTATTGCTAAACCGTTAGCCATAGTAGTAGAAGTAAGAGTTGGCGAGACAACTTCATGGAGACACGATGATGGAGATCATGATGATGGAGATCATGGTGTCATGCCGGTGACGATGATGATCATGGCGCCCCGAAGATGGAGATCAAAAGGAGCAAAATGATATTGGCCATATCATGTCACTATTTGATTGCATGAGATGTTTATCATGTGTTTACATCTTATTTGCTTAGAACGGCGGTAGCATAAATAAGATGATCCCTCACTAAAATTTCAAGAAAGTGTTCCCCCTAACTGTGCACCGTTGCGAAAGTTCGTTGTTTCGAAGCACCACTTGATGATTGGGTGTGATAGATTCTAACGTTCACATACAATGGGTGTAAGCCAGATTTACACATGCAAAACACTTAGGTTGACTTTACGAGCCTAGCATGTACAGACATGACCTCGGAACACAAGAGACTGAAAGGTCGAACATGAGTCGTATAGTAGATACGATCAACATGAAGATGTTCACCGATGATGAGTAGTCCGTCTCACGTGATGATCGGACACGGCCTAGTTGACTCGGATCATGTATCACTTAGATGACTAGAGGGATGTCTATCTGAGTGGGAGTTCATTAAATAATTTGATTAGATGAACTTAATTATCATGAACATAGTCAAAAGGTCTTTGCAAATTATGTTATTGCATACGCTTTAGTTCTACTGTTTAGATATGTTCCTAGACAAAATATAGTTGAAAGTTGATAGTAGCAATTATGCGGACTGGGTCCGTAAACTGAGGATTGTCCTCATTGCTGCGCAGAAGGCTTATGTCCTTAACGCACCGCTCGTTGTCGAACCTCGAGCGTCGGTTGTGGATGTTGCGAACATCTGACATACACGTTTTGATGACTACGTGATAGTTCAGTAATGTTAAACGGTTTAGAATTGAGGCACCGAAGACGTTTTTGAAACGTCGCGGAACATATCAGATGTTCCGAGAGCTAAAATTGGGATTTCAGGCTTGTGCCCATGTCAAGAGTTATAAGACCTCCGACGAGTTTCTTAGCCTACAAACCAAGGGAGAAAAGCTCAATCCTTGAGCTTGTACTCCGATTGTCTGGGTACAACAATCACTTGAATCGAGTGGGAGTTAATCTTCCAGATGAGATAGTGATGTTTCTCCAAAGTCATTGACACCAAGCTACTAGAGCTTCGTGATGAACTATAACATATCAGGGATAGATATGATGATCCTTGAAATATTCGCGGTGTTTGACACCGCGAAAGTAGAAATCAAGAAGGAGCATCAACTGTTGATGGTTAGTGAAATCACTAGTTTCAAGAAGGGCAAGGGCAAGAAGGGATACTTCATGAAACGGGAAAACAATTGCTGCTCTAGTGAAGAAACCCAAGGTTGAACCGAAACCCGAGACTAAGTGCTTCCGTAATGAGGGGAACGGTCACTGAAGCAGAACTACCCTAGATACTTGGTAGATGAGAAGGCTACAAGGTCGACAAGTATATTGGATATACATTATATTAATGTGTACTTTACTAGTACTCCTAGTAGCACCATGGTAATAGATACCGGTTCAGTTGCTAAGTGTTAGTAACTTGAAATAAAAGGCTACAGAATAAACAAAGACTAGCTAAAGGCGAGGTGACGATATGTGTTGGAAGTATTTCCAAGGTTGATGTGATCAAACATCGCACGCTCCCTCTACCGTCGGGATTGGTGTTAAAACTAAATAATTGTTATTTAGTGTTTGCGTTGAGCATAGACATGATTGGAGTATGTCTATCGCAATACGGTTATTCATTTAAGGAGAATAATGGTTACTCTGTTTATTTGAATAATACCTTCAATGGTCTTGCACCTAAAATGAGTGGTTTATTGAATCTCGATCGTAGTGATACACATGTTCATGCCAAAAGATATAAGATAGTAATGATGGTACCACCTGCTTGTGGCACTGCCATTTGAGTCATATTGGTATAAAACGCATGAAGAAGCTCCATCTTGATGGATCTTTGGACTCACTCGTTTTTGAAAAGTTTGAGACATGCGAACCATGTCTATTGGTATGTGCGCATGAAGAAACTCCATGCAGATGGATCATTTGGACTCACTTGATTTTGAATCACTTGAGACATGCAAATCATACCACATGGGCAAGATGACTGAAAGGCCTCATTTTCAGTGAGATGGAACAAGAAAGCAACTTGTTGGAAGTAATACATTTTGATGTGTGCAGTCCAATGAGTGCTGAGGCACGCAGTGGATATCATTATGTTCTTACTTCACAGATGATTTCAGTAGATGCTAAGTACATTTACTTGATGAAACACAAGTCTGAATTATTGAAAGGTTCAAGTAATTTCAGAGTGAACTTGAAGATCGTCGTGACAAGAGGATAAAATGTCTATGATATGATCATAGAGATGAATATCTGAGTTGGGAGTTTGGTACACAATTAAGACATTGTGGAAATTGTTTCACAACTAATACCGCCTAGAACACCATAGTGTGATGGTGTGTCCGAACATCATAACTGCACCCTATTGGATATGGTGCATACCATGTTGTCTCTTATCAAATTAACACTATCGTTTATGGGTTAGGCATTAGAGACAACCGCATTCACTTTAATAGGGCACCACACAATTTCATTAAGATGACACCACATGAACTATGGTTTAGAGAAACCTAAGCTGTCATTTCTTAAAAGGTTTGGGGTTGCGACACTTATGTGAAAAAGTTTCAGGCTGATAAGCTCGAACCCAAAGCGGATAAATGCATCTTCATAGGACACCCAAAAACAGTTGGGTATAACTCCTGTCTCAGATCCGGAAGCAAAAGGGATTGTTTCTAGAATCGGGTCCTTTCTCGAGGAAAAGTTTCTCTCAAAAGAATTGAGTGGGATGATGGTGGAGACTTGATGAGGTTATTGAACCGTCACTTCAACTAGTGTGTAGCAGGGCACATGAAGTTGTTCCTGTGGCGCCTACACCAATTGAAGTGGAAGCTGATGATATTGATCATGAAACTTCGGATCAAGTCACAACCAAAACTCGTAGGTCGACAAAGATCCATACTACTCCTGAGTGGTACGTAATCCTGTCTTGAAGGAAATGTTACTAGACAACAATGAACCTATGAGCTATGGAGAAGCGATGGTGGGCCCAGATTGCGACGAACGACTCGAGGCCATAAAATTCGAGAGAGGATCCATGTATGAAAACAAAGTATAGAGTTTGGAAGAACTATTTGATGGTCGTAAGGCTGTTGGGTACAGATGGATTTTAAAAGGAAGACGGACAATGATGGTAAGTATCACCAGTAAGAAAGCTCGACTTGTCGTTAAGATGTTTTCTGACAAGTTCAAGGAGTTGACTACGATGAGACTTTCTCACCCTTAGCGATGCTAAGAGTCTGTTGGAATTATATTGGCGGTTACAACATTATTTATGAAATCTTGCAGATAGAATGTCAAAACATTGTTTCCTCGACAATTTTCTTGAGGAAAGGTTGTATATGATACAACCAGAAGGTTTTGTCAATTCTATAAGATGCTAACAAGTATGCAAAGCTCCAGCAATCCTTCTAAGGATAGGAGTAATCATCTCGGAGTTGGAATATACACTTTGATGAGATGATCAAAGATTTTGGGTTTATACAAAGTTTATGAGAAACTTGTATTTCCAAAGAAGTGAGTGGGAGCACTATAGAATTTCTGATGAGTATATGTTGTTGACATATTGTTGATCATAAATGATGTAGAATTTCTAGAAAGCATATAGGGTTATTTGAAAAGTGTTTTTCAATGGAAAACCTGGATTAAGCTACTTGAACATTGAGCATCAAGATCTATAAGGATAGATAAAAAACGCTTAATAGTACTTTCAAATGAATACATACCGTGGCAAGTTTTTGAAGGAGTTCAAAATAGATCGGCAAAGAAGGAGTTCTTAGCTGTGTTATAAGGTGTGAGTATTGAGTAAGACTCAAGACCTGACCACGGCAGAAGAGAGAGAAAGGACGAAGGTCGTCCCCTATGCTTCAGACGTAGGCTCTACAATATGCTATGCTGTGTACCGCACCTGAAGTGTGCCTTGCCATGAGTCAGTCAAGGGGTACAAGAGTGATCCAGGAATGGATCACAGGAGGATCGGATCACAGGACAGCGGTCAAACTTATCGTTAGTAACTAGTGGACTAAGGAATTTTCTCGATTATGGAGGTGGTGAAAGAGTTTGTCGTAAAGGGTTACGTCGATGCAAACTTTGATACTAATCTGGATGACTATGAGTAGTAAACCGGATTCATATAGTAGAACAGTTATTTGGAATAGTTCCAAATAGCGTGTGGTAGCTACATCTACAAGATGACATAGAGATTTGTAAAACACACAGGGATCTGAAAGGTTCAGACCCATTGACTAATAACCTCTCTCACAAACGAGATATGATCAAACCCCATGGGTGTTGGATTCATTACAATCACATAGTGATGTGAACTAGATTATTGACTCTAGTGCAAGTGGGAGACTGTTGGAAATATGCCCTACAGGCAATAATAAAATGATTATTATTATATTTCCTTGTTCATGATAATTGTCTATTGTTCATGCTATAATTGTATTAACCGGAAACCTTGATACATGTGTGAATACATAGACCACAACATGTCCCTAGTGAGCCTCTAGTTGACTAGCTCGTTGATCAATAGATGGTCATGGTTTCCTGACTATGGACATTGGATGTCATTGATAACGAGATCACATCATTAGGAGAAAATGATGTGATGGACAAGACCTAATACTAAGCATAGCACAAGATCGTGTAGTTCGTCTGCTAATGCTTTTCTAATGTCAAGTATCATTTCCTTAGACCATGAGATTGTGTAACTCTTGGATACCGTAAGAGTGCTTTGGGTGTACCACATTTATCTCCGAAAGTGTCTGTTGGGTTGGCATGAATCGAGACTGGGATTTGTCACTCCATATGACGGAGGTATCTCTGGGCCCACTCGCTAATGCATCATCATAATGAGCTCAATGTGACTAATGAATTAGCCATGAGATCATGCATTACGGAACGAGTAAAGTGACTTGCCGGTAATGAGATTGAACGAGGTATTGGGATACCGACGATCGAATCTCGGGCAAGTAACGTACCGATTGACAAAGGGAATTGTATACGGGATTGATTGAATCCCCGACATCGTGGTTCATCCAATGAGATCATCGTGGAACATGTGGGAGCCAACACGGGTATCCAGATCCCGCTGTAGGTTATTGGCCAGAGAGCTGTCTCAGTCATGTCTACATGATTCCCGAACCCATAGGGCCTACACACTTAAGGTTCGGTGATGCTAGAGTTGTTATGGGAATTTTATGTGGTTACTGAAAGTTGTTCGGAGTCTCGTATGAGATCCCAGACGTCACGAGGAGTTCTGGAATGGTCTAGAGGTAAAGATTTATATATGGGAAGTCCTATTTTGGCCACCGGAAAATGTTCGGGATTTTTCGGTATTGTACCAGGAAGTTTCTAGAAGGTTCTGGAGTGGGGCCCACCTGCAAGGGGGGACCCACATGAATGTGGGTAGTGGGGGCAAGGTCCCACACCCCTGGTCAAGGCGCACCAAGATCCCCCCCTTAGAAGGAATAAGATCATATCCCGAAGGGATAAGATCAAGATCCCTAAAAATGGGGGATAACAATCGGTGGGGAAAGGAAAGGATGGGATTTCTTTCCTCCCAACTTTGCCAACGCCCCAATGGACTTGGAGGGCAAGAATTCAGCCCCCTCCACCCCTATATATAGTGGGGAGGCGCATGGGAGCTGCACCCTTGTCCCTGGCGCAACCTCTCCCTCCCCAACACCTCCTCCTCCTCCGTGGAGCTTGGCGAAGCCCTGCAGAAATACCACAAGCTCCACCACCATGTCGTTGTGCTGCCAAAGCTCTCCCTCAACTTCTCCTCTTCCCTTTCTGGATCAATAAGGAGGAGACGTCACCGGGCTGTACGTGTGTTGAACGCGGAGGCGCCGTCCGTTCGGCGCTAGATCGGATCTTCCGCGATTTGAATCGCCGCAAGTACGACTCCGTCATCCGCGTTCTAGTAATGCTTCCGCTTAGCGATCTTCAAGAGTATGAAGATGCACTCCCTCTCTATCTCTCTCTCTCTCTCTCTCTCTCTTGTTTCTAGAATCTCCATAGATCGATCTTGGTGATGCGTAGAAAATTTTGAATTTCTGCTACATTCCACGCCATGGTGAAAAGGCAGAATCAGGAAACGCAGAAACAGAGAGAGACAGAGAGACAGATCCAATCTCGGGGGGGGGGGGGGGGGTCACGCCCCACCCCAAGCCATGGATACCATGGACCAGAGGGGAAACCCTTCTCGCATCTAGGGAGAAGGTCAAGGAAGGAGAAGAAAGGGGGCTCTCTCCCCCTCTCTCCCGGTGGCGCCGGAACGCCGCCGGGTCCATCATCATCACCGCGATCTACACCAACACCTCCGTCATCTTCACAAACATCTCCATCACCTTCCGCCATCTATATTCAGCGGCCCACTCTCCCGCAACCCGCTTTACCCTCTACTTGAACATGGCGCTTTATGCTTCATATTATTATCCAATCATGTGTTTCCATCCTATGATGTATGAGTAGATTTTCGTTGTCCTATCGATAATTGATGAATTGCTATGATTGGTTTAATTTTTGTGTGGTTATGTTGCTGTCCTTTGGTGCCCATCATATGAGCGCGCGCGTGGATCACACCATAGGGTTAGTTGTATGTTTATAGGACTATGTATTGGAGGGCAAGAGTGACAGAAGTTTCAACCTAGCATAGAAATTGATGCATACGAGATTGAAGGGGGACCAATATATCTTAATGCTATGGTTGGGTTTTATCTTAATGAACGTTATTAGTTGTGGATGCTTGCTAATAGTTCCAATCATAAGTGCATAGAATTCCAAGTCAGGGATGACATGCTGGATGTGGCCTCTCCCACCTAAAACTTGCTATTGGTCTAGTAAAGTAGTTAATTGCTTAGGGACAATTCTGCAACTCCTACCACCACTTTTCCACAATCGCTATACTAACTTTATTGCCTCTTTATCTAAAAAGCCCCTAGTTTATATTTACGTGCTCTTTATATTCTTGCAAACCTATCCAACAACACCTACAAAGTACTTCTAGTTTCATACTTGTTTTAGGTAAAGCGAACGTTAAGCGTGCGTTGATGTCTACTACACAACCTTCTTCTTGTAGACGTTGTTGGGCCTCCAAGTGCAGAGGTTTGTAGGACTGTAGCAAATTTCCCTCAAGTGGATGACCTAAGGTTTATCAATCCGTGGGAGGCGTAGGATAAAGATGGTCTCTCTTAAACAACCCTGCAGCCAAATAACAAAGTGTCTCTTATGTCCCCAACACACCCAATACAATGGTAAATTATATAGGTGCACTAGTTCGGCGAAGAGATGGTGATACAAGTGCAATATGGATGGTAGATAAAGGTATTTGTAATCTGCAATTATAAAAACAGCAAGGTAACAAGCGATAAAAGTGAGCGTAAACGGTATTGCAATGGTAGGAAATAAGCCTTAAGGTTCATACTTTCACTAGTGCAAGTTCTCTCAACAATAATAACATAGCTAGATCATATAACAATCCCTCAACATGAAACAAAGAGTCACTCCAAAGTTACTAATAGCGGAGAACAAACGAAGAGATTATGGTAGGGTAAGAAACCACCTCAAAGTTATCCTTTCTGATCTATCTATTCAAGAGTCCGTAGTAAAATAACATGAAGCTATTCTTTCCGTTCGATCTATCATAGAGTTCGTACTAGAATAACACCTTAAGACACAAATCAACCAAAACCCTAATGTCACCTAGATACTCCATTGTCACCTCAAGTATCCGTGGGCATGATTATACGATATGCATCACACAATCTCAGATTCATCTACTCAACCAACACAAAGTACTTCAAAGAGTGCCCCAAAGTTTCTACCGAAGAGTCAAGACGAAAACGTGTGACAACCCCTATGCATAAGTTCACAAGGTCACTGAACCCGCAAGTTGATCACCAAAACATACATCAAGTAGATCACGTGAATATCCCATTGTCACCACAGATAAGCACGGCAAGACATACATCAAGTGTTCTCAAATCCTTAAGGACTCAATCCGATAAGATAACTTCAAAGGGAAAACTTAATCCATTACAAGAGAGTAGAGGGGGAGAAACATCATAAGATCCAACTATAATAGCAAAGCTCGCGATACATGAAGATCGTGCCATAGAGGGAACACGAGAGAGAACACGAGAGAGAGAGAGAGAGAGAGAGAGAGAGATCAAACACATAGCTACTGGTACATACCCTCAGCCCTAATGGTGAACTACTCCCTCATCGTCATGGAGAGCATCGGGATGATGAAGATGGCCACCAGTGAGGGATCCCTCCCAGTGGTGCGAGAACAGGTCCCGATTGGTTTTGGTGGCTACGAGAGGTTTCTTGGCGGCGGAACTCCCGATCTATTGTCCTCCCTCGACGTTTTTAGGGTATATGGACATATATAGGCGAAAGAAGTCGGTCAGGGGAGCCACGAGGGTGGGGGCGCGCCCAGGGGGAGCGCCTCCCTGCCTCGTGGCCACCTCAAAGCTTCCCTGACCTCAACTCCAAGTCTCCTGGATTGCTTCCATTCCAAAAATAACTCTCCCGAACGTTTCATTCCATTTGGATTCCGTTTGATATTCCTTTTCTGCGAAACACTGAAATAGGCAAAAACAACAACTTATACTGGGCCTCCGGTTAATAGGTTAGTCCCAAAAAATAATATAAAAGTGTATAGCAAAGCCCATTAACCATCCAAAATAGATAATAAAATAGCATGAATACTTCATAAATTATAGATACGTTGGAGACGTATCATGCGTAGAGTTGTATCGGTGGTCGATAGAACTTGAGGGAACATTTGTTCTACCTTTAGGTCCTCGTTGGGTTCGACACTCTTACTTATCGAAAGAGGCTACAATTGATCCCCTATACTTGTGGGTTATCAAGGGGGGGGGGGAATCCTACTTGGACCCCAAGTAGGACTCCTCTTACATGGGGGCATGGGGGGCGCCTAGGGCCGGCCTCCTCTCCCTCCCTCCTGTATATACGTGGGGGGGGGCACTACTAGGGAAAATCCTATACACAGAATCTTAGCAGCAGCGCGGGTCAAAAAGGAGCGCTGCTGCTAATTAGTAGTAGCGAAAAGGGAAACTTCGCTGCTGATAAGTTTTAGCGATGGCGCTCTATGTAAACTGCTGCTACAAATATCCACCGACGGTGTTCACCGAGCTCCATTTAGCAGTAGCGCTGTTGCCCAAATCGCGCTACTGCTACGGATATAGTAGCAGCGCGCTTTTACTGGGATCGTTGCTGCTACATTTCAAATTGGCAATTTTTTTTGTCACTGTTAGCAGTAGCGCCGTTGCCCAAAGTACGCTGCTGCTAATTCTTTAGCAGCAGCGCGTTTCTTCCCCCGCGCTACTGCTAACCCGCACCAACCCACCACCTTTCCCCACCAGTGCCTCCCCTCCCACTCCTCTCTTCCCTTCCCCCTACCTCCCCCACATGCTCCCACTCTCACTCTGCTTCTTCCTCAATACTTCTCCCCCATTACTCTTTCTCTTCTATCCACCTTTCTCTCTCTTCATTACTCCTACCTAACTACACCACCTCCATTAATGCATATCCTTTCTCTCTTTTCCCCTCCACTAGTTGAAGTTGTCTCCTCCCAAATTAGCTAGCTAGGTAGATGTAGCATTTAGTTAAGTGACCTATTTGCCCCCTAACTAGATCTATCTTTGTCAACAAGAGCCTTGTGCACTTTTGATCTCCCTACAACATCATCTCCACCGTGTGCTCGATCTCGATCGAGGTGATGAAAATTCCATGCTTTTGCAAAATGAAAATATGTTTATGTGTGTGTGATATGTTTGTGGAAATTGTGTGTGTGGCACGCCAAATTGTGCTTTTGAGTTGCCTATGTTTTGCCGAAATGTCGATTTATTTCCGTTTCGGCGAATTCCGGGCAAACTCTAGATCCATATATGTCCTATTTTTAGGGAAGGTCATGCCAAATTTTTGTATGACTTTGATGCATGCATGCATTTTTATAATCAATTTGTTTATTATTACCGTGCAGAGTTGACGATGATGGTCAGTTGAACGATGGTGGAGAGGTGGTTGCGATCGGCGGTGCAGGACATGAAAGAAAATAACCGGACAGAGGTTTTATGTCCGTGTCGAAAATGCAAAGGAATAGTTTGGCTCGACCCCCATGACGATGGTCGTGTCGAAGCGCACCTGCTCATGACTGGTTTCTGGATGGCTATACGCGGTGGATAATTGAAGATGAGGATGACGATGTTGAGGATGCCGACAGGCAGGCAATGATGACACGGGCAAGACGATGAGATGATCGATAATGGCGGCGGGAAGAGGCCGGACATGGCGGCGGAGAAAGGGCCGGACATGGCGGAGGAGAAGGGCCGGACATGGCGGCGGAGAGAACGACATGGACTCCACGCAGCAGAGTTCGTCGGTACTAAGTTCAATCGTCAAGGGACCCTCATGTTCAAGCATTGCTTCGCAAGGAGACGAAATCTTGAGAGAGCTGCTTCTAGAGAGGAGGCTAAGCTGGAGCAACTGGTGGTAGACTCAACACTCCATTGTATGATGGTTGCAATCCTGAGGTGACCCACTTGAGTTTCACGCTCCAACTCCACGAAGACGAAGGCTAAAAACTAATGGACCGACACTAGCCTCGATGAGCATCCG
The DNA here is from genome assembly GCA_021605145.1 of Aegilops bicornis. Lineage (NCBI taxonomy): Eukaryota > Viridiplantae > Streptophyta > Magnoliopsida > Poales > Poaceae > Aegilops > Aegilops bicornis. The sequence continues at coordinate 810,520,311 of CM038673.1, forward strand.
AAGTACCTAAAGGATGTTCTTCCCGGGTAATCTATGTCCTACTAGTGTTGATGAGGCCAAGAAGATCGTGTGCCCTCTTGATCTGCCACACGTTAGATACCATGCATGCATCAACGATTGCATAATTTATCGGAAGGAGCACACGGAAAAACAAGCTGTCCGGTGTGCAATGCTTCTCGATACAAGAAGGCCGGAAGAAATGTCCCCTAAAGTTGTATGGTACTTACCGATCACTCCCGTCTCCAGAGGTATTTTGTAGATCCCAAGGAATCAAAGCTAATGCGCCGCACGCGGAGAGGAAGAAGCCCGACGATGGAGATGATCCGAAGCTGAGACACGTGAAGGATGGAAGCCAGTGGAGAGCGTTGAACAACTTCTATCGGTATTTTGAATGTGATGCAAGGAACATCGTGCTCGGCGCGTGTACCGATGGCATGAATCCGTTTGGCAAACAGAACACGAACCATAGCACATGGCCCGTGTTTGTATGGATGTACAACCTCCCCCCTGGTTGTGCATGAAATCGAAGTACATTCACATGAGCATGCTTATCCAAGGGCCGAAACAACCAGGAAATAATATTAATTTGTATCTGGGGCTACTTCAAGAGGAGTTAGACACGTTATGGAAAACACTGGCCAAGACATGGGACGCCAGCAAAGGCGAGTATTTCAACATGAGAGCCGCGCTGATCACGACAGTGCAGGACTATCTCGGTTACGGATATGTGGCAGGCTAGGTGTGCCATGGATATTGCGGATGCACGCGGTGCATGGATGATACGACGTCTCAGCAGCTAACGTCAAGGAAAGATGGCGGGTCTGGGAAAATCGTGTACAAGCGCCAACGAAGATGGCTAGAACAGGACGACCCGTGGAGAAACCATGGAGATCTATTCAAAGGTCACGCTGAGCATCGAGGACCTCCACGTAAGCGGAGCGGTGCCGAAATCGATGAGCTGTTGAAAAACTTGAAGGAGTGCCTCGCGCCAGGAAAGGCGATGAGAAAGGCGCCGGAGCCGCTTCTGAAGGTATGGAAGACGAGGTCTATGTTCTGGGACTTGGAGTACTGGCACAAACTCGATACACCTCATTGCCTTGATCAAATGCATATCTGTAAGAATCTCCTTGAGAGCTTGCTCGCAAAACTGATGAACATGCCGGATAAGACCAAGGATGGGCCGAAGGCAAGAAAATACTTGCAAGATTTGAAAACTAGGGAAGATCTGCACATGCCGCCCCATAAAATGTCAGACGAGACAGAGACGGAGACAGGCACGGGAGTAGAAGGGCAAGAAAATAAAGAAAGAGGATTATTGCCCCCCTTCTTGCTTCACCTTATGTCAGGCTAAGATCAATGCCTTCGTTAAGTGCCTTACCGGAGTCAAAGTTAGTTCCGGTTACTGTGGGAAGATAAGCAGATATCTAGACATGGACAAGAAAAGGTTCAGCGGGATGAAGTATCATGACTGTCATGTGATGACGACGCAGATACTACCTGTTGCCCTTAGAGGGATAATGGACAAGCACGTCTGTGACACGCTTATTGGTCTTTGCAACTTTTTCGACGTCATCTCTCGAAAGTCGATCAGTGTGAAGCAGCTCCAAAGGCTACAAGAAGAGATCGCTGTGATACTGAATGAGCTTGAGATGTACTTCCCGCCCGCGTTCTTTGACGTGATGGTGCATCTGTGTGTCCATATTGTGGATGACATAATAGACCTGGGGCCATCATTCCTGCACAACATGATGCCATTTGAGAGGATGAATGGGATCATCAAAGGATTCGTTTGTAACATGTCCCGTCTGGATGGAAGCATCGTCGTGGCTATTTGGCACAAGAGTGCATCTCTTTCTGTGAGAATTTTCTATATGGCGCAGACCAGCCGCCTGGTGTTAGTGTTGGTTTGACCGTTAACAAGCACGATGGGAGGCTCGAAGGAGATGGTCACTGCAATGGTCGCAAGGAACTGCACGTGGCATACTCAGATCGACGCAGCGACTTTGTCAGAGCAAACTTGGTAGTGCTACAACACCTAGACGAGGTAGATCCTTTCGTGGCACTGCACAAAGAAATTATCGCAAAGAAGTATCTTGACCGGGGTATGCGGGGCCAGACGCCGAAGTTACTAGAGAGCACAACTCCACTTTCCTGCATTGGTTCAAAGAGCATATTATTGCTAATCCCCCGGAGGAGGGCTCTAAGGACAGATTGCTCATATACGCCTTAGCACATGGCCCCTCGCCCAACCTCGTAACCTATCAGGCATATGATATCAACGGATACACGTTCTACACGGAGGCCAAAGATATGGACAGTGATGATCAGAACTCAGGGGTGACGATGGAATGCATGACCGGCAGCGACAATGGCGCAACTGAATGATTTTATGGAAGGGTCGAGGAGATCTGGGAGCTTGACTACTCTGGACTGCAGAACACGACGATGTTCCGTGTCAGATGGGCTAAGAATGTTGAAAGAGAAAGCCGAATTTTCACTACCATGACTATACCCGACGCCAAGAGTGCTACCGTGAATGCTATCGCAAAAAACGAGCCACGGGTACACGCTAAGCATGTGACACAATGCTTCTTCATAACTGACCCGCGCAATCCCAGCCGTGTTGTCCTGAGGAGAGGGAAAAGGAACATCATTGGAATGGATGGAGTCGCCAACGAGGAAGACTATGATCAGTACGGCAACCCAATGAGGGAAGATGACAATGATGATGAAGTATACGTCAAAAGAAGAATGAATACTACATTACCTAAGAAAAATTGTACTCCATGGAAAAGGCAAAGTCACAATGAGGGGCTCAATTATTCTTCGACGAACAAGAAGGGAAAGAAGCTGACTCAAAAATGAAAACATCAGCAGTGAGGAAACTTATGTTATCGGTCAAATTTTGTTATATATATATATATATATATATATATATATATATATATATATATATATATATATGTTCCTATTTTGTAAACACACTTAGCCATTATTATGCATGGGTCCAATGATGTGTAATTATATGTTCCTATTTTATGCATATATTTAACCGTCAAATGATGCAATATATATCGCCTCCCTTCGTTCACTGCCCTCGGGAAATAAAAAGTGGGATAAAATAAAGGAAAAGGAAAACTGGCAGTAGCGAAGGTAGTAGCAGCGCGTTTTCCTAAACCGCTACAGATACTGAAGTTAGTAGCAGCGCCTTTTGTCCAAATGCGCCATCGCCACGTCCACTTAACCCAAAATTCTCACCCGCCTGTGCTTCATCCCGCCTCCCCAAATCCCCACTCTCCCCGTCGCACTTCCGTGCCCGACCCAGCCCCTTCGCCCCGACTCCCGGCGCTTAGCCTCGACCCAGCGCTCGCCCCGACCAGCCCTCGCCTCGACCCGACCCAGCGCTCGCCCCGACCTGCCTCGCCCCGACCTCGCGCTCGCCCCGACCCGTCGGCCCTCGCCTCCTCCTCTCCCCTCCCGCCATCGTCTGCCTGCCTCGCCTCGCACCTCTGTAAACCCCTCTCTCTCTGCTAGTGTTCTTCGTTAATTTACTTAGGTTTTAGTTAGGGCAGTATGTTAATTAGGTTATCTATTTAGTTATGAATTTAGCTAGGTTTCAAAATTTGAACTGGACATGTGATATGTGCAAATTTGAACTGGACATGTGATATGTGCATATGTCATGTTTTGGACATGTCATGTTTGGAAAATGATCCGAGTGGCCTATGTTACGCCGGAATGTTGATTCATTTCCATTCCTGTGAATTTCAGGCGCTCGATATGTCCATTTTTTAGCAAAGGTCATGCCGAAATTTGCCGTGAATAAAGGCATGATTTTGTGCTACATAGTTGGCATATCGAGTGCTGGCACATAGATTTCTTTTTATGTCACTTATCATTTATTCATACTTTTAGAAATAAATGAGGACGCTTAATCATAGGAAACATGTCGAACAACGAAGAAACTGGGCCTTCTGACCATGATGCAGACGAGATGGATTATGAGGGTGAACAAGAGTACCTCGACTATTTGACTGCTAAGCAAGGTTTGCAAGTCAGCCTCGATGATGGTAATCTTGGCCTTGACGCCGACACCGACGGCGCCCGGCAAGAGACCGGTGGGAAGGTACGGGCACCGTTAAGCGGCACCGAGATCGGCGGGGAAGGTACCGGCCTCGATGCCGTTGCCGAAAAGAGGAAGCATAAGAAGCAGAGGATACGAAAACCTAACAAACTAGGGATTGGACGACTTGTGATCACAAAGATGGCACCTGGCAAGTTTGAGCCGGAAGAACCTCGCAAGTGCTATGGGAACCAAGTAGGATGCATCCTACAGGAATGCGCGAGCATCAACGACGATGACTTAAGGAGTAAAGAACATTTGACGCAGTTGCTCCTAACAAAGTTGCACAAGAGATTCAAGTTCCCCGACCGGGATGATAATATAGAACAACCGTGGGATGATCCGAAGATGAAAACGATTAACAATCACGCCATGGGCATGTTCAGCAATGATTTGGCCTCCTAGAAAACGAGGGTGAAACAAGCTATTGAGGCTGATGAACCCCTGTCCAAGATTCTGGAGGAAAATCCGACACTTACGGAAGAGGAGTTTGAAAATGTCAAGGACACTTGCGCTACCAAGGCAGCCAAGGCTAAGGCTGCGAAATTCAAGAGCCTTCAGCAAAGGAACACGGGGAAGCATCGCCTCGGAAGCCGTGGCTACCTCAGTAAAAGGCCCATATGGGATAAGGAGGACGTGGAACGTGAAGCCGCTGGGTCTCCTGCACCCCTTCGCAAAGTTCACCAACCCCTTGGAGCATGACTTCATCGGGGCCCGCTACAAGTGGGACAGGAGAAAAGGTTTTTACACGGACAAGATCACGAGGAAATTGATTAGACTATCGAGAAGCAACACCAGCTTGCAGCCGAAAAGCCCTACTTCTCCGATGAGGCCCAAGTGGGACACCCCTCTCAACCGGGCCTTGAACGAACTTAAGGGACTCCCTTTGGATCAGCGGCCGCAATATGGTCGTGTGCACGGCGCTGGAGACGGCGCCACGTGGAAGGTGTTCACTAGTAGAAAAAGGGGCTATCGTTGAGGCCTGTTTTGCCCATTAGTCCCGGTTCAATCCAGAACCGGGACTAATGTGAGCATTTATCCCGGTTCGTGAGCCCAGGGGGCCGGGCGGGCCACATGGGCCATTGGTCCCGGTTCGTCCGGACCTTTTGGTCCCGGTTGGTGGGACGAACCGGGACCAATGGTCCTGGCTCCTGGCCCACCACTATTGGTCCCGGTTGGTGGCATGAACCGGGACCAAAGGCTTCCCTTTAGTCCCGGCTCATGCCACCAACCGGGCTAATGGTGCTGCCTATATATAGCCCCTCGGGCAAGAGCAGAGCACACTGCTCTGTTTTTTCTGGCCGAGGGGGAGGGGGCTTGGTGGTGCTCTAGCTCACCTCCTATGCACACAAGGTGTTCGATGGAATGCCGGAGCCACACTACTTAAGCTTTCTCCTCTCCAAGCTCGACCTCTAACCTCCATTTTCCTCAATATTTGTCTAGGTTTAGCGGTCCGTCACGCCTGCCGTCCCGTCTTCACCGCCGCCGATCACCCGCGCCGATCTCATCGCCAAGCACCACCGTGGTGAGCCTCTTGTTCTTATCTTCTTTCTCAAAGGAAAAATATTCTTACTTGTATTATTTTCTTACTTTTATTATTACATCTTATATAGTGCGATGGTTTTGGTATCCGCCCCACGGCCCTCGGCCCCTGTCTATGATTCGGATGTGGTATATATTATCTTTTCATAACTATTGGTTCATTTATTGTTTATGAAAATTAAGCCGACCAACGTGACATAGATTTTATTTATCTAGGAGGTTGTTGAACCGAAATTCCAACCGACCCTATTGTCGAGAGGTTAAATTTAGTTGAAGAAGAAAACAATTTCTTGAAGGAAAAAATAAAAACTTGAGGAGGAGAAGATGATATTGGAGTTGCATGTTGCGGATGTAAATGCGATGATCACAAGATCAAGATGGATGCAATGCGCTTGAAGATGAGAAAGATTAGAAAATATGCCATTCATACCGAGGCTTGGTATCATTATGCCGTTGGATCATTGTTACCTTGGTTGCGATTATGATCGTATTTGTTTTCACATTGAAATGTTTTACATAGTTTCAATGTATGGTTTAATTAATTTAGATGCTCTGCAGAGCTTTATGTTGTTAGATGAGAACTATGTATGTACTTTGGTTTTTATGTGATGATGAACTTCTATTAATTTGGTCATTTAATTATCTATTCATGATGTTCTCAGAATGATTTTTGACACCCTTAATTATATATAATGCACGCAGATGAACCGGCAATGGATGTACGGTGACAGACACACCTCCGAGTACATTAAGGGCGTGCATGCTTTTCTCAAAGTGGCTGAGGCAAACAAGCAGAATGGTTTAATGTGTTGTCCATGCCCTATATGTGGGAATACGAAGTCTTACTCTGACCGGAAAATCCTTCACACCCACCTGCTTTACAAGGGTTTAATGCCACACTATAATGTTTGGACGAGGCACGGAGAAATAGGGGTTATGATGGAAGACGGCGAGGAAGAAGAGTACGATGACAACTATGGGCCCCCTGAATACGGTGATGCTACTGAACATCAAGTTGCACCAGACGATGTGCACAATGGTGCTGCAACGGGCGAAGCTGCTGAAGATCAAGATGAACCAGACGATGTGCCCCATGATGATGATCTCCGCCGGGTCATTGTCGATGCAAGGACACAATGCGAAAGTCAAAAGAGCACCAACCAAAACAGCGGTGTCCGCTTTGATGCAGCAACCGACAAGGGAAATGACACATATTATAGTTACATAGTAGACATATGGGAACTTGACTACGGAGTAGATTTTAAGGTCCCTTTGTTTAAGTGCAAGTGGGTCAATCTGTCAGAGGCGGGTGCAGGTAGACCCACATGACGGAATGACAACAGTGGATCTGAAAAATCTTGGGTACACCGACGAACCGTTCGTCCTAGCCAATGATGTGGCACAGGTTATCTATGTGAAGGACATGTCTACCAGACCGAGGAAAAGAAAAGATAAGGAAGCGAATACATCATACAATGAGCCAAAGCGCCACATAGTTCTTTTCAGGAAAAAGGGACATACTGGGAGTGGAGGGCAAGACAGACATGTCTGAAGAGTATGAAAAGTTTCATGAAATTCCCCCCTTCAAAGTCAAGGCTGATCCAAGCATCCTGATAAACGATGAAGATTATCCATGGTTACGGCGCAATAAGCAAACGACACAAGCGAAGAAAAAGTGAAGACTTTCTCCCGCAACTATTATGATGATACCATGCCAACTTTGTAACACACGAGTATGATACCATTGTCCGTTTTGTTCATGGACATGCTATGCCAACTTTGAGAACCTCGCCAAATGGTTTATAAGCCCGTCCCTCTACGCCTTGTTGAGCTCACAAACTTGTGATTCACACAAATTTCAAAGAATTCAAATTTTATAAAACTAATGGCACAAACAGAAAGTTTATAATTGTTCTAAAACAAATGGCACTAACAGAAAGTTTATAATTTTGTCGAATTAAAAAATAAAGCAAAAAACCAAAAGAAAATAAATAATGCAGGAAACAAACCAAAAAAACTTGAAAAAAAATAATAATAGCAACAATAAGCATTTTGTTGTAAGTAGAAACAAAATAAAATAAATAAAGCAACAAAGAAAACAAAAAAGTGTTTTTGAATTTTAAAACTAATGGCACAAACAGAAAGTTTATATTTTTCTAAAACTAAAAGCACTAATAGAAAATTTATAATTTTGCTGACCTAAAAGCAAAAAGAATTAAAAAATAAATAAAAAAACCAAAATAAAATATATAATGCAGAAAACAAAACAAAATACTTGAAAAAAAATAAAAATAGCAACACTAAGTATTTTGTTGTAAGTAGAAACAAAATAAAATAAATAAAGCAACAAAGAAAACAAAAAAAAGTTTTAAAAATATAAAACTAATGGCACTAATAGAAAGTTTATATTTTTCTAAAACTAAAAGCAAAAAGAAATAAAATATAAAGCAAAAAAACTACCACCTACTAGGCCCCCACGGCCTGAATACGACTAGAAACCCTACATGGGCCAGGATTCAGGCCCGCAGAGGCCCAATAGGCCCACAGCAAGAGCATGATTAGGCCCGAAGCCTGCATTTGAGAGGAGCTCGAAGGGGCGCACACCGCTTATAAACCAGTGCGGCGCCCATCAACTAGCGAGGTGGGACTAAACATTTGGCGCTGGCAGACAGGCCTTGGGTCCCGGTTGGTGCCACCAACCGAGACTAAAGGTGGTTTTAGTCCGGGTTCGGGCCACCCCCGGGGACTAATGCTCCCCTTTCGTCCCGGCTGGTGCCACCACCCGGGACCACAGGCCGCCGCTTCCGCCCTTTGGGCTGCTGAAATTTGGCCTTTGGTCGGGTTGGTGGCACCAACCGGGACTAAAGCATTAGTCCCGGTTGTGCCACGAACCGACCAATGCTCTTTCTATATAAGCAAGACTTGTGAAATTTTCACATCTCCTCGCCTCCTAGCCAGTTGCCCCGCCGCCCGGGCTGCCCAAATCAGCGCTCCTCGTCGCCGTCGCCGCCACGGCCGCCATCCCCGTCTCCCGTGCCCCTGCCCGCGTCCGAGCCCACGCCGCCGCCCTGCCTGCCCGTCCCGAAAGCACGCACGGCCGTGCCCTGCGCCCCGCCGCCGCCGCCCGTGCCCTGCCCGTCCCGAAAGCACGCACGGCCGCCCTGCGCCCCACGCCTCGCCGCCCGTGCCCTGCCCGTCCACGAAAGCACGCACGGCCGCGCCCTGCGCCCCACGCCGCCGCCGCCCGTGCCCCTCGCCCGCCCGCCCCACCTGCCGCCGGGCGCCTCGCCCCCACTGCCGCCTGCCTCGGCGCCGCCTCCTCCTCGTTCGTCCGGCTCCGCGACCCCCCTTTCCTCCCTGTCCCCTCGTCTTCTTCATAAAAAAAAATTCATATAATTTTGTAGGCAGATTTATGTTCATGTATATATGTTCATTATATGAACATAATATGGATGATGTATGCATGCTTTTATATGTTCATTATATATGTTCATTATATGGATGGATGGATGGATGGATAATTTTTAGGCAGATTTTTAGATTTTTTAGGCAGATTTTTAGAAATTTTTGTGTATGTATGTTATGTTTATATGTATGTATGTATGTTCATATGTATGTATGTTTATATGCAAAGCATATGCAAAGAAAATGTATGAATGGTCATATGCAAAGAAAAATGTATGTATGGTCATATGCAAAGAAAATGTATGTATGTATGTTCATATGAAAGAAAAATGTATGTATGTATGTTCATATGCATATGCAAAGAAAATGTATGTTCATATATATGATGATATGTTCATATAAAAAGGAAAATAAGAAGAGGAAGAAAGGAGAAGAAGAGGAGAGGAAGAAGAGGAGAAATAAATAAGAAGAGGAAAAATGAAGAAAAAGAAGAGGAGAAGAAGAAAGGAATAGAAGAGAAGAAGAAAAAATAGAAAAATTTCTATTTTTTCTTCTTCTCTTCTATTACTTTCTTCTTCTCCTTCTTTTCTATTTTTCTTCTTCTCCTCTATTCTTTTCTTCTTCTCCTCTTTTATTTTCTTCTTTTTTTCTTCTTCTTCTTCCTTCTTCCTTCTTCCTCTTTTCTTCCTTTTCCTTATTTTCCTTTCTCGAGGGATAAGAAGAAAAGAAGAGGAGAAGAAGAAAGAAAGGAATAGAGGAGAAAGAAGAAACTTTGACACGAGGGGGGGTACCGATACCCTCCCCGATAACATTATTTTCCCATGTATATGTATGTTGCGTCGATGTCGATATAACGAGGGTGTCGAGGATCGCCGAGGGTCTAGGGTCGGGAACTAGGGTAGAGGGTCGAGGGTCATTAAGGGGTCAAGGGTCGAAGGTTTCAGGGTCGAGGTTCCTATAGTGTCAAAGTATTGAAGAAATCCATCGCTTCATCATTAGCCGAAGTAACCATGGCATGATGGTGAAGTCCTCCAAAGTTGTTACGGAATGGAGTCCGGATAGGATAATTTGCCTTTTGCTGAACTTTGTACCAAAAAGCGAATTATCCTATCTGAACTCCGTTCAAAACAACTTTGGAGAGCTTCGCACCATCATGCACTATTACTTTCGCCTAATGATGAAGACATGGTTTTGTTGAATCCTTTGACACTAAGCAACCTCCCGACCCTCGGCGATCTTGACCCTTGACCCTCGACCGCTCGGCGATCCACGACCCTCTACCCTACTTGTGGGACATAGATGTACTGTTCAACGCCGACCCCTCCCGATAGCTTCAACACGTGGGGGTCGATGTACGACCCCTCCTAGCTTGAAGCGTTCTCGAGGCCACCCCTAACCCTTGAAGCGTTGTCGAGGCCACCCCAAACCCTAGAGAAGCAGCGTCGAGGCCACTAATATGATTCCTTATTGTGATTAGCTAGCTAGTTCTACGTTGGCACTAATATATCCATATCTGTCATGTTTGAATAATAATTGCCATGTTGTAAATATTTGTAGAAACTATGGACACCCCCCGAGACGAAGCACAAGAAGCATTGTTGAGGGACATAATCGCACACGGAAGTGATGCCGTCTCCTCGATGATGTTTCTCAACGTCGATAACGATGGTCTGGAAGCAGAGGGTGAAGAAGCAGCTGGCTATGATTTACATGGCTCCGATGACCCAATGCCGGTGCAAGAAGTAGACCGTGAGGACGGCTCCGGTGATCACCAAACCGAGTCCGGCCAGGTATATATATTAGTTAAGCTTGTGCTGACTAGCTCTCGTCTTTGTTTTGGTATATATATATGTACACATATTAATTAACTCTCGTGTTTGTTCTTTTTTCTAGCCCTTCGGATCGAGCACAACTTCGGTAAAGAGACGAGGCCCGAAGAAAAAGTTGAGCTCGGATGAAAAGTTTGAGATCATACAAATCGCGCGACGGCCAACCGATTGAACCCTACCGGACAAAGAAGGCATTTGTTGCTCGGTCAAGGGTTACGGTTAGGGACAAGATCCCGATCAGCATCCACCAATGGTATAAGCCTAAGAACGAAGACCCGAGGTGTCTTATGTCAATGATATGCGTAAAAATGATCTTTGGACTGAGCTGAAGTCAAATTTTACCCTACCGCCAGAGGATGATCCGGAGAAGCCAATAATAGAGCCATTAATCAAGTCTTTTGCTCTTAAAAGATGGCAGAACTATTCAGGAATTGGAAGAAAGACCTCAATACGTATGTCGAAAAAAATGAGACACCAGAATTCACGGCAAATATGAGAAGATCAGAGATGATCGCCCGCATTTGTGGCCTACAAGACATCGGAAAAGAGTAAAAAGATGTCGGCGACAAACAAGAGAAATGCTGCGAAGAAGAAGCTTCATCATCGCACAGGTCGTGGCTACCTCATAGCCCGCCTAAGTGGTCCAAGGCTGAGAATGATCTGCTTGATAAAGGTATCGAACCCGAGACAATGAACTGGCCAGACCGTTGCGGACTTGGTTCTTGAGGGCGGCGGATCCTTGGACCCTATAACGGGAAGTGCATTTGGACGAGCGAACAATTGGACATACCAGTCAAGAGGCTTAAGCATTATATCGAAGCAGCGCAGCAAGGGAAGTTCGTTCAGACAGGGAGAAGGGCGAGCTCACAATGGCCCTCGGGAATCCCGAGCACCACAGACGGACACGAGGCACGCCAGGCTCCCTTTCGTGGAAGGCTGGATTTCCGAGCGAGGGTTACAAAACCCATGAGAGGAGGAAGAAACTGGAGCAGAGCCTAATGCAGGCGCTGCACGAAAGGGTAATGGGGCTAGAGAACGAGAAGAGGAACGAGAAGCAGCCGATCACAACAAACGACCTGCGAAGCTTCCCCGGTTACCCCGCCATCTCGGCGGAGAAGCAGCGTGGCTTCCACCGAGCTGCTTCAGCCGAGCAAGATGCCTTGACGGCTCCTGCCAGCTATCCCGTGGATGCTATTACGGATGCTGAAAGTTGCCACCTTATGGCGCAATGGAGCAATTTAAAGGTCAAGGCGGCTGTTGGCTCTGTTTATCCCACTAAACCCGACTCAACTTTTCACTGCCGGCCGATTCCAGAAGGATATGCTAAGGTGATGGTCGATGAAATAACAGAGGGATTTGAGGAGCTCCGGCTTGACCACCCTACCGGTGAAGGGGAGTATCGGCTGGGTTCTGCTCTGAAGACTCCATGCCTATGGCGGAAGGATCTCATCAACCTTCCGAACTGGACGCCTCCGCCTCCTCCTCCTCCTCCTCCGGCGAGTCAGGGCACTCCGCCTCCTCCACCGCCTCCTCCTCCTCCTCCGGCGAAGTCGTGGCACTCCGCCTCCTCCACCGCCTCCTCTTCCGCGAGTGACGATCAGGGCACTCGGTCGGCTCCTTCTCCGGCGTGGCGGCACTCCGTCTCCTTCTCCGCCACCGGCGCGTCCGCAGCCAGCCTCCTCCTTCTCCGCCTCGTCGGCAAAGGCGGAAGAGACCCGCCGCCGCTCCGGCTGCTCCGGCGCGTCGTAGTCCTTCTCCTCCGCCTCGTAAGCAAGGAAAGAAGACATCCGCTCCGCTCGCTTCTGCCGGGCGTCTAGACGTCTTGCCAAAGGCGGGAGGAGATACAGATTCGGTCCTTCTCTGAAGACTCCGGAGAAGTTACCGTCTGAGAGGAGCGAGGAGGAAAACGCGAAGATCGCGCAGACGAAGTGGATGACTGGTTTCAAGGGTTGAAAGCAAAGAGACATCCACCTCCGGAGGAGAAGGTAGATCCGGTCAAAGCGAAGCGCACTCGCTGCCCGACAAAGCCACCCAAGTCTCCGCCTAAAGGCAACTATGAGCGAATTATTGTAAAGGAATTTGCCGAGGGGTAGATATCGGGAAGTACTGTCTTTGATCAATGGATGAAAGAACGACGAGCTGGGAAACAAATTTCCCAGCTCGGCGAACAAGCCGAAGGAATCGTGCCCCCGCTCAAGGTGCACTCAGCGACATCGTCGATCCGAGGATGGTGCCCGGTTATGGCAATCCTGAAGATTACTTGCCCGACGATGTACAATTTGATTTCTTGGAGGTGCAGATACAAAGATACGAGTACGGGAAGCCTCTCGTCAAAGATGAAAGCTCTCTAACAATGATGATGCGAAGATTGCATGATTGGTACATGAAAACCTGCAAAGAGTCGACGGAGGAATACTTTGTATTTGAGAGTTAAAAAGGAGCATGACCTCCTAGGAATTGAACTGTTGCCTATTCCATTATAGTAGTTCTATCAGTTTTTCAATCAATTGGCCATCGATAAAGCAACGGTCACCTGCTACAGTCTGTAAGTAGTACTACATCTGTCATTAAGTAACTCAATATAACTCATCACTTTCAATGCATGTATTTATAAATATCCTCACTATATTATGCAGATTGAAGATCGCAGAAATGAAGAAAAACAAGTGAGTGATATTGGGTTCATTAACACATATCTCATCGATGCAAATGAGGTTAAATATCGTGCCAAGGAAACCGAGGCCAACTTGCTACGATCGTTGGAAATAAGTGAACACAAAAATACAATACTCTTTCCTTACAACTACACGTGAGTGTTACTGTCTTGTGGCATATTCGGTTTCCCTTATTTAGTCCAGGTTATAGAAATGTAATATTGATGAGTTATGCATGCGCATGAGGTTCCACTATATTCTCCTAGAGATTAAGCTTGAGCAGGAGTAGTAACTGTCTTAGACTCGAGACGAAAAGATCCCAAGGAGTATGCGGAAATGACTGAAATGCTCGAGAAGTAAGTTAAATCGATCATTATCCACCATATCAGCAACTTTGTTCATTTCTGATATCAAGTAATTGTTTTCTTTGTATGGCAGGGCTTGGGGAAAATTCACCAAAAAACTCCGGGACTACCGAAGAAGCTGCAATTTAGACACCAAAGTAAGTACTATATAGTAGCATATTCCACGCCAAGATCTCCTAGTGATTCAAGCGCTTAGTTTCATCAATACCATTTAGCATGTGCTTGCTATATATAATTATCAGTTTGATTGACCTCTGTTTCTTGTAAAGTGGTTGTGGCAGGAATAAGGGAATGAATTCTGTGGATACTACGTTTGCGAGTCCATCCGCCACACGACCTGTGAGAGGGGCTACTCCGACAAACAATTTGAAGTGCGTAAATAAAAATATTCACAATTTTATTTTATTACCATCATTTGTGTTGAGTTTCATTCATTCATATATATATATATATATATAGGACAAATGTTTCCTACAAGCAGTGGTAGTTACCACCACTTGCGTTTTGTATGTTGTATGTAGTATCTGTTGAAACCGAGAGTATGTACGTGTAGTATGTAGTATATAATAATGATTATGTAGTATATATACTAATTTTTAGGTAGTATGTACCATTTTTTGAGTATGCTCATTTTTACGTACAAATATGTACGTATTTTACAAATATAACGAAAACTATGGGCTCATATGTAATTTTTTTCATGTAACTTGCTTTGAAATATCTTAGATATAGTATATGAACATATTTAAAATAATAAAATAGTATATATAGTACCACATGATAGTATATGAGACATGTGGGGTAACTACCACCGGGTGGTAGGATGGATTTTCCCTATATATATATATATATATATATATATATATATATATATAGATATATTTATATATATATGTATGTATGTATTGACCCCTTTCTTAAAATTAGATGTTTGACAGCGGATGAACTCCTAGCACCAGATCGCATGCGAGCAATTCAAGAGGAATTGGCGGCATTCTTTCTTGACTATGTGATCGCTGAAGGCGGGAATACCATGTGGAGCACGCGTCCGTATTTTAAAAGATAATTATTGTATATATGTAGCGGTAGCGTCGGATAGATATACGAGAACTTGTTGTTCACCAATCTCTCGGAGAAGGAGAGGTGGTGATATCAGTTCTCTCTGTATGCATATATATGTTCATGACGATCTTCTGTTTGCTTAATTACTAGCTAGCTAGCATGTCTAGTTAGTCCTCTCTATACGTATGTATAGTACGTAGCGTCGACCAAGCACGGACAAAAGAAAGGACACTTTTCTCTATTAATTAGCTAGCTATAGCACAATATATGAAACACCTAAATTAACCCCCAAAACCCCCAACCCCCCTCTTTTGAAAAAAAAACAAAACCAGAGCTAAAGAAATGCCGTGGCGTGGATGCCTATTGGTCCCGGTTGGTGCCACCAGCCGGGACCAAAGGCCCTCCTGCCTGGGCTCAGCGGACAGGCCACGTGGAGGCCATCTGTCCCGGTTCTGGATAGAACCGGGACTAAAGGGTGAGGGTATTAGTACCGACCCTTTAGTCCCGGTTCACGAACCGGGACTAAAGGCCCTTATGAACCAGGACTATAGGCCCTTTTTCTACTAGTGGTTTTACAACGAGGGCCCGGAGGCCAAGAAGCTGAAAACGAAGTTTAGTCAGGCGGACATCAACGCGAAGGTGAAGCTTGCGGTCGAGAAAAAAGCAGCTGAGGACGCGAAAAAAGCAGCCGAGGACAAATATGAGTTGCTACAGCAGGCAGTCAATGCAGCTGTAATTGCCTGCAGAAATGATTTCGCTACTAACTTGGTTCCAGTTATCATCAACTGGACGAAGGAAAATCCAGACAAGACGGTACATGATTTCTCGATGCCCAGTTTAAGTGGGAGCAACTCCATGAACAACAACACCATCGCACCATCACTTGCTCACGCAACCGGGCCTCCTCTCACAGCCGCTCCCGCTCATAGCAGCCCATCCTCAGTCTCAGGCGCGCTAGGTGGGCCTTCGTCTTTGGCTGAGCTCGACGCCGTCACGGTAATTACATGTCGCACCAACACACACACACATACATATATATATATATATATATATATATATATATATATATATTATTCCATTTTTGTTGCCTTTAATTTGTTTTAAGCCACAGAAATATGTGTTTGCAGGAGAAAGAAACCCAGAGCACCATACTCTACTTGATCAAAGGCCGTAAGGTGGACGTGGGAAAGGGATGATAATGGACCCCTCTCAACGCACATTCCACAACCAGCCGATCCCGCTGGGCACTTGAGGTTAGCTTGACCGGTGTGAAATCGGGGCACGAGGATTTGCCTCCTCCAGTACAGCATGTGGGAGCGGACGACGAGACCCCGCCGCGGATTGGAAGCTGCAAGAATTGGGTGCTGCTATGGCCGAAGAATCTTATTCGTCCGGAGCCGGCCGAGATCTCACCAATAACTACCACACATCAACAAGCATGTGCGAAGACCACCACCCCGCCTACGCAATTACCAGCTCCTGTAGTGCCGGGTGAGAGCGTGACGACATGATGAAGGGGTGCAATAGTAGTGGCTGATGTAATTTCTCCTGTAGAACAGAGAATGGATGATGAGACGGAGGTCGACCCTATGGATTACCTCAATACAAATGCGTATGACTGTGACATAGATATGATGAGTCAACCATATGACGAATCGGGCTATCAGCTTGCTAATGAGGATATGGATTATAATACCGGGCAGGGTCGTACCAAGGATAGCAAAAGTCTCTCTTCATGAAATCCTCACAGACACGCTGAAGATGCTGCCTCAACACAGGCTCAACTAGCCAGCGCGAGGGTCATACAAGATTTAGCCCGGGAACACTTGGGCAGGGGTTAAGGAAGGGTCTGGAAGGTGTGCCCAAGAAAAAGGAGAGGAAGAGATCGGGGAAGGTAACTGCCTCCAAACAAGCCAGAGCACATAGTAGCCAAACGATGCATTCTGAAGAGTGTGTACCCGTGAAAAGTGCGGTCATGTTCCATCTCACGGGCGAGCCGATGCTACCGCTGAAACCGCTGGAGGCACTATCAGGGGATCTCATGAGACTGCACGACCATGTGCTGTTGACTGAGAAAAGCCTACTAGCCTCAAAGGATCCAGGATATCCGACATACGCGGCTCGTGTGCCTGAGGGGAAGTGCTACGTCGACACACAGCCCGCGGAGGTGTTCTTCTTGCGGTTTGACCATATCTTTGAGATGTTTCTAACAAGGTGGCTTGATTTTTTACTATCGTCCGCCTTTTTGCGCTACATATGAGCTCCGTCATGAAGAGTGAAGAAGTCTCGCAAATCTGTGTGGCGGATCCGTACCATGCACGAGTCTTTCTTGAGTCTCGGCGACTTTGAGCGTGAAACTGCTAGGGAGTACCTCCAAAACTTCATGGTACAGAATAAGGACTGGGAAATTGTCCTCGTGCCTTATCATCCAAAGTAAGTGAGTTCTGGACAACCCTTTCGTACATTTCAATCATTCCTTCTCTCTCATATGGGGAATAATTTGAGGTGTATTTTCCCGCAACAGCAGGTAGCGCCATCCTTATCGTTCTTTACCGCAAGTCTCCCACGCCGTGTATTTTGACCCTTCCAGAGACTAAGATTAAAAAGACTACACCCACATAATAAATATTCTAGATGATGCTCTCCAAGGCTTCAGCTTTAGAGGTGGCCACGTGCAGATCAAGAAACAAAGGAACAAGAAGATGGGTTTCGTGCATAAAACTAACTTCTCCTGCATCCATGTCCCAAAACCAAGCAAGAAGGATGAATTCTACATCGTCCATCTCATGATTCAGTTCAACACGGATCACCAAAAGCTTCGCATTAATAGCAGAAATGATGATCGTATCCACAAGTTGCTAGAATCTCATGGAGAAGCAGATTATAAACTTAGAGATGACTTCTTTCGCATCCAAAGCGACATTGCGACGATCATCATGAAAGAAGTCGTCGATGAGTAGGGGATGTTCCACCACGGCCCTATATCGCGAGCTGACGTCCGAACTCGCATAGGCATGCAACGTCTAGACCTCACGCCGTTCAAGAAGCTAGGGTTCATCCTCAATGATATGGAAGGATGGAACTTCTAGTGATTTATGATGCCGATGATGATGATATGTGTCGGTTGAACTTGTATACTTCTTGTAGCGATGAAACTTTGTGATGTCCACGGTCCATGTGCCGAACTTGCGTAACGCTACTTTGTTAGTTTGCGTACGATGACCTGCGTACCTCTAGTTAATTAATTTGCGTACTGTATGTTGCATCTAGTTGCTAACCCTTTCTTTTTCGGTGTTGCTCTAGTATATTTTGTTGCATATATATGATTGTACATCCTCTTCATGAACATGCATCTCTAACAGGTACCTAGTTTCTTGATGGCGAGATGGAATTGCTATGTCGTGTACAAAGGGAAGGTTCGAGGTGTACAACGAGTGGCATGAGTGTCGGGCGCAAGTGAATAGGTTCACGGGTGCCAGCCATAAAAGGCTTCAAAAGCAGACAACAAGGAGAAGCTAGTTACTTGAGGTTCACGCTTAGCGCCGAGAGAGGACTCGTAACTGCCACCTCATGTATGCATAGTTCCGCTCTCACTCATAGTGATAGCACTTCTTGCGTATACCTTTGTTTAGATGGATGACGTTGTTGTAGTTGCAAGTATTCGAGACTTGCATGTATTGCTATTTTCGAGATGATGACAAGATATCACTTTGTGTTGGATGATGATTATGATGAGACTATTTGTATGTACATGCTATGATTACATTTGTGGTCTCGCAGACATTTGTATGTGTATCATGATGACATTTCTATGTGCTAAAGATTCTTCTATAAAGCCTGTTCAAATATAAAACAAATATGCCAAAAAAATAACAAAAAAACCTACTTAAATTAGCAGTAGCGAGTGTACAAAAGTTAGCAGCAGCGCCGCTATAGCAGTAGCGCGTCAAGGTAAAGCGCGCTAGAGATACTAGCAGTAGCGAGCTTCCGCGAACAGCACTGCTGCTACACTTGTGTAGCAGTAGCGCCGGTGAGCACGCGCTACTGCTATACGTTAGCTGTAGCGCCTTATTATTAGCGCTTATCCCCGCGCTACTGATACATCTAAAACTCGCGCTACTGCTAGCCTTTTCCCTAGTAGTGGGGGGGGGGGGGCTAGAACACACATCAATTGTTCCAAGCCGTGTGTGGCGCCCCCTCCACAGCTTACGCCTCCGGTCATATTCTCGTGGTGCTTAGGCGAAGCCCTGCGCGGATCACATAACCATGACCGTCACCATGCCGTCGTGCTGACGGAACTCATCTACTTCCTCGACCCTCTGCTGGACCAAGAGCTCGAGGGACGACATCGCGATGAACGTGTGCACAACTCGGAGGTGCCGTACGTTCGGTACTCGATCAGTCGGAACGAGAAGACGTTCAACTACATCAACCGCGTTAACCAAACGCTTCCGCTTTCGGTCTACGAGGGTACGTGGACACACTCTCCCCTTCTCGTTGCTATGCATCTCCTAGATAGATCTTGTATGACCATAGGAATTTTTTGAAATTGCATGCTAGGTTTCCCAACAGTGGCATCCGAGCCAGGTCTATGCATAGATGATATGCATGAGTAGAACACAGAGAGTTGTGGGCGGTGATTGTCATACTTCTTACCACCAATGTCTTATTTTGATTCGGCGGTATTGTTGGATGAAGCGGCCGGACCAACCTTACATGACCACGTTCATGAGACTGGTTCAACCAACAGACATGCAACTAGTTTTGCATAAAGGTGGCTGGCGGTGTCTGTTTCTCCAACTTTAGTTGAATTGAATTTGACTGCGGCCGGTCCTTGTGAAGGTTAAAACATCAAACTTGATAAATCACTGTTGTGGTTTTAGTGCCGTAGGTAAGAACGGTTCTTGGTAGAAGCCCGTAGAAGCCACGTAGAACTTGCAACAACAAAGTAGAGGACGTCTAACTTGTTTTCGCAGGGCATGTTATGATGTGATATGGTCAAGACATGATGTGATATACGTTGTTGTATGAGATGATCATGTTTTGTAAAAGTTATCGGCAACTGGCAGGAGCCTTATGGTTGTCGCTTTATTGTATGAAATACAAATGCCATGTAATTGGTTTACTTTATCACTAAGAGGTAGCGATAGTCATAGAAGCAATAGTTCGCAAGAAGACCACGACGCTACGATGGAGATCAAGGTGTCAAGCCAGTGATGATGGAGATCATGACGTTGCTTTGGTGATGGAGATCAAAAGCACAAGATGATGATGGCCATATCATGTCACATATTTTGATTGCATGTGATGTTTATCTTTTTGCATCTTATTTTTCTTAGTACGAGGGTAGCATTATAAGATGATCCCTTACCTAAATTTCAAGTTATAAGTGTTCTCCCCGAGTATGTACCGTTGCGAAAGTTCTTCGTGATGAGACAACGGGTGTGATAAGCTCTACATTTAAATACAACGGGTGCAAGCCAGTTTTGCACATGTGAAATACCCGGGTTAAACTTGACGAGCCTAGCATTTATAGACATGGCCTTGGAACACTGGTGATCGAAAGGTCGAACGTAAATCATATAGTAGATATGATCAACATAGAGATGTTCACCATTGATGACTACTCCGTCTCACATGATGATCGAACATGGTTTAGTTAATTGGTACTCGATCGGTCGGAACGAGAAGACGTTTGACTACGTCAACCGCGTTAAGCAAACGCTTTCGCTTTCGGTCGACGAGGGTACGTGGACAGACTTTCCCCCTCTCATTGCTATGCATCTCCTAGCACTAGTAGAAAAGGGGCCTATTGACCCGGTTGGTGAGGGCCTTTAATCCCGGTTCATGAACCGGGACTAAAGAGTCGGTACTAATACCCTGGCCCTTTAATCCCGGTTCAATTCAGAACCGGGACTGATGGGCCTCGGCGTAACTTTGTCTTGTTGAGCCTAGGCAGGAGGGCCTTTGGTCCCGGTTGGTAGCACCAACCGGGACCAATAGTCATCCACGTCAGCATTTACGTGGCTGGGGTTTTGTTTTTTAAAGGGGGGGTTTGGGGGTTTTGGGGGTTAATTTAGCTGTTTCATATATTGTGTTAGCTAGCGAATTAATAGAGAGACGGGTCCTCTCTTTTGTCCGTGCTTGGTCGATGCTACGTACTATACATGCATTATAGAGAGGACTAGCTAGACACGCTAGCTAGCTAGTAAGCAAAGCGAAGGAAACAGAAGATCGTCATGAACATATATGCATACAGAGGGAAGTGATATCGACCACCTCTCCTTCTCCGAGAGATTGGTCGAACAACAAGTTCTCTTATATCTATCCGACACTACCGGCTACATATATACAATAATTATCTTTTACAAAAATAATCTCCTAACATACGGACGCGTGGTCCACATAGTATTCTCCGTCTTCAGCGATCACGTGCTCAAGAACGAATGCCGCCAATTCCTCTTGAATTGCTCGCATGCGATCTGGTGCTAGTAGTTCATCCCGCATCTGAAACATCTAATTTTAGGAAGGCGGTCAATACATATATATATATATATATATATATATATATATATATATATATATATATATATATGAATGAATGAAACTCAACACAAATGATGGTAATAAAATAAAATTGTGAATACTAGTCATCAACCCGTGCACCTGCACGGGCTAGCTATTTCGTATACGTGATAATACATATGGAAAAGCATTTTATGCAAGTTCTTTTCATGAAATTAAAGGGTAAATTATGTACTTTATAAAATGATCATTGTTAAGAAAACTCAATAATTTGTACAATAAGTAGGGTGGAAGTTCATTAATATTTTTCTATATGTGATAATTTATTCACATTATATTTCTTGCGTCACAATTAGGTGATTTCATACATTGAATTAATAACCTTGGCGATGATGCTACGTAGGAGTCAATAGGGAGACACTTATGTCTGCCTATCTTATTTGTTTTATTTTAATTAGCTGGGTCTTCTTTTTCTCAATGTGGATCAAACGATAGAATATCTCATATAATATTTAAATATATTTTACCCTCTAAAAACTTAAAACATAATGGATCTGGTTGATGTCCCTGTTTGGAATACTTGATGATCTCCTTTTCCAACCCTAAATAAAAACATTGATATTCCAACCACGTTAAAAAAATCAATGACATTCATTCAATTATATTCCTAACAGGATTAGGTTCACATTTTTTTTGATCCGTGACAATTTATTCATATTTTCCTTCTTGTGTTACACTTAGGTGATTTCATATAATAAATTAATAAACTCAGGGATTATGATATGTACTGGTGAATACGGAGAGGCTTATGTACGTGCCTGGTTTATATTTTTAGTTAACTGGGTCTTCTTTTTAACATGAGGCATCTGGACTTCATAAGCTTTTCTCTTTAAATGGACATGAACGTAGTTTCTGTATAGTTGGAAATTGGGGTATGCGCTCATTTTTTTAGCTTGGGGAAAATGCACATGGTTTGTACGTACATTTTGTTTCTTTTTTTTCAAAAGGGTGAAGGCGCCTAATTTATTGTAACTTGGACGTAGGTGAATATGGCTCTCCTTTCTTCTAATGTTAGGACTCCTTCTTTTACCCAGTTTACTTTTTTTTATAATAAGCCAATGTCTACTCTTCTAGTACGTATAGACTTAAATCCTTATGTACGCATTGTTTTTTATAAGGCAGGTCTTATAATAGATCTTGGCCACTAAATTATAAATCTAATGGCTAAATTAATCTTGATGATGTGGATTAATGTGGAGTCTCGAAAGGTGCCTCCAATTAGTAAATATAAGATTGTTATTTACGCACTTCATATTTTTTGTCAGAGTAGCCCCGCTCACAGGTCGCGTGGCGGATGGACTCGCAAACGTAGTATCCACAGAAATCATTCCCTTGTTCCTGCCACAACCACTTTACAAGAAATAGAGGTCAATCAAGCTGATAATTATCAAGCATGTTAAATGGTATTGATGAAACTAGCGCTTGAATCACTAGGAGATGCGTGGAATATGCTACTATAGTACTTACTTTCGGGTGTCTAAATTGCAGCTTCTTCGGCAGTCCGGAGATTTTTGGTGAATTTTCTCCAAACCCTGCCATACAAAGAAAACAATTACTTGATATCAGAAATGAACAAAGTTGCTGATATGGTGGATAATGATCGATTTAACTTACTTCTCGAGCATTTCAGTCATGTCCACATACTCCTTGGGATCTTTTCGTCTCGAGTCTAAGACAATTACTACTCCCTGCTCAAGCTTAATCTCTAGGAGAATATAGCGGTACCTGCGCACGCAAGCATAACTCAACGATATTACATTACTATAACCTGGACTAATAAGGGAAAACCGAATATGCCACAAGACAGTAGCACTCACTTGAAGTTGTAAAGAAAGAGTATTATATCCTTGTGTTCATTTATTACGAACGATTGTAGCAAGTTGGCCTCGGTATTTTGGGCATGAAATTCAACCTCAGTTGCATCTATGAGATATGTGTTAATGAACCCAATGGAACCCACTTGTCTTTTCTTCAATTCGCGATCATCAATCTGCATAATATATTGAGGATAATTATAAATACATGCAATGAAAGAGCTGAGTTATATAGAGACTTAATGACAGAAGTAGTACTACTTACAGACAGTAGCAGGTGACCGTTGCTTTATCGAGGGCCAATTGATTGAAAAACTGATAGAACTCCTCAAATGGAATAGGCAACAGTTCAATTCCAATGAGGTCATGCTCCTTTTTAACTCTCACATACAAAGTACTCTTCCCCTCAGACTCTCTGCAGGTTTTCATGTACCAATCATGCAATCTTCGCATCATCGTTGATAGAGAGCTTTCATCTTTGACGAGAGGCTTCCCGTACTCGTATCTTTGTATCTGCACCTCCAAAAAATCATAATGTACATCGTCGGGCAGGTAATCTTCAGGATTGCCATAACCGGGCACCATCCTCGGATCGATGATGTCGCTAGCGAGCACCTTGAGCGGGGGCACAATTGCCCGGCTTGTTAGCCGAGCTGGGTAATTTGTTTCCCAGCTCGTCGTTCTTTCATTCTTTGATCACTTTTAGTACTTCCCGACCTCTCCGCTTGGCAAATGCCTTTCCAATAATGCGCTCATAGTTGCCTTTCGGCGGAGACTTGGGTGGTTTTGTCGGGGCAGCGAGAGGCGCTTCGCTTTCACCGGATCTACCTTCTCCTCCGGAGGTGGATGTCTCTTTGCTTTCAACCCTTCAAACCAGTCATGCACTTCGGTCTGCGCGATCTTCGTGTTTTCCTCGTCGGTCCTCTCGTACGGTAACTTCTCTGGATTCTTCAGAGAAGGACCGAATCTGTATCTGCTCCCGTCTTTGGCTGTACTGCTAGACGCCGGGAGAGCAGACGGAGCGGATGTCTTCTTTCCTTGCTTACGAGGCGGAGGAGAAGGACTACGATGTGCCGGAGCGGCGGCGGGTCTCTTCCGCCCTTGCTGACGAGGCGGAGAAGGAGGAGGCTGGCTGCTCGGGCGCGCCGGTGCAGGCGGAGAAGGAGGCGGAGTGCCGCCACGCACCGGAGAAGGAGTCGGCCGAGTGCCCTGATCGTCACTCGCCGGAGGAGGAGGCGGTGGAGGAGCCGGAGTGCCTGACTTCGCCGGAGGAGGAGGAGGAGGCGGAGGCGTCGATTCGGAAGGTTGATGAGATCCTTCCGCCATAGGCATGGAGTCTTGAGCAGAACCCAGCCGATACTCCCCTTCACCGGTAGGGTGGTCAAGCCGGAGGTCCTCAAATCCCTCCGTTATTTCATCCACCATCACCTTAGCATATCATACGGAATCGGCGGCAGTGAAAAGTTGAGTCGGGTTTAGTAGGATAAACAGAGCCAACAACCGCCTTGACCTTCAAATTGCTCCTTTCCGCCATAAGGTGGCAATTTTGAGACTCCGTTATAGCATCCACGGGATAGCTGGCAGGAGCCGTCAAGGCATGCTCCGGCTGAAGCAGCTCGGTGGAAGCCATGCTGCTTCTCCGCTAAGATGGCGGGGTGGCTTCGGGGGAAGCTTCGGTAGGTCATTTGCTCCGATCTGCTGCTTCTCGTTCCTTTTCTCGTTCCTCTAGCCCCATTACCCTTTCGTGCAGCGCCTGCATTTGGCTCTCCTCCAGTTTCTTCCTCCTCTCATGGGTTTTGTAACCCCTGCGTCCGGAAATCCAGCCTTCCACGAAAGGTAGCCTGGCATGCCTCGTGTCCATCCAGGGTGCTCAGGATTCCCGAGGGCCATTATGAGCTCGTCCTTCTCCCTGTCTCGAACGAACTTCCCTTGTTGCGCTGCTTCGATATATTGCTTTCGCCTCTTGACTGGTATGTCCAATAGCTCGTCCGTCCAAATGCACTTCCCTGATACAGGGTCCAAGGTTCCGCCAGTCCCGAAGAACCAAGTCCGGCAACGGTGCAGCGATTCATTGTCTCTGGTTCGATCCCTTTATCAAGCGAGATCATTCTCAGCCTTGGCCCACTTAGGCGGGCTATGAGGTAACCACGACCCCGTGCGATGGTGAAGCTTCTTCTTCGCAGCATTTTGCTTGTTTGTCGCCGACATCTTTTTACTCTTTTCCGATGTCCTATGGGCCACAAATGCGGGCCAGTCATCTCTGATCTTCTCATATTTGCCCTTGAATTCTGGTGTCTGTTTTTTATCGACAAACTTATTCAGGTCTTTCTTCCAATGCCCGAATAGGTCTGCCATCTTCTTAAGAGCAAAAGACTTGATTAATGGATCTACAACTGGCTTCTCCGGATCATCCTCTGGCGGTAGGGTGAAATTTGACTTCAGCTCAGTCCAAATATCATTTTTCTGTAGATCATTGACATAAGACACCTCAGGGTCTTCGTTCTTAGGCTTATACCATTGGTGGATGCTGATCGGGATCTTGTCCCTAACCGTAACCCCTTTGAGCAACAAATGCCTTCTTTGTCCGGATGAGTTCAATCGGTTGGCCGTCAGCGCGATTTCTATGATCTCAAACCTTTCATCCGAGCTCAACTTTTCTTGGGACTCGTCTCCGTCCCGTAGTTGTGCTTGATACGGAGGGCTAGAAAAAGGAAGAAAGACGAGAGTTAATTAATATGTGTACATACCAAAACAATGAATTCATCAATTAGCTAGTCAGCACAGGCTTAACTAATATTTATACCTGGCCGGACTCAGTTCGGTGATCACCGGAGCAGTCCTCATGGTCTACTTCTTCACCCTCTCCTTCTTCCACCGGCATTGGGTCATCGGAGCCATCACAAGCATAGCGAGCTGCTTCTTCACCCTCTCCTTCCAGACCATCGGTATCGTTGAGATACATCAACGAGCTGAGGGCATCATTTCCTTCTGCGATTATGTGCCTCAACAACGCTTCTTGTGCTTCGTCTCGGGGCGGGGTGTCCATAGTTTCTACAAATATTTACAACATGGCAACTATTATTCAGACATGACAGATATGGATATATTAGTGGCAAACGTAGAACTAGCTAGCTAATCACAATAAGGAATCATATTAATTAGTGGCCTCGACGCTGCTTCTCTAGGGTTTCGTGTGGCCTCGACAAGGCTTCAAGGGTTAGGGGGTGGCCTCGAGATAGCTTCAAGGAGGGGGTAATATCGACCCCCACCCCACGTGTTGAAGCTATCGGGAGGGGGTTTATCAACAACAACAACGACGACACTACATCTATGTCCCACAAGTGACGTGGGCATCGATGCCCGCGTCACTTGTGGGACGTTGATGTAGTGTCCGACACCGACGGCCACATGTATCTCACACCGACGATACTTGCTATTTAATTAGGGTTTCCTCTACCGCTCGGCGACCCTCGACGAACCTCGTTGCCGATAAAAAAAAGAGGAAGAAGAAGAAAAAAAAGAGGAGAAGGAAGAATAGAGGAGAAGAACTCCTCTATTCTTTCTTCTCCTCTTTTTTTTCTTCTTCCTCTTCTTTTTATCAAAGTCGAGGATCGCCGAGGTAGAAGATCGAGGTCAAGGATCGCTGGCGGTCGAGGTCGAGGGTCGAGGATCGAGGGGTCGGGAGGTTGCCTAGTGTCAAAGGATTCAACAAAACCGTGTCTTCATCATTGGTAGAAAGTAACAGGTGCATGATGGTGAAGCTCTCCAAAGTTATTTTGGAGCGGAGTCCCAGATAGGATAATTAAGCTTTTGGTACAAAGTTCAGCAAGAGCGTTCGAATATCGTTATTTGGAAGGCCTTTGCTGAAATTAGTACAAAAGGCAAATTATCCTATCCGGAACTCCATTCCGTATAACTTTGGAGGACTTCACCATCATGCCCCTGTTACTTCCGACTAATGATGAAGCCATGAATTCTTCAATACTTTGACACTGAAAACCTCTCGACCCCTCGAACCCTCGACGACCCTGGAACCCTCGACCCCTAGACGACCCTGGAACCCTCGACCCTATAGAACCCTCGAACCCTCGACCCTTGACCCCTTAACGACCCTCGACCCTCTACCCTAGTTCCCGACCCTCGACCCCTCGGCGATCCTCGACACCCTCATTCCCGATAAAATTAAGAAGAAGAAGAAGAACAAGAAGAAAAAAGAGGAGAAGAAGAAAGGAATAGCTAGAGGAGAAGATCGAAGAAAAAAAAGAATAAAAAAAAGAGGAGAAGAAGAAAGGAATAGTGGAGAGGAAGAGAAAATAGAATATTCTATTTTCTCTTCCTCTCCACTAATCCTTTCTTCTTCTCCTCTCTTTTTCTTCTTTTTTCTTCTTCTTACTTATTTCTC
Source organism: Aegilops bicornis (assembly GCA_021605145.1). Lineage (NCBI taxonomy): Eukaryota > Viridiplantae > Streptophyta > Magnoliopsida > Poales > Poaceae > Aegilops > Aegilops bicornis. The sequence continues at coordinate 810,548,092 of CM038673.1, forward strand.
CTCTTCTTATTTCTTTCCTCTTCTTATTTTCTTCTTTCCTATCCTTCTTTTTCTAAAATTGTAACTTTTGCATATATAAACCATTTCTAAAATTGTAACTTTCTATATATGAACAAAAACTTTCTATGAACCAAAAAACATTTTTAACATATATATTTAGCAAATTCTAGCCACATACATCACATACACATATACATTATAGCCACATACACATATACATCATATAGGAACAAAAAATAAACTAATAAAAATAAAAAAACATATTGCAACATATGAACAAAAACATATAGCCACATACATACACATACATTATATATATATATATATGACAAAAAATTGAACTAAAAAAAAGGGGCGTGGCGGCAGCGGTGGCGCCGGCGGGGTAGGGCAGGGGCGCGGGCAGGACAGGTGCTCACAGGGGCACGGCGAGGCGTCGAGCGGGGAGGCGGCGCCGGCGTCGAGCAGATGGCGTCGGCGGCAAGCGCCCGAGGCGAGGCGGGGCGGCGTCGAGGCGTGGCGCAGGGGCACGGCCGGCGATGGCGTGGGCTCGAGGCGTGCCAGACGGCGTCGGTGTGGGCTCGGGGGCACGGGCGACGACGGCGGCGGGGCAGCCTGGCGGCGTCGAGGAGGTCCGCGGCGTCGTCGGGCGGCAACTGGCGATGAAATCTGAAAAAATGCTAAGTGCTAGCTTATATAGAAAAGGCTTTAGTCCCGGTTCGTGGCACAAATCGGGACCAATGCCCCCCTTTAGTCCCGTTTGGTGCCACCAACCGGGACCAAAACCAATTTCGGCAGCCCAAAGGGCGGGAAGCGGCGACCTTTGGTCGGTTGGTGGCTCCAACCGGGACTAAAGAGACGATTAATCGATTTGTGCCTCCGGCTAAACCGGGACCAATGCCCCCCTTTAGTCCCGGTTGGTGCCACCAACCGGGACCAAAGGCCTTGTGCTGCCCCGCGCCCAAAGTTTAGTCCAACCTCGCTAGTTGGGAGGGAGCCGCACCTGTTTATAAGGTGCGGTGCGCCTTCCCTCTCGAGCTCCTCTCTAAAGCAGGCTTTCGGGCCTAATTGTGCAATCTTTGCCTGTGGGCCTACTGGGCCTTCCGCGGGCATGTATCCTGGCCCGTGGTAGGGTTTCTAGTCGTATTCAGGCCGTGGGGGGCCCAGTAGGTGGTACTTTTTCTGTTTTTTGCTTTATTTTTTATTTCTTTTTGCTTTTAGTTTTAGAAAAAATATAAACTTTCTCTTAGTGCCATTAGTTTTCAAATTTGAAAACACTTTTTTGTTTTCTTTGTTGCTTTCTTCATATTATTTTGTTTCTACTTACAAGAAAATACTTATTGTTGCTATTTTTATTTTATTTTTCAAGTTTTTTTGCTTTGTTTTCTGCATTATTTATTTTCTTTTGGTTTTTTGCTTTATTTTGTAATTCTTTTTGCTTTTAGGTCACCAAAATTATAAAATTTCTGTTAGTGCTTTTAGTTTTAGAAAAAATATAAACTTTCTGTTAGTGCCATTAGTTTTAAAATTTGAAAACACTTTTTTGTTTTCTTTGTTGCTTTATTTATTTTATTTTGTTTCTACTTACAACAAAATAGTTATTGTTGCTATTTTTATTTTTTTCAAGTTTTTTGTTTTGTTTTCTGCATTATTTATTTTCTTTTGGTTTTTGCTTTATTTTTTAATTGTTTTTGCTTTTAGGTCAGCAAAATTATAAACTTTCTGTTAGTGCCATTAGTTTTAGAACAATTATAAACTTTGTGTTTGTGCCATTAGTTTTCAAATTTGAATAGTTAAAATTTGAACTCTTTGAAATATGTGTGAATCACAAGTTTGTGAGCTCAACAAGGAGTAGAGGGACAGGCTTATAAACCGGTGTGAGCGCCCTTCGGTTGGCGAGGCTTTCAAATTCATAGTTTCCAAATGAACTCTGAAAAAGTTGGCATAGCATGTGCATGTACAAAACGGACAATGGTGTCATACTCGTCTGTTACAAAGTCTGCTTGGTATCATCATAATAGTTGCGGGAGAAAGTTTTTACTTTTTCTTCGCTTGTGTCGTTTGCTTATTGCGCCGTAACCTTGGATAATCTTCATCGTTTATCAGGATGCTTGGGTCAGCATTGACTTTGAAGGGGGGAATTTCATGAAACTTTTCATACTGTTCAGACATGTCTGTCTTGCCCTCCACTCCCAGGATGTCCCTTTTTCCTGAAAAAACTATGTGGCGCTTTGGCTCAGCGTATGATGTATTCGCTTCCTTATCTTTTCTATTCCTCGATGCAGTAGACATGTCCTTCACATAGATAACCTGTGCCACATCATTGGCTAGAATGAGCGGTTCGTCGATTGTACCCAAGATATTTCAGATCCACTGTTGTCATTCCGTATTGTGGGTCTACCTGTACCCTGCCTCCTGACAGATTGACCCACTTGCACTTAAACAAAGGGACCTTAAAATCTACTCCGTAGTCAAGTTCCCATATGTCTACTATGTAACCATAATATGTGTCCTTTCCCCTGTCGGTTGCTGCATCAAAGCGGACACCGTTGTTTTGGTTGGTGCTCTTTTGATCTTGGTCAATCGTGTAAAATGTATTCCCATTTATCTCGTATCCTTTCCAAATCATTACAGTCGAAGATGGTCCCCTGGACAACAAGTACATCTCATCACAAACAGTGTTGTCACCTCTGAGACGTGTTTCCAACCAACTGCTGAAAATCCTGATGTGTTCACATGTAATCCAGTCGTTGCACTGCTACGGGTGTTTGGAGCGCAGACTTTTCTTGTGTTCATCGACATACGGGGTCACCAAGGTAGAGTTCTATAGAACTGTGTAGTGTACTTGAGACCAAGAATATCCGTCCCTGCATATTGTTGAGTCCCTTGCAAGCGTGCCTTTTCCAGTCACTCTCCCCTCATACCGCGATTTAGGGAGACCTATCTTCTTAAGGCCAGGAATGAAGTCAACACAAAACCCGATGACATCCTCTGTTTGATGGCCCATGGAGATGCTTCCTTCTGGCCTAACGCGGTTATGGACATATTTCTTTAGGACTCCCATGAACCTCTCAAAGGGGTACATATTGTGTAGAAATACGGGCTCCAGAATGACAATCTCGTGGACTAGATGAACTAGGACGTGCGTCATGATATTGAAGAAGGATGGTGGGAACACCAGTTCGAAACTGACAAGACATTACGCCACATCACTCCTTAGCGTTGGTACGATTTCTGGACCGATCACCTTCTGAGATATTGCATTGAGGAAGGCACATAGCTTCACAATGGCTAATTGGACGTTTTTCGGTAGAAGCCCCCTCAATGCAACCGGAAGCAGTTGCGCCATAATCACGTGGCAGTCATGAGACTTTAGGTTCTGGAACTTTTTCTCTGGCATATTTATTATTCCCTTTATATTCGACGAGAAGCCAGTCGGGACCTTCATACTGAGCAGGCATTCAAAGAAGATTTCTTTCTCTTCTTTCGTAAGAGTGTAGCTGGCAGGACCTTCATACTGCTTCGGAGGCATGCCCTGTTTTTCGTGCAAATGTTGCAAGTCCTCCCGTGCCTCAGGTGTATCTTTTGTCTTCCCATACACGCCCAAGAAGCCCAGCAGATTCACGCAAAGGTTCTTCTCACGTGCATCACGTCAATCGAAGAGCGGACCTCTATGTCTTTCCAGTAGGGTAGGTCCCAAAGTATAGATTTCTTCTTCCACATGGGGGCGTGATTGTCAGTGTCATTCGGAACAGCTAGTCCGCCGGGACCCTTTCCAAAGATTATGTGTAAATCATTGACCATAGCAAGTACATGATCACCGGTACACATGGTGGGCTTCTTCCGGTGATCTGCCTCGGCTTTGAAATGCTTGCCTTTCTTTCGACATTGATGGTTGGTCGGAAGAAATCGACGATGTCCCAGTTACACATTCTCTCTGCAGCTTCCCAGGTATATACTATCGGTGTCAAGTAAACAGTGCGTGCATGCGTGGTATCCCTTGTTTGTTTGTCCTGAAAGGTTACTGAGAGCAGGCCAATCGTTGATGGTCACGAACAGCAACGCCTTTAGGTGAAATTCCTCCTTTTTGTGCTCATCCCACGTACGTACACCATTTCCATTCCACAGCTATAAAAGTTCTTCAACTAATGGCCTTAGGTACACATCAATGTCGTTGCCGGGTTGCTTAGGGCCTTGGAAGAGAACTGGCATCATAATGAACTTCCGCTTCATGCACATCCAAGGAGGAAGGTTATACATACATAGAGTCACGGGCCAGGTGCAGTGATTGATGCTCTGCTCCCCGAAAGGATTAATGCCATCCGCGCTTAAAGCAAACCATACGTTCCTTGGGTCCTTTGCAAACTCATCCCAGTACTTTCTCTTGATTTTTCTCCCGCTGCGACCCGTCAGCGGGTGCTCTCAACTTCCGTCTTTCTTACGGTCCTCACTGTGCCATCGCATCAACTTGGCATGCTCTCCATTTCTGAGCAGACGTTTCAACCATGGTATTATAGGACCATACCACATCACCTTCGCAGGAACCCTCTTCCTAGGAGGCTCGCCGTCAACATCACCAGGGTCATCTCGTCTGATCTTATACCGCAATGCACCGCATACCGGGCATGCGTTCAGATCCTTGTATGCACCGCGGTAGAGGATGCAATCATTAGGGCATGCGTGTATCTTCTCCACCTCAAATCCTAGAGGGCATACGACTTTCTTTGCTACGTATGTACTGTCGGGCAATTCGTTATCCTTTGGAAGCTTCTTCTTCATTATTTTCAATAGCTTCTCAAATCCTTTATCAGGCACAACATTCTCTGCCTTCCACTGCAGCAATTCCGATGCAATTACCGAGCTTTGTGTTGCCATCTTTGCAATTGGGGTACAACCCTTTTTGTGATCCTCTAACATGCAATCGAACTTCAGCTTCTCCTTTTGACTTTTGCATTGTGTCCTTGCATCGACAATGACCGGCGGAGATCATCATCATCGGGCACATCGTCTAGTTCCTCTTGATCTTCAGCAGCTTACCCGTTTGCAGCACCATCGTGCACATCGTCTGTTTCCTCTTGATGTTCAGTAGCATCACCGTATTCAGGGGGCACATAGTTGTCATCGTACTCTTCTTCTTTGCCGTCTTCCATCATAACCCCTATTTCTCCGTGCCTCGTCCAAACACTATAGTGTGGCATGAAACCCTTGTAAAGTAGGTGGGTGTGAAGAATTTTCCGGTCAGAGTAAGACTTCGTATTCCCACATATAGGGCATGGACAACACATAAAACAATTCTGCTTGTTTGCCTCAGCCACTTCGAGAAAATCATGCACGCCCTTAGTGTACTTTCGGAGGTGTGTATGCATCACCGTACATCCATTGCTGGTTCATCTGCGTGCATTATATATAATTAAGTGTGTCAAAAATCATTCTGAGAACATCATGAATAGATAATTAAGTGACCAAATTAATAGAAGTTCATCATCACATAAAACCGAAGTACATACATAGTTCTCATCTAACAACATAAAGCTCTGCGGAAGCATCTAAATTAATTAAACCATACATTGAAACTATGTAAAACATTTCAATGCGAAAACAAATGCGATCATAATCGCAACCAAGGTAACAACTGATCCAACGACATAATGATACCAAGGCTCGGTATGAATGGCATATTTTCTAATCTTTCTAATCTTCAAGCGCATTGCATCCATCTTGATCTTGTGATCATCGACGACATCCGCAACATGCAACTCCAATATCATCTTCTCCTCCTCAAGTTTTTTTATTTTTTCCTTCAACAAATTGTTTTCTTCTTCAACTAAGTTTAACCTCTCGACAATAGGGTCGGTTGGAATTTCTGGTTCAACAACCTCCTAGATAAATAAAATCTATGTCACGTTGGTCGGCATAATTTTCATAAATAATAAATGAACCAATAGTTATGAAAAGATAATATATACCACATCCGAATCATAGAGCAGGAATGAGGGCCGACCAAGCGGATACCAAAACCATCGCCTTTGTATAAGATGCAGTAATAAAAAGTAAGAAAATAATACAAGTATCTATCTAAACATACAAGTAGAATATTTTTCCTTTCGGAAGGAAGATAAGAACAAGAGGCTCACCATGGTGGTGCAGCGATGAGATCGGCCTTGGTGATCGGCAGCGATGAAGAGGCAGGGGCAGGCGTGACGGACCGCTAAACCTAGATAAATATTGAGTAAAATGGAGCTTGGTGGTCGAGCTTGGAGAGGAGAAACCTTAAGTAGTGTGGCTCGGGCATTCCATCGAACACCTTGTGTGCATAGGAGGTGAGCTAGAGCACCACCAAGCCCTCTCTCCCTCGGCCACAAAAAACAGAGCAATGTGCTCTGCTCTTGCGCGAGGGGCTATATATAGGCACCACAATTAGCCCCGGTTGGTGGCATGAACCGAGACTAAAGGGAAGCCTTTGGTCCCGGTTCAAGCCACCAACGGGCTAATAATGTGGGCAGAAACCAGGCCCATTGGTCCTGGTTCTTCCCTGCTTAGGGACGAAAGGTCGGACGAACAGGACCAATGGCCCACGTGGCCCGGCCGGCCCCCTGGGCTCATGAACCGGGGCAAATAGCTCCATTGGTCCCGGTTCTGGATTGAACCGGGTCTAATGGGCTGAACCGGCCTGGGCCATTGCCCCCTTTTCTACTAGTGTAGATAGATCTTGCGTGAGCGTAGGAATTTTTTTGAAATTGCATGCTATGTTTCCCAACATCCCTACCCTCTTTCTACATTCTAGGAGGAAGAACAGAATAGTGGGAGCTGCTTTCACAAATGATCAGTGGGTCCGCGATGATTTCTCAGACAGTGATGGGCAGTTTTGGCGCCATCTAGTTAGGGTTCGTGATGATTTTAAATCTCTTGTCAAATTTGTTGTGGGTGATGGGCAATTTGTTAGCTTTTGGCGGGATTGGTGTGTTGGAGGGGAGCCTCTCTCATTTCCTTTGCCAATGCGGTACTCATGCTATTCGGATCCTGAAATATCCATCGCTGTGCTTGTCGGTGTCAAAACCGGCGGATCTCGGGTAGGGGGTCCCGAACTGTGCATCTAAGGCTAATGGTAACAGGAGGCTAGGGACATGATGTTTACCCAGGTTCAGGCCCTCTCGATGGAGCTAATACCCTACTTAGTTCTTGATTGATCTTGATGATATGAGTATTACAAGAGTTGATCTACCACGAGATCGTAGAGGCTAAACCCTAGAAGCTAGCCTATGATTATGATTGTCCTCATCCTATGGACTAAACCCTCTGATTTATATAGACACCGGAGGGGACTAGGGTTACACAGAGTCTGTTACAGAGAAGGAGATCTAATATCCGAATTGCCAAGCTTGCTGTCGGTGTCAAAACCTGCGGATCTCGGGTAGGGGGTCCCGAACTGTGCGTCTAGGCGGATGGTAACAGGAGACAAGGGACACGATGTTTTACCCAGGTTCGGGCCCTCTTGATGGAGGTAAAACCCTCTGTCCTGCTTGATTAATATTGATGATGTGTGTTACAAGAGTGGATCTACCACGAGATCAAAGAGGCTAAAACCTAGAAGCTAGCCTATGGTATGATTGTTGTTCCTCTGGGACTAAAACCCTCCGGTTTATATAGACACCGGATAGGGTTAGGGTTACAGAGTCGGTTACAATGGTAGGGGATCTACATATCCGTGTCGCCAAGCTTGCCTTCCACGCCAAGGAAAGTCCCATCCGGACACGGGGACGAAGTCTTCAATCTTCTATCTTCATAGTCTTGGAGTCCGGTCGATGATGATACTTGACTATCCGGACACCCCTAGTCCGGAACTCCCTCGATAGCCCTGAACCAGGCTTCAATGACGACGAGTCCGGCGTAGCATGTTGCCTTCGGCATTGCAAAGGCGGGTTCTTCCTCGAATAATTTATAGAAGATTGTGAACACCGGGATAGTGTCCGGCTCTGCAAAATAAATTCCACATACCTCCGTAGAGAGAATAATATTACACAAGATCAATCTGCTGACGTATTTTGTGGCGTGACGTCGCACCACTACCAAGCCTTTACTCAAATTGTTTTTATTGTTCCACCTCAGCGCGTTCAGCTTAGCGGTTTGCTTGGCACGTCTTGTCGAAGCAGAGATCGTGTTCCCCTTATTCCGGGATTCCCATCAATACAGACGTGGTTAGCCCAACCGCGCCATTGTTTGTGACGCTTGGGAGATAAGCGAGTTTTACCAGGCCGGTGGGGACACATGTTTTTGTCCGCCATATAAGGGGATAAAGATCCAACCCTTTTACCTGCGCCTTCTTCCTCCTTGGCTTATCCATCTCCGCGAACTCAAGCTCCAGCGCCCAAGTCCGCACTTCTCACCTCAACGTTCTCCAACTATGTCCGGGCGGGAGGCAAGTGGATGGCCTCCTCCGTCACGGAGGGGCAGATCCGAAGCTGCGCTGACGCCGGATATTTGTCCCGGCAACATCAGCGCATCGGCTCCCGACGAGGGAGAGCTTGTTCCCACCCAGGCCCCATGAGAGGGTAGTATTTCTTCCCCATTTCCTCCATGGACTGAGCTTCCCTTCATACCTTTGTCCGGGGCTCATGTTCTACTACGGCCTAGATTTCCATGATCTGGCCCCAATTTCATCCTCAACATCTCGGCGTTTATCATCGTGTGTGAGGCCTTCCTCTGCATCCAGCCCGCCCGACTTGTGGCTCAAGACCTTGATGTCAAGCCGAAGGTTGTGAAGGGCAGCCAAGCGGAGTCTTGGGCGCCATGGTGGGCAGGATGTCCCACGTTACGTGGCTGGAGGGCACCTTCGTGGAAACCATCAAGGGGTGGCAATCGGGGTGGTTCTACATCACCGAGCCGCGCGACCCTGATTAGGCAGCGGCCCCCAAATTTAGATCGGGCATCCATACACGGCTCGCCTCCTGGAAGGAGAGTGGCCGGATTTGGGGGGATTCAGAGGAGCTGACCGGACTCCAAGCCTGTATCCAGAAGCTGGCGGACAAGAAGCTCAAGCTTGTCAATGTAGTCCAGGTCATGCTCATCCGCCGGATTCTCCCGTACCAGGGACGGGGCTTCAACATGTGGGAGTTTGATCTGGCGCAGCACCAGACCCTGAGCGGGCTCTTCGACACTACGTACGAAGATATCTGGAAGGTGCTGTTCAAGGGCGCCGAAGCTCCCGCATCCGTTACCGAAGATCGCGGATTACGCTCGCAGCGTCCAGCTGACGAAGTAAGTGATTTCACCACTTGTTTTCCATAGTTTGGCTCTATGTGGGATCTAAACTCCCTTTACCTTTAACAGGAATGGCTGGCAAAGGCCGAACGGATTACCTGTCCGGCCCCATTGCCAGAGGACCCAGCAGACGCCCGCCTAACGGGGCTGCTGGCTCCGGCACTGCGTGGTGCGGAGAAGAAGAAACCAAGAAGACGGCCACGGGACTCGGAAGAGTTCCCGTTTTCAAATGCTATCGAATGATGAATCGAGGCCGACTCCTCCCACCAAGGTGAGGAGGAGAAGAAGAAAGCCTCTCCCCGGCGAAGGAGGGAAGAAAAGGAAGGCCTCCCCAACAAGGGAGGCCGAAGGGTCCAAGAAGGAAAAACTCTTCCCCGGACTGCTCGCCAACGCCAGATCCACGACAGACGAGGATTGGCCTCCAAGGGCCAAGCCCCTGGCGAGATCATAAGTATCCGGACTCCCGAATAACTTCAAGGTTTTTTCTTCTCGCCACATAATGTCTTTCTAATGCCGCATACAACCCTGCAGTCCGCCCAAGGATGATCTTCCCGTTTCATCGAGCGGGTCCTTGGGTGCGTCGGATATGGATTCCCTTCCGACTGCCTCCACCCCTCGTTCCGCGGACGATGCCGAGGTGAGATCCCAAGAAAGGATCCACCAGGAGGAGGAGGCCCCGAAGGTGTCACAGGACAGCCTCCCAGACTTTGCACCGGACTCAGCCCCGGAGGCCACAGTGTCTCCGGAGTCCGGCGGGCGACCCCTTCATGAGAAGGGCAAGACCGTGATGCCGGCTGCCTCCGTCCAACCGGAGGTGCCGGATAATTCTTTGAGGCGCTCAACGGCGCCTCCATCAAGAGGAACACCGCTATTATGAGTGCGGTGATTGAAAGGTTCAGCTTCGCCAAGAGCGGGCTGACCGAAGCTTCGCAGCAGCCTTCTAACAGGCTTTGAGGTAAGAATTTCAATATATGTAAAATGGTACCGCATAGACAGTAGCCCCTGATGCTCGGTTCGGTGTTCGGAAAGAAAAGCCGGACTAAGGATCTTTAGAAAGATAAACGCAGGAGTCATAAAAAATATGTCAATATCGGATTGCAGGTTGTGCTGCTGACCTCCATCGCACTGACTGCGGAGGTCAATACTTTGAAGGAAAACCTCGAGCGGTACGAGAACGAGCTTGGCCATGCCAAGAAGCAGCTCGAGGAAAAAGAAGGTGAGTAATACCTTATGAAAATTGTACCTTACGAGAAAAGGATTTGGTTGCAAAAATGACAAGGATAACGTGGGTATTGCAGGGGCCACTAACGAGGTGGCGACCACGAAGGAGGCGGTGGCAGCGGCGACGCATAATCTTGACGCGAGCGTACCGAAGCGAGAGAAGCGAGGCGCGGGTGGCGGAGGTACAGCAAGAGCTCCAGGATCTCGTGAAAAAACATGAGAGCTTGGGCGTGACTCAAGACTCGAGAGTCTCGAGCTTGCAACGGCTCTTGAGAGTGCCAAAGCCGCTAAGGCGAAGCCTACAAGGCCCTCCGAGGAGATTGAGGCGGTGAAGAAATTAGCAGCGGGTAAGGCATTTTTCATGCAAAGTAAGCATGTGAGTGTTAATTACATTACTTACCCAAATTCGGAGCTCTCCGGTGGCGTTCGCAGATCTTCCTCATGGCGTGTCCGATGCTGCCGCATTCTCTTGCCGGGCTGAGGAGGGAGCTCGACAGAGAAGGTCTTCTGGTCTCAGATGTCTTTGAGGCGGACATCAGTGCTTATAGCGACCAGCTGAAGCAGCTGGTCGAGCTCCACAAGGCGGCTGAACAGGCCATGAAGGGTCTCATAGTTCGGCTGTGGCCTAAGGAGGCCATGCCTGGGAGCTACTTCGGCCTGGTGCGGCGGCTAGTGGATGCATGCCCGTGGGTAGTAGTCATCAAGCATTCTGCTTGTATTGAGGGTGCCCATCGGGCCCTTGCCCGCGCAAAGGTGCACTGGGGCAAGATGGATGCCCGTAAGCTTCGTGTGAACCTGCCACCGGAGGGCAAGGAGCATCGCCATACGCCGAGATGTATTATAAGAGTGTGCTGAAGGGCGCCCGCACTATTGCGGGTGAGTGCTCCAAAGATGTAATATTTGAGTAGACTCGCATTTTGTTATCCTGTGCGCTAAAAACTTAGTTCATATGCGCTAAGCAACGCTTGTTAATTTAAAATATTACCTTCTGTGCGGCTGTTTATCAAATCTGAGAGATGGCAAGTCGTCGGCTTCAGCCCCCATGCCACGAGTGCTGGGGTGTTCGTGATAAACATGAGCGCTCTTGTTCCCATTTTTGGGTCCATCTAGGGAGGCGCTCAACACAGCGAACAAGGCAACCGGACTTATAATGCTTGAACACTCTCACTTAGCCATAGAATTCTATAATTTTAAATTTCGTGAAGCCCCTAGTCTTCGGAAGGCGAATTTGGGGCGCTATCCACGCCTTGGCGGACAGTATCCGGCTCCTCGCTCTAAGCGGCATAAGTCTTTAAGGACTCGCAAAACCTCTCGAACAGCGACCGGCTCTCGCCCGCATCATGACGGTCAGTTTAGCTTTCTCCACTAAGGCGTTAACCCAGCTCAAGCTGAGGCGGAATCGCATGATGGTTCTCCTAGTGCTACCTTAGCCGATATAACGGGCGTAAGGTACCAAAACATGGGAGCTGGGCAAACCCAACTATTGACCCAAGACATGATTCGGAGCCGATGCATATAGTGCTATAAGTTCGGGGTGCCGCACTTGTGAAAGTGTTCGGACTCATCACACCATAATGCGGGAAACATAAGCCCCTGGTGTATATTACTCGTACCAAAGTGTACGGATGCAACATGCCGCGAATGAACATATGTGTGAAAAAGAAATGCAATTATAAGCAAAAAGATGCTGCATTGTTTTATTTAATAAGTGCTGCTACGAATGCAGAACGATACAAATAGTGCGATAAGCAAGGTATGAGACTGTTAAACATGTCCCCCTCCAGGGGTAGGCTGCAGATTGGTGTATAAAAATGCTCGTAATGGAGACCACCTGTATATTCGTTGTAGCCTTTATCCTTCCCTAGCTGTTGCATCGTGAGTTCGGCAGGTCTTCTGCCGGATAGGGCCTCTGACAAACGGAGTCCTATGGGTAAAAAGTAAAAGGTAAAAAAGAAAAGAAAAAGGAACGACACACTTGAGAGCCCCTGGTGTGGTTGAGCCGCGATGCAGGTTTATCATGGCGTGCCCCTCTCCCCATGCCCATGGTATCTTGAGGCGTAATGGTGTCTGCGGAGCACCTGCTTTGACGTTTCGCGGGAGCTGGGGTTGGGGCCGCCTTTGCTCTGGCGTGCTCGATGCGTGCCAGGTGGTCTTGTTGTAAGTTACTTGGTGGCGCTTAGCTGTGTCCGGCCGCTTAACGGCCGGACTCGAGAATTTCCTTAAGAGGCTGAATTGCACTTCCGCCGCGAGAGCCGCTGTATGTTCCTCCGTGCGGAGAGAACGCTCAGTGTTTCCGTTGACCGTGATGACTCCTCGAGGGCCTGGCATCTTGAGCTTGAGGTATGCGTAGTGTGGCACCGCGTTGAACTTTGCAAACGCGATGCGTCTGAAAGCAAGGCATGATAGCCGCTGCGGAGCGGGACTATGTCGAAGATTAACTCCTCGCGGAAGTTATCCGGGATTCAAGACCACTTCGGTGTAATTGAGCCTGTACAATTGGCTTCTACACCTGGTATGGCGCCTTTAAAGGTCGTTTGGTAGGTTTAATTCTTGAGGGTCTATGCCCATTTTGCGCCTTTGTATCCTGGTAAAGCAGGTTCAGGCTGCTCCGCCGTCCATCGGGACTCTGGTTAGGTGAAATCCATCGACGATTGGGTCTAAGACCGGTCTGGCCCGAATCCGCCGTGGCGGATGCCGGTGGGTGGTCCCTTCGGTCAAAAAGTGATCGGGCAGGAGGACCATGGGTTGAACTTGGGCAACCTGGCTCCATCGGCGTGAACATCCACGAGTGCACGCTTCCGCTCTCTTTTGGGTATGTGCGTTGCGTATATCATGTTCACCGTCCGCACCTGTGGGGGGAAACCCTTCTGTCCTTTATTGTTCGGCGGTTGGGTCTCATCCTCGTCACCGCTATGGAGCCCCTTGTCATCGTTTTCGGCAATTAACTTGCCTGCCTGCTTGAATACCCAACAGTCCCTGCTTGAATACCCATCGTGTATCTGGCACAAGCGGCCGAGTATTCGGTCCAAATTGGACGGACCCGGAGTAGTTCTTTTGAATGGCTTTTTCCGCTGACCGGGTTTAGAGCCTCTGAATCCGGCATTGACTGCCGTATCCTCAATATTGTCGCCGTTAATGCGGCGTTTGTTTTTTATTCTGACGCGGCCTGCCATTTTGGTCCTTGAAGTCCGGACTGCCAGAATTTTTGCTGAGGTTCTTGCTGCGTGCTAGCCAGCTGTCCTCACCCGCGCAGAAGCGGGTCATGAGTGATGTGAGGGCTGCCATGGATTTCGGCTTTTCCTGTCCTAGGTGCCGAGCAAGCCACTCGTCGTGGATGTTATTCTTGAAGGCCGCGAGGGCCTCCGCATCCGGACAGTCGACGATTTTGTTTTTCTTGGTTAAGAACCGTGTCCAGAATTGTCTGGCCGATTCGTCTGGCTGCTGAATTATGTGGCTTAGGTCATCAGCGTCTGGTGGTCGCACATAAGTGCCCTGGAAGTTATCGAGGAATGCGGCTTCCAGGTCCTCCCAGCTCCCAATTGACTCTGCTGGCAAGCTGTTGAGCCAATGCCGGGCTGGTCCTTTAAGCTTGAGGGGGAGGTATTTGATGGCGTGAAGATCGTCACCGCGGGCCATGTGGATGTGAAGGAGATAGTCTTCGATCCAAACCGCGGGATCTGTTGTGCCATCATAGGATTCAATATTGATGGGTTTAAACCCTTGAGATTTGATGATCCATTACTTCGTCTGTGAAGCATAGTGGGTGTCTTGGCGCCTCTGTCTTTGGCGATATCACGGCAGAGCTCAAAAGAGCTTTATGCATTTTGTTCGGCCCGGCCGGACTTCTTGTGTCCGCGCGACGGTTGTAAATCACGCATCGTGGGCGCCCACGCGATCCATAGATCGATCTTGATTGTCTTGCCTTGTCCTCCAATATATCTCGCAGGTCCGGAGCGTTCCCCTTTGGCCGTGTGCTTTTGGAGCGATGCCGGGGTACGGTTCTAGTGAAGGGCCTAAAGGCCTCTCTGTCGCGACCACGGGGTGGTCGGTCAGCCGTATTGTCTCCTGGTGATGCGGGTTCGTAAGGCTCCTCCTCTAATCGGGGGAGCAGCTTGCGTTTAGGGTAGCTTTTGGAGGGGCGTTCGAGCTCATGCTCTTGACGCGAGGACTTGATCCATCTGTCGGCTAGCAGATCCTGATCAGCTCTAAGCTATTGCTGCTTTTCTTGAGGCTGTTCGCCCGTGGCCATAAGCCTCGTCTAAAGCGCTCTTGTTCGACGGGATTCTCGAGCACGGCGAATTCATCGTTGTCGAGGCTTGCTTCGTTTCGAAGGAGGCATATAATCCTCTACCTCTTCTTCTGCGCCGCTCTCGTGAGGGCTGGCATCTCCATCTTCCTGCTGGATCTTGCTGGAGTGGATTGTCTTCGGCATTGTCCGGTGTATTGTTGTCTCCGGTGCCGGAATCTTCATTCTTGCTGTGGCGGGATTTAGAGCGGCGCCGCTGACGCCGGCGCTTGGGCTGTTTCTTGGAGGGGTCATCCTCCTCTGTTCCATCGCCGTTCCCATCTTTTGGGATGTCCACCATGTATATGTCGTATGACGAGGTGGCCTTCCAGTGCCCTGTAGGCGCTGGGTCTTGGTCGTCTCCGGCATCGTCGTCCATACCGTCGATGTCTTCGGAGTCGAAGTCGAGCATGTCGGTTAAATAAATCGGCAGTGGCTACAAAGTGGGTGGTGGGTGGGCGTTGAATTTCTTCGTCGTCCGTATCCCAACCTTCATGTCCGTAGTCCGGGCAGGGCTCTCCGGATAAAGAGAGATACTTTAGTGAATTCAGGATGTCGCCAAAGGGCGAGTGCTGAAAGATGTCTGCGGCAGTGAACTCCATGACCGGCGCCCTCGATTGGCAGGGGCGCGGGGGGTTCGGAGTCCGGAGAGGAGTCCGGCACCCTGGAGTCAAGGTCTTTGCAAAGGACAGGGATAGAGTTCGGCTCAATCGCCGTAGAGATCATAGCCCCCGAGGCGGTGTCCAACCACTCGTCCTCGATCGGGGAATCCGGCTCCGGATTAAGGGTCGAAGCGGATGCTGGTGCGGCCTCCAGGGCACTGTTCGGCTGCAGAGCTAGATCATGCACATCGAGACAGTGCGGCACGCTTGGCTGCGGCTCGAATCCGTCGAAGATCAAGTCTCCGCGGATATCGGCCGTATAGTTCAAGCTTCCAAATCTGACCTGATGGCCAGGGGAGTAGCTTTCGATCTGCTCCAGATGGCCAAGCGAATTGGCCCGCAGCGCAAAGCCGCCAAATACGAAGATCTGTCCGGGGAGAAAGGTCTCACCCTGGACTGCGTCGTTGTTGATAATCGAAGGAGCCACCGGGCCTATCGGTGACGACACAGAGGAACTCTCTATGAAAGCACCAATGTCGGTGTCAAAACCGGCGGATCTCGGGTAGGGGGTCCCGAACTGTGCGTCTAGGCGGATGGTAACAGGAGACAAGGGACACGATGTTTTACCCAGGTTCGGGCCCTCTTGATGGATGTAAAACCCTATGTCCTGCTTGATTAATATTGATGATGTGTGTTACAAGAGTGGATCTACCACGAGATCAAAGAGGCTAAACCCTAGAAGCTAGCCTATGGTATGATTGTTGTTCCTACGGACTAAAACCCTCCGGTTTATATAGACACCGGATAGGGTTAGGGTTACACAGAGTCGATTACAATGGTAGGGAATCTACATATCCATATCGCCAAGCTTGCCTTCCACGCCAAGAAAAGTCCCATCCGGACACCGGACGAAGTCTTCAATCTTCTATCTTCATAGTCTTGGAGTCCGGCCGATGATGATAGTTCGGCTATCCGGACACCCCCTAGTCCGGAACTCCCTCACTTGCCTTCCACGCAAAGGAGTCCCATCCGGACACGAGACGAAGTCTTCAATCTCGTAACTTCATAGTCTAGGACTCCCTCAGTAGCCCCCAAACCAGGCTTCAATGACGATGAGTCCGGCACGCAGATTGTCTTCGACATTGCAAGGCGGGATCTTCTCCGAATCCAGAGTACCTGTTGTGACGAACAGCGTCCAGCTTCCCATTAATTTTGTACTCCTCGGCTTCTGTGCTTCAATAATGGCTATCTCCATGTGTCGAGCGAATATGAGGAGCCGGGGCATTTTTACATTTGCCACCCTGACCCTGTAAATGAACCATCTATTTGAAGAGACGGGGATCCTCAGATCCAAATCTCACCATCTTATCCCAAGCAAGCATTCAACAAAGCGTGTCCGGAAATACCATCCCATCATGGCCGGTCGCCGCAGCTCCTCTTCTCGCTCCCTCAGCTCTAAGCCAGGTGGTTGGGGAAAGTGTTTTGTCCCCCACAACCGTCTAGTAGAGTTGCAGACCCAAGGGTTTCTTCCACCTGCATACATGGTCCCCGTCCGAGCCGGACTAGCCACCTATAATGGCGGGGAGCAAGCGGAGAGCTTACCTAACCCATCACAGGGGGAGCGGGTATGCCTTGTCCCATATTTGCTAAGAGGACTCGGGTTTCCAATCCGCCCATTCCTCCGCGGGCTCCTGGAGTTCTACGGCCTCCAGCTGCATAACTTCACCCCCGCCTCCGTACTGCACATTGCAGGTTACGTTGCCCTCTGCGAGCTATTTCTGGGCTGCGAGACTCACTTCGAGTTATGGAAGAGGCTATTCTGCCTCGTCCCCCGTTATCAGGAGGGATCTATATATCATGTGGGCGGAGCTGAAATATGGCGCGTCGCCCAGACCGGATACTTGTCCGGCACTCCAAAGAAGGCATCCGAAGACTGGCCTTCAGAGTGGTATTATGTTGATTATGTTCCCCTTCCGGACACAATCTATACATGCCTTCCTGAGTTTACCAACACTCCAATAAAGAAACGTCAAAGTTGGCGCCCCGGAGCCCCTAGGAGGAAGACAACAAAGAAGTCCTCTATCTGATGTGCAGGATAAAAATACTGGCCCAATCAGGACTGACAATAACCAAAGTTATGTCAATATGCATAATGCGGGGGGTGCAGCCACTTCAATATCGGGGGAAACCCATGTGGCACTTCAAAGGAGAAGACGATGCCACCCGCTGCGGTCATAAAGGTCCGGACTCTGCCACCGCTCTGGCGAGAATATTGTCCGATTTGTATAAAGAAGAAGAAGAGGAGTTCCTCCACATTAAACCGCGGGATGGATTTTCCATGTACAACACCCCACCACGGGTATGGGTAACCCCACCACGCCTGTTGGCGTGAATCCGTGTTTTTAGGCAAGTCCCAAACGTTCATGTTGGGGACGCTTGATATTCTCCCCCTTTATAGAGGGGTCAAGGCCTATCCCTTTCTTACCATGCTTGCGCCTTTCCGCCTTTCATGTTGGGTACTTCAGATCTTCAACCATGTCCGGATCCAATCTTCAAGGTCGATGGATGGCCTCCTCTGTCACAGAGGATGACATTGCGAAGCTCAGGTCGGCCAGATATCTCACCGCCGATGTCAAACATAGGCTTCCTGCCCCTGAGCAGATCATCCCCACTCCCGAACCCAATGAGAGTGTCGTATTTGTTTCTCACTTCCTCCGGGGCTTGGAGTTTACTCTTGATCCCTTCGTGAGGGGGCTCATGTTCTATTACGGGCTAGATTTTCACGATCTAGCTCCGGATTCCATCCTCCAAATCTCGTCGTTTATCGTCGTGTGCGAAGCCTTCCTCCACATCACCCCCACTTCGGCCTATGGCTCAAGACCTTCAATGTGAAGCCGAAGATGATTGAGGGGTGACACACAGAGTGCGGGGGCGCCGCAATAAGCGGAAACACCGATGTTCCATGGCCAGAAGGTTCTTTCCTGGAGGTGTCCGATCTGTGGCAACGGAGGTGGTTTTACATCACAGCTCCCCGAGGCACGAAGTGGGCGGCCACCCCCGCCTTCCGCTCGGGCCCTCCGCCTCAACTGGCGTCGTGGGCCAACGTAGGACTGGATTGGGGGTCTGCAAACGATGTACCAACGTTGCAGAGCCGAATTCGGGAGCTTCTTGAGAGGGATATTAATCTTGTCAAAATAATCCAGGTAATGCTAGTTCGGCGGGCCCTGCCATGTAAACGTCGATCTCTCCGGATGTGGGAGTTCAATCCAGAAGGCCCGCGAACCATTCATCACTTCTTTGGCATGACGTTTGAAGGAATGTATAAGTTGTTCTTCGGACCACGAATAAAGTGTCCAGACACCACCGGGATGCGGGCCTGAGCTGCAATCGCCCAGATACCCAAGTAAGTAACCCTATGACCTAACACTTCGTTTATATTTGTCATAGCATTGTTCTGAAAAACTGTCCGCGACCAGGATTGGCTTAGTAAGGCGGAGAGAATCAGGTGTTCGGCCCCGCTTCCCGAAGGCTCGCCCGATCCGGCGATAGCTAGGATGCTTGAGCGGGTGCTAAGAAAAGTGCCATTGGAGAAAGGTGAAGGGAGGAGTGGAGAAGCCAAGAGCGAGCTTCACACATTGTGCATCCGAACTAGGGGGATTAATGTTTCCATGGAGGAGGATGATCGGGGAGATGAATCTAAGGTTTCGTCACCCCGCGGGAAAGAGAGGGCTGCCTCCGAAGATTTGGAGACGGAGGTGCCTAAGCAAGGGAAGAAATCTTCTCCAGGGGGCCCTGCCCCGAAGGGCATCCTCACCGCATCGTGCCCGCAAACGGGCCAGCCCTCCACCGAGCTGTAAGATAATGATAAACAAGAAGCTATTGCTTTTTTCCTCTGAGAAAATTAACCAGGATCTATTTTATGCAGTCCGTCTAGTAGCTCATCTCAACAGGGTTTGTCTTCGGGGGATCTTCTTTCGGAGATGATGGAGAGTGAAACCCCACCTGCCTCTCCGCCCCATGGGGCGGGCGACTATGAGGTGTCGTCACGGAGGAGCTTAGATCCGCTGAGGCCGGAAGCTGACACTTCGCCCGTCCCGAGCCCGGCGCGTTCGGTCCCCTTGGCTGGTGATGAGAAGGGTCTGGAACGATCCGGTACCCGGCCGAACACGCTGGCAAGCCTTCTGGAGCAAGCCGCTCTCTCAGAGGGTCACCGTACGCTGATGGGTACGGTGTTGGAGAAGATTTCGTCCGCCACAAGTGGGTTAAATGAAGCTTTTGGAAGTTTACTCAAAGGCTTCGAGGTACGCTATAAAATATGTAATTTTTGATTGTTCCGCACGCGCTAGGTGTGCTCCGTATAGATAGTAGCCCCTGAGACTCTGGTTGCCAACCCGAGCCAGCAAACGGAGGATCACACTCTGAGGTAATGATTGTACTGCATTTATACGCAGGTGGATAAGAGTCCGGCGATAGACCGGAATGCTGAACTTGCCGAACTAAGGCGACAAATTGATGTGGTGGATATTGATGTCATGCTTATAAACAAGTGGATTCATGAGTCACAGAGTATGCGCTTGTTTTTCCCTAATTTGCTTTAGGAGATATGAAGAGGATTGAAATATTAATATAATATGATGTGGCTACAGGTGGAGCTGCTGCCATTGAGATCCTGAGGGCAGAACTTGCCCTAGCCAAGGAACATGCCCGGTTAGCAATCCAGCTGCCCTAAAGGCAGCCGAAGACTTGAGAGCCGAACAGGCTGCTCATCGCTGAAGCGTAGAAAAGATAGCCGAGATGGCTGTGGAGCTGAGGGACGCCGCCGGCCGGTATGAGCTTCTCGGAAAGGAGAATCAGGCAAAGGCGGCTGACCTGAAAAAGGCGCTAGATTCGGCTAAGGAGACGCGCTCTGAAATTAGAGACGCGCCGGAAGAACTTCGACAAGCCAGAGAAATCGCGGCTGGAAATCCCTATTTTTTGCGGATGAAGTTTTTAGATCCAAAGTATGCTCAGTTGGATAAGCTTTGGAGCGCTGCAGATGAGTATGCAGACTTGGCGAAGAGTGCGGCTGATGCGACCAAGTTGTTCAAGGATCATAAAGATAACGAAATGGAAAGGCTGTTCTGGTCACAATTTAATGCTCCAGGGCACTCATTACCATTGAGTGAGAAGATGGCCGCTATAGCCGAGCTCCATAGGTTATCCGGTCTTGCAATGAGGTCTGTAATAAACCATCTATGGCCGAAGGGACCGAAGCCGGACAGTTACTTTGATTTGGTGCAACAATTATTTGGCGCCAGATCACAAATCGATGTCGTGAAGAGGTTTGCGTGCATAGAGGGTGCGCGGATGGCTCTTGCCCGTGTTAAGACATATTGGGCAAATATGGAGGCCACCGGTGTTGCAACCCAGGGTCTGGCAGGAAGCCAAGACCCAACCTAGCACTATTTGGAGCAGGTCATAGAAGGTGCCCATACAATAGAGGCTCAGTGTTTCAAGAATGCCATGTTCGAGTGACAAAGAATGTCATGCGGGGGTGAACATGACAAATCACTGAACACTGAGCCTCGAACATGACAAAACACTTTTAGGAAAAAGTATACAATGCAGGGGTGTTCGAAAAATATATGCGTACTCACACTTGATCCAACGTCTTGGTCCATTAAGGAGGTGATCGCACATCGAACCAGGCAACCGAACTATAGAGCTGTAACACTTTCACTTCGCCTTGGGAGTTTAACGGTGGGGCTACTAAGTAGCCCCTAGTACATCTGCGTACATCCGTATAGGGGCGCATATGTACATGACCGGGAAACGATCCTTCGTTAATGCGGAGGAATCCTATAGATTCTGATGAGTCTTCGAGTGGTTGACCAGTCTCTCGCTGTATCATGACAGTCAGTTTTCGGCTTTCTCTACTGAGGTGCTCATCCGAAATAACCAGGGCACAATCACAGTAGTTCTCCTTTGGCCACCTTAGCCGATAGAACGGAACGTAAGGCAGCAAACCCAGGAGCCGGGAAAACCCAACATTTGACCAAAGACATGATTCGGAGCTGATGCATATAAGGCCTAACTCGCGACGCCGAACACTCCCTAAGGTATTCAGACTTTATAACATATACTAGGCTGAGCAACACCCTTGATTATGAACCCTATATTTCCAGGTACGTGCATTGTTCTGTCGTGGCGAAATTCCTATGACGCCAGTATCCACTGTAGGTGTATTGAATACCCTCGGGAGGTCAAGCAACAATAGAAAGTAAAGAAGGTTTACACAGGGGCTTAATCTAAAGAGAAACCTTTGAGCGGGGCCCTGCTGCACGTATGCGCCTTTGTCTCTGTTGTGCCATATCCTGGAAGGGTGTCGCACGAATAGTTTCTATAAAAACAAAAAATCATGTAAAAGAGTAAGCGCGTGAAAAGTTGGTTATTCTCGTTGATTGTTAGAGATACGAGATATTTGCCTATTAATGAGGCAAGCCGAATTGTGGGCTTTATTACATGTTTGCAGCCCCTGGTATCATTTATGGGGATACATGTACAGCACCTAGCTCAGGGTTATCCACGCTATTGTGAAAAATGGTGGACTGGACTCGTCTAACCGTGTCCGTGGTCTTGACGACCGATCATGCTTCTGGTCTTCGGCGACTCCGCCGCTCCTCCGAATGCGGGCTACTACGGCGCTGCTCCACCTGCTGGCCAGCCTGCGGGCTCCTACGGCGCTGCTTCGGCCGCTGCGGGCATCTACGGTGCGGGCTACTACGGGGCTGCTTCGGCCGCTCCCTGGTGGGGGCCTTATCAGGGCGCCGGGACGCATCTGTTTCCCCAGGGCGCTCCCTCGTACGTGGGTGCTGGATCACATCTTCATGCACAGCCGCCGGTGTCACATCAGGGCACTGTGCCGCAGCTGCAATCTCATCTGCACTCGGACGTGGGCGCCGGAACACATCTGCATGTACACCAGGGCGCCGGAATGCCCTCGCAACAGCAGCCGCTGGCCTGCTCCTACAGCGCTGCACCGGCCACTGCGCAACAGCAGCCCTCTGGCCATGCTGCCCCGTTGGCCTACGCCTACCCGCCAACCTCGGCGCATGCGTCTTCTTACGGCGCGACCTACGGCGGTGCATCAACGGAGCTGGTGGCTTCGTCCATGGTGCCGCATGGTCCTTCGCCCCCGGGTTTTTATGCGCCGCCGCCGCCTGCGGATTATGGAGTATCTCCTGCACCATTCTACTTTGCGCATCTCATCCCGGTGAAGCTGACGACGGATAACTATCTATCATGGCGTGCTCAGGTTTTGCCGCTTCTCCGCAGCCGTTACTTGAAGGGGTTTGTTGATGGCACTCTGCCGTGCCCACCGCCATACCATCCGGGGCATCATGCGTGGGTGGCTCAGGATCAGGCTATCCTCTCCGCCATCCAGTCCTCTCTTACGGAGGGGGTCTCGTCACTGGTCATCTTCGCCGCTACGTCTCGGGACGCGTGGACGGCTCTTCATACCAGTTTTGCCTCGCAGTCCCTGGCACGTGCTCATGCCATTCGCACTGCGCTTGGAGAGGTGAAGCTTCAGGATCTCACCGTCACCGACTACTTCAATAAGGTGACGGGTATGGCTGACACACTTGCCTCCATTGGCAAGGCACTTGGTCCGGAGGAGTTCACTTCCTATGTGCTCAACAGACTGAGCGACGACTATGATAATTTGGTGGAGAATATCAATGATCGTGACACTCCCATCCAGTCACGTGAGTTGTACGCACGGCTCCTTGCTACGGAGCAGCGCATCCAAGCTCGCCGGTCTACGTCGAGTTTCCCTTCCGCCAACGCTGCAACGCGTGGGAAGGGCAAGCCCTCCAAGCCACCAACTGGTGGAAAGTCGCCGTCGCCTGCGCCTAATTCGCGGAACACCACTACCTCGACTGGAGGTCGAGTCCATGCCTGTTGCCCTTCATGTGGTGCTCAGATCCCCTGCCAGCTATGTGGGCTTGATAGTCACCTTGCATCCCGCTGTCATCGTCGCTTCAAGCAGGATTTCTTGGGGCTTGGGAACAATGGCTAGGGTAATGAGAAGCAGGCTGCCCTGGCAAGCCATGAGCAAGGGCACACTCCGTCTTACCCAGTTGATGCATCTTGGTACATGGATATGGGGGCTACCAATCATCTGACGAGTGAGATGGGTAAGCTCTCTACACAGGAGCCATACCGTGGACACGATCAGGTTCGCACCGCTAATGGGGAAGGTATGCACATCTCACATATTGGTCAGGCATCACTTCTTACACATCGATCCAAACAATTACGTCTTCTTAATGTCCTTCGTGTTCCCTCTGTTTCACGTAGTTTGCTTTCAGTTCCTAAACTTACTCATGATAATAATGTTCTTGCTGAATTTCATCCTTTTCAATTTTTTGTTAAGGATCGGGACACGAGGGACGTACTTCTTAGAGGTCGACTGCGCAATAATGGTCTTTATGCGCTTGATGTGCCACCAGCTCCTAGTGCTTTCAGTGGTGTTCGTGTGTCTCCATCACATTGGCATGCACGCCTTGGTCATCCTGCCACTCCCATCGTTCGCCATTTACTTCATTGTCATGAGCTTCCAGTCATGTCCAATAAACATGTTGATATAGTTTGTGATGCCTGTCAGCAAGGCAAGAGTCATCAGCTTCCTTTTTCTGAGTCGAGTCGTGTAGTCCATAAACCGCTTGAACTTGTATTTTCGGATGTATGGGGCCATGCCCAAACTTTTGTTAGTGGTCATAATTACTATGTCAGTTTTATTGATGCTTACAGTCGGTTCACTTGGTTTTATCTTCTTAAACGCAAATCTGATGTGTTTAATGTTTTCTTGCAATTCCAAGCACATGTTGAGCGTCTGCTCAATCACAAAATCATTCATGTGCAATCAGATTGGGGGGGGGGGTGAATATCACAACCTCAATGCATTTTTTAATAAGCTTGGAATCACACATCGTGTGTCTTGTCCTCATACACATCAGCAAAACGGTGTAGCTGAGCGTAAGCATCGTCATATAGTTGAGACTGGTTTTGCTTTGCTTGCCCATGCCTCCGTTCCTTTCCGGTTTTGGAGTGATGCGTTTTCCACCGCATGCTTTCTTATTAATAGACTCCCTACACGACTCCGTCAGATGAAAACACCACTTGAACTCTTGTTGAATGAAACTCCTGACTATACTTTTCTCAAGGTTTTTGGGTGTGCGTGTTGGCCTCATCTTCGTCCATATAACCAACGCAAGTTGGAGTTTCGGTCTAAACAGTGTGTATTTCTTGGTTATAGTTCTCTTCATAAAGGGTACAAATGTCTTCATGTTCCCTCTAATCGCGTCTACATCTCTCGTGATGTGGTGTTTGATCAGAATGTTTTTCCTTTTTCCGCACTTCCCGTCACCTCCACCACTCCCACTGCACCTGAGAACTCTACTTCACCTTTGCCTGTTCAATTTGTTGATGCTGCATATACTCCCTCGTTGCTAGCTAACCACGGTGCAGGTATTGGGCGAGGAGCGCGCCTTGAGCTCCAGGATGATTCGTCGCCTCTGGTCACTAGGGGGCGCGATGGTGGGTGTACAGAGGCAATTCCTCCTGTGCATGGTGCATGCACCACCCCTTCGCCTCCCCCTGGTCCCTCGTCAGCTGGACCGCTGCTGGCGTCGACCCAGCCAGCTATCGCTGCTGGCTCCCGCACTGGCTTGGCGCCCGAGCCGGCTGAGTCAGCTCCGTGCGGCTCCCGCACTGGCTTGGCGCCCGAGCCGGCTGAGTCAGCTCGTGCTGCTTCGGTCCTTGGCGGGTCGCCTCCACCAGGCCGCGCGCCTGGCCCGGTGTCGCCTCGCTCGCCTAGTTCGGCCACGACTGCTGCATCGCCGATACATGTGGCCTCCGAGATCGCTGCTTCGTCTGCATCATCACCATCCTCTTCGACACCACCTCCAACACCACCTCCGCCGCCACCTCCGCCACCTACCGCTCCTCTGCGTGCCCGCACGCGTAGCCAGAGCGGTATCTTTCGCCCGAAAGAGCGCACCGATGGCACGGTTGCCTGGATTGCGGCGTGTGTGGCGCAGACGGTTGCTGACCCCACTGCTGAGCCTCGACACTTTCAAGCGGCTCTTCGGATTCCTCACTGGCGTTCTGCCATGGAGCAGGAGTTTCAGGCTCTTAAGAGGAATGATACTTGGCGCCTTGTTCCTCCTATGTCTGGTGTTATCATTATTGACTCCAAGTGGGTATTCAAGGTCAAGAAGCACGCGGATGGGTCTATTGAGCGCTACAAGGCACGACTTGTGGCGAAAGGTTTCAAGCAAAGGTACGGTCTTGATTATGAGGATACATTTAGTCCAGTTGTCAAACCTACCACTATTCGCCTGCTTCTGTCCTTGGCTGTTACCAAAGGGTGGTCTCTGCGTCAGCTTGATGTTCAGAACGCTTTCCTTCATGGGGTCTTGGAGGAAGAGGTATACATGCGGCAACCCCCAGGTTTTGTTGATCCTGCTCATCCACATCATCTGTGTCGTCTTGTCAAGGCACTCTATGGACTTAAACAGGCTCCACGTGCATGGCACGCCAGACTTGTATCGGTTCTCAGACATCTTGGCTTTGTTCCATCCACTGCTGACACATCTTTGTTTCTTCTACACCGTCCTGAGGTTAATATGTATCTGCTGGTCTATGTTGATGACATTATTCTTATCAGCTCCTCAGTGGTTGCCGCTGATCATCTGTTGTCTGCTCTGGGTGGTCATTTTGCTGTCAAGGATCTGGGTGCTCTCCATTACTTTCTTGGTCTGGAGGTTTCCCGGACCCCTGCTGGTCTGACTCTTACTCAGCATTAGTATTCCTTGGACCTGCTGCGGCGTGCTGGTATGTTGCATTGCAAGCATGCTATCACCCCTATGTCTGCGACGGATCGGTTATCGGCCTTGGATGGTGCCTTGCTTTCTTCAGATGATTATACAGAGTACCGCAGTATTGTTGGTGGTTTGCAGTATTTGACTATCAGACGGCCGGATATCTCTTATGCGGTTAACCGTGTGTGTCAGTATCTTCATGCTCCTCGGACTTCACACTGGTCAGCTGTGAAGCGTATACTGCGTTATATCTCTCATACTGTCTCCTATGGATTGCATCTTCGGCCTACCTCCTCGAGTATCCTCTCTGCGTTCTCTGATGCAGATTGGGCTGGGAGCCTGGATGACCGGCGATCAACGGGGGGCTATGCTGTCTTCTTTGGTCTCAACTTGATCGCCTGGAGTGCGCGCAAGCAGGCCACAGTATCTCGGAGTAGCACTGATGCAGAGTACAAGGCGGTTGCCAATGCCACGGCTGAGCTCATTTGGGTACAGTCTCTATTACGAGAGTTGGGAGTCTCTCAAGGGCAACCACCGGTTCTTTGGTGTGATAATGTTGGTGCGACATACCTTTCATCTAATCCAGTTTTTCATGCTCGTACCAAGCACATCGAAGTTGACTATCATTTTGTGAGGGAACGTGTTGCACAGAAGCTTCTTCATATCAAGTTCATCTCCTCCAAAGATCAACTTGCTGACATCTTCACGAAGCCACTTCCACAACCTCAGTTTGAAAGTTGTAGGTGCAATCTTAACTTGCTTTGTACTTCAGGCCATAATTAAGATTGAGGGAGGGTGTTAGACAATGTTTATACGTAGCTTTTGTGTATACCACATATCTTGTATTTGTACCTTATGTGCCTCTATATATATGAGATAGCCACACCCGTATTGGGTGTAGTGCAGTTTCCCTAAACATAACGTTTCATAATTCTACCAGATGCTATTCTTGCAGGCAGCTTCCTCAGAATTCTCATACTCGACGAGAGGATATCCCGATATGATGTGGTTAAGAATGTAAATAAATTTTCTCTCTTTGATTGAAACTATGGATGGTGAACTTTTTTTGCAGCGGCTTTCCAGGCCAAAATAATAAAACATGTTCACAGATTAACCTGCCTATGCTGAATGCTTTTGAAGAAATTCATACAGAATCCTTTCTCAGTGTTCTTGGTGCTTGCTTGACCAAGTAAATAAATAGAACCATATGCAACAGTAAAGAAAAGAAGCTATTGTCAATGTAAAGATCAAGTGATTTTAGTCTTAGTCTATCTAGGTTCAAGTTGTTTCATCGATCCAATCCAGAGTTTGGGTTTTTATCGGCGGCATGCTCAGTAAAAAGTTTTTCTATCTGACAGACAAAGACCAACTGAATAAGCATGGATGGACGCACAAAGATGAGTGAGAACTGGTCCAAATTGTATTAGTTCAGATTCAGACTAATCTTGAGGTGGCATGTGTTGCTTCTCAAGCCAGCTGGACCCAAAAGTTGGGGCTTTCAAACACTTTCAGATTTCGTGGTTCCTCAAAACACACTAACTTCGGAGTACTCTAAAGTCTAAACTCAGTAAAATAGAAGTACGCAGAATAGTTATTTGCTTAATATGAGTTTTTTAAGCCTGCTTAATACTACAAAATTTGACATATATATAACAAGCAAAACACTGTCAATGCCACATAACTCGCAAAACAATCAAACTACACCTACAGATTTGGTACCTCTATGGTAGGAACTTGGAGGTAAAATATCTAGTTATATGCCAGCTTGGCCATGCTCTGCCAAGAGTTATTGCAGCAGTATGAACCTCTCGAACAGTAGTACTAGAGCACCCAGCCAGCATATAAACATCTAAATTTATATACTGACCATTTATGGCGGTTCTAATAACAACATCAAAATCAAGGAGAGATAGGTCAGACTACACAAATAGGTTCCATATATTCTTAGAAAAGAACAAGTGATAAAATGTATAGCTGGGGCTGACCCAAATTCCTAGTTGCAGAAAACTTTGCATGTTTTTTTTTTTGGAAAGGAGGCTTGCCCCGGCCTCTGCATCTAAGTGATGCATGCATGCAGCCATCTTATTAAAAGTCTCGAAAAGAGCACAAAATTTGGCATGTAGGCACTAATTAAATACACATTACATCATAGACCACTAGCTCTAGACATGCCCTCATCATCTGCTCATGAGTTTTATACCTCTTGTGCGAGATGAATTTAGATATGTTCGATCAAATTAAGCTTGCGAGGGCAAACTGTAGAATGTAGAGTTTTTTAAGATGGGCACGTAACTGTGGCCGCAAGAAATTAGATGTTTAGTGCAAGAACAATCCATTCACCCACAACGCATGGGGAATTTATGTAGCTTACTGACAAAAGCTACCAACAGTATGAGAAAACAAGCACCATTGCAGCAAACCAGCTGCCAGATACTGCATATTCATCACAAGACCCTGTCGCCTCCAACTGATTCCTCTTGATGACTGTGGCATCCTGCCCTTAGTCATATTCAATCCTACGTCGTCAATGAGCCGCATCACAAGGGATCACCCTTTCTGCAAACGTAGATTTGTTGGCGTGATTCCAAAAGGGGAAGACACGATACTATACTGCCAATAAGGTATAACATTCGATTGTAGTACATAGCAGTGAAAGTTTGCTCTAGCAGATATACTATCACAAAATGAAACATCAAATATAACTTTCAGTCTAATTAACCATTCAATTATTTTGTTTGTTTGCCTAACTAATACGTACTATATTATTACTTAAGAGTAAATAACAAAAGAAAGGACATATAGATATACCTTGTGGATTGTGGAAACTCATGTACGGAATCAATCTAAGGATTTTTTCTCTCTTCCATAGCTTCTTCCACTGTAGCGACTTAAGATCAATCTCATAGATACCAAGGTCTGTGGTCACGAAAACAATATCCCTGCCCTCCACAGATCCAAACAGTCTAAGTCTTTTATCAGGATTTTGGATGGGAAGAAGGTTGTTGAGATTGATGACTCTACGCTTTGTCCATGAAGCAAGTCCATCAAAACCCATCTTCCTTGACCATAGGTAGAGGGTTAACCTATTCACTTGTGCAAAACCTAAACTGTCATCCTTCATAGCCATGAGGATAATGGCATCGTCACTGACAGCCCATGCCCGTGGCGCATCAATCCGCGATAAGCAATTAGAGCCCACGTCGTATTTGAGAATTCCTATTCTGAGATCAGCAATATTATGTATAAAGTAAAGTGCGTCTTGGATGAGGACAGGGGGCACTCGCACCATGAATGAACCAATGCCAAGATCAAAACTAGGGCACTGCTCGCTCCACTCACCAGTCTCCGGCGAGGACACCCGCACGTGTATAATACAATTATCGTCACCATCCGTGCTCATGCCGAAGAAAACAACCCGGAAGGGGCCTTGATGGCATCCGCGGTGGTCACATCCTGCCACGGCACAGAGCACGGCGGCTCCACCGGGCTCGGCGTTCAATGGCATATTGCATCCTTTGGGCGCTTCCAGCTTGGTCCGGCAGCCTGTCATGGGGTCCCCAAACGATGAGCGGCGCCATGGGTTTTCATAGTCCCCAAGGAGAACGCGACCATGGTGGCAGTCCAACACAGCCAACTCAGAGTCCCCCAGTCCGGCCAAGGGTCGTCCGGAATCTGTGGCGAATTTTGTGGTGGGGAAGAACTGTGGAACGAGGAGGTCCTCGGACCGTTGGCGGAGAATTGTGGCCAGGAATAAAGGAAGCCCAACATGGGGGGAGCTCCATGGAAGTCACGGTAGCGACGGCGGAAGCTAGGTCCGGTGAGGAGGCCCAGCAGGAGCTTGCAGGCGAGGGAGGCGCGCACGAGGTGCTCGGGCTCGTCCGGCGGGAGGCGGAAGAAGACCTCCTCAATGAGCTCGTCCGGCAGCGATAATACCGGCGGCGGCGGCATGGTGGATCGGTGGAGGTGAGGGTTTGGTGAGGGGAATGGGAAGTGGGAGTCTGGGACGGAGGAGATAGCAGTAGCACTAGGGTTGAAATTGGCAACCCGAGGTAATCAAGGAGGGCGGCAATCACGCGAGGCTGCCGTTTCTGCTGCGCATGGCCAGCCACGTGATTGCAATGGGACAAGGCCGGTGAGGTTGGAGAGAAAAAAAAAGAGAGAAGGAGTTGGGTTATGGGCCTGCCTGCGGAGAGAGATGTTGGGCTTCAAAATTAGGCTAAGCCCGGTTGGAATTGCTTTTCGAATAAAAAGCAAGAGCAAATGGTCCTTGAGAAACTGAAACTTTCCAGGTAATTCAAAATGAAAGTAGATAATCCAACAATACTTCGAAGGATAGGAAACCGACATATGTTGAAAATATCTTGTTTCTCTCCAACCTATTTTATAGAGCAATACATATGTCAATTTTCGTTCATAGTACCCTAAACTTAGTAAAATAGGAGTATGGATCCTAAGTAGTTATTTACTTATTCTAAAGTTTGACATATATGATAGTCATAGATGTAAGAAGCTGTTCCACGCAAAGATGAAGTCACGCAGGAGAAAGAATTTCGTCCCCTCGCTCAAGGTGGGAGACAGGGAAGTATCTGAACATGCAGAAAAGGAGAAGATCATTCATGAACATTTCATAGCAGCTCTGGGGCGGTGCCAGCAAAGGCAAAGGACGCCCAATTGGGACGAAATCAACTGAAGTCTGGGCGGCAATCATCGCTTCCCCAATGGAAAAAGTGCCGGCCCTGACGGTTTCACAGGACGGTTCTATAGCTCATGTTGGTCAATCAATCAAGATGACATCATGTCGGTCTTCCACAAGTTCTATCAACTGGCTTGGGAAAATTTCACTGAGATCAACACCGCGCTAATTGCACTCTTGCCAAAGAAGGATGGGGCCATCGAGATCAGTCACTTCAGGCCCATTAGTCTGATCCACTCAGTTGCCAAGCTGATCTCCAAAGTGCTATCGATCAGGCTAGCTTTGGCCCTGGGGGACTAATTTCACCGGCGCGGACCGTATTTCACAAGGGGAAATGCACCCACGACAGTTATCAGTACGTGCAAAGCTGTGTGAGAATTCTGCACGGAGAGAAGAAGCGGGCGCTGCTCTTCAAACAAGATATTGCAAAGGCTTTTGATTCGATATCCTGTGAGTACATGTTTGAACTAATGCAGTGGATGGGGCGTCCCCGCGCAGTTGAGGGACTGGATTGCACTGTTGCTCTCTCCGCTTCCTCCTCCTGCATGTTGATGGGACGCAGGGCCCAAGCTTCCTTCACGGCCATGGGTTTCGGCAGCACGACCCTCTCTCCCCTTTATTGTTTATCAAGGCCATCAACCTGATTTACCAAGTGCTGGAGGCTGCCACCGGCCGTTGGATGATTGCTCCCCTGCCTGGCCGTGGCATGAGCATGAGAATCTGTTTATATGCGCACAGTGCAGTGATTTGTGCCAATCCAGCTAAGGAGGAGGTTGATACGCCTCAAATCATTTGGTGAGGCCACAGGGCTCAAAATTAATCAGGAGAAATCATCAGTGCTCCTGATAAACTGTGCGGGCTTGTTATTGTCGGATGTGCTACAGGAGATCAGAGGTCAGATTGTTGATTTCCCGCAAACATACATGGGATTACTGATCATGTTGAGGAAACTACGCATGGTGCATCTCTAGTTCATCATTGACAGAGTAAGATTGCGGCTCGCCAGACGAAAGAGCAAGATAATGACCATGGCCGGCCATAGAGTTCTCGTGCGGGTTGTCCTCACTGCTTTGTCCACTTTTTGTCTTAGGGTACTCAAGGTGCCAAAGAAAATTTCAAAAGAACTGTACAAGGCGCGTAGGAGGTTACTCTGGGCGCAGGACGATGAACTGTCAAGAGGCAAATGCAAGATCGTCTGGAGCAGAATGTGCTCGCCGATCACCAATGGAGGGCTCGACATCCTGGATTTACAGTGCTTCAGCACAGCGCTTCGGCACAGTGCTTCAGAGGTTACTCTGTGGCTCGTTTGGCACCAGCCGATGAGACCATGGATGGAATTTCCCGCACCATGTGATCAGCGGGATCAGGAGCTATTTGCAAAGGCCACGACAATAGAGATCGGCAACGGCAGATCCAAAAGTTTCTAGTGAAGCATGTGGCTGGGATCGGCACCGCTATGCAGTGCATTCCCATGAAGGAAATATGCCCTAGAGGCAATAATAAAGTTGTTATTTTATATTTCCTTATATAGTGATAAATATTTATTATTCATGCTAGAATTGTATTAACCGGAAACTTGATACATGTGTGAATACATAGACAAAACAACGTGTCCCTAGTATGCCTCTACTTGACTAGCTCGTTAATCAAAGATGGTTAAGTTTCCTAGCCATGGAAATATGCTGTCATGTGATGAACGTGATCACATAATTAGGAGAATGATGTGATGGACAAGACCCATCCGTTAGCAAAGTATAATGATCGTTCAGTTTTATTGGTACTGCTTTCTTCGTGTCAAATACATATTCCTCCGACTATGAGATTATGCAACTCCCGGACACCGGAGAAATGCCTTATGTTCTATCAAACATCACAACATAACTGGGTGATTGTAAAGATGCTCTACGGGTATCTCTGAAGGTGTTTGTTCGGTTGGCATAGATCGAGATTAGGATTTGTCACCCCGAGTATCGGAGAGGTATCTCTGGGCCCTCTCGGTAATGCACATCATATGAAGCCTTGCAAGCAATGTGACTAATGAGTTAGTTACGGGATGATGCATTATGAAATGAGTAAATAGACTTGTCGGTAACGAGATTGAACTAGCTATGAAGATACCGACGATCGAATCTCGGGCAAGTAACATACCGATGACAAAGGGAATATCGTATGTTGACATAGCAGTTTGACCAATAAAAATCTTCGTAGAATATGTGGGAACCAATATGAGCATCCAGGTTCCGCTATTATTGACTGGAGAGGTGTCTCGATCATGTCTACATAGTTCTCAAACCCGTAGGGTCCGCACGCTTAACGTTCGATGACGATATGTATTATATGAGTTATGTGTTTTGGTGACCGAAAGTTGTTCGGAGTCCCGGATGAGATCACGGACATGATGAGGATTATCAAATGGTCGATAGGTATATTGGAAGGTAGTATTCGGACACCGAAAGTGTTCCGGAATGTATCAGGTACATATCAAAGTACCGGAGGGGTTACCGGAACCCCCCGGGGAAAGATATGGGCCATATGGTCCATAGGAGGGAGGCACACCTGCCCACAAATGGGTGGCGCGCCCCCCACCAGGGAGGAGTCCGAATTGGTCAAGGGGAGGGGGCGGCACCCCCCTTTCTTTCTCCTTCTCCCTCTCCTCCCTCCTTTCCCCCTCTGGTAAAAGGAAGGGGTGATACGTCTCCGTGGTATCTATAATTTTTGATTGTTCCATGCCAATATTACTCAACTTTCATATACTTTTGGAAACTTTTTATACTATTTTTAGGACTAACATATTTATCCAGTGCCTAGTGCCAGTTCCTGTCTGTTGCATGTTTTATGTTTCGCAGAGAACCCGTATCAAACAGAGTCCAAGCGGAATAGAAACGGACGGAGAATATTTTTGGAATATTTATGATTTTTGGGAAGAAGAATCAACGAGAGACGATGCTCAAGGGGCCCACGCGGCAGGGGGCGCACACCGGGGGGTGGGCGCGCCCTGACCCTCATGGAAACTCTGTAAGGTGGTTGCTGCTCTTCTTTTGCCGCAAGAAAGCTAATATCCAAAAAAAATCGTGTTGAAGGTTTCAATCCAATCGGTGTTGGAAATATGCCCGAGAGGCAATAATAAAATGATTATTATTATATTTCCTTGTTCATGATAATTGTCTGTTGTTCATGCTATAATTGTATTAACCGGAAACCGTGAAACATGTGTGAATACATAGACCACAACATGTCCCTAGTGACCCTCTAGTTGACTAGCTCGTTGATCAATAGATGGTCATGGTTTCCTGACTATGGACATTGGATGTCATTGATAACGATATCACATCATTAGGCGAATGATGTGATGGACAAGACCCAAGACTATGCATAGCACAAGATCGTGTAGTTCGTCTGCTAAAGCTTTTCTAATGTCAAATATCATTTCCTTAGACCGTGAGATTGTGTAACTCCCGGATACCGTAGGAGTGCTTTGGGTGTACCAAACGTCACAACGTAACTGGGTGGCTATAAAGGTGCACTACAGGTATCTCCGAAAGTGTCTGTTGGGTTGGCATGAATCGAGACTGGGATTTGTCACTCCGTATGACGGAGAGGTATCTCTGGGCCCACTCGGTAATGCATCATCATAATGAGCTCAATGTGACTAATGAGTTAGCCATGGGATCATGCATTACGGAACGAGTAAAGTGACTTGCCGGTAATGAGATTGAACGAGGTATTGGGATACCAACGATCGAATCTCGGGCAAGTAACGTACCGATTGACAAAGGGAATTGTATACGGGATTGATTGAATCCCCGACATCGTGGTTCATCCGATGAGATCATCGTGGAACATGTGGGAGCCAACACGGGTATCCAGATCCCGCTGTTGGTTATTGGCCAGAGAGCTGTCTCAGTCATGTCTGCATGATTCCCGGACCCGTAGGGTCTACACACTTAAGGTCCGGTGACGCTAGAGTTGTTATGGGAATTGTATGTGGTTACCGAAAGTTGTTTGGAGTCTCGTATGAGATCTCGGACGTCACGAGGAGTTCCGAAATGTTGTGGAGGTAAAGATTTATATATGGGAAGTCCTATTTTGGCCAACGGAAAATGTTCGGGATTTTTCGATATTGTACCAGGAAGTTTCTAGAAGGTTCCGGAGTGGGGCCCACCTGCAAGGGGGGACCCACATGAACGTGGGTAGTGGGGGCAAGGCCCCACACCCCTGGTCAAGGCACACCAAGATCACCCCTTAGAAGGAATAAGATCATATCTCGAAGGGATAAGATCAAGATCCCTAAAAAGGGGGGATAACAATCGGTGGGGAAAGGAAAGGATGGGATTTCTTTCCTCCCACCTTTGCCAATGCCCCAATGGACTTGGAGGGAAAGAAATCAGCCCCCTCCACCCCTATATATAGTGGGGAGGCGCATGGGAGCTGCACCCTTGTCCCTGGCGCAGCCTCTCCCTCCCCAACACCTCCTCCTCCTCCGTAGAGCTTGGCGAAGCCCTGCAGAAATACCACAAGCTCCACCACCATGTCGTCATGCTGCCGGAGCTCTCCCTCAACTTCTCCTCTTCCCTTGCTGGATCAAGAAGGAGGAGACGTCACCGGGCTGTACGTGTGTTGAACGTGGAGGCGCCGTCCGTTCGGCGGTAGATCGGATCTTCCGCGATTTGAATCGCCGCGAGTACGACTCCATCATCCGCGTTCTAGTAATGCTTCCGCTTAGCGATCTTTAAGGGTATGAAGATGCACTCCCTCTCTCTCTCTCTTGTTGCTAGAATCTCCATAGATCGATCTTGGTGACGCGTAGAAAATTTTGAATTTCTCCTACGTTCCCCAATAGTGGCATCATGAGCTAGGTCTATTGCGTAGATTCTATGCACGAGTAGAACACAAGTTGTTGTGGGCGTTGATTTTTTTAATATTCTTACCATTACTAGTCCTATCTTGTTTCGATGATATTGAGGGATGAAGCGGATCGGACCGACCTTACACATACACTTACGCGAGACAGGTTCCATCGACTGACATGCACTTGTTGCATAAGGTGGCTAGCGGGTGCCAGTCTCTCCCACTTTAGTCGGATCGGATTCGATGAAAAGGGTCCTTATGAAGGGTAAATAGCAATTGGCATATCACGTTATGGTTTTGGCGTAGGTAAGAAACGTTCTTGCTAGAAACCTATAGCAGCCACGTAAAAACTTGCAACAACAATTAGAGGACGTCTAACTTGTTTTTGCAGCATATGCCGCGTGATGTGATATGGCCAAAAAGGATGTGATGAATGAAATATATGTGATGTATGAGATTGATCATGTTCTTGTAATAGGAATCACGACTTGCATGTCGATGAGCATGACAACCGGCAGGAGCCATAGGAGTTGTCTTAATTTATTGTATGACCTGCGTGTCATTGAATAACGCCATGTAATTACTTTACTTTATTGCTAAACCGTTAGCGATAGTAGTAGAAGTAATAGTTGGCGAGACAACTTCATGGAGACACGATGATGGAGATCATGGTGTCATGCCGGTGACGATGATGATCATGGCGCCCCGAAGATGGAGATCAAAAGGATCAAAATGATATTGGCCATATCATGTCACTATTTGATTGCATGAGATGTTTATCATGTGTTTACATCTTATTTGCTTAGAACGGCGGTAGCATAAATAAGATGATCCCTCACTAAAATTTCAAGAAAGTGTTCCCCTAACTGTGCACCGTTGCGAAAGTTCGTTGTTTCGAAGCACCACGTGATGATTGGGTGTGATAGATTCTAACGTTCACATACAATGGGTGTAAGCCAGATTTACACATGCAAAACACTTAGGTTGACTTGACGAGCCTAGCATGTACAGACATGACCTCGGAACACAAGAGACCGAAAGGTCGAACATGAGTCATATAGTAGATACGATCAACATGAAGATGTTCACCGATGATGACTAGTCCGTCTCACGTGATGATCGGACACGGCCTAGTTGACTCGGATCATGTATCACTTAGATGACTAGAGGGATGTCTATCTGAGTGGGAGTTCATTAAATAATTTGATTAGATGAACTTAATTATCATGAACATAGTCAAAAGGTCTTTGCAAATTATGTCGTTGCATACGCTTTAGTTCTACTGTTTAGATATGTTCCTAGAGAAAATATAGTTGAAAGTTGATAGTAGCAATTATGCGGACTGGGTCCGTAAACTGAGGATTGTCCTCATTGCTGCGCAGAAGGCTTATGTCCTTAATGCACCGCTCGTTGTGCTGAACCTCGAACGTCGTGTGTGGATGTTGCGAACATCTGACATATACGTTTTGATGACTACGTGATAGTTCAATAATGTTAAACGGTTTAGAATTGAGGCACCGAAGACGTTTTTGAAACGTTGCGGAACATATCAGATGTTCCGAGAGCTAAAATTGGGATTTCAGGCTTGTGCCCACGTCAAGAGTTATAAGACCTCTGACGAGTTTCTTAGCCTACAAACCAAGGGAGAAAAGCTCAATCGTTGAGCTTGTACTCCGATTGTCTGGGTACAACAATCACTTGAATCGAGTGGGAGTTAATCTTCCATATGAGATAGTGATGTTTCTCCAAAGTCATTGACACCAAGCTACTAGAGCTTCGTGATGAACTATAACATATCAGGGATAGATATGATGATCCTTGAAATATTCGCGGTGTTTGACACATGAAAGTAGAAATCAAGAAGGAGCATCCATTGTTGATGGTTAGTGAAACCACTAGTTTCAAGAAGGGCAAGGGCAAGAAGGGATACTTCATGAAACGGCAAAACAGTTGCTGCTCTAGTGAAGAAACCCAAGGTTGAACCCAAACCCGAGACTAAGTGCTTCCGTAATGAGGGGAACGGTCACTGAAGCAGAACTACCCTAGATACTTGGTAGATGAGAAGGCTCGCAAGGTCGACAGAAGTATATTGGATATACATTATATTAATGTGTACTTTACTAGTACTCCTAGTAGCCCATGGTAATAGATACCGGTTCAGTTGCTAAGTGTTAGTAACTTGAAATAAAAGGCTACGGAATAAACGGAGACTAGCTAAAGGCGAGGTGACGATATGTGTTGGAAGTATTTCCAAGGTTGATGTGATCAAACATCGCACGCTCCCTCTACCATCGGGATCGGTGTTAAAACTAAATAATTGTTATTTAGTGTTATTTAAAATTTTCTACGCGTAGTGGAGCTTGGCGAAGCCCTGCAGAAATACCACAAGCTCCACCACCATGTCGTTGTGCTGCCAGAGCTCTCCCTCAACTTCTCCTCTTCCCTTGCTGGATCAATAAGGAGGAGACGTCACCGGGCTGTACGTGTGTTGAACGCGGAGGCGCCGTCCGTTCGACGCTACATCGGATCTTCCGCGATTTGAATCGCCGCGAGTACGACTCCATCATCCGCGTTCTAGTAATGCTTCCGCTTAGCGATCTTCAAGGGTATGAAGATGCACTCCCTCTCTCTCTCTCTCTCTCTCTCTCTCTCTCTCTCTCTCTCTCTTGTTTCTAGAATCTCCATAGATCGATCTTGGTGATGCGTAGAAAATTTTGAATTTCTGCTACATTCCACGCCATGGTGAAAAGGCAGAATCAGGAAATGCAGAAACAGGGAGACAGATCCAATCTCGGGGGGGGGGGGGCCTCTCGCCCCTCCCCATGCCACGGAGACCATGGACCAGAGGGGAAACCCTTCTCCCATCTAGGGAGAAGGTCAAGGAAGAAGAAGAAAGGGGGCTCTCTCCCCCTCTCTCCCGGTGGCGCCGGAACACCGTCGGGTCCATCATCATCACCGCGATCTACACCAACACCTCCGTCATCTTCACAAACATCTCCATCACCTTCCCCCATCTATATTCAGCGGCCCACTCTCCCACAACCCGCTGTACCCTCTACTTGAACATGGCGCTTTATGCTTCATATTATTATCCAATGATGTGTTGCCATCCTATGATGTATGAGTAGATTTTTCGTTGTCCTATCGATAATTGATGAATTGCTATGATTGGTTTAATTTTTTTGTGCTTATGTTGCTGTCCTTTGGTGCCCATCATATGAGCGCGCGCGTGGATCACACCATAGGGTTAGTTGTATGTTTATAGGACTATGTATTGGAGGGCAAGAGTGACCGAAGTTTCAACCTAGCATAGAAATTGATGCATACGAGATTGAAGGGGGACCAATATATCTTAATGCTATGGTTGGGTTTTATCTTAACGAACGTTATTAGTTGTGGATGCTTGCTAATAGTTCCAATCATAAGTTCATAGAATTCCAAGTCAGGGATGACATGCTAGCAGTGACCTCTCCCACATAAACTTGCTATCGGTCTAGTAAAGTAGTCAATTGCTTAGGGACAATTCTGCAACTCCTACCACCACTTTTCCACACTCACTATACTAACTTAATTGCTTATTTATCTAAACAGCCCCTAGTTTATATTTACGTGCTCTTTATATTCTTACAAACCTATCCAACAACACCTACAAAGTACTTCTAGTTTCATACTTGTTTTAGGTAAAGCGTACGTTAAGCGTGCGTAGAGTTGTATCGATGGTCGATAGAACTTGAGGGAATATTTGTTCTACCTTTAGCTCCTTGTTGGATTCGAGACTCTTACTTATCGAAAGAGGCTACAATTGATCCCCTATACTTGTTGGTTATCAAGACCTTTTTCTAGTGCCGTTGCCGGGGAGTCATAGCGTGGGGTGAATATTTGAAGGAAATATGCCCTAGAGGCAATAATAAAGTTATTATTTATTTCCTTATATCATGATAAATGTTTATTATTCATGCTAGAATTGTATTAACCGGAAACATAATACATGTGTGAATACGTAGACAAACAGAGTGTCACTAGTATACCTCTACTTTACTAGCTCGTTAAATCAAAGATGGTTATGTTTCCTAACCATAGACATGAGTTGTCATTTGATTAACGGGATCACATCATTAGGAGAATGATGTGATTGACTTGACCCATTCCGTTAGCTTAGCACTTGATCGCTTAGTATGTTGCTTATGCTTTCTTCATGACTTATACAAAGTTCCTGCAACTATGAGATTATGCAACTCCGTTTACGGAGGAACACTTTGTGTGCTACCAAACGTCACAACGTAACTGGGTGATTATAAAGGTACTCTCTGGTGTCTCCAAAAGTATATATTGAGTTGGCATGAATCGAGATTAGGTTTTGTCACTCCAATTGTCGGAGAGGTATCTACGGGCCTTCTCGGTAATACACATCACATAAGCCTTGCAAGCATTGCAACTAATGAGTTAGTTGTGAGATGATGTATTACGGAACGAGTAAAGAGACTTACCGTAGCGATATTGAACTAGGTATTGGATACCGACGATCGAATCTCGGGTAAGTAACATACCGATGACAAAGGGAACAACGATGACGTTATGCGGTTTGACCGATAAAGATCTTCGTAGAATATGTAGGAACCAATATGGGCATCCAGGTTCCGCGATTGGTTATTGACCGAGAATGGTTCTAGGTCATGTCTACATAGTTCTCGAACCCGTAGGGTCCGCACGCTTAACGTTTGGATGACAGTTCATTATGAGTTTATAAGTATTGATGTACCAAGGTTGTTCGAGTCCCGGATGTGATCACGGACATGACAAGGAGTCTCGAAATGGTCGAGACATAAAGATTGATATATTGGAAGCCTATGTTTGGACTTGGAAAGGTTCCGGATGAAAACAGGAAGTTACGGAACACCGGAGGTTACGGAACCCCGGGGTCAATGGGCCTTGATGGGCCATAGGGAGAAGAGGAAAGGGCCGGCCAGGGCAGGCCACGCGCCCCCCTCCCCCCTCTAGTCCGAATAGGACAAGGAGAGGGGGGGCGGCGCCCCCTTCCCTCTTCCCCCTCCCCAATCCTAATCCAACTAGGAAAGGGGGGAGTCCTACTCCCGGTGGGAGTAGGACTCCTCCAGGCGCGCCTCCCCTAGGGCCGGCCGCACCCCTTGCTCCTTTATATCTGAGGCAGGGGCAGGGCACCCAATAACACACAAGTTGATCTACGGATCGTTCCTTAGCCGTGTGCGGTGCCCCTCCACCATATTCCACTTCGTCATATTGTCGCGGAGCTTAGGCGAAGCCCTGCGCCGGTGAAGTCATATCGTCAGCGGAGCTTAGGTGAAGCCCTGCGTCGGTGGAGCATCATCATCGTCACCACGCCGTCGTCTTGTGGAACTCATCCCCGACGCTTTGCTGGATCGGAGCCGGGGATCGCCATCGAGCTGAACGTGTGCTGAACTCGAAGGTGCCGTGCGTTCGGTACTTGGATCGGTCGGATCGTGAAGGCGTCGACTACATCAACCGCGTTGTTATAACGCTTCCGCTTACGGTCTCACGAGGGTGCGTGGACAGACACTCTCCCTCTCGTTGCTATGCCATCACCATGGTCTTGCGTGTGCGTAGGAAATTTTTGAAATTACTACGTTCCCCAACAAAGGCATCCGAGCCTGGTTTTATGCGTTGATGTCATATGCACGAGTAGAACACAAGTGAGTTGTGGGCGATATAAGTCATACTGCTTACCAGCATGTCATACTTTGGTTCAGCGGTATTGTGAGATGAACCGGCCCGGACCGACATTACGCGTACGCTTACGCGAGACTGGTTTCACCGCTTCGAGCACTTATTGCTTAAAGGTGACCGGCGGGTGTCTATCTCTCTCACTTTAGTTGAACCGAGTATGGCTACGCCCGGTCCTTGCGAAGGTTAAAACAGCACCAACTTGACAAACTATCGTTGTGGTTTTGATGCGTAGGTAAGAACGGTTCTTGCTCAGCCCGTAGCAGCCACGTAAAACTTGCAACAACAAAGTAGAGGACGTCTAACTTGTTTTTGCAGGGCATGTTGTGATGTGATATGGTCAAGACGTGATGCTATATTTTATTGTATGAGATGATCATGTTTTGTAACCGAAGTTATCGGCAATCGGCAGGAGCCATATGGTTGTCGCTTTATTGTATGAAATGCAAAGCCATGTAATTGCTTTACTTTATCACTAAGCAGTAGCGATAGTCGTAGAAGCAATAGTTGGCGAGACGACAACGATGCTAATGGCGAAGATCAAGGTGTCGCGCTGGTGACAATGGTGGTCATGA
Organism: Aegilops bicornis; assembly: GCA_021605145.1. NCBI lineage: Eukaryota > Viridiplantae > Streptophyta > Magnoliopsida > Poales > Poaceae > Aegilops > Aegilops bicornis. The sequence goes on from CM038673.1 coordinate 810,590,154, forward strand.
CGGTGCTTCGAGATGGAGATCACAAGCACAAGATGATGATGGCCATATCATATCACTTATATTGATTGCATGTGATGTTTATCCTTTATGCATCTTATCTTGCTTTGATTGACGGTAGCATTATAAGATGATCTCTCACTAAAATTATCAAGAAGTGTTCTCCCTGAGTATGCACCGTTGCTAAAAGTTCGTAGTACCCAGACACCACGTGATGATCGGGTGTGATAAGTTCTACGTCCATCTACAACGGGTGCAAGCTAGTTTTGCAAACGCAGAATACTCAGGTTAAACTTGACGAGCCTAGCATATGCAGATATGGCCTCGGAACACGGAGACCGAAAGGTCGAGCGTGAATCATATAGTAGATATGATCAACATAGTGATGTTCACCATTGAAAACTACTCCATCTCACGTGATGATCGGTTATGGTTTAGTTGATTTGGATCACGTAATCACTTAGATGACTAGAGAGATATCTGTCTAAGTGGGAGTTTTTAATATGATTAATTGAACTTAAATTTATCATGAACTTAGTACCGATAGTATTTTGCTTGTATATGTTGTTGTAGATAGATGGCTCGTGCTGTTGTTCCGTTGAATTTTAATGCGTTCCTTGAGAAAGCAAAGTTGAAAGATGATGGTAGCAATTACACGGACTGGGTCCGTAACTTGAGGATTATCCTCATTGCTGCACAGAAGAATTACGTCCTGGAAGCACCGGCTAGGTGCCGAACTCTTTGCAGAGCAACGCCGAAGTTGTGAACGTCTGGCGAGCAAAGTCGACGACTACTCTATAGTTCGATTGTGCCATACTTTACGGCTTAGAACCGGGTCTTCAACGACGTTTTGAACGTCATGGAGCATATGAGATGTTCCAAGAGTTGAAGTTAATATTTCAAGCAAATGCCCGGATTGAGAGATATGAAGTCTCCAATAAGTTCTATAGCTGCAAGATGGAGGAGAATAGTTACATCGGTGAGCACATACTTAAAATGTCCGGGTATAATAATCACTTAATTCAGCTGGGAGTTAATCTTCCGGATGATAGTGTCATTGACAGAATTCTCCAATCACTGCCACCAAGCTACAAGAGCTTCGTGATGAACTATAATATGCAAGGGATGACTAAGACAATTCCTGAGCTCTTCGCAATGCTAAAAGCATGGAGGTAGAAATCAAGAAAGAGCATCAAGTGTTGATGGTCAACAAGACCACTAGTTTCAAGAAAAAGGGCAAAGGGAAGAAGAAGGAAACTTCAAAAGAACAGCAAGAAAGTTGCTGCTCAAGAGAAGAAACCCAAGTCTGGACCTAAGCCTGGAAATCGAGTGTTTTTACCGCAAGCAGACTGGTCATCGAAGCGGAACTACCCCAAGTATTTGGCGGATAAGAAGGATGGCAAGGTGAACAAAGGTATATGTGATATACATGTTATTGATGTGTACCTTACTAGAGCTCATAGTAGCACCCAGGTATTTGATACTGGTTCTGTTGCTAATATTTGCAACTCGAAACAGGGACTACGGAATAGGCGAGCACTGGCAAAGGACGAGGTGACGATGTGCGTGGGAAACGGTTCCAAAGTCAATGTGATCGCGGTCGGCACGCTACCTCTATATCTACCTTCGGGATTAGTTTTAGACCTAAATAATTGTTATTTGGTGCCAGCATTGAGCATGAACATTATATCTGGATCTTGTTTGATGCGAGACAGTTATTCATTTAAATCAGAAAATAATGGTTGTTCTATTTATATGAGTAATATCTTTTATGGTCATGCACCCTTGAAGAATGGTCTATTCTTGTTGAATCTCGACAGTAGTGATACACATATTCATAATGTCGAAGCCAAAAGATGCAGAGTTGATAATGATAGTGCAACTTATTTGTGGCACTGCAGTTTAGGTCATATCGGTGTAAAACGCATGAAGAAACTCCATACAGATGGACTTTTGGAATCACTTGATTATGAATCACTTGGTACTTGCGAACCGTGCCTCATGGGCAAGATGACTAAAACACCGTTCTCCGGTTGTATGGAGAAAGCAACAGACTTATTGGAAATCATACATCCAGATGTATGCGGTCCGATGAATGTTGAAGCTCGTGGCGGATATCGTTATTTTCTCACCTTCACAGATGATTTAAGCAGATACGGGTATATCTACTTGATGAAGCATAAATCTGAAACATTTGAAAAGTTCAAAGAATTTCAGAGTGAAGTTGAAAATCATCGTAACAAGAAAATAAAGTTTCTACGATCTGATCGTGGAGGAGAATATTTGAGTTACGAGTTTGGGCTACATTTGAAGCAATGCGAATAGTTTCGCAACTCACGCCACCGGGAACACCACAGCGTAATGGTGTGTCCGAACGTCAGAATCGTACTTTACTAGATATGGTGCGATCTATGATGTCTATTTCCGATTTACCGCTATCGCTTTTGAGGTTATGCTTTAGAGACGGCCGCATTCACGTTAAATAGGACACCGTCAAAATCCGTTGAGACGACACCTTATGAACTATGGTTTAGCAAGAAACCAAAGTTGTCGCTTCTGAAAGTTTGGGGTTGCGATGCTTATGTGAAAAAACTTCAACCTGATAAGCTTGAACCCAAATCGGAAAAATGTGTCTTCATAGGATACCCAAAGGAGACAATTGGGTATACCTTCTATCACAGATCCGAAGGCAAGACATTCGTTGCTAAGAATGGATCCTTTGTAGAGAAGGAGTTTCTCTCGAAAGAAGTGAGTGGGAGGAAAGTGGAACTTGATGAGGTAATAGTACCAGCTCCCTTATTGGAAAGTAGTTCATCACAGAAATCAGTTTCTGTGACACCTACACCAGCTAGCGAGGAAGATAATGATAATGATCATGAAACTTCAGATCAAGTTGTCACTAAACTTTGTAGATCAACCAGAATAAAATCCGCACCAGAGTGGTACGGTAATCCTATTCTGGAAGTCATGCTACTAGATCATGGTGAACCTACGAACTATGAAGAAGCGATGGTGAGCCCAGATTCCACAAAATGGCTTGAAGCCATGAAATCTGAGATGGGATCCATGTATGAGAACAAAGTATGGACTTTGGTTGACTTGCCCGATGATCGGCAATCCATTGAGAATAAATGGATATTTAAGAAGAAGACTAGCTGATGGTAATATAAGCATCTATAAAGCTCAACTTGTTGCGAAAGGTTTTCGACAAGTTCAAGGGGTTGACTACGATGAGACTTTCTCACCCGTGGCGATGCTTAAGTCTGTCCGAATCATGTTAGCAATTGCTGCATTTTATGATTATGAAATTTGGCAAATGGATGTAAAACTGCATTCTTGAATGGATTTCTAGAAGAAGAGTTGTATATGATGCAACCAGAAGGTTTTGTTGATCCAAAAGGTGCTAACAAAGTGTGCAAGCTCCAAGCGATCAATTTATGGTGCAGTGCAAGCCTCTCGGAGTTGGAATAAACGCTTTGATAGTGTGATCAAAGCATATGGTTTTATCTGAGACTTTTGGAGAAGCCTGTATTTACAAGAAAGTGAGTGGGAGCTCAGTAGCATTTCTGATATTATATGTGGACGACATATTATTAATTGGAAATGATATAGAATTTCTGGATAGCATAAAAGGATACTTGAATAAAAGTTTTCAATGAAAGACCTCGGTGAAGCTGCTTACATATTGGGCATCAAGATCTATAGAGATAGATCAAGACGCTTAATTGGACTTTCACAAAGCACATACCTTGATAAAGTTTTGAAAAATTTCAAAATGGATCAGGCAAAGAAAGGTCTTTTACCTGTGTTATAAGGTGTGAAATTGAGTCAGACTCAATGCCCGACCACAGCAGAAGATAGAGAGAAAATAAAAAATGTTCCCTATGCTTCAGCCATAGGCTCTATCATGTATGCAATGCTGTGTACCAGACCTGACGTGTGCTTAGCAATAAGCTTGGCAGGAAGGTACCAAAGTAATCCAGGAGTGGATCACTGGACAACGGTCAAGAACATCCTGAAATACCTGAAAAGGACTAAGGATATGTTTCTCGTATATGGAGGTGACAAGAGCTAATCGTAAATGGTTACGTCTATGCAAGCTTTGACACTGATCTGGACGATTCTAAATCGCAAACCGGATACGTATTTTTATTAAACGGTGGAGCTGTCAGTTGGTGCAGTTCTAAACAAAGCGTCGTGGCGGGATCTACATGTGAAGCGGAGTACATAGCTGCTTCGAAGCAGCAAATGAAGGAGTCTGGATGAAAGAGTTCATTTCCGATCTAGGTGTCATACCTAGTGCATCGGGACCAATGAAGATCTTCTGTGACAATATTGGTGCAATTGCCTTGGCAAAGGAATCCAGATTTCACAAGAGGACCAAGCATATCAAGAGACGCTTCAATTCCATTCGGGACCAAGTCCAAGTGGGAGACATAGAGATTTGCAAGATACATACGGATCTGAATGTTGCAGACCCGTTGACTAAGCCTCTTCCACGAGCAAAACATGATCAGCACCAAGACTCCATGGGTGTTAGAATCATTACCTTTAATCTAGATTATTGACTCTAGTGCAAGTGGGAGACTGAAGGAAATATGCCCTAGAGGCAATAATAAAGTTATTATTTATTTCCTTATATCATGATAAATGTTTATTATTCATGCTAGAATTGTATTAACCGAAACATAATACATGTGTGAATACGTAGACAAGCAGTGTCACTAGTATACCTCTACTTTACTAGCTCGTTAAATCAAAGATGGTTATGTTTCCTAACCATAGACATGAGTTGTCATTTGATTAACGGGATCACATCATTAGGAGAATGATGTGATTGACTTGACCCATTCCGTTAGCTTAGCACTTGATCGTTTAGTATGTTGCTTATGCTTTCTTCATGACTTATACAAAGTTCCTGCAACTATGAGATTATGCAACTCCGTTTACGGAGGAACACTTTGTGTGCTACCAAACGTCACAACGTGAATCGGGTGATTATAAAGGTACTCTACAGGTGTCTCCAAAAGTATATGTTGAGTTGGCATGAATCGAGATTAGGTTTTGTCACTCCGATTGTCGGAGAGGTATCTCTGGGCCTTCTCGGTAATACACATCACATAAGCCTTGCAAGCATTGCAACTAATGAGTTAGTTGTGAGATGATGTATTACGGAACGAGTAAAGAGACATACCGATAACGATAATGAACTAGGTATTGGATACCGACGATCGAAACTCGGGTAAGTAACATACCGATGACAAAGGGAACAACGTATGTCGATATGCGGTTTGACCGATAAAGATCTTCGTAGAATATGTAGGAACCAATATGGGCATCCAGGTTCCGCTATTGGTTATTGACCGAGAATGGTTCTAGGTCATGTCTACATAGTTCTCGAACCCGAAGGGTCCTCACGCTTAACGTTTCGATGACGATTCATTATGTGTTTACAAGTATTGATGTACCGAAGGTTGTTCGAGTCCCGGATGTGATCACGGACATGACGAGGAGTCTCGAAATGGTCGAGACATAAAGATTGATATATTGGAAGCCTATGTTTGGACTTCGGAAAGGTTCCGGATGAAAATAGGAAGTTACCGGAACACCGGGAGGTTACCGGAACCCCCCGGGGGGTCAATGGGCCTTGATGGGCCGTAGGGAGAAGAGGAAAGGGCCGGCCAGGGCAGGCTGCGCGCCCCCTCCCCCTCTAGTCCGAATAGGACAAGGAGAGGGGGGGCGGCGCCCCCCTTCCCTCTTCCCCCTTCCCCAATCCTAATCCAACTAGGAAAGGTGGGGGGGGGGAGTCCTACTCCCGATGGGAGTAGGACTCCTCCAGGCGCGCCTCCCCGAGGGCCGGCCGCACTTCTTGCTCCTTTATATCTGAGGGCAGGGGCACCCCATAACACACAAGTTGATCTACGGATCGTTCCTTAGCCGTGTGCGGTGCCCCCTCCACCATATTCCACTTGGTCATATCGTCATGAGCTTAGGCGAAGCCCTGCGCCGGTGAAGTCATATCGTCGCGGAGCTTAGGCGAAGACCTGCGACGGTGGAGCATCATCATCGTCACCATGCCGTCGTCTTGTGGAACTCATCCCCGACGCTTTGCTGGATCGGAGCCCGGGATCGTCATCGAGCTGAGCGTGTCTGAACTCGGAGGTGCCGTGCGTTCGGTACTTGGATCGATCGGATCGTGAAGACGCGTCTGACTACATCAACCGCGTTGTTATAACGCTTCCGCTTACGGTCTACGAGGGTACGTGGACAGACACTCTCCCCTCTCGTTGCTATGCCATCACCATGGTCTTGCGTGTGCGTAGGAAATTTTTTGAAATTACTATGTTCCCCAACAATATTCTCGTGTGTGCTTGTTTCCTTTATCACTAAATAATTTTTATTTGCTGTTCTAAGTTGTTCTCTATCTTTAGTTATGGATATGGAACACGAAATACCAAAAAAATTAGGTGTATTTGCTACTCTTGGAGATGGGTAACCTCCTAAAATTCTCAATGCTGGTTATGTGAAAAACATTATGCACTACTTTAACAATCTTGAGAAAACCCCATTCAATTATGTAATGGGAGACACGTTGGATCAACGTGAATACTTTAGGGATTATCGCTTGACTCAAAAAGGGAAACTATTATGGGATCAATTTCATATGTTGCATTGGTATGCTCGGGTACTATACTTGAGATATGATTATACTTGTTGCTCTAGGATGAAGGCTCCACACTTCCCTTTGCATGCAAATTCAATGATCAAAAAACCTTGGCTTCTTATGCTAATGGTATATATGATTTCTATGATGTGGAACAAATAGAAGAATTCGTTGCTTTTATGGGTGCATATGAAATTGAATCTTTGTTTAAAGAGTGTGAAATTCTTGATGATGCTTTTTACAGACCTGAAAATTTTTCTATACTTAAATATTTCTATGAGAATTATGAATACAATTCCGATATTGATGCATTTATTGAGAAAGCCTCCGCTGTCCAAGAAGAGACTAACATTTTGCAGGAGTCTATGGAAGAAGAAATTGATGAAACTGTGAGCTCATTGGATGAGAAAGATGAGGAGGAGAGCGAAGAACAAAAGGAGGAAGAGCGGATTGATCATCCCTGCCCACCTTCGAATGAGAGTAACTCTTCAACTCATACATTGTTTAATTTCCCTTCGTGCTTACCGAAGGATGATTGCTATGATGATTGTCATGATCCCGTTGATTCTCTTGAAATACCCCTTTTTGATGATGCTTGCTATGCTTGTGGCCAAGATGCCAATATGAATTATGCTTATGGAGATGAACTTGCTATAGTTCCTTATGTTAAACATGAAATTGTTGCTATTGCACCGACGCATGATAGTCCTATTATCTTTTTGAATTCTCCGAACTACAATATATCGAAGAAGTTTGCTCTTATTAAGGATTATGCTGATGGGTTGCATTTTACCGTTGCACATGATGATTTTGATAGATATAATATGCATGTGCTTGCTGCTCCAACTTGCAATTATTATGAGAGAGGAATTATATCTCCACCTCTATATGTCTCCCATACGATGAAATTGCAAGAAACTGTTTATACTATGCATTGGCCTTTACTTGGTGTGCATGAATTGTTCTTTTATGACATGCCGATGCACAGGAAGAGAGTTAGACTTCGTTATTCCTTGATATATGTTACTTTGTGCTCACTACTAAATTACAAATCATTGTTAATTAAAATTGGCTGTGATATACCTTGGCATCCGGGTGGATCCATTACTTGAGCACTATATGCCTAGCTTAATGGCTTTAAAGAAAGCGCTGCCAAGGAGACAACCTGGAAGTTTTAGAGAGTCATTTATTTCTTTTGAGTGCTTTCATAAAGTTTAAAAACAAAAAAATAAAGAGGGGAACCCATAACTTTTCAAAAAGGAAAGTGAAAGTGAGAAAGACAAGCATTGTTGAAGTGGGGGAGCTCCTTGAACTTTGTTCATGCTCACGGAAACTTTGTGAATCTTAATTGCAGAAAATTTTCATCAAAAAATAATTATCCCCTTGTAAAATTTCATTATATTATAAAAATAATGTGTCAAGGTTTGCCTTTAGGATGTTTACAATGCTTGTTGGTTTGTGCGGTGCAGGACAGAAACTTTGGCTGTAGTGCATGATTTTACATTTTTTACTGGAACGTCAAATGATTCTGAAACTTTTTAGACTGTATTTATATAAATTTTTTTTATTTTTTATAATTGTGGCCGAATTTTTGGGATACCACAAGTATGGTGAATGTTCATATTACTACAGACTGCCCTGTTTAAGACAGATTCTGTTTTTGATGCATAGTTTGCTTGTTTTGATGAAACTATCAATTTCTATCAGTGGATTAAGCCATGGAAAAGTTATATTACAGTAGCTACAATGAAAAAACAAAATATGAATTGGTTTGCAACATTACCTAGAGTGGTGATTTGCTTTATTATACTAATGGATCTTACCGAGTTTTCTGTTGAAGTTTTGTGTGGATGAGGTGTTCGAAGATCGAGGATGTCTCGATATGAGGAAATGGAGGAGAGGCAAGAGCTCAAGCTTGGGGATGCCCAAGGCACCCCAAGTAAATATTCAAGGAGACTCAAGCGTCTAAGCTTGGGGATGCCCCGGAAGGCATCCCATCTTTCTTTAACAAGTATCGGTATGTTTTCGGATTCGTTTCGTTCATGTGATATGTGCAAATCTTGGAGCGTATTTTGCATTTAGATTTCACTTTTCTTTTATGCACCATGCTGGTATGAGATAGTCCATGGTTGATTTATAGAATGCTCATTGCACCTCACTTATATCTTTTGAGTATGGCTTTATAGAATGCTTCATGTTGTTCACTTATATCATTTGAAGTTTGGATTGCATGTTTCTCTTCACATAGAAAACCGCCATTTGTAGAATGCTCTTTTTCTGCACTTATATTTGTTAGAGCATGGGCATATATTTTGTAGAAAGAATTAAACTCTCTTTCTTCACTTATATCTATTTAGAGAGATGACATGAATTGGATATTCACATGGTTAGTCATAAAATCCTACATAAAACTTGTAGATCTCTGAATATGATATGTTTGATTCCTTGCAATAGTTTTGCGATATAAAGGTGGTGATATTAGAGTCGTGCTAGTTGAGTAATTGTGAAATTGAGAAATACTTGTGTTGAGGTTTGCAAGTCCCGTAGCATGCACGTATGGTAACCGTTGTGTGACAAATTTGAAGCATGGGGTGCTTCTTTGGTTGTCTTCCTTATGAGTGGCGGTCGGGGATGACCGATGGTCTTTTCTTACCAATCTATCCCCCTAGGGACATGCGTAGTAGTACTTTTCTTCGAGGGCTAATAAACTTTTGCAATAAGTATATGAGTTCTTTATGACTGATGTGAGTCCATGGACTATGCGCACTCTTACCTTTCTGCAATTCGCTAGCCTCTACGGTAACGTGCATTGGCCTTTCTCACCTCAAGAGTTGGTGCAAACTTCGCCGGTGCATCCAAACCCCGTGATACGATACGCTCTATCACACATAAGCCTCCTTATATCTTCCTCAAAACAGCCACCATACCTACCTATCATGGCATTTCCATAGCCATTCCGAGATATATTGCCATGCAACTTCCATCATCACCATATACATGACTTGATCATTTGTTGTCATATTGCTTTGCATGATCGTAAGATAGATAGCATGATGTTTTCATGGCTTGTCCCTTTTTTGATATCTTTGCTATGCTAGATCATTGCACATCCCGGTACACCGTCGGAGGCATTCATATAGAGTCATATTTTGTTATAGTATTGAGTTGTAAGTAAATAAAGTGTGATGACCATCATTATTAGAGCATTGCCCCAGTGAGGAAAGGATGATGGAGACTATGATTCCCCCACAAGTCGGTATGAGTTTCCGGACTTTGTGAAAAATAAAACAGGCCAAAGAAGCCCAAATAAAAAAAGAGGCCAAATAAGGCCACCAAAAAATAAATATAAAAAATAAAAAAATGAGATAAAAAGAGAGAAGGGGCAATGTTACTATCCTTTTACCACACTTGTGCTTCAAATTAGCACCATGTTCTTCATATAGAGAGTCTCTTGAGTTATCACTGTCATATACTAGTGGGAATTTTCATTATAGAACTTGGCTTGTATATTCCGATGATGGGCTTCCTCAAATGCCCGAGGTCTTCATGATCAAGGAAGTTGGATGCACAGCCACTTAGTTTCAGTTTGAGCTTTCGTACACTTATAGTTCTAGTACATCCGTTGCATGCAATCCCTACTCCTCGCATTGACATCAATTAATGGGCATCTCCATAGCCCGTTGATTAGCTGCGTCGATGTGAGACTTTTTCTCTTTATTCCATCTATAGTGCTATATCCATGGCTTGCGCTCATGTATTGCGTGAGGGTTGAAAAGGCTGAAGCACGTTAAAAAGTATGAACCAATTGCTCGGCTTGTCATCGGGGTTGTGCATGATGGGAGCATTTTGTGTGACAGAAATGAAGCATGGACAAACTATATGATTTTGTAGGGATAAGCTTTCTTTGGCTATGTTATTTGATAAGACATAATTGCTTGGTTAGCATGCTTGAAGTATTATTGTCTTAATGTCAAATGATAAACTATTGCTTTGAATCGCTCGTGTCTTAATATTCATGCCATGATTAGATTACATGATCAAGATTATGCTAGGTAGCATTCAAAATAAAAAATTATAGATACGACGAGGACGAGCAGGAATTAAGCTTGGATATGCTGATACGTCTCAGTCGTATCTATAATTTTTGATTGTTCCATGCCAATATTATTCAACTTTCATATACTTTTGGCAACTTTTTATACTATTTTTGGGACTAACATATTGATCCAGTGCCTAGTGCCAGTTCATGTCTGATGCATGTTTTATGTTTCGCAGAAAACCCATATCCAACGGAGTCCAAATGGAATAGAAACGAACGGAGAATATTTTTGGAATATTTATGATTTTTGGAAAGAAGAATCAACGCGAGACGATGCTCGAGGGGCCCACGAGGCAGGGGCGCGTGTCCCAGGGGGGTGGGGCCGCAAGAAAGATAATATTCGGAAAAAAAATCGTGTTGAAGGTTTCAATCCAATCAGAGTTACGGATCACAGGGAATATATGAAACGGTGAAAAGGCAGAATCAGGAAACGCAGAAACAGATAGAGACATAGAGACAGATCCAATCTCGGAGGGGCTCTCACCCCTCCCACGCCATGGAGACCATGGACCAGAGGGGAAACCATTCTCCCATCTAGGGAAAAGGTCAAGGAAGAAGACGAAGAAGGGGGGCTCTCTCCCCCTCTCTCCCGGTGGCGCCGGAACACCGCCGGGGCCATCATCATCATCGCGATCTACACCAACACCACCGTCATCTTCACCAACATCTCCACCACCTTCCCCCCTCTATATTCAGTGGTCCACTCTCCCGCAACCCGCTGTACCCTCTAATTGAACATGGTGCTTTATGCTTCATATTATTATCCAATGATGTGTTGCCATCCTATGATGTATGAGTATATTTCCATTGTGCTATCGGTTATTGATGAATTGCTATGATTGGTTTAATTTGCTTGTGGTTATGTTGCTGTCTTTTGGTGCCCATCATATGAGCGCGCGCGTGGATCACACCATAGGGTTAGTTGTGTGTTGATAGGACTATGTATTGGAGGGCAAGAGTGATAGAAGCTTCAACCGAGCATAGAAATTGATTCATACGGGATTGAAGGGGGACCAATATATCTTAATGCTATGGTTGGGTTTTACCTTCATGAACATTAGTAGTTGCAGATGCTTGCTAATAGTTCCAATCATAAGTGCATAGAATTCAAAGTCAGGGATGACATGCTGGATGTGGCCTCTCCCACCTAAAACTTGCTATCGGTCTAGTAAAGTAGTCAATTGCTTAGGGACAATTCCGCAACTCCTACCACCACTTTTCCACAATCACTATACTAACTTTATTGCCTCTTTATCTAAAAAGCCCCTAGTTTATATTTATGTGCTCTTTATATTCTTGCAAACCTATCCAACAACACCTACAAAGTACTTCTAGTTTCATACTTGTTTTAGGTAAAGCGAACGTTAAGCGTGCGTTGATGTCTACTACACAACCTTCTTCTTGTAGACGTTGTTGGGCCTCCAAGTGCAGAGGTTTGTAGGACTGTAGCACATTTCCCTCAAGTGGATGACCTAAGGTTTATCAATCTGTGGGAGGCGTAGGATATAGATGGTCTCTCTTAAACAACCCTGCAACCAAATAACAAAGTGTCTCTTATGTCCCCAACACACCCAATACAATGGTAAATTATATAGGTGCACTAGTTCGGCGAAGAGATGGTGATACAAGTGCAATATGGATGGTAGATAAAGGTATTTGTAATCTGCAATTATAAAAACAGCAAGGTAACAAGCGATAAAAGTGAGCGTAAACGGTATTGCAATGGTAGGAAATAAGCCTTAAGGTTCATACTTTCACTAGTGCAAGTTCTCTCAACAATAATAACATAGCTAGGTCATATAACAATCCCTCAACATGCAACAAAGAGTCACTCCAAAGTTACTAATAGCGGAGAACAAACGAAGAGATTATGGTAGGGTACGAAACCACCTCAAAGTTATCCTTTCTGATCTATCTATTCAAGAGTCCGTAGTAAAATAACATGAAGCTATTCTTTCCGTTCGATCTATCATAGAGTTCGTACTACAATAACACCTTAAGACACAAATCAACCAAAACCCTAATGTCACCTAGATACTCCATTGTTACCTCAAGTATCCGTGGGCATGATTATACGATATGCATCACGCAATCTCAGATTCATCTATTCAACCAACACAAAGTTCTTCACAGAGTGCCCCAAAGTTTCTACCGAAGAGTCAAGATTTAAAACGCAGGACAACCCCTATGCATAAGTTCACAAGGTCCTTTGAACCCGCAAGTTGATCACCAAATCATACATCAAGTAGATCACGTGAATATCCCATTGTCACCACAGATAAGCACGGCAAGACATACATCAAGTGTTCTCAAATCCTTAAAGACTCAATCCGATAAGATAACTTCAAAGGGAAAACTTAATCCATTACAAGAGAGTAGAGGGGGAGAAACATCATAAGATCCAACTATAATAGCAAAGCTCGCGATACATCAAGATCGTTCCATAGAGGGAACACGAGAGAGAACACGAGAGAGAGAGATCAAACACATAGCTACTGGTACATACCCTCAGCCCTAAGGGTGAACTACTCCCTCCTCGTCATGGAGAGCACCGAGATGATGAAGATGGCCACCAGTGAGGGATCCCCCCTCCGCCAGGGTGCAGGAACAGGGTCCCGATTGGTTTTTGGTGGCTACAGAGGTTTGCGGCGGCGGAACTCCCGATCTATTGTGCTCCCTCGATGTTTTTAGGGTATATGGACATATATAGGCGAAAGAAGTCGGTCAGGGGAGCCACGAGGGTGGGGGCGCGCCCAGGGGGGAGCACCTCCCTGCCTCGTGGCCACCTCAAAGCTTCCCTGACCTCAACTCCAAGTCTCCTGGATTGCTTCCATTCCAAAAATAACTCTCCCGAAGGTTTCATTCCGTTTGGATTCCGTTTGATATTCCTTTTCTGTGAAACACTGAAATAGGCAAAAACAACAACTTATACTGGGCCTCCGGTTAATAGGTTAGTCCCAAAAAATAATATAAAAGTGTATAGCAAAGCCCATTAACCATCCAAAATAGATAATATAATAGCACGAATACTTCATAAATACATGCAATGAAAGAGCTGAGTTATATAGAGAGACTTAATGACAGAAGTAGTACTACTTACAGACAGTAGCAGGTGACCGTTGCTTTATCGAGGGCCAATTGATTGAAAAACTGATAGAACTCCTCAAATGGAATAGGAAACAGTTCAATTCCAACGAGGTCATGCTCCTTTTTAACTCTCACATACAAAGTACTCCTCCCCTCGGACTCTCTGCAGGTTTTCATGTACCAATCATGCAATCTTCGCATCATCGTTGATAGAGAGCTTTCATCTTTGACGAGAGGCTTCCCGTACTCGTATCTTTGTATATGCACCTCCAAGAAATCATAATGTACATCGTCGGGCAGGTAATCTTCAGGATTGCCATAACCGGGCACCATCCTCGGATCGACGATGTCGCTAGTAGGCACCTTGATCGGGGGGCACGATTGCTTCGCTTGTTCGCCGAGCTGGGCAATTTGTTTCCCATCTCGTCGTTCTTTCATTCTTTGATCACTTTTAGTACTTTCCGACCTCTCCGCTTTGGCAATTGCCTTTCCAATAATGCGCTCATAGTTGCCTTTCGGCGGAGACTTGGGTGGTTTTGTCAGGGCAGCCAGAGTGCGCTTCGCTTTCACCGGATCTACCTTCTCCTCCGGAGGTGGATGTCTCTTTGCTTTCAACCCTTCAAACCAGTCATTCACTTCGTCTGCGCGATCTTCGTGATTTTCCTCGTCGGTCCTTCTCAGACGGTAACTTCTCTGGATTCTTCAGAGAAGGACCGAATCTGTATCTCCTCCGCCTTTGGCTGTCTTGCTAGACGGCAAAGCAGATGGAGCGGATGTCTTCTTTCCTTGCTTACGAGGCGGAGGAGAAGTACTACGATGTGCGGAGCAGCCGGGCGTGGCGGGTCTCTTCCGCCGTTCTTGTGAGGCTGAGAAGGAGGAGGCTGGCTGCTCGGGCGCGCCGGTGCAAAGCGGAGAAGGAGGCGGAGTGCCATGACGCGCCGGAGAAGGAGCCGGCCGAGTGCCCTGATCGTCACTCGCCGGAGGAGGAGGCGGTGGAGGAGGCGGAGTGCCCTGACTTGCCGGAGGAGGAGGAGGAGGCGGAGGCGTCCAGTTCGGAAGGTTGATGAGATCCTTCCGCCATAGGCATGGAGTCTTCAGAGCAGAACCCAGCCGATACTCCCTTTCACTGGTAGGGTGGTCAAGCCGGAGGTCCTCAAATCCCTCCGTTATTTCATCCACCATCTCCTTAGCATATCCTTCTGGAATCGGCCAGCAGTGAAAAGTTGAGTCGGGTTTAGTAGGATAAACAGAGCCAACAGCCGCCTTGACCTTCAAATTGCTCCATTCCGCCATAAGGTGGCAATTTTGAGACTCCGTGATAGCATCCACGGGATAGCTGGCAGGAGCCGTCAAGGCATGCTCCGGCTGAAGCAGCTCGGTGGAAGCCACGCTGCTTCTCCGCTGAGATGGCGGGGTAACCGGGGAAGCTTGACGGTCGTTTGCTCCGATCTGCTGCTTCTCGTTCCTCTTATCGTTCCTCTAGCCCCATTACCCTTTCGTGCAGTGCCTGCATTTGGCTCTCCTCCAGTTTCTTCCTCCTCTCATGGGTTTTGTGACCCCCTGCGTCCGGAAATCCAGCTTTCCACGAAAGGGAGCCTGGCGTGCCTCGTGTCCGTCCAGGGTGCTCAGGATTCCCGAGGGCCATTGTGAGCTCGTCCTTCTCCCTGTCTGGAATGAACTTCCCTTGTTGCGTTGCTTCGATATATTGCTTTAGCCTCTTGAATGCTATGTCCAATTGCTCGTCCGTCCAAATGCACTTCCCTGATACAGGGTCCAAGGTTCCGCCAGCCCCGAAGAACCAAGTCCGGCAACAGTCTGGCCAGTTCATTGTCTCTGGTTCGATCCCTTTATCAAGCAGATCATTCTTAGCCTTGGCCCACATAGGCCGCGCTATGAGGTAGCCACCTGACCCCGTGCGATGGTGAAGCTTCTTCTTCGCAGCATTTTGCTTGTTTGTCGCCGACATCTTTTTACTCTTTTCCGATGTCCTATGGGCCACAAGTGCGGGCCAGTCATCTCTGATCTTCTCATATTTGCCCTTGAATTCTGGTGTCTCTTTTTTATCGACAAACTTATTCAGGTCTTTCTTCCAATGCCTGAATAGGTCTGCCATCTTCTTAAGAGCAAAAGACTTGATTAATGGCTCTATAACTGGCTTCTACGGATCATCCTCTGGCGGTAGGGTGAAATTTGACTTCAGCTCAGTCCAAAGATCATTTTTCTGCAGATCATTGACATAAGACACCTCAGGGTCTTCGTTCTTAGGCTTATACCATTGCTGGATGCTGATCGGGATCTTGTCCCTAACCAGAACCCCACACCGAAAGCAACAAATGCCTTGTTTGTCCGGATGGGTTCAATCGGTTGGCCGTCATGCGATTTCTATGATCTCAAACCTTTCATCCGAACTCAACTTTTCTTGGGCCTCGTCTCCTTACCGAAGTTGTGCTCGATCCGGAGGGCTAGAAAAAGGAAGAAAGACGAGAGTTAATTAATATGTGTACATACCAAAACAATGAATGCATCAATTAGCTAGGCAGCACAGGCTTAACTAATATATATACCTGGCCGGACTCAGTTCGTTGATTACCGGAGCCGTCCTCACGGTCTACTTCTTCACCCTCTCCTTCTTCCACCGGCATTTGGTCATCGGAGCCATCATAAGCATAGCCAACTGCTTCTTCACCCTCTCCTTCCAGACCATCGGTGTCGTTGAGATACATCAACGAGCTAAGGGCATCACTTCCTTCTGCGATTATGTGCCTCAACAACGCTTCTTGTGCTTTGTCTCGGGGCGGGTGTCCATAGTTTCTACAAATATTTACAACATGGCAATTATTATTCAAACATGAAAGATATGGATATATTAGTGGCAAACATAGAACTAGCTAGCTAATCACAATAAGGAATCATATTAATTAATGGCGTCGACGCTGCTTCTCTAGGGTTTCGGGTGGCCTCGACAACGCTTCAAGGGTTAGGGGGTGGCCTCGAGAACGCTTCAAGGAGGGGGTAATATTGACCCCCCCACGTGTTGAAGCTATCGGGAGGGGGTATATCGACAACAACAACGATGACACTACATCTATGTCCCACAAGTGACGTGTGCATCGACGCCCGCGTCACTTGTGGGACGTGGATGTAGTGTCCGACACCGACGACCACATGTATCTCACACCGACGATACTTGCTATTTAATTAGGGTTTCCTCTACCGCTCGGCGACCCTCGTTCCCGATAAAAAAAAGAGCAAGAAGAAGAAAAAAAAGAGGAGAAGAAAGAATAGAGGAGAAGAACTCCTCTATTCTTTCTTCTCCCCTTTTTTTCTTCTTCCTCTTCTTTTTTTATCAAGGGGTCAAGGATCGCCGAGGGGTCGAGGGTCATGGGGTCGAGGATCGCCGCGCGGTCGAGGTCAAGGGTCGAGGATCGCCGAGGGTCGGGAGGATGCCTAGTGTCAAAGTTCAACAAAACCATGTCTTCATCATTAGGCGAAAGTAACAGGTGCATGATGGTTAAGCTCTCCAAAGTTATTTTGGAGCGGAGTCCCGGATAGGATAATTCACTTTTTGGTACAAAGTTCAGCAAGAACCTTCCGAATATCGTTATTTGGAAGGCCTTTGCTGAAATTGCATACAAAAAGGCAAATTATCCTATCCGGGACTCCATTCCAGAATAACTTTGGAGGACTTCGTAACATCATGCCCTGGTTACTTCCTGCTAATGATGAAGCCATGGATTTCTTCAATACTTTGACACTAGGAAACCTCTCTCGACCCCTCGAACCCTCGACGACCCTGGAACCCTCGACCCCTAGACGACCCTGGAACCCTCGACCCTATAGAACCCTCGAACCTGAAACCCTCGACCCTTGACCCCTTATTGACCCTCGACCCTCTACCCTAGTTCCCGACCCTCGACCCCTCGGCGATCCTCGACACCGAGGAGAAGAAGAAAGGAATAGCTAGAGGAGAAGATCGAAGAAGAAAAAAGAAGAAAAAGAGAGGAGAAGAAGAAAGGAATAGTGGAGAGGAAGAGAAAATAGAATATTCTATTTTCTCTTCCTCTCCACTATTCCTTTCTTCTTCTCCTCTCTATTTCTTCTTTTTTCTTCTTCTTACTTATTTCTCCTCTTCTTTTCCTCTCCTATTCTTATTTCTTTCCTCTTCTTATTTTCTTCTTGCCTATCCTTCTTTTTCTAAAATTGTAACTTTTGCATATACAAAACTTTTCTAAAATTGTAACTTTCTATATATGAACAAAAAACTTTCTATGAACCAGAAAAACATTTTTAACATATATATTTAGCAAATTCTAGCAACATACATCACATACACATATACATTATAGCCACATACACATATACATCACATATGAACAAAAAATAAACTAATAAAAATAAAAAACATATTGCAACATATGAACAAAAACATATAGCCACATACATACACATACATTATATATATATATATATGAAAAAATTAAACTAAAAAACAGGGGCGTGGCGGCAGCGGTGGCGCTAGCGAGGCAGGGCAGGCGCGGGCAGGAGGCAGGCAGGTGCTCACAGGGGCGGCGGGCACGCGTCGGGCGCGCTGAGGCGGGAGCGGCGTCGGGGCAGATGGCGTCGAGGCGGCGACGGCGCCGGGCGGGGCGGCGTCGGGCGTGGCGCAGGCGCGCGGCGGCAGCGTGGGCTCGAGGGTGGCAGACGGCGTCGGCGTGGGCTCGGGGGCACGGGCGACGGCGACTGTTGCGGGGCAGCCTAGCGGCGTCGAGGAGGTCCGCGGCGTCGTCGGGCGGCAACTGGCGATGAAATCTGAAAAAATGCTAAGTGCTAGCTTATATAGAAAAGGCTTTAGTCCCGGTTCGTGGCACAAATCGGGACCAATGCCCCCCTTTAGTCCCGTTTGGTGCCACCAACCGGGACCAAAGGCCAATTTTCGGCAGCCCAAAGGGCGGGAAGCGGCGGCCTTTGGTCCCGGTTGGTGGCTCCAACTGGACTGAGCATTGGTCCCGGTTTGTGCCACGAACCGGGACCAGTGCCCCCTTTAGTCCTGGTTGGTGCCACCAACCGGGACCAAAGGCCTTGTGCTGCCCCACGCCCAAAGTTTAGTCCCACCTCGCTAGTTGGGAGGGAGCCGCACTTTTGTTTATAAGGTGCGGTGCGCCTTCCCTCTCGAGCTCCTCTCTAAAGCAGGCTTTCGGGCCTAATTGTGCAATCTTTGCCTGTGGGCCTACTGGGCCTTCCGCGGGACTGAATCCTGGCCCATGGTAGGGTTTCTAGTAGTATTCAGGCCGTGGGGGCCCAGTAGGTGGTACTTTTTTTGTTTTTTGCTTTATTTTTTTATTTCTATTTGCTGTTAGTTTTAGAAAAAATATAAAATCTCTGTTAGTGCCATTAGTTTTCAAATTTGAAAACACTTTTTTGTTTTCTTTGTTGCTTTATTCATTTTATTTTGTTTCTACTTACAACAAAATACTTATTGTTGCTATTTTTTTCAAGTTTTTTTGTTTTGTTTTCTGCATTACTTATTTTCTTTTGGTTTTTTGCTTTATTTTTTAATTCTTTTTGCTTTTAGGTCAGCAAAATTATAAACTTTTTGTTAGTGCTTTTAGTTTTAGAAAAAATATAAACTTTCTGTTAGTGCCATTAGTTTTAAAATTTGAAAACACTTTTTTTGTTTTCTTTGTTGCTTTATTTATTTTATTTTGTTTCTATTTACAACAAAATACTTATTGTTGCTATTTTTATTTTTTTCAAGTTTTTTGTTTTGTTTTCTGCAATTTTCTTTTGGTTTTTGCTTTATTTTTAATTCTTTTTTGCTTTTAGGTCGACAAGATTATAAACTTTCTGTTAGTGCCATTAGTTTTAGAACAATTATAAACTTTCTGTTTGTGCCATTAGTGTTCAAATTTGAATAGTTAAAATTTGAATTCTTTGAAATTTGTGTGAATCACAAGTTTGTGAGCTCAACAAGGCGTAGAGGGATGGACTTATAAAACGGTGTGAGCGCCCTTCGGTTGGCGAGGTTTTCAAATTCATAGTTTTCAAATGAACTCTGAAAAAGTTGGCATAGCATGTGCATGTACAAAACATACAATGGTATCATACTCGTCTGTTCCAAAGTTGGCTTGGTATCATCATAATAGTTGCGGGAGAAAGTCTTCACTTTTTCTTCGCTTGTGTCGTTTGCTTATTGCTTGCGTAACCATGGATAATCTTCATCGTTTATCAGGATGCTTGGGTCAGCCTTGACTTTGAAGGAATTTCATGAAACTTTTCATACTCTTGAGACATGTCTGTCTTGCCCTCCACTCCTGTGATGTCCCTTTTTCCCAGAAAGAACTGTGGGCGCTTTGGCTCATCGTATGATGTATTCGCTTCCTTATCTTTTCTTTTCCTCGGTCTGGTAGACATGTCCTTCACATAGATAACCTGTGCCACATCATTGGCTAGGACGAACGGTTCGTCAGTGTACCCAAGATTTTTCAGATCCACTGTTGTCATTCCGTACTGTGGGTCTACATGTACCCCGCCTCCAGACAGATTGACCCACTTGCACTTAAACAAAGGGACCTTAAAATCTACTCCATAGTCAAGTTCCCATATGTCTACTATGTAACCATAATATGTGTCCTTTGCCCTGTCGGTTGCTGCATCAAAGCGGACACCGCTGTTTTGGTTGTGCTCTTTTGATCTTGGTCAATCGTGTAAAATGTATTCCCATTTATCTCGTATATTTCCAAATCATTACAGTCGAAGATGGTCCCCTGGACAACAAGTACAGCTCATCACAAACAGTGCTGTCACCCCTGAGACGTGTTTCCAACCAACTGCTGAAAGTCCTGATGTGTTCACATGTAATCCAATCATCGCATTGCTCCGGGTGTTTGGAGCGCAAACTGTTCTTGTGTTCATCGACATACGGGGTCACCAAGGTAGAGTTCTATAGAACTGTGTAGTGTGCTTGAGACCAAGAATATCCTTCCTTGCATATTATTGAGTCCCTTCCAAGCGTGCCTTTTCCAGTCAGTCTCCCCTCATACCGCGATTTAGGGAGACCTATCTTCTTAAGGCCAGGAATGAAGTCAACACAAAACCCGATGCCATCCTCTGTTTGATGGCCCATGGATATGCTTCCTTCTGGCCTAAGCGCGATTCTGAACATATTTCTTTAGGACTCCCATGAACCTCTCAAAGGGGTACATATTGTGTAGAAATACGGGCCCCAGAATGACAATCTAAATCGACTAGATGAACTAGGGCGTGCATCATGATATTGAAGAAGGATGGTGGGAACACCAGCTCGAACCGACAAGACATTGCGCCACATCACTCCTTAAGCGTTGGTATGATTTTTGGATCGATCACCTTACGAGATATTGCATTGAGGAATGCACATAGCTTCACAATGGCTAATCGGACGTTTTCGGTGAAAGCCCCTCAATGCAACGGAAGCGATTGCGTCATAATCACGTGGCGATCATGAGACTTTAGGTTATGGAACTTTTTCTCTCGCATATTTATTATTCCCTTTATATTCAGCGAGAAGCCAGTCAGGACCTTCATCTTGAGCAGGCATTCAAAGAAGATTTCTTTCTCTTCTTTCGTAGAGCGTAGCTGGCGGGACCTTCATACTGCTTCGGAGGCATGCCCTCTTTTTCGTGCAAGCGTTGCAGGTCCTCCCGTGCCTCGGGTGTATCTTTTGTCTTCCCATACACGCCCAAGAAGCCTAGCAGGTTCACGCAAAAGTTCCTCGTCACGTGCATCACGTCAATCGAAGAGCGGACCTCTAGGTCTGTCCAGTAGGGTAGGTCCCAAAATATAGATTTCTTCTTCCACATGGGTGCGTGATTGTCAGCGTCATTCGGAAAAGCTAGTCCGCCGGGACCCTTTCCAAAGATTACGTGTAAATCATTGACCATAGCAAGTACGTGATCACCGGTACGCATGGTGGGCTTCTTCCAGTGATCTGCCTCGCCTTTGAAATGCTTGCCTTTCTTTCGACATTGATGGTTGGTCGGAAGAAATCGACGATGGACCAGGTACACATTCTTCCTGCAGCTTCCCGGTATATACTATCGGTGTCAAGTAAAGCAGTGCGTGCATGCGTGGTATCCCTTGTTTGTCTGTCACGAAGGTTCTTGAGAGCGGGCCAATCGTTGATGGTCACGAACAGTAATGCCTTTAGGTGAAATTCCTCCTTTTTGTGCTCATCCCACGTACGTACACCATATCCATTCCACAGCTATAAAAGTTCTTCAACTAATGGCCTTAGGTACACATCAATGTCGTTGCCGGGTTGCTTAGGGCCTTGGATGAGAACTGGCATCATAATGAACTTCTGCTTCATGCACACCCAAGGAGGAAGGTTATACATACATAGAGTCACGGGCCAGGTGCTGTGATTGCTGCTCTGCTCCCCGAAAGGATTAATGCCATCCGTGCTTAAAGCAAACCATACATTCCTTGGGTCCTTTGCAAACTCATCCCAGTACTTTCACTCGATTTTTCTCCACTGCGACCCGTCAACGGGTGCTCTCAACTTCCCGTCTTTCGTACGGTCCTCATTGTGCCATCGTATCAACTTGGCATGCTCTCCGTTTCTGAACAGACGTTTCAACCGTGGTATTATAGGAGCATACCACATCACCTTCGCGGGAACCCTCTTCCTGGGAGGCTCGCCGTCAACATCACCAGGGTCATCTCGTCTGATCTTATACCGCAATGCACCGCATACCGGGCATGCGTTCAGATCCTTGTATGCACCCCTGTAGAGGATGCAGTCATTAGGGAATGCATGTATCTTCTCCACCTCCAATCCTAGAGGGCATACGACCTTCTTTGCTGCGTATGTACTGTCGGGCAATTCGTTATCCTTTGGAAGCTTCTTCTTCATTATTTTCAGTAGCTTCTCAAATCCTTTATCGAGCACAACATTCTCTGCCTTCCACCGCAGCAATTCCGATGCAGTACCGAGCTTTGTGTTGCCATCTTCGCAATTGGGGTACAACCCTTTTTGTGATCCTCTAACATGCGATCAAACTTCAGCTTCTCCTTTTGACTTTCGCATTGCGTCCTTGCATCGACAATGACCGGCGGAGATCATCATCATCGGGCACATCGTCTGGTTCCTCTTGATCTTCTACAGCTTACCGTAGCAGCACCATCGTGCACATCGTCTATTTCCTCTTGATGTTCAGTAGCATCACCGTATTCAGGGGGCACATAGTTGTCATCGTACTCTTCTTCTTCGCCGTCTTCCATCATAACCCCTATTTCTCCGTGCCTCGTCCAAACACTATAGTGTGGCATGAAACCCTTGTAAAGTAGGTGGGTGTGAAGGATTTTCCGGTCAGAGTAAGCCTTAGTGTACTCGGAGGTGTGTCTGTCACCGTACATCCATTGCCGGTTCATCTGCGTGCATTATATATAATTAAGTGTGTCAAAAATCATTACAGAACATCATGAATAGATAATTAAGTGACCAAATTAATAGAAGTTCATCATCACATAAAACCAAAGTACATACATAGTTCTCATCTAACAACATAAAGCTCTGCGAGCATCTAAATTAATTAAACCATACATTGAAACTATGTAAAACATTTCAATGCGAAAACAAATGTGATCATAATCGCAACCAAGGTAACAACTGATCCAACGGCATAATGATACCAAGCCTCGGTATGAATGGCATATTTTCTAATCTTTCTCATCTTCAAGCGCATTGCATCCATCTTGATCTTGTGATCATCGACGACATCCGCAACATGCAACTCCAATATCATCTTCTCCTCCTCAAGTATATTTATTTTTTCCTTCAAGAAATTGTTTTCTTCTTCAACTAAGTTTAACCTCTCGACAATAGGGTCGGTTGGAATTTCCGGTTCAACAACCTCCTAGATAAATAAAATCTATGTCACGTTGGTCGGCATAATTTTCATAAACAATAAATGAACCAATAGTTATGAAAAGATAATATATACCACATCCGAATCATAGACAGGACGAGGGCCGACCGGGGCGGATACCAAAACCATCGCACTGTATAAGATGCAGTAATAAAAGTAAGAAAATAATACAAGTATCTATCTAAACATACAAGTAAGAATATTTTTCCTTTCAAAAAGAAGATAAGAACAAGAGGCTCACCACGGTGGTGCCGGCGATGAGATCGGCACGGGTGATCGACGGCGATGAAGACGGGGACGGAGCATGATGGACCGCTAAACCTAGATAAATATTGAGGAAAATGGAGCTTGGCGGTCGAGCTTGGAGAGGAGAAACCTTAAGTAGTGTGGCTCGGGCATTCCATCGAACACCTTGTGTGCATAGGAGGTGAGCTAGAGCACCACCAAGCCCTCTCCCCCTCGGCCAGAAAAAATAGAGCAGTGTGCTCTGCTCTTGCATGTGGGGCTATATATAGGCACCACCATTAGCCCCGGTTGGTGGCATGAACCGGGACTAAAGGGAAGCCTTTGGCCCCGGTTCAAACCACCAACCGGGGCTAATGGTGGTGGGCCAGGAGCCAGGCCCATTGGTCCCGGTTCTTCCCACCAACCGGGACCGAAAGGTCCGGACGAACCGGGACCAATGGCCCACGTGGCACGGTCGGCCCCCGGGCTCACGAACCGGGGCAAATAGCTCCATTGGTCCTGGTTCTGGATTGAACCGGGACTAATGGGCTGAACCGGCCTAGGCTATTGCCCCCTTTTCTACTAGTGTAGATAGATCTTGCGTGAGCGTAGGAATTTTTTTGAAATTGCATGCTATGTTTCCCAACATCCCTACCCTCTTTCTACATTCTAGGAGGAAGAACAGAATAGTGGGAGCTGTTTTCACAAATAATCAGTGGGTCCGCGATGATTTCTCAGACAGTGATGGGCAGTTTTTGCGCCATCTAGTTAGGGTTCATGATGATTTTAAATCTCTTGTCAAATTTGTTGTGGGTGATGGGCAGTTTGTTCGCTTTTGGCGGGATTGGTGTGTTGGAGGGGAGCCTCTCTCATTCCCTATGCCAATGCGGTACTCATCCTGTTCGAATCCTGAAATATCCATCGCGGTGCTTGTCGGTGTCAAAACCGGCGGATCTCGGGTAGGGGGTCCCGAACTGTGCGTCTAAGGCTAATGGTAACAGGAGGCTGGGGACACGATGTTTACCCAGGTTCAAGCCCTCTCGATGGAGGTAATACCCTACATCCTGCTTGATTGATCTTGATGATATGAGTATTACAAGAGTTGATCTACCACGAGTTCGTAGAGGCTAAACCCTAGAAGCTAGCCTATGATTATGATTGTCCTCGTCCTATGGACTAAACCCTCCGATTTATATAGACACCGGAGGGGACTAGGGTTACACAGAGTCTGTTACAGAGAAGGAGATCTAAAATCTGAATTGCCAAGCTTGCCTTCCACGCAAAGGAGAGTCCCATCCGGACACGGGACGAAGTCTTCAATCTCGTATCTTCATAGTCCAATAGTCCGGCCAAAGTATATAGGCCGGCTGTCCGGATAACCCCTAATCCAGGACTCCCTCAGTAGCCCCCAAACCAGGCTTCAATGACGATGAGTCCGGCACGCAGATTGTCTTCGGCATTGCAAGGCGGGATCTTCTCCGAATCCAGAGTACCTGTTGTGACGAACAGTGTCCGGCTTTCCATCAATTTTGTACTCCTCGGCTTCTGTGCTTCAATAATGGCTATCTCCACGTGTCGAGTGAATACGAGGAGCCGGGGCATTTTTACATTTGCCACCCTGACCCTATAAACAAACCGTCTATTTGAAGAGACGGGGATCCTCAGATCCAAATCCCACCATCTTCTCCCAAGCAAGCATTCAACAAAGCGCGTTCGGAAAAACCATCCCATCATGGCCGGTCGCCGCAGCTCCTCTTCTCGCTCCCTCAGCTCTAAGCCAAGTGGTTGGGAAAAGTGTTCTATCCCCCACAACCGTTTAGTAGAGTTGCAGACCCAAGGGTTTCTTCCACCTGCATACATGGTCCCCGTCCGAGCCGGACTAGCCACCTATAATGGCGGGGAGGAAGCGAAGAGCTTTCCTAACCCATCTCAAGGGGAGCGGGTATGCCTTGTCCCATATTTGCTAAGAGGACTCGGGTTTCCAATCCACCCATTCTTCCGCGGGCTCTTGGAGTTCTACGGCCTCCAGCTGCATAACTTCACCCCCGCCTCCGTACTGCACATCGCAGGTTACGTTGTCCTCTGCGAGCTAGTTCTGGGCTGCGAGGCTCACTTCGAGTTATGGAAGAGGCTATTCTGCCTCGTTCCCCGTAATCAGGAGGGATCTATATATCAAGTGGGCGGAGCCGAAATATGGCGCGTCGCCCAGACCGGATACTTGTCCGGCACTTCAAAGAAGGCATCCGAAGACTGGCCTTCAGAGTGGTTTTATGTTGATGATGTTCCCCTTTCGGACCCAATCTAGACATGCCTTCCTGAGTTTACCAACACTCCACTAAAGAAACGTCAAAGTTGGCGCCCCCGGAGCCCCCACGAGGAAGACAACAAAGAAGTCCTCTATCTAATGTGCAGGATAAAAATAGTGGCCCAATCAGGACTGACAATAACCGAAGTTATGTCAATATGCATAATGCGGGGGGTGCAGCCACTTCAATATCGGGGGAAACCCATGTGGCACTTCAAAGGAGAAGACGATGCCACCCGCTGCGGTCGTAAAGGTCCGGACTCCGCCACCGCTCTGGCGAGAATATTGTCCGATGTGTATAAAGAAGAAGAAGAGGAGTTCCTCCACATTAAACCGCGGGATGGATTTTCCATGTACAACACCCCACCACGGGTATGGGTAACCCCACCACGCCTGTTGGCGTGAATCCGTGTTTTTAGGCAAGTCCCAAACGTTCATGTTGGGGACGCTTGATATTCTCCCCCTTTATAGAGGGGTCAAGGCCTATCCCTTTCTTAGCACGGTTGCGCCTTTCCGCCTCTCGAGTTCCAACACCCGAAGCTCAAGCTTAGGTACTTCGGATCTTCAACCACGTCCAGATCCAATCTTCAAGGTCGATGGATGGCCTCCTCTGTCACAGAGGAGGACATTGCGAAGCTCAGGGAAGCCAGATATTTGACCGCCGATGTCAAACATAGGCTTCCTGCCCCTGAGCAGATCATCCCCACTCACGAACCCAACGAGAGTGTCGTATTTGTTTCTCACTTCCTCCGGGGCTTGGGCTTTACTCTTGATCCCTTCGTGAGGGGGCTCATGTTCTATTACGGGCTAGATTTTCATGATCTAGCTCCGGATTCCACCCTCCACATCTCGTCATTTACCGTCGTGTGCGAAGCCTTCCTCCACATCACCCCCCACTTCGGCCTATGGCTCAAGACCTTCAATGTGAAGTCGAAGATGATTGAGGGGTGACACACAGAGTGCGGGGGCGCCGCAATAAGTGGAAACACCCATGTTCCATGTCCAGAAGGTTCTTTCCTGGAGGTGTCCGATCTGTGGCAATGGAGGTGGTTTTACATCACAGCTCCCCGGGGCACGAAGTGGGCGGCCACCCCCGCCTTCCGCTCAGGCCCTCCGCCTCAACTGGCGTCGTGGGCCAACGTAGGACTGGATTTGGGGTCTGCAAATGATGTACCAACGTTGCAGAGCCGAACTCGGGAGCTTCTTGAGAGGGATATTAGTCTTGTCAAAATAATCAAGGTAATGCTAGTTCGGCGGGCCGTGCCGTGTAAACGTCGATCTCTCCGGATGTGGGAGTTCAATCCAGAAGGCCCGCGAACCATTCAGCACTTCTTTGGCATGACGCTTGAAGGAATGTATAAGTTGTTCTTCGGACCACGAATAAAGTGTCCGGACACCACCGAGGATGCGGGCCTGAGCTGCAATCACCCAGATACCCAAGTAAGTAACCCTATGACCGAACACTTCGTTTATATTTGTCATAGCATTGTTCTGAAAAACTGTCCGCGATGAGGATTGGCTTAGTAAGGCGGAGAGAATCAGGTGTCCGGCCCCGCTTCCCGAAGGCTCGCCCGGTCCGGCGATAGCCAGGATGCTTGAGCGGGTGCTAGGACAAGTGCCATTGGAGAAAGGTGAAGGGAGGAGTGGAGAAGCCAAGAGCGAGCTTCACACATTGTGCATCCGAACTGGGGGGATTAATGTTTCCATGGAGGAGGGCGATCGGGGAGATGAATCTAAGGTTTCGTCCCCCCGCGGGAAAGAGAGGGCTGCCTCCGAAGATTTGGAGACGGAGGTGCCTAAGCAAGGGAAGAAATCTTCTCCAGGGGGCCCTGCCCCGAAGGGCGTCCTCACCGCATCGTGCCCGCAAACAGGCCAGCCCTCCACCGAGCTGTAAGATAATGATAAACAAGAAGCTATTGCTTTTTTCCTCTGAGAAAATTAACCAGGATCTATTTTATGCAGTTCGGCTAGTAGCTCGTCTCAACAGGGTTTGTCTTCGGGGGATCTTCTTTCGGAGATGATGGAGAGTGAAACCCCACCTGCCTCTCCGCCCCATGGGGCGAGCGACTATGAGGTGTCGTCACGGAGGAGCTCAGATCCGCTGAGGCCGAAAGCTGACACTTCAGCCGTCCCGAGCCCGGCGCGTTCGGTCCCCTTGGCGGGTGATGAGAAGGGTCCGGAACGGTCCGGTACCCGGCCGAACACGCTAGCGAGCCTTCTGGAGCAAGCCGCTCTCTCAGAGGGTCACCGTACGCTGATGGGTACGGTGTTGGAGAAGATTTCGTCCGCCACAAGCGGGTAAAATGAAGCTTTTGGAAGTTTACTCAAAGGCTTCGAGGTACGCTATAAAATATGTAATTTTTGATTGTTCCGCACGCGCTAGGTATGCTCCGTATAGATAGTAGCCCCTGAGACTCTGGTTGCCAACCCGAGGCAGCAAACGGAGAATCACACTCTCAGGTAATGATTGCACTGCATTTATACGTAGGTGGATAAGAGTCCGGCGATAGACCGGAATGCTGAACTTGCCAAACTAAGGCGACAAATTGATGTGGTGGATATCGATGTCACGCTTATAAACAAGCGGATTGATGAGTCACAGAGTATGCGCTTGTTTTTCCCTAATTTGCTTTAGGAGATATGAAGAGGATTGAAATATTAATATAATATGATGTGGCTGCAGGTGGAGCTGCTGCCATTGAGATCCTGAGGGCAGAACTTGCCCTAGCCAAGGAACAAGCCCGGGTTAGCAATGCAGCTGCCCTAAAGGCAGCCGAAGACTTGAGAGCCGAACAGGCTGCTCATCGCTGAACAAAAGAAAAGATAGCCGAGATGGCTGTGGAGCTGAGGGACGCCGCTGGCTGGTATGAGCTTCTCGAAAAGGAGAATCAGGCAAAGGCGGCTGACCTGAAAAAGGTGCTAGATACGGCTAAGGAGACGTGCTTTGAAATCAGAGACGCGCGGGAAGAACTTCGACAAGCCGGAGAAATCGCGGCTGGAAATCCCTATTTGTTGCAGATGAAGTTTTTAGATCCAAAGTATGCTCCGTTGGATAAGCTTTGGAGCGCTGCAGATGAGTATGCGGACTTGGCGAAGAGTGCGGCTGATGCGACCAAGTTGTTCAAGGATCATAAAGATAACGAAATGGAAAGGCTGTTCTGGTCACAATTTAATGCTCCAGCGCACTCATTACCATTGAGTGAGAAGATGGCCGCTATAGCCGAGCTCCATAGGTTATCCGGTCTTGCAATGAGGTCTGTAATAGACCATCTATGGCTGAAGGGACCGAAGCCGGACAGTTACTTTGGTTTGGTACAGCAATTATTTGGCGCCAGATCACAAAAAGATGCCACGAAGAGGTCTGCGTGCATAGAGGGTGCGTGGATGGCTCTTGCCCGTGTTAAGACATATTGGGCAAATATGGAGGCCACCGGTATTGCAACCCAGGGTCCGGCAGGAAGCCAAGACCCAGCCTAGCACTATTTGGAGCAGGTCATAGAAGGTGCCCGTAGAATAGAGGCTCAGTGTTTGAAGAATGCCATGCTCGAGTGACAAAGAATGTCATGCGGGAGTGAACATGACAAATCACTGAACACTGAGCCTCGAACATGACAAAACACTTTCAGGCAAAAGTATACAATGCGGGGGTGTTCGAAAAATATATGTGTACTCACACTTGATCCAACGTCTTGGTCCATTAAGGAGGTGATCGCACATCGAACCAGGCAACCGGACTATAGAGCTGTAACACTTTCACTTAGCCTTGGGAGTTTAACGGTGGGGCTACTAAGTAGCCCCTAGTACATCTGCGTACATCCGTATAGGGGCGTGTATGTACATGACTGGGAAACGATCCTTCGTTAATGCGGAGGAATCCTATAGATTCCGATGAGTCTTTGAGTGGTTGACCAGTCTCTCGCTGTATCATGACAGTCAGTTTTCAGCTTTCTCTACTGAGGTGCTCATCCGGAATAACCAGGGCACAATCACAGTAGTTCTCCTTTGGCCACCTTAGCCGATAGAACGAAACGTAAGGCAGCAAACCCAGGAGCCGGGAAAACCCAACATTTGACCAAAGACATGATTCGGAGCTGATGCATATAAGGCCTAACTCGCGACGCCGAACACTCCCTAAGGTATTCGGACTATATAACATATACTGGGCTGAGCACCACCCTTGATTATGACCCTATATTTCCCGGTACGTGCATTGTTCTGTCGTGGCGAAATGCCTATGACGCCAGTATCCACTGTGGGTGTATTGAATACCCACGGGATGTCAAGCAACAATAGACAGTAAAGAAGGTTTACACAGGGGCTTAATCTAAAGAGAAACCTTTGAGCGGGGCCCTGCTGCACGTCTGCGCCTTTGTCTCTGTTGTGCCGTATCCTGGAAGGGTGTCACACGAATAGTTTCTGTAAAAACGAAAACTCATGTAAAAGTGTAAGCGCGCGAAAAGTTGGTTATTCTTGATGAATGTTAGAGATACGAGATATTTGCCTATTAATGAGGCAAGCCGAATTGTGGGCTTTATTACATGTTTGCAGCCCCTGGTATCATT
The DNA here is from genome assembly GCA_021605145.1 of Aegilops bicornis. Taxonomy (NCBI): domain Eukaryota; kingdom Viridiplantae; phylum Streptophyta; class Magnoliopsida; order Poales; family Poaceae; genus Aegilops; species Aegilops bicornis. Next base: position 810,621,001 of record CM038673.1, read on the forward strand.
TATGGGGATACATGTACAGCACCTAGCTCAGGGTTATCCGCGCTATTGTGAAAAATGGTGGACTGGACTCGTCTAACCGTGTCTGTGGTCTTGACGACCGATCATGCTTCTGGTAGGAGAGGCCGCTTAATGTTCGGCTATCAGAGCCGCCGCACATTGCTCTGTCTTTCCGCCAATGGTAATGATGACGCGTGGACCGGGCATCTTAAGTTTAAGGCAGGCGTAGTTCGGTATTGCATTAAAGCAATCGAAGGCCGTTCTTCCGAGTAGTGCATCATAACCACTGCTGAAGGGAGCGATGTTGAAGAGTAGTTCCTCGCTTCTGAAGTTGTTGGGAGAACCGAATGTCACTTCTAACACGAGGGAGACCCAGCAGTGGGCCTCAACGCCTGGTATCACTCCATTGAAGTTGGTGCTATTTTGGCTTATTCTGGATGGGTCTATCCCCATCTTGCGGATGGTGTCTTGATATATCAGATTAAGACTACTGCCGCCGTCCATTAGGACTCGAGTGAGATGGTATCCATCAATTATTGGGTCGAGCACCAAGGCAGCCGATCCTCCGTGCCGGATACTGGCCGGGTGGTCCCTGTGATCGAAAGTGATCGGGCAGGCCGCCCAGAGGTTGAATTTGGGGGCGACAAACTCAGCGTGAGTTGCGTGTACCATGTTTACCGTTTTGATTTCTGGTGGGAACTTTTTCTGGCCCCCCGTGTTCGGCTGGCGAGGCTCATCCTCGTCTTCGCTTGGTGTTTCCCTTCCCTTGTGTTCGACGTTTAATTTGACGGCCTGCTTGAAGACCCAACATTCTCTGTGGGTATGATTTGCAGGTTTTTCAGAAGTGCCATGGATTTGGCACTATCTGTCCAGGACTTTATTCAGGCTGGACGGTCTGTCTTTACTGCCCTTAATTGGCTTCTTTCCTTGCCCGGGTCGAGAGCCCCTGAATCCGACATTGACCGTCGTGTTGGCTGGACTATCGTCATTCGGATGCTTGTGCTTAGTGCGCCATGGCTTCCCGTTGCCATCTCAAATTTCGGATGTGCTTGGGTCACTGGTGCCTCTATGGGCCAACCAGCTATCTTCGCCCGCACAAAAGCGGGTCATAAGGCTTGTTAAGGCTGCCATCGTCCTTGGCTTTTCTTGGCCGAGGTGTCTGGCGAGCCACTCGTGTCGGATACTATGTTTGAAGGCCGCTAAGGCTTCGGCATCCAGACAGTCGGCAATTTGATTCTTCTTAGTGAGGAATCTATTCCAAAGCTTACGGGCTGACTCTCCGGACTGCTGTATTATGTGACTTAAATCGTATGCATCCGGAGGTCGGACATAGGTCCCTTGAAAGTTGGCCCTGAAAGCATCCTCAAGTTCCTCCCAACTTCCAATTGAGTTTTCGGGGAGGCTCTTCAGCCAGTGTTGAGCTGGTCCTTTCAACTTGAGGGGAAGGTATTTGATGGCGTGGAGGTCATCCCCACGAGCCATGTGTATGTGAAGGATAAAATCTTCAATCCAGACCCTAGTGTCTATCGTTCCGTCGTATGCCTCTATATTCACGGGTTTGAATCCTTGTGGAAATTCATGATCCACCACCACATCGGTGAAGCGCAGAGGGTGCACAGCCCCTCTGTATCTGGCCATGTCGTGGCATGCTGTCGGCTGTTGTTGCGCCCGGTGTTGATTCCAGATTGGTATTCGATCAGTGTGATCGTTGTGGTGACCATAATCCCGCGGCGGAGCATGTCCTCTGGACCCGTAGATGGACCTGTCCTCACCGGCCTTTTTGTCTAGGAGCATTTCGTGGCCATGAGGTGGTTGGCCCGGCCGAGTGGCCGTATTGTTCTTTGTCGGAATGGGCGCTGCAGCCTCGTCGTCAAATTCGGGCAGCAGCTTGCGCTTTGGGTAGCTCTTTGTGTGGCGATCGTCGGCACATTTTCCTTCCGTGTCTAGCACCTTGTTCCATCTTCGGTTGAGTGTATCCTAGGCGGCTTTAAGTCTTTGCTTCTACTTCTTTAGGCCCCTCGCCATGGCCAGAAGCTTTCTGCGGAGGTTATCTTGCTTCAAACGTTTTTCCGGGATGATGAATGCATCGTCAACCGGACTGTCCTCCCCTCTATGGGTAGTTTGATGAGTTCGGCCCTCGGGATCGCTGTGATCGGGCGTTTGTTCCGCGTGACCTGGCTCTTCTTGTTCTGTTGCTGGGTTCGAATTGTCGCCTTCGGAGTCAACTGGTGTCGTTTTTCCTCGTCCTATTATCGCTATTTACTGTGACTGGACTTAGAGCGGCGCCTGCACCGTCGTTTTTGATTGTCGGGTGGTTTATCCTCCGTTGTGTCCTTCTTGTCACCGTTGTCTTCCTTAGGCCTGTCCACCATGTAGATGTCATATGATGAAGTGACGGTCCAGCGCCCCGTGGGCGGTGGTTCCAGATCGTCCCCTGCGTCGACATCCATATCGCCGATGTCGTCGGAGTCGAAGTCAAGCATGTCTGTTAGGTCATCGATAGTGGCTATGAAGTGGGTGGTGGGTGGGAGGTGATTTTCTTCGTCATCCGTGCCCCACTTAGGACGGATATAGTTCGGCCAAGAGTCTTCTGTCAGAGAGAGAGACTTTAATGAATTTAGCACATCGCCAAAGGTGGAGTGCTGGAAGATATCCACGGCGGTGAATTCCATGATTGGAGCCCAATCAGATTCGGTGGGCATGGGTGCACGCGGTCCGAAACCTACGATCGAAGACAAGTTCGGGGGTCCGGAGACACAGATTTCCTTGGAAGCGGAGTCTGTGTTCGGCTCCAATGCCAATAGGTGTGCAGCCTCCGTGGCGGGGTCCATCGACCCGTCCTTGGATGGCACGATCTGCTCTGGATCAAAGTCCGGAGCCATGGCAGGTGCGATATCCCAAATACTGTCCGACGGCAGATCTAAATCGTGCGCGTGGAGACCATTTGGTGCTCCTGACGTGGGCTCGAATCCGTCGAATATCAAGTCTCCGCGGATGTCGGCAACGTAGTTTAGGTTCCCGAACCTGACCTGATGGCCAGGGGCATAGCTGTCGATCTGCTCTAGATGGCCAAGCGAGTTGGCCCGAAGTGCGGAGCCGCCGAACACGAAGATCTGTCCGAGGAGAAAAGTCTCACCCTGGACGGTGTTGTTGAAGGTTGTAGAAGCCATCGAGCCTTACAGCGACGACACAGACACTACTAGGAAAAGGCATGCTAGTGGCGCACCAGTTTTGCCTACTAATGGCACACTACTGGTGCGCCACTAGCATCACGCCATTAGAATATTTTAGTAATGGCGCACCAGAGGTGCGCCATTAGTATCTGATATACTAATGGCGCACCACTGGTGCGCCATTAGTATCCCACGGGTGCGCCATTAGTATCTGGTATACTAATGGCGCACCACATGGAAGTGCGCCATTAGTAACAATTTTTTTAATTTTTTTGTTTTTTCTTAATCTTAGGTCATTATTTCACATATGAGATATCCAACACATATATATATATATACAACAAGCATCCATATAACAATCATATCCAACACACAAGTTTCATCATATATACATACATAGCCAACACATAGTTACATCGTTACATATTACAAAAGTTTCACATTGTTCATCCAACACCGTTATCCATCAATTCACAAAAGTTTCACATTGATACAAAATAAAAAAACAAATGGAAAAGAAGCACTCCATCCATGCAAGCTTCCGTGAATTAAATCAATTCTGCAAAATGATAAACAAGAAGTTAGAAGAAGGCCTCGAGTTGTCGTTGTCTGTCCCATGAACCGCCCCGGGTCGTCCCCTCATATACTCGGGTGACGCCCGTCGGTTCAGAGAGTCCCAATCTCCGGTTCATACTCGTATCTGGGTTGGTCTCTCTCTATTCCTAACTTACAGTAAAAGTTTACATACCAGGCCAGTTTACTGCCATGTGTTCTAAACCGACTACGGGCCTTGGGCCCTTACTTTCATGCTTGGGCTCTTACACCGTTGAACTACTATTGAAGTTAACCCGGCCCGGATAGGCCGGTTCACGCCTAGTAGTAATATCCCCAACATTAGGCCCCAGATTGATTTGAACAAATTTCATGTCAATTCTTGATAAAAAATCTTCAACTTCAATATCTTCTGGTAATTGTAGAACCGCCGTGATGTCCCCTTCTCTGGCTGCTGTAAACCGCCGTGATGTCATCTTGGGAGCACCGTAACGGTCCATCATGACATCACCTCTGCATAAAAAGGATCAAAAAGATTCCCTTCTCATTAATGGTTATCCCAAAAATCGAGGCGACAGGCGCGCCCACTCGGCCGCTTCGGACGCCTTGATTATCGCGTCTGCCTTTCACTCCTTCCCTTATAAATAAAGCCCGAGGGCCCCCTTTTCTCTTCCTCTTCTGCATATTCTTCTTCCTCGCGACGACCTCAGCTCTGAAGCTCCGCCGCCGTCCGCGACCTTCGAGAACTGCACCACCAAGGCCGCTGCATCAACCTGAGCTAGATCAGAGACTCATCGCCTCCCTCCGCCACGATCTGCAGCGGTATTCCTCTTCTGTTCCTTGCCTTTAGATCTGTATTAAGCTTTTGCAAGTTCATCCGTAGTTCTCCATTTTTTCCTCTTCTTCCTACCTTCTGCCGTGGTAGTTTTAATCAAAAAACAGTTGTAGATCTCTTGCGGTAGTCATCCCGCATCTATTTTTAATACTAGCAGCCCTTCCTTTTCTTCTGGTAGAGCATACATCCTTCTTTGTTTTTCTTGAATGCCTTTTAAAGAACGCAGTAAAAACTGCCTTATAGACGCGCGGTAGATCCAAATAGATTTGACAATTGTGTGAAACCTGTTTCTGTCAACACTTAGCAGAAAACTTGAATCTGGGCCTTTCTGCCTATGGGCGGTTTAATCCTTGATAACCAACCCGCCGTATGTCATTAGCCCTCTTTTAAACTGCCAACTGTACCTTGCATTGTAATTTCACCGGTTTAACACTGAATTTTTCACTTACAAACTGTAAACAGTGAACCGGCACCTGTTTGATTTTCTTTCAGCTCCCCCCCTTCCGGAATGGCGAAACAATTTTCTTCTTGCAATTGGGTTCCGTTCCGGATCATGGAAACACAGCTCAATGGCTACGTCACCACTGGCGCTTTAGCCTCAAAAAATGTTCTCCACTGGCATGTTCCGGAATCGGAATGTCCGCCGGAACCTCAAGAAGGAGAGGTAATTGTTTTTATGCAACACCTAGACCGGGGATTCAGCCCGCCCGGATCAAAAAATTTCCGGGATGTTCTCGCAAGCTTCCAACTCCATCCACAAGATATTGGTCCAAACTCTGTGTCCAATATATGCAACTTTCAAGTCTTCTGCGAAGTCTATCTTCAAGAATAAGCAACTCTGGAGTTATTCCGAGATTTCTTTCATTTGAACCGCCGTACAGAGTTTTCGGACGGTCCTAGCACAGAACTTGGTGGCGTTTCAATCCAAAAAAGGAAAGAAGTGGACTTTCCTCACGCCAAACATCATAGCCATCTGAAAGATTCGAATCAAACCTGGTTCTATTGCCGGAACACTGCTCCTAACGGAGAAAATCCTTTGCCGGGTTATCGCCCTCACCGGCTTAGCAACAATCACCCCTTGCCTTCGCGCTTGACTGCCGCAGAACGGAAGAACTTTGCACCCCAAATTATCAAGCTCCGGGCTCTGATGGCCAACGGCTTAACCGGTATTGACCTTGTCCGCTGTTCGGTTTCTGGGGGCATTTTGCCATTAAGCCGCCGCCCTGGAATGATGCACGAGTACACTGGTGACGTCAAAGATCCTCAACGACATCACGAGCTATCAATAACTGAGCTTGAAATTGCCGAGACAGTGAAGAAAATGCTCGATGAACCGATCTCCGCGTGCAGCCAAACTGGATTGGCCCCGTTCTACGTCTCCAACAAACCGCCCACGGTAAGGTTCCACTCATTGCTCTACTGATTTTGATTCCATATTGATTGTATTAATCCCTTATTAATTCTCAGGCTAACAGCTCCTTTTGGAAAGGAACGAAACCGGCCCGGGTTCCTCGTGTAAAAACCAAGACCACCAAGAAAGCTGGCAAGAGGAAAACCGCCGAGTCTTCTGAACCGCCGGAGGATGAAGAATCAGATGCTGAGGCAGAGCTTGACTTACTTTGTTCCTTTTGTCATTCATCTTCTTGTGATTACAATTCCCAGGATGACGCTGAGGCCAGCCATGCAGATCCTGTTGAGGTAGTCCTTCTTTCTTCCGATTCTGATCTTGTACCAGTTAAAAGAATTCGCCGCACAGTCCGGAAAGTGAAACAATCTCACTCTTGTGCTCATTTGAATCCAAAACTTTCTTTGAAGACACAGCAAACTGAAGAACGCCGTACGACCCGGCATAGCGGTCAACAAATTACGCTGCCTGGTTTAGCCGACACACCAACCCGAAACGTCGTCCCGTAGGTGACTTGTTCTCTGAAAAGCGTTATCCTTTGAAAGGTTTCTTCCGATGCCCTCTCAATCCGTCTGACCCGAATTATCAGGCTTCTTCCAACTCGTCTGGCGGTTCATCAACCACTCAGCTGCATCCTCTCAAAGTTGCTGCTGGGTAAGCATATTACTCCTTAATTTGTTTTTTTGTATTTGTCGGTCTATCATATCCTAACCCTTGATGTTGTAGCACCAAGGCTCGCCTTAGTAAGAAGGCCAAGACCCTCGACCCTACTGTGGATGTTGATCCGGAGAAAATTCCAGAGCATCATGGTGAAAATCCCGAAATTGCTAAAAACAACTCTGCTGGGGTTAGTCAAGATGACAATGCTAACCCGCCAGAGGCTGAACCGGATGTCCAAGTTGAGACGTCACATCCTCCTGCTCCACCAAGTCCTGCAGCAGAACAACGGGATTCAACTGCTGATCCGCCAAGCCTGGGTATGAAAGCGCCAAGCCCAGGTAAAAATGCCAATCCGGCCAGCCCGACCAAACATGACGATGTCGTAGTTATGGGCACCGCATATATCGCCCCTGGCAATCCGGTTGCTCTATCAAAGCACAACGCCAAGGAAGAGTTTACTGCCATGAGTAAAGGGAAGGAAAAAACTGATCCGCTGCCTTATGACAATTTCTCTGCCCAAGATCTTCACTCTGGCTTCCTGAACCGGCTCTACACAAGTCGTGATTTCGAAGCCGGTCTGGTAAATCTTATGAAAGAGCGCTATGAGGTAAAGAGTTATGCCTTTCTCTTGTACCTTCATTGCGTAGTAGCCCCCAAGGGTGTGTTTGTAATCTTCTTACAAGCCGGTACTTGATATAGAACTCAATACTTTCAGAGTCCACTGTTGTAGCCCCCAAGGGCCGGTTCAACTTAGTATAGTTAAACCGGGACTTAATATAAAACTCAAAATTTTCAGACTTCATTGATGTAGCCCCCAAGGGCCGGTTCAACTTATAGTTAAACCGGGACGGTAACTTATATCACCGCAGCAGAACATGTTCGAGCAAATAGCCATTAGCCCCCAAGTGCCAAGTTGAATACCTGTATTGAGCTTGGGACTTTGTGATGAAACTACTAACATGCTCCCTTTTTGTCACAGAGTGAGATACGCCAACAAACCTCACAAATCAATGATCTTCATGTCAATCTGAAATCTCAACAAGAAGAAACCTCCAAGGCCAAGGATGAGCTGAAAACCGCCTTGACTACTATGGAGCAGCTCAAGGAGTGGTTTATGTCCGAGCAAGCCAACTGGGATACTGAGAAAGCGGGCTTGCTAAAACGGGCGGAAGATGCTGAAGCAGCCATTAAACCGGTGACAGAAGAGCTCACCGGATTAAAGCACCAAATTAACGCCATGACCTCTGCAATATTTGGTAAGCAATGTTTCATCAAGGTTGTGATGAATATTCCGTTTTGAAATTTCCTCCGGTTTAACCTGAACTTTCTTAAACCGGTATAGGTAAGCGCATTGCTCATCTGGGCTCTGACATGCGGAAGAAACTCAAGGTCGCCAGATACGCTAATTGAACAGCTGTATACCGCACCCAGCGAAGTTATTTGCGCCACCTCTTATGATAACACAGCTCCGTCATTGATCAAGGACACACTGGACCGGCTATCTATGATACCGGCACAGCTAGAAGAATTGAAACGATCCGCTGCCCGGGCTGGCACCTTATTGGCACTAACTCGCGCCAAAGCATTGATAGCTGACCTTGATCCGGCTGACATAGCCAAAGGCTTCCCCAGCGCTCAAGAAAATGGCGAAGCATTTGATAATGATGCTCTCAAACGGGTAACAAGGGAGATGCGTCCTCTGGCGAGTCAACTGGCAGCAGAGGCCAACCTGACGGTTCACCGCTCCTTCTACGATGCGAACAACAGACGGGTTGAAGCTGTTATTCCGAAGTGTAACCTTGTTCCACCAACCCGTAAGCACACTTATGCCCACGACGTTGATCCGCTGAGCTTATAAGTGAAGAGCCCGTCTTTCGTGCTTTAACCCGGATTGATTGGACCACCAATGACTTCCGCCATTGGGTGGTGAGGAGGAAGAAGTTGAACCGGCGCCGACGACCCATCTTCTTCACGTCATCCCGCAATGAAGCTTAATCCGTCAAGCGGTTGATGCATCGGCTGCCTGTTATGACGCCATTCCAAATTTTGGGCCTCTGAATGCCTTGTAATAGGATAGCCATCACTTTTGTTTTTAATATGCCTTCGTACAATGGTGCGGACTCCTTTGATTGAATGATCGAAACCTTCAATTTAAATTGCTTGCAGTCACAAAATCTTAAACTGCCCCAGCGGTCTGTGCCGCCAGCCGGTTTGTGACATTCATATATATATGAAATGAAATATTGAGGTATATAAACAAGATTTTGTGATTCAAAATACCTGCCGTCGCTGGGCATGAAGTTGGCTTAGCCAATCTTGAAGCCGAGGTTGTATAAACCATTACCGTCAAAGGAGAGAACAGCACTTGTGTTTATACTGCCGGTTTACCACATAAACCGTGCCGGGTCATAATAAGCCCCTTGTTACTCCATAATAGGATGTTAACAGAAAAAACATCAAACCGGTGAAGTTATCGCCGGATTAAAAAATTGACAGTTTTGAGAACGGTTTAAAAATGTTGTCGGTTTAAGAAACGCAACAAAAATCAAATAATAGTTATGACAAACATGGGAGCAAAGGCAATGATAAACCGTTTGCAAAAAAGATAAAGCTGTACTAAGCCGATCAGATGGTGTTACCATGGTCGGACACGAGCAAGCTCCCTATAAGGTGTAGCCATGGTTCGAATCAGCCAGGTCCCCAACTGAAACCGTGGCATTATGCCGATCAAGTGGCGTGGCAATGGTTCGGGTTCGACCAAGCCCCCAAGTGACTCTATGGCCTTAGGCCGATCAAGAGGCATGACCGGTTCAGACTTGACCATTTCCCCAAGTGATCTGGTGGCTTTCGCCTATCAAAAGGTGTTGCATTGGTTCCGACACAACCAAGCCCCCAAGTGATAGCACAAAACTTTTGAAAAGAAAACTCAAGGGGTAAACCGGAGGCCGCTTTGAGACAGAACAACTCCATGTAACCACGCATGATGTAACAGAACAGATACCCCGCTTTAGCTGAGGCTCCGGTTTATTACTTTATAATATATACAGTCAGAATATGTACATAAGTAGAGCCGATGGCTCAGGTATAATAAGGCCGAAGACGAGCTATGATCCATGGCTTGTTGGTCTCCTCCTCTGACGTGCGTGAGTCTTTATGCTCTCGAACATCGATCAGATAGTACGACCCATTGTGCAGATTCCTGCTGACCACGAAAGGCCCCTCCCAAGGTGGGGATAACTTGTGCACCAAATCTCAGTCTGGTCTTGGATGAGTCGAAGCACCAAATCTCCTTCTTGGAAAGTTCTGGTTCTGACCCGGCGACTATGATAACGACGAAGATCCTGCTGGTAAATCGCCGAGCGGGCAGCTGCTATGTCACGCTCTTCATCCAGCCGATCCAAAGCGTCCTGTCGTGCTATCTCGTTATCCGCTTCAACATAGGCTGCCACACGAGGTGAGTCATGACGGATGTCGCTGGGGAGAACCGCCTCCGCTCCATAAACCATAAAGAACGGCCTGTACCCTGTGGATCTGTTAGGTGTAGTATTTATACTCCATAACACAGACAGTAGCTCTTCTACCCAACAACCCGGCGTCCTCTGCAAAGGGACCATAAGCCGGGGCTTGATGCCTCTCAAGATCTCTTGATTGGCTCTTTCCGCTTGACCATTGGACTGTGGGTGAGCTACTGAAGAAACGTCAAGCCAGATGTGCTCACGTTCGCAGAACTCCTTCATGGCACCTTTGGACTAATTGGTACCATTATCTGTAATGATACTGTGTGGAAAACAAAACCGGAAGATCACCTTTTTAATGAACTGAACCGCCGTGGCCGCATCACACTTGCTAACAGGTTCTGCCTCTACCCACTTTGTAAATTTGTCAACCGCCACCAACAGGTGGGTCTTCTTGTCCTTGGACCTTTTGAAAGGTCCAACCATATCCAGCCCCCAAGTCGCAAACGGCCAAGTAATGGGAATCATCCTCAATTCTTGGGCCGGTACATGATCACGTCTGGAAAACTTTTGGCAACCATCACATCGTCTGACCAGATCTTCCGCATCAGCATGGGCAGTCAACCAATAGAAACCGTGGCGGAACGCTTTGGCCACCAAGGATTTTGAACCGGCGTGGTGGCCACAATCTCCTTCATGGATCTCACACAATATTTCACAGCCTTCCTCAGAGGACACACAACGTTGAAACGCCCCTGACACACTGCAATGATGCAATTCGCCATTAACAATGGCCATAGACTTAGATCGCCGAACTATCTGTCGAGCCAACGTCTCATCTTCTGGTAACTCGCCCCGGTTCATGTACGCCAGATAAGGAAGCGTCCAATCCGGAATGACGTGCAGAGCTACCACCAATTGAGCCTTCGGATCAGGAATAGCCAAATCCGCTTCACGAGGGAGCTTGACTGACGGGTTGTGCAGTACGTCAAGAAAAACATTGGGCGGGACTGGTTTGTGTTGAGAGCCCAACCGGCTCAAAGCGTCCGCCGCTTCATTCTTCCAACGGTCCACGTGGTCCACCTGATATCCCTTGAAATGACCTGTGACAACATCCACCTCACGATGATATGCAGCCATGAGTGGGTCCTTTGAATCCCAAGTGCCAGACACCTGTTGAACCACTAGGTCTGAGTCACCGAAGCACTTAACCCGGCTTAGATTCATCTCCTTAGCCATCCGAAGACCATGGAGCAAGGCCTCATACTCAGCTGCATTGTTAGTACAAGGGAACATTAAGCGGAGAACGTAACAAAACTTGTCACCTTGTGGGGAAGTTAATACGACTCCAGCCCCGAGCCCTCCAACCGCTCGGATCCGTCAAAATGGATGGTCCAATATGTATGATCCGCCTTTCTTCAGCGCTTGCAATTCCGTCCAATCATTAATGAAATCCACAAGTGCTTGAGACTTCACCGCCGTCCGAGGTACATACTTCAAACCGTATGCCCAAGCTCTATAGCCCACTTGGCAATCCGACGATCGCCTCCGGTTACGTATGATATCACCTAAGGGAGCTGAGCTGACCACCGTGATGGGGTGCCCTTGGAAATACTGCTTCAGCTTTCGGCTTGCCATAAAAACTCCATACACCAGCTTCTGCCAATGCGGCTATCTTTGCTTAGATTCAATAAGCACCTCGCTGATATAATAAACCGGACGTTGAACCGGATGTTCCTTCCCTGCCTCCTTCCGCTCTACCACAATGGCCACGCTAACCGCCCTGGCGTTAGCAGCAACATATAGCAGAAGCGGCTCCTTGTCGATGGGAGCGGCGAGCACAGGCGGGTTGGCCAATTGCCGCTTTAAGTCCTCCAACGCTTCATCGGCCGGACTCGCATAAACCGATCTGTCTTCTTCAAAGATTCGGTACAAAGGGATGGCCTTCTCTTCGAGGCGGCTGATAAACCGGCTTAGCGCGGCAATCCGGCCCGCCAAACGATGGACATCATTAATACACTTTGGTTTAGCCAGGGAGGTGATAGCCGTAATCTTCTCCGGATTAGCTTCAATCCCCCTGTTGGACACGAGAAAACCCAATAACTTGCCCGCCGGAACACCAAACACACATTTTGCCGGGTTGAGCATCATCTTGTAAACCCGCAGGTTGTCAAAGGTTTCTTTCAAATCATCAATCAGTATTTCCTTCTTCCTTGACTTAACCACAATATCATCCACATAGGCATGCACATTACGGCCGATCTGTTCATGCAAGCAATTACAGACGTTAACGCTGATAAGTTGCTTGGGCGCTCTTGAGCCCAAAAGGCATAGATACATAGCAGAAGGCTCCAAAGGGAGTGATAAACGCTGTCTTCTCCTGGTTCTTAAGAAAAACGGAACTTGGCGCACGTGTGTGGATTACACAGATCTTAACAAGGCTTGTCCAGCAGATCCTTTTGCCCTCCCCCGCATTGACCAGATTATTGATGCCACTGCGGGTTGTGAGCGTTTGAGCTTTTTGGATGCGTATTCGGGGGCCTTGCTCCTGGGGTATTGAAGAGATATCTTCCCTCGAAAACTGAAGGCAAACGGGATATGTATTTCCTCTTCATGACTTCATGTGACGCGCTCTGATCCAGCATGAGCCTATAAGCATGTGCATCCAAAGCGGCCCGCTCTGCCGCCATCCTAGCGTCTGCAGCTGCCAGATCCGCTTTAGCCTGAGTGATTTGCTCCTTCACCTTCGCAATCTCCGTGTTATGAACGTCCTGGTCCGCCGGGTTAACCTCTGCCATGAGCACGGCCAACGCAACGAATAGTTCTGATAAAACTTGAGCGGCGGGCGACAGGCCTCCTGCCCCGGCCGCCATCGCCATCGCTGTTGAACCGGCAACCATTGTCGCAGCGGTCGAAGAGTGAAGTATTGCTTGTGTACCGCCATGAATATTCCAACCCGGTTGGGCAGATCGAGAGGGTCCGAATCATCACCGTCGGAACAGCCCCCAATCCGGCCATCTTGCAGCTGATACAGAGACTCAGTTTCTCCGGTTGACGACTCATCATCAGAGTAGACGACGGTTTCGCCTCTAGATTCAGATCCGTCCTCATCATTTCCTTCGTGGATGACTCCCACGAAAGCACGCTTGACGGCCGGTTTAGCCTGGGCAGGTTTCGCACGCTGAGCCGTCTCGACGAGATCGGTGCAGATGTCCGGCTCAGGCCCTGGCTCACCGATCTTGCCGACGAAAACGTGTATGCCACCAAAGGGAACCTGGTACCCGTACTCGATCGAGCTGGCCTCGGGGGCCCCAGCCTGCATCGTCGATGTAGAGCTTGTCGCGACGACTCTTGGTCATCCGGCCCACAACGTAGCCTTCGAGTCCTTCGAGCTTGCCCTCCAAGATCATCAAACCATCGTGCGATAGCCCCACGGTGGGCGCCAACTGTCGTGGTTTTGTCACGGCAGATGTCCTCATGAAAGGACTTAGTCGCGGAGCCATCGCTACGGGTTAACTTGGAGGGGTTAAAGCGGACGCAAAGACACGAGAGTTATACTAGTTCGGCCCCTTCGATGAAGGTAAAAGCCTACGTCTAGTTTGTGATGGGATTGATGTGGTCTCGATGACTAGGGAGCAAACAGCTTCTCCTAGGCCTCGAGTTGTCGTTGTCTGTCCCTTGAACCGCCCTGGGTCGTCCCCTTATATACTCAGGTGACGCCCGTCGGTTCAGAGAGTCCCAATCTCCGGTTCATACTCGTATCCGAGTTGGTCTCTCTCTATTCCTAACTTACAGTACAAGTTTACATACCAGGCCGGTTTACGCCATGTGTTCTAAACCGACTATGGGCCTTGGGCCCTTACTTTCATGCTTGGGCTCTTACACCGTTGAACTACTATTGAAGTTAACCCGGCCCGGATAGGTCGGTTCATGCCTAGTAGTAATATCCCCAACACACTTCGTAGCCACTGTCGATGATTTAACCGACATGCTCGACTTCGGCTCCGAAGACATCGACGGTATGGACGCCGATGCAGGAGAAAACCAAGAACCAGCGCCTATAGGGCACTGGAAGGCCACCTCGTCATACGACATATACATGGTGGACACCCCAAAAGAAGGGAATGGCGACGAAAGAACGGAGGATGACCCCTCCAAGAAGCAGCCTAAGCGCCGGCGTCAGCGGCGCCGCTCTAAATCCCGCCAAAGCAAAAACGGCGATTCCCGCACGGGAGATAATAACACCCCGGACACCGCCGAAGAAAACCCCCTCCAGCAGGATTCAGCACAGGAGGATGGAGAAGCCAACCCTCATGAGAGAGCGGCAGACAGAGACGTAGAGGACGATAATTACATGCCTCCCTCCGAAGGCGAGGCAAGCCTCGACGACGAATTTAATTTGTCGTGCCTGAGGATCCCGTCGAACAAGAGCGTTTCAAACGCAGGCTTATGGCCACGGCGAGCAGCCTCAAGAAAAAACAGCAGTAGCTTAGAGCTGACCAAGACTTGCTAGCCGACAGATGGACTGAAGTCCTTGCGGGTGAAGATTACGAACTCGAACGCCCCTCCAAGAGCTACCCAAAAGCGCAGGCTGCTACCCCGATTAGAGGAGGAAGCACCTAAACCTACATCTCCAGCGCACGACGCGGCCGACCGGCCACCTCGTGGCCGCGACAGAGAGGCCTCTCGGCCATCCACTCAAGCCGCACCCCAGCGTCACCCAAAAAATACCAAGGCATGGGGAAATGCGCCAGACATGCGAGACATATTGGAGGACAAGGCAAGGCAAACATATATGGCAAATACGGCCAGGCCGAACACAACAGACAAAGCTCATTCGAACTACGTCGTGATATTACCCAGTACAGAGGCGCCGCACACCCAGTATGCTTCACAGATAAAGTAATGGATCATCAAATCCCCGAGGGTTTTAAACCCGTAAACATCGAATCATACGATGGCACAACAGATCCTGCGGTATGGATCGAGGATTATCTCCTTCATATCCACATGGCCCGCGGTGATGATCTACACGCTATCAAATACCTCCAACTCAAGCTTAAAGGACCAGCTCGGCATTGGCTTAACAGCTTGCCAGCAGAGTCAATTGGTTGCTGGGAGGACCTGGAAGCCGCATTCCTCGACAATTTCCAGGGCACCTATGTGCGACCACCAGACGCCGATGACCTAAGCCACATAATTCAGCAGCCAGAGGAATCGGCCAAACAATTCTGGACACGGTTCCTAACCAAGAAAAATCAAATAGTCGACTGTCCGGACGCAGAGGCCCTCGCAGCCTTCAAACATAATATCCGTGACGAGTGGCTTGCCCGGCACCTAGGACAGGAAAAGCCGAAATCCATGGCAGCCCTCACAACACTCATGACCCGCTTTTGCGCGGGAGAAGACAGCTGGCTAGCTCGTAGTAATAACATGACCAAGAGCCCTGGTAATTCGGATATCAAGGACAACAATGGCAAGTCGCGTCGCAACAAGCACAAGCGACAATGCTGAGGATACGACAGTCAATGCCGGATTCAGAGGCTCTAAATCCGGTCAGCAGAAAAAGCCATTCAAAAGAAATACTCCGGGCCCGTCCAGTTTGGACCGAATACTCGATCGCTCGTGCCAGATACACGCCTCCCCCGAAATACCAGCCAATCACACCAACAGGGATTGTTGGGTGTTCAAGCAGGCAGGCAAGTTAAGTGCCGAAAATAGAGACAAGGGGCTGCATAGCGATGACGAGGAGGAGCCCTGGCCGCCGAACAATAGGGGACAAAAGGGCTTTCCCCCACAAGTGCGGACGGTGAACATGATATACGCGACCCACATCCCCAAAAGAGAGCGGAAGCGTGCACTCAGGGATGTATATGCGTTGGAGCCAGTCGCCCCAAAGTTCAACCCGTGGTCATCCTGCCCGATCACTTTTGATCAAAGGGACCACCCCACTAGCATCCGCCACGGCGGATTCGCCGCATTGGTTCTAGACCCAATCATTGACGGATTTCACCTCACTAGAGTCCTTATGGACGGCGGCAGCAGCCTGAACCTGCTTTATCAGGATACAGTGCGAAAAATGGGCATAGATCCCTCAAGGATTAAACCCACAAAGACGACCTTTAAAGGCGTCATACCAGGTGTAGAGGCCAACTGTACAGGCTCAGTTACACTCGAAGTGGTCTTCGGATCCCCGGATAATTTCCGAAGCGAGGAGTTAATCTTCGACATAGTCCCATTCTGCAGTGGCTATCACGCCCTGCTCGGACGAACCGCATTTGCAAATTTCAATGTGGTGCCGCACTACGCATACCTCAAGTTCAAGATGCCAGGCCCTCGAGAAGTCATTACGGTCAATGGAAACACCGAACGCTCTCTCTGAACGGAGGAGCCTACGGCGGCCCTCGCGGCGGAAGTACAAAGTAGCCTCTCAAGGCAATTCTCCAGTCCAGCTATTAAACGTCCGGACACCATCAAGAGCGCCTGGAGTAACCTACAACAAGACCGCCTGTCACGTTCCGAGCAAGCGTAGCAGTGCGGCCCCAACCCCAGCCCTCGCGGAATTGCGAAACCATTACCACACGTACATAACTACACTTTGGAAATACCATGGGCATAAGGGGAGGGGCACAACCACGGCACGCCCGAAATGCGGCTCAACCGCACTAGGGGCTCCCGATTTTGTCATTTCCTTTTTCTTACTTTCAGGACTCCACTCTCCGGAAGGCCTGTCCAGCAGTACAATCGCCGAACACACGATGCAACAGCCAGGGAGGTAGCAAGCTACGTCGAATGTCCAGGTGGTCTCTATAACAAGCTAAATACCTGTCTTACATAAAGTCTCGCAGCTTGCCCCTGGAGGGGGACATGTCAAATAATCCCATCTCTTGCTTATCGCACTATTTGTATCGTTCTGCTTTCACAGCAGCCTTTTAATAAACAATACATAGCTCTTGTATATTATTGCATTCATTTTTTATGTAAATATGTTCAGTTATGACATTATGCAACCGTACACTTTGGTACGGCCAATACACCAGGGGCTTAAGTACCCTAGAATATGGTGTGAGAAGTCCGAACACTCTCACGAGTGCGGCACCCCGAACTTATAGCATTATATGCATCGGCTACGAATCATGTCTTGGGTCAATAGTTCGGTTTGCCCGCCTCCCATGTTTTGGTACCTTACGTTCCGTTATATCGGCTAAGGTAGCGCTGGGAGAACTACTGCGATTGTGTGCCGGTTGAGCTGGGTTAAGCACCTCAGTAGAGAAAGCTAAAACTGACCGTCATGATAGGGCGAGAGCCGGTCGCTGTTCGAGAGGTTTTCGAGTCCCTAAAGACTTATGCCGCTCAGAGCGAGGAGCTGGCTTTGTCCGGCCTAAGCGTGGATAGCGCCCCAAACTAGGTCTTCCGAATACTAGGGGCTTCGCCGAAATTTAAAATTATAGAATTCTATGGCTAAGTGAGAGTGATAAAGCATTATAGTCCGATTGCCTTGTTCGTTGTGCTGAACGCCTCCCTCGAAGGACCCAAGAATGGGAACAAGAGCGCTCAGCTATATCTCGAACACCCCATCACTCGTGGCATGGGGGTAGAAGCCGACGACTCGCCATCTCTCAGATTTAATAAACGGCCGCACGGAAGGTAATATTTTAAATTCAAAAAGCGTTGCTTAGCGCATATGAACAAGTTTTCAGCGCACAGGATAACACGAGCGAGTTTACCCAAAAATTACATCCTAGGAACACTCATTCGCCACAAGGCAGGCACCCTTCAGGACGCCCTCATAATACAACTCGGGCTTGCGATGCTCCTTCCCCTCCGGTGGCCCATCTGTCACCAGCTTCTCAGCATCCATCTTGCCCCAGTGTACTTTAACACGGGCAAGGGCCCTACGGGCGCCTTCGATGCATACGGAGCGCTTGATGACTTCAAGCCATGGACAGGCATCCGCCAGCCGCCTCACCAGCCCAAAGTAGCTCCCAGGCATGACCTCCCCAGGCCATAGCCGGCCTATAAGTCCCTTCATGGCCTGTTCGGCTACCTTATGGAGCTCGACCAGCTGCTTCACCTGGTCACTCAAGGGCACGGGGTGTCCGGCCTCAACGTACTGGGACCAGAACACCTTCTCCGTCGAGCTCCCTTCCTCGGCTCGGTAGAATGCGGCAGCGTCGGACACACTGCGGGGCAGATCTGTGTATGCTCCTGGAGAGCTCCGGACTCGGGTAAGTAACAAGTAATTCACTTTCATGTGCTTGCTTCGCATAAAGAATGCCTTACCCGCCGCTATCTTCATCATCGCCTCAATTTCCTGGAGGGCTTTCTGGGCTTCGGCCTTGGCAGATTTGGCGCTCTCAAGGGCCGAGGCAACCTCGGACTCTCGTGTCTTTGAGTCAACCTCCAAACTCTCGTGTTTTTTCACAAGAGCGTGGAGCTCTTGCCGCACCTGCGCCACCCGTGCCTCCTGCTTTTCTCGCTCGGTGCGCTCCACGGCCGCATTGTCTTCAGCCTTGGACAGCGCTTCCTTCAGTGTCGCCACCTCGGTTGTGGCCCCTGTAATACTCACATTGGTCCAGTCATTATTTGCAACCAGATCTTTTTATATACTTACATAAGGTACTACTTACCTTCCTTGTACTCAAGCTGCTTCTTGGCAAGGCCGAGCTCGTTCTTGGACCGCTCGAGGCTCTGCTTCAATGCATCGACCTCCGCAGTCAGTGCGGCAGAGGTCAGCAGCGCAGCCTGCATTCCCATATTGACATACTTATTTTAGACTCCTGCGTATATCTTTTTAGATCCTTAGTCCGTCTTTTCTTTCCGAACACCAAACTGAGCATCAGGGGCTACTGTCTATGCGGTAATATTTTTACATGACTTAAATACATACCTCAAAGCCCGTTAGAAGGCTAGCACATGCTTCCGTCAGCCCGCTCTTGGTGGACTGAACCTTCTGGATCACCGCACTCATAATAGTGCGGTGCTCCTCGTCGATGGAGGCGCCGTTAAGCACCTCCAGCAAATTATCCGGTGCATCCGGTTGGACGGAGGTCACCGGCGTCGTAGGCTTGCCCACCTTACTAGGGGGCCGTCTGCCAGACTCCGGAACCACTGAAGGTTCCGGTGCGGTGTTCGGCCTGGGGCCGGACTTAGAGCCCTTTGGGGTTTCATCCCCTTTGCGCCTGGAGTCCGGGAGGTCGCCTTGCGGCGCCTCCAGGACCACCTCCTCCTGGCTTGGTGTAAGTGCATCTAGTGCCACCCCTAGTTGGTTTTGGAGTATTGACGACAAATTTGGTTGAGGGACTAATGTGTTTGTGAGAATTGCAGGATAACACGGTAGTGTCCCTCATTGATTCGGATTTACCTACCGGAGATGACCCCTAAAAATGTATGAAGACATTGACGACAATGGTGGTATGTGAAGATATTCATATTGAAGACTATGACATGAGAATACATTGAGTGAAGACTATGGAGCGCGAAGACTGTGTCGTTTTGTCCTTTCCTTTCTCTTCGTTGTTGAGTCATAGGAACCACCGTACTGTTAAGTGGGGTCCAAGTGAACAAAGTCAGATGACTGAAGTGATGCTCAACCCAAATCCTATGTCTTCGAGCGAAGACAATGAGAGCAAATCTTATCCAGAGCTGGATGAGTCAGCTTTGCTTGTAGCCCAAGTAAAGTTGCCATGTGTGTTTGAAATCTGACCGTTGGAACACGTGTCAGTTCCTTAGTGACCCAGGGTCATTTCGGACATATCAGGTCGAGTTGCCTAGTGGCTATAAATAGCCCACCCCCTACACCATAAATTGGTGGCTGCTCAGAGTTAGTGCACGGCTTTTGTCGTTTGAGAGCAACCCACCTCGAAGCCTTTGAGAGAGAGAAATCCTTGTGAGGACAAAGCCCAAACACCCAGAGCCAAAGAGTGTTAGGCATCACTGAAGTCTTTCTGTCCGCGTGATCTGAAGACTTGTTACACTTGAGGACTGTGAATCCTCCAGCCGGTTAGGCGTCGCATTCTGAGCATCCAAGAGTAATTGTGGATTGCCGGTGAACAAAGTCTGTGAAGGTTTGGAAGTCTACCTTGAAGACTTACCAGAGTGATTGGGCGAGGACTGTGTGTCCTTAGCTCAAGGGGAATAAGGTGAAGACGCGGTCTTCTGAGTTGAATCTCAGCCTCCCAAACCAGACGTACAATTGTCACAGCAACTGGAACTATTCCAACAAATGCTATGTCTTCAACAAGTGACTGGTTCTATCCTCTCCCTTTCTTTACATAGAGTTTGTCTTCGTGAAGTCATTGCATATTTTTCGTACCTGTTTGACTTTATTACTTGACTACTATCGTTGGTTGGCTTCATACTATCTTCCATCCTGATCCTTACTACTAAGCTACTATTAGTCGTTGTACTTTCACATTATTGTATACGTGACTATGGTTTGCTTGTTATAGTCTATCTTCCGCTACATATCAATTAGGTCAATTCTATTGTTTGTCTTCGAAACTTCCACGTTTAGAAGACTTTCATAAAAATCGCCTATTCACCCCCCCCCCTCTAGTCGATAACTAGCACTTTCAATTAGTATCAGAGCATGGTACTCCCTTTTTCTGTGTGATTCGGTTTAACCACCTGGAGTTTTAGCTATGTCGACTGCAGGGATAATCAAAGTCTCCGCTGCTTGCCCCGTGTTCGATGGAACTGAATATCCCTACTGGAAGAATAAGATGTGCATGCATCTTGAAGCCATTGATGTCGTCCTCTGGTATGTCGTCAAGAACGGCGTTCCCAAAACTGGTGCAGGTGTCACCCCTGGTGATGTCAAGAAGTTCATTCAACTGGACTCAACTGCCAAGAACATTATTTGTGGTCATCTGACCAAAGGACAAGATGGCCGTGTGAGTGCTCGAAACGCCGAAGCTAGTCTGGGACTGGCTATCCAAGGTCAACGAAGGCGTCTCCACCCAGAGAGATCAACGGATCAGTGTTCTTCGCAACCTCTTCAACCGCTTCAAGAGAAACGACAATGAAAATGTCCAGCCCACGTTTGATCGTCTCATCGACATCACAAATGAGCTTCGTGCTCTCGGCGCCACTGAGATTACCAAGCATGAAATCGTCAAGACACTACTGAGATCACTTGACAGCTCCTTTGACACCCTTGCCCTCATGATACAAGAATGCCCTGACTTCAAGACACTCGATCCGTCTAATATACTTGAGAGGCTCAACACACATGAGTTCCAGCTTTCTCAGAAAAGAGATATCTATGGTCCCAACTATGGACGAACTCGCGCTTTGAAGGCAAAAGTTGTTTCCTCATCTGAAGAAGAATCTGACTGCAGTTCTGATGATCCTGAAGACATTGGAAAGGAACTTGCTTTTCTTGTGAAGAAGTTCCAGAAGTTCACTAAGAAGAAGGGCTTCAGAAAGTCTTAACGATCTAGCTCAAGAAATGATGAAGCTTCCCCTCATGACCACAAGAAGAGAACATGTCACAAGTGCAAGAAACCTGGACACTATATATCTGAGTGTCCACAGTGGGACAATGAGAAGAAGAAGAAGAAGAGCAAGGAATATGATTCTGATGACAAGAAGAAGAAGAAATCTTCAAAGTCTTCTTCCAATATCTCATCAAAGTCTTCATTACATAAGAAGAGCTCATCTGGCAAGGCTCGTGCTTTTCTTGGCAAGGAAATGGATTCAGAGGAGGAGTCTGCTTCTGAGGAGGCGAAGGTGGAGTCTGGAGAGGAGTCCGACCCTGGTGTTGCAAGTCTGGCTCTAGCCACAGCCTATGTTGCCAAGTCCATCTTCAACAATGAAGACAATGAATTCCACACCAACGCTGTAGCTGATGACAAGGACGACCCTGCTCCCACCTACTGCTTCATGGCACGTGGTGCCAAGGTAAAATCACGTGATGCTCACTTTCAAACATCAAGTGAAGATGACTCTGATTGTGAATCCAAGCCCAGCTACAAAACACTTGCTAAAATTGCAACTGAACAACAAAAGCTATGGAACATACTCAAAAACTGTTAGACAAAAGCGATGACTGTTGAATGGCCGAAAATGACACGTTCACAGTCCTTAGTTGAAGACATAAAAAATCTTCATGCTAAGTACCAAGAACTTGAAAGTCGTCATGAATCGCTCTCAACCACTCATGAAAAGCTCTCCTATGATTATCTTCAAAGGAAGCAAGAGCTTGAGAAATTGATAGCGGCTCATGAAGATCTTCAAAAAGAGAATGAGTCACTTTGCGCTCAACAGATCAGTTCCGCTCAGGATGGATTTGAACCACCATGTCTAAAATGCCTTGAGCGTGATATCGCTACCTCTGCTTTGAATGCTCAATCGCTGCTACTTGTTGCATTGTCTTCAACTCTTGATGTGGTAACTAACCCCTCTGCGGAGGATATCACTACTATTGCTGATGAAAATGCTAGGTTGAAGACATTGCTTGAAAAAGGGATGTATAAAAGTCTGAAAGGACATCAGACACTTCGCAATGTCCTCAAAAAGTAGATTCTGAACCGAAACCCTAGGAAAGAGGGTGTTGGGTTCGAGAGGAAAATGAATGTTGATGGTTCCTGCTGGAAGCCTGAGCAGTATCCCAAAACCACATGGGTTGCTGCAAAGGGACCTTCAGTGGATCCATCCACCTTATCTGGCTTTACCTGTGCTAATCCTATTATCATTGATGAATCCTTTGATGCAAACTATAAACTGTTCAAAAATCAGAATGGTGAAGTGTTTGCCAGGTATATTGGTACTCACTTTGCGAGGAATGGACCACCTATGAAAAGATCTGGGTTCCCAAAAGTTGTCTTGAGAATCTTCCAGTGAATGTGATCATGACACCACCGGGATGAAGACAAACCCTGCACCTAAGGCGTCATATGGTCCAAAGGCTTCAAATGCATGTAGAGGACTCACCTGAGTCACCCTAACTCCAATGTTTTGCAGGGAAACCGTACTAAAATTTATGAATATGAGCGTGTGTCTTCAAACCGCTATGTTCATAGAACTAAGAACTTTTCTGCTTATTCATATGAGTATCATTCATCTCCTGCAAGGCTATTTGCTAGGGCTCCAAGGCCGAAGTTCTCAGATGCTGCACTTAGACTCATTGCTTCTAATCCACCCCTGAAAATGTGGGTGGTTAAGAAGAATTAACTTTCTTTTGCAGGGAAGGGTCTCTAGCCGAAAATCAAAGGCGTCTGATGATATTGCTGGGGACCTAAAACATCTTGTAGGGTGCAAGATCAAATGCCCAAATGGTCTCACTATGTATTTTGTTCCTGAATTGTTTGCCATTCATCCTATTAGTCCTAATCTTGATCTGAGCTTCAATAATCCTCTTTCCCATCAAATGTTTATGCTTCACAATACTCTTGGTGAAGCCTATCCCCCAAACTGTACTGTAGGGTATGACACATCGTGCTTCAGAATGGATTATGGACAGCGGATGCACTAATCATATGACTGGTGATCAAAGTCTTCTCATGGACTCGACCTTACGTCCATCAGACAAGAGTCACATCACATTTGGTCGACACCGTAAAAGCAAGGTATTGGGTCTAGGTAGAGTTGCAATCTCAAAGGATCAACACATGGATAAAGTGATGCTTGTTGAATCCCTTGGTTTCAACTTAATGTCCGTCTCAATGCTTTGTGACTTGAACATGATTGTGCTATTCGGAAAATATCGTTGCCTTGTACTAATGGAATATGACAAGTCCCTAGTCTTTGAAGGGTATCAGAAAGATGATCTATACATGGTAGATTTCTCAGCAGGTCCACAGCTTGTCGTATGTCTTCCGCAAAAGCTTGAATCTTTGGCTCTGGCATCGGAGGCTGGGGCATGCTGGCATGAGGAACTTACACACACTCGCCAAGAAGAAGCATGTCATAGGCATCGAGGGTGTCAAGTTCAAGAAGGATCATTTGTGTGGTGCCTGCGAAGCTGGAAAGATGACTAGGGAAAAGCACCCGTCGAAGACAATCATGACGACATCTCAACCCTTCGAACTGTTACACATGGACTTATTTGGCCCTACTCACTACTCTACCCTCACAACAACTGCTTGTCTCTATGGCTTCGTCATTGTTGATGACTACTCAAGATATACATGGGTGCACATAATTCTCTACAAGATTGAAGTACAAGATGTCTTCAGACGCTTCGCCAATCGAGCCATGACCAATTATGGCGTCAAGATCAAGCATATCGAAGTGACAATGGCACTTGAGTTCAAGAACACCGGACTTGATCTTTATCTGGATACAATGGGAATCACTCATGAGTTCTCTGCTCCATACACAACTCAGCAAAATGGCATCGTAGAGCGCAAGAACAGAACCCTCATTGAGATGGCTCGAACAATGCTCGACGAGTAGAAGACACCAAGAAAGTTCTGGCCTGAAGCTATTGATACGATGTCACGTCATCAACCGTGTTTACATCTATAAGATTCTGAACAAAACATCCTATGAGCTCCTTCGGCAAGAAGCCAAATGTCGCCTACTTGAGTATTTGGAGCTAGGTGCTGGATCAAGGATCCCCATCACAAGGCAAAATTTGCACCTAAAGCTCATGAAGGCTTCATGCTCGATTACGGAAAGGACTCACACTCTTCTGAGTCTTCAACCTCTATCTCTACAAAATCGTCGAAGCGTGGACGTGCGATTTGATGAAACCAATGTTTCACAAAGAGAGCTCCTGCCAAGTACACTAGACGAAGCTCCGCCCAGTGAATCTATCAAGCTAATGGGAACTGGAGAAATCATGCCTTCTGAAGCACAGCCTGAAGAGGAACTTATCATTTATGCACCTAACCAACCTGAAGACAATGCTCAGTCTGAAGATAATCCTCCCAATGATGACAATGATCAGCAAGAGCAAAGTCTTCGTCCAATTCATCCTCTAGTCGCAAATGAAGTACAAATTGAGAAGATAATTGATAGCATCAATGCACCTGGTCCACTTACTCGCTCAAGAGCAACACAATTAGCAAATTTCTGTGGACACTTTTCTTTTGTGTCAATATCAGAACCCAAGAAAGTGGCTGAAGCCTTTATGGAACCTGAATGGATACAAGCTATGCAAGAAGAACTTCAACAGTTCAAGCTGAACAATGTTTGGGAACTTGTCAAGCGTCCTGACCCTCGCAAGCATAACATTATTGGCACAAAATGGATATATCGAAACAAGCAAGATGAGCATGGTCAAGTAAATGGAAACAAAGCATGACTTGTGGCTCAAGGATATACTCAAGTTGAAGGAATTGACTTCAATGAAACATTTGCTCCTGTGGCTAGGCTTGAAGCTATTCGCATACTGCTAGCCTACGCTAACCACCACAACATCTTGCTACATCAAATGGATGTGAAGAGTGCATTTCTCAACGGCAAGATTGAAGAAGAAGTATACGTCGCTCAACCACCTGGCTTTGAAGATCCAAAACATCCTGATATGGTGTACAAGCTAAACAAAGCAATCAGTATGGCCTCAAACAAGCTCCTCGCGCTTGGTATGATACGATCAAATACTTCCTGAAGAACAAAGGCTTCAAACCTGGATCCCTCGATCCAACACTCTTCACGAAGACATATGATGGTGAACTGTTTGTGTGCCAAATATATGTGGATGACATTATCTTCGGCTGCACCAACCAGAAGTACAGTGATGAGTTTGGATACATGATGCAAGAGCAATATCAGATGTCCATGATGGGTGAGCTGAAGTTCTTCCTTGGTCTTCAAATTCGTCAGCAAAGGAATGGCATCTTCATATCTCAAGAAAAATACCTCAAAGATTGTCTGAAGAAGTTTGGAATGCAAGATTGCAAAGGTTACACGACGCCAATGCCAGCCAAACACCATCTGGGTCCCGACGACAATGGTAAAGAATTTGATCAAAAGGTATACCGCTCCATGATTGGTTCCTTACTTTACCTATGTGCATCTAGGCCAGATATTATGCTTAGTGTTTGTATGTGTGCTCGATTCCAAGCGGCACCAAAGGAATCGCATCACTTAGCGGTGAAGCAAATTCTTCGATATTTGGCTCACACCCCAACGCTCGGATTATGGTATCCAAAGGGCTCAGAATTTGATTTGGTTGGATTCTCGGATGCTGATTATGCTGGTGACAAGGTGGATCGCAAGTCTACATCAGGCACATGTCACTTTCTGGCACGATCACTTGTCTGTTGGTCTTCAAAGAAGCAGAACTGTGTATCACTCTCAACTGTTGAATCTGAATACATTGTTGTTGGATCTTGCTGCGCTCAGCTTCTATGGATGAAGCAAACTCTCAAGGACTATGGCATCAATCTGAAACAAGTACCTCTCTTCTGTGACAACGAAAGCGCCATCAAGATTGCCAACAATCCAGTCCAGCACTCGAAGACAAAGCACATTGAAATTCTTCATCACTTTCTTAGAGATCATGTCATGAAAAAGGATATTGACATCATTCACGTCAACATCAAGAGCAATCGGCGAGATATCTTCACAAAGCCCTTGGATGAGAAAAGGTTTTGCAAGTTACGGTGTGAGCTAAATATCTTGGAATCCTCAAATGTCCTGTGATCAGGCACACATCCTAACACTTATGCATGTTGATGACTTAGATGTGCAACACACGAAGTAAAGTATATCTTCAATCAATGAAGACTTACATTCTGAGTGTGAATACATTAACATGGAATTTGACTTCTGAGCGCCACGATAATTGTGCGTTGTGTCTAGGTCTAATACTTCCTATACGGTGGGTAACACCACCATCAAATTTCTCTGTTTGAAGTGTTTCACTCATGGCGTTATTTTAGCTATGTCTTCACATTTGATTTGTCTTCAAAGTTCAACTTATCTTCATGATTTTCTTCACTAGTGTTCTGTCCTCTACAGCATTCACTTATAGCTATGTCTTCCTGGTTGAATCTTTTGAACTAAGTGAATGTGATCGGACCCTAATCTCTTTATGCTTTCTATCTCAAACTCTATCTGTCCAAATCATATGCATTCTATTGAAACTGTCGAATGTCTTCTCTGCGTCCTTGTCAGCAGAAGACACAGAGACAAACATTAAGACTGTTTTAAATGATTCATCCTTATTGTTTGAAATCCGGAGAAGCCGGAACGACCATCCGACAAACCTGGAGGGCGTGGGAACGTGGGACAGCTCTGAGTATGTTGCATGCTTGCCACGTACCCCTCAGATGTGAACCGCCAGGGGCACCTGAGTAATTGTGCTGTGCCGCACACCTCCTTATAAATACATGTCCCCTGCAGTAAAGAAAACCTTCTTCCACCTCTCCACCTCGTCAAAACCCTAGCGCCACCGCTAGCTCGCGACGACGCCGGCGACGAAGCTCTTAGCTGCCGCGACTTTTCCGACGCCGTCCTCACGCCGGCCGTGAACATCGTCCTCTCCGCCGCCGCCGTAGCTGTCCTCCGTCGCCAAGTTAGGGAACGGTGGATTGAACTGCTCGGTCTCCTACTCATCCCATCTAGCAGTTCTTCGTGTGGTAAATATAACTCTATTTTTACCATCTTTTTGATCCTCAAAGATTCATCCTGTTTACCAAAGTTGGTTTCTGCCTATACAATGTTAGATCTATTCTGTCTGCATCTCATACTGCCTAGTATATTCACTTAAGCTTCATATCTAGTTAGATTCCTCACTTGTACCTATTCACGGATTCATACAAATCTGGAACCAACTCTCAACGTATAAGTGAATGTCTTCGCATCATGAGGTCAATGTCTTCAAACTGATTTATCTTCAAAATCTTCTGAGAATGCACATGACCTCTTCCCCTTCCCTCGCATCTCTAATGCTGTCACAGGTACATGTCCGTGGGAGAATCCCTTGGTTCTCATAGTCTGCATTCGCTTGCGTAATTCTTACAAAGATCACATTAACTCTCCCAACGCCAGCCTCTGTTTGTCCAGCAAGCGAAAGCTTTTGAAGCCTTTGAACGTGTTGAAGCCATTCAGTTTGAAGTTCATGGCTGCAGAGAAATCAGTAAGGAAGGGTGGCAGACAGCGTCATGGGGGAACATCAAAAGATTTGCCTGATGACCTCGCAGAGCTTTACAAGGCAGATCCTGAAGAGAATTATAATCAGCGCAAGACATGAATCCAGTGGATTCGACGATATTGGGCTGAACAATGGTTCAAATACAAGTTCGTGACCCCGGAATACGCTGAGAAGAATGCTATAAAAAGTCCTTGGGGTGATATTCTCTTTCGAGGCCTTCCACCCAAGAACAGAGCTGAAGCTATTGCATAGGGTTTCTATCCTTGTATGGTCCGTGGACCTCAGCCTGAAAATGTCGACCCATCGACATTGCTCTGGGGTCGTGACGATAATCTCTTCAAGCGAAACTTCCAGCACGCAAAGGCATCGGCCAAGGAAAACAAGAAGTCATTGGGATTAGACTTCAACCCTGGTCCCTCTGCTCCCCGTCTTGACGGCTCCGTGATGCGTAACCCAATGTCATCGGTCCTTTCTACAACCTTGATGGCCTAATCACTCACATCTCGGTCCAAGGTGCCAAAGTGGATCATTCTGATGATGACACTGACACTGATGATGCCCCTGCTCCTACTCCAAAGCCGCAGAAGCTAAAGAAGGCTAAGGCTTCAAGATCAGCTACTCCTCCAAAAGCTTCACGTGTGAAGCCACTGGCCACTGCACCTCCTGAAGACAGTATGCAGTCTGAAGATCAATCACGTATCTCCAACAAGACGGAGAAGAAAAAGAAAATCGTCAAACATTCTGATCAGACTTTGACTCCTGCTGCCATTCTGCGAGAAGAGCACATTGATCTATCCAGCAATGAAGATCTTGCAGATGATGCTCTTGAGCAACTGATCAAGAGCAAGGAAGAAGCAGAGATCTTCAATGATTTGCCTCTCTTTGATGTGGCAATCATCCATCACTTCATTGATGAGTGGTTTGACAGCCCAAATCTCAGCTTTGAAGATCTGCAACTTCCCATTGGCCTCAGCGTCTCCTTCAATGGCGCCATTGCTTCTGAGCTAGCTCTTGCTCAGCGTCTCGTTGAACTGAAACACAAGATCTACTATGAGAAAGCTCAGTTCAAGAAGCATGTGGCAAAGCTCAGCGTGCAAGATGTCAAAAACTTCAAGACCATGCTGCACGAGCTCAAAGAAGCCTTTCACAAGAAGCGCGACGAAGCTAAAGGCTCTCGTGAGCGCATGAAGAGTCTGGCTGACAAGTGTGTACTAGCCTACAATGAGGCTGAGAAGCGCAAGGCTCTTGGTCGTCCTGGCATTGACCCCAGAATGGCTGCAAAGAAGAAGAAGCAATCAACTGACCAATCTGCACCTTCAAGGCAAGAAGAACCTCGCATAGTCTTCCCAAGCAGCATGACTGGCTCGAAGCCAAAGGTCACGTCAACCACTTGAGCAGAAGAAGATGAGGGCCGCCGAGGCTGAAGCCAGAAAAAGGAAAAATCCTGAAGCCTCTGATGCTGCTCCCTCCAAGAAGAAGCGCAAAACCAAGAAGAATCGGGCTTCTTCCACAGAGCCCTTAGTTGTTGAACCTATCTCAATGGTTCGACCTGCATCTGAACTCCAAGAACGACGGATGATAGTTCATGAGCCTGCTTCCACAGAGGCTCATGAAGCTGAAGACATTCCAGCAGTTGATCCCATCGCTGCTGAAGACATTGGTCACAATGACAATGTTGAAGATGATGAAGTTCTTCCTCAGATCGAACACAACTTGGTATCATCGCCTGTTCTCACGAACAGCGAACTCATCAGGATTGGTCGTCCTCTGACGCCAATTGCTCAGGATGCATCATGGGCTGATCACCCACAACAACAAGACTCCCCAAGTACTCCCCAACAACAACAACAAGTCACACCATCTGTGCAAGAAGAAGAGGAAGACCTTGAGGCCCAGCCAACTCCATCCCCAAAGGCGTCGCCAGCATTCTGCAGGCTTCGCAAAGGACCAAGGCCTAAAGTCCCTCTTTCGAGCGTTCCAGAAGGAGAAGTGGACCACCAATCTGTTGCACGTCAAGTGTTTCCAGAAGCCACTCCAAATGTGAATGTCTCCGTGTCTGAAGCCAAAGCTGCTGAAGACAATCCAGCTGCATCAGCCGATGACAACCATGAAGAACGAGTCCCTACTCCCCCCATTACTGAAGAAGCTGTTCCTGAAGTGAACGTGACAGTGCCCGACCCTCCAGCTCATCAAGTGGAGGTTGAAAATCTTGAGGCTGCCACCACCAACACAAATGAAGCCAATGACATAGTAATGGCTGAAGCAAATGTGGAGCCTACACCAACCAATGTGACAGAAGCCAATGATGCAACTGCTCCTGAAGCACCTGTTGTGCAGCCTGAAGCCTCTGTTGTTGCCACTGCTCCTGTTCCGCCACCAAGGCCCTATACAATTGAGCAAGCTTACAACTATGGTCAGTTAGTCACTGTCAGATGGCCCGTTCTGGTCCCTCCGCCTCACGCATCTGGTCCTCAGTTTGATTATCATGTTGAGCATAGGCCTCTGGTCCAGAAACCAAAGCCAAGACTGCCAAGGTTCCTGTGCACTGCCACCTCTCTGTGGTCCTTCAATGCAAATGGCTTCAAAGCCCACAACACTTTCTTTGACGGAGCAAAGAACCCCTACTCAAGGCCAAGAATATCATCAGATCATTTCTGGAGCTATCAACAGCGAAGCTATTACTCCTGCGTTCTGTATGATCAAGGGCGCATTTTCCCTCATATGCGCCTCGACACTGAAGCCATTGCAGGACTGCCATGCTTAGAAGAAGCACTTGACTGCTTTCGTGATGCAGGTCTACTCAGCTTTGTGATGCATAAAGAACATTGGAATGAGGAACTTGTTCTTCAATTCTATGCTACCCTCCACCTTCGCGGCTACTACAGGGATACAAAGACATGGGTTCTCGAGTGGATGACAGGAAATGTTCATCATGAAGCCAAAGCTCTTGATGCCATTGAGCTTACAGGCCTACCCACTCCCGGAGAGCTGTTCGAACCTAATTGTCAACTCCACCGCAATGCACTGGAGAGCATCTTCCATAAGCCAGAGCCCAACATGAGCGAGATGTTGAGCATGATGAAGCCTTTGCCACCTGACGCTAAATACCCAAAGGATTTCTTTGTTGATGACCTTGAGTATCTACCTCGCACAATATATCACATCATCAGGCGAACTCTATGGCCTATCAAAGGGCATTTCGTCATCTGCAAAACTTGACGGAGCCATGAAGACATTGGTCTTTTACATCCTCAATGGCATCAGCTTCAATACACAAGAATTCTTCATCCGGCAACTGGCTGCGTCTGGTTCTGACCTTTTTGGCCTGAAATTCTATGCTCCATGGGTCATGCACCTCATCAAGCTACACTCTGCTATCAACTATCAGCCCTCTGCTCGCAATCATCTGATCTTTCTACCCAAGGTTGATATGTCAGTTGAAGCCAGATACCCTGAGCCTGCCAAAACGCCTCTTTGTCTTCAAAATGCAGATCACCATAGCTTCTCTCAACCCATGGAAGGCGTCCAAGCAGTAACTTCTTGTGGCACTGCATCAGAAACAAGACAAGCATCCCTTTTGGCTCAAGCGACAGATGCAAAGCCTCTTGGTGGATGTCAATCGCATTCGAAATCTTGCCACCAAGAATGCTTTTCTCACTCACGAGACCTGTCGTCGATCATGGAAGAGTTTGACGCTGCTCAGTGCTGAAGCAGATCTTCAAGACGATGGCTTCACGGAAAGATTCAAGTTTGACTCCACTCCGCCACAGAATGCGGTCCTACGTCGAACTCCCTTCCTTGAAGACTCTGACTATTCTTCCTCCGCGGCAACTGTGAATGCCAGAGTGATCGATGATGAAGCCGATGCTACTTCACCGCCCCCTACTTCTGCACGCATCAACACTGCACCAAGTTCGTCTGCACCGCAAAACAACAACGACAACCCTTCTGCTTCACCTTCTCCTCATGAAAGCGAGTAGATGCTCTATGTCTTCAAACCTTTTTCGTCCTTACTGACAAAAGGGGGAGAAGCATATGAGTTTGATAGTCTTCAAGCGGGTTTATATGGGCGGTTGCTTTATATTTTGCCTAGTGTTTACAACTCTTGCTTTTGATACATTTGGTTCTTTGAGTTGTAACACTTAAACTTGATGGTAAATGCGGTACTTATTTGCTTTTCTGTGATGTGATGATAAATTCCGCATGTGCGATGATAACTTCCGCACTTAGATCATTCTGCAGACGTCCATTTTTCATTATGCATGTCATTATCTTAGTTATATCATTTCATGCATGATGAATTATCTTCATAAGTTGAAGAGGATCTCCATAAGTACAACCTGCCATGTGCATTTGCATTCCAAAAGCAAATTACTTATATGCACATCTTCAGGGGGAGCCCTTGCCACTCATGAAGACAATACCCTATCCTTTACAATTTCACATACTTTATCCCCGTTGAACACTTCAACCAGTTTGTCATCAATCACCAAAAAGGGGGAGATTGTAAGTGCATCTAGTGCCACCCCTAGTTGGTTTTGGAGTATTGACAAAAAAATTGGTTGAGGGACTAATGTGTTTGTGAGAATTGCAGGATAACACAGGTAGTGTCCCTCATTGATTCGATTTACCTACCGGAGATGACCCCTAAAAATGTATGAAGACATTGGCGACAATGGTGGTATGTGAAGATATTCATATTGAAGACTATGACATGAGAAGACATTGAGTGAAGACTATGGAGCGTGAAGACTGTGTTGTTTCGTCGTTTCCTTTCTCTTCGTTGTTGAGTCATAGGAACCACCGGTCCAAGTGAACAAAGTCAGAATGACTGAAGTGATGCTCAACCCAAATCCTATGTCTTCGAGCGAAGACAATGAGAGCAAATCTTATCCAGAGCTGGATGAGTCAGCTTTGCTTGTAGCCCAAGTAAAGTTGCGGTGTGTGTTTGAAATCTGACCGTTGGAACACGTGTCAGTTCCTTAGTGACCCAGGGTCATTTCAGACATATCAAGTTAGGTTGCCTAGTGGCTATAAATAGCCCACCCCCTACACCATAAATTGGTGGCTGCTCAGAGTTAGTGCACGGCTTTTGTCGTTTGAGAGCAACCCACCTCGAAGCCTTTGAGAGAGAGAAACTTTGCGAGGACAAAGCCCAAACACCCAGAGCCAAAGAGTGTTAGGCATCATCAAGTCTTTCTGCTGCGTGACCTGAAGACTTATTACACTTGAGGACTGTGAATCCTCCAACCGGTTAGGCGTCGCGTTCTGAGCATCCAAGAGTCATTGTGGATCGCCGGTGAACGAAGTCTGTGAAGGTTCGGAAGTCTACCTTGAAGACTTACCAGAGTGATTGGGCGAGTGTCGGGGGTTGCGTGCGACATATGCCAAAGGATGGCTTATCATGGAGGGGGCGAGTAGAACGTCGCTGGTGCCTGGAAACGGGATGAGGCGAAGACATGCACGCCGGCGAATCTTACCCAGCTTCGGGGCTCTCCGAGGAGATAACACCCCTACTGCTGCTCTGCAGGGTCTCCGCATGATCACTATGGCAAAGTGGGTACAAGAGGCTCCTGGAGCTGTTCGTGGTGAGGAAGGAGAAGGGCACGGCTTGTTCTTCTCTCCCTCTATGTGTGTGTCTAAAACTACTAGCTTCCAACCCTTTGCATGGGTGCCCCGGGGGGTTTATATAGGCCTACCCCCCGGGGGTACAATGGTAATCCGGCTGGGTGTGGGTCCACGTCGTCAGTCTCTAAGTCGCCATCTTCTCCGCCAACTCCTGGGGCCCGCCGACTAGTGGGCCCCGCTGACGGCCCAGCATGGGGCCGATAGCCCTTGTCCGCCGCGGGCGGGTCTTGCCGGCTGCAGGTTACTGTAGCCGTGCTTCTAATGACGCGAGCTTGGTCATGGGATTATGGCAACAGTGCCGCCGCCTGGCGGGCGATCACTGTTGCCATTCCCCGTCTTGTCTGGTTAATGGCGCGTGGATCCCATGGGAGGGCGGTCGACTCCGGAGGCCGACTCCATTGGAGTCCGTCTTTGGGGTGCTCTCGCCGTCTTGGTACTCCCGCCCGACAAAGCGGTCCCGCCGTCTTCGGGTCGTCTGAGACAGGCCAATGTGGGCACAGGGAATCTGCCTGTGGTCTTGGCGTCCGGGGCCGGCATGGCAGCGATCTTTGCGCGCCGACGGAGATCTCCGTCGATGCACGGGCGCCTAGCCATACCTGCCCTTGATGGACTGGGCGGGGATGGGCCGCGAGGCGGCTTCCCCCCGTAGTCGCCCTGGCGTGAGGCGGTGAAGGTCGCGGGCCGACTCCTCGTAGCCGGCCTCACTGGAGGTCGCTGGCTTGGAGTCGGCTTGTCCTGAAGGCGGCCTCTGGGACTCGGCCTAGAGGGGTAGTCGGCGACTCTGTTGCCGACTATCTGAAGGCGGCACTTTATCTTGGGGTCTTGAGGGGTGCAGCCTGCCCTGATGTTTTGAAAGGTTCAGGGGCTCGGGTCTGCCTACCCGTAGTCCATTACTGCGACAGTAGTCCCCGAAGCTGGGGAGGTGCCGAGGGCAGCCCATCGAGGGGCCTCGACAGCTTCATCCCTTTGATGGAGGAATCCGGACTCGGCCCGCCGTCTCCAACTGGAGTCGGCTTTGCAGGGGGCCGTCTTGCTCTTCAAAGGTTTCGAAGGTCGCAGCGGGATCTGGAGGGCGTGCCTGATAAGCTTCCCGGCAGCCGCCCGTCATGGGCCCGCCACGCGACGCCACGCGGAAGGGCCAGTCTGCCAGCCCACGCGCGTGACAAGACAGGCCCGTCAGGCGGGGCCCGCCACTACCATGCCCCGTCCCGCAACGAATCCGCTGCGGTCGTGCGGGCGGTTGGGCTCGCCACGCCGTTACTGCGCGCAGTAACGTCGTGGGTTAAATCGTGGGGGCGTGGGGGCGTGGGCGCAGTTAATCCCACGCCCGCCCTCAACCCGCAGCCTAAGGCGCCTATAAGTAGGCGGGGGGAGGGAGGGGGCGGCGACGCACGCGCACTTTCTCATCCCTGCTCCCTGCCACGTCTTCTTCCTTGCTCCTCCGCGCCGAGCCTGGTTTCTTCATCGCCGCGGAGATGAGCTCCTCATCAGCCGCCGCGCCTCCCACCGCGCGCTCCGGCGTGTGGGACGGCTCCATCATCGACGACGACGTAATCGAGTTCCTTCGTCAGACGCACCGCATCCCCGGCAGCCACCTAGTGCGAGCCCGCGCCCCGCCAGAGAGCGAAATCACGCCGGCGCCGGAGGAGGGCGAGCAGGTGATCTTCCACTCGCACCTCACGCGCGGGCTGGGGCTGCCGGCGAGCGGCTTCTTCCGCGCGTTCTTGGAGTTCTTCGGGCTCCAGCCACACCACCTCACCCCCAACACGGTGGTGCTGCTGGCCGCCTTCGCATCCTTATGCGAAGGTTTCCTCGGAGTTCTCCCCACCATCGAGCTGTGGGGAGAGTTCTTTCAAGCGAAGCTCGGGACCCACGTTGCTCGCGTGCCGGCTCTGTGCGGCACGTTCATCGCCAAGAGGAGGCCGGTGCCCGAGAATCTTTTCCCTGCCATCCCCCTCATCAAGTCGGTGAAGATGTGGCAGCGCTCGTATTTCTACATCAAGAACATCGCCCCGACGGCCAGAGTCAACTTGCCGCCCTCGTGGGCGGCGAATCAGCGGCCGACCCACCAGCTGGTCCTACAGGGCCCGGACGCTGACTCCCGCAGGCAAAGCCACCATCGCGCGGCTCCGCGTAATGATACAGTCGGAGGGCCTGACTCGGGCAGACTTGCTGGCCGCCTTCGTGGCGCGCCGAGTTCTCCCTCTTCAGGGCCGCCCTCATCTGATCTACCAGATGAGCGGCCGCCGGGACCCCAGCCGGCTGTGCTCCAAGGACATGCCCCACGCAGAGGTGGTGGACACGGTGAACTTCTTGGCGAACTGCGACCTCACGGAGGAATGTCGTTTCGGCAAGGAGCCATACTCGCGCGCCAATCCCCCGCTGATGGTAAGTCGTCTCTTACTTCTTTGTTTCCTTCCTTAGCCGGATCCATCTTTATTCCCCTACAACCTTCCAGCAGTTCCTAAACCGCTCCAGTCGGAGCACGTTATCATTCTTGTTAGTTCTGAGTGAATTCCCTTGGTATGATAATTCTTTCATCAATTTGTTCCCTGTTTCTTCTCTAGCCTGAGCCTGACACACTATTCTAGCTAGACATGGGTGTGGCTCGTAACACCTGACGACCAAACGAATATACGGCACCATCGAATCTCAAACTTTAACTGCCAAAACTATTGTTTTTCATCCTGTAGCCCCATTTAGAATTACTAAACGTCATTTGTTGGGCCGAGATTTCCAGGAACGCTTTCGTGTGGTGAAAGTTCGTTATGAATTCTTCACTGAGGAATTTGCCGGTGAGGAAATTCCTTAGCGAAGAACTACTAGCAGCGGAATAAGTACCCAGAAGTAAGCATAACAGAATACAAGCATGGTCATCATGATGAAATGAAGACTAGCACGCAGTACGTAAAGCGTAATCACAGGATAACACAAGATGAAGACAAATGCATCAAGAAATTGAACTGAGGAAATTGAGAAAGTCTTCAGTCAAAGACTTCAAACACAGATATGAACAAACACTCAACACAGTGATGAAGAAATGAAAGGGTTGAGGAAATAGAACCAGTCAGGTTGGTGAAGACAATGATTTGGTAGACCAGTTCCAACTGCTGTCTCAGTTGTACGTCTGGTTGGAGCGGCTGAGTATTTAAACTCGAGGACACACAGTCCTGGACACCCAGTCGCTGAGCACGCAGCTCAGGACACCCAGTCCTCACCGTATTCTCCTTGAACTAAGGTCACACAGACCTCGTCCAATCACTCCTGGTAAGTCTTCAGGCGACTTCCAAACCTTCACAGACTTGGTCACTCGGCAATCCACAATTCCTCTTGGATGCTCTAGACCATGACGCCTAACCGTCTGGAAGAAGCAAAGTCTTCAAAGGTAACAAGCGTCGGATCAACGCAGGATCAATTTCTTCAGTGATGCTCAATCACTTTGGGTTTGTAGGGGTTTGGTTTTGGGTTTTCCTCACTTGATGATTTTCGCTCAAAGTCCTCGGAGGATGGGTTGCTCTCAAATGACAAGTGTCAAGTTCTCTTGGAGCAGCCAGCCAGCTAGTGTTTGTATGGGGCGGATATTTATAGCCTAGGGAGCAGCTCGACATGATAAGACATAAATGCCCTTCAATGATATGACCGTTAGGTGGATAAGATATTTTGGGACAGCTGGCGCGCAGCACAGCAACGGTCGGAAATTTGAATCTCAAATTCCTCAGGGCTATCATGTTCCTCGGAGTTCTCCCCACCATCGAGCTGTGGGGAGAGTTCTTTCAAGCGAAGCTCGGGACCCACGTTGCTCGAGTGCCGGCTCTGTGCGGCACGTTCATCGCCAAGAGGAGGCCGGTGCCCGAGAATTCTTTCCCTGCCATCCCCCTCATCAAGTCGGTGAAGATGTGGCAGCGCTCGTACTTCTACGTCAAGAACGTCGCCCCCGACGGCGATCGGAGTCAACTTGCCGCCCTCGTGGGCGAACTGGCGGGTCGACCCACCAGCTGGTCCTAGGGTCGACGCCGACTCCGCAGTAAAGCCACCATCGCTACGGCTCAGCGTAATGATACTGATCGGAGGGCCTGACTCGGGCAGACTTGTTGGCCGCCTTCGTGGCGCCGCCGAAGTTCTCCTCTTCAGGCCGCCCTCATCTGATCTACCAGATGAGCGGCCGCCGGGACCCCAGCCGGCTGTGCTCCAAGGACATGCCCCACGCAGAGGTGGTGGACACGGTGAACTTCTTGGCGAACTGCGACCTCACGGAGGAATGTCGTTTCGGCAAGGAGCCATACTCGCGCGCCAATCCCCCGCCGATGGTAAGTCGTCTCTTACTTCTTTGTTTCCTTCCTTAGCCGGATCCGGCTCTTACTTTCCTTGGTCCTTTCTGACTCAGAATCCTCTCATGCCGCCCTCGACCGGCGCCACGGGGCCGGCTCGCGACTTCGTCCCCGACCGGGCGGAGAGTGACGCCGACGACCCCGACTTGGGCGTGGCGGCGATGGAGGCCGACGCCGAAGGAGGGGGAGGGGCCGACGACCTCAGGCCCTCGGCCACCTTTGCAGACTGGCCTGATGATGAAGTCGCCCCCGCCGCCAGCAGAGAGCCGGCCATCCAGGCGCGAGCTCCTCCGCCGCCTTGGGGGGCCGAGGCGGTGCGAAGAAGCGCCGGGCCGCGCCGAGTCAGCCAGGCGGCCAGGCCAAGAGAATGAGGGAAGCGGCCGCCGCGACTCAGTGCGAAGAAGCGGTCGCGAAGGCTAACCGCTTCCGCAAGGAGGTGAAGAAACCACCGCTGGTCTCCGCGTAAGTATCTTTTTCTTCTGTCTTGTTTTCTTCTGGTCCGTCTTGCCCAAGTCTTCTCATGTCCTTTTTTATCATCAGGGCTCCCCTCACCTTGGAGAGGGTCGCCGCCGCCTCCTTTATGGGGTCGGCGGAGACGTCTGCCAGCAGTCGGTGGGTTGACCCTGCGGCCGCCCTTCGGGAGGCAACAGAGCGGAACGCGCAGGAGAAGCGCGAAGAGGAGGCGGCCGCCCGTCGAGAGAAGGCGGCGGCGAGAAGGCGGTCGAATCCGTAGCAGCAGCAAAAAGGCAAGCCGAGGAGGCCGCGCGCCTTCAATGGGCGCTGCTTGTCACTCCGCTGAGCTCAGCGCCACCACCGGCAGAGTTCACGGGGCAGTCGGAGGGAATCAGTGGTGAGGTCCCCGTCACGGGGAGGGAAGGCGGCGAGGTCTCTTTGCCGGGCACGGCCGTGCCACCTCTGCCGCCTCCGCCACAGTCTGAGGTCCCGCGAGGCAAACAACCAGCGGACCCACCCATGCCGCCGACCGACGACGAAGCCGTGGCGCAGCTGCTTCTTCAAGTCGCCTCGCCAGCGCGGCGCCGTCTTGAGAAGGCGGACTCGGCGCCGCGCCCCTTGGAGACCGGCGCCGCCAGCTCGGCCATCCCCGACGCTGAAGCGACAAGCGCCGCGCCTGCTGGGTGGGTGCGAGGAGGCGGCATGGGCCTGCTGAACACGGCGCTCCTGGACGTCCAAGCGAAGCTGCGGGCCGAAGGCGCCGCCCTCCGTAAACCTTTCTGCGCACCTGGCGTCGCGATCCGCCGTGCGGGTAAGTTTTATTTCCGAATTTTTCTTTTGATCTTCTCTGTGGGGGCGCACCAGCGCACCGACTGGGTGTAGTCCTCGAGTTTCGGGTCGGCTGCTGAGCAGGCGGCCCGGAACTTTATTTGCTTACTTTCAAGTCTTTATCTGTGTCTGGAATCCTTGTTGCAGGAATATAACAACCTCCGCGCTACCGCCTTCAACCGCAACATTGAAGAGCTGAACAAGCGGGCTGCTGACCTGGCGAGGAGCCGAGGTGAGTTTTCTTCTTCGCGGGGGCGCGCTTGCGCACCCGCGGGCTGTAGTCCCCGAGATTCGGGCCGATCGCTTCTTGATCGGGCCGGATCTTCCTGGCGACCTTCTTAACTGACGACTTCGTGTCCTTCTTCTTTTTGTTCTTCAGAATCCAACGCCGCTCTGCGGGGACAGCTGGGTACGGCCGAGACCGCCTTGCGCACCAAAGAGGAGGAGTGCGGCAAGCTTGCCGCAGAGCGCGACCTGCTGGCCACGCAGCTGGCGGAGCAGAGGGAGCTGCTCAAGGCGGCGCGGGCCGAGGCGGAGAAGAAAGAGGCCGCCCTCTTGGCCGAATTTGAGAGCGAGCGCTCCGCCTGGACTGACAGAGAGGCGCAGCTGACCTCCGGCTTCCACGAAATCGAAGACATCGTGGATGGTAAGTTTGCTTTTACTTTATCTTTTGGGTTGCCGACCATGAGTTAAGCCGGCTCCTGTTTTTTCTAACCTGCTTTTCCTTCTTCTTGGCAGACTTCTTCCCTGGTCATACGCAGGCGGCCAATCAGGCCATCGAGGCCGAACGCGAGGCGCGGAGGGCGGATGGCGCCGAGATCGCAGCCAACGCCCCCCAGACCCTTGATGAGCAGCTCCTGAGCATTGAGGCTCGTCTGCGGCCGACACATCGGATGTTGTGCCGTCTCGAGCGTGTCGGGGCCCAGGCGATTGCTGCCCTGTGGCCGGACATACCGATTTCAGGCACTTCCCAGCCGGACCGGCCGACCGGGCCGAGGTCGCGGCTGGGCGTCTTGAGGCTTGGAAGGGCTCCGCGGCTCGGGCTGGAGCTCGCCGAGCCGTGGAGTTCGTCAAGGCATGGTATCCAGGGCTCGACCTGGACCGGCTGGCCGCGTTTCGGTCAGAAGCCCAGGCGGAGCTGCAGGCGCGGAGGGCGCCCTCGTCGGCGTCTTGGCGGCGATCGCCGACTATACGGACACCAGCGTCTTCGTCCTGGAGCGGGCTGAAGACGGTGGGGAGGCGCCGCCGGAGTGGTTCGGGATGAACCCGGACTACGGCGAGGACTCGGCGGAGGTGATCGACTCCAGCACCGAGGATGAAGAAGACGAGGCGGAGATCGGAGACGGCATGGAGGCGTCAGAAGACGGAGCGGGCGGCCAGCCTCAGCTCGACCGTGCCTCTAGCAATGAGCCGCGCCCATCTGAGCCAGCCGCTGCCAGAGACGATCAAACCGAGACTGCCCAGCCAGCCGCCCCGGCGCCTGACGCGGCCGCCGCCTCC
Organism: Aegilops bicornis; assembly: GCA_021605145.1. NCBI lineage: Eukaryota > Viridiplantae > Streptophyta > Magnoliopsida > Poales > Poaceae > Aegilops > Aegilops bicornis. Next base: position 810,661,864 of record CM038673.1, read on the forward strand.
GGCCTTCCAACCCCATACGCTGCTTCTTAGGCCGCTGCCTTGGCTTTATTTTATCTGCTTGTTAGTCTGTCGAAAGAACTTTATTAATTCGCACAATTCCACCCGCGGGGTGTATTCTGAACCTCTGTTCGAAGATCCGGCCAAGGGCCTAAGTTTGTGTAAATATTATTCTAGTTTCATATTTCCTTGCTTATTTCTCTTGTGGCTTTTTCCTTTGCCGCCTTCCCTTAGATGCCGCCTTGCCCGTCGGGCAACCGCTCTGCTGGTTGCCGTCTAGGTCAAGTGCTTGGCTATTTTGAGAAGGCAAGTACTTGGCCATTTTAGAGTCGTTTAAGCAAGTTGGGTAGAAAACGGCAAGCCGGCTTCTTAAGAGTCGGTTTCACGAAACGGGCTGGGCGCCGATTAAAACTATGTTTATGCTTTGGGTTCTTAGCCATTTTTTCGTGTGGGCGCCCGCTCTACCTTACTCCTGCCCACCAAACAGTCGCTCTGCGAACTGCGGCTTCTGACAGGAGACGGCTTGGGCACCGCATGCTACTTGTATGACTTCAGGAAGCAATTTATAGTTCAAAGGCGGGGAGTCCCCGGGCCGACTAGTCGATCCCGGTGCCAAACAGCATAATTCAAAGGGTAACATACTCAAAGGCATAATTCTTATCATACAGATAACAAAGGAGGGCAATCCCCGAGCTCGTCTCGGGGGGCCCGGAGTCTTGGTATTTCAAACACAAAAGGGTAGCATGGTACATACTGCATCAACTGTAAAATCTTCGGAGGAGATTCGCATTCCATGGCCGCTCCGTCTCTTTGCCGGAGTCGTCCCTCTTGCGTGCTCGGGGCTTCTGAGCGTCGATCAGGTAGTAGGAGTCGTTGCCCAGCACTTTACTGATGATGAACGGTCCTTCCCAAGGCGCCGACAGCTTGTGCAGGCCGGCTGTTCGCTGGATCAACTGGAGAACAAGGTCGCCTTCTAGGAACGATCTTGGCTTGACCTTCTTGTTGTAGTAGCGGCGTAGGCTCTGCTGGTAGATGCTGGACCGGCTGAGTGCCAACAGCCGGCCCTCTTCCAGCAGATCGACGCCGTCTTGACGTGCTTCTTCCGCTTCCTCCTCGGTGTACATGGTGACTCGGGGATTCAACTCTATATCCGTTGGGATGACGGGCTTCGCACCGTAGACGAGGAAGAAGGGTGTGAAGCCGGTTGACTTGTTTGGAGTCGTACGCAGACTCCATAGGACGGCTGGCAACTCCTCAAGCCAGCAGCCGGCCGAACGCTCCAGTGGTTTGACCAGACGAGGCTTGATGCCAGACAAGATGAGGCCGTTCGCTCGCTCCACCTGGCCGTTTGACTGCGGATGGGCAACGGACGCTAAGTCCAGTCGGATGCCTGCGTCGCGCGAAAGCGGGCGAAGCGCCCTTGGCGAAATTTGTGCCGTTGTCGGTGATGATGCTGTGTGGTACGCCGTACCGAGTCGTGATGTCGGCGATAAAAGTCACTTCCGTAGGACCATTCAACTTCTTGATGGGTTTTGCTTCTATCCACTTGGTGAACTTGTCCACCGCGACAAGTAGGTGAGTTAGGCCACCTCGTGCCGTCTTGAATGGTCCCACCATGTCCAGGCCCCAGACAGCAAAGGGCCAGGCGATGGGGATAGTCTTGAGCGCTGAAGCCGGCTGAAGCGGCTTGGAGCGGAACACCTGGCACCCCTTGCATTTTTGAACTAATTCCTTGGCTTCTTCTAGGGCAGTCGGCCAGAAGAAACCGTGTCGGAAGGCTTTGGCGATGAGTGCTCTGGAGGCTGCATGATGGCCGCACTCGCCCTGATGGATGTCTTCGAGGATTGCTTGGCCTTGCTCTGATTCGACGTGGCTGGTAGACACCGTGACGCTAACGACCAGCTCTCTATTGATTATAGTATAGGGTGCATCTCGGCGTTGCACTTGCCGAGCCAAGGTTTCATCAGTTGGTAGCTCTCCGCTAACCAAAAACTTGAAGATGGGCTGGGCCCATGAGGGTGCTGCTATTTCTTCGACTGCCAGTACTGCTACTTGGACGAGGGCGGTTGGGCTAGGAGGCGGCGGGTTGGAGTCTGCAGCAGCTTGCTGCGTTGAAGAAGTCCCCGGGCCGATTGGCGCAGTCCCCGGGCCGAGTACTGGAGTCTTTCCAAAGGTCGCCGCAGTCCTCGGGCCGGGTTCCGAAGTCCCCGGGCCGGCTTCGACTGCCGCGTTCTTGGGGGCTTCTTCAAGGATTCTTGTGTCGTGTGCCGAGGCTCTGGAGTCGGATCTGCCTTCTTCAGGGGGAGCCGGCACAAAAATGGAGTCTGATTCCGGTGACGGTTTGACGGATGTCTTGAGAAGGCGCTGAAGGGCGACGCCGGATGGTATTGCCTGTCGGGTGGAACCGATTCTTGCCAGGGTATCTGCTTGGTCGTTGTCGTTCCTTGGTACATGGAGGAATTCGCATCCTGCAAAATACACACTCAGCTGCTGTACCAGAAAGCGGTAGCTCGCCATATTTGCATCTTTTGGCGCCCCGATGCCGGATGACTGTTGGACCACCAAGTCGGAGTCACCATAGCACAGGATCCGGCGAATGCCAAGTTCTTTGGCAAGCCGGAGCCCGTGGATGAGCGCCTTGTATTCGGCGACATTGTTGGAGGCGGCGAAATGGATCTGCAGCGCGTACTTGAGCTTGTCGCCTTTAGGGGAAGTGAGGACCACGCCGGCTCCCAAGCCGGTGCGCATCTTGGAGCCATCAAAGTGCATCCGCCAATGTGTGGAGTCGGTATTTGGCGGCAGAATCTGAGTCTCGGCCCAATCGGCGAGGAAGTTGGCGGTGCTTGTGACTTGATGGCGGTCGGGGCTGGTAAAAGATTGTGTAGGGGCCAACTCTATGGCCCATTTGGCCACTCGCCTGAAGCATCTCGGCTTCCGATGATCTCTGCTAGCGGGGCCGTGCAAACCACGGTGATTGAATGCTCTTGAAAGTAAGGCTTCAACTTCTTGGCGGCAAAGTGCACGCCGTAACACATCTTCTGGTAGTGGGGGTAGTTCTGCTTGGAGGTCGACAGTACCTCGCTCAGGTAATATACTGGTCTCTGGATAGGTAGCGCCTTGCCTTCCTCCTTGCGTTCAACCACAATAACTGTGCTGACTACCCTGCTGGTGGCGGCAATATACAGGAGCATGGGCTCCTTTGGAGTCGGAGCCGCCAGTACTGGGGGAGTAGTCAGCATTCTCTTCAACTGGACAAAAGCTTCGTCCGCCTTGGAGTTCCATTCGGAGAAGGTGGTCTTCTTCATAAGCTGGAACAGAGGAAGGGCTTTCTCACCCAGCCGACTGATGAATCGACTGATAGACGCCAAGCAGCCAGTGAACTTCTGCACATCCAGCAGTCGGCGGGGCACTTCCATTCTCTCAATTTCCTTGATCTTCACGGGGTTGCACTCTATGCCGCGTTCGGATACCAGGAAGCCAAGGAGTTGGCCGGCTGGTACTCCGAAGACGCACTTCTCTGGGTTGAGCTTGATCTGGAATTGGCGCAGGTTTTCAAAGGTCTCTTTGAGGTCTTCCAACAGCGTTCCTCGCTTCTCCGTCTTCACCACCACGTCGTCCACGTACACGTGGGTGTTTCTGCCAAGCTGCTTGAGGAGGCACTTCTGCATGCAACGCTGAAAGGTGGCGCCCGGCGTTCCTCAAGCCGAGCGTCATGGTCGGTGGCGTATAGGCTCCAAATGGCGTGATGAAGGCGGTCTTCAATCTGTCTGCCGGGTTCAGCTTGATCTGATGATATCCTGAATATGCATCTAAGAAGCTCAACGGCTGGCATCCGGCTGTGGAGTCTATCACCTGATCAATTCTGGGTAGAGCGAACGGGTCCTTGGGGCAGGCTTTGTTGAGGCTTGTGTAGTCAATACACATCCGCCACTGCTTGTTCTTCTTTAGTACCAGGACCGGGTTCGCCAACCATTCTGGAAAGAAAACTTCCATGATGAATCCGGCTGCAAGGAGCCGGGCTATCTCTTCTCCAACAACTCTTATTTTCACTTCTGACAGGCGGCGCAAGGGCTGCCTGACGGGCTTCACATCAGGTCGGACATGTAACTTGTGCTCGGTGAAATCCGTCGGTACACCTGGCATGTCTTTTGGGGACCATGCGAAGATGTCCCGATTCTCACGGAGGAAATCGACGAGCTCGCCTTCCTATTTGCTGTCGAGTTTCGCACCTATGACAGCGTATTTATCTGGGTGCTCCGGGTCCAAGGGTATCTTCTTGGTCTCTTTGGCCGGCTTGAACGAGCCCTCAGCTTCTGACTCCTTGGGGTCGGACGATATCTCTGGCTGCTTGCCAGCCATCGCCACGACCCGATCCAGGAGCCGCTTCTCAGCTGCAATCACCAGTGACTCGGCTAGCCGGCTGCTTTCGGCCGCACAGGCGGACGACTTTCTGTAGTCGCCGGCTACGGTCAGAATCCCCTTGGAACTCGGCATCTTCATCTTGAGGTAGGCGTAGTGGGGGACCGCCATGAACTTGGCCAAAGCAGGTCGGCCAAGAAAGGCATGGTAGGGGCTCTCGAGGTCCACCACTTCGAACCAGACTGGCTCTCGGCGAAAGTGATCCTTGTCCCCAAAGAGGACGTCTATCAGAATCTTGCCAATCGGTGAGCAGGAAAGGCCAGGTGCAATTCCGTGGAACACAGTCCGACTATGCTGAAGCTTCCTCTGCTTGATTCCTAGCTTCTCCATCGTATCCTGTATGCGGGATGTTGATGCTGCTGCCTCCGTCTATCAGTACTCGCGAGAAGCGAGCGGCCCGCCTATCCGTGGCAAGGGTGGCTCCCAAGACCAGGGCGTAGGAGCCCGGATTCGGCATCACCTCTGGGTGATCAGCACGACTCCAGCTGATGGGCTTCTCGGACCAGTGCATGAATTCCGGGGCGTCTGATGCTACGACATTCACCTCTTGTTGCTGCTGCCGCCTGCTGCGGCGATCATCAACCACGCTAGTAAACACGACATAGGCGCCGTGCTCTTCTGGTTAATCGTCTTGTACTGCGCCGACTAGCCGGAAAGCCGGCTGCTGGGGCGGTGGTGGAGGCGGCGGCCCAGCAGACGGAGGAGGGGCAAGACCGTCTCCCTTGGCGATCCTGGTGAGCCAGTGGCACTTCCGGGTGGTGTGATTTGACGGCTTCACGCCGCTGTGGAACTTGCAGGGTCCGTCCAGAGTCTGCTCGTAAGAGAAGGCCGGCAACCAGTTGGACTTGCCGCCTTTCTGCCGCTTGGCAGGAGGCTGCACCTCTGTCTTGAGTTCTTCGACTGTCGCCACCTGCCGGCTGTTGGAAGCCGGCTGCGGGGCCTTGCGCTTGTGATCATTCTGCTGCTGTCGCCGGCTGGCGTCGCCAGCCGGAGTTCTGGGAGCATGAGGAGCTACTTTGCCAGTCGCACTGACTTCGATCTCCGTCTTCATGGAGGAGTCGGCAGTGGCGTACTTGTCTGCTATGACTAGCAGCTCGTCGAGGGTCTCCGGCTCGTCGCAAAGGAGCTTGTGCTTGAGGAGGGTGCCTTCTCTGCACCCGGCGGTGAAGTACTCGATTGCCTGCACCTCGTGCACCCCTTCGCAGGAGTTCCGGAGCTCGCCCCAGTGCGTGAGGTAGTCGCGAGTGGACTCGTTGGGGCCTTGCACGCACAAGGACAGCTGACGAGGCTTGGGAGGTCGCTTGTATGTGCTCATGAAGTTGCGGATGAAAGCCTCGGTGAAGTCGACCCAGCCGTTGATGCTGCGGGGCCTCAAGTTGTTCAACCATGTCTGGGCCGTGCCCTGGAGCATGAGAGGAACATACTTTACGGCAACGCGCTTGTTGTCGTTCGCTATGCTGACGGCCGTGGAGTAGTCCACCAGCCAGTCCTCTGGCTTCACGGAGCCGGTGTATTTGGGTGTGTCTCGGGGGAGTGTGAATCCTCGGGGGAAGGGCTCATCACGGATGCGAGGTCCGAAACAGGGTTGGGCCCAACTCATCTTCTTCTTCTAGCGCCAGGAATTGGTGGAGTCGCTCGATCCGGTGGCGGGCTCGTTCTCTCCGACTCCCTCTCGGCGGCCAAGGCGGTCGCCGGGCGCGCCCCTCCAGGCAGCACCTCCCAGTGCCAGCCCGGCGGAGCCCAGTCCCGGACATGGGCCGGCTGGACGTCGTCATGGACGGGTCGACGGCGAGGATGCGGGCCGGGCATCGTCGAGAACAAATACTAGCTATATGCTCGCAAAAAATAATATTTTTTCAATGATTGGATTTTGATAACTAAAATTTCTAACATTTCTACTATTTCAAAAATCTATATACTATTTCATACTAATTAAGCATCTAACACTAAAAACAGAAAAACAATTTCTATACATCCATTAAAAACAGAAAAACAACATTATATAAAAAAATCCAAACTAATTAAACACTAATTATATCCATCTAACATGCATTCATACATATATACTAGTGAAAAAACAATAATCTAAAAAATCTAAACTAATTAAACATACAAAATACGTATATACTAATATATACATGCATTCATACATATATACGTGTATGTGTGTGTGTTCATCATGCTTGTGTATGTGTGTATGGGCTCGGGGAGGAGCGGCGCCCATGGTGGCCGACGGGGGCGAGGGAGAGGGGTTAGTGGGGGAGAGCTCACAGCGGGGCGACAGCGATATGGCGGCGACGGCGGGGGCAGCGACGGGCGGGCGTGACGCGCTGGGCGGCGACGCAGGGACGGCGCGACGGGACGGGGCCAGGCGAAGCGGCGACGGAGACGAGGCGGCGGGACGGGCGGCGGCGGCGACGGCGACGGCGACGGCGATGGGACGGGGCGGCGACGGCGACAAGGGGCGGCGACGGGACGAAGCGGCGATGGCGGCAGAAGCGGCGACGGCGATGGGTCGGTGACAGCGTCGATCGGGGCGGGCGGTTCATGGGGAAACAAAGGGAGAATGAAATTTTTCGAAGTGTTGTATATATAGAAGGCACCTTTAGTACCGGTTGGAGCCACCAACCGGTACTAAAGGTCTGGTTTGGCCAGCCCAAGCAGCGGGAAGCGACCCCCTTTAGTACGGGGTGGTGGCACAAACCGGTGCTAAAGGTTAGCCACGAACCGGTGCTAAAGGCTAGCCGTTGGAACCGACACTAATGTATACATTTGTGCCGGCTCTAATACAAACCGGCACTCATGTGCTTCACGTTTGACCCTTTTTCTACTAGTGTTAGTACCGGTTTGTGCCACCACCCGGTACTAAAGGGGGTGCGCTGGCGCAGGTGCGGTGCGGCAAGTTTAGTCCCACCTCGCTAGCCGAGGGGCGACCGCACTGGTTTATAAACCCCGTGCGGTCGCTCTCTCGAGCTCCTCTCCAATGCAGGCCCTCTGGGCCTCGTGTTCTTTTGCTGCCACAGGCCCACTTTGCCTTCTTGGGCCTGCATCCTGGCCCAACAACAGGTTGGGTTTCTAGTCGTATGCAGGCCGCTATGGCCTAGTAGGCGAGCTTTTTTTGGTGCTTTATTTATTTTTGTGTTGTTTTTTTGTGTATTTAGAGTTTTAGGTACAAAAAATTACAAACTTTCTGTTAGTGCCCGTAGTTTTCAAATTTGAATAGTTTAAATTTTGAATTATTTGAAATTAGTGTGAATCACTAGTTTGTGAATAATTTAACTTTAAAAATCATTAAAGGCATGAAAGAATTTGTGTGCAGATAAAATTTCTTCGCGTTTCAAATGCCAAAACACATAACTACCCTAACTATTACAGAGATTCCCCTCTGGGTGTGAAACATAGAAGAAAGTGATGATAGTGAAGCCGATCACATCCCAGATCTTTGGGTGTGAAACTTTTTCTTCGCGTGTGTCCCTTTGCGCCGTAACCACGGAAAATCTTCATCATTTAACGGGATGCTCGGGTCAATATTCACTGTGAATGGAGAAATTTCATCAAACTTTTCATAATCTTACGACTTGTCTGTCTTGTCATCCACTCCCACGATGTTTCTCTTCCCGTAAAGAACTATGTGCCTCTTTGGCTCATCGTAAATGCGATGCATTCGCTTCCTTATCTTTTCTTTTTCTTGGCTTGGTAGACATGTCCTTCACATAGAAAACCTGTGCCACATCATTGGCTAGGACGAATGGTTCATCTGCATATGCAAGATTGTTGAGATCCACTGTTGTCATTCCGTACTGCGGGTCTTCCGTTACCCCGCCTCGTGTCATATTGACCCATTTGCACCGAAACCAAGGGACCTTTAAACCACGTCGATAGTCAAGTTCCCATATGTCCTGTATATAACCATAATATGTTTCCTTTCCCGTCTTGGTTTCTGCATCAAAACGGACACCACTTTTTTGGTTGGTGCTCTTCTTATCTTGGGCGATCGTGTAAAATGTATTACCATTTATCTCGTACCCTTTGAAAGTCATTATATTCGAAGATGGTAACTCGGACAGCAAGTACAGGTCATCTTCAATAGAGGTGTCATGCATGGTGCGATATACGCAACCAGTGGCGAAACTCCTGGTTTGTTCGCGTGTAATCCGATCATCGAACCGCTCCGGTGTTTGGAGCGTAGCAAATTCTTGTGTTCATCCATATACGGAGCCACCAAAAGGCGGAATTCTGTAGAAGCTGTGTAGTGTGCTTAGCATTGGGAGAATGTCCGTCCATACATATTATTTGTTCCCCTCCGAGCGTGCCTTTTCCATCCAGTCTGCCTTTATCCCACGATTCAGGAACACCAATCGGCTTAAGGTCAGGAATAAAGTCAATACAAAACTCAATGACCTCCTCATTTTGATGGCCCTTGGAGAAGCTTCCTTCTGGCCTAGCACGGTTATGAACATATTTCTTGAAGACTCCCATGAACCTCTCAAAGGGAAACATATTCTGTACAAATACAGGACCCAAAACGTTAATCTCTTCGCATAGGTGAACTAGGACGTGCGTCATGATGTTGAAGAAGGATGGTGGGAACACCAACTCGAAACTGACAAGACATTGCACCAAATCATTTTGTAACCTTGGTATGATTTCTGGATCGATTACCTTAAGAGATTGCATTGAGAAATGCACATAGCTTCACAATGGCTAATCGAACGTTTTTCGGTAGAAGCCCCCTCAATGCAACCGGAAGCAGTTGCGTCATAATCACGTGGCAGTCATGAGACTTTAGGTTCTGGAACTTTTTCTCTGCCATGTTTATTATTCCCTTTATATTCGACGAAAAGCCAGACAGTACCTTAATACTGAGCAGGCATTCAAAGAAGATTTCCTTCTCTTCTTTGGTAAGAGCGTCGCTTGCATGACCCTGATATATGCCGTCTTCTCCGTGCATACGTTGCTGGTCCTCCCGTGCCTTAGGTGTATCTTTTGTCTTCCCATACACGCCCAAGAAGCCAAGCAGGGTCAGGCAAAGATTCTTCGTCACGTGCATCACGTCGATTGCGGAGCGGACCTCTAGGTCTTTCCAATATGGCAGGTCCCAAAATATAGATTTCTTCTTCCACATGGGTGCGCGTCCGTCAGCGTCCTTTGGAACAGGTTGTCCGCCAGGACCCTTTCCAAATATCACCTTCAAATCCTTGACCATATCATGTACATCAGCACCGATGCGGTGGCGAGGCTTCGTCCGTGATCCGCCTCACCTTTGAAATGCTTGCCTTTCTTTCTTCTACGGGATGCACTGCTCGGAAGAAATCGATGATGTCCCAGTACACATTCTTCATACAACTATTCAAATATATACTGTCGGTATCATCCAAACAGTGTATTGCATCCGCGGTATCCCTTGTTTGTCTGTCACGAAAGGTTCTTGAGAGCAGGCCAATCATTGATGGTCACGAACAGCAACGCCTTTAGGTCAAATTCTTCCCCCATGTGCTCATCCCACGCACGTACACCTGTTCCATTCCACAGTTGTAAGAGTTCTTCAACTAATGGCCTTAAAAACACATCAATGTCGTTGCCGGGTTGCTTAGGACCTTGGATGAGCACTGGCATCATAATGAACTTCCGCTTCATGCACAACCAAGGAGGAAGGTTATACAAACATAGAGTCACAGGCCAGGTGCTATGGTTGCTGCTCTGCTCCCCAAAAGGATTAATGCCATCTGCGCTTAGACCAAACCATACGCTTCTTGCGTCATCTGCAAACTCCTTCCCGTACTTTCTTTCGATTTTTCTCCACTGTGACCCGTCAGCTGGTACTCTCAAGTTTCCGTCTTTCTTACGGTCTTCTCAGTGCCATCGCATCGCCTTGGCATGCTCTTTGTTTTGGAACAAGCGTTTCAACCGTGGTATTATAGGAGAATACCACATCACCTTGGCAGGAATCTTCTTCTGGGCGCTCGCCCTCGACATCACCATGCTCATCATGGCTGATCTTATAGCGCAATGCACCACATACCGTGCAAGCGTTCAAATCCTCGTACTCACCGCGGTAGAGGATGCAACCATTAGGGCATGCATGTATCTTACGCACCTCTAACCCTAGAGGGCAGACAGCCTTCTTTAGCTTCGTGCGTACTCTCGGGCAATTCGTTGTCCTTTGGAAGCATATCCTTTATCATTACCAGCAACTTTCCAAATCCTTGTCGGATACACCATTCTCTGCCTTCCATTGCAGCAATTCCAGCTGGTGCCCAGCTTTTTCTTGTCACCTCACGCAATTCGGGTACAACAAGTTTTTGTGATCCTCTAACATGCGCTGCAACTTCTTCTTCTCCAAATCACTTGCGCAGTTTCTCTTTGCATCGGCAATGGCCCGACCTAGATCATCAACGGGCTCATCTGATGCCTCTTCTTCAGCTTCTTCCCGCATTGCCGGCCCAGCTTCTTCCCACATTACCGGCTCAGCTTCTTCCCCCATTGTTGTATCATCGTATTCAGGGAACCCATGGCCAGGATAGCTATCCTCGTCCTCTTCTTCTTCATTGTCTTCCATCATAACCCCTCTTTCTCCGTGCTTGGTCCAAACATTATAGTGGGGCATGAAACCGGACTCAAACAGGTGGACGTGAATAGTTCTTGACGTAGAGTAATTGCGACCATTCTTACAGCCAGCACATGGACAAGGCATAAAACCATCCGCCCGCTTGTTTGCCTCAGCCATAAGCGAGAAAAGTATACTGCGCCCTCAACGAACTGGGAGAGCATCGGTCATCGTACATCCATTGCGGCTCATCTTCATTACACAACACCGAATAGACCAAATTAATACAAGTTCATACATAAAGTTCATACAACACTTAAATGCAACAAACAAATAACTCTCTAGCTAAAGCATTTAAATGCAACAACAAATGTGATCAAGATACGCAACTAAGGTAACAATTGATCCAACAGCATAATGATACCAAGCCTCACTATCGATGGCATATTTTCTAATCTTTCTAATCTTCAAGCGCATTTTCTCCATCTTGATCTTGTGATCATCGACGACATCTGCAACATGCAACTCCAATTCCATCTTCTCCCCCTCAATTCTTTTCAATTTTTCTTTCAAGTACTCGTTTTCTCTTTCAACTAAATTTAACCTCTCGACAATAGGGTCAGTTGCAATTTCCGGTTCACATACCTCCTAGATAAAAATATCTATGTCAACTTGATGGGCATAATTTGTCATAAACACGAAATGCAACAAATAGTTTTAAAAGAGAATATACCACATCCGAATCATAACAAGGACGAGGGCCGACGGGGACGGATATCAAAACCATGCACTATGTATAACAGACAACGTACGGGTAAGATAATTATTATACGAGTAACTATATATCCAAATCACACAAACATCAATTTTTTATATAAAATTTCATGAACAAGAGGCTCACCACAAGGTGGTGCGTGACAGAGACGGTCTTGAGCGATCGGCAGTGGTTACGACAGAGATTTAGAAGGCACTAAGTAAACCACACCTACATATGCAAACTAAGTGTTATTTTGACCTCAAATTGCATATAAATCAAATACTAGCACATATATATATTTCCTCCCAAATTACTAAACTCACAAATTAATAACTATATAAAGGATTGCAAGAGCTAATCTAGCAATGAGAGATGAAAGGACAAAGTTGCTAACCTTTGTGATCACTTGAATGGATGGGGGCCTTCAAATCTTGACAAATTTTGGGCAAAATGTGTGATGAGCTCGAGGGGAGAAGAGGAAGAACAGAGAGGAGAGGAGAGGGGAAAGGGGGAAGAACAGAGCGAGCTGGACGAAGGGTTTATATACAGGAGGACCAATAGTACCGGTTCATGGCACGAACCGGTACTAAAGGTGTTGGAGGGGGCCCAGACTGACAACATCCTGCCACCACCCTCACTAGTACCGGTTCGTGGCACGAACTGGTGCTAAAGGTTAGCCACGAACCGGTACGAATGAGAACGGCCCGGCTAGCCGTTGGAACCGGCACTAATGTATACATTTGTGCCGGCTCTAATACAAACCGGCACTAATGTGCTTCACGTTTGACCCTTTTTCTACTAGTGATCATGTTTGCTCACTTCTCTCTCTTCGTCCTCAACAGAGACTTTTGTCTTTGATTTCAGCCTCTCTCCTCCATCCCCTGGTAATTGGAGGTACCAGGGGTGTATCTGGGTCCAAACCCCTCCAGATTTTTGCTATGTTGTTGAAAATCCCCTTTGAATTTGTCTACTTCTTCCTCTTTTTTTCTATACTGGAAACTCTCTCTCCCCCCACGGTTGAATCTTCCTCCACCCCGATTTCCTCCGAAATCCCTATTCATCCTATTATCTTCTTCTATTTATGATGGAGGCTAGGGAAGAGGAAACTCTAAATCCTCGAGGGGATCACACTCTCCTCCCAGCAGGAGGATAGGCTGGTCATTTATACTGGTAAACCTTTTAGAAAGCGCATTCGCCTAAGGCGTTTCTCTTCATTTTACATTTTTGCCCCAACTTTTCCTCCTCGTCAATCTTATCCCTTATATCAGAATTTTTATTTCCTAAATTGTCCAAACCAACCTCAATATCCATTTCATCAATATAAATTGCTCCATTAGACTAGAAATTTGGAATTTGGGCATATTGTTTCTTACTCATTTTATCTATAATTTCTCTACCAAGCAGAACTTGGCTCAGTGTGATTTCACTCTCTCCTCCTCTAGTGTAAACAGATCCAGACGTAGTTTTATTTTTAATTTTTTCCCATCATTAGTAGAAAATCGCCTTTGTTTTTTAATTTTTTCTTTTCCAGAGCCCCCACCGATGTGGGTTCAATGAGATATTTGGATTTGGGGGAAATCATACCTTGCAATTCCAACGAGGGCCCAGCTTCCTCATCAAAATCCTCACCAGCGAGCAGCAAGAAGCGGCTGCCCGCTGGTGTAACGCCCGGATGATTAAGCAACAGTAATCACCTCGGTTACTGTGACTAAACTCACGTTGATTCGAACCCGGTCTAAAACAAACCCAAATCAAAAGCAAACGATAAAAGTTTTCAAAAACTAAAACTAAAATGTTAGGGGTTGTCGAAATAACAAACCCAATTATGGTGGGGTGCACAAAATTTTGTAAAGTGTTTTGGTAATTTAAATAAACTAAAACAGGAAAGAAGAAAATAAGAAAAGAAAAGATAAAACAAAAAGAGTGGGGGGAGGAAACCCCATTGGCCCAATTGGGCCAGCCCCTCCCCACTGCCCACCGGCTCCCCGACCCCCACAGCCCAGCCCCTCCTGGCCCGGCCCGGGCACCTTATCCCGGGTCGGCTAACCCTAGCCCGCGCCTCACCGCCCCCTCCTCGATCCCTTTCTCTCCCCCCGCCCGATCCAGATCGGGGCCGACCACTCGCCCACCTCATCGCCCGGCGACCCCTTGCCGCCCGACAGCGTCGCCACCTCTCCCCCTCGCCCCTCGCCGCCGCCAGACCCCCCCTCCCACCGTCGCCCCAGCGAGGCCACCCGCCCGCCCAGCGAGGTCGTCCCAACCCCCCACGCCCGCCTCACCGGAGCTCCCCGGCCTTGGTCGGCCGCCTCCCCGCCCTCCTCATCACCGGACGACCACGACCGCCCCCGAGCGCTCGACTTAGACCCCACGGTTCCCCCTGTGAGCTTCGCCCGCACCCCCTCGCTCCTCTCTCCCCTCCCGAGCAGCGCTGTCGCCCGGACCTCCCGTCGCCCGGCTCGGCCGCCTCCTCATGGTCACCGCGGCCACGCCGTCCCCCGCCTCCCTCTCCTCCTCCTCGCCCGGCGGCGCTTTTCCCCCCTCCGCGCACCCGAATGCCCCTCCGTGGATCCGTCATGGCGCGCCCCCCGGTGACCAACGGTCACGGGACCGAGCCGTGTATTTCGGCCCGCCATGAACCCCTCCCGACCCAGAAGGCGCGCCCCGAGCGGAGGCCGAACCTCTCGCCGCCTCCGCCGCTCGCTGCGCCCGTTCGGCCGAGCCCGCCGACCTCCTTGCCCCATCGTAACCGCCGTCCTCCGCTTGCGCTCCGTCTTGAGCAGCGCCCGTTGGGCCACCGAACCTGAAGTCCGGCGGGCTCGGCGCCTCCGCCATGCGGTAGCCAGGCCAACTCCGCCCCTACTGCGTGGCCACAGGGCCCCGCTGGCCCATCGGTGATGGGCCGGGGGCTCCCCTCGCTTCTGTTGACTCGGTCGTGGTGACGATCCACCCCTCTGACTATGACATGGGGGCCCCACCCCACAGAACGGTTTTAAAAATAAAAGGGAAAAAGGAAAATGAAAATTAAATAAAAATAAATAAAATGAATAAAACTAATTAATTAATTAATTAATTTAATTAATCCTGATTAATTAACGTAATGACTAGTTAACCTAATTAACTACTGTTAATTAAACTTAATTAGGTTAATTAGTTAACAGAGGATGACGAACGGGACCCACATGTCAGGGTTGACTTGGTCAACCCTGTTGACTGCTGACGTCAGCATAACGTCATGCTGACGTCATAAATGCATTTTTCGAATTAATTAATTAATTAATTAAATTCCAGAAATTAATAAAATCTTTAGAAAATCATATCTTTTAATCCGTAACTCGGATTAAAATATTTTCAACATGAAAGTTGCTCAGAAAAATCCAACGAATCCGAATACGCGATCCGTTTACCTGTTAGATGCCTGTAACTATCTGAACATGGAACATTCCCCTCTAGTCATCTCTGGTTCGACAGGTCCGTAACCGGAAAACATTCCCGGTTGACTTCCCCCCTCGTCGGTATCGTGTAGCACCGCGTTAGAACACGTCTAGCTCAGCATGTTGTCCTGTTATGCTATGTTTTCTTTATATTTACTGTTTCTTCCCCCTCTTCTCTTCGGTAGACCCCGAGACCGATGCCGCCCCTGTGATCGACTACGTCGACGACGACCCCTCCTTGCCAGAGCAACCAGGCAAGCCCCCCCTTTGATCATCCCGATATCGCCCATTCCATTCTCTCATACTTGCATTAGATTTTGCTATTGTTATTGTTTGCACCTATTACGATGCATAGCACCTTTTGTATCTCGCTGTTGTACCTTACACCTTATCCTAAACTGCTTAGTATAGGTTGGTTAGAGACCCATCGGTGACCCCCCCTCACCTTGTCCTTGTTGCCCTGCTTCATCATTGAAGACCCGATCAGCGGGATCGAAGACCAGGCCCGACACCGCACATCACTTCCCTTAGTTGCTCGACACTCTTTGGGTTACTATCGAGTACCGAGGGTGAAACCTCTACTGACGCCGATATTAACCCTGTAGTATAGCTATCCGATTCGTGGTCATCGAGGGTGATTTCCTCCTTAACCACTTCGATCTGACTGCGTCGCGCAACCCCTCAAGTGTGAACCTCGGGGTGATTCCTCTTCGTTCACCTTGATGATTACATCTAGTGGAATTCATCGGGGGTGATTCCTCGGGTTTTTCCCTTGATGTTTGGACACACGGTTACTTGGACTTTACCACTGTTACTTGGAAAGGCGGGTCGACCACGAGGGTACCCGCTGCGTGTAATTGCGGTGATGTGGATACGGGTTGACCTGGAAGGTGCCCGCGAGATAATTACGAGGCGTGGCGGGCATTCCTAGCCCTTGCCGCAAGTCCTCGAGGAGCAGGCAACGGGTCACATCTTTCGTGAGTCTCTGCTTGTTACCGGCGCATTTCTAATCCACTCTGATTTGGATATTTGATCCGAGGGGCCTCTGGCACGATAGCACTAACCATCACGTGGGCATAGTATGGGCGTTACTGCGTCGTATTCATCACCGAAGCTTAATAGACGTCGGCCGATCGAGCGGCGCTACTGGTTGGACTAGTAAGCTCCTGCCTTTTTAGGAAGGTAGCTAGGTCTACTCACCGGCAGACGTCATAGCGTGCAGGAGTTTCGGGAGATGGCCCATGACCCACAGGGCATAGGTTTAGTCTGGCGTCTTGGCCTCTCTATTAAGCCTAGGTCGGGTTGCGGCGTATTGTTTGGCCGAGGCCGGGCATGACCACAGAAAGTGTGTCCGCCAGAGTTAAGCGGCGTGGTGGGTAAGTTGGTGCACCCTGCGGTGAAAACATCTATCGATAGCCTGTCCTCTTTAGAAACGGACACTTGGAGTTGTATCCCGATCGATACAACTAGAACTGGATACTTGTGATGAGAACTGGATGGCGATGAGAAATGTATTGTGATGATAACTGGATAGTATGGCTCTGGGATTTCTTTCTCGCAGGAAGTCGAGAAAGGATCTCTGGCCGAGGTTGATAACACTTCTGCTACTTTAAGTTTTACTACTCTACTCCCTCTTGTTTGCTGCAAGATGGTGGTTTCGAAGATGCTAGTCTTCGATAGGACTAGGCCTTCTCTCTATTACGGCACTGCAGCCCAGTCCACATATACAGCCTTCCTTTGATAATGTTGCATATGTAGTGTAGATCCTTGCTTGCGAGTACTTTGGATGAGTACTCACGGTTGCTTTGCTCCTCCTTTTCCACCTTTCTTCTTCTTTCCGGTTGATGCAACCAGATGTTGGAGCCCAGTCGGATGCCACCGCCGATGCTTACTACTACGTGGAGACCGTCGACGACCGGGAGTAGTTAGGAGGCTCCTGCAGGAGGCCTAGCCTTTTCGATCGTAGTTGCTTTTGTGCTAGCCTTCTTAAGGCAAACTTGTCTAACTCATGTCGTACTCAGATATTGTTGCTTCGGCCCGACTCTTGTGTTTTCGAGCTTATGTATTCGAGCCCTCGAGGCCCCGGCTTGTAATATAAAGCTTGTATTATTTTAATTTGTGTCTAGAGTTGTGTTGTGATATCATCCGTGAGTCCTTGATCTTGATCGTACACATTTGCGTGTATGATTAGTGTCTGATTGAATCGAGGGCGTCACAAGTTGGTATCGAGCCATTGCTGTAGGAATCCCCCTTCCAACTCTTTGGCCGAAGTCGAGTCTAGACATTGCAAAAACTTTTACTAACTTGGCTGTGTGCCTTATGGGCCCACGTCGCCATTGGGTGGTATTAGGATTTTTTACTCCTCGACCTTTACTCTGGGACTCTGAACTCTCTTCTATTCGGGTTAAATGAATTTGCTAAAAACAAAACTAACTTTAGGTTCTCGCAAGTACTTTCTCCCGGAGAGCCCCTCACTTCAGATGATGGTGTGCTAATCTGAAGATTCCGAAGATACTCTCTGATGTTCTCTCGAGACTTTGTGCTCATCACTTTTGCTATTCCTGACCACCGATAAATCCGTATGGATAACTACTTACACTTGCCATTCATACGATCATCCCCCATTGATCTTGTTATTACAAGATACCCGAAGTTTTCTCTATTGTTCCGAGAAAACTTCGTGCCTACTGCCTAGCAGTTCTTTGCCACATGAATACCCCTTCAATTAAATCCTCGCACTTGTCGAGTATCCGCTCAACCCGCTTGTTCATGTGTTTCACAAAAGTCTTCAAAATATTATTCGATCTTCCGAAAACCCTCTGGGGCCTTTGGCTCTTGAAATTCTTGCTTGCTTGCATTATGGTTAATCCCATAAGTCTCGTAGTCATATTGACATTCCTTGTCATTATCATTTTGAGTCTGTTAATTCAATATGTTTGCGAACACCCGCAATCATCATTGATCCTTATAAATTAACTTTACGGCTGAGCTGCCATTCTTTTAACTGGAATTGGTTCTCGACCGGTCCAAGTGTCGCTTGATTGTACCCTAAGGCTATTCAACTTATCCATCCCTAATCAGAGCATTGCTTCTGACCCCTTGATTGGGAATCATAATTCTTTTGCATTTGACAATTGAGTTAGTCAGTTGTTTCTATAGTTTGACCTCCTTGCATTCTTCTTCCTCTACTTGAGTACTGATGCTCACGCCGGATCCCTTGTGGACCACCAGATCCTTTGTTGGATTTTACCTGACAACGCCCTTCATATTCAATAACCTTGTGAGCCTTTCCTCTCATACATAATGCCTTTGATAAATTGTATCCTCTGCTTTCTCAACCATGCTCTGCCTTTGAGCTTGAGATAATTATTTCTAACGATTCCGGTATATGATTCCAAGAAGCCCCTATGGGTAGGACATATGCCTTCACTAAACCGTGTGAACCCGAAAGTTTTCACGAATCATACTCTTCCGGTGCTTCGCCAGATAAAATTTTCAACACTGCAACTTCATTGATCGTGAGAAGTGAATGAAAGGTTGTGCATTGGAGAAGTGGGAGACGACCTTGAACTTTGTGTTCATGCCCATGGACACGATGTAGATCTTATCATTAAAGCTTCTCTTAAATTAATTTTTCCTTTGGTATAAGCTCATCTTATATCTGAGATCCGCCTTTTTGCAATCGTGGTTCCGACCATGTTCTCTTTTAAATATCATGTCCTGTGCAAGTTAAATCAATTGTCTCCTATGGATCAATACACCAGTCCAACCTTTACTTTGATCTTGTGTCGAGTATTACCCCCTGGTATCTCGAGATTATCATGGAACTGCATAACTTCTTATGAGTTCTTCATCAAGTGCTACCTTCCCACTGATTCCAATTCTTCACGGGCTCTGAGTTATTAAACACTCAAAGACACCGATAACTGAACCGAGCCCGCACTACGGTTCAACAACTCTTCAGTAAGCTTCTATAAGTACGAGTTTGTACCCGACCACGCCATTCCTAGCCTGTTGGCTATATCATTGTGGTGATGATTTTAACTGTGCTACCCGGTCCTTCTTCTCGGAGCACAATTTTCGACGATGAACTAACCTTACGTCGATCCTCATCGTCATATCATTTCGCCTTGAACAACAAGCTTGGTTTCGAGTTTGTGACGTACCCTTGGTTCCAATAACCTTTCACTTCATCATCACTTTGACTTGATGTAAATGGCCGATCGATTACATCTTCATGAACTCTCGCGACAAAGGTGTCGTGATCGCCAACATTCCGAGCTCATCCGGGATATCAATTGAATTCATGATGAGAAAAACCATCCTTGCCCTCGATGAATTGTATTATCACCGACCACTTTATTGCCTTCCCACCAACACAAGCTTGTTCATGTTTGGTGTTATACCTTGAGTTCCTTGCTACCCAGCAATTGTTCTTCTTTACCTTGGAGTATTACCATCCTTTATGTCAAGAATGTTCGAGATTTGTTCCACCTCTTGAGAATTCTTGACATATATATACTTCTCACCATCACCATTCTTTCTTGGTCCCCGTGTTAATTCCAACACGTGAACGGTGTTGTTTGGATTCTTTCCTTCTAGCAACCCTATTCTTTGAAGTTAATGGTCGAAAGTTCATTCTTAGGCTATTGATTATTGAATCACCATTCTGACATTGGTCGCGCAACCCAACCCATATTTCGGGCGCACCTTTCACCAATGTTTAATTGTGTATGTTTCCTCGAGCATACTTCCTTATATCATTGGATATGACAAATGTTATCTCCTTGTTCACTTAATTGTGGAAATCCATCTTTTGGGAATCTCGGTGAATTGCCGTTGAGTTCACCAGACACCTCCTTGTCCTCTCCTTGGGTTAATGATGGACTCTTGTTAACGGAAATCACTTCATAGTCCATTTCCCCGAGAATCTTACAATGTCATCTCGTCAATTTGCGTTGCACCTTTTCTTCTCGTGTATCCTAAGTCCGAGGTATCCCGACACCAATCGGATCTGAATCTCGGTCAGATATGATGGTTGGGACAACTTTCAAGAGTTATGATGTTGATCCTTTGATGACCCGGTAGCATGATGTCATGCCTAGCACTTTCTGCTAGAGGACCTATCATAATAGATTCCTTTTCAGCAGGGTTATCCATTCATCCATGAGGGAATTGTAATACTAGTTCTACAAGTTATTCCTGATGGATCCTTCGTGATTCCAAAGTCTGATCTTCACCTGAAGACCATGTCAATGCTATCTCGAAGCATGTCCGTGGTACTCTGATTTTCAACAAGAACATCAGAAGCCCAATGCTAAATGTTTCTTGCTCAATTATCCAAACACCGTTATGCAGAGTAACGTCATGAAATTCTCTCCCCTCACCTAGAGGATTTTCTCGTTATATACTATCGTGGATATCATGCTCTGCTTGTCCTTGGGAAGGATATACCCCTGAAATATGTGTTTAAACACATTTTTCCTTTCCATTGTTCTGTTTAACCTAATGATCACATTTTCCTTTCCATTGTTCTGTTTGACCTTTCTTGTGATCTATATAATCTAAGCAGTAATAATTCACTTTGCTTATGTAAACACCTCGGTGTACAATTACATCGTAAGACCCTATTGCTATTGTTGATGACATTTCGGTAGCCACCGATGGACAAGAACTTTGCCTAATGGTCCGCCTCGTTATTGAGCATGAAAATGGTTCTCTTCGACCCTCGCCCTTGGTACCAACATTGTTGCCAACAAAACCGACAAAGCTATCCTATGACATACCTTGCTATCTTGACCATGCAAATGTTAGCGCCATCCTGCTTTTAACCCACATGGTGGGCCCATAACCCTGACTCCACAGGATCGAAACCTGACTCACCTGTACAACCCTGTTTCTAATGGTTATTCCCCATGCTTGGCTTTGTATTTAATTCACAGGCCACCTTCCGAGTGCTCTATTCTGGTATCAGACGCTATACTTACTCTCGCTACATTGAACCCCTTTCTCACTCTGGTTCAGACTTCGAGCCACTATCTATCTGCTTGGAACCTCTTATTGTACCTTGAACCTCACTCTCGATGTGTTTTATTTGTTCAACTCGAGAGGTACTCTTATACTCATTCATGGGTTAATCCCAGATTATTACCCTTATAGCATTACATGCGTTGCCGATCTGCCTGTTACCTATTCGTAAATCGATGAAGATCCCAAGTAAGGGCGACAACTTCATCATGATGACCCAAGCAGAACCGAAGACATCAATGTAATGGATCGACCTCTTCGAGAAGAGCAACCAAAGACGAGAAGATTCGTTAGGATTTCGTAACCAGACCTTTCCCCCTAGTCCCCCTCTTAAATCTCGGGACGAGATTTCTTATAGTGGAGGAGATTTGTAACGCCCGGATGATTAAGCAACAGTAATCACCTCGGTTACTGTGACTAAACTCACGTTGATTCGAACCCGGTCTAAAACAAACCCAAATCAAAAGCAAACGATAAAATTTTTCAAAAACTAAAACTAAAATGTTAGGGGTTGTCAAAATAACAAACCCAATTATGGTGGGGTGCACAAAATTTTGTAAAGTGTTTTGGTAATTTAAATAAACTAAAACAGGAAAGAAGAAAATAAGAAAAAGAAAAGATAAAACAAAAAGAGTGGGGAGGAACCCCATCGCCCAATTGGGCCAGCCCCTCCCACTTTGGCCCAGCCAGCTCCCGACCCCCACCTGGCCCCTCCCTCCTGGCCCGGCCCAGCCCACCTTATCCCAGGTCGGCTAACCCTAGCCGCCCGCGCCTCACTCGTCCCCCTCCCCGATCCCCTTTCTCCCCGCCCGATCCAGATCGAGGCCGAGCCACCCTCGCCCACCTCATCGCGGGGACCCCGCCCGACAGCGTCGCCACCTCTCCCCTGCGCCCCTACGCCGCCGCCCGGACCCCCTCCCACCGACGCCCCCAGCTGAGGCCACCCGCCACCAGAGGTCGTCCCGACCCCCCACGCCGCCTCACCGGAGCTCCCCCGACGCCGGTCGGCCGCCTCCCCGCCCTCCTCCTCACCGGACGACCACGACCGCCCCCGAGCGCTCGACATAGACCCCACGGTTCCCCCTGTGAGCTTCGCCCTCACCCCCTCGCTCCTCTCTCCCCTCTGGGCAGCGCCGTCCCGGACCTCCCCGTCGCCGGCTCCGGCCGCCCCCTCCTCGCGGTCACCGCGGCCACGCCGTCCCCCGCCTCCCTCTCCCTCCTCCTCGCCCGAGCGGCGCCTTTCCCCCTCCGCCGCACCCGAATGCCCCTCCCGCCGTGGATCCCGTCGCCGGCGCCCCCAGTGACCAAGCGGTCACGGGGCCGAGCTCCCGTGTGGCTCGGCGCGCCCACCCTCTCCCGACCCGTAGCGCGCCCCCGAGCAGGCCGAACCTCCTCGCCGCCGCCTCCGCTTCGCGGCGCCGTTCGGCCGAGCCCGCCGACCTCCCTTGCCCCCATCGTAACCTTGCGTCCTCCGCTTGCGCTCCGTCGCTGAAAGCGCCCGTTGGGCCACCGAACACAATCCGTGAACTCCGGCCCCTCCGCCGCGGTAGCCAGACCAACTCCGGCCCCCCACTGCCGACGTGGCCACACAGGGCCCCTTTGGCCACTAACTGATGGGCCTGGGGCTCCCCCTCGCTTCTGTTGACTCGGTCGTGAGAGCTGACCGTCCACCCCTCCTTTGACTATGACATGGGGCCCCACCTGAAGCGGTTTTAAAAATAAAAGGGAAAAAGGAAAATGAAAATTAAATAAAAATAAATAAAATGAATAAAACTAATTAATTAATTAATTAATTAATTAATTAATTAATTAATTAATTTAATTAATCTCGATTAATTAACCTAATTAACTACATTAATTAAACTTAATTAGGTTAATTAGTTAACAGAGGATGACGAGCAGGACCCACATGTCGTGGTTGACTTGGTCAACCCTGTTGACTGCTGACGTCAGCATGACGTCATGCTGACGTCATAAGTACATTTTTTCGAATTAATTAATTAATTAGTTAAATTCCAGAAATTAATAAAATCTTTAGAAAATCATATCTTTTAATCCGTAACTTCGGATTAAAATATTTTCAACATGAAAGTTGCTCGAGAAAAATCCAACGAATCCGAATACGCGATCCGTTTACCTGTTAGATGCCTGTAACTATCTGAACATGGAACATTCCCCTCCGGTCATCTGCGACACGAGGTCCGTAACCGGAAAACATTCCGGTTGACTTCCCCCTAAATCGGTATCGTGTAGCACCGCGTTAGAACACGTCTAGCTCGCATGTTGTCCTGTTATGCTATGTTTGCTTTATATTTACTGTTTCTTCCCCTCTTCTCTTGGTAGACCACGAGACCGATGTCGCCCTGTGATCGACTACGCCGACGACGACCCCTCCTTGCGAGCAACCAGCAAGCCCCCCTTTGATCATCCCGATATCGCCCATTCCATTCTCTCATACTTGCATTAGATTTTGCTATCAAGTTATTGTTTGCACCTATTACGATGCATAGCACCTTTTTGTATCTGTTGTTGTACCTTACACCTTATCCTAAATCGCTTAGTATAGGTTGGTTAGAGACCCATCGCTGACCCCCCTCACCTTGTCCTTGTTGCCCTGCTTCATCATTGAAGACCCGATCAACGGGATCGAAGACCAGGCCCGGCACGCACATCACTTCCCCTTAGTTGCTCGACACTACTGGGTTACTATCGAGTACCGAGGGTGAAACCTCTACAACACTTCTGATATTAACCCTATAGTATAGCTATCCGGTTGTGGTCATCGAGGGTGATTTCCTCCTTAACCACTTCCGATAGGACTCTGTCGTGCAACCCCTCAAGTGTGAACCTCGGCGGTGATTCCTCTTACGTTCACCTTGATGATTACATCTAGTGGAATTCATCGGGGGTGATTCATCGGGTTTTTCCCCTTGATGTTTGGACACACGGTTACTTGGACTTTACCACTGTTACTTGGAAAGACGAATTGACCACGAGGGGTACCAGCGTGCTTAATTGCGAGTGATGTGGAGACGGGTTGACTGGAAGGTGCCCGCGAGATAATTACGAGGCGTGGCGGCATTCCTAGCCCTTGCCGCAAGTCCTCGAGGCAGGCAACGGGTCACATCTTTCGTGAGTCTCTGCTTGTTACCGCGTTTCTAATCCACTACGATTTGGATATTTGATCCGAGGGCCTCGGCCCGATAGCACTAACCATCACGTGGGCATAGTATGGGCGTTACTGCGTCGTATTCATCACCAAGCTTAATAGACGTCGGCCGATCGAAGCGGCGCTGGCCGGGTTGGACCGGTAAGCTCCGCCTTTTTAGGAAGGTAGCTAGGTCTGCTCACCGACGCGTCATAGCGCAACGTGCAGGAGTTTCCGGGAGATGGCCCATGACCCCACAGGGGCATAGGTTTAGTCCGGCGTCTTGGCCACTCTATTAAGCCTAGGTCGGGTTGCGGCGTATTGTTTGGCCGAGGCTGGGCATGACCTCGAAAGTGTGTCCGCCGGAGTTAAGCGAGCGTGGTGGGTAAGTTGGTGCACCCCTACAGGGAAGAAAACATCTATCGATAGCATGTCCTACGGTAACGGACACTTGGAGTTGTATCCCGATCGATACAACTAGAACTGGATACTTGTGATGAGAACTGGATGGCGGCGATGAAATGTATTGTGATGATAAGCTGGATAGTATGGCTCAGGATTTCTTTCTCGCAGAAGTCGAGAAAGGATCTCTGGCGAGGTTGATAACACTTCGCTACTTTAAGTTTTACTACTCTACTCCCTCTTGTTTGTTGCCAAGATGGTGGTTTCGAAGATGCTAGTCTTCGATAGGACTAGGCCTTCTCTCTATTCTCGCACTTCGCAGCCCGGTCCACATATACAGCCTTCCTTTGATAATGTTGCATATGTAGTGTAGATCCTTGCTTGCGAGTACTTTGGATGAGTACTCACGGTTGCTTTGCTCCTCCTTTTCCCCCTTTCTTCTTCTTTCCGGTTGATGCAACCAGATGTTGGAGCCTAGAAGTCAGATGCCATCGCCGATGCTTACTACTACGTGGAGACCGTCGACGACCAGGAGTAGTTAGGAGGCTCCCAGGCAGGAGGCCTTGCCTTTTCGATCATAGTTGCTTTTGTGCTAGCCTTCTTAAGGCAAACTTGTCTAACTCATGTCTGTACTCAGATATTGTTGCTTCCGCTGACTCTTGTGTTTTCGAGCTTATGTATTCGAGCCCTCGAGGCCCCTGGCTTGTAATATAAAGCTTGTATTATTTTAATTTGTGTCTAGAGTTGTGTTGTGATATCTTCCCGTGAGTCCTTGATCTTGATCGTACACATTTGCGTGTATGATTAGTGTACGATTGAATCGAGGGCGTCACAGCCGGCGAGGCTCCTACCCCCGTCCCTGCTGGGAGCGAGCGAGGCTGAGCAGACACGGCGAGAGGCGAGGGAAGCGTGGCGACCTCCTCGGGATCAGCGGCATCTTCAGCTTCTTGTTCTTCATACCAGGCTTCATTCCTCCCATGGCCTTGTCGCTTCCCAGATCCGCCCGCGCCTCCTTCGCCACCACAGGATCAGGCTGCCTCTCCCTTGCCGCTGCAGGCACATTTGTAGGGAGGCCCATCACCGCACCGACTGATGACCCACAAGTGTAGGGGATCTATCATAGTCCCTTTGATAAGTAAGAGTGTCGAACCCAACGAGGAGCAGAAGGAAATGACAAGCGGTTTTCAGTAAGGTATTCTCTGCAAGCACTGAAATTATAGGTAACAAATAGTTTTGTGATAAGGTAATTCGTAACGGGTAACAAGTAACAAAACTAAATAAGGTGCAGCAAGGTGGCCCAATCCTTTTTGTAGCAAAGGACAAGCCTGGACAGATTCTTATATGGAGAAAAGCGCTCCCGAGGACACATGGGGATTATCGTCAAGCTAGTTTTCATCAAGCCCATATGATTCGCGTTCGTTACTTTGATAATTTGGTATGTGGGTGGACCGGTGCTTGGGTGCTGCCCTTCCTTGGACAAGCATCCCACTAATGATTAACCCCTATTGCAAGCATCCGCAACTACAAAAGAAGTATTAAGGTAAACCTAACCATAGCATGAAACATATGGATCCAAATCAACCCCTTACGAAGCAATTCATAAACTAGGGTTTAAGCTTCTGTCACTCTAGCAACCCATCATCTACTTATTACTTCCCAATGCCTTCCTATAGGCCCAAACAATGGTGCAGTGTCATGTAGTCGACGTTCAAATAACACCACTATAGGAGAGACAACATACATCTCATCAAAATATGGAACGAATACCAAATTCACATGACTACTTATAGCAAGACTTCTCCCATATCTTCAGGAACAAACGTAACTACTCACAAATCATATTCATGTTCATAATCAGAGGGGTATTAATATGCATAAAGGATCTGAATATATGATCTTCCACCGAATAAACCAACTAGCATCAACTACAAGGAGTAATCAACACTACTAGCAACCCTCAAGTACCAATCTAAGGTTTTGGGACAAAGATTGAATACAAGAGATGAACTAGTGTTTGAGAGGAGATGGTGCTGGTGAAGGTGTTGATGGAGATTTACCCCCTCCCGCTGAGAGGATCATTGGTGATGACAATGGTGATGATTTCCCCATACCGGAGGGATGTTTCCCCGGCAGAACAGCTCCGCCAGAGCCCTAGATTGGTTCCGCCAAGGTTCCGCCTCGTGGCGGCGGAGTCTCGTCTCGAAAGCTTGCTTATTATTTTTTTTCCAGGGTAAAATCCTTCATATAGAAGAAGATGGCCACAGAAGAGCTGCCAGGGGGCCCACGAGGCAGGGGGGCACGCCCAGGGTGGTAGGGCGCGCCCCCAACCCTCGTGGATAGAGGGTGGCCCCCCACTGGTATTTTCTTCGCTCAATATTTTTTATTAATTCCAAAAATAACTTTTGTGGAGTTTCAGGACTTTTGGAGTTGTGCGGAATATGTCTCTTGTTGGAGAATGTTGCAGAAAATAAAAAATTTCTACGCTTCACCAAGATCAATCTATGGAGTCATCTAGCAACGAGAGAGAGGAGTGCATCTACATACCCTTGTAGATGGCGAGCGGAAGCGTTCAAGAAAACGGGGTTGAGGGAGTCGTACTCGTCGTGATCCAAATCACCGGAGATCCTAGCGCCGAACGGACGGCACCTCCGCATTCAACACACATACGGTGGGGAAGACGTCTCCTCCTTCTTGATCCAGCAAGGGGAAGGGAGAGGTTGATGGAGATCCAGCAGCACAACGGCGTGGTGGTGGAAGTAGCGGTGATCTCGGCAGGGCTTCGCCAAGCTCAGCGAGAGGGAGAGGTGGTGCAGAGGGAGAGGGAGGCGCCAGGAGCAGGGGTGCGCAGCCCTCCCTCCCCCCTCTTAATAAAGGGGCCCTGGGGGGGCGCCGGCCACCTAGAGATTGGATCTCAAGGGGGGGCGGCCAAGGGGGTGGCTTTCCCCCCAAGCCAAGTGGGGCGCCCCCCACCCCTAGTGTTTCCAACCCTAGGCGCAGAGGGAGGCCCAAGGGGGGCGCACCAGCACACCAGGGGCTGGTTCCCTTCCCCACTTCAGCCCATGGGGCCCTCCGGGATAGGTGGCCCCACCCGGTGGACCCCCAAGACCCTTCCGGTGGTCCTGGTACACTACCGGTGACCCCCGAAACTTTCCCGATGGCTGAAACTGGACTTCCTATATACAATTCTTTACCTCCGGACCATTCTGGAACTCCTCATGACGTCCGTATCTCATCCGGGACTCCGAACAACTTTCGGGTTAACGCATACTAATATCTCTACAACCCTAGCGTCACCGAACCTTACGTGTGTAGACCCTACGGGTTCGGGAGACATGCAGACATGACCGAGACGACTCTCCGTTCAATAACCAACAGCGGGATCTGGATTCCCATGTTGGCTCCCACATGCTCCTCGATGATCTCATCGGATGAACCACGATATCGAGGATTCAAGTAATCCCGTATACAATTCCCTTTGTCAATCGGTACGTTACTTGCCCGAGATTCGATCGTTGGTATCCCAATACCTAGTTCAATCTCGTTACCGGCAAGTCACTTTACTCGCATCAGTAATGCATGATCCCGTGACCAAACACTTGGTCACATTGAGCTCATTATGATGATGCATTACCGAGTGGGCCCGGAGATACCTCTCCGTCATACGGAGTGACAAATCCCAGTCTCGATCCGTGTCAACCCAACAGATACTTTCGGGGATACCTGTAGTATACCTTTATAGTCACCCAGTTACGTTGTGACGTTTGGTACACCCAAAGCACTCCTACGGCATCGGGGATTTACAAGATCTCATGGCCTAAGGAATTGATACTTGACATTGGAAAAGCTCTAGCAAACGAACTACACGATCTTGTGCTATGCTTAGGATTGGGTCTTGTCCATCACATCATTCTCCTAATGATGTGATCTCGTTATCAACGGCATCCAATATCCATAGTCAGGAAACCATGACTATTTGTTGATCAACGAGCTAGTTAACTAGAGGCTTACTAGGGACATGTTGTGGTCTATTTATTCACACATGTATTACGATTCCCGGATAACACAATTATAGCATGAATAATAGACAATTATCATGAACAAGGAAATATAATAATAATCATTTTATTATTGCCTCTAGGGCATATTTCCAACATCTCTAATATTTGCTCCATTTCCAGCCCAGAATTCCAGCTGCCGGCATTCTCCCTCTTCATGTAAACCTTGTAAAATAATAGAGAATAGGCATAAGTATTGTGATATATCGTGTAACAACAGCCCATAATGCAATAAATATTGATATCAAAGCATGATGCAAACTGGACGTATCAACTCCCCCAAGCTTATACCTCGCTTGTCCTCAAGCGGAAGCCGAAATTGAAAAATGTCCACATGTTTATAGATAGAGGTCTCGATAAAATAAAATATGGACATGTGGGCATCATGACCATTCTTATAACAGCAACATATATATATATATATATATATATTATCATATGATTACTTATGCTAAAGTAACAATCTATTCACAATGTCAAGTATGAATCAGAATCTTCATTGAAAACTATCAAATTATAATCTTGGTCATTGAAGCAATTGCAATTTATCATAACATCGGAAAGAGTCAATATAAGAGTCTATATAATAGCTTTTCATCAAGTCCACATACTCAACTATCAATTAGTCTTTCACAATTGCTAACACTCACGCAATACTTATGGGTATGGAGTTTTAATCGGACACAGAGAAAGATAGGGGCTTATAGTGTTGCCTCCCAACCTTTTACCTCAAGGGTAATGTCGGTGTCAAAACCGGCGGATCTCGGGTAGGGGGTCCCGAACTGTGCGTCTAGGCGGATGGTAACAGGAGACAAGGGACATGATGTTTTTACCCAGGTTCGGGCCCTCTCGATGGAGGTAAAACCCTACTCCTGCTTGATTAATATTGACGATATGGGTAGTACAAGAGCAGATTTACCACGAGATCAGAGAGGCTAAACCCTAGAAGTTAGTCTAAGGTATGATTGTTGTTCGTCCTACGGACTAAAACCCTCCGGTTTATATAGGCACCGAATAGGGTTAGGGTTACACGGAGTCGGTTACAATGGTAGGAGATCTGCATCCCATCCGGACACGGGACGAAGTCTTCAATCTTGTATCTTCATAGTTCGGGAGTCCGGCCGAAGGCTATAGTCCGGCTATCCGGACACCCCCTAATCCGGGACTCCCTCAGTAGCCCCCGAACCAGGCTTCAATGACAACGAGTCCGGCGCGTAGATTGTCTTCGGCATTGCAAGGCGGGTTCTTCTCCAAATCTTGTGTCCCTGTTTGAATAGTGTCCGGCTTCTTGTAAACATCGCGCTTCTTGGCTTCCACGCCCAATAATGGCCATCTACCACGTGTTGAATGAATGCGAAAAGCCAGGGTATTTTTACATTTATCTCCCTAGTTGCGCAAATGAGCTGCCTATATAAGAGACGAGGATCTAGATCCAAATCACACCACCTTCCCTTCGCGAGCTTTCATCGGAGCGCATCTGACAGAAACCCATTCCATCATGGACAGTCGACGCGGCTCCTCCTCTCGCCCTCCTAGTACTCAGCCCGGAGATTGGGAGAGATGCTCCGTCCCGCATAGTGAGTTAGTGATGCTCCAAACCAAGGGGTTTCTTCCCCCGGCCTTCATGGTTCCGGTTCGAGCTGGACTCGCCACCTATAAGGGCGGAAAACAAGCAGAGAGCGTCCCCAGTCTCTCCCGAGGAGAGCGGGTATGCCTTGTCCCCTATTTGATAAGAGGGCTCGGATTTCCAATTCATCCGTTTCTCCGGGGGCTCCTGGAGTTCTATGGCCTCCAGTTGCACAACCTTACGCCTGCCTCCATTCTGCATATTGCGGGCTTCGTAGCCCTTTGCGAGCTGTTCTTGGGCATCGAGGCTCATTTCGCGCTGTGGAAGAGGTTGTTCTACCTCGTACCCCGTTCTCAGGAGGGGTCTATATATCAAGTGGGCGGAGCCGAACTATGGCGCATCGCCGGGACCGGATATCTATCCGGAAACCCGAAGAAGGCGTCCAAAGACTGGCCTTCAGAATGGTTTTATATAGAAGACGTCCCCCTGCCAGACCCTGTTTGGATCGGCCTCCCGGAGTTCAGTAATTCTCCTCTGAAGAAATGCCTAAGCTGGCGTCCTCGGAGCCCCCAGAGGGAGAATGACAGGGACGTCCTTTACCTGATGAGCCGAATAAGGTTGTTGGCTCATTCCGGGTTGACCATGATCGGGGTCATGACCACATGCATTATGCTTGGAGTGCAGCCGCTCCAGTATAGGGGCCACCCCATGTGGGATTTCAACGGGGAGGATGATGCCACCCGTCATGGCCGTAAGGGGCCGGGATCGGTCGCCGATCTGATGAAGATCTTGTCCGCATTGTACAAGGGAGAAGAGGAAGAATTTCTTCGCGTCAATCCTCAGGACGGGTTTTCTATGAACAATCCTCCAAGCTGGGTAAGCCGACATTTTTTGACGCCCATCCGTTCCATATTCCCATGGTTAAGTAACTTATATTGTGATTTTGATGCAGGAATTGCGCCGAGCCGTAAAGGATATAAACAGACCACCCCCACAACCTGAGGATCCGGAACGGTCCCTCGATCCGGCCTACCAAGAGGATCCGGACATATCTGTGGAGCTGATTGATGGGGTATTTTACCAACTGAGCATCGACAATGCCTTGGTTGCCATTACGGCCGATTACCCCGGAATATTTCTAGCCTCACAGGTAATTAAGACCGAAGTGTTGGGGAACGTAGCAGAAATTCAAAATTTTCCTACGTGTCACCAAGATCTATCTATGGAGAAACCAGCAACGAGGGGAAGGAGAGTGCATCTACATACCCTAGTAGATCTCTAAGCGGAAGCGTTCAAGAGAACGGGGTTGAAGGAGTCGTACTCGTCGTAGATCCTAGTGCCGAATGGACGGCACCTCCGCGTTCAACACACGTACAGCCCGGTGACGTCTCCCATGCCTAGATCCAGCAAGGAGAAAGGGAGAGGTTGAGGAAGAGTCCATCCAGTAGCAGCACAACGGCGTGGTGGTGATGGAGGAGCGTGGCAATCCTAGTACTTGGGAGAGGGGGAGGACTGCGCCAGAACTTGGGGTGCAGCTACCCTCCCACCCCTCCACTATTTATAGGTGGGGGAGAGGGGGCGGCGGACAAGGGGGGAGGAGTGCCTCCCAAGTCAAGTGGAGGCCCTCCCCCTTAGGGTTTCCCCTCTCCCATGCGCATGGGCCTTGGGGGGGCTGGTGCCCCTGGCCCATTAAGGCTAGGGCGCCCCCTTACAGCCCATGCTGTTGTATTGGACGTGGTGGAACATCTTCCGGACCTCTGGACCCCTCCGGAATCCTCCGGAAGCTTCCCGGTACAATACCAGAAAAACCCGAACTTTTCCCGGAACCCGAACAACAACTTTCCATATATAAATCTTTACCTCCGGACCATTCCGGAACTCCTCGTGATGTCCGGGATCTCATGCGGGACTCTGAACAACATTCGGTAACCACATACAAACTTCCTTTATAACCCTAGCGTCATCGAACCTTAAGTGTGTAGACCCTACGGGTTCGGGAACCATGCAGACATGACCGAGACGTTCTCCGGTAAATAACCAACAGCGGGATCTGGATACACATGTTGGCTCCCACATGTTCCACGATGATCTCTTCGGATGAACCACGATGTCGAGGATTCAATCAATTCCGTATACAATTCCCTTTGTCTAGCGGTATTGAACTTGCCCGAGATACGATCATCCCGTGATCAACCCCTTGGTCAATCTCGTTACCGGCAAGTCTCTTTACTTGTTCCGTAACACATCATCCCGTGACCAACCCCTTGGTCACATTGTGCACATTATGATGATGTCCTACCGAGTGGGCCCAGAGATACCTCTCCGTTTACACGGAGTGACAAATCCCAGTCTCGATTCGTGCCAACCCAATGCACACTTTCGGAGATACCTGTAGTGCACCTTTATAGCCACCCGATTACGTTGTGACGTTTGGTACACCCAAAGCATTCCTACGGTATCCGGGAGTTGCACAATCTCATGGTCTAAGGAAATGATACTTGACATTAGAAAAGCTTTGGCATATGAACTACACGATCTTTCTGCTAGGCTTAGGATTGGGTCTTGTCCATCACATCATTCTCCTAATGATGTGATCCCGTTATCAATGACATCCAATGTCCATGGTCAGGAAACCGTAACCATCTATTGATCAACGAGCTAGTCAATTAGAGGCTTACTAGGGACATGGTGTTGTCTATGTATCCACACATGTATATGAGTTTCCTATCAATACAATTATAGCATGGATAATAAACGATTATCATGAACAAGGAAATATAATAATAACTAATTTATTATTGCCTCTAGGGCATATTTCCAACAGTCTCCCACTTGCACTAGAGTCAATAATCTAGTTCACATCGCCATGTGATTAACACTCATAGGTCACATCGCCATGTGACTAACATCCAAAGAGTTTATTAGTGTCACTAAACTAGTTCACATCATCATGTGATTAAGACTCAATGAGTTCTGGGGTTTGATCATGTTTTGCTTATGAGAGAGGTTTTAGTCAACGAGCCTGCAACATTCAGATCCGTATGTACTTCGCAAATCTCTAGGTCATATTGTAAATGCTGCTTCCACGCTCCACTTGGAGCTATTCCAAATGGTTGCTCCACTATACATATCCGGTTTGCTACTCAGAGTCATTCGCATAGGTGTTAAAGCTTGCATCGACGTAACCCTTTACGCTGAACTCTTTATCACCTCCATAATCGAGAAACATGTCCTTATTTACTCTAAGGACAATTTTGACCGCTGTCCAATGATCCATTCCTGGATCATTCTTGTACCCTTGACTGACTCATGGCGGGCACACTTCCTAAGCGGTACACAACATAGCATACTATAGAGCCTACGTCTGAAGCATAGGGGACGACCTTCGTCCTTTCTCTCTCTTCTGCCGTGGTCGAGCTTTAACTCTTAACTTCATACCTTATAACTCAGGCAAGAATTCCTTCTTTGACTGATCCATCTTCAACACCTTCAAGATTATGTCAAGGTATGTGCTCATTTGAAAGTACCATTTAGCGTTTTTTATCTATCCTCATAGATCTTGATGCTCAATGTTCTAGTAGCTTAATCCAGCTTTTCCATTGAAAAACACTTTCCAAAGAACCCTATATGCTTTCAAGAAATTCTACATCATTTCTGATCAACAAAATGTCAACAACATATACTCATCGGAAATTCTATAGTGCTCCCACTCACTTCTTTGGAAATACAAGTTTCTCATGAACTTTGTATAAACCCAAAATCTTTGATCATCTCATCAAAGCGAACATTCCAACTCCGAGATGCTTACTCCAGTCCTTAGAAGGATCCCTGGAGCCAGCATACCTTTTGGCATCCTTAGGATCGACAAAAACTTTCTGACTGTATCACATACAACCTTTCCTTACGAAAACTGGTAAGGAAACTCATTTTGACATCCATCTGCTAGATTTCATAAATGCAGCTAATGCTAACATGATTCTGACGGACTTAAGCATCGCTATGGATGAGAAAATCTCATCGTAGTCAACTCCTTGAACTTGTGAAAAACTCTTCGCCACAAGTCGAGCTTCATAGACGGTGACATTACCGTCCACGTCCGTCTTCTTCTTAAAGATCCATTTATCTCAATGGCTTGTCGATCATCGAGCAAGTCCACCAAAGTCCATGCTTTGTTCTGATACATGGATCCTATCTCGGATTTCATGGCTTCTAACCATTTGTCGGAATATGGGCCCACCATCGCTTCTCCATAGCTCGTACATTCATTGTTGTCTAGCAACATGACCTTCAAGACAGGATTACTGTACCACTCTGAAGTAGTACGCATCCTTGTCTCCCTACAAGGTACGGTAGTGACTTGATCCGAAACTTTATGATCACTATCATAAGCTTCTACTTCAATTGGTGTAGGCGCCACAGGAACAACTTCATGTGCCCTGCTGCACACTAGTTGAAGTGATGGTTCAATAATCTCATCAAGTCTCCACCATCCTCCCACTCAATTTTCGAGACAAACTTTTCCTCGAGAAAGGGCCCGATTCAAGAAACAATCCCTATTGCTTTCGGATCTGAATTAGGAGGTATACCCAACTTTTTTGGGTGTCCTATGAACATGCAATTTATCCGCTCTGGGTTCGAGCTTATCAACCTGAAACTTTTTCACATAAGCGTCGCAGCCCCAAATTTTTTAAGAAACGACAACTTAGGTTTCTCCAAACCATAGTTCAAACGGTGTCGTCTCAACAGTATTACGTGGTGCCTTATAAAGTGAGTGCGGTTGTCTCTAATTCCTAACCCATGAACGATAGTGGTAATTCGATAAGAGACATCATGGTACGCACCATATTCAATAGGGTGCAACTATGATGTTCGGACACACCATCACACTATGGCGTTCGGTGGTATTTATTGTGAAACAATTTCCACAATGTCTTAATTATGCGTGCCAAAGCTCGTAACTCAGATACTCATCTCTATGATCATATCATAGACATTTTATCCTCTTGTCACGATGATCCTTAACTTCACTCTGAAATTACTTGAACCATTCAATAATTCAGACTTGTGTTTCATCAAGTAAATATACTCAACATCTACTCGAATCATCTGTGAAGTAAGAACATAACGATATTCACTTCATGCCTCAGCACTCATTGGACTGCACACATCAAAATGTGTTACTTCCAACAAGTTGCTATCTTGTTCCATCTTACTGAAACCGAGGCTTTTCAGTCATCTTGCCCATGTGGTATGATTTGCATATCTCAAGTGATTCAAAATCAAGTGAGTCCAAACGATCCATCTGCATGGAGTTTCTTCATGCGTATACACCAATAGAAATGGTTCGCATGTCTCAAACTTTTCAAAAACGAGTGAGTCCAAAGATCCATCAACATGGAGCTTCTTCATGCGTTTTACACCAATATGACTTACATGGCAATGCCACAAGTAAGTGGTACTATTATTACTATCTTATATCTTTTGGCATGAAAATGTGTATCACTACGATCGAGATTCAATAAACCATTCTTTTAGGTGTAAGACCATTGAAGGTATTATTCAAATAATTAGAGTAACCATTATTCTCCTTAAATGAATAACCGCATTGCAATAGACATAATCCAATCATGTCTATGCTCAACGCAAACACCAAATAACAATATTCAGGTTTAGCACCAATCTCGATGGTAGAGGGAGCATGCGATGCTTGATCACATCAACCTTGGAAACACTTCCAACACATATCGACAGCTCACCTTTAGCTAGTCTCCGTTTATTCCGTAGCTGTTATTTCGAGTTACTAACACTTAGCAACCGAACCGCTATCTAATACCCTGGTGCTACTAGGAGTACTAGTAAAGTACACATTAACATAATGTATATCCAATATACATCTATCGACCTTGCCAGCCTTCTCATCTACCAAGTATCTAGGGTAATTCTGCTCCGATTGGTTGTTCCCCTTATTACGGAAGCACTTAGTCTTGGGTTTGGGTTCAACCTTGGGTTTCTTCATTAGAGCAGCAGCTGATTTGCTGTTTCATGAAGTATCCCTTCTTGCCCTTGCCCTTCTTGAAACTAGTGGTTTTACCAACCATCAACAATTGATGCTCCTTCTTGATTCCTACTTTTGCGATTGTCAAACATCGCGAATATCTCAAGGATCATCATATCTATCCCTGATTTGTTATAGTTCATCACGAAGCTCTAGCAGCTTGGTGGCAATGACTTTGGAGAAACATCACTATCTCCGGAAGATCAATTCCCACTCGATTCAAGTGATTGTTGCACTCAGACAATCTGAGCACAAGCTCAACTATTGAGCTTTTCTCCCTTAGTTTGCAGGCTAAGAAAATCGTCAGATGTCTTATACCTCTTGACGTGGGCACGAGCCTGAAATCCCAATTTCAGCCATCGAAACATCTCATATGTTCCGCGACATTTTGAAAAACGTCTTTGGTGCCTCAACTCTAAACCGTTTAACTGAACTATCACATAGTTATCAAAATGTGTATGTCCGATGTTCGCAACATCCACAGACGACGTTTGGGGTTCAGCACACTTAGCGGTGCATTAAGGACATAAGCTTTCTTCTGTCCGCATAATCGCTACTGTCAACTTTCAACTATATTTTCTCTAGGAACATATCTAAACAATTGTGAACTAAAGCGCCGAGCTTCATTTACATAATTTGCAAAGATCTTTTGACTATGTTCAGGATAATTAAGTTCATCTCATGAACTCCCACTCGAATAGACATCCCTCTAGTCATCTAAGTGATTACATGATCCGAGTCAACTAGGCCGTGTCCGATCATCACATGAGACGGACTAGTCATCATCGGTGAACATCTTCATGTTGATCGTATCCTCCATACGACTCATGCTCGACCTTTCGGTCTCTTGTGTTCCGAGGCCATGTGCGTACATGCTAGGCTCGTCAAGTTAACCTAAGTGTTTGGCGTGTGTAAATCTAGCTTACACCCGTTGTATGTGAACGTAAGAATCTATCACACCCGATCATCACGTGGTGCTTGAAATGACAAACTTTCATAGCGGTGCACAGTTAGGGGAACACTTTCTTGAAATTTTAATGAGGATCATCTTATTTACTACCGTCGTTCTAAGCAAATAAGATGCATAAACATGATAAACATCACATGCAATCAAATAGTGACATGATATGGCCAACATCATTTTGCTCCTTTTGATCTCCATCTTCGGGGCTCCATGATCATCATCGTCACTGGCATGACACCATGATCTCCATCATCATGATCTCCATCATCGTGTCTCCATGAAGTTGTCTCACCAACTCATTACTTCTACTACTACGGCTACCAGTTAGCAATAAAGTAAAGTAATTACATGGCGTTTGTTCAATGACACGCAGGTCATACATAAATAAAGACAACTCCTATGGCTCCTGCTGGTTGTCATACTCATCGACATGCAAGTCGTGATTCCTATTACAAGAACATGATCAATCTCATACATCACATATCATTCATCACATTCTTCTTGGCCATATCACATCACATAGCATACCCTGCAAAAACAAGTTAGACGTCCTCTAATTGTTGTTGCATGTTTTACGTGGCTGCTATGGGTTTCTAGCAAGAATGTTTCTTACCTATGCAAAACCACAACGTGATATGCCAATTGCTATTTACCCTTCATAAGGACCCTTTTCATCGAATCATTAACGACTAAAGTGGGAGAGACTGGCACCCGCTAGCCACCTTATGCACCAAGTGCATGTCAGTCGGCGGAACCTGTCTCACGTAAGTGTACGTGTAAGGTCGGTCCGGGCCGCTTCATCCCACAATACCGTCGAAACAAGATTGGACTAGTAACGGTAATCATATTGAACAAAATCAACACCCACAACTACTTTGTGTTCTACTCGTGCAAAGAATCTACGCAATAGACCTAGCTCATGATGCCACTGTTGGGGAACGTAGCAGAAATTCAAAATTTTCCTACGTGTCACCAAGATCTATCTATGGAGAAACCAGCAACGAGGGGAAGGAGAGTGCATCTACATACCCTTGTAGATCGCTAAGCGGAAGCGTTCAAGAGAACAGGGTTGAATGAGTCGTACTCGTCGTGATCCAAATCACCGGAGATCCTAGTGCCGAACGGACGGCACCTCCGCGTTCAACACACGTACAGCCCGGTGACGTCTACCATGCCTTGATCCAGCAAGGAGAGAGGGAGAGGTTGAGGAAGACTCCATCCAGCAGCAGCACAACGTTGTGGTGGTGATGGAGGAGCGTGGCAATCCTGCAGGGCTTCGCCAAGCACCGCGGGACAGGAGGAGTACTTGGGAGAGGGGGAGGGTTGGGCCAGAACTTGGGGTGCGGCTGCCCTCCCACCCCTCCACTATTTATAGGTGGGGAGAGGGGCCGGCCCCCTAGATCTCATCTAGGGTTGGGGGCGGCGGCCAAGGGGGGAGGAGTGCCTCTCAAGTCAAGTGGAGGCCCTCCCCCTTAGGGTTTCCCCTCTCCCATGCGCATGGGCCTTGGGGGGGCTGGTGCCCCTAGCCCATTAAGGCTAGGGCGCCCCCTTACAGCCCATGCTGTTGTATTGGACGTGGTGGAACATCTTCCGGACCTCTGGACCCCTCCGTAATCCTCCGGAACCTTCCGGAAGCTTCCCGGTACAATACCGGAAAAACCCGAACTTTTCCCAGAACCCGAACAACAACTTTCCATATATAAATATTTACCTCCGGACCATTCCGCAACTCCTCGTGACGTTCGGGATGTCATCTGGGACTCCGAACAACATTCGGTAACCACATACAAACTTCCTTTATCACCCTAGCGTCATCTAACCTTAAGTGTGTAGACCCTACGGGTTCGGGAACCATGCAGACATGACCGAGACGTTCTTCGGTCAATAACCAAAAGCGGGATCTGGATACCCATGTTGGCTCCCACATGTTCCACGATGATCTCATCGGATGAACCACGATGTCGAGGATTCAATCAATCTCGTATACAATTCCCTTTGTCTAGCGGTATTGAACTTGCCCGAGATTCGATCGTCGGTATACCGATACCTTGTTCAATCTTGTTACCGGCAAGTCTCTTTACTCGTTCCGTAACACATCATCCCGTGATCAACCCCTTGGTCACATTGTGCACATTATGATGATGTCCTATCGAGTGGGCCCAGAGATACCTCTCCGCTTACGGAGTGACAAATCCCGCCTCGATTCGTGCCAACCCAATAGACACTTTTGGAGATACCTGTAGTGCACCTTTATAGCCACCCTGTTACGTTGCCAGGACGTTTGGTACACCCAAAGCATTCCTACGGTATCCGGGAGTTGCACAATCTCATGGTCTAAGGAAATGATACTTGACATTAGAAAAGCTTTAGCATATGAACTACACGATCTTTCTGCTAGGCTTAGGATTGGGTCTTGTCCATCACATCATTCTCCTAATGATGTGATCCCGTTATCAATGACATCCAATGTCCATGGTCAGGAAACCGTAACCATCTGTTGATCAACGAGCTAGTCCATTAGAGGCTTACTAGGGACATGGTGTTGTCTATGTATCCACACATGTATCTGAGTTTCCTATCAATACAGTTATAGCATGATAATAAACGATTATCACGAACAAGGAAATATAATAATAACTAATTTATTATTGCCTCTAGGGCATATTTCCAACACGAAGTCCCAATACCTTAGAAATGATCCCTCCGGGCTTATCTTTGACCATCGTATATCAACGGCGTTCTGCAGGGGGAGCCCTTGGGGCGGAAGGCCGAGCCTCATGGTGGCTAGCCATAAGGCAGCACGGCCTAGCTCACAAGAACGGTATGGCGTGTCGCCTTATTCCCATGTTTTATTCCGGAAGGCATGCTAACGCTCGCGCTCTTTTCAGGAAAAAGAGCGCTTGCCGGACTATATCCGGAGAGGTTGCCAATCGAGCCTCCGCCAGCCAGGCTTCAAAGCCAGGCCCAGAAGCCGTGGCGAACACTAGGCGTGCGTCGGACGCTCCCCCGACAGAGGATGCCGACAGATTGTCCGCCACCAACTCCGAGGTGGAGAGTGCCATGAATCACAGGCGTCGCCGGACTATTCTTCGTGACGCATGTTTCTCCCAAGAGGCATTGAATGCCTTCAATTCGGGAGATGCGCACCTCCGTGCTGCTCAAAATGGTCTAGCCAGAGCCACGGAGCAGTATGTGAAAGGCATAAGGGTGAGAAAATTTGATGGTTATATATACCAGTAGCCCCCGAGACTTAAAATAGTTAGAATAACTGATTTAAGGATCATTTATTGTGCAGGATCTTACCGAAAAGAATACGAATTGTCCCAGGAGCTTGAAGAGTGCAAAGCCCAACTTGAGGCCGCACAAGCCGCGACAGGGGAAGCCAAGGAGACCCCCTCTGGTAACATACGCTTTTAAAAGATAAGTATGTTATGAAGTGCGGCGTGTGTATAGATCGACAATGACATTGCGTATGGCGCCGGGTAGATCCGGACAAACAAGAGCTCTTGCGCCGGTTAAAGGCCGGCGAGAACGTGCTTACGAGGGTGAGGCAGGAGAAAATAATCTCCAAGATGCCAACACCCAGCTGGGCGAGGAGCTAAAGGATGTTCGTGCCCAGCTGTCTGACTCCATTAAGGAGAATCGGCGGCTTCGACGCGGCATTTTTAGTAAGTGCTTAAATGAACTTTGAGAAAAGAGTTCGGCGAGGAAGTCGATTAACAGAGTTATGTCTGTAGGTATGCTCACAGGCCATCCTGCAGATGAAATGCCCGTTTCTATGGTGACCTTCTTCCCGAGCTCTTACAACTGCACGAACGAGTTCGGCAGGTGATGAAAGGCGTCGCCCAGGCCTTGTGGCCATCTATCTCCCTGCCCGAAGGCCTTGGGGAGCTTGCAGAGAGGCTCCAGGGAGCGCGGCGGCGCTTCCTGTTATGGAAGATATCGGCCTGCCGTCAAGGCGCCAGGGAGGCCTGGGCCATGGTGAAGACGCGGTACACGAAGGCTGACCCAAACCACATGGCCGAGGTCGGACCTGTGGGACTAGATGGGAAGGAGATCCATGTGAGCTTAGTGTGCGGCCAGGTGGAATTGGCCGCAAAGTATTCCCAGCAGGACTGTAAACTAGACAGCCTGTTAGATGGTATTCAAGAGGAATACAATCAGTCAAATTGACTATGTAATTTAAAGTGACATGAAAAATGCCTTCTAGATGGATTGTAGATCGTTTGTCTTAGCGGACCTTTTCGCTTCAACCTCGGGACCCGATAGTCCGGAGTGTGTCCGAATACCCTCGCGGTTATATAAAAACCAGGGCATGCGTGGAGACCAGGCGTAGGGGTCATTAGTGCTTTATCAGACAAGTGCCCAACTAGTTATGTTATATTACATGGTTAGTAAGAAACATCTTCCAGGGAGAATAGTTTCGTTAGGGGTTCCTTTCCCTGGGTGGCATATGCCCTAAAGTGCATGTCCGCACTGCGAAAAAAGCAGAAAAACATTTGGGGGCAGATAAATAAATAGGTAAGAAATCTTCTTTTAGTTCACCGACCGAATATTCTCTTAAGAACGCTAGCTTTCGGCTTCACCCGGTCTGAGGTACACATCCGGCTGACCCGGCAGTAACAATCGCAGAGGTGCTCCCTTTACCACCTAGCCGAACAATCGGGAACGTAGGAGTAAGCACAGGAGCTAGCAACCCAGCTTGGCCAAAACTTAAGTCATATTCATGCATATAATGGCGACTAAAAGGTACATGCGGAAGTGTGACACATGTATTGGGCATGAAGCCCTTATAATTAAGCTTCTGTGAAAGAAGCCCCCAGGTACAATGAGCGCGGATAGCGCGTCAAGGGTGTGCGAACAATGCGCTAACGAGCCTTCCAAGGCTTGAATGAAAAAAGGAGGGAGAAGGAGAAAAATAGAAGACAGCTAAAATGTAAAATATGGACAGAGGAAGGAGACGAACTCAGAATCCGGCGCTAGGCGTAGAATCTTCGGAGACGTGCTGCGTTCCATGGGTTCGGCTCGAGTCGGTTATCCGATGCATCTCGTAGAAGGTACGCTCCGCCGGTCAGGACTTGGTCGATGATAAAGGGACCTTCCCATTTGGGCTTTAGTTTGTCCTTTTTCTTGTCCGGCAGGCATAGAACTAGCTCGCCAACATTATAAGTTTTGGCCCGTACTTCTCTTCTTTGATATCTTCGAGCCTGCTGTTGATAGAATGTGGAACGGGCTTTTGCTACGTCACGCTCCTCCTCCAATGGGTCCAAACTGTCCTGCCGATCGAGCTCGGCTTCTCTTTCTTCGTACAAGCGCACGTGAGGTGAGTCATGAATTATGTCGCAGGGCAGACATGCCTCTGCGCCGTATACCGTAAAGAATGGTGTGAATCCGGTCGTGCGATTCGGAGTGGTCCGCAACCCCCAGAGTATGGAGTCGAGCTCCTCTACCCAGTGCGTGTTAGATTCCTTGAGGGACCGCAATAATCTAGGTTTGATGCCGCTCATAATTAGACCATTTGCTTTCTCAACTTGACCGTTAGTTTGAGGGTGATAGACTGAGGCGTAGTCTAGTTTGATGCCCATGTTTTTGCACCAGAGTTTGACCTCGTCGGCCGTAAAGTTCGTGCCGTTGTCAGTGATGATGTTGTGGGGACACCGTAACGATGTACGACCCCTGATATGAAGTCTATCACCGGTCCGGATTCGGCCGTCTTGACAGGCTTGGCCTCTATCCATTTGGTGAATTTATCCACCATGACCAGTAGGTATTTTTGCTTGTGGGTTCCCCCTTTAAGGGGTCCGACCATGTCAAGCCCCCAGACCGCGAAGGGCCAGGTGATGGGTATAGTTTTGAGGGCGGTAGGTGGCATGTGGCTCTGATTAGCAAAGAGCTGGCATCCGACGCATCGTTGGACTAAGTCCTAAGCATCCTTCCAAGTATCATGCTAGAGTCCATCTTAAAGTTTTTGCTGATAAGTGCAGATGAAAATCAATGCAGGGAATTCGGGTCACTTCATCACATCCTTCCATGCCACCTACAGGGATACCAGTGATGTACAGGCGGGTACAAGCTGATGAAAATAAATCTGCAGAAATCTCCAAATTTCTTCTATTGCGGTTAGCCCTCTTGAATTTATAATCTAGAGGATGGTCCGTTCTTCCAGTCCTCATCATGCAATTCAATACACAGAATCAATGATTCCCAGATGCAATGAGCCTCACCGGAATAGGCGTTCCTGATGTTGTTAAAGCCTCACCAATCAATCCATGCATAAGCCAGTCTGTAGAATAGGCGTTCCTGATGTTGTGCAAGCATTGCTGCCAGTGGACTTCACCACGGTCGAAGACGTCGCTGCCTGGCTCACGCTCCCCAAACTGGATGCACTCCCGTGCTAAGTTTCTCCTATAATTTTTTATATTGAGTGATGCGACGAGGACACGTATAGCATATGTGTTTCTGCATACTCAGGTAATAAATTGTATACCAGTCGCTGAATTAAACATTGGGTATGTGGAAACACCTTTTTTCGATGAAAGTGAACAACCTTGAACTTCTTGATGCATTATGGTTTTTATGGTTGTGGAAGTTGTTAACACCGGTGCATATAAATACTTCTGATTTTGTTTTTCACTTCTACATTGTATTGTTCCTATTGGTTTCATTTGTACTTTTCCATGTACAACATTATGACGTTTGTAACTTTGGGAAGTAAAAGTGAAAATTTATTTCAATAGAAAGGTGGAAATATGATGATAAACATATTTTTCATATAGTAGAATATTAGAAATTTATGAGTGATGTAAAGCTCATGACTATCATTTTGGATTCAAGGGCATCATAAGGAATGAAAAATATGGGTGTTGATCACAAATATGCTTGCTGACCCACAACAGGTTCTAAATTTGATGTACATTACTTGGTGAATTATTTATTCTACTGATTGATCCATTATGAACTTGCTTTGTAAGTTTTATAGCACTCACCTATAATCACTTTTTCCAGAAAAATAGGTTGCCCCACAAGATCTTCAGAGACGTTTAAAGTAAG
Source organism: Aegilops bicornis (assembly GCA_021605145.1). Lineage (NCBI taxonomy): Eukaryota > Viridiplantae > Streptophyta > Magnoliopsida > Poales > Poaceae > Aegilops > Aegilops bicornis. Next base: position 810,706,283 of record CM038673.1, read on the forward strand.
ACACACTATCAACTCGGTATACCTCTCTTTAGGTAGCAAGAACCACACAATTTTATCCCAAATGTCATCAAATTAAAATTTTCTCCTTTTCACAAAAAAATGTCATAGTTTGAAGACCATATATGCCTCTTCAAAACATGACACCCACATGTGTGTATTGTGGTGATACAACGGCTTATTAACATGATTTATTTTTTGGTGAATTTTTATACTCCCTACGATCCAAAATAATTACGTGTCGTCGTTTTAGTTCATATTTGAACTAAAATCATGACATTTACTTTGCATCAGAAGGAGTGCAACATATAACAAATGTAAAAGTTGTTATGTTCCCTCTAGACCATAATGTGCAAGTTTACAAAAAATAGCTAAATATATCTCCCAAAATGAATACCGACTCAACTACATGTATATGCATGGAACAAAGAAAGGATTGACACACGTAGGGTCAGCATCTTTTTATAGTTGAGCATAACAATTGTTACTTTACAGAGAATTGCATTGTTCAATTTGTGTATTTCTGGACTATGAATTATTGTTCTACAAAAGTGTTAATCTACAACTATTCCGTGGAGCTTATGAAATTTATTTAGGATACTGAAAATAGCTTATAGAGTACTTCTCAATATGCATTAGTACCAGCAAGTGTAATGTCAAGAAGGGCACAAGATAAGTGTGGTAAATATTATAAGTTCAGTCACATTCTTATTGATTTTACTCCTTCAAAATGCCATGTACACCTACTTCCGAACAAACAACTTTTGCAAAGTGAACATAATATGTTGCTAATTATTAAATCATTTTGTTGCACCAACAAATATATAAGTTTTCCATATTTCAACAATAAGATATAAATGGTTCACTATGGTAACCAATATTTTGGTCATATTAAGATATTTATTGGGTATATAATTTACAATGATTAAAAAATAAACCTTCAAATCTAGATAGATTGACATTGTATTCCAAAATAAAATGTGAGCAATCATAAAAAATACAATTAGGATGACATGCATTATTAGAAGGTAAAAAATGGATAACATACAAATTTATACATAAATAAATAATAAATAATACCTAAGACGAAAGTATGTTTGCAGAAGTCTTATATTGGTAAATGTCATCACATATGGTTCCAATTTTACTTTAGAAACATCAAATCGTATGTTCTCATTATGAAACTTTTTTAAATTCTAACCCGCGCATTGAGCGGGCCACTGTTCTAGTAAAATAAATAATGTTGAATGTTAAAAAATATTTGATTTTAATATTTTTGCAAATTTAAAAACCATGATTTCTTTCAATTGTTCTTATATTTCAAATAAAGGTCAAAAACTTAATGTCCGTGGACTTTAAATATATTATCGAATTTAACACCCTTACAGATGGGCCCAAGTGACCCAGTACCCCACAACCCCTGACGCATCGGGAGGTTCCAAATCTAGGGAGTTTAGTATCCTAACAAACGGGCGGAAGCGTGGTGGCACGCCACGCCCGTCAGGAAGTCAGGAAGCCTGAGCAGAGCTATGCCTCTTTTTGCAACGTCGAAGGAGTATTTTTGTAATGTGTCGCTGAGTGTGAAAGAGATTACAAAAAGGTTTGTTGAATCGGGCTAGTGCGTAATTTGTTTTATGATCTCTCCGTAATACACTAACACTAAAATAGTAGACAGAGATATGTGTCCATCTAACATCCAAACATATCAGGAGGAAGGATTTTTTTCGTCGAAACAATATATGAACAGCTAATGATATTCATTTTTACAACCAAAATCTCCTGCCGAAGCTGCGGAAATGCAAGACGTGTAACATCAAAACCAGCAGAGGCAGTGGTTCCAGCACACTTACTCCCAGCGGCCTCGGTAAGGACTCCTTTCAGTGGTCATCCTCAAGGCTTGCCGGCTGGGGCACTTGTGGAGCCGACACAGTTACCCCCTGCCTTGCCCAGATGTTGACACAGCTAATGCGGCGACAGGTCAGGCAGCATCGACAGGAATGACTCCTCCAAGTGGTTGTCCATGTGGCTTGCTGGCGAAGCTAGTGGTGGCACTGGCACACTTACCCCCATTACCCTATCTGGATGTGGATGCGGAAGATGTTGGGACGGAAGATTCATTTCTTCGAGTAGGAATGGAGAACGTGAGCTGTGGGGGGCTTATGTTATAAGTGGTGGAAGTACTACAGGCGGTTTCATTTCAAAAACTGCCTTCATTTTTTTCTAAAATATAGACGGTTTCAAAATCACAACCGCCTCTGATGTTTACTATAGGCGATTTCAAATTTCAACCTCCTCGACCACAGAAATAACCACCTTCGATGGAATATTACAGACGGATTTGGAACATGGTGACACAACCATCTCCGGGGGCCGCTGATAATGCCCATTTTTTCTATTAGTGCTGTTACGCAAGGCCCATTGTGAAACGGAAAAGAAGCAGCTACAGATGAAAGGTCCGTCACACGTCCAGGGGAGCCTCAACTTGATAGCTCTCCACCAAAAAATGGTATATGCAACCCCAAGGTCAATTTTGTCTCTAGTTGCATCTAGATTCATTAATCATGTTCTTTTCTCTTGTAGAAAAGATAACATCCTAGGGGCCAAGTTAATATCATGCGGGCATGGGAAGATGGCCATAGGGGAAGGGGGCAGGGGTATTGCTAAAAAAAATTGTTCTTTCAAAAAAATGGTGTTTATATAATTCCATATAGAAATATATGTCACCAATCTTGAAGCGCCATAGAATTTGGAGAATTTTAAATATATGCCATTCGTTTTTCATGGGGAGCATGGAAGTGTTTCTTTTTTAGTATGTACTTTTAGTAAAACAACCCATATATTAACTAGAAAGAGAATTGCAATCATCTGTTACACAAGACACCACACATTGAGGAACAGAACCCACTAACATAGCATCAGATTGAACACCAGAGCAAAACTTGGCAATCTCATGTGCACTTTGTTGGCCCCTCTCCTTCTCTTTAGAAGTTTAAAACTAAGGAAAAAGTTAATAACTGAGTAGTGTTTCTCGCTTGAAATGAACCAGTGAAAACCTATTGCCCACACAAATATGCATGCACAGTAGAACAATTAGTCTCCACAATGAATCAACCAAGTCCAGTCCGGAGCAGGGATTCCGACTTGTAGCACTGTCGTTCCATTACTAAAACAGAATATTCACTAAAATAAACATTATGGAGTTCATGCATTCCTATAGAACTAGATGCAAATCATTAAGCAATAGAATTTGAAATCATGTCTACACAATGTGTTTTTTTTCATGGATATCATGACGTATTCCTTTTTTAGCTTGTACCTTTTGATTTCTCATACAAAAAAACACATAGCTTCATAGTTGATTTTTTTTATTTTGCAAGATCCATGGTTGACGTTGAATGAAAATATTTCACCCTCATTTGGTACAGTTTCAGCGTAAACCAATCTTTATTTTTTTGTTGTTTGGCATTCTATTTCTATATATTTATCCACCCATTTCTTGAGCTGGCGACATAATGTTTCTTTGGCTATCCAGGTAATTAAACATGCAAAAAAAGATGGAAATGACTATGGTGTGTAGCAGCTCTATGCCATAATTAACATCATATATCTTACTAAAGCCGGTTGAATGCACTAATATAGATCCAAATATGGGAGATAGGTGAATGCAAATAAAGAGGCAACTTGAAAGGCAATTTATTTGTTCCATGAAGGAAGAAAAAGATTAATTATCCACCAGATATTTGGAACAGAGCCATACATGTTTCTCATATATAGGTAAAGAAAAATGTAGAGAAACGTGTGTTCATGATTTTGAGTAAAGGATCCTATCTAAGGAAAATCCACGAACGACAAAGCAGTTGCAGTGATTACTCTGACCAAACATATGAACATCTTCGTCTCACATGGACATTGCAGTGCACTACTTGTTATGTGCACTACAGGCCAAAAGTTTACATGCAATAGATAACAAACTACTCAAGATATTTGTGCACTTTTGTGGAGCTATTGAAGAGAAATAAAAGCTAACAAGATCTTCAGGCGGAAATACAGCACCATATATGTAGTTACCTAAACATGTAGCTCAAGATACAGTTTACATGTTGTACTCACCAGTATCATAGCTTTGCTAAAAAAACACTAACTAAATTCACTAAATTAATTAAGGCATATCAGTGAGACAGCATGCAACCATCACCATCTCTATTTCTTTAGGGCGAGATAAACCACTAGTGAAGGAAATGTGCCCTAGAGGCAATAATAAAGTTATTATTTATTTCCTTATATCGTGATAAATGTTTATTATTCATGCTAGAATTGTATTAACCGGAAACGTAATACATGTGTGAATACATAGACAAACAGATAGTCACTAGTATGCCTCTACTAGACTAGCTCATTAATCGAAGATGGTTATGTTTCCTAACCATAGACATGTGTTGTCATTTGATTAATGGGATCACATCATTAGGAGAATGATGTGATTGACATGACCCATTCCGTTAGCTTAGCACTCGATCGTTTAGTATATTGCTATTGCTTTCTTCATGACCTATACATGTTCCTATAACTATGAGATTATGCAACTCCCGTTTACCGGAGGAACACTTTGGGTACTACCAAACGTCACAACGTAATCGGGTGATTATAAAGGAGTACTCAGGTGTCTCCAAAGGTACATGTTGGGTTGGCGTATTTCGAGATTAGGTTTTGTCACTCCGATTGTCGGAGAGGTATCTCTGGGCCTTCTCGCTAATACACATCACATAAGCCTTGCAAGCATTGCAACTAATGAGTTAGTTGTGAGATGATGTATTACGGAACGAGTAAAGAGACTTACCGGTAATGAGATTGAACTAGGTATTAGATACCGACGATCGAATCTCGGGTAAGTAACATACCGATGACAAAGGGAACAACGTATGTCGTTATGCGGTTTGACCGATAAAGATCTTCGTAGAATATGTAGGAACCAATATGGGCATCCAGGTTCCGCTATTGGTTATTGACCGAGAATGGTTCTAGGTCATGTCTACATAGTTCTCGAACCCGTAGGGTCCGCACGCTTAACGCTTCGATGACAGTTCATTATGAGTTTATAAGTTTTGATGTACCGAAGGTTGTTCGAGTCCCGGATGTGATCACGGACATGACGAGGAGTCTCGAAATGGTCGAGACATAAAGATTGATATATTGGAAGCCTATGTTTGGACTTGGAAAGGTTCCGGATGAAAATAGGACGTTATCGAACACCGGGGTTACGGAACCCCGAGGGTCAATGGGCCTTGATGGGCCATAAGGGAGAAGAGGAAGGGCGGCCAGGGCAGGCAGCGCCCTCCCTCTAGTCCGAATAGGACAAGGAGAAGGGGGGCGGCGCCCCTTCCCTCTTCCCCCTCTCCAAGTCCTAGTCCAACTAGGAGAAGGGGGGAGTCCTACTCCCGATGGGAGTCGGACTCCTCCAGGCGCGCCCCCCTTGGGCTGGCCGCACCCCCCCTTTGCTCCTTTATATACGGGGCAGGGGGCACCCCATGACACACAAGTTGATCTACGGATCGTTCCTTAGCCGTGCGGTGCCCCCCTCCACCATATTCCACTTCAGTCATATCGTCGCGGAGCTTAGGCGAAGCCCTGCGCCGGTGAAGTCATATCGTCGCGGAGCTTAGGCGAAGCCCTGCGTCGGTGGAGCATCATCATCGTCACCACGCCGTCGTGCTGACGGAACTCATCCCCGACGCTTTCTGGATCGGAGCCGGGGATCGTCATCGAGCTGAACGTGTGCTGAACACGGAGGTGCCGTCGTTCGGTACTTGGATCGGTCGGATCGTGAAGACGTGCGACTACATCAACCGCGTTGTTATAACGCTTCGCTTACGGTCTCACGAGTGCGTGGACAGACCTCTCCCTCTCGTTGCTATGCCATCACCATGGTCTTGCGTGTGCGTAGGAAAATTTTTGAAATTACTACGTTCCCCAACAAAGGGTATCGAGCCTGGTTTTATGCGTTGATGTCATATGCACGAGTAGAACACAAGTGAGTTGTGGGCGATATAAGTCATACTGCTTACCAGCATGTCATACTTTGGTTCAGCGGTATTGTGAGATGAAGCGGCCCGGACCGACATTACGCGTACGCTTACGCGAGACTGGTTTCACCGCTTCGAGCACTCGTTGCTTAAAGGTGACCGGCGGGTGTCTGTGTCTCTCACTTTAGTTGAACCGAGTGTGGCTACGCCCGGTCCTTGCGAAGGTTAAAACAGCACCAACTTGACAAACTATCATTGTGATTTTGATGCGTAGGTAAGAACGGTTCTTGCTAAGCCCGTAGCAGCCACGTAAAACTTGCAACAACAAAGTAGAGGACGTCTAACTTGTTTTTGCAAGGCATGTTGTGATGTGATGTGGTCAAGACGTGATGCTATATTTTATTGTATGAGATGATCATGTTTTGTAACCGAGTTATCGGAAACTGGAAGGAGCATATGGTTGTCGCTTTATTGTATGAAATGCAAACGCCATGTAATTGTTTTACTTTATCACTAAGCAGTAGCGATAGTCGTAGAAGCAATAGTTGGCGAGACGACAACGATGCTACGATGGAGATCAAGGTGTCGCGCCGGTGACGATGGTGATCATGATGGTGCTTGGCGATGGAGATCACAAGCACAAGATGATGATGACCATATCATATCACTTATATTGATTGCATGTGATGTTTATCCTTTATGCATCTTATCTTGCTTTGATTGACGGTAGCATTATAAGATGATCTCTCACTAAAATTATCAAGAAGTGTTCTCCCCGAGTATGCACCGTTGCGAAAGTTCTTCGTCTTTGAGACACCACGTGATGATCGGGTGTGATAGGCTCTACGTTCAAATACAACGGGTGCAAAACAGTTGCACACGCAGAATACTCGAGTTAAACTTTCCGAGCCTAGCATATAACAGATATGGCCTCGGAACACGGAGACCGAAGGTCGAACGTGAATCATATAGTAGATATGATCAACATAGTGATGTTCACCATTGAAACTACTCCATCTCACGTGATGATCGGACATGGTTTAGTTAATTTGGATCACGTAATCACTTAGATGACTAGAGAGATGTCTGTCTAAGTGGGAGTTTTTAATATGATTAATTAAACTTAAATTTATCATGAACTTAGTACCTGATAGTATTTTGCTTGTCTATGTTTCATCGTAGATAGATGGCTCGTCTTTGTTGTTCCGTTGAATTTTAATGCGTTCCTTGAGAAAGCAAAGTTGAAAGATGATGGTAGCAATTACACGGACTGGGTCCGTAACTTGAGGATTATCCTCATTGCTGCACGTAAGAATTACGTCACTGGAAGCACCGCTAGGTGCCAGGCCTCTTCTTGATGGCCCAGCGGCGTTAAGAACGTCAGCAGAGCAAAGCTAATGACTACTCGATAGTTCAGTGTGCCATGCTTTACGGCTTAGAACCGGGTCTTCAACACGTTTTGAACGTCATGGAGCATATGAGATGTTCCAGGAGTTGAAGTTAATATTTCAAGCAAATGCCCGGATTGAGAGATATGAAGTCTCCAGTAAGTTCTATAGCTGCAAGATGGAGGAGAATAGTTCTATCAGTGGACATATACTCAAAATGTCTAGGTATAATAATCACTTGATTCAACTGGGAGTTACTCTTCCGGATGATAGTGTCATTGACAGAATTCTCCAATCACTGCCACCAAGCTACAAGAGCTTCGTGATGAACTATAATATGCAAGGGATGACCAAAACAATTCCCGAGCTCTTCGCAATGCTAAAAGTCATGGAGGTAGAAATCAAGAAAGAGCATCAAGTGTTGATGGTCAACAAGACCACTAGTTTCAAGAAAAAGGGCAAAGGAAAGAAGAAGGGAAACTTCAAAAAGAACAGCAAGAAAGTTGCTGCTCAAGAGAAGAAACCCAAGTCTGGACCTAAGCATGAAACTGAGTGTTTCTACTGCAAGCAGACTGGACACTGGAAGCAGAACTGCCCCAAGTATTTGGCAGATAAGAAGGATGGCAAGGTGATCAAAGGTATATGTGATATACATGTTATTGATGTGTACCTTACTAATACTCGCAGAGTACCAGGTATTTGATACTGGTTACATTGCTAATATTTGCAACTCGAAACAGAACTACGGATTAAGCGAAGATTGGCTAAGGACGAGGTGACGATGCGCGTGGGAAATGGTTCCAAAGTCGATGTGATCGCGGTCGGCACGCTGCCTCTACATCTACCATCGGGAATAGTTTTAGACCTAAATAATTGTTATTTGGTGCCAGTGTTAAGCATGAACATTATATCTGGATCTTGTTTGATGCGAGACGGTTATTCATTTAAAACAGAGAATAATGGTTGTTCTATTTATATGAATAATATCTTTTATGGTCATGCACCCTTGAAGAGTGGTCTATTTTTATTGAATCTCGATAGTAGTAATACACATATTCATAGTGTTGAAACCAAAAGATGCAGAGTTGATAATGATAATGCTACTTATTTGTGGCACTGCCGTTTGGGTCATATCGGTGTAAAACGCATGAAGAAACTCCATCTTGATGGACTTTTGGAATCACTTGATTATGAATCACTTGGTACTTGCGAACCGTGCCTCATGGGCAAGATGACTAAAACGCCGTTCTCCGGAACTATGGAGCGAGCAACTGATTTGTTGGAAATCATACATCTTGATGTTTGTGGTCCAATGAATGTTGAGGCACGCCGGGTATCGTTATTTTCTCACCTTCACAGATGATTTGAGCAGATATGGGTATATCTACTTAATGAAACACAAATCTGAAACATTTGAAAAGTTCAAAGAATTTCAGAGTGAAGTGGAAAATCATCGTAACAAGAAAATAAAATTTCTACGATCTGATCGTGGAGGAGAATATTTGAGTTACGAGTTTGGTTTACATTTGAAACAATGCGGAATAGTTTAGCAACTCACGCCACCCGGAACACCACGGAGAAATGGTGTGTCCGAACGTCAGTGTCGTACTTTACTTGATATGGTGCGATCTATGATGTCTCTTCTTGATTTACCGCTATCGTTTTGGGGATATGCTTTAGAGACGGCCGCATTCACGTTGAATAGGGCACCATCAAAGTCCGTTGAGACGACACCTTATGAACTGTGGTTTGGCAAGAAACCAAAGTTGTCGTTTCTTAAAGTTTGGGGCTGCGATGCTTATGTGAAGAAACTTCAACCAGATAAGCTCGAACCCAAATCGGAGAAATGTGTCTTCATAGGATACCCAAAGGAGACTGTTGGGTACACCTTCTATCACAGATCTGAAGGCAAGATTTTTGTTGCTAAATTCGGATCCTTTCTAGAAAAAGAGTTTCTCTCGAAAGAAGTGAGTGGGAGGACAGTAGAACTTGATGAGATAATCAGATTCTGCTCCCTAATTGGAAGGTAGTTCATCACAAGAAAGCGGTTCCTGTGACAACTACACCAATTAGTGAGGAAACTAATGATGTTGATCATGAAACTTCAGATCAAGTTACTCTTGAACTTCGTGGGTCAACCAGAGTAAAATACGCACTGAGTGGTACGGTAATCCTATTCGAAGTCATGTTACTTGACCATGGCGAACCTACAAACTATGAAGAAGCGATGGTGAGCCCAGATTCCGCAAAATGGCTGGAAGCCATGAAATCTGAGATGGGATCCATGTATGAAAACAAAGTATGGACTTTGGTTGACTTTCCCGATGATCGGCAAGCCATTGAGAATAAATGGATCTTTAAGAAGAAGACTGACGCTGATGGTAATGTAACTGTCTATAAAGCTCGACTTGTTGTGAAAGGTTTTCGACAAGTTCAAGGGGTTGACTACGATGAGACTTTCTCACCCGTAGCGATGCTTAAGTCTGTCCGAATCATGTTAGCAATTGCCGCATTTTATGATTATGAAATTTGGCAAATGGATGTGAAAACTGCATTCTTGAATGGATTTCTAGAAGAAGAGTTGTATATGATGCAACCAGAAGGTTTTGTTGATCCAAAGGGTGCTAACAAAGTGTGCAAGCTCCAGCGATCAATTTATGGTGCAGTGCAAGCCTCTCGGAGTTGGAATAAACGCTTTGATAGTGTGATCAAAGCATATGGTTTTATATAGGACTTTTGGAGAAGCCTGTATTTACAAGAAAGTGAGTGGGAGCTCAGAGCATTTCTGATATTATATGTAGACGACATATTATTGATTGGAAATGATATAGAATTTCTGGATAGCATAAAAGGATACTTGAATAAAAGTTTTTCAATGAAAGACCTCGGTGAAGCTGCTTACATATTGGGCATCAAGATCTATAGAGATAGATCAAGACGCTTAATTGGACTTTCACAAAGCACATACCTTGATAAAGTTTTGAAAAAGTTCAAAATGGATCAGGCAAAGAAAGGTTTTTACCTGTATTATAAGGTGTAAGATTGAGTCGACTCAATGCCCGACCACGCAGAAGATAGAGAGAAAATGAAAGATGTTCCTATGCTTCAGCCATAGGCTCTATCATGTATGCAATGCTGTGTACCAGACCGACGTATGCTTAGCAAAGAAGCTTGGCAGGAAGGTACCAAAGTAATCCAGGAGTGGATCATCGAAAGCGGTCAAAAACATCCTGAAATACCCGAAAAGGACTAAGGATATGTTTCTCGTATATGGAGGTGACAAAGAGCTAGTCGTAAATGGTTACGTCGATGCAAGCTTTGACACTGATCCGGACGATTCTAAATCGCAAACCGGATACGTGTTTTTATTAAACGGAGGAGCTGTCAGTTGGTGCAGTTCTAAACAAAGCGTCGTGGCGGGATCTACATGTGAAGCGGAGTACATAGCTGCTTCGGAAGCAGCAAATGAAGGATTCTGGATGAAAGAGTTCATTTCCGATCTAGGTGTCATACCTAGTGCATCGGGACCAATGAAGATCTTCTGTGACAATACTGGTGCAATTGCCTTGGCAAAGGAATCCAGATTTCACAAGAGGACCAAGCATATCAAGAGACGCTTCAATTCCATTCGGGACCAAGTCCAAGTGGGAGACATAGAGATTTGCAAAATACATACGGATCTGAATGTTGCAGACCCGTTGACTAAGCCTCTTCCACGAGCAAAACATGATCAGCACCAAGACTCCATGGGTGTTAGAATCATTACTGTGTAATCTAGATTATTAACTCTAGTGCAAGTGGGAGACTGAAGGAAATATGCCCTAGAGGCAATAATAAAGTTATTATTTATTTCCTTATATCGTGATAAATGTTTATTATTCATGCTAGAATTGTATTAACCGGAAACATAATACATGTGTGAATACATAGACAAACAGATAGTCACTAGTATGCCTCTACTAGACTAGCTCATTAATCGAAGATGGTTATGTTTCCTAACCATAGACATGTGTTGTCATTTGATTAATGGGATCACATCATTAGGAGAATGATGTGATTGACATGACCCATTCCGTTAGCTTAGCACTTGATCGTTTAGTATGTTGCTATTGCTTTCTTCATGACCTATACATGTTCCTGTAACTATGAGATTATGCAACTCCCGTTTACCGGAGGAACACTTTGGGTACTACCAAACGTCACAACGTAACTGGGTGATTATAAAGGAGTACTACAGGTGTCTCCAAAGGTACATGTTGGGTTGGCGTATTTCGAGATTAGGTTTTGTCACTCCGATTGTCGGAGAGGTATCTCTGGGCCTTCTCGGTAATACACATCACATAAGCCTTGCAAGCATTGCAACTAATGAGTTAGTTGTGAGATGATGTATTACGGAACGAGTAAAGAGACTTACCGGTAACGAGATTGAACTAGGTATTAGATACCGACGATCGAATCTCGGGTAAGTAACATACCGATGACAAAGGGAACAACGTATGTCGTTATGCGGTTTGACCGATAAAGATCTTCGTAGAATATGTAGGAACCAATATGGGCATCCAGGTTCCGCTATTGGTTATTGACCGAGAATGGTTCTAGGTCATGTCTACATAGTTCTCGAACCCGTAGGGTCCGCACGCTTAACGATTCGATGACAGTTCATTATGAGTTTATAAGTTTTGATGTACCGAAGGTTGTTCGGAGTCCCGGATGTGATCACGGACATGACGAGGAGTCTCGAAATGGTCGAGACATAAAGATTGATATATTAGAAGCCTATGTTTGGACTTCAGAAAGGTTCCGGATGAAAACAGGACGTTACCGGAACACCGGGGGGTTACCGGAACCCCCCGGGGGGTACATGGGCCTTGATGGGCCATAAGGGAGAAGAGGAAGGGCCGGCCAGGGCAGGCCGCGCGTCCCCCTCCCCTCTAGTCCGAATAGGACAAGGAGAAGAGGGGGCGCCCTTCCCTCTTCCCCTCCCAAGTCCTAGTCCAACCAGGAGAAGGGGGGTGTCCTACGCCCGTTGGGCGTAGGCCACCTCCAGGCGCGCCCCCCTTGGGCTGGCCGCACCCCCCTTTGCTCCTTTATATACGGGGGCAGGGGGCACCCCATGACACACAAGTTGATCTACGGATCGTTCCTTAGCCGTGTGCGGTGCCCCCCTCCACCATATTCCACTTCAGTCATATCGTCGCGGAGCTTAGGCGAAGCCCTGCGCCGGTGAAGTCATATCGTCATGAGCTTAGGCGAAGCCCTGCGTCGGTGGAGCATCATCATCGTCACCACGCCGTCGTGCTGACAGAACTCATCCCCGACGCTTTGCTGGATCGGAGCCCGGGGATCGTCATCGAGCTGAACGTGTGCTGAACACGGAGGTGCCGTACGTTCGGTACTTGGATCGGTCGGATCGTGAAGACGTACGACTACATCAACCGCGTTGTTATAACGCTTCCGCTTACGGTCTACGAGGGTACGTGGACAGACACTCTCCCCTCTCGTTGCTATGCCATTACCATGGTCTTGCGTGTGCGTAGGAAAATTTTTGAAATTACTACGTTCCCCAACAACTAGCTCTAGACATGTCATCGTTATTCACTCTTGAGGGATGAATTTAGATATGGGAGAGCAAACTGTCAAATGGCAAGACTAAGCTACTGCCTGCAGATGCATTGTCAAGAAAATTAAACAATGACGCACACGGTTTCTAATGCAGCTCCAAGAGCTGATGGTTCATTATATCATAATCCATTCACCCACTTACGCACACCAACGACATGGGGAAATAACAAGCTTACTGACAAAAGCCAAGAATAATATGAGAAATCAGGCAAGCACTACTGCACAAAAAGGGCTACTAAATAGTGACATAATTCATCACAAGACCCCTTTCACCTCCAAGCTTGTCATCTTTCTTGATGAGAGTGGGCTCCCGCCCTTAAGCATACTCAGCCATAACTTATGAATGTGCGCGTCACTAGGTACCGCATCACCTTTCTGCAAACATAGATTTGTCGGTGCGATTCCAAAAAGGGGGGTGACATCATACTATATAAATTGCCAATTAAGTAATACACTTGTAATTGCATAGCAGCCAAAGTTCAGATGGGAACATTTGAAATGTAACTTTATATCTGATTAGAGATTCATTGGTTTGTTTCTTCCAGTAACTTATTTGGAGTATTACTTAACAGTTGTCCCCAAATCCCAACATAGGGTATAAATACAACTATACCTTGTGGATTGTAGAAACTCATGTATGGAATCAAAGCATGGAATTTCCCTCTCTTCCATATCTTCTTCCATCGCGACAACTTGACATTAATATCATAGATTCCCATGTCTGTGGTCACGAAAACAGAATCACTGACCCCGGTGGATCCAATCAGTCTAAGTCTTTCCTCGGAATTTCGATTAGAGAGAAGATACTTAATTGTATGTTGACTCCATGACACAAATGTGTTGGAATTCATCTGTCTTGACCACTGGTAGAGGGTAAACATGCCCACATATGCAAATCCCAAACTGCCATCTTCCATGGCCATGAGGATAACAGAAACAGCAATGTCAGGCCCCACAAGCGGCGCATCAACCAATGATAAGAAATTAGATCTCAAGTTGTACATGAGAATTTCTACGCGACCATCATCATGGTCATACTCAACCATGAAGTGAAGTGATTCTTCAACAAGGATAGGGGCATTCACACGATTAACGCATCGGCTGCAATGTCAAGACCAGAGCATGGCTCGCCCCACAAATCAGATTGAGGGAACGGCTTGCTCCAGCCACCCACCTCAGGCAAACAAATGCATGCCTGTGCAACTCAACCATCATCATCATCTTCCCTGGTGTCCACAGAGACAAAGACCACCTGGAAGGGACCAGCGTGACACGCCCCATGGTCACAGCCGCTCAAAGCGCAGAGGACTACGACCCCATAGCTGTGGTCCGACAGGTCGGGCCCGGGCAGCTTCCTCTAGCGGCCCATCATGGGGTCCCAAACGACGAGCGCTTCCACCATGGCAAAAGTCTAATTATAAACAAGGAGAATGCGACCATGGCGGCAATCCCACGCAGCATACTAAAAAAACCAAGTCATCGTTGTGAATGCGTGCGCCAAACTTTGCGGTGGAGGTGAAGTGCGGGATGTGGTCGCATTCGTCAAGGAATCCCTGACAGGTATGAAGGAACCCCAAGACCAAGGGGGTGCGTTGACGGGGCACTTTGCCATTTGCCATGGCAGATGGCAAAGGCACGGCCGACGGATGGCAAAGTGCTTTGCCATTAGCCAACAGATGGCAAAGGGCTGGCTGAATAAACTATGGTAAAGACTTCTTTGCCTTCTGCTGGCAGATGGCAAAGAGCCTGTAGCCTTTGCCATCAGCTGGCGGATGGCAAAGCCTCTGGACGGCAGAGGAACGGGGTTAGCCACGTTAGGAGGCTAACGGTGTGCTTTGCCAGCAGACGGTAAAGGCTATAGGCTCTTTGCCATCCGCGAGCTGAAGGCAAAGGTTGTAGGCTCTTTGCCATCCACTAGTAAATGGCAAAGGCTGCAGTCTCTTTTCCATCCGCCAGCTGATGGCAAAGGATGCAGGCTCTTTGCCATCTGCTGGCAGACGACAAAGAGACCCAATAGGCCAGACGAGCGCTTCCCAGGTTGGCCTCTTTGCCATCTGCCACCTGATGGCAAAGCTCTTTGCCATCGGCCAGCAGATGGCAAAGTGCCTATATTGCCCCGTTTAATTTTGTTTTTTCTTATATCAATTCATTTTCATAAAAAATCAAACATATATATATATATATATATATATATATATAGGGTGGGTCTATTATGATAACACCTCTTAAGACCTTTTTATGATCACACTTTCGCTTATTCTGCTAACAAAAACGAACCGCCAGGCCAAACAAACAGAACCTACTACTAGTCCACCCACAATCGGAACCCACCACCCACCTCACCCCACCACCCATTCCCCCAGCCCACCTACAACTCCCGACCCCAACCACCACCACAACCTCCCACCTCCCACCGCATCTTCCCCTCCACCTCCCGTCGTGTTCGCCGCCCCGCTATGCGCCGACACGCCCCTCCTCTCTCACATCGAGCTCCCCCCGCCATCAGGGTCCTGTCCCAATTTGGCGTGCCACCGGGAGTTCTCCTTGCATGGTTTCCCTTCCTCCCCGTTGTTCGAGCCAGGCCGGACGCAACGGGACCAGATCCGGGCATTCCTGGCCAAGATTCTCCTTCCTTCCCCTGGATCTGGCTAGAGGGGATCCGCGCTACTCCGGCGACCTCGTGCCCCAACACGGCGAGCGCGCTGACACCCATGACCTCCCTGCGTGAAGCCGACGTCGATGCTCCTCCCCAAATCCCTGCGCTCCCAACCCCCTGCACGACCGCCATGGAGATCGAGTATCGCATGCATCCGCGCGCGTGGCGGCCTTCCCGTGTGGTTCCCCGCGGTCGCCTGCGTCAGGATCCTTGCTAGCCATGGTGGCCTCCCCGCTGCGCCTTGCCCCATGCTTCCCCAACCAGCCACCCTTGCTGCCACCTTCCACGATGGTCAACCCCCGGTGTCAACGACGGGGATCCATCCCCCTGCTCACGCACCACCGAGAACCCTGGATCCAGTCGCGCGCCGCCACTGTTTTCTACCGCCGATCTGGTTGATGGTCTCCCACCAGCGACCCCCTCCCCCCTCTATGCAGTTCGCGTTTACCTTCCCAGGGCGTAGGTCCCAGCCGCCCACTACATGCAGTACGGAAGACGATGTTGTACAGTTTGCCGGGCTAATCCCATCCATGGTTGTTGCTATTCAGAAGCATTTTGTAGTGTTTTCAGTTTGGCTTGTTCCGTGAAGTGCATTGACACGTTCTTGCAATGCCCCGGCGAGCGCTCTGAACCTTCCTGGTTTGCTTTGCATCATAGGATCCGCCTCCCCCTTTTTGCAGCTCCTTTGATTTTATTTGAAGATCACTAAATATTTGTTTGCAGTGCATTACGAGAATCCGTGCCGCTAGCCGTGCTGCTACATCTGAGCGCGAGGTGAGGACGAGCTCTACCGCACCGGGAACCACGGTGTTGCGCGACACCGGCGAAGACTGTGTGGTGGTTCCCTTCTTCCCCAACCGCAAGAAGTTGTCGTGTGGCTATGTAATGCAGTGCATTTGCCTCGTATTTGTAGGGAGACAAAATAAGAAGGAGACAAAAATGTTAGGGAGATGACAAAGAAATAATGCGTTTCGCTTTCAGTGGTGTAGCGGTTCACTAACGTCCAATGTGAAGTGCAAGAAATATTAGGAAGAAAAAAAACTCATGCGGTTCACTTGCGGTGGTGTCGCGGTGCACTTACTCCCAATATGAAATATAGAAAAATGATATGGAAACGACACAAAAAAAAAGTAATGCAGTGCACTACTTGACAGTGTGGCGTTTCACTTACGCCCGACATGCAGTGTGGTTCATTTTCTCGTCTGAGAAAAATTTATGCTCGACAAAAGAAATCATGAAGTTCACTTGCCCGTTTGATGCAGTGCGATTTTCAGTTGAAAAGCTGTGTGGTTTTTTTACTTGTCTTCAAAAATTTACGTCCCACAAAAAGAAATCATGCAGCCCGCTAGTCCGTCTGATGCTGTGTGGTTTTCAGTCTAAAAGTAGTGCGGTTTTCTTCCTCGCCTTCAAAAATTTATGTCCCACAAAAAAGAAACCATGCAGTTCTCTTACCCGTTTGATGCAGTGCGTTTTGTCGTCCGATGCAGTACGGTGTTCAGTCGGATGAAGTACCCACGTCGATTTGGGTGTCGCGAAAAACAGAGTGTCCGCATTTCGGTAAATTCGAAATTCCTCTTAAACCGTAAAGAATTAGAGAGAGTGTTCTACATGAAAGAGTTGCGTATCGTTGATACCTTTCCAATGGCGTATCGTTTGAATCACTCCGATCAGCGGTTTGCAAAAATTTCACCAAAAGCGGTCGCTGCCACTCGTCGTCCGCCGCACGATTTTCAAAATTAACTTAAAACCGTGAGGAATTTCAAAAATATTTCAACATATGAAAGTTGCGCCTCGTTCGTAGCTTTCCAACGGCGTATCACGCGCCTTGTTTTGACAAACGATTCAAAAACTGGAGCAAAAACAGTACCGAAAATTTGAAAAAATTTGAAAAACAGAATTCCGCGATTTAGTAAATTTGAAACTGCTCTTAAACCGTAAGGAATTAGAGAAAAATTTATATATGAAGAAGATGCGCCTCAATGATATCTATCCAACAGTGTATCGTTTGCTTCATTCCGACGAGCGGTTTAGAAGAAATCACGCAAAAACGCTCGCTGCCACTCGTCATGGGCCGCACCATTTTCAAAACTGCTCTTGAACCGTGTGGAATCTCGAAAATTGTTCAACATGTCGAAGTTGCGCCTAATCCATAGCTTTTCAATGATATATTACACGCCTCATTCCGACAGATGATTAAAAATAGAGCAAAAACAGTACCGAAGAAATAACGCGTGCAATTTTTTTCGACGAGAAATTCACTCGTGTGAGTACTGCAGCACACTTGGTTCAAAGAATGACGTGCACTTGCATTCAGCGTGCAGTGCGGAAGTGGTGTGCAGAATAGTTATTCTGCTAATATTGGGAGAATAGACCGTCTGTATATATATATGACCAACATAGCATATTCAACACATATTACCAATAGTCATGAACACATATACATCCAACAGATATCCAACACATGTTACCAATAGTAGCAAGTTTCATCCATACATATACATAGTTTCATCAGTATTACATAGTTTTATCATAGGTAGCAAGTTTCACAACGTCAAAACAAAAACTAAAGACAAGCACTCCATCAACCCAAGCTTTTGTGATCTGGAGCAAATCTGCAAAATGGGAAAGAACAAAGTTAGATGAAGAAGACTAGAAGAAGAAGATTATTATGATGCAACTTATATATGTCAAATAGGCCATTTTGGAGCTAAGTATGGTTATTATGTCATTTTTGAGCTAGCTAAGCATAGTAAGTCATTTTGGTGTAAAAAATGCTAAGTAAGGTCATTTTGGAGCTCATAAGTTTATCATGTCATTTTGGAGGTGTAAGCATATGAAGTCATTTCAGATCTAAAATATGTCATTTCGTAAGCATATTATGTCATTTTAGAGCTAGCTAAGCATATTAAGTCATTTTGGAGGAAAAATGCTAAGTATAGGTCATTTTAGAGCTATCCTAGGTTAAATAGGTCATTTTGGAGCTAATCAAGCTTATAATGTCATTTTTGAGCTAGCTAAGCATATTAAGTCATTTTGGAGGAAAAATGCTAAGTATAGGTCATTTTAGAGCTATCACAGGTTAAATAGGTCATTTTGAAGCTAATTAAGGTTATTATGTCATTTTGGAGGAAAAGTGCTAAGTATAGGTCATTTTAGAGCTATCCTAGGTTAAATAGGTCATTTTGGAGCTAACTAAGATTATTATGTCATTTTGGATGAAAAAGCGCCATGTATAGGTCATTTTGGAGCTAAATAGGTCATTTCTTAATCTAATTATGCATTTGTTAAGCAAAGCACTAGGGAAAACTTACCATCAACCCGTAGGTGAAGGATCAGGGTTCTTGCTCACGGTAGTGGCAGACGGAGGAGGATTGGGGTTCTTGCTCGCGGTAGTGGCAGACATCGATGCTTGTTGGGAGTTATGCTGCACCAAATTAAAGATCATTTGCAATGTCTCGTTAGCATGATGCAACTCAAATGTGAAGACTAATAAGTAATGTCCATTCAAATGAAACTCACCGTGCCCGCCGGAGCAATGACTGGCATCGGCGGAGGGGTCTGACCGTTCTTCTCGCACATGGACTCCACATTTGGTTTTGACGAGTCAGTCATATTTGTTACTAATGAAAGGAACATTACTTGCATGATTTAGCTAATATGCAAAAGAAACTTACCGCGAAGAGCTCGTATATGGCCCGATTAGCCAAGTCAATCTGGTTCCTCTCCTCCTCCAAAAGCCTAGCCGTCCTCTCCTCAATCTCCCTCTCCCTCTCCACCGACTGCCTCCTTTCCTCCGCCAGAAGCTCCTGGGTCTTCGCTCTCTCTTCCTCAATAGCAGCCTGCAACACCACTCCTCTTTAGCATTGTAATCATCGACGGCCGCACACAATGTCATGGAGGAAAGGTATCTGATTATGTATAACTAACCTTGATTCCGAGATCCATTGGTCGTGGACGAGGCCTTATCTCAGGATCGGAGCTCGTCTGGCGCCTCTTGATCTGCGGGAGAGTGCTAGTACAACGTATCAGTCCATCCCCAATGGCTAACAAGCCATGGTGCCTCCCGCCACCAGATATCATCACCAGCTCTGGATCAATACACTGGCTCGGGTTAAAGTCCGGCCCTTTCCTCGCCTTCCCCTCGTCTCTGTACCTCACGAGCTTGTTGTGGGAGGCGCGGTTGGTGAAGTTCTTTGGATCATCGAGTCAGACTCAAAGAATGCCTTGGCCTTCTTATACGGGGCACTATGGGCCATGGCATAGAAGCCGAACAGCTCTAGCACATCCGCCTTGTTGTGTCGCGCCTAAAAGAGAGGAACAAAGTATTAGTTAAGGGCTCAAGCTAGCATGAAGAATGAATTTGCATGAATCATGAAGCGAACCACATACCCAGTTATCCCCGTACTGATATAGCACTACAAATAAAAGACACATCCGTGACATTTTGGGCCGAACGAAATTTTTTTCTGTCATACATATGACACTTCTATGACGATAATTGTGACAAAACCCAGTATCATCATAGATGTGGTGGGCTCCTACTTCTATGACAAAAAAATCATGACATAAAATGGGCTTTTCGTCACAGGCGGGCGGAGACGCAGCTTGCATAACATTCTTTGGGTCGTCCATGACGGAAAAAACCATGGTAGAAGCGAGGGCGAGGAAAATTTCGGGAGTTCCGGTTACGATGGGAGGTCGGGGCGGCGATGCATCGCTTTCTCGTACACGACGTCTGCAGCGTGTGTCGTTAGCTCTAACTGTACCCGGCGAGGCGTTGGGCTCTAATCGAACCCGGCGATTGCTGACTGCGAGCTACGCGTTCTTGAACCCGGCGATTGATCTAATCGAACCCGATCGGCGATTCGCCGCTCTGCTGCTAATCGAAGCCGATCGATGCTGCCTCTCTGGATGAACAATGAGTGTTGCGGGGGGTTGGATGAACAATGGCGGTGGGAGTGGATGAACAGGACCCGTGGCGTTGCCTCTGGATGAACAGGACCCCGATCGGATCGAGCTGATGGGGCTGGATGAACAGGACCCGTGGAGGCTGGATGAGCGATGAGCGGTGGAGGGTGGATGAGCGATAGCCCGTGGTGGGGTCGTTGAGCAGGAGCCCATGGAGAGGGGTGGTTGAGCGGTGGCGGTGGAGTAAGCGGCGGTGGAGGCTGGATGAGCAGGAGCCCGTGGATGAGCGATCGCGGTGGAGGCTGAAGGAGGTCGAAGGTGGATGAGCAGTAGCCCGTGCGGTGGAGGAGGTCGACGGTGGAGATAAGCGGTATCCCGTGGAGTCCCGTTTTGCGATGCGCTACACCTCCCGATGAACAGGACCCTGTTTGACCGTGGCGCTCAACACAAGTCTGTTTCGTCCGTTTTGCGGTACGCCACACCCCTCACGATCAACAGTACCCCCTTTCGACCGTAGGAGGTCCGTTTAAATGCTTTTCTGATGCGCCACACCCCTCCCGATCAACAGGACCCCCGTTTCGACCGTAGGAGGTCTGTTTCCTCCGTTTTGCGGTACGCTAGACCCCTCCCGATGAACAGGATCCTGTTTCGAACGTGGCCGGTCGAATACAAGGTCGTTTCCTCCGTTCTGCGGTACGCCAGGCCTCGTTTCCATCGCCTGTTCTGTCCAAGCCCTCCCGATAAACACGACGACGCATTCCGTTCCGACCCAGCCGGTTGGCTCCCATTAACACGACGACAACGTTGTTTCTCTGTTCCGACCCAGCCATGTATACGAGCCCTGGCCGTACGTATGCGCAAGTATGCGTGCGTTTGAGACCCCGCCCATATATACACATATGTAGCCGTATTTTCTTTCTTGCACCCTTGCCGTTGTACGTACGTGTACATGCTACGTGCGCGCCTCTACTACAACACGTGCACGCCTTTACGACGACACGTGCGCGCCTCTACATCCACTAGTATGTACGTACACGTTCGCGACCATAATGACAACGCTACGTACGCTTCGACCAGGTGGGTCCCGACTGTCACGCACTTCCTTGCGTGTGAATCGTTTTTTTTTTCGGACGCACTTTCTTGCGTGCGAAGATGTAGCTGGTGGGTCCCAGCAGTGAGGGGAAATGTTTTTTTCGCGAAATACAGTGGCCCGTCCGGTGGGTCCCAGCTGTCAGGTGGAGGAATCATTATTTTCCGCGTAATAAGGAGGCACTTCCTTGCTGCGGCCGTGGACCTAGCTGTCAGCCTCTCCACGTACAGTCCACGTCCGATGGAAGTTGTTCCTTGACCACGTTAACCACGCCGCGCCGAGAGCACCACGGCGGTGGAAGACGGCGAGCCCTAGGAAGGGGACGACGGGGAGCCGGGGAAGACGCGGCAGTGGAAGCCAGCGAGAGAGAATCTGAGGTTCACTGGTTCGGCTGCGGTGTGAGGCTGCCGTCGCCGCAGGGCCTGGACAGCGGTGGGAATAGTAGGGGGCGGTGAGGCCTCCGCGACAGCACAGCCGGCCATGGGAGGCAGGAGCATGCGGCACAACCGGCGCTGCTTTGGGCGGCTGGAGCAAGAAGACCATAGGTTGAAGAAGCACTACGGCCGTTGGATGGACATCGTACGATCACTGCAGCTAGAATCATTTATATTGACTAAGTTGACAAAGCCCTTGGTTTTTTTTTGGGCAAAGACAAAGCCCTTGGTACGCGTTAACTTAGTAGGCCCACAGCTCAGATTTGGCAGAGAACATATAGCCCATTTGCGATTTGTAAGAATGTACAGCCCATTTTTTTAGTTCTAATGGAATTTACTACAACCCATTTACAGTTTGTTAAAAGTACATCCCAACTTCTAGCTAGGACAACGATTAATAATTTCAAACAACCGCTCGAAACAGAATTCAAAAAAAATTCCCACATTTTGATGGGATCCGAAATATTTTTATCCGAAATTTCTAGTCAGGTTAAATATAATTTCAAAATATAATTTCTAGGCCCGCCACCTTTTGACCAAGTCAAACGGGCCAGCCTTTTCACAGGAATGGGCCACTGTTGGGCCATGCCATGTGTCGACGTATCATAGGCGCCTTCTGTCCAATGAGTGGATGACATATGTCCCAACAATGAGCCGACATGTGTTTCCTCCAGCCAATGATGATTTTACATGTGGAAAATCCCCATTGGTTGGGGCTGTTAACGGGTTATCGGATCCAAAACCCAACCCGATAGCTTAACGGCGTTCCGTTACGGTGGATGCCACGTGTCGGTCACCCTTGACGAAAGCACTTCTGTGACGCGTGATTTATCATCATGGAAGTGGACACTTCCGTGATGATAATTTTGGTAATGTCATGGAACACTTCTCTGACGACACATGTATGACTATCTTGATTCCGTCATAAAATCTTCATGGATGTACATGCATGACAAAAAACGCGACCTACTGTGACAAACACGTATCATCACGGAAGTGTATTTTTTTGTAGTGTAGGTTGACGCTGCCTTGATGGTGTGGCACACCGCTCATTTTGCCACGCCGATCCTTTGCATTGTTGTGGGTGGATAGCCATTGGGGAGAGCACCACTCATCCATCAATGCCTCCCAACAATCCAGCCTATCCTCTCGGGGGCACCTAAGTTAAGTAAGAGAAATTTGAGCGCTACGCCTATGAATCAAATCAAGGAAACTAAGTATAAGGCCTTAAGAATAGGTAATTATCTTCATGTACTTCTCCTTACTCAGATGCTTTGTGCGGCACTTCGACTTGGACATCCTAATACCAGTCGAGGGGAAAGTAGTCTCGAATAGCCTGCGTCCGAGCCCCGTTCCGCCAGTTTTGAAGTAGGCGCCTGCACTCGGCGTCGATAACCCAAGCCACGGCCTCCTCCTGTCCCTTAGCACACCTGTAGAAGGTCTGCAATCAAACAAGAAAACATGGATTAGTACAATCACTAGGGTTGCCAATCAAACAAGAAAACACAACGTAGACGAGAGAGGAAAAATTACCCAAAACGTTTGGCTCACAATGTCGGCCACCGTGTGGCACTCGACACCGCCGATCCTCTCTCCCGGCAGGGCCGGGGCAGCCAAGTAGTGCTCCCAGGTCATTCCTAGCTCTGGAACCTCACCCTCATCGGGCAACGTGACCCACCACAGGAAGCTCTAGTGACAAATCACACCAAGGACTGTGTTGGGCCTACGGACACCACGACCGTGTTTCCAAGACCTGCAATATGACAAGGCTAACACATTAGATATTCCAAGAAACGTGAAGGCAAAAGGTTAAAAAAGAGTAAATGCACTTACTTCTCCTCATCAGGCGTAATCAACCACCTCTGGTCAGGGGTCGCCGGGGTGGGCGGGAGCTTGGTACAACCACACTGGTAGACATTGCAAACTCAACCAACTCGCTCTCACTATAGCTATCAGAACTATAGCCCCCCTCACCACCATCAGCATGGCCACTTGACTCCGGCCAGTCCCTCAATCGGTTCAGCTGCAACATAGCCTGATCCAGAGTCTTGCGGGACGGAGCCCCTGGGACCGGAGTCTCGTGGGGCGAAGGCTCGTCGACCCGAGGCTCATCGGCCCGAGGATCGTGGACCGGGGTCCGAGACGGGTCCACCTCAGGCGGCTCCATCTCAGACGGAGCAGTCATGTGGTCAGGTGAATCAGCTGGGTGTGGCAGCGAGGAAGGCATAGTAGCATCCTTCCTACCTCTCCCACCGCCACGTCCACCTCTACTAGCCTTCTCCTTCTTCTTCCCCCCTGTCGTGGTTCTAAGACTGACAGTAGAGAGGGGGTAGGTGGAGAGGCAAGACCTCAACTATGGTGAAGGTGTACACACAGGATTTACGAGTTCAGGCCCTTAGCTGAGGAAGTAATAGCCCTACGTCTCGGTGCCTGGAGGCGGTCGACTGGATTATATGTGTGTGATGTTACAGGGGGTGTGAACCCTTGTCCCAGAGGAGGGGGTGGCTAATATAGAGTGCGTCAGGACCCCAACCATCCTCCATTACAAGGGGCTTAATGTACATAAAGTAGGGGCGTTACTGATAACGCCAGCCATAAGTGCTATTAATGACCTTAAACACTACGGAGTGAACGCCTGGTCGTTGCAAAGTTGAGTGACTCCTGGTCTTTGGTAGGTCGAGTGATTCTTTGTATGGTCGAGTGACAACATGTAGGAGGGGTATCCGAGTGATATGATTGGTCGAGAGGATTGCACTCGACATCTTTGACTGTGGGTTCTTTGTTACCTCTTGGACTTCTTAGCTTCTAGGGTAGTGACCTTGGGTAGGGTGTATAGGTCAGGTCCATGGCCCTACCCCGGGTCTGTATCCTCATCAGTAGCCCCCGAATGGATTAAGGTTCGTGTGGAAAGTAGGTTGAAGTTGAACTTGTACCAAGCTTTGCGTCTTGCGAGTGTTTTACGCAGGACGGAAGGCTTATGTTGGTACTTCAGCATTAATTCACTCGCCTTGATCCATTCAGAGAGTTGCCGACTGAACTTGTAGCATCATCTGTCGAGTGCTGTCTTGGGGTGTACAATCTTTGGCGCGATTGATAATAGTGTATCGCGGATTTCACGAGATACGAAATTTCAGGGAAGCGCACGGGACGGGGCGCGCCGAAGTAAGCGGAGCGGATAAACAGTAGCGCCTCGATCTCTGCACCACCTTTTTCGGCACGTACGTTGCGCGCGACTGTTGCGGGATTTGGCAGGATCATCCGGTCCCACGCGTCAGCCACTCGGAAGTGGCCCTTTATAAGGCGATGGAGCCGAGGCTCCTGCACTGTGCGCGTCTGTTTTTCTTTCTTCTTCCTCTGCTTCTCCATCGCATTCGGCTCCTCTGCTCTCGACGCCGCCGCTCCGCCACCATGGTGAAAGACAAGACGGCGGCACTGGAACGCGCAAAGAAGGCGACGGGCGAGGCTAAGGGCAAGAAGCAGAACAGCGGGTCATCTTCGCGCTCGGGGTTGCCGCCAGGCTGGATCCAGGGCGATTGGATCCGGTCTTCGCTCCGGCAGGAGGATCTGGATGAGCTGGTGGAATCTGGGCTGATCGCCAAGGGTGCGGCAAGGCTGCCTGAGGGGGAGATGGAGCCGCGGCCTCGACCGGATGAGTGTGTACTGCTCGCCACGCACGTCGACCTGGGCTTCTCGCTTCCTCCGCACCCCTTCTTCCGGGGCTTCTTGAACTTCTTCGGTGCCCAACTCCATCATTTTTCTCCCAATGCCATCACGTACATTGCCGCGTTCGTGTCGATGTGTGAAAACTTTTTGGGGTGTCGACCGCACTGGGTTCTTTTCAATCAAAATTTCACCATCCGTTCCCAGTCGGTGAAGAAAGCGAAAACGAGTGACGAGAAAACCCATGTCATTTAGATGTGTGGGGGTTTGGGTATCCAGAAGAGGCAGACGAGTTCTTTCCCTTCCATGACTCTCCCTGAGTCGGTTAGGGGCTGGCAGTCGACCCGGTTCTACTGCCAGGACCTCCCACCTCCAGGTCAGTCGACCAGCCTTCCCCACTTCACTTTTGACCGTGTCCAGACTCCTTCCTCACTGAAAGTGACTGCTGTTCAGAACATGGAGACAAAGATGATGGTTGAGAAAGTGGTCCAACTGATCAATCAGGGTGTCACTGGCATGGACCTGCTGGAAGTATTCCTCAGTCGACGCATCCAGCCTCTTCAGGCCCGTGACCATCCCATGTGGCTGTACTCTGGGGCTGATAACACTGCTCGTGTTCATCTAGAGGAAGTGCCAGCCAATACCATGGCCATGTGGTTGAAGAGCATTACAGGCAACCAGGACAACCCCAGAGGAGCCAGGAGAGTCGTCCCCTTCAGTGACGACAATCAGCCCGACAAGCTATGTTCTTTATTCAGACTTCCTTTGCATGCACATTCCGACTGTCCTTGAGCTCGACTGACTTTCACTCGACTTCTTGCCTTGTAGGTTTTTACTGACATGTATTTGATGCCCAACGATGAACAAGTTCTAGAGCAGGGCCAGGAGGGAGAGGCCAGCACGGAGGAGAGCGGTGAATGGGAATCTTCGTATGACGACGAGGAGGAGGAAAGCAAGGAGTCAGACGACGAGGAAGCGGTCGACTCGCCGCCACGCTCTGAACGCTGATCCAAGCAACACCATGACCCGGCGGGCGGGTGCGGAAAGAACGTGGCTCCAAGCACCCACACGGAGAAGCGCACTCGGACGTCAACTCCGGAGCTGACAGAGAAGGTCGCCAAGCAGCCCAAGGTTGCTCCTCCCTTCGACTCGGAAGACTTTACCGAGGATCAAGATGGACGTCCATGTTGCTTCAGGGTGAGTATCTTTCTTGCATTTATCTAGGATGACTGAAGCTTCTGTTCTGACCGAATGGATCATGTATCTTTCTAGCCCAACCTCTGCTGCGGCCCGACATGGATATCGACAAAGCTCCGAGAGCGAAGAGAGACCGGCAGCGGCCACCTCCCGAGCTGGTAAGTCCGTTCGACCAGAACTCATTAGTCGATTGAGTTATCGGTCGGCTGAATTTCCGATGTTTTGCTTTTGCTGCAGTTCCGCGAGACATCGTCGTACTTCCCGATGATGAAGAAGAAGAAGTGCCTCTACAGGGGAGGAGGAGGAGAGGCGGGGGCTCAAGTAGGAGAGGGCTTGAAGTTCAAGTCCCTCAGTCGACGCCGATGCTTGAGACGGTGGTCGAGCGTTCTGGAGATCCGGTTCGGACCAACGTCACATTCGCCAACCCACTGACGACTGATCGTCCGTCGGGGTCGACCGCTCTGGCTCCTGCTGCTCTAGTGCAACTCCATGCATCCGACCCATTAGCTGCCTCAGCCAACTTGGAACCATCACTCTTTGCTGCATACCAGACCCGAGATGATTCACCAACTGCTGCCAGGGAGGCTCTTCGCCAGTTGAACCTTGTTATGGAGCAAGTGAAGGTGATGCACGAGGCCAGCTAGGTTGCCTATAATGCCAGCACCGCTCTGCAGACCAATGTTAAGGTCAGTGAACTCCCGACTGAACTTTTGAATGATGTTTTATATCTGATCACCCACTGGGGTGTACCTGTTTTTAGAGTTTAGGAAGTCTGCCGCTCCACTCGACTCATGCTGAGTCTTAGTATTCTGTCCGGACCAGTGGGGGCATGCCGAGTGCACCCACTGGGTGTAGTCCCCGAGACCACGGTCATTCTTGGCGATGAGGTGAGGTCTGAGAATCTATGTTTTTTCGACTCATCTTTGGGCAGACCATGCTTTGAGTGTTGATCTAAACCGGTGGGGGCACGCTAAGTGCACCCACCGGGTGTAATCCCCGAGACTCTTGTTGAATATTTGATTCGGCAAGAGTCTTAGAGTAACTTTTCACTGTTATTGTCTCTTATTTCTGTCGACTGATATATCTCTCTCGCTGACTGCAGAGGTCTTGTGATCTTGGAGCTCGGCTTTCTGAGTTAAACAAGAAGCACATCAGCCTCGAACTTGATCTTGAACTTGCAAAGAAGAACCTCAAGACTGCTCAAGAAGAAACAACCATCATGAGAGGTAATCAATCGACACTTGTCCACCTAGTATCCCGCGCCTTTCAGTGTTTTTTCTTTCCGTCTCTTTGAACCGAGTGACTTTGCACAAGCAGATGTGCGTAGTGAAAACCGTCAGCTTCAGGCTCGTCTGAAGAGTGTTGTTTCTTTGGAGAGAATGAACGAAGCTCTGGAGAAGAAGGATCAGGACGTTGCTGCTGCCCAGAAGGAAGCACGAGAGAAGACAACGCTTGCAGACAAGAAGCTGGCTTCGAACGGCAAGTTGGAAGAGGAGAACACGAAGTTGAAGACTACCATCTCTGAAGCCAATCGAGAAGTTGAGCAACTGAAGAAGGACAAGGAGAACCTGACCAATGAAGTTGGAGGCCTCAAAGCCAGGACAGGCGAGCTAGAGTCGTATCTGGGACAAATTGCTGCAAAACTAGTTTTGAAGTTTGAAGGTACTGCCGCTCGACTGGTTAGCTGTCGTTGATTGAAGTATGTTGTTATATTGTCGACTGACTATTTTTCATTATTGTGCAGAACTTTGTCAGGATTTTGAAGCTGAGACCGGGCGGGTCGAGACAGGTCTCGACCCCATCAATTGTCCTGTGAAATATGATGTTGCGATGAACTTGCTGCAGTTGAAATCAATCTTGGATGGTGTCGTTGCTTATCTGGCTCGACTGAAAGCGGCGATGACTCGGGTTGATGCCGAACTCTGGCCTCAGGCAGAACTTTCTCAAGATCTCAAGTCGCTGATGACTCGACTCAGTCAGATCCCTGGCCAAGTGCAGGAGTGGAAGAAGTCATCCGCTCGCTGTGGTGCTGACGTCGCCATGTCGTTGGTCCTAGTGCACTGCAAGGACGCCAGAGAAGACAAGTTGGCGGCCCTCAAGGTTGTGAATACTAAGAAGCACACCTTCCAGTCCTTCATGGACACCTTCCTTGAGGCTGCCACTCGTATTGCAGACAGCATTGATCTTTACAACTTCTGTGATCCAGCCAGCCCTTCTCCTAAAGAGTGATCGAAAAACATTATGCTTCACCCTTATTTGCCTCGGAATGCCGAGTGATTTTGTAATCGTTGAAACTCCTTCGGGCCTGATGCCCGAGCACTTTAATCCGCGGTTTGGAACCTTTAGATTTATCTGAACTTGGTTTATCTTTGAATATGTTGTGTTTGTCTTCGAGCGGAACTCGTTCTTCACTCGGATTGGTTCTTGTACTTTTGCTGCAGCTTCTGAGGAAGAGGCCGCAGTCGACCTGTTGGACCAGCCCTGAGCAGCATTGAGCAGCTCATAGGCGAGGCACTTAGCAATGGCCTTGACGTTCTTGAAAGCAGCTCGTCTTGGCACTAGCTGTTGGATGAGCCTTTGGCAG
The DNA here is from genome assembly GCA_021605145.1 of Aegilops bicornis. NCBI lineage: Eukaryota > Viridiplantae > Streptophyta > Magnoliopsida > Poales > Poaceae > Aegilops > Aegilops bicornis. Next base: position 810,735,839 of record CM038673.1, read on the forward strand.
CATTGATCAGCTCATCAGCGAGGCATTCATCAATGGTCTTGACGTTCCTGAAAGCAGCTCGCCTTGGCGCCAGCTGTTGGATGATCCTTTGGCAGTGCGCACAATCTCGTCCTTCTTCTTGATGGTGCAGCCCTGGGGGAAGGGTCGTGGTCGACCCGCACCACTCAGTTGGATTTTTCAAACTTAGGCGAGTACTGGACTGCAGCTAAGCCCCCGAGTAAGAGGATCGCTCACCACTCGGTAGGATTTTTCAAACTTATGCGAGTACTGGACTGCAGCTAAGCCCCCGAATGAGAGGTTTGCTCTCCACTCTGTAGGATTTTTTACACTTAGGCGAGTACTGGACTGTAGCTAAGCCCCCGAGTGGGAGGATTGCTCGCCACTCGGTAGGATTTTAAAAACTTAGGCGAGTACTGGACTGCATCTAAGTCCCCGAGTGCGAGGATCGCTCACCACTCGGTAGGATTTTTGTAAACTTAGGCGAGTGTTGGACTACAGCTAAGCCCCCGAGTGGGAGGATTGCTCGCACAATCTCGTCCTTCTTATTGACGGTGCAGCCCCCGGGGGGGTCGTGGTCGACCTGCACCAATTGGTAGGATTTTTCAAACTTAGGCGAGTACTGGACTACAGCTAAGCCCCTGAGTGAGAGGCTGGCTCACCACTCGGTAGGATTTTTTCAAACATAGGCGAGTACTGGACTGCAGCTAAGCCCCCGAGTGAGAGGCTGGCTCACCACTCGGTAGGATTTTTTCAAACTTAGGCGAGTACTGGACTGCAGCTTAGCCCCCGAGTAAGAGGCTAGCTCACCACTCGGTAGGATTTTTTCAAACTTAGGCAAGTACTGGACTGCAGCTATGCCCCCGAGTGAGAGGCTGGCTCCCCACTCGGTAGGATTTTCAAACTTATGCGAAACAGATTCGCAACTAAGCCCCCGAGTGAGAGGTGGGCTCACCACTCGGTAGGATTTTTTCAACTTAGGCGAAACGGATTCGCAGCTAAGGCACCCACTGGAGGATATAGAACATGTAAAAAATGAACAACAATCATTCGGAAGACTGTAAAATCATGTCTTTGATAATCAAACTAAAAGGTATTTCTTATTACATCTCAATAGTCTGAATGCTTAAGAGTAAAAGGGGCGGAGCAGTTCCGCATTCCAAGCGCGTGGCTCGTCTTTATTGTGTTCGTCGTTGAAAAGACGATATGCTCCGTTGTGGAGCACTTTGGTGACGACGAAGGGGCCTTCCCAATCAGGAGCGAGCTTGTGTGGTTTCTGCTGGTCCACTCGAAGAACCAAGTCTCCTCCTGAAATGCCTGACCCCTTACGTTTCTGGCATGGAATCAACGCAGGTCTTGCTGATAAATGGTCGACCGAATCAAGGCCATTTCTCTTTCCTCTTCCAGGAGATCGACTGCATCTTGCCGAGCCTGTTCCACTTCTTCTTCTGAGAAAAGTTCGACTCAGGGTGCATTGTGAAGCAAATCACTCGAGAGTACAGCTTCAGCTCCATAGACCAAGAAGAATGGAGTCCGTCCAGTCGACCGATTAGGAGTTGTCCTCAATCCCCAAAGTACTGATGGAAGTTCGTCGACCCAAGCACCTGCTGCATGCTTGAGGTCATGCATCAACCGGGGTTTCAGTCCTTTGAGAATCAATCCATCTGCTCTTTCAGCCTGCCCATTTGACTGAGGATGGGCGACAGAAGCGTAGTTGATCCTCGTGCCTTGTGAAGCACAAAAAGCTCTGAACTCGTCAGAATTCAAGTTCGACCCATTATCAGTGATGATGTTGTGCGGAACACCATATCTGAATGTCAATTCTCTGATGAAACTTACAGTTGTACTTGCTTCAAGGTTTTTAATGGGCTTGGCTCAATCCATTTGGTAAACTTGTCGACTGCTACCAGCACATGGGTAAATCCACTCCTGCTAGTCCTCAGAGGTCCAACCATATCCAATCCCACGGCAATGAAAAGGCGGATGAGTGGAATAGTCTTTAGAGTCGACGCAGCTTATGGGACATGTTGGAGTAAAAGCGGCGACCTTCGCATTTGTCTACTATTTCTTTTGCCATCTCGTTGGCATGTGGCCAGTAAAATCTGGCTCGGTATGCTTTGGCCATGATGGTCCGAGAGGATGCATGGTGACCATAGGTACCCGAGTGAATATCATTGAGGATAATTCGGCCTTATTCTGGCGTGATGCATTTCTGGCAGACTCCAGTTACACTTTCTCTGAACAACTGACCTTTTATCACAGTAAAGGCTTTAGATCGTCGGACGATCTATCGAGCCTCTTCTTCATCCTCTGGAAGTTCTTTCCTAAGGATGTATGCAACGTATGGCACTGTCCAGTCAGGAGTGACGACCAAAACCTCCATGACCAAGTCGACCACGGCTGGGATTTCGACTTCAATCGGATCTGTGGCGCTCTTAGGCTGTGGGGGCTCTTCAATGAAAGGATCTTCCTGAACTGAAGGTGAATGAATCTGCTCCAAAAACACATTGCTGGGAATGGCCTCTCTCTTAGATCCTATCTTTGCCAATTCATCTGCAGCTTGATTTTTTAATCGGGGTATATGGTGAAGCTCCAACCCTTCAAACTTCTTTTCCAGCTTTCTTACTGCGTTGCAATAACCAGTCATGGCCGTGCTCCTGACATCCCACACTTTCATCACTTGTTTAACCACCAAATCCGAGTCACCATAGACCATAAGGCGACGGACGCCGAGTGAAATGGCCATACGCTACCGGTATAAAAGTGCTTCATACTCAGCTTCATTGTTGGAGGAATCGAAATGAATCTGGAGAACATAGCTAAGCTTGTCTCCAAGGGGGGGTACCAATACTACCCCAGCACCGGAACCATTCAGCATCTTGGAGCCATCGAATAACATGGTCCAATGCTTCGAGTGAACTTGAGTCGTCAGTTGCTACTCAATCCACTCGGCAAGGAAATCTGCAATTGCTTGGGACTTGATAGCTTTCTTTGCCTCAAACTTGATATCCAATGGAAGGAGTTCAATCGCCCATTTTGCCACTCGACCATTTGCATCTCTGTTGTTAAGAATTTCAGATAATGGTGCGTCGCTGACGACTGTAATGGAGTGATCAGAGAAATAGTGTGCAACCTTCTTCATGGTCATGTAGATTCCATAGACAAGCTTCTGATAATGTGGATATCTCTGCTTGGATGGAGTCAAAACTTCAGAGAGATAATACACTGGGTGATGAACTTTATAAGCTTTTCCTTCTTCTTCCCGCTCGATCGTGAGTACTGAACTGACAACTTGTCCAGTGGCTGCAATGCAAAGCAGTAAAGGCTCTTTGCTAATTGGCGCAGCAAGCACCGGCTAGGTGGAAAGCAGGGTTTTGAGCTCTGCAAACGCTGCGTCAGCTTCATTAGTCCACTCGAACTTATTAGATTTCTTCATCAATCAGTAAGAGGCAAGGCCTTCTCACCGAGATGGGAAATGAATCGACTCAAGGAGGCCAAACAACCAATAAGCTTCTGAACGTCATGCACACGCACAAGGCGTTTCATTCCGAGGACGGTATCGACTTTTTCTGGATTTGCGTCGATCCCCCGTTCGGAAACGAGGAAACCAAGTAACTTTCCACCTGGAACTCCGAATGTGCACTTCGACGGATTAAGCTTGATATCATACGTTCTTAGGTTGGCAAAGGTTTCTGAGAGGTCAGTCAGTAGGTCGGAACCTTTACGTGACTTTACCACAATGTCATCCATGTATGCTTCCACATTCTGACTGATTTGAGTGAGCAGGCACTTCTGAATCATCCTCATGAATGTGGCGCCGGCATTTTTAAGACCAAATGGCATGGTGACATAGCAAAAGCACCCGAATGGGGTGATGAAAGCCGTTTGTAGTTCATCGGGACCATACTTCAGATCTGATGATACCCGGAATATGCATCTAAAAAAGGCAAACGCTCACGCCCCGCAATCGAGTCAACAATCTGATCGATGCGGGGGAGAGAGAAATGATCTTTCGGGCAGGCCCGATTGATATGCTTGAAATCGATGCACATACGAAGTGAGTCGTCCTTCTTAGGGACCATGATCACATTGGCAAGCCACTCGGAGTGGTAGATCTCTCGGATGAACTCTGCTGCTAGGAGCCGAGCCACTTCCTCACCAATTGCTTTTCTCTTCTGCACGGCAGACCGCCGAAGATGCTCTTTGACGGGTTTTACCTTGGGATCAACACGCAAACGGTGCTTAGCCAGTTCTCTGGGTACACCCGGCATGTCAGAAGGTTTCCATGCGAAGATGTCCGGAGGAACTGGATGAGCGCTTCTTCCTATTTGATGTCGAGTGTTGTTGAGATATGAGTCGGCGCAGCATTGGGATCGGTCGGGTGAATATGAATCAGCTTCGTTTCTCTAAACGACTGAAATGCAGAATCCGTGGCAGGCTTCTTAGCTCGGAGCAACTCACTTGGATCTGCATTCTTCTGATATTCTTGGAATTCAACTGCTGCCATTTGTGCATCAGCAATTTTGGAACCCTTCTAGAAGCATTCTTCTACTTTTCTGCCGATTGCCAGTGACTGTGATCACACCTCTAAGGCCAGGCATCTTCAACTTGAGGTACATGTAACGTGGTCGACCCATAAAACGTGTATAGGTAGGCCTACCCAGAATGGCATGATAAGCACTCTGGAAATCCACAACTTCAAATGTCAACTTTTCCTTACGGTAATTCTTGGAATCACCGAAAACCACGTCAAGGGCGATCTGGCCAAGTGATTCGGCTTTCTTTCCAGGGATAACACCATGAAAACTCATATTGCTCTCGCTAAGTTTGGACATCGGAATGCCCATCCCCTTCAAGGTTTCGGCATAAAGGATATTCGGGCCGCTACCACCATCCATTAGCAGTTTCGTCAGTCGAGTGCCTTCAACCACTAGGTCGACCACCAACGCTTGCCTCCCAGGAGTGGCTATACGCGCCGGGTGATCATACTGGTCGAATGTGATGGCTATTTGAGACCATTTCAGGTATGTGGTCGTCGTCGCCGGGGCAACCATATTCACTTCTTTGTTGATAACCTTCAACTGACTCTTGCTCTCAAAATTAGCAAAAAATCATCAGGGTGGAATTGACTTTGAGATAACCATCGTCTTATTCTTCGTCCTCGTCTTTGTCCGACTCTTTTTCCTTCTCACTGGGCTATATCTCTCGGAACTGTTGGATCAGGAGTTGACATTGTCGAGTGGTGTGTTTAGGATAAATCAGATTACCCTCTTCATCTTTCTTCGTATGAATGTGACATGGCAAATCCGACACATAATTTCCCACTTGATTCTTTACCTTCTTAGGGGGTCCAGGGCCCCTTAGGTTTTCCTTTAAACTTTCCTTGAACCACTGCCGCAATTTCACCGGGTGCTGCAGGCTCGGCCTTATGCTTCTGTTTCCAATTGGAATTACCCCCGCCTGCGTCTAGGCCGATTGGTTTACCCTTACCGCTGCGGAGTCGATCCTCTTCTTCCCCGTTAGCATACCGGGTGGCTATTTCCATCATCCGAGTCAGAGTCATATCTCCAGTCTGACCGAACTTCAGGACCAGTTCTCGGTATTTAATGCCTTCCTTGAAGGCACACACTGCTTGATGCTCAGATACATTCTCAACTGTGTGATGCAAAGTGTTCCACCTCTGAATGAAATCCCCTAGAGTCTCACTCGGTTTCTGCACACAATGCTGCAATTCTGTCAACCCTGTTGGACGCTTGCAAGTGCCCTCAAAATTTCTGACGAACACTCGAGCAAGCTCTTCCCAACTGTATATACTGCCTGGGGCTAACTGAGTCAACCACGCTCTGGCTGATCCTTCCAACATCAGAGGAAGATGCTTCATTGCCACTTCATCATTCCTCCCAATCTGCACAGCCACTCGATAATCCTCAAGCCAAGTTTCAGGCTTGGACTCTCCAGTGAACTTGCTGACTCCTGTCGCCAACCTGAAGTTGGGAGGAATCACTGCAGCCCTAATGGCTCTGCTGAAACACTCTGGCCCCGAAACATGAACTCTGCTACCAGACGGACAATCTCTGCTAGTTATGTCGACCGCAGGTATGATCAAGGTCTCGGCTGGGTGTCCTACCTTTGATGGTATGGACTACCCCTACTGGAAAAACAAGATGCGAATGCATCTTGAGGCAATTGACAACGATCTCTGGTATGTTGTGGAAAATGGTGTTCCCTCTATCTCACCCTCACTGAACGCTACCGATGTGAAGAGATTCAAGCAACTCGATTCTCAAGCGAAGAATATCATATGTGGCCATCTGAGCAAAGGACAGTATGGAAGAGTTAGTGCTTTGGAAACTGCTAAGCTTATCTGGGATAGGCTGTCCAAAGTAAATGAAGGAGTCTCAACTCAGTGTGACTCCCGAGTTGATGTTCTTTGGAATCTCTTCAACCGCTTCAAAAGACTCGACAATGAAAATGTTCATCAATCCTTCGATCGCCTCGCTGACATCTCAAATGAGCTTCAAGCACTTGGTGCCACTGACATCACCGACCATGAGGTGGTGAAGAAATTGTTGAGATCGCTTGATTCCTCATTTGATACTCTGGCGCTGATGATACAAGAACGTGCTGACTACAAGTCTCTTGATCCCGCTGATATCCTTGAAAGGCTAAATACTCACGAGTTCCAGCTTGCTGAAAAGAGAGATCTCTATGGTTCGAGCTATGGCAAACCACGTGCCCTGAAGGCCAAGGCTGTGTCTGAATCTGAATGTGAGGATTCTGGTAGTAGCCTTGGTGATCCTGAAGAATTGAGCCAGGAGCTAGCACTGCTCGTGAAGAAATTCCAGAAGTTCTCAAGACGTGGTCACTTTGGAAAATCCTCAAGAAGCAGTGATTCCTCATCCGGTGACTATAAGAGAAGGCTATGCCACAAATGCAAGAAACCTGGTCACTATATTCAAGATTGTCCTCAGTGGGAAAAAGGAATTAAAGAAGAAGAAATACAAGGATTACAGTTCTGATGACGCTAAGAAGAAGAAGAAATCATCAAAATTTTCATCATCAAAATCCTCGAAGTCTTCATCTCACAAGAAGAGCAGCTCCAAGAAGGCTCGGGCATTCATTGGCAAGGAAATGGACTCTGAAGCTGAATCTGAGGAACATGAGGAAGAGGATGCATCTGAGGAGTCCGAATCTGGTGTGGCGAGTCTGGCTTTCGCTACTGCATTCGTTAGTAAGTCCATCTTCAACTCTGAAGAAAATGACCTCACCAACAAGCCTGACGAAAATGATGATGACTACGCTCCCACCTATTGCTTCATGGCAAAAGGTGCAAAGGTACTCAAATACACCTCCTCTGAATCTAGTGAAAATGAATCTGATGAGGATCTCAAGCCCAGCTACTCTAAACTTGCTATGATTGCTGTAAAACAACAAAGGGCTTTTCAAAAGGTTCAAAACATGCTAGACAAAAGTGATGATATGTTGGGTGAAGAAATGGATCGCACTAAAGCCACGATTGAAAATCTTGAGACTTGATCTAGGTTTGATAGCCTTCAAGGTCATCATAACACTCTCTTATCTGATCATGAGAAACTTTTTTATGAATTTCTTCAAAGAAAGCAAGATCTTGAGAAGCTAAGAGTGAGTTATGAAGATCTTCAGAAGGAGCGCGACTCATTACTAGCTCAACAGATCAGCGCTTCTCAGGAAGAATTTGTTCCCCCATGCTTAAAATGCATTGAACGTGAATCTGCTAATTCTTCACCTGAATGTTCAAATGCTTCAACGGTTACAAATTCTTCACCTGCCTCTGCTATCACTAATTCCTCATCTCAGGACATTGCTAGTATCACTGACGATGCATTTGAAGGAATTGTACATGACAGGCATGTACAAAAGCCTCAAAGGGAATCAGACTCTTTGTGATGTGCTTAAAAAGCAGATCCTCAACAGAAACCCTAGGAAAGAGGGTATTGCCTTTGAGAGGAAACTCAATACAAATGGAACATATTGGAAGCTTTGGCGGTACCCCAAAACCTCATGGGTTGCTGCAAAGGGACCTCCGATTGATCCATCTAACTTATCTGGCTTTACATGTGAATCTCCTCATTCTTCCGATGAGTCCTTTGACTCCAACTATAAAGCTGTTCAAAAATCGAGAATGGTGAAGTATTTGCTAGATATGTTGGCACTAAGCTGCGAGAACGGTTCTCCTATGAAGAAAATCTGGGTTCCCAAGAAGTGCCTTGAAAGTCTTCAGGTGAATGTCCTCATGACACCACCTGTGAAGAACAGGAACCCCAGATCAAATTCTTCATATGGATCCAAGTCCTCATACGGACCAAATTCCTCACGTGGATCAAATTCCTCAAAAGGGTCAAAGTCCTAATATGATTATCATCGTGCTAACAACTCTTCTGTTTGGAGGTAGAGCTAAGGGCTATGAATATGTGCATTATTCTTCAAACCATTATGTTCATAAGTCCTCGAAGAATTTCTCTGCCTATTCATATGCTTACCCTAACCCCTCTTATGTGAAACGAAATGGTTTGGCCTCTATGCCACCATTCTCTTATGGTGCTCGCAGAGTGATGAACTCTTTGCCACCCCTTCAGATGTGGGTGGTGAAGAAAAAGAACTAATCTCTTCTGCAGGGTCAGGTCTCCAGACATGCTTTAACGTCTGAAGAATTTGCTGGGGACCTGACAAACTTGCCTGAAAGGACGCAGGCGAATCATGAAGAAATGAACTTTCATTTCACACGTCCTCCTACTGCTATATCTGTTTTACTGCTTGATGAAATTCATCTGATGAACTTGATATCATATTCTTCACCGATGAAGTATATGAGATCGTAAGTTGCACTAATTCATCTGCAGGATAATCAACCCAAAGCCAATGAGTGGGTCCTCGATAGTGGATGCACAAATCACATATTTGGTGACAAGAATCTATTGATGGATGCTCCCTTATCACCGTCACATCCGAAGCATATCATCTTCTTGACAAAGGCAAAAGTCGGTATTGGGTCTTGGTAAGGTTGCGATATCTAAGGACATACACATGGACAAAGTCATGCTTGTTGAGTCCTTAGGATACAACCTCATGTCGATCTCAATGCTTTGTGATCTTGATATGGTCGTTGTCTTTGGCAAATATCGTTGTGTTGTGATTATGGAAGCTGACAATTCCAAAGTCTTGAAGGCTTTAGGAGAGGAGACTTGTATATTGTTGATTTCTCTGAGGACCACAACCAGCCGTGTGCCTACTTGCAAAAGCTTGAGAAGGTTGGCTATGGCATCGGCGACTTGGTCACGCAGGCATGAGGAATTACTGCACACTTGCGAAGAAGAAGCGTGTCATTGGCATTGAAAATGTCAAATTCCTCAAGAATCACTTGTGTGGAGCACTGTGAAGCTGGAAAAATGACCAAGGCCAAGCATCCAGTGAAGACTATCATGACCACTACTCGACCATTGAATTGCTTCACATGGATCTTTTGGTCCTAGTCATTACTCAATTTGTCACTAATGATGCATCTCTATATGGCTTTGTTATTGTTGATGATTACTCTCGTTACACATGGGTACACATTGTTACTTACAAACATGAAGTGCAGGAAGTCTTCAACGATTTTCCTCGAGGGCTTCAATCAACTTTGGTGTGAAGATCAAGCACATCAGGAGTGACAATGGAACTGAGTTCAAGAATTCCGGTCTTGATGACTATCTTGATGAACTTGGTATTACTCATGAGTTATCTGCTCCTTACACTCCTCGGCAAAATGGCGTCGTGGAGCGCAAGAACAGAACTCTTGTTGAGATGGCTCGCACTATGCTTGATGAATACAAAATGCCTCGTCGGTTTTGGATTGATGCAATTGATACTGCGTGCCACATTATCAACAGAGTATATCTTCACAAATTCTTCAAGAAGACTGCCTATGAACTCCTCACTGACAAGAAACCCAATGTGAATTATTTCAAAGTCTTCGTTGCTAAATGTTGGATTAGAGATCCTCATCACAATGCTAAATTTGCACCGAAAGCACATGAAGGTTTTATGCTTGGTTACGGAAAGGACTCGCCACCTACGGTGTCTTCAACAACGCTCTTCACAAGGTTGTTGAAACTGTAGATGTCTTGATTCGATGAAACTAATGACTGTAAAGAGCACCTACCTTCTGTGATAGATGAACTAGCACCGAGGATTCTATCAAGTTCATGGCCCGAGGATGTTATTCCCTCTTGAAGAATCTGCTGAAGAATTCATTCCGGAGCGTGAAGAGCGTCGAGCTGATGCACGAAGATAATCTTTGAAGAAAATGGTCTTTGAAGAAAATCTTGATCAAATTCCTCGGCGACAACCAGCTCATCCTCGCGTTGCAAAAGAAGTGCAAGTTGAAAAGATCATCAATGACATTGAAGCACCAGGTCCTCTCATACGCTCAAAAGCTTCACATTTATCTAACTTTTGTGGGCACTATGCTTTTGTCTCTATCACAGAGCCCACTAAGGTAGATGAAGCATTTCTGGGGCATGAGTGGATTCAGGCCATGCAAGAAGAATTACATCAGTTCGAGCTTAACAATGTCTGGGAACTGGTAAAACGTACAGATCCTCACAAGCATAATATCATTGGCCCAAAGTGGATCTACCGCAACAAGCAAGATGAAAATGGCCTTGTGGTGAGGAATAAGGCACGACTTGTAGCTCAAGGCTACACACAGGTTGAAGGAATTGATTTCGATGAAACTTTTGCACTGTTGCTAGACTTGAGGCTATTCGCATATTACTTGCTTATGCTAACCATCATGATATCATTCTATATCAAATGGATGTGAAAAGTGCATTCCTCAATGGTAAGCTTGAGGAAGAAGTATATGTTGCTCAACCCCCAGGTTTTGAAGATCAAAAGAATCCTGACAAAGTCTTCAGACTCAATAAGGCCCTCTATGGCCTCAAGCAAGCCCCTTGGGCGTGGTATGATACACTGAAGGAATTCTTCGTGAAGAATGGCTTCACACCCGGTTCACTCGACCCTATTCTCTTTACTAAATCTTATGATGGTGAACTGTTTGTGTGCCAAATATACGTTAATGATATTATCTTTGGCTGTACTGACCAACGTTATAGTGATGAATTTGCCTGTGAGTGAAAGAACAGAAGATGGTGGCTCATGCCAGATCGGCACCGTGTCGAACCTGCGCTCGTCCACTGTGGTGGCTCCGGCCACAAAATCATCCATCACCAGCAGATGGTCGGCGAAGCTCCAGGGCCCGGCATCCAAAGCCTTCTCCTTGTCGGCCTCCTGGCGGAAGGTGAAGAGGAACCGGTTCCGGCCGAGGTCTTCGCACTCGACGCCGGAACCGGGGCTCAGACCGCCCAGAGAGCGTCCCACGTCTTTGCGCTATGGCGGCTTATCAGAGAGGAGCTTGCCCGCGCTGGATCTTGCTTGCGCGGTGATCCGGACCCCTTCTTCTCGGCCTCGGAGAGCTGCGGGCTGCCGAAGCTTCCCCGCAGAGGTGCTGCCCTCGAGGCCTCCATTGCGGCGGCCGGAGCTTAGTGGTGGCTGCCGATCCAGCTGATCTTTGCTACGAATCCGCCCGCCACGCCGCACGCCTTGCCGGAAGCTGGGATTTTGGTGGTGGCCGGGTTCTCTCTTAGGAATTCCTTGGGATCCTATTCCTCACTCGATCCCTAACCCTAGATTTGGATTTCGGATGGAGGCGGGCGGCAGCGCTGGAACTTGAACACGGGTTGAGACTTGAGACCGATGAGAGGGAATTTTTTTTCTCTTGAGAAAATGGAATGGGTGGCTTCTTCTGGGCTAATTGGGCTTCACGGTGCCAGGCCTGGGACGACGAGAGGAGAGGTTTTTCGGCCCAATCCTCCGAGCCCAGCTCCCTCCCCTTCTTTTCATTCCCTCCCCTCACTCGTCTCTACTTTGCCAGCCGCCGCCGCCGCCGCCCGGCTCGTCCGCGACCTCCACCTCGCCAGCCGCCGCCGCCGCCGCCCGGCTCGTCCGCGACCTCCACCTCGCCAGCCGCCGCCGCCGCCGCCCGGCTCGTCCGCGACCTCCACCTCGCCAGCCGCCGCCGCCGCCGCCCGGCTCGTCCGCGACCTCCACCTCGCCGCCGCCCAGATCCAACTCTGCCGTCGTCGCGCTGCGAGCCTCGCGGACGGCCCCGTCGTCCTCCGCCTCCAGCGCGCTCCTCCGCCCCCCGGTCACCTCGCCCGGCACCACCCGCCACCAGAGTCGCCCCTCCAGCTGGTATCTTCCTCCCCCCACCACTTCTAGCGCCCTCCGGGTATCTTTAGTACTTCAACTGTTGAGGTTAATCTGAGAAATCGATGCCTCTATGTTGCAAATCTGCCCTGCTGTTGAACTTGGACCAGCGCTTCTGCTTCAGATTAGGTTGGTGCTTGAATTTGAATGCCACGCATGTCGCTCAGAGTATCACGGTTGCGATTTCAGCGTTTGCTGTTTGCTAAGGAATTGATTGCTAGAATTCTAGTTCATGCAAATGCCTATATGTGTCATTGTGGCGATTGCTGTTTGTTTAATTTGTTCAGGAAATTGCCAGTTCATGTGATGCTGCCATGTAAGGTTAAATGTACCTATACTGTTTGTATGTTCTGCACAGTATGAAGTTTCTCATTCGAAAAGAGTTTCATTTGATCAACTGGGCTACACCATGTGTAACATAGTGACACATTTCTGTTCAGAGTATTACCTAGGAATTGCTGTATGTTAAGGAATTAACCAACTGGGTTACATGGTTGCAATTTTAGCGGTTGCTGTATGTTAAGGATCTGGTTGCTGGAATTCTAGCTCAGCTCATGTGATTGTCTCGGTGTGTCACACTGGTTTGCTGTCAGTTTGTTCACCAAATTGCTACTTCATGTGATGCTTCCATGTAGGGTTAAATATAGATTGCTTGAATGTTCCGAGCACACAGCATCAAGTTTCTCATACAAAACGAATTTCATCTGATGAACCGACCTACATGGTATGTACATAACAGTGACCCATTTCTGGTTTGTGCAGCCAAGGTGATCCAATGGCTTCAGGCATCATGCTCCGACGTCTTTCCAAGACACTCACCATGAGCCCAGCAGCAGCAGTGGCATCTGGTATGACCAGCCAGCATCACCAGCTTCAGCAGCGCGCACCGGTCAGCGGCACGTCCAAGGGCAAGGCCAAGCTCAAAGCTGGGATGCCTCTGAGGCGTAGCGTCATAGCGAAGAAGGGGGGCGCGCCTACCACTGCTGGGAGCGGCGGCGCTGGCCGTGGTCGCCGTGAAGCCATCGAGCGTATTACTCAGATTGCAGAGTCTTGTCTGAAGTCCTCCACTCCTCTCGGCACCTGTCCCCCAAGGAGGCGTCTCCATGAGGCAAAGCGTGAGGAGCTTGGGCTCATCTCCAAGGCAGCAACGTGAGCTTGACGCTGCCAAGGCTAAAGCTAAAGCTAAATCCAAGGGTGCCAGTGGAGGTGATGGTGACCGCGTTCTGATGGGTCCGCCGGGCCTTGACTATATCAGTCTTGGTCTGGTGGATGAGGAGGCTATCCCTGAGTATGAGCTGACAGTTGAAGATGGCCGGCGTCTTGCCAAAGAATACAGCCGTGTGCTAATGCGACGACACCGTGCACGTCAAACTGCAGAGTCATCGCTCTTGAGGCTCAAGAAGGAGGCCATTGCTGCACTCCCTGAGAAGCTGCGGGCTGCTGCTATGGTTCCTGACATGACCCCGTTCCCTGCAAACCGGTACATGGCAACACTCACGCCACCGATTGAAGGGTATATTGAAAAGGTGCGAGATGCTGCCAAGAAGTATTCAGTGAAGGAGAAACTTCGCTGAGTTCGATTCAACATGGGAGGAAAGAGTCTTCTCCATACAAGATGCCAAGAGTTTAGATGCTTTCTTATGCTCCTTTAATTCTTGGCCTATCTAGGTTTGATGACTACTTTGTGCTATTTTGGTCTGTGATAATCAGATTCTGGTAATAAGCCGTCACAATTTTTATTTGCAAGATCCTGCCATGTTCTTTCTGACTGAACTGTTTACTTCAGTTTTACTCCCTCCATTTCTTTTTACTCTGCATATAAGATAGATTTGCCTGAAGTCAAACTTTGTAAAGTTTGATGGCTACTTTGTGCTATTTTGGTTTGTGATGATCAGATTCTGGTAATAAGCTGTCACAGTTTTTCTTTGCAAGACCCTGTCATGTTATTCTGACTGAGCTTTTCTACTTCAGTTTTGCTGTGTACTAGTGCATCTTGATATCATGTTGAACTGAAAGCATTAAAGTATTTCCCTTGAAATGATGCTTCTGCTGAAAGTATGCTGCCAGGGTTACTAGAAAAATGGCTTCAGGCCATAATACTTGTTATTGCTTCAGTTTTGGGCTGTTGCATCCGTCCTGTTAAGTAATCGCCTTGTCCATTAAACAGCGGCGAGCATGCCAAATAGGGGCATTTTGAGACATGGTACCTATGCAACTGAAAGAACTATGTTAACTCATCCCCACCTCTGAACCCTTTCTGGAATAGTAATCTGCTGTGATACAACCTCTTGTTTTTGCTGTTCCTGTATCTCCTTTCATGTCTTCATATGCCCTCAATGATGATTTCCTGCGGGATCTGATTGTTGAAAGAAGTACCTAGCTTTGCTGTGTCATGTACTTATGAGAAAATTGAGATTGTTACCAGAGAAAGATCTAATGCCATGTCATGTTTACTTTGTCGAACTTCCGAGGGTCAGGTCTTGGGAGTGTGCTTTTGTTATGTGCAAATGGAAGTCATAGATAGAGTATATTTTCTCTCTCTCTTTTGCAAGCTAAAAGCCCCCCATACATTTTGGTATCAGCTGCAATGTTAAGGTCATCTCTTCCCTAATCCATGGAGAGCTACCTCAGTGATTTTTAACACCGAATTTCTGCACTCGGTTATTTTTAACATTTGGCCCTGCTTAGAAGTTGTCTTCCCTAATCCTGTTAGCTTCTCTCTATCTACTTGATGCATTTGTCTTGAATTGAATCAAATTCGTCATATTTGTTTACTTGCGCCCTGTACCATGATTTCTCTGCTGCCTTAAACATATCTTGAAACCACATCATATCATTCAGATGTACATAAATGGCCAGGTGTTCCCTTTTCTTGAATATCAATTTTGGTTGGCACCATTAGGCCCTGTTTGGATCAGCGTTTCCGTTCCAAATACATCCGTAAAATATACAGGCCTGGGTCCGTCGTTTCGTTTCCGCGTGTAAATTGCTCATCAGTCGGTAAGTTACACCTGTAAACAAAACAGCCCCGTATTATTTTACATCCAATCCAAGCGCGCCCTTAGGTGTAGAATGTATATTCATGTAAGAAACCTAAAACACCATTGTGTACAATAACGTAAGAAGCCTGAAATTTTCTTTGCATG
This sequence comes from Aegilops bicornis, assembly GCA_021605145.1. NCBI lineage: Eukaryota > Viridiplantae > Streptophyta > Magnoliopsida > Poales > Poaceae > Aegilops > Aegilops bicornis. Next base: position 810,751,270 of record CM038673.1, read on the forward strand.
TGTTCATGCAAGAAATCTCTGAACTCCTCCAAGAAGCCACGTCAGCTACCAGCGTGTCGTATTTAGCCCACCGATCTGGACCAAATCAAAAAACCCAGAAACCTAAGTTTGTGGAGCAGATTGAACATTCAGATGCTTTATGGGAACATTTTGTCCTACTTAATTTTTAGTGCGAGCCACAACACGCGTACAATTGTAAAATAAATAAATATCTATGAGCAATTTATAAACCGTAATATGTCTATAAAATGGTACTACATGGCTCTGTTATCTGTCTTTTTTCTTTCTTTATTTCTAATCTAATGTTATATGTCTTATATTCTTCTGTTCTTTCACTCACAGGGATAATTATATAGTACGTACTATATCTCTTATATAGGCAGCATCAAAAAGTCTAGACTAGCTATATATGTGGTGGGATAATCCACATGCCACCAAGTAAACTACCCTTCTCGAAGTATCCTACCGACCTGATCCTCTTTAATTCACCACTGGCAACATCGTTCTTCCCATCGTAGTACATCTGGTCAGCGATGCCATTTGAGATTGTCAAGAATATATACCTTGTCACTAGGGACAACATTTTTTGAACCAAAACGACAATGGTGCGAGTAGTAGACGCAATTTCTCTCCACCCCTCCGAGCGCATGTTTGCTGGCACGTGAACCGCCTGAGAGAATTTCTTCCCCAAAAACAAAGGCATGGTCATGCAAGCTTGACACCTCGAGCCACCTGTGCTTGCGATGTGCCTTCAACCCGACGGTGCAGATGTCGATGAGTTTGAACACCTTGAAGAACGGATCGACGTTTGGCAACCATTTGCTGATCAATGCCATCACAAGCTCGCCTTGCAAATCTAAGATGTATCTCGTGCCACTATAGTCGGTGTAGTCGAACCATTGCACATCTACCTGATGTTCAGCAAAGATCACCGGTGTGCCGTCCTCGTTCAAGCCAATGTCGAACTTGGAGAGTGCCCTTCCGTAGTGTAGGCCATATAGCTCGCCATTACAGAAGGCGATGTCGGTGAGACCTGCCCTAGGGCAACCTTGTACCATCCACCCACCTTGTGCACAACCAATTCCGCACAGCGCGACGCCGCAAACGCTTGTCATGGCGGCAAGGATGCAACTGTTTGAGGTTGGCGGCTCGGAGAATACAACTTTCCTTTCGATGGCCATGACGAGGCCATGGTGCTGGCTCTTGCAGACGACCGTGGCTGGAGAAGATGTTTGTGATCCTGAGCGAGCCCAGCGAGGACGAGCCCGCCGACGAGCAGCCTCCTAAACCGCTTGCTCATGAGCCGCAGTTCCATGACGGTGCCGTCCTCGGGGCAGTAGAGGCGCTTTACCCCGTTATCTTGGTGCGGCGATAGGAGCAGCCACGACGGGTGGTGCCCCATGCGCCGCGGTCCGCCACGCTCGGCAAACGGCGGCGAAACGTGCACGGCCGCGTGGGGAGGCGATCAGGCTGTAGATGACGACGAGGAGATCGTCTGGGAGGTGCGGCGCCTGTGCGTGCATGATTTGTTTCCTGTTTGTCGCCGGCGGCCGTGGCCATCCGCGTCGACATGGTTGATGTAAAGGTACCTCTCCCGATTCCAGGTAGCAAAAGAATAGTAAAAACTTTGGGCACGAATCGTATCGCCACCAAAGTTAATTAGTAGTAATACCATAAATAACTTTCCGTTTCCTTGTGAAAACATCTAGTAGTATTTTTTTTCTAATCTAATCTAAAGATTGAACGATCGAGTGGTGCAGTACGTACGTGCGTGGGATTCGATCAGATTATCCTATTCCTAGCTATAGCAGTATAATTTTCTGTTGCAGAAATGATCATCGCATATTATACATTAACCAAAGAGAATATATACATCCCTAAACGCCAAAGCGCCTTCGTGCAGAAGCGCTCCACCACACGACAACTTCTTGCATGTCCAGAATTTCATAAAGGACCTGCATCGTCGGAACATCCCGGGCCTCTTCCTCAAGCTTGACATTTCGAAAGCCTTCGCCTTTGTTAATTGGGCCTTCCTGTTTGAGGTCATGCAACGCCTCGGTTTTGGGCAACGGTGGCGGGACTGCATCTGTCTCTCCCTGTCTTCTTCTTCATCAAGAGTGCTGCTTAACGGAAACCCCGGAAGGAAGTTCAGACACGCAAAGGGCCTCTGTCAGCAGGGCGACCCAGTATCTCCGATGCTTTTCATCCTGGCCATTGACTTTCTTCAGCAGATCCTCCAGCTCACCTCCCGATAAGGCATCCTCAAGCCCTTTCGTGCAAGGACGGCTAGATGCAGGATTTCCCTTTACGCTGACGATACAGGCATTTTTGCGAACCCAGACAAAGATGAGCTTCGTGCGATTTCTGCAATTCTGAAGACCTTTGGGGAGGCAAGCGGACTGATCGCAAACTTGAGCAAGACTGAGGTCTTCCCGATCAGATGTGCCGGCATTGACCTCTTCAGGATGTGCTGTCAGTCTTCCCGCCAAGATCACCACCTTCTCGGGACGCTACTTGGGGCTCCCCCTACACTATCACCGTCTTAAAGGGATTGATCTGCAACCCTTCATCGACAGGTTCGCGGGCAGACTACCAGGATGGAAAGGAAAACTGCTCAACAAGCCTGGCAGGGTGGCACTCGCACAGTCTGTCCACACGGCCATGGCCACCTTTCACGTCACAGCTCTCAACCTGTCAAAGGGGTCCCTGAGAAAGATTGACAAAATCATTCGGGCCTTCATCTGGCAAAAAGAGGACCAATCTCAGACCTTGGGAGGACACTCCCTTGTTAACTGGAAGTCCAGACCGCCTGCCGCCCGAGGCATTTGGGCGGTCTTGGGATCATGGACATGGAGGGATTTAGCCGTACCCTGCGCCTCTGGTGGCCTTGGTTGCAATGGACTGATCCAGAGAGGTCGTGGGTGGGATCAGAGTTGCCATGTGACCAAGCAGACATGAACCTCTTTCGCGTGTGTACCTCGATTACGCTGGGCAATGGGCAAAAAACACTGTTCTGGCATGACAACTGGACCCGTGACGGTCCACTCGAGCTTCTAGCTCCAGAGCTTTACAAAAATACCTCCAGAAAGAACAAATCGGTGCACAACAAGCTAATGAACAAGAACTGGATCAGGGCCGTGGCCAGACTTTAGACCATTCAACAACTGGAAGAATGTGTGTCTCTCTCAAATCAGATCAGTCAGATCACCCTCCTTCCCGCCCAGGAGGAAATCATTCACTCGAACTTAACCACCCCTGGAGCATACTCTGCTGCCTCTGCATACGACGCACAATTCTTTGTTCCTACTCACGTTTTGACACGGCCAAGGTCTGGTCTGCAAACGCTGAGCCCAAATGCAAGTTCTTCGCCTGGCTAGCTCTACACGAAAGAATCCTCACTGCGGATATGCTGGCTGTGAGGGGATGGCCTCACGACCCCAGGTGCCTACTTTGTGTTCAGCAGCCAGAAACAACAACTCGCCTCTGCAAGGACTATCCCTTCAAGGTTGCAGTCTGGAACCAGGTGAACACATGGACAAATGAAGGTGTTCCAATCTCGGGCTTCCTCCCGGAGCCAGGAAATGTGTCTGATTGGTGGGACAAGACACTGAATTCACTGCCCAAACAGTTGCGCAAGCGGCACAGTGGGAGAATCATTTGCATGCTATGGTCGTTCTGGAAGGAGCGGAATACGCGTGTGTTCACTGGACAGCGGCTGACGCACCAGGAGGTGGCGGCACTTGCCCTAGACGCAATCAATCAGCGTGACCTGGCGTTTGCTGGCAGCCTGCCAATCACGGGCATTGGCTAAACTAGATTCTAGATTGGTCTTTTTGCGGTTTCTGCGACGTTTCCTAAAAACGCTCGCCCCTCTGTAAATTGCGTCCTTTTGCCATCCCTTCTATAAGAAAAATAGAGTGCTCCTGCTTGATTTTCCAAACATCCAAGAGGGTTCAAGACTGAAATGATCATATTTGTTTTGACCAAAGGCCTTAGATATGAATACCATGTCCCAAATCTTTGATTTACTTGCATTCAAAAAAGTGGCTTTTTTTGGGGGGTGGGCCAGCAAAATCAAAGGCATATGTGAAAATGAAATGTACACATGACCGTAGTGTTATAGTACACAGCATATTTTCCCTAGAAAGTGTATTTATGTGCATAAGTATGTCAAGATGGATATATCAGAGTAAAATGCACCGGGAGTCACCCAGTTTGTCCAGTGCATGATTGGTTGCACAACTTGAAAACTGGTATCACCTGGTCACAGAACTTGTAAACACTGCATTAGGTCGAATTGTGATAATGTGCCGTGTTTTTCTTGCAACAAACACCTCGTACTTTCTTCTCTTTGTTTTTCTTTTGATTACCTCATTCGCTGTAGTTGATACCCGCAGGTTGTTATTATTTGGAAACACAAAACAAACACAGACGCTCCATCAGAGATGATGCTGAGGCACATTTTGGGTGATGATTTCCTTGATTATAGAAATGCATGCTCTAGCGGCAACCAAAAAACTGATCTGATGGAAGAGACTAGGCAATTCATTTATACGTCAGCACTCTTCCTTACTGAAAGTGTGCTGCAATTTAATTGCGCTAACCGGGTCTTGAACTCAAGACTTCTTGTCTCTGATACCATGTAGAAGTGCATGCTCTAACCCATGCAGTCAAAAGACCGATCCGATGAAAGAGACTAGACAATACATTTATACGTCAACATTGACTGACACTATGTTTTCTCAGTTCAGAGTGCTAACCATATCAGTTAGGTCTTAACCATGAAAACTATCAGGACCAAAACATAAGAAATCAAACCCTAACATGAGTAATTACCACTAAACATGGGCTAATTTCGGTTCCAATCGAGACTAAGATTGCTATGGTACCAATGTTGGAATAAAACCTTAGGGATAAAACATCATTAGACCCTAATCTCATTATAAGAACAACTGAAGCCGAAGTATGTATTACCTACGGTATACGTCCACATCAATGGTGGGACCGCAAGCTCATGCCCAATTGGCGCAGGCATTGTGTAGGGGATCTAGTTGTGGACGAACTACAACAGCCCATGTTATTCTGACTGACCTTTTCTGCTTCAGTTGTGTTGTGTACATTATTTGCCGTGAAATGATATTTATATTGAAAGTATCCTGCCAGGGTTACTAGAAAAATGGCTTCAAGACATAATAATATTGGTTATTGCTTTCCCTCATTTACCTAAAATGTATGTTAAGTAAACATCTTCTTCATTAAACTGCACTAGTGGCAGCTTGAGACAGGGGATGTGAAACTGCAACAACTATGTTAATTCATCCCCACCTTTGAACCCTTTCTGTCATAGTAGTCTGTTGTGACATAACATCTTGATTTTGCTGTTTCTTTCATGCTTTCATGTTCCCTTAATGATGATTTCTAGTAAGATATGAATATCAAAAGGCTTTGTTGTGTCATGTATTTAGGAGAAACTTCAGATTGCTACCAGAGAAAATCCCAATGTCATGGCGTGTTTTACTTCCTCGAGCTTCTGAGGGTTGGGAGTGTGCTTTTGTTGTTTGCAAATGGAAGTCCTACATAGATATATTTTCTTTCTCTTTTTGTAAGCTAAAAGTCCCAGATAGATTTGGCCCTGTTCATGTGCTATGTTCAGGCCATCTCTTCCCTGAACCATACAGAGTCTGAAATAGTGGTGCACTGCAGAATTTGAATTTCTGCGCTCACCTTTTTTTTACATTTCGCTCTGCTTAGGAATTGTCTTGAACTCTTGATGGAGCACTGTCTTGTTAATCTGTTAGATAGTAGCTTTCCTCGCTTCCTGTCTGACAATTCTAGATGAAGTTATTTTTGTCTCTGCATGTAGGATCTCTCCGCTTGATGTTTTTTTTTAGTTGAATCAAACTTGTCATATTTGCTTACTTGCAACGCACCCTGTACTATGATTTCTTTGATGCCTTTTCCGGGCTCTAACAGTGTAGCTGTAAAACAAGACTGATCATCTCTTAAAATTGCGTCATCATTCAGAGGTACATGAAGGGAATATAGAAATCCGTATTTGGCTAGAAAAAATGTGTGTTCTCGCCTTCTCGGACCAAATAAACCAAACAAGAAGAATAAGCAGGCCTTGCTGAAAAAAAAAACATCCCAAATGATAACGGAAATGTTAACGCTCACACGTGTGGGCGTTTGTACATCGCCCACACGCCTTCATCACCACTTATTTTGCCACGTATGAATAGATGACATCAGCAGAATTTTTTTTGGTTTTCGGCTTAAAAATGTTGTATCTCCTAAATAAAAAAGTGAACTAAAAATCCGTTTTCACCATTAAATCCGTCTCGACGAGATCTTCAAAACTAGACCCCATGTTGATATGTTTCGACGAATTTTTTTTTTTGCCAGAAGCTGCCACGATGTTTACACTGCAGTTGCCATAGGGCTTAAACTAAAGTTGCCATGTGGCAATTTTAATTTGTAGATCATGACAATTTTAGTATTTTGATGATGGCAACTCCAGTACTTTGACCATGAAAATTATTTTTTGTATGAACCATGGCAATTTTACGTGCATGTATCATGGCAATTTTAGTTTATGGTTCATGGCAATTCTAGTTTCTTAATTCTCCGTTTTATAAATGTCAAAATTTACTTTTAAATATAGAAGAAAATAGCTGAAACATATCATGGCAACTTCAGTGTAAACATCATGGCAATTCATATGCAATAGACATGGCAACTTTTAATCCAAAATTATTTTCATCAAAACATATCAACATGTGATCTAGTTTCAAGATCTCATCGCGAGGATTTAATGGTGAAAAGCGGATTTTCAATCGGATTTTTCGTTTAAGAGATAAAACATTTTAAAACTGAAAATCCAAAGATTCCTGCATGCATGCATGCGATGACGTGGCAATCTGTTTACATTAGAGACGTGTGGTGCGTCTCCCTTCCTGCCACACGTGTGGCAGTTAGCGCGACCCAATGATAATGCCCACACGTGTGGCATGTTTGCACATCGCACACACGCCTTGATCCAGGTTGATTCTGTTTTGCACGAATCCTAAAGGAATCTGTTAGAATCTGAGTGCCACGTGCATCATCGTGTGTGTGGGCGTTGAAGAGTTCGCCCACACGCCCTGCAGCACGCGGTTTGCCAGCTGCGTTGTGTGGGCGAAATAGTTTCTGTCCACACAGCCACCACCTAGTCCATGCGTATGTGGACGAACTGCTTTTCGCCCACACGACACGCGTACGTTGCTGGATGGCAACTGCAGTTGCGCGTACGTGGCAACTAGGTAAACACACATGGCAACTATGATTCGTTGCTAGACGGCAACTGTGTACGTGGCAACCAGATAAACACACATGACAACTGTGATTAAACCATACATGACAACTATGGTTGGACCACACGTGGCAACTAGGTAAACACACATGGCAACTATTGTTTGACCATATATGGCAAGTAGTTATCACACACAGCAACTATGGTTTGATTACACACGGCAACTACCATAAATTAGACATGGCAACTACAGTTAACCAAAACAGAGAGAGTTGCCATGCTTTTACAACTACATTTGCCCTCCCGGATGGCAACTAAATCGTCATCCCGTTGGTACCTAACGTAGTTGCGCCAGGACGTGTGGGCATATTTGCTTCATGCCACACGCGCGGGGTGGGAATGAGTAGTACTTGTTGGGCGTGTGGCACGAAATAGCTTCGCCCACACGTGTGGGAAATTCTAATGTTCGCCCACACACAATCCGTGTGGCCTGCCTCCTGCTCACGCCACATATGGTTTGTGGGCGGATCTCTAATATGCCACAAGTGTGGGCGTTATCAGGACCCAAAAACATAGGGACTCATCCTTTACTACTTAGTTTAAGTTGATGAAACCACTCATGTTTCGTGGGGGAATTGGTCACCCCCTGAATGACGAGTTCTGAAACATCATGTAGCGCCCAATATGCGATTATATCCCAATCACGTGATGAATTCATGATTAGGGCACAATCGCATTTCGAGCGCATAGCAAGGTGGATATCATTACAACATACCATGTACTGAATAGATGAGAATACAAGATAAAGGCTTACACTTGCAACAAGCTACAACATTAATACAACAATTCATCAATACATAGCAATCATCATACAGAAGAGCAAGATCCAACTACGAATGAAACCAAACGAAAAAGAAGAACGACATCCACCCTGCTAGCCCAGACTCCCGACCTGGAACCTATATCCCTTGAACGAAGAAGAATAAAAAAAGAACTCCAAACAAGCAAGCATCGCACTCGTGTCAAATCATCGCATTACCTGTACCTGCAATTGTTGTTGTAGTAATCCGTGAGCCACGAGGACTCAACAATCCCATTACCATGGGTATCAAGACTAGCAAAGCTTAATGGGTATGAAATGGATAAGTGGTGAGGTTGTAGCAAGTGACTAATCATGGTATGGTGGCTAACTTAGGAGTACAAGAATAAGATGAGAAGCTACGCAAACGGTCGCAACTAGTAATGATCAAGAAGTGATCCTGAACTACTTACGTTCAAACATAACCCCACCGTGTTCACTTCTCGACTTACTCGAAAAGAGAAAGTCACGGTTACACACGCGGTTGATGTATTTTAATTCGAATCTGGTGTCAAGTTCTTTACAACCGGATATTAACAAATTCCCATCTGCCACATAACCGCGGGCACGGCTCCCGAAAGTTTAAACCCTGCAGGGGTGTCCCAACTTAACCCATGACAATCTCACGATCCGCAGAGACAATCCTCCATCGCGGGACATCCGATCAGACTCGGGATCCCGGTGCACAAGACATTTCGACAATGGTAAAACAAAACCAGCAAGACCTCCCGACGTGCCGACACCCTGATAGTAGTCGCGCGTATCTCGTCTCAGGCCACGACGGATGAGCTACGCGTACAAGTGCCAAAATAACCCAGGTTGCTCCGGGGCGGCCCCGCACAGTGCTCTAGTTTGGACCAACACTCGTGAGGAGCAATGGCCCGGGGGTTGATTAAGTCCTCGGGGTCCGAAAAGTCCCTATGCAAGTTTTATTTGTTATTAGGCAAATCGTAAAACCAATGTTGGGCCTTGCTGGAAGAGTTTTATTCAAAGCGAACTGTCAAGAGGGGCCCATAAACCCTCATCGTGTTAGGGACGCAAAATCAATGAACATAACACCGGTATGACGGAAACTAAGGCGACAAGAGTGGAACAAAACACCAGGCAAAAGGCCAAGCCTTCCACCCTTTACCAAGTATATAGATGCATTGATTAAATAAGAAATATTGTGATATCCCATGATATCCATGTCCTAACATGGAACAATCTACAACTACACCTGCAACTAGCAACGCTATAAGAGGGGCTGAGCAAAGCGGTAACATAGCCAAACAACGGTTTGCTAGGATGGTGGAAAAGGTTAGAGGCTGTTCATGGCATATTGGGAGGCTTGCTAAACAAGTGGTAGGTAGCGCGACATAGCGATAGCATCAAGACAACTAGCAAAGAAAAGATAGTAGTGAGATCCAAGGTGATGGTCATCTTGCCTGAAATCCCGCTAGGAAGAAGAACGAGTCCATGAAGAAGACAAACGGGCGTAGTTGAATGAATCCTCACAATCGCAACGTTGCCGGAACTAGAAGCAACACCGAAAAGAAGCAAACAACATGGTAAATGCACAAGCATAAACATGTCACGATGCACAAACAAGTATGATGCCTGTCCGGTTTAAATATGCATGGAAAGTGCAACAAACAATACTACAAATTAAGTGGAGCTCAATATGCAACGAGTTGCATATTGACGAAACACCACATTCACATATTTAGTTTGATCTCGTTTAAGTTACCCAACAATATTAAATATTGTTAAACATGGCAAGAGGTGAAACATAAGTAAACTAGCTATTTAGGCAATTTAAATGAGGCCGGAAACAACAAACAATAAATCCGGAAAATCCTCATATGCAATATTCGAATTTGGTCCTGTTCTGCCCTAAATCATATTCTAGAGTTGTTAAATAGCAAAAAGAAGTGCACAATGTTATTCTATGCATTTTTCTACCCCATTTACATATAAGATTTATGGAAAACGGAGTTACAGTTATTTAGTTATGAAATAAACCATTTAACATGTCATCTAAGCAAATTAATTCAAACAGCAAGTTAAACATTATAAACATGGATGAAAGCAGCATATTATGAAACTAGATGAAATTCTAAGCATTTGACATGTATAAAGTTTTTACATATGACGCACGGTTTGTGAGTTTTTAAATGTATGAAGAGCAAGCGGTTATCTGCAATACTGTAAAACCATGGATAATTAGTAAATCGCTCCGTGCGAAAAAACATGAGTCAGGCCAAATCTGCTGGCTCAGCAGAGAGAAGGGGCTGGGGTTTCTCACCATGGGCCAAGCCCAGGTCGGTGAGGGAGGAGGCTGGGAAGGCCGGCTTGGTGAGGAGGCGCGCTGGGCCTTGGCGATCTGGCACGGGAGGCCCACAGCGAGGCGTTGGACGAGCAGGAGGTCAACACGGCTGTGACCGAGCAGGTCGTCCACCTCGCTCGAATGAAGTAGAGGCGAAGCAGGGGGACTTGGCGTGGCGGCTTCAGGCGATGCAGGGCGCGGCAGCGGCAGGGTCGAAGACGGCGGGGCAGCACCAGATCTGGCGGAGAACAGCGAGCATGAAGAAGGCCGTGGCGAACAGCTGGAGGATCGAGATGACCACGCAAGGCGACGGCGAGCACAAGACTTGGCATCCTCTTCATCTCGCCGAAGAGCAAGGCGTCGGCGTTGGCTTCGGCAGCGGCAAAGTTGAAGACGGCGGATTCGGTCGCTGACCGAGGGGTCGGATCGAGGGCTAGCTGCGGCGACGGGACTTGGGGCCCCATGGCCACGACGGAGCTCCTGTGGCTGCTGATCGAAGAGAACAAGATAGGTCGGGGAGGGAGAGAGAGAATGGGGTGAATCAAGGAGGTAGAGGAGGGCCGGCGAGGCTCATCTATTGGGGACTTGGGGTCCGGTCGTCGGAGCTGCGGCCGTGAGATGGTGGAGGCCCTCAGGTGCTGATGCGGCTGAATGTGGGAGGAGGCCGGAGGTCCTGCAGGAGATCCTCTCCGGCGACGAAGCAGGGCTCGGTGAGGAGCACGACGTGGAGGAGCTCCTCTCCTACTGGGCTCATGCGAGCGGGACGACGCAAAGCAGGAGGGGGGTCGAGCGGAGCTCGAGCGGTGCGGGGCAGAGTATCTAGGGCTCTTGCGGGGTTTGAGCGGCGCGGCTTGGTTGGCTCGATTGGATGGAGGAGGAGATGGATGGTTCGGTGGTGGATGGATTTGATCGGGCAAGATCCCGAGGAAGGAGGAGCCTTGTCGTTGCACATTGGTTGGCCTGGTGGGGAGATACAGGAGAGGCAGGTAGGGTGGCAGCGGCGAGGAAGATTGGATGGATTGGACAAGTTAGGGCTAGGATTGGACTATATATATACATCATGTGGATTAGATTAGGGGCTACCTCGTCCCTCCGAACGCAATCAGACGGTCGAGAAATAAATAGGTAGAGAGAGTCCAATAAAGAACTGAAGATATTTTAGGGATGTTTGGAGATGATCTGGACCCAACGGTCACTTGTGCCCGGTTCGGGTTCTGCTAAGTTTCAGACAAGGGCGAGGGGTCGATGCACTGTGCAAAGAGGGGTTAGGTGGTTTGACAAGAGGGAATCGAAAACCCACTTGGACTCGGATCGGTCAACGAAGGCAAGGGGGAGGCAGCAACTACGAACGGGTGCAAGCTTTATGAAAACATGCAGATGCAATGCGCATGATGCTATGTTGAAATGCAACAAACAAATAAAACACACTGCAAAACTTGGAATAGTTGGAAGTCTTCTGGAGCGTCAGTCTTGGGGCGTCACAACTCTCCCACACTAATAGAGGATCTCGACTCGAAATTCTAGGGATGGCACCAGAGAGAAACGGAAAAGGAAGAGGTAAAACCAAGTTGCTTCTTTGCCAAACGAGTGAAACCACGAACCTTGAGAGGTTGAAACTTGAAGAAAAGACATGATGGAGAAAATGAAATTGAAATCACTCCGTTAGACAACAGGAACAAGGAATACGACGAGAACAAAGAGGCTGAAGGGATAATATATGCTTTGAAACCATTCTGGTTAAACGAAATAGAGAAGGAATAAGAACGAAAGAACTCATACAACACTCCGGTTGAAAAGAGAGGCAATACTTGATAAGGTGAGAAGAACTTAAATATAGGACACAACACTCCAGTTAAATGGATTAGCAAGGAAAAGAAACATGATCTTGACAAAATGAGGTGATAGTTGAAGAGCGCAACATCACAATGCCTCCGGAACGAAAGAATAGAAGCTAGATTGTTGGGATAAAGGGACGGTGAAGAAAAAGACAACTTTTGCCACAAATGAACTTGGAAAGCATCCTTGCAAAGAAGGATATTGAATGGAGTTGGAAAATCAACAACGAAAAGCACAAGCTTGTTGTGGGCTGATAGAAAACATCTCAAAATTATGAGGTGACAACCGGCCACTAACGGAAACAATTGCTTGCTTGAGATCAACGAAGAGATGAAAACTGCTTTCGCTGAGAGGATAGGAGAAAACTTGGATCATTGATAAGCACCACAATAGCAACATTCCTTAGGGAAGGCTTTAGGTGAAATCTATACCAAGATAACTTCCAACGAAGCAATTATGATGGGTTGAAACAACTCATGATCGAAGAGAAAATGATGGTTTTAAAATATCTCATTCTTCACAACTTGTGAATCATGAAACATGAAGAGAAATTGTCAAGGATGACATAACACCATCTCAAAAGATAAGATAGAAGGAATTGCACTTCGGAATGCAAGATAAAGAATGCATGAACTCCTCCAACAAGAATCTTGAAGAACACTTCGAGAATGAATTAAATCCTTGATGAACCACCATGAAGAGCTCCGGTACAAAAGGATGGGAAGTGAAGGATGAAAAGACTAAGATTGAAGCCTTGCCATGATTTAGATGGAGCTTCGTGATGATACATCCAAGAAAACTTGGAACTCCGGAAAAGAAAGGTGAGCAATTTGAATCGAGAATTGATACAACGAATGAACTCCGGAAAAGAATTGAATCACCTCGAGGAAACAAGAATAAGATTTACTATATGTTTATCCTTCATGAACTTAAAACTGTTGGGGAACGTAGTAATTTCAAAAAATTTCCTACGCACACGCAAGATCATGGTGATGCATAGCAACGAGAGGGGAGAGGGTTGTCCACGTACCCTCGTAGACCGAAAGCGGAAGCGTTAGAACAACGCGGTTGATGTAGTCGTACGTCTTCACGATCCGACCGATCCAAGTACCGAACGTACGGCACCTCCGAGTTCAGCACACGTTCAGCTCGATGACGATCCCCGGACTCCGATCCAGCAGGGTGTCGGGGAAGAGTTCCGTCAGCACGACGGCGTGGTGACGGTGATGATGTTCTACCGACGCAGGGCTTCGCCTAAGCACCGCTATGATATGATCGAGGTGCAATATGGTGGAAGGGGGCACCGCACACGACTAAGGAACGATCACGAAGATCAACTTGTGTGTCATGGGGTGCCCCTTGCCCCCATATATAAAGGAGCCAAGGGGGAGGGGGCGGCCGGCCAAGGAGGGCGCACCCAAGGGGGGCAATCCTACTCCAAGTAGGATTCCCCCCTCTTTCCTAGTCCAAGTAGGAGAGGGGAAGGAAGGGAAGGAGAAGGAGAAGGAAGGACAGGGAGGAAAAGGAGGAAAGGGGCGGCCCCTAGTCCAGTCGGTTTGGCTAGGGGGCGCCCGCCTCCTCTCTTCCACCACTTGGCCCATGAGGCCCATTGCTTCTTCCTCGTATTCCCGTAACTCCCTGGTACCCCCGAAAATACCCGAATCACTCGGAACCCTTCCGCTGTCCGGATATAGTCGTCCAATATATCGATCTTTATGTCTCGACCATTTCGAGACTCCTCGTCATGTCCCCGATCTCATCCGGGACTCCGAACTCCTTCGGTACATCAAAACTCATAAACTCATAATATAACATCGCCCGAAACCTTAAGCGTGCGGACCCTACGGGTTCGAGAACAATGTAGACATGACCGAGACACGTCTCCGGTCAATAACCAATAGTGAAACCTGGATGCTCATATTGGCTCCTACATATTCTACGAAGATCTTTATCGGTCAAACCGCATAACAGCATATGTTGTTCCCTTTGTCATCGGTATGTTACTTACCCGAGATTCGATCGTCGGTATCTCAATACCTAGCTCAATCTCGTTATCGGCAAGTCTCTTTACTCATTCCGTAATACATCATCCCGCAACTAACTCATTAGTTACAATGCTTGCAAGGCTTATAGTGATGTGCATTACCGAGTGGGCCCAGAGATAGCTCTCCGACAATCGGAGTGGCAAATCCTAATCTCGAAATACGCCAACTCAACATGTACCTTCGGAGACACCTGTAGAGCTCCTTTATAATCACCCGATTCGTTGTGACGTTTGGTAGCACACAGAGTGTTCCTCCGGTAAACAGGAGTTGCATAATCTCATAGTCATAGGAACATGTATAAGTCATGAAGAAAGCAATAGCAACATACTAAATGATCAAGTGCTAAGCTAACGGAATGGGTCAAGTCAATCAGATCATTCTACTAATAATGTGATCCCGTTAATCAAATGACAACTCATGTCTATGGTTAGAAAACATAACCATCTTTGATTAACGAGCTAGTCAAGTAGAGGCATACTAGTGACATTAAGTTTGTCTATATATTCATACATGTATTATGTTTCCAGTTAATACAATTCTAGCATGAATAATAAACATTTATCATGAAATAAGGAAATAAATAATAACTTTATTATTGCCTCTAAGGCATATTTCCTTCCGTCTCCCACTTGCACTAGAGTCAATAATCTAGTTCACATCGCCATGTGATTTAACACCAATATTCACATCTGTATGTGATTAATACCCATAGTTCACATCGTCATGTGATCAACACCCAAAGGATTTATTAGAGTCAATAATCTAGTTCACATCATTATGTGATTAACACCCAAAGAGTACTAAGGTATGATCATGTTTTGCTCGTGAGAGAAGCTTAGTCAACGGATCTGTCATATTCAGAGCCGTATGTATTTTGCAAATATTCTATGTCTACAATGCTCTGCACGGAGCTACTCTAGCTAATTGCTCCCACTTTTAATATGTATCCAGATTGAGACTTAGAGTCATCTGGATCGGTGTAGAAGTTTGCACCGATGTAACTCTTTACGATTGGCTCTTTTATCACCTCCATAATCGAGAAATATTTCCTTAGTCCTCACTAAGGATATTCTTTGACCAATGTCCAATGATCTACTCCTAGATCACTATTGTATTCCCTTACCAAATTTAGAACAAGGTATACAATAGGTCTGGTATATAGCATAGCATACTTTATAGAACCTATGACTAAGGCATAGGGAATGACTTTCATTCTTTTTTCTATTTTCTGCCGTGGTCGGGATTTGAGTCTTACTCAATTTCACACCTTTGCAACACAGACAAGAACTCTTTCTTTGACTGTTCCATTTTGAACTACTTCAAAATCTTGACACGGTATGTACTTATTGAAGTACTTATCAAGCGTCGTGATCTATCTTAATAGATTTTGATGCTCAATATGTAAGTAGCTTTACTGAGGTCTTTCTTTTAAAGAACTCCTTTCAAATACTCATTTATGCTTTCCAGAAAAATTCTACATCATTTCTGATCAACAATATGTTACTCACATATATTTATCAGAAAGGCGGTAGTGCTCCCACTCACTTTATTGTAAATACAGGCTTCACCGCAAGTCTGTATATAACTATATACTTTGATCAACTTATCAAAGCGTATATTCCAACTCTGAGATGCTTGCACCAATCCATAGATGGATCGCTGGAGCTTGCACATTTTGTTAGCACCTTTAGGATTGACAAAACCTTCTGGTTGCATCATATACAACTCTTCTTTAAGAAAACCATTAAGGAATGCAGTTTTTACATCCAATTTCCAGATTTCATAAAATGTGACAATTGCTAATAACATGATTCGGACAGACTTAAGCATCGCTACAGTTGAGAAAATCTCATTGTAGTCAACACCTTGAACTTGTCGAAAACCTTTTTGTGACAAGTCGAGCTTTGTAGATAGTAACACTACTATCAGCATCTGTCTTCCTCTTGAAGATCCATTTATACAATATGGCTTGCCGATCATCGGGCAACTCCACCAAAGTCCACACTTTGTTCTCATACATGGATTCCATCTCAGATTTCATGGCCTCAAGCCATTTCGCGGAATCTGGGCTCATCATCGCTTCCTCATAGTTCGTAGGTTCATCATGGTCTAGTAATATGACTTCCAGAACAGGATTACCGTACCACTCTGGTGCGGACTATACTTTGGAAGACCTACGAGGTTTTGTAGTAACTTGATCTGAAGTTTCATGATCATCATCATTGGCTTCCTCACTAATTGATGTAGGAATCACTGGAACTGATTTATGTGATGAACTACTTTCCAATTCGGGAGAAGGTACAAATTACCTTATCAAGCTCTACTTTCCTCCCACTCACTTCTTTCGAGAGAAACTCCTTCTCTAGAAAGGATCCATACTTAGCAACGAATGTTTTGCCTTCAGATCTGTGATAGAAAGTGTACCCAACAGTTTCCTTTGGGTATTCTATGAAGACACACTTCTCCGATTTGGGTTCGAGCTTATCAGGTTTAAATCCTTTTTCATATAAGCATCGCAACTCCAAACTTTAAGAAACGACAGTTTCGGTTTACTGCTAAACCATAGTTCATACGGTGTCGTCTCAACGGATTTAGATGGTGCCTTATTAAACGTGAATGCAGCTGTGTCTAATGCATAACCCCAAAACGATAGTGGTAAATCGATAAGAGACATCATAGATCGCACCATATCTAGTAAAGTACGATTACGACGTTCGGACACACCATTACATTGTGGTGTTCCAGGTGACGTGAGTTGCGAAACTATTTCACATTGTTTCAAATGAAGAACAAACTCGTAACTCAAATATTCGCCTCCACGATCAGATCGTAGAAACTTTATTTTTCTCGTTACAATGATTTTCCACTTCACTCTAAAATTCTTTGAACTTTTCAAATGTTTCAGACTTATGTTTCATTAAGTAGATATACCCATATATGCTCAAATCATCTGTGAAGGTTAGAAAATAATGATACTTGCCACGAGCATCAACACTCATTGGATCGCATACATTGGTATGTATTATTCCAACAAGTCAGTAGCTCGTTCCATTGTTCCGAAGAACGGAGTTTAAGTCATCTTGCCCAAAAGGCACGGTTCGCAAGCATCAAATGATTCATAACCAAGTGATTCCGAAAATCCATCTTTATGGAGTTTCCTCATGCGCTTTACACCGATATGACCCAAACGGCAGTGCCACAAGTAAGTTGCACTATCATTATTAACTTTGCATATTTTGGCATCAATATTATGAATATGTGTATCACTACGATCGAGATCCAACAAACCATTTTCATTGGGTGTATGACCATTGAAGGTCTTATTCATGTAAGCAGAATAACAATTATTCTTTGACTTTAAATGAATAAGCGTATACATAATAAACATGATCAAATCATATTCATGCTCAGCATAAGCGCCAAATAACATTTATTTAGGTTTAACACTAATCCCGAAAGTATAGGGAGTGTGCGATGATGATCATATCAATCTTGGAACCACTTCCAACACACATCGTCACTTCACCCTCAACTAGTCTCTGTTTATTCTGTAACTCCTGTTTCGAGTTACTAATTTTTAGCAACCGAACAAGTATCAAATACTCAGGGGCTAAACACTAGTAAGGTACACATCAATAACCTGTATATCAAATATACCCTTGTTCACTTTGCCATCCTTCTTATCCACCAAATATTCGGGGCATTTCCGCTTCTAGTGACCATTTCCTTTGCAGTGTAAGCACTTAGTTTCAGGCTTTGGTCCAGCTTTGGGCTTCTTCGCGGGAGTGAAAACTTGCTTGCCATTCTACTTGAAGTTCCATTTCTTTCCCTTTGCCCTTTTCTTGAAACTAGTGATCTTGTTAATCATCAACACTTGATGCTCTTTCTTGATTTCTACCTTCGTTGATTTCAACATCACGAGAGCTCGGGAATCGTTTTCGTCATCCCTTGCATACTATAGTTCATCACGAAGTTCTAGTAACTTGGTGATGGTGACTAGAGAACTCTATCAATCACTATCTTATCTGGAAGATTAACTCCCACTTGATTCAAGCGATTGTAGTACCCAGACAATCTGAGCACATGCTCACTAGTTGAGCGATTCTCCTCCATCTTTTAGCTATAGAACTTGTTGGAGACTTCATATCTCACAACTCGGGTATTTGCTTGAAATATTAACTTCAATTCCTGGAACATCTCATATGGTCCATGACGTTCAAAACGTCTTTGAAGTCCCGATTCTAAGCCGTTAAGCATGGTGCACTAAACTATCAAGTACTCATCATATTGAGCTAGCCCAACGTTCATAACGTCTGCATCTGCTCCTGCAATAGGTCTGTCACCTAGCGGTGCATTAAGGACATAATTCTTTTGTGCAGCAATGAGGATAAACCTCAGATCACGGATCCAATCCGCATCATTGCTGCTAACTTTTTCAACACAATTTTTCTCTAGGAACATATCAAAATAAACATTTAAAAGCAACAACGTAAGCTATTGATCTACAATATAATTTTCAAAATACTACCATGACTAAGTTCATGATAAATTTAAATTCAATTAATCATATTACTTAAGAACTCCAACTTAGACAGACATCTCTCTAGTCATCTAAGTGATCACGTGATCCAAATCAACTAAACCATGTCCGATCATCACGTGAGATGGAGTAGTTTCATTGGTGAACATCACTATGTTGATCATATCTACTATCTGATTCACGTTCGACCTCGGTCTCCGTGTTCCGAGGCCATATCTGTATATGCTAGGCTCGTCAAGTTTAACCTGAGTATTCGGCGTGTGTAACTGTTTTGCACCCGTTGTATTTGAACGTAGAGCCTATCACACCCGATCATCACGTGGTGTCTCAAAGACGAACAACTTTATAGCGGTGCATACTCAGGGAGAACACTTCTTGATAATTTAGTAAGAGATCATCTTAAAATGCTGCCGTCAACCAAAGCAAGATAAGATGCATAAAGGATAAACATCACATGCAATCAATATAAGTGATATGATATGGCCATCATCATCTTGTGCTTGTGATCTCCATCTCGAAGCACCGTCGTGATCACCATCGCCACCGGTAGCGACACCTTGATCTCCATCATAGCATCGTTGTCGTTTCGCCATCTATTGCTTATACGACTATCGCTACCGCTTAGTGATAAAGTAAAAGCAATTACAAGGCGTTTGCATTTCATACAATAAAGCGACAACCATATGGCTCCTGCCAGTTGCCGATAACTTCGGTTACAAAACATGATCATCTCATACAATAAAATATAGCATCACGTCTTGACCATATCACATCACAACATGCCCTGCAAAAACAAGTTAGGCGTCCTCTACTTTGTTGTTGCAAATTTTACATGGCTGCTACGGGTTGAGCAAGAACCGTTCTTACCTACGCATCTAAACCACAACGATAGTTCGTCAAGTTAGTGTTGTTTTAACCTTCGCAAGGACCGGGCGTAGCCACACTCGGTTCAACTAAAGTGAGAGAGACCGACACCCGCCAGTCACCTTTAAGAACGAGTGCTCGTAACGGTGAAACCAGTCTCGCGTAAGCGTATGCGTAATGTCGGTCCGGGCCGCTTCATCTCACAATACCGCTGAATCAAAGTATGACATGCTGGTAAGTAGTATGACTTGTATCGCCCACAACTCACTTGTGTTCTACTCGTGCATATGACATCTACGCATAAAACCTGGCTCGGATGCCACTGTTGGGGAACGTAGTAATTTCAAAAAAAAAATCCTACGCACACGCAAGATCATGGTGATGCATAGCAACGAGAGGGGAGAGTGTTGTCCACGTACCTCGTAGACTGAAAGCGGAAGCGTTAGAACAACGCGGTTGATGTAGTCGTACGTCTTCACGATCCGACCGATCCAAGTACCGAACGTACGGCACCTCCGAGTTCAGCACACATTCAGCTCGACGACAATCCCCAGACTCCGATCCAGCAGGGTGTCGGGGAAGAGTTCCGTCGACCTGACGGCGTGGTGACGGTGATGATGTTCTACTGACGAAGGGCTTCGCCTAAGCACTGCTACGATATGAGCGAGGTGGAATATGGTGGAGGGGGGCACCGCACACGGCTAAGGAACGATCACGAAGATCAACTTGTGTGTCATGGGGTGCCCCCTTGCCCCCGTATATAAAGGAGCCAAGGGGGAGGGGGCGGCCGGCCAAGGAGGGCGCGCCCAAGGGGGGCAATCCTACTCCAAGTAGGATTCCCCCCTCTTTCCTAGTCCAAGTAGGAGAGGGGAAGGAAGGGAAGGAGAAGGAGAAGGAAGGAGAGGGAGGAAAAGGAGGAAAGGGGGCCCGGCCCCCTAGTCCAATTCGGTTTGGCTAGGGGGGGTGCACGCCCTGCCTCCTCTCTTCCACCACTTGGCCCATGAGGCCCATTGCTTCTTCCTCATATTCCCGTAACTCCCCGGTACCCCCGAAAATACCCGAATCACTCGGAACCCTTCCGATGTCCGAATATAATCATCCAATATATCGATCTTTACGTCTCGACCATTTCGAGACTCCTCGTCATGTCCCCGATCTAATCCGGGACTCCAAACTCCTTCGGTACATCAAAACTCATAAACTCATAATATAACTGTCATCGAAACCTTAAGGTGCGGACCCTACGGGTTCGAGAACAATGTAGACATGACCGAGACATGTCTCCGGTCAATAACCAATAAGCGGAACATGAATGCTCATATTGGCTCCTACATATTCTACGAAGATCTTTATCGGTCAAACCGCATAACAACATACCTTGTTTCCTTTGTCATTGGTACGTTACTTACCCGAGATTCGATCGTCGGTATCTCAATACCTAGCTCAATCTCGTTACCGGCAAGTCTCTTTACTCATTCCGTAATACATCATCCCGCAACTAACTCATTAGTTACAATGCTTGCAAGGCTTATACTGATGTGCATTACCGAGTGGGCCCAGAGATAGCTCTCCGACAATCGGAGTGGCAAATCCTAATCTCGAAATACGCCAACTCAACATGTACCTTCGGAGACACCTGTAGAGCTCCTTTATAATCACCCAGTTACGTTGTGACGTTTGGTAGCACACAAAGTGTTCCTCCGGTAAACGGGAGTTGCATAATCTCATAGTCATAGGAACATGTATAAGTCATGAAGAAAGCAATAGCAACATACTAAACGATCAAGTGCTAAGCTAACGGAATTGGTCAAGTCAATCAGATCATTCTACTAATGATGTGATCTCGTTAATCAAATGACAACTCATGTCTATGGTTACAAAACATAACCATCTTTGATTAATGAGCTAGTCAAGTAGAGGCATACTAGTGATATTAAGTTTGTCTATGTATTCATACATGTATTATGTTTCCGGTTAATACAATCATAGCATGAATAATAAACATTTATCATGAAATAAGGAAATAAATAATAACTTTATTATTGCCTCTAGGGCATATTTCCTTCAAAAACAGATTTGGCATACTACTTATTCTCATTGAGAAATGATTAAAGAGAGATATAGCGCAAACTTGAGAAGGTCTTCAACGAACCACCGGTAGGAATTGGAAGCAACGAGTAGATATATTTGATAATATGGAAGTGGAATGTTGAGTGAACCACCATAAGAATTCAAAAATGAATGATGAAAGAGAACAAATTGGCGGGAAGAATTAGAAAACGAATGAATATACTTGAGGGAGTTTAGATATATGAGAGCGAAGAGATCACGAGATGACTAGAGAATACTTGAACAAAGCACCGGAAGAATTGGGAACGAGAGCTAAACGTTGGGTATGAAGAATAAAATGATGGCCTTCGGAGAATCAAAATGAAAAGCAACTCTTCAAATGCTTCGGGTGGGTATGAAAAGAATTCTCAGAATCGAAACAATCATGAGGATGGCATGAAGCTAGAACCATGAATCTTCGAGAGAACGAACAAGATTTAAAGAAACTTGTCTTCAGTCTTCAAAACCGAATGACAATGAAGGAACACCACTAAGAATTATTTGAGACACTCCGGAACAATGAATGGTACAAAGGTTGAGTGAAAGGTGAAAAGAATTTAAAAACGATCTTGGAGAAGGCAAATGGCTGATGATAATTCATGCTTATGTCAAACTTTAAAAAGAACTTGAGAATAGCTCCAGAAAAATTAGAAGAGTCAGGTAAGATTCTGCGAAAGGACCTGTGGGTTAGGGCCCACTCAAGATACACCTTTGAAGCGATTTTAGAAAATATATTGCACTAGTTGAATTAAATGGCTTGAATGAGGTAACGACCCCAAAATAGCTTGAACAGATTAAGAATGGAATCATGAATCTTCTGAGGTATCTTCGCACTCCGAAATAAATGAATAGCGAGAAGTGAACGATTAAGAGGTGCACCGGCAAGGGAAGCATTTGAATCAGGGAAAGGGGTATGGTCAACATTGAAGCTTGAATTTAGTCCATCAGAGAAGAAAAAAGAACGAAGAATGATAAACTTGAAGCTCCTGAGCATCTTCACGAGGAAACGCCGGATAAGAACATTGAAGGGGAAAAAACTGGATAGACTTCTCATGAATAAAATGGATACTTGATTAAGAAATCTGAATCCTTGAAGAAAAAGGTTGGGATGGTGGGAAAACAAATGCAACTTGGGACGGATGGAGCGGGCGAATCCTCAGGTTTCTCAATGGCGCACCTATAGAATAATTAGAAGAGAAGCACACTGGTTGGGAAAAAATGAGACGACAATATTGATGATCAAGAAGAATTAGCACTCCCACAAAAATATGAGAACACCGTTTAGGAAAGGTATGAAATCAACACTTGACTTGGAAGCAACTCGAATACCACAAATAGAACAAAACAACGGATTTGGCTTGCAAAATAAGCTAGAAACAAACATATGATAGAGATTCCGCCCAAAGTGTTCGCGATGAGGCCCCACGGGCATGACGTACAGCGGACATCATGAATGACAAACGAGACATCCCCGAATCAGCGTAGCCAAGGATTCTTTAAGACGCCTCACGACCACTGTAAATCGACCGTGAAAAGCGAACCGCTAGACGTTGGACCCCAACCTCAAATCATACATCTGTCGGAAAGAATTCCTAGGTAACTACTTGACTTCCCACCTATTAACTCCCGAAACTTTCTGGTTATGCAATCTGGTGTTGGGGATACAGGGAGGCACAAATATCTCACACAACTAACAAATCCTACACTTCAACTGTATCCATCCATCAACACATAACCAAGAAAACCTCGGAAATCATGTACCTCAGACCATCGAAAACATCCGATATACTAGATGTGGCAATACATCTGATCGCTCTCCCCAGTACTGGATGTCGTCAAACTACTCTCACCACAAAGAGTATAGAAGCATTTTCGATGTCGGTGTCCTCTGGTATCCGGAACTGAAATGGTAAGCGCTGTGATAAAAACACCTTGGAGCTCAACTCCTCGGGACACTGCCACAACCCCTAAATGTCAGGAGGCACCAAGACAGAATTCCCGTCACAATGATATCAGACCAATTCCACAATACCAGCATGATCCTAAAAACAATTTGAGTGAAAAAGAGGAGAGTGAAGTCAAAACATCTACGTCACGAGTCCTCACCAGAGTGACGAAGGGGATGAAGAGTAAAAAGAATTCCTACTCTCCGATATAACTAGACTCAAAATAGTTTCCTTCTAGACTCAACAACGGTGGCGGTTCGATCAATCAAGGGGGCTCCTAAGGTTGGTAAGGCTCTGATACCAACTTGTAGTGCCCAATAAGCGATTCTATCCCAATCACGTTGATGAATTCATGATTGGGGCACAACTGCATTTCAAGCGCATAGCAAGGTGGATATCATTACAACATACCATGGACTGAATAGATGAGAATACAAGATAAAGGCTTACACTCGTCACAAGCTACAACATTAATACAATAATTCATCAATACATAGCAATCATCATATAGAAGAGCAGGATCCGACTACGGATGAAACCAAATGAAAAAGAAGAAAGACATCCACCCTGCTAGCCCAGGCTCCCGACCTGGAACCTATATCCCTTGAACGAAGAAGAAGCAAAAAAAGAACTCCAAACAAGCAAGCATTGCAATCGCGTCAAATCATCGCATTACCTGCACCTACAACTGTTGTTGTGAGCCATGAGAACTCAGTAATCCCATTACCATGGGTATCAAGACTACCAAAGCTTAATGGGTATGGAATAGATAAGTGATGAGGTTGCAACAAGCGACTAAGCATTGTATGGTGGCTAACTTACGAGTACAAGAATAAGATGAGAAGCTACGCAAATGGTCGCAACTAGTAATGATGAAGGAGTGATCCTGAACTACTTACGTTTAAACATAACCCCACCGTGTTCTCTTCTCGACTTACTCAAAAAGAGACAGTCACGGTTACACACGCGGTTGGTGTATTTTAATTCGAATCTGGTGTCAAGTTCTCTACAACCGGATATTAACAAATTCCCATCTGCCACATAACCGCGGGCACGGCTCTCGAAAGTTTAAACCCTGCAGGGGTATCCCAACTTAGCTCATGACAAGCTCACGATCCGCGCAGACAATCCTCCATCGTGGGACATCCGATCAGACTCGGGATCCCGGTGCACAAGA
The DNA here is from genome assembly GCA_021605145.1 of Aegilops bicornis. Classification (NCBI taxonomy): domain Eukaryota; kingdom Viridiplantae; phylum Streptophyta; class Magnoliopsida; order Poales; family Poaceae; genus Aegilops; species Aegilops bicornis. Next base: position 810,776,242 of record CM038673.1, read on the forward strand.
CATTTCGACAATGGTAAAACAAAACCAGCAAGACCTCCCGACGTGCCGACACCCTGAAAGTAGCCGCGCATATCTCGTCTCAGGCCACGACGGGTGAGCTACGCGTACAGGTGCCAAAATAACCCAGGTTGCCCCGGGGCGGCCCCGCACAGTGCTCTAGTTTGGACCAACACTCATGAGGATCATTGGCCCGGGAGTTGATTAAGTCCTCGAGTTCCGGAAAGTCCCTATGCAAGTTTTAGTTGTTATTAGGAAAATGGTCAAAGCAATGTTGGGCCTTGCTGGAAGAGTTTTATTCAAAGCGAACTGTCAAGAGGGCCCCATAAACCCTCATCATGTTAGGGACGCAAAATCAAGGAACATAACACCGGTATGACGGAAACTATGGCGGCAAGAGTGGAACAAAACACCAGGCAAAAGGCCAAGCCTTCCACCCTTTACCAAGTATATAGATGCATTAATTAAATAAGAGATATTGTGATATCCCATGATATCCATGTCCCAACATGGAACGGCCTACAACTACACCTGAACTAGCAACGCTATAAGAGGGCTTGAGCAAAGTGGTAACATAGCCAAACAACAGTTTGCTAGGATGGTGAAAAAGGTTAGAGGTTGTTCATGGCATATTGGGAGGCTTGATAAACTAGTGGTAGGTAGCGCGACATAGCGATAGCATCGAGACAACTAGCAAAGCAAAGATAGTAGTGAGATCCAAGGTGACAGTCATCTTGCCTGAAATCCCGCTAGGAAGAAGGAGTCCATGAAGAAGACGAACGGGCGTAGTTGAACGAATCCTCACAATCGCAACGTTACCGGAACTAGAAGTAACACCGAAAAGAAGCAAACAACACGGTAAATGCACAAGCATAAAAATGTAATGATGCAGAAACAAGTATGATGCATGTCCGGTTTAAATATGCATGGCAAAGTGCAACAAACAATACTACAAATTAAGTGGAGCTCAATATGCAATGAGTTGCATATTGACGAAGCACCACATTCACATATTTAGTTTGATCTCGTTTAAGTTACGCAACAATATTAAATGTTGTTAAACATGGCAAGAGGTGAAGCATAAGTAACTAGCTATTTAGGCAATTTAAATGAGGCCGGAAACAACAAACAATAAATCCGGAAAATCCTCATATGCAATTTTCGAATTTGGTCCTGTTCTGCCCTAAATCATTTTTTAGAGTTGTTAAACAGCAAAAGCAAGTGCACAATGTTATTCTATGCATTTTCTACCCCATTTATATATAAGATTTATTTAAAACCGAGTTACGATTATTTAGTTATGAAATAAACCATTTAACATGTCATTTAAGCAAATTAATTCAAACAACAAGTTAAACATTGTAAACATGGATGAAAGCAGCATATTATGAAACTAGATGAAATTCTAAGCATTTTACATGTATAAAGTTTTTACATATGATACACGGTTTGTGAGTTTTTAAATGTATGAAGAGTAAGGGGTTTTCTGCAATACTGTAAAACCCTGGATAATTAGTAAATCGCTCCGCGGTAAAAAAACATGAGTCGGGCCAAATCTGCTGGCCCAACAGAGAGAAAGGGCTGGGGGTTTCTCACCATGGGCCAAGCCCAGGTCGGTGTGGGAGGAAGCCGGGCATGCCGGCTGGGTGAGGAGGCGTGCCGGGCCTTGGCGATCTGGCACGAGAGGCCCACAGCGAGGCGCTGGACAAGTGGGCGGTCAACACGGCTGTGACCGGGAAGGTCGTCCACCTCGCTCGAATGAAGCAGAGGCGAAGCAGGGGGACTTGGCGCGACGGCTTTAGGCGATGCAGGGCGCGACAGCGGCAGGGTCGAAGACGGCGGGGCAGCGACGGATCTGGCGGAGAACGACGAGCATGAAGAAGGCCGTGGCGAACGGCTGGAGAGTCGAGATGACCACGCGAGGCGACGGCGAGCACAGGACTTGGCGTCCTCGTCATCTCGCCGAAGAGCAAGGCGTCGCCGTTGGCTTCGGCAGCGGCAAAGTCGAAGACGGCGGATTCGGTCGCTAGCCGAGGGGTCGGATCGAGGGCTAGCTGCGGCGACGGGACTTGGGGCTCTATAGCCACGACGGAGCTCCTGCGGCTGCTGAACGAAGAGAAAAAGATAGGTCGGGGAGGGAGAGAGAGAATGGGGTGAATCAAGGAGGCAGAGGAGGGCCGGCGGGGCTCATATGTTGGGGACTTGGGGTCCGGTCATCGGAGTTGCGGACGTGAGCTGGTGGAGGCCCTCGGGTGCTGCTGCGGCTGAAGGTGGGAGGAGGCTGGAGGTCCTGCAGGAGATCCTCTCCGGTGACGAAGCAGGGCTCGGTGAGGAGCACGACGTGGAGGAGCTCCTCTCATGTTGGGCTCATGCGAGCGGGACGAAGCAGAGCGGGAGGGGGATCGAGTGGAGCTTGGGCGGTGCTGGGCAGAGGATCTCAGGCTCCTGCGGGATTTGAGCGGCGCGGCTTGGTTGGCTCGATTGGATGGAGGAGGAGATGGATGGTTCGGTGGTGGCTGGATTTGATCGGGCAAGATCCCGAGGAAGGAGGAGCCTTGTCGTTGCGCACTAGTTGACCTGGTGGGGAGATCGAGGAGAGGCAGGTAGGGTGGCGGCGGCGAGGAAGATTGGATGGATTGGATAGGTTAGGGCTAGGGTTGGACTATTTATATACATCACGTGGATTAGGTTAGGGGCTACCTCGTCCCTCCGATCGTAACCGGACGATCGAGAAATAAATAGGTAGGTTGAGTCCAACAAAGAACTGAAGATATTTTAGGGATGTTTGGAGATGATCCGGACCCAACAGTCACTTGTGCCCGGTTCGGGTTCGGGTATATAAGTTTCAGACAAGGGCGAGGGGTCGATGCACTGTGCAAAGAGGGGTGAGGTGGTTTGACAAGAGGGAATCGAAAACCCGGTTGAACTCGGGTCGGTCAATGAAGGCAAGGGGGGACGCGGCAACTACGAACGGATGAAAACTTTATGAAAACATGCAGATGCAATGTGCATGATGCTATGTTGAAATGCAACAAACAAATAAAACACACGGCGAAACTCGGAGTAGCTGGAAGTCTTCTGGAGCGTCGGTCTCAGGGCGTCACACCCCACCATCCAAATGAAAGTTCCGAAGTCAAGTCAACCAGTGATCAACATTGAAATTTCTATTCAGAGATAAATGAGTCACAAGTTTTTTTTTGGAAAAAACGAATTTGAAGTTTCGAAGAAGACACGGTTACTACTTCCATGTGAGGTAGACTGTATATTCATGTAAGAACCCTGAAGCTCCTTTGAGTATATTCATGTAAGAAACCTAAAACTCCTTTGTGTATGTATATTCATGCAGGAAACCTGAAATTTTCTTTGCGTGTGATCATGTAAGAAACCTCTGAACTCCTCCCAGAGGCCACGTCAGCTGCCAGCGTGCCAGATTTAGCCCCACTGGAGTTATCTGGACCAAATCTGAACCCGCAAACCTATGTTTGTGGAGCAGATTGAACATTTTGATACTTTGTGGGTTATAATTATAAACCATGCCCTCACCGTAATTTCTGCTTCTTTCATTTTGAGTGCAAGACATAACACGGGCACAATAGAAAAAAGAAAAAAAACTATCTATCCGCAGGTTATAACACGAGTAACGTAATGCAAACGCACACAACTTTGTTATCCGTCTTATACTCTTCTTTTCTTCCACTTCATGGATAATTATATATCCTTACAAACAATTTATAATTTGCTAATACAACAAAGTCTAGACTAGTTATATATGTGGGGGGAGAATCCACATGCCACCCTGTAAATCACCCTTCTTGAAGTATCCTACCGACCTAATCCTCATTAAGTCAGCCATGGCGATGTCTGTCCTCGTGTCTTCTTCCTTGTAGTACGTCTGTTCAGGGATGTCATTCGAGATTGTCAAGAATACCTTGTCACTAGGGATGACGTCATATGGACCTAGACGACAACGGTGCGAGTAGTAGATGCAATTTCTCTCCACCCCTCCCTGCATGTTTGTTGGCACGTGAATCGCCTTAGAGAATTGGTACCCCAAAAACAAGGCGTGCTCACCCAAGCTTGTCACCTCCAGCCACTTGTGCTTGCAATGTGCCTCCGATCCACCGATGCAGATGTCAACAAGCTTGAACACCTTGACGAAAGGCTTGTGGTTTGGCAAACACCTATAAATTGCTGCCATCGCAAGCTTGCCCTGCAGATCGAAGATGTAAGAACCGGCATAATCCATGTAGATGTAGTGGTCGTTATGATTGGCGAGGTTGACCCTTTGCATGGCTAGCCGATGTTCTCTAGTGATCATTGGTGCACCGTCCTCGTTCATGCCAATGTCGAACTTGACGGGTGCCCCTTCATAGTGTAGGCCATAGAGCTCGTCATTACAAAAGACGATGTCGACAAGGCTTTCCCTAGGGCAACCTTGTACCGTCCACCCACCGTCTGCACAACCAACTCTGCATAGGGCGTCGCCGCATTTAAGTGTCATGGCAGCCAGGATACAACTGTCTGAGGTTGGCGGCTCTGAGAATACAATTTTCAAGGCATAGACCTTGCAGGGGCCATCATGACAGCCCTCGCAGATGACCCTCTCCTGTTTCTCACCCAGCATCACCTCGGCGCCGAAGAAGAGGTTCGCCACCCTGAAAGAGCCCATCATAGACGAGACGACCCAACCGCCGTCGTGCCCGCCCGCCAGCCATGTCCTCACCCCCTCCCCCACCCCGACAGGCTTGCTTCGTAAGTCGACGACGGTGCCGTCCTCTGGGCAGTGGAGGTGCTTTATCATGTTACCATCTTGCCGCGACAAGAGCAGCAACGGGAGAGCCGCGACTGGTGGTGCCCCGCGCGCCGCGGTCCGCCACGACCGGCAAACGGCGGCGAAGCGTGCACGGCCGCGTGGTGAGGCGATCAGGCTGTAGATGGAGACGAGGAGATCGTCTGGGAGCGTGGACGACCAGCACTCCTGCGACACCATGGCTGCCGCGCCTGTGCGCGCGGGCTCCGTTTCCTGTTCGGCGGCGGCCATCCGCATCGACATCATCGTTGACGTACGCGCTACCTCTACCGATTTCGATCAAATAGCAAACGAGTCGTAACAAACTTCGGGCACGAATTGTATCGCCACCAAAGTTAATTACTTCTTTTTGCGGGGTAAAGTTAATTGCTAATTATATACCGTAATAACAAACTTTCTGTTTCCTATGAGAAAAATATATCTATATGTATACGTAGACCTACCTATCTCTACCTCTCTATCTCTACCCCTCTCTCTCTCTCACCCGTCGCTTCTGGTCGTCCGTCGTCAGTCTTTTTGCAAAAAAGTCCCCCTATTTCTTAGAAATTAAGCCGCAGTCCTCGTCATAAGTCAGGCTGAACCGGTACGGAAGAGAGGAAAGAAAAAAAATAGCCCAGCCGCCCGCACCACCCTGCCTCCTCGATCCATCTCCACCTCCAGCCGCCGCCACCTCCTGGCCCGCCCCGCCTCACCGCGCCCCTCCCGACACCGCCGCGCGCCTCCGTCCCCGCCGCCGCCACCTCCTGCGCCGCCCCGCCCCGCACCCCTGCCGCCTCCACCTCCCGCCCCGCCCGCCGCACCGCCCCTCGAACTTCGGCGGCGGCCGGATCCAGGATAGCGGCGGCGGGACCTTGCAAGGCGTCGGGGGTTCTCGGGGGCGGCACCATGGTTGCTTTGGCGTGCTCCTGGAAGAAAAGGAGGGAGGACGTGGGAGAGGGAGAGGGAGAGAGAAAACCGGGAGGAAGGAGAGAAACGAGGGTAGGCACGGGCTCCCAGGGGGAGATGGACGAGGACGAGGACGGTCTGGTGCGCTGCTGGTGCGGTGAGGGCAGAGGAGAGGGACGATTGCTCTGTATGTTGTGCGTTGCTGGTGTGCTCCTGTTAGTTGCATATTATGCTGCTGCTTTCCTGTTGTTTGTTGATTGATGCTGCTGATGCTATTACTTTGATGCAGCAGCTGATAATCTCATGTGGAGGACACGCAGGGGCGGACGGCGAGCGAATTGAATCTGGAAATTCACCCAGGGAAACAACATATATCTTCTGATCTTTGTCTTGCCTCCGGTGCAATTTCAGTTTGTCCAGTAGTGCTCTTGACAAATTTCTAGAATGAAGAATGAAATACTTGGAGATAGGCTACCAATTCGGTAAGAATATATATGTCATGGATCTGCTTCTAACTATTTTACTGTGCTTAAATTTTTTTTTTGAAACGGAGGCAAAAGCTTGCCTCATCCATTAAATAAGAGAGAAAAGAGTTTGTTACAAGTCACCCAATTACACGGCATGCGGATTATTCTCGCAAAATTAAAGACCCTAGCTTTTTTGCACCGGCGACGATCCAAAGGTTGGCCTCGATAGAGATGGAGGAGAGCAAGATTGTCGGTGGAGCACTCTTATGTTTGAAAACTCTTGCGTTACGCTCGTTCCAAATTGTCCATGACACGAGCATGGTGAGGGATGCCTTGGCTTGTCGGTTTGGCGTGCCGTCGGCGCAAGTACTCGCCCACCAATCTTTAACCGAGTCAAAGAAGGGCCAAGCGGAAGTGTCTAGCCCGAGAATGAGGAATTTCTCGATGACCAATGACCAAAGCCTTGAGTATAGCGGCATTTGTAGAAGAGGTGAGGTCCGCATTCTTGCACCCTCTTGCAAAAAGGGCAAAGATCACAATTTGGCCACCCACGCTTTGCCAACCTATCGGCGGTCCAAATTCTATCTTGGAGCGCCAACCAAGCAAAGAATTTGATTTTTGAAGGTGCCCAAGCCTTCCAAACCATCTTATCCATGGGTGAGAGGACCATCCCTAGGTATTGCGCCTTGTATGCAGAGGCCGCCGAGTATTGCCCACTTGCCGTATGTTTCCAAAGGATGTCGTCCTCGGTGAGATCGTCGAGATGGACCTCAAGGAGGAGCATCCAGAGAGCGAAGAACAGTTTTTAGGCTGTACTGCAGCCTAAATGTGCTCCTGCTTGTTGTTGCTATGCATTTTATATTTCCTGATATATTATCATTTTCCCCGTTTTTAATCAGTTTGGGGCGTCTAAGAAGAGAAAGTCAATAACTGAATGTGATGGCAGGTGTTGAACTCAGGTTTGCACATTGGTGCACATGATGTGTCAATCAAACATACTATAGCCCTCATATAATGGCTACTGCTGTTTCCAAAGTAAGAATCGAATGATGCAAAGAGATTTATGCTGTAGAAGAACTTACAAGGTAGTCTCCAAAGCCCTGGAATTTGACGAAATTCCCAACCACATATGTCACACACAATTTAAGCCTCCATGGTATTAAATATGCCATGTCCGTCGGTCCTCTGTTTAGAAATGTTTTAGTCACATATTCTTATGTATTACAGTATGACAAAAATAGAACTTCAGGCCCTTATTAACCGTGTTTCTCCTTTGTTTTGGTCTTCTCTTAATTTGTTTGTTTGCTTCAGGATGCCCCTAATTTTCTGACAAATGCATGTGAGTAAAGATTACAGTAGCTCAAATAGCATGTAGATTTAATAAACCGAATAATTAATTGTTGGTGTTGTTTTACTGATTAGCTTAGAAGCAGAGACTTGGCATGGGGACTGCCGCTTGAAGAGATGCAAATGTTGCAACTTCAGCAGAGGTTCTATGTTGGAAGTTGTGTGTGTCGGTGGTTCAAGGTTCTTTCCCTTATTCTATTTTTCTCTCTGCAGTTTCTGTGTAATGATGATTTATTCGTTCTAAAAGTTGTATGGTAACGAGGGAGCCTAATCTGAAAATATATTAGACTGACGATTGCTTTAGTTTGTTAGATGGACATGATGTAGTTGTAGGAGACACATGCCTTCCATGTTCATGTCATTTTTTTTTCAATTTTCAATATACAGACTTTACATTCCACAGTATCTTCCGCTGCCATTGTGTGTGTGTGTGTGTGTGTTTGTGTGTGTGTGTGTGTGTGTGTGTGGTTATAAATCCTCTATGATTACAGAGTGCAAACTACCTTTTGTGACATGGAAGCTTAGGAAAAAGCATTTAAGCTGAAGCCTGGAAAAATGCAGTATGAAAATGCCTTGATATTCGGTAGCAGTAGTGAGAACATGTATATATTCTGTTGGTGAAAAGTTTTCAGATATACAGTAGCAGTAGCAGTAGAAATGCGCTAGGGGATGTGAACGCCATAGAAATAGCAGAGGCCTACCTTGATATCTGAAAAACGCCTTGATATTCAGTAGCAGTAGCAGAATGAAATGCGCCAGGTTTTCTGTTATATAGTCTTTTTGCCCTGTGTTCAATTATTACATGCGCTGCACACTGATCCATGTATATATTCTGTTGGTGAAAAGTTTTGACTATCGAGTATCGTCGGATATGAGTTTTAGAAATTTTCAGTTACTTTTCTATGCCTACATTCATCTCTGAACCGTTGTGATGGAGATTGTAATACTGTGTTTAAAATATGTCAGTCCATGTGCGAGATCTTCTTTTCAAGATGGCAACCATGATTTTATCAGATATGTGTAATTAATGTGTTTGCATTAGAGCTTTCATAGGGAAATTGCATAAGTTCTTATAAAACCATCTTGTCACACACATTTTTCTGAATGGCAGCTGCAAGTGCCAGGTAGCAGCTTGCACTAGGTTGATTTGAATAATTACTCTTCTTTTGCACCGGTACTGAAACTTGGCAGTTCACAAGGATTGGCACCATGGACTGGAGAATTGTCGCAAACAACATGGATGCACCAGGGGCAGGGGCTGCATGCTGCCAAGTCCAAGGCGACTGCCAAGAAGACTGGGCTCGATGTAGTGACCGAGGAGGCGCATGCCGCAGGGTATGCTCTTCTAATTAGTATGATGATTTGCATATGTACCAATGCTACTCTCAATGGATTTGCTAACAATCTTCATATTTTCGCATTGAATGTGGAGCTATAAATATATATATGTTTCAGTAGCCGTTTAGTAGTGGTTCAGTAGTGGTCCAGTCGTAATACCTTGCAAGTACCGTGCTAATCAGAAAATTTCTTGATCAAGTTTATTATTATTTCCATTGCACTATACTTTATTTCCATGGTATCAAGTTCTACAAATGCATGTTCTGGTACAATATTTGTTTTTTCAGATGCATTCTTTTTTGCTAATAAATCTATAGTTCAATCTGGATTCAAAATCTAAGAAATTTATGGCCTTGTGTTGATAGTTGCAGTTACACACTGATGGAGTGTGCTTACTTTTTGTTTATGAAAACAGAGAAGCCGATTATTTTGTTTGCACGATGGGTATCCTAAATTCCAATTCAGACATTAGTGATGATATAACAATGTCGTCTTCCAATTTGTGATTTGGGCAAGCCTACCTTAGCTGGGAACCATCGGAGATTGTGTGGTGCACGGGAGACAGAGGCTCCACCGGATATTTTGTCGTGCCCACTAACAACAATGACATGGATAGTGAGGTCATTGCTGGACATGATTGCACTATTTGTAATCTGTTGGGTAGTCCTATTTGGTGGATTGTATCTTCAATATATCTGATCTTTCTCTATAAGGAGCCTACAGTTTGTAATGCTGTATTTCTTTTGTGAGACCTCCACGAGCTGTCTATAAACCATATGCAGTAAACATTCCATATGTATTTATTCGATTTTGAAAGGAATGTTAAAATTCTTATGTTCAACTATAATTTAAAATTTCCAGTCCTTTCGGCACGGTCAACTTTATATTTGTTGGTGGACACGTGCATGGTTACTATCTATATCTATATACCTAATAATAGGGACCTCCTACACTACGCGCTATGTGCTCGGAGAAAATGCAGCATGCCCGCTTGGGCTGGCCCATGTCCGGGCGGCCTCTTTTTTCGTTTTTAATTTTTTTTTGTTTTTGTTTTTTCCACTTTAAATAATTTGGTACTTCAAAAAAGTTCTCATTTAAAAAAAATAAGAATTCTGAAATAAAATGTTTCATAAATCATAAAATGTTTGTGGATTCAAATAATGTTGTGATTTTGTAAAGAAATGTTTGCTTATTCAAAAAGATGTATGAAATCTTGAAAACAAATGTTTGGGAAATCAAAAAATGTTCATACTTTCTTAAAAAAAGTTCGTGTACTAAAAAATATGAATAAAATTGAAGAAAATTTTGCCAATTCAAAAAATGTTCATAAATGGTAAATATCCTAAAAATTCAAAAAATGTTCGTGACTTACAAAATAGTTTATTCATTCATAAAATGTTTGTTGAAAAATGATCATGTATTTCGAGAAATGCTCATTAAATAAAATATTCGCCAATTTAGAAATTGTTCACCAATCTCGAAAAAAATGTTTGTCAATTCTAGGAATGTTCGCCTATTCAAGAAAATTGTTTATAAAACTGTTCATAATTTAAAACAAAATGTTAGCAAATCATATGAAATGTCCATAAATATAAAAAATCTTCTTGCTTTTAGAAAATATCCGAAATTTTTTAAGACTGTTAATGAATTTGAAAAATGTTCATGATTTTAAATATGTTCACGAGTTTTGAAAAATGTCTATGATTTAAAAAAATATTCAAGATTTCATAAAATTGAGGGTGATAGTGTATCTCGGTGATGCAGCAAAATGTGATCATGACAATTGAAGATTATGATTAGTTTTTTCCCATTGCAACGCACGGGCCCTTTTGCTAGTTTATTTTTTATATATTTACTTATTATTTTTTACTAATAAAGGGAATAAGATATTCTTGGTCCGTCACTAATATTTGCAAAAAAGTCCCTATGTTTTTAATCAACCTGCAGTCTTTGATTTTCATTTTGGATGTTGATATTCATCATTTTTTTTTCTTTTTGAGACAATCTCGCGAAGCTTTATTTAAATCGTCAGAATGTTTACAGGGGTGAAACTGAGGTCACCGGGGTGTCCTAACCAAACATGGCGGCCCACCTCTAAATTTAAAGTATACTTCGCTAAATTGTGAGCTTCAAATTGGAACTCCTAAACTCATGACAAAATTACTTAAAGTAAAAGGACTACTTTAGTGTATAATTTCATGTATGATGGCGCTCCATAGCTAGCCAGACTCTGCTACTTGATGTCGTCCACCACCACCTTGCATCCGCATGCAACGTGAATCCTTTGTTGTTTAAAATCCTCGGCTAGGGCTAATGCCTCCCGGACAGCAAGTGCCTCTAACATCGTCGGATCAGTTATACCTTACCTTTGAACACGATCACTCAAGTTCCCAGAAATTTGACATCATGCTCTTGGCAGACCGCTACAACAGCTATATTCACCTGACTGTCAGTCGGGGAGCTCCCACACTCAGTTGTATCAATCGATCCGATCAAACGAATACATTCGCGGAGATAATACTTAAGAAACAACTAAGTTTTATGGACCCGTCTGTGTGCCGCCCCCCTGATTTTCACCGGTGGGCAAGCCTCACTTAACCAAATCTCAGCCAATCAACTCTAACCGCCCGGTCAATCCCCCATAAACTGCCTATGAGTCTAGCATTGTTCTATTCGGGGCTACAATCCGTCACTTAACCAAATCTCAGCCAATCAACTCTAATCTGTTGGGGAACGTAGTAATTTCAAAAAATTTCCTACGCACACGCAAGACCATGGTGATGGCATAGCAACGAGAGGGGAGAGTGTCGTCACGCACCCTCGTGAGACCGTGGCGGAAGCGTTATAACAACGCGGTTGATGTAGTCGTGCGTCTTCACGATCCGACCGATCCAAGTACCGAACGTCACGGCACCTCCGTGTTCAACACGCGTTCAGCTCGATGGCGATCCCGGGCTCCGATCCGAAAGCGTCGGGGATGAGTTCCGTCGACCTGACGGCGTGGTGGCGATGATGATGCTCCACCGGCGCGGGGCTTCGCCTAAGCTCATGACGATATGACTTCACCGGCGCGAGGCTTCGCTAAGCTCATGACGATATGACGAAGTGAAATATGGTGGAGAAGGGCACCGCACACGGCTAAGGAACGATCCGTAGATCAACTTGTGTGTCATGGGGTGCCCCCTTGCGTATATAAAGGAGCAAGGGGGTGCGGCCAGCCCAAGGCGGCGCTGGAGGAGTCCTACTCCCGGGAGTAGGACTCCCCTTCCTAGTTGGAATAGGATTGGGGAGGAAGAGGGAAAGGCGCCGCCCCCTCTCCTTGTCCTATTCGGACTAGAGGGGAGGCGCGGCCTGCCCTGGCCGGCCCTTTCCTCTTCTCCCTATGGCCCATCAAGGCCCATTGACCCCCGGGGTTCCGTAACCCCGGTGTTCCGTAACTTCTGTTTTCATCCGAACCTTTCCAAGTCCAAACATAGGCTTCCAATATATCAATCTTTATGTCTCGACCATTTCGAGACTCCTCGTCATGTCCGTGATCACATACGGGACTCGAACAACCTTCGTACATCAATACTTATAAACTCATAATGAGCATCACATCGAAGCGTTAAGCGTGCGGACCCTACGGGTTCGAGAACTATGTAGACATGACCTAGAACCATTCTCGGTCAATAACCAATAGCGGAACCTGGATGCCCATATTGGTTCCTACATATTCTACTGAAGATCTTTATCGGTCAAACCGCATAACGACATGCGTTGTTCCCTTTGTCATCGGTATGTTACTTACCCGAGATTCGATCGTCGGTATCCAATACCTAGTTCAATCTCGTTACGGTAAGTCTCTTTACTCGTTCCGTAATACATCATCTCACAACTAACTCATTAGTTGCAATGCTTGCAAGGCTTATGTGATGTGTATTACCGAGAAGGCCCAGAGATACCTCTCCGACAATCGGAGTGACAAAACCTAATCTCGAAATACGCCAACCCAACAAGTACCTTTGGAGACACCTGTAGTACTCCTTTATAATCACCCGATTACGTTGTGGCGTTTGGTAGTACCCAAAGTGTTCCTCCGTAAACGGAGTTGAATAATCTCATAGTTACAGGAACATGTATAGGTCATGAAGAAAGCAATAGCAATATACTAAACTATCAAGTGCTAAGCTAACGGAATGGGTCATGTCAATCACATCATTCTCCTAATGATGTGATCCCATTAATCAAATGACAACACATGTCTATGGTTAGGAAACATAACCATCTTTGATCAATGAGCTAGTCTAGTAGAGGCATACTAGTGACTATCTGTTTGTCTATGTATTCACACATGTATTATGTTTCCGGTTAATACAATTCTAGCATGAATAATAAACATTTATCATGATATAAGGAAATAAATAATAACTTTATTATTGCCTCTAGGGCATATTTCCTTCATCTCCCACTTGCACTAGAGTCAATAATCTAGATTACACAGTAATGATTCTAACACCCATGGAGTCTTGGAGCTGATCATGTTTTGCTCGTGGAAGAGGCTTAGTCAACGGGTCTGCAACATTCAGATCCGTATGTATTTTGCAAATCTCTATGTCTCCCACTTGGACTTGGTCCCGAATGGAATTGAAGCGTCTCTTGATATGCTTGGTCCTCTTGTGAAATCTGGATTCCTTTGCCAAGGCAATTGCACGATATTGTCACGTAAGATCTTCATTGGTCCCCATGCACTAGGTATGACACCTAGATCGGAAATGAACTCTTTCATCCAGACTCCTTCATTTGCTGCTTCGAAGCAGCTATGTACTCCGCTTCACATGTAGATCCCGCCACGGCGCTTTGTTTAGAACTGCACCAACCGACAGCTCCACCGTTTAATGAAAACACGTATCCGGTTTGCGATTTAGAATCATCCGGATCGGTGTCAAAGCTTACATCGACGTAACCATTTACGACTAGCTCTTTGTCACCTCCATATACGAGAAACATATCCTTAGTCCTTTTCGTATTTCGGGATGTTCTTGACCATTGTCCGATGATCCACTCTGGATTACTTTGGTACCTTCCTGCCAAGCTTCTTTGCTAAGCACACGTCAGTCTGGTACACAGCATTGCATACATGATAGAGCCTATGGCTGAAGCATAGGAACATCTTTCATTTTCTCTCTATCTTACGATGTGGTCGGGCATTGAGTCGACTCAATCTTACACCTTGTAATACAGTAAAAACCTTTCTTTGCAGATCCATTTTGAACTTCTTCAAAACTTTATCAAGGTATGTGCTTTGTGAAAGTCCAATTAAGCGTCTTGATCTATCTCTATAGATCTTGATGCCCAATATGTAAGCAGCTTCACCGAGGTCTTTCATTGAAAAACTTTTATTCAAGTATCCTTTTATGCTATCCAGAAATTCTATATCATTTCCAATCAATAATATGTCGCCCACATATAATATCGTAAATGCTACTGAGCTCCCACTCACTTTCTTGTAAATACAGGCTTCTCCAAAAGTCTGTATAAAACCATATGCTTTGATCACACTATCAAAGCGTTTATTCCAACTCCGAGAGGCTTGCACTGGACCATAAATTGATCATTTGGAGCTTGCACACTTTGTTAGCATCCTTTGGATCAACAAAACCTTCTGGTTGCATCATATACAACTCTTCTTCTAGAAATCCATTCAAGAATGCAGTTTTTACATCCATTTGCCAAATTTCATAATCATAAAATGCGGCAATTGCTAACATGATTCGGACAGACTTAAGCATCGCTACGGGTGAGAAAGTCTCATCGTAGTCAACCCCTTGAACTTGTCGAAAACCTTTCGCAACAAGTCGAGCTTTGTAGACAGTTACATTACCATCAGTGTCAGTCTTTTCTTATAGATCCATTTATTCTCAATGGCTTGCCGATCATCGGGCAAGTCAACCAAAGTCCATACTTTGTTCTCATACATGGATCCCATCTCAGATTTCATGGCTTCCAGCCATTTCGCGGAATCTGGGCTCACCATCGCTTCTTCATAGTTTGTAGGTTCGCCATGGTCAAGTAACATGACTTCCGAATAGGATTACCGTACCACTCTAGTGCGTATTTTATTCTGGTTGACCCTCTGAAGTTCAAGAGCACCTTGATCTGAAGTTTCATGATCAACATCATTAGTTTCCTCACTAATTGGTGTAGTTGTCACAGAACCGTTTCTTGTGATGAACTACCTTCAATAAGGGAGCAGAATCTGATTATCTCATCAAGTTCTACTTTCCTCCCACTCACTTCTTTCGAGAGAAACTCCTTCTCTAGAAAGGATCCGAATTTAGCAACGAAAATCTTGCCTTCAGATCTGTGATAGAAGGTGTACCCAATAGTCTCCTTTGGGTATCCTATGAAGACACATTTCTCCGATTTGGGTCCGAGCTTATCTGGTTGAAGTTTCTTCACATAAGCATCGCAGCCCCAAACTTTAAGAAACGACAACTTTGGTTTCTTGCCAACCCACAGTTCATACGGTGTCGTTTCAACGGACTTAGATGGTGCCCTATTTAACGTGAATGCGGCCTTCTCTAAAGCATATCCCCAAAACGATAGCGGTAAATCAGTAAGAGACATCATAGATCGCACCATATCAAGTAAAGTACGATTACGACGTTCGGACACACCATTTCTCTGTGGTGTTCCGGGTGGCGTGAGTTGCGAAACTATTCCACATTGTTTCAAATGTAAATCAAACTCGTAACTCAAATATTCTCCTCCACGATCAGATCGTAGAAACTTTATTTTCTTGTTACGATGATTTTCCACTTCACTCTGAAATTCTTTGAACTTTTCAAATGTTTCAGATTTGTGTTTCATTAAGTAGATATACCCATATCTGCTCAAATCATCTGTGAAGGTAAGAAAATAACGATACCGCCCAAGGCGTGCCTCAACATTCATTGGACCACAAACATCAGTATGTATGATTTCTAACAAATCAGTTGCTCGCTCCATAGTTCCGGAGAACAGCGTTTTAGTCATCTTGCCCATGAGGCATGGTTCGCAAGTACCAAGTGATTCATAATCAAGTGATTCCAGAAGCCCATCAGTATGTAGTTTCTTCATGCGTTTTACACCGATATGACCCAAGCGGCGATTACCACAAATAAGTTGCATTATCATTATCAACTCTGCATCTTTTGGTTTCAACACTATGAATATGTGTATTACTACTATCGAGATTCAATAAAAATAGACCACTCTTCAAGGGTGCATGACCATAAAAGATATTATTCATATAAATAGAACAACCATTATTCTCTGTCTTAAATGAATAACCGTCTCGCATCAAACAAGATCCAGATATAATGTTCATGCTTAACGCGGCACCAAATAACAATTATTTTGGTCTAAAACAAATCCCGATGGTAGATTTAGAGGTAGCGTGACGACCGCGATCACATCGACTTTGGAACCATTTCCCAAGCGCATCGTCACCTCGTCCTTAGCCAATCTTCGCTTAATCCGTAGTTCCTGTTTGAGTTTCAAATATTAGCAATGAGAACCGATTATCAAATACCCGGTACTACTGCGAGTATTAGTAAGGTACACATCAATAACATGTATATCACATATACCTTTGATCACCTTGCCATCCTTCTTATCCGCCAAATACTTGGGGCAGTTCCGCTTCCGTGTCCGGTTTGCTTGCAGTAAAAACACTCGATTTCAGGCTTAGGTCCGGACTTGGGTTTCTTCTCTTGAGCAGCAACTTTCTTGCTGTTCTTTTTGAAGTTCCTTCTTCTTTCCTTTGCCTTTTTCTTGAAACTAGTGGTCTTGTTGACCATCAACACTTGATGCTCTTTCTTGATTTCTACCTCCAGCGGCTTTTAGCATTGCGAAGAGCTCGGGAATTGTCTTGGTCATCCCTTGCATATTATAGTTCATCACGAAGCTCTTGTAGCTTGGTGGCGGTGATTGGAGAATTCTGTCAATGACACTATCATCCGGAAGAGTAACTCCCAGTTGAATCAAGTGATTATTATACCCGGACATTTTGAGTATATGTTCACCGATGTAACTATTCTCCTCCATCTTGCAGCTATAGAACTTATTGGAGACTTCATATCTCTCAATCCGGGCATTTGCTTGAAATATTAACTTCAACTCCTGGAACATCTCATATGCCCCATGACGCGTTCAAAAGCGTCGTTGAAGACCAGTTCTAAGCCGTAAAGCATGGCACACTTGAACTATAGAGTAGTCATCAGCTTTGCTCGCCAGACGTTCACAACTTCGGCGTTGTTCTCAAGAAGCAGTTCGCACCCAGCGGTGCTTCCAGGACGTAATTCTTACGTGCAGCAACGAGGATAATCCTCAAGTTACGGACCCAGTCCGTGTAATTGCTACCATCATCTTTCAACTTTGCTTTCTCAAGGAACGCATTAAAATTCAACGGAACAACAACGAGCCATCTATCTACAAGAAACATAGACAAGCAAAATACTATCAGGTACTAAGTTCATGATAAGTTTAAGTTTAATTAATCATATTAAAAACTCCCACTTAGACAAACATCTCTCTAGTCATCTAAGTGATTACGTGATCCAAATCAACTAAACCATGTCCGATCATCACGTGAGATGGAGTAGTTTCAATGGTGAACATCACTATGTTGATCATATCTACTATATGATTCACGTTCGACCTTTCGGTCTCCGTGTTCCGAGGCCATATATGTTATATGCTAGGCTCGTCAAATTTAACCAGAGTATTCTGCGTGTGCAACTGTTTTGCACCCGTTGTATTTGAACGTAGAGCCTATCACACCCGATCATCACGTGGTGTCTCAAAGACGAAGAACTTTCGCATAGCGGTGCATACTCAGGAGAACACTTCTTGATAATTTTCGTGAGAGATCATCTTATAATGCTACCGTCAATCAAAGCAAGATAAGATGCATAAAGGATAAACATCACATGCAATCAATATAAGTGATATGATATGGTCATCATCATCTTGTGCTTGTGATCTCCATCGCCAAGCACCGTCATGATCACCATCGTCACCGGTAGCGACACCTTGATCTCCATCGTAGCATCGTTGTCGTCTCGCCAACTATTGCTTCTACGACTATCGCTCTTTGCTTAGTGATAAAGTAAAGCAATTACATGGTTTTTGCATTTCATACAATAAGCGACAACCATATGGCTCCTGCCGATTGCCGATAACTTCGGTTACAAAACATGATCATCTCATACAATAAAATATAGCATCACGTCTTGACCACATCACATCACAACATGCCCTGCAAAAACAAGTTAGACGTCCTCTACTTTGTTATTGCAAGTTTTACGTGGCTGCTACGGGCTGAGCAAGAACCGTTCTTACCTACGCATCAAAACCACAACGATAGTTTGTCAAGTTGGTGCTGTTTTAACCTTCGCAAGGACCGGGCGTAGCCACTCGGTTCAACTAAAGTGAGAGAAACCGACACCCGCGGTCACCTTTAAGCAACTAGTGCTCAAGCGGTGAAACCAGTCTCAGCGTAAGCGTCTGCGTAATGTCGGTCGGGCCGCTTCATCTCACAATACCGCCCGAACCAAAGTATGACATGCTGGTAAGCGGTATGACTTATATCGCCCACAACTCACTTGTGTTCTACTCGTGCATATGACATCAACGCGCATAAAACCAGGCTCGGATGCCACTGTTGGAGAACGTAGTAATTTCAAAAATTTCCTACGCACACCGCCAAGACCATGGTGATGGCATAGCAACGAGAGGGAGAGGTCTGTCCACGTACCCTCGTGAGACCGTGGCGGAAGCATTATAACAACGCGGTTGATGTAGTAAATGCGTCTTCACGATCCGACCGATCCAAGTACCGAACGTCACGGCACCTCCGTGTTCAAAGACACGCTCAGCTCGATGGCGATCCCGGGCTCCGATCCGAAAAGCGTCGGGGATGAGTTCCGTCGACCACGACGACATGGTGACGATGATGATGCTCCACCGACGCGGGGCTTCGCCTAAGCTCCGCTGACGATATGACTTCACCGGCGCAGGGCTTCGCCTAAGCTCATGACGATATGACCAAGTGGAATATGGTGGAGGGGCACCGCTGCAGCTAAGGAACGATCCGTAGATCAACTTGTGTGTCATGGGGTGCCCCCTGCCTGTATATAAAGGAGCAAGAAGTGCGGCCAGCCCAAGGCGGCGCTGGAGAGTCCTACTCCCACCGGGAGTAGGACTCCCCCCCTAGTTGGAATAGGATTGGGGAGGGAAGAGGAAGGAAGGCGCCGCCTCTCCTTGTCCTATTCGGACTAGAGGGGGAGGCGCGGCCTGCCCTGGCGGTCCTTTCCTCTTCTCCCTATGGCCCATCAAGGCCCATTGACCCCCGGGGTTCCAGTAACCCCGGTGTTCCAGAACTTCTGTTTTCATCCGAACCTTTCCTAAGTCCAAACATAGGCTTCCAATATATCAATCTTTATGTCTCGACCATTTCGAGACTCCTCGTCATGTCCGTGATCACATACGGGACTCCGAACAACCTTCGGTACATCAATACTTATAAACTCATAATGAACTGTCATCGAAACGTTAAGCGTGCGGACCCTACGGGTTCGAGAACTATGTAGACATGACCTAGAACCATTCTCGGTCAATAACCAATAGCGGAACCTGGATGCCCATATTGGTTCCTACATATTCTCTGAAGATCTTTATCGGTCGAACCGCATAACGACATACATTGTTCCCTTTGTCATCGGTATGTTACTTACCCGAGATTCGATCGTCGGTATCCAATACCTAGTTCAATCTAGATTACGGTAAGTCTCTTTACTCGTTCCGTAATACATCATCTCACAACTAACTCATTAGTTGCAATGCTTGCAAGGCTTATGTGATGTGTATTACCGAGAAGGCCCGAAGATACCTCTCCGAGCAATCGGAGTGACAAAACCTAATCTCGAAATACGCCAACCCAACAAGTACCTTTGGAGACACCTGTAGTACTCCTTTATAATCACCCGATTCGTTGTGACGTTTGGTAGTACCAAAGTGTTCCTCCGATGGCAGGAGTTGCATAATCTCATAGTTACGGAACATGTATAGGTCATGAAGAAAGCAATAGCAATATACTAAGCGATCAAGTGCTAAGCTAACGGAATGGGTCATGTCAATCACATCATTCTCCTAATGATGTGATCCCATTAATCAAATGACAACACATGTCTATGGTTAGGAAACATAACCATCTTTGATCAATGAGCTAGTCTAGTAGAGGCATACTAGTGACTATCTGTTTGTCTATGTATTCACACATGTATTATGTTTCCGGTTAATACAATTCTAGCATGAATAATAAACATTTATCATGATATAAGAAAATAAATAATAAATTTATTATTGCCTCTAGGGCATATTTCCTTCATAACCACCCCCGTCATTCCCGTTCTAGCCCATCATATTCGCTGTCCCTATTTGTCCTAACTTATCTGTACAAACCCAACCGGCCCAAGCTGAAAAAAAGGCCACGTACAGCCCATTAGCCTAGTGTTGAACAAAAAAATGTCCAAAACCAAAGAAAAAACAATGATAAAAGATACAAAACACAGAAAAATACATAAAATGTTTCTGTTCACACAAACTTTGCATGTTCAAAAAATTAAATTTTACAAAGTAACCAAAATTAAATTTCTGAATTTGCCGTGTTAAAAATATATTTCAATGGTTTAATTGTTTTGCCACATGTATTGAAAATCATAGAGATGCATACTAACATAACAAAATTCAAAAAATTGCCATGTTTTGGTAGAATAGTGCTTTGGAATTGACCGTAAGAAAAATAAACAAAAGTTGCCATGTGTCACAAGAATCTTATAGTTGCCATGTGTAACATAAGTTAGAGCATCTCTAGCAGACCCATTAAAAACGCCAAACCTATAAAATTCCAGTGGACTTATGGTTTCAGATCAATTTTGTGTCCAGAACAGCCCCTGTAAAAATTCGCCGAATCGTAATACATGCCATCGAAAACGTGAGCCTCAAACCTATATTTATACTGTTTGGAGAGCAGTATACAGGCCACAAACTGGCCGGAACTGGCCGGAATTCTCCGCTCTCCACGCGCGCCGCCGTCCGTACCAGAAGGCTTCAGCCATCAATTTCTTGTGGCTTCGGTAAGTCCGGCCTTCTCTTCGTTTCCTCGCCTCAATCCCAACTAGCTCGAGAGTGCCCGTCCGATTTCTCACGGCGGCGCGCGTGTGGCCGATGGTGGCGGGCGTGGGTGAGCAATCTGAGCCGCCGCAGCGCGGCAGACGCCAAGCCGACGAGCTGTGCGGCGAGGATCTCGGGGAATATTCTCTTTTACCGTTCGGGTTTGCGGGCTCTGTTCCGCCACAGCTGATTTCGGTCTTTGAACTAAGGTTTTCTCGGCCCTTATCCGGGGTTTAAGGTTCGCAGTGTTATGAGGTCCACTAGAGATGCTCTTAGCTCGTAGCTGCGAGCTTAATGTAAATCATTTTAACCGTGGTGTGATTCCACAGCAGTTTGGAGTCTGTCAATAAAATGTCTCTCGAGTGAGTGAGACGGGGCCCATCTGTCAGCGTCACATGGAACTTGGTTCACATCCACATCCTTCGTAGTCCAAGTGTGATATCCAAGCAAAGGAAAATAAAAATGGGGAAACTAATAAACCTCGTCCGTCCGGTCGTTCCGACGACCGATGCTGCTCCCGCACCGGAGACCCAGCCACCGTCTTCTCCGGCAGCAGCCGCCGCCGCCTCCCCGCCGTCGGCGCGGCCCTCCCGCGGAGGCTCCGCCACCGCCTCGCCGCCGAGCCCCTCCCCTCGACCCGTCGGCCTACGCGGGCCTCCTCCGGGCCGCGTCGAGGGCGCGGTCCCTACCGCTGGCCAGGCTGACCCACTCCCACATGCTCCGCGCCGGGTTCCATCCGGGCCTCTTCCTCCGCAACAACCTCCTCGCCGCCTACTGCCGCGGCGGCGGCGACATGCGCCACGCCCGCCTCCTGTTCGACGGAATGCCGCGCCGGGACGCCGTGTCCTGGAACACCCTCATCGCGGGCTACTCCAGCCAGGGCGGGGCCGGCGCGCGCCTCTCGCTCGCCGCCTTCCGGGACGCGCGGGCCGGCGGCGTCCGCGCGGACAGGTTCACCTACGCCGCAGTGCTGGCGGCGTGCGGCAGGGCCGGGGACTGGAGGCATGGCCGGGCGGCGCACGGGCTGGCCATGGTGAGTGGGCTTGCGCAGGACGTGTTCCTGACCAACTCCGTCATCGACATGTACGCCAAGTGCGGGATGATCGACGAGGTGAGGCTGGTGTTCGACCGGGCTGAGGAGCGGGACGAGGCGTCGTGGAACCTGCTGCTGTCGGCATACGTGCACATGGGGTGGCCGGAGGTGGCCGTGCACGTGCTCGTCTGGATGCACCGGTCAGGGGTCAAGCTTGATAGCTTTGCCTTGGGCGGGATCCTCAAGGCTTGCTCCGAGCTCCAGGGCTCCGAGGATGTCCGGAGGATGCTGCATGGCTGCGTTGTTAAGGTTGGTTTGGACTTGGATATGTTTGTCGGGAGTGCCATGGTGGACATGTATGCCAAGAACGGTGGACTTGAGGAGGCGATCAAGGTGTTTGACTGCATCCCGAATCAGAATGCGGTGGTCTACGGTGCCATGATCGCGGGGTTCGCTCGCTTAGGTAATGACCCTTGCCCTGAGATTAGAATCGAAGCTGTCAGGCTTTTCTCAGACTTGCTCCGGATGAGTGTAAAACCGTCCAGGTTTACTTTCAAGAGTGTGCTCGAAGTCTGCAATTTGACCAATGCGGTGCACTGTGGGAGGTTGATACACGCTCATGTTATATTCAATGGGTTTCAGGACGACGAGTTCATAGCAAATGCGCTGATCAACTTGTACTCCCAAGCACGGTCAGTAAGTGACAGTCTGAGGTGCTTCCAGATGACTCCCAGGCAAGATGTCGTCACATGGACATCCATGATTACAGCATTCGCGCATGATGAGAATTTCGAGAAGGCACTAGGCCTGTTCCTAGAGTTTCTTTCTGTTGGAAAAGAGCCAGATCAGTTCACCTTATCGAGTGTGATGAATGCCTGTGCTGCTCTGAGTCTACCAGCAACCTGTAAGCAGATACACTGTTATACAGTCAAATCTGGACTCGGTCAGTTCACTGTGTGCGGCAATTCTCAGATTTCTATGTATAGGAATATAGGTGATGTTGAGGCTTCAAAGAAGACATTCGAGCAGATTACATGTCTGGATATATTCTCATGGTCCGCAATGATTTTGAGCTACGCAGTCCATGGCCATGAAGGCGAGGCTCTAGTGCTCCTCGAGAAGATGAAGGATTACGGTGTCATGATAAATGATATTGCTTTTCTTGCCTTTCTCATTGCTTGCAGCCAGCAGGGGCTGGCGGACCAAGGTTTCAGGTACATACTCTTGCAAAGTAATGATTGACCTGACTATTTTGTTGTTTCTCAGAAAGTGCTTTGTCTTCCTCCTGTGAATTTTTAATATCCTCATGTGTATTATATGTGCTAGCAACTTTTGAAGGACCTTTCTAATTTACATTAGACGTTCAATACTCAAGTCGTCCTACACAGAAAGTATATGCCATAGCAAGGGAGATATGACAGTCTGGGAATTGTGTTGAGCAATGCAACATAGCTAAGTGTAGCTCCAAAAATCGATTTGCCAAATGCCCCACATTCTTGCTCCAAAAAGACATGTTAAATTAGCTATTTACTTGCGCCAAACCTAGGGGTTACCTATATTGTGATATCATACCTACCCTCCAGGTTGGAAATGTAGTTTGCGTTCAGTTTCTCATGTGAACTATATTTATACCTTTCCTAATTACCAATGTTCAGGGGCTGGTAAGATCATCAGACTTCGAAGTAACACCGCCAATGCCGGTCCCAAGCCCGGATGCAAAAGGTGGAGGGTTCAAGTTTGACATACCCTTCCTGAACAAGGTTATGTATGCACAGAACTAAAGTGTATGATGCTAATTGAAGATTGTGCTATAAAGGAACGTTAGAAATAGGGCAGTCTCCTCTGTTTCTGGCACTTCTATCCAATTTCTCAACAATGTTCACAATTCATCAAGTATATGTCTTTTTGTAATGCAGGCACTATGAGAGCATGCTATCAGATTATGGCTGTTTCCCAAATACGAAGCACAAAGCTTGCGTAGTTGACCTCCTTGGCCGTGTTGGTAAGATATCCGAGGCTGAAGATTTCATAATGGGGTCTGGATCAGAAAATGACCCAATACTTTGGCATGCACTGTTGCGTGCATGCAGAATCCATGGGGACAAAGAGAGGGGTATAAAACCGGAGAGAAATTAATGGAACTCGAACCCTTCGCTGTTACTTCATATGTGGTGCTGTACAACCTCTACATGGATGCCGGCAAAATCTCATTGGCTATGAAGACGAGAGGCCTGATGAGAGAGCGAGGCATGAGTAAGGAAGCCGGGATTAGTTGGGCCGAGTTTGGGGGATCCATCCATCATTTTACTGACGGAAATAACTCCTGCCCACACAATAATGCAGTTCATGCCAGATTAGAAGAATTGCTGGTCAGTGTGAAACAGAAGACTGAGCGTGGTGGAACGGACATTTGGGAATTAGGATTCCAGAGCAGAAAGAATGGCGAGACCTCACTCGCCAGACATGGTGAACTGCTGGCGGTGGCTCTTGGGCTGTCCAGTTTGCCATCTGCTGCTCCTGTAACAATTATGAAGAACCAGAGGATATCCTGGGAAAGCCATGAAACACTGAAGTTGCTATCAGCAAGGGAAAACAGGGGAATAATTGTCAGAGATCCGACTCATTTTCATCGTTTTGATCAAGGTTCGTGCTCTTGCAGAGACTACTGGTAGACATAAGTCATATATAACCTTGGGAGTACAAACCTTAGAAGGGTCAGTGGATCAGTTTGGCCATTCTTGCAGCTGAGGTTGAAACTGGTGTCTGGCAGTTGAGATCGAAGGAATGAGAGGATTACAGTAAAGTGTGCAGTGTCATTCCACTGAACAGAAGCTGTGTCATTCCATTGAACAGAAGCTGTGAACATGTAGCATACGATTGTGCTTGATGATATCCAACTCCAGCCACGCATCACTTTGCTATTAAGCATCACACGTCTCGAGCTGTTCATCTCTGCTGAAACCGTGGGATTGCTGGAGATGTGAAGGCAGAGCTGCTTCTCTGCATCTCAGCTAGAACTGTGGCTTAATTGTATATACTTGGGGCATTTTTGTGAGCAAAATGTGCTGACCTGAACAGCCGGTAGCTGCTGTTTTTGCGCCATGGTCGTATCTGAGGCCCATCTGCAGCACGTACACTGTAGTCACACCGCTGTAGAAGCTGTGGTCAGAAGTGTTAATACTGAGAAGTTCCTGATGGGCAGAAAAGCTCATTGGGAAACGAATGATGCGCTACAATCTCACCAAGATGAAAGAATTTGCCGGGATTTTTTTTTTGCACAGGCTGACGTAGGTTACAGGTATAGTTGCAAACACATGCTACGTTTATGCATGTAACATATGATATTTTTACATGGCTGTTGAGCTGAAATTGCATTTATATACCCTTGTGCTTTAGATCCTTTGTGTACATTCGTGTTTTAGATTCAAATGTAGGAGTTTTTACTGATTCAAAATACATCATTCTCTTCAGACTTAAGAAACAAAATTCATACATAATAAAAAGAAATAATCTCCTTAGGTCAGAACTATTTAGCCTCTCACCTTTTAGGGTGAAGGAGGTGTTTCACAGGGTTGTGCTGTGTGTGTAGTTACCATACTGTATAGGGGCTTCTTTGCTTATATCCTCTTGTGTGTATGTACTGGCTGTTAGCCCTGGAATTTTTATTTTTTCCTCCGTCCCAAAATTCTTGTCTTAGATTTGTCTAGATACGGATGTACTTAATACTAAAACATGACTTGATACATTCAGATTTAGACAAATTTAAGAAAATAATTTTGGGACGGAGGGAGTATATCACAGATGATTATACTAAAATACTAGTAGGTAATTATTTTATGATTCATAGCACCTGTTGTTTTATGATTCAAAGTTTCAAACACACAATATGCAAAAGTGCAAAACACTTCAGACTTGTGTAAAACAAAAAGTCAGAGACATCCAGACCGTACATCTGCTTTGCATTTGTTAGGGATTGACAACCCCTTATCGCGTTGGTTGCGCGGATTTATTTGTTTGTGTAGGTGCGAGTGACTCGTGCGTGGTCTCCTACTGGATTGATACCTTGGTTCTCAAGAACTTAGGGAAATACTTACGTTGCTTAACTGCATCACCCTTTCCTCTTAAAGGGAAAACCAACGCAGTGCTCAAGAGGTAGCAATAGCAACGTGCGGGGAGAGTGTCTGACGTCTTCGTCTTCCTGATCCAACCGATCCAAGTACCGAACGTACGTCACCTCCGCGTTCAGCACACGTTCAGCTCGATGACGTCCCTCGATCTCTTGATCTAGTTGAGGGCGAGGGAGAGTTCCATCAGCAATAGCAACGTGCGGGGAGAGTGTGTCCACGTACCCTCGTAGACCGAAAGAGGAAGCGTTAGTAACACAGTTGATGTAGTCTGACGTCTTCGTCTTCCTGATCCAACCGATCCAAGTACCGAACGTACGTCACCTCCGCGTTCAGCACACGTTCAGCTCGATGACGTCCCTCGATCTCTTGATCTAGTTGAGGACGAGGGAGAGTTCCGTCAGCACGACGGTGTGTTGAGGGTGATGATGAAGTTACCGGTGCAGGGCTTCGCCTAAGCACTACGACGATATGACCGAGGTATGTAACTGTGGAGGGGGGCACCGCACACGGTTAAGAGAAACGTGTGTGTCTTTGGGTGCCCCCTCCCCACGTATATAAAGGAGGGGGGAGGAGGAGGCCGCCCAAGGTGTGGTGCGCCAAGGGGGGGAGTCCTACTTGGACTCCCGGTCCAAGTAGGATTCGCTCCCCCCCCCCTTTCCTATTCCAATAATGAGAACGGGGAAAGAGAGGGAGGAGAAGAAGGAAAGCCCCCCCCCAACCCTAGTCCAATTCGGTTTGGGCTTGGGGGGCGCGCCTCCTCTTGGCCGCCTGCCTCCTCTCTCCTCAAGGGCCCATGAAGGCCCATTAACCCCCCCGGGGGGTTTCGGTAACCCCCCGGTATTCCGGAAAATGTCCCGAACCTTTCCGAAATCATTCCGGTGTCCAAACATAACCTTACAATATATCAATCCTTATGTCTTGACCATTTCGAGACTCCTCGGCATGTCCGTGATCTCATCCGAGACTCCGAACAAACTTCGGTCATCAAATCAAATAACTCATAATACAAATCGTCATCGAACGTTAAGCGTGCGGACCCTATGGGTTCGAGAACTATGTAGACATGACCGAGACACATCTCCGGTCAATAACCAATAGCGGAACTTGATGCTCATATTGGTTCCTACATATTCTATGAAGATCTTTATCATTCAAACCGCATAACAACATACGTTGTTCCCTTTGTGATCGGTATGTTACTTTCCCGAGATTTGATCGTCGGTATCATCATACCTAGTTCAATCTCGTTACCGGCAAGTCTCTTTACTCGTTTCTTAATGCATCATCTCGCAACTAACTCATTAGTCACATTGCTTGCAAGGCTTATAGGGATGTGCATTACCGAGAGGGCCCAGAGATACCTCCTCGATACACGAAGTGACAAATCTTAATCTCGATCTATGCCAACTCAACAAACACCATCGGGTACACCTATAGAGCATCTTTATAATCACCCAGTTACGTTGTGACTTTTGATAGCACACAAGGTGTTCCTCCGGTATTCGGGAGTTGCATAATCTCATAGTCAGAGGAACATGTATAAGTCATGATGAAAGCAATAGCAATAAACTTAACGATCATAATGCTAAGCTAACGGATGGGTCTTGTCCATCACATCATTCTCGTAATTTTGTGATCCCGTTCATCAAATGACAACACATGTCTATGGTCAGGAAACTTAACCATCTTTGATTAACGAGCTAGTCTAGTAGAGGCATCCTGGGGACACTTTGTTTTGTATATGTATTCACACATGTATCAAGTTTCCGGTTAATACAATTCTAGCATGAATAATAAACATTTATCATGATATAAGGAAATATAAATAACAACTTTATAATTGCCTCTAGGGCATATTTACTTCAGATACGTCCATTTTGCATCATGTTTTCCTACTGTTATTTATAATGTTTTTATCCATAATAATGCTTTTTGGAGTAATTATAATGCCTTTTTCCCCAAAATTTGCAAGGTACACACCAAGAGGGAGAATTCCGGCAGCTGGAAATCTGGACCTGAAAAAGCTACGTCAGGCTACCTATTCTGCACAACTCCAAATGAGTTGAAACTTGACAGAGATTTTGTATGGAGTATATAAGAAATTTTGGATCCAATAACTACTAGAGGGGGCCACCAGGTGCGCACAGCCCACCAGGGCGCGCCAGGCCCCCCAGGCGCACCCTGGTGGGTTGTGGCCTCCTCAGCCTACCTCCGGTGCCCATCTTCTGGTATATAAGTCATTTTGAGCTAGGAAAAATAAGGAGAAGACTTTCGAGGCGAAGCGCCGCCGTCTCGAGGCGGAACTTTGGGCAGGAGCACTTTTGCCCTCCGGTGGAGCGATTTTGCCGGGGGAACTTCCCTCCCGGAGGGGGAAATCTTCGTCATCATCATCACCAACAACTCTCCCATCTTGGGGAGGGCAATCTCCATCAACATCTTCACCAGCAGCATCTCATCTCAAACCCTAGTTCACCTCTTGTATTCAATCTTGTTACCGGAACTATAGATTGGTGCTAGGGGGTGACTAGTAGTATTGATTACATCTTGTAGTTGATTACTATATGGTTTATTTGGTGGAAGATTATATGTTCAGATCCATGATACTATTTAATAATCCTCTGATCATGAGCATGTTCATTAATTGTGAGTAGTTACTTTTGTTCTTGAGGTCAGGGGATAAATCGTGTTCCAAGTAATCATGTGAAGTTGATATGTGTTCAATATTTTGATAGTATATATGTTGTGATTCCTTTAGTGGTGTCATGTGAACGTCGACTACATGACACTTCACCATACTTGGGACTAAGGGAATGCATTATGGAGTAGTAAATAGATGGTGGGTTGCGATAGTGGCAGAAGCTTAAACCCAAATTTATGCACTATTCCGTAAGGGACCGATTGGACCCAAAAGTTTAATGCTATGGTTGGAATTATTCTTAATACTTTTCTCGTAGTTGCGGATGCTTGTGGGAGGGTTAATCTTAAGTAGGAGGTTTGTTCAAGTAAGAACAACACCTAAGCACGGTCCACCCACATACCAAATCGTCAAAGTAGCGAACATGAATTAAACCAACATGATGAAAGTGACTAGATGAAATTCCCGTGTACCCTCAAGAACGCTTTTCTTATCATAAGAGACCTTTGGCTTGTCCTTTGCCTCAAAAGGATTGGGCTACCTTGCTGCATAATTATTGTTACTATAGTTACTTGCTCGTTTGAAATTATCTTGCTATCAAACTACTCGCTACTTGCAATTTCAGCACTTGCAGACATTACCTTACTGAAAACCACTTGTCATTTTCCTTCTGCTCCTCGTTGGGTTCGACACTCTTACTTATCAAAAAGAGCTACAATTGATCCCTTATACTTGTGGGTCATCAAGGCTATTTTCTGGCGCCGTTGATGGGGAATGAAGCGCCTTTGGTAAGTGGAATTTGGTAAGGAAACATTTATATAGTGTGCTGAAATTTATTGTCACTTGTTACTATGGAAAACAATCCTTTGAGGGGTTTGTTCGGGGTATCTTCACCTCGTCCGGAACCACAATTAGCTACCCCTCAACCTACTGCACCTACTGAAAATATTGAATATGAAATTCCTTCCGGTATGATAGAACAACTGCTAGCTAACCCTTATGCATGCAGGAGATGGAACCGAACATCCTGATATGCACTTGATATATGTAGAACAAATTTGTGGATTGTTCAAGCTTGTAGGTTTACCCGAAGATGAGGTGATGAAAAAGGTTTTCCCTTTATCTTTGAAGGGAAAAGCATTTGCATGGTATAGGCTATGCGATGATATTGGATCATGGAATTGGAATCAATTGAAATTGGAGTTCCACCAAAAAATTATCCTATGCATCTAGTTCATTGTGATCAGAATTATATATATAATTTTTGGCCTCGTGAAGGAGAAAGTATCGCTCTAGCTTGGGGTAGGCTTAAGTCAATGTTATATTCATGCCCCAATCATGAGCTCTCAATAGAAATTATTATTCAGAACTTTTATGCTCGGCTTTCTCGTAATGATCAAACCATGCTGGATACTTCTTGTCCTAGTTCTTTTAGGAAGAAAACTATTGAATTCTGGTGGAATCTTTTGGAAAGAATTAAACGCAACTCTGAAGATTGGGAACTTGATGAAGGTAAAGAGTCTGGTATAAAGCTTAAGTATGATTGTGTTAAATCTTTTATGGATACAGATGCTTTTCAAAAGTTTAGCACTAAATATGGACTTGACTCTGAGATAGTAGCCTCCTTTTGTGAATCATTTGCTACTCATGTTGAACTCCCTAAAGAGAAGTGGTTTAAATATCACCCACCTATTAAACAAGAAATTAAAGAACCGGTACCAGTTAAAGAAGAAACTATACTCTATAATTTTGATCCAGTTGTTCCTACTGCTTATATTGAGAAACCCCCTTTTCCTGTTAGGATAAAGGAACATGCTAAAGTTTCAACTGTGGTTAACAAAAGCTATGATATAACACCTAAACCATATGAACAAATTAGAGTAGAACCTACTGTTGCTATGGTTAAAGATCTCTTGGATGAAGATATACATGGGCATGGTATTTACTTCTGTGCAGAAGCTGCTAGAATTGCTAAACCCGATAAAAGGGATAAACATAGACCAGTTGTTGGCATGCCTGTCATTTCAGTTAAAATAGGAGATCACTGTTATCATGGTTTGTGTGACATGGGTGCTATTCCTTACACTTTATATCTAGAAATTAAGAAAATACATAGCACCTGCAGAGATAGAAGACATAGATGTTACTATTAAACTTGCTAATAGAGACACCATATCACCTTGTGGGATTATTAGAGATGTTGAAGTCTTGTGTGGGAAAATAAAATACCCTACTGATTTTCTTGTTCTTGGTTCCCCATAAGATGACTTCTGTCCCATTATCTTTGGTAGACCTTTCTTGAACACAGTCAATGCTAAGATAGATTGCAAGAAACAAACTGTTGGTGTTACCTTTGGTGATGAGTCTCATGATTTTAATGTTTCCAAGTTTAGTAGAAATCATCATGAAAAAGAATTGCCTAGTAAGGATGAATTAATTGGGTCTTGCTTCTATTGTTGTGCCACCTAAAGATCATTTACAACAATATTTGCTAGACCATGAGAATGATTTACATATGCATGAAAGAAATGAAATAGATAAGATTTTCTTTGAACAACGTCCTCTGCTTAAACACAATTTGCCTATTGAAAATCTAGGAGGTCCTCCTCCACCTAAAGGTGATCATGTGTTTGAATTAAAACAATTGCCAGACACTTTGAAATATGCTTATCTTGATGAAAAGAAATTATATCTTGTTATTATTAGTGCTAACCTTTCAGAACATGAAGAAGAAAGATTATTTAAAGTTATAAGGAAGCACCGGGCTGCTATTGGATATACTCTTGATGATTTAAAGGGCATTAGTCCCACTCTATGTCAGCACAAAATTAATAAGGAACCTAATTCTAAACCCGTTGTTGATCACCAATGTCGGTTAAATCCGAAGATGAAAGAGGTGGTGAGAACAGAAATATTAAAACTTCTGGAAGCAGGTACAATCTATCCTATAGCTGATAGTAGATGGGTAAGTCATGTTCATTGTGTCCCTAAGAAAGGAGGTATAACTGTTATTTCTAATGATAAGAATGAACTTATTCCACAAAGAATTGTTACACGCTATAGAATGGTAATTGATTTCAGAAAATTAAATAAAGCTACTAGAAAAGATCATTACCCTTTGCCTTTTATTGATCAAATGCTTGAAAGATTATCTAAGCACACACACTTTTGCTTCCTTGATGGATATTCTGGCTTTTCACAAATACCTGTTTCTCAACATGATCAAGAAAAGACCACTTTTACTTGCCCCTTTGGAACTTATGCATATAGACATATGCATCTTGGTTTATGTAATGCACCTGCTACCTTTCAAGGATGCATGATGGTGATGTCTACTACACAACCTTCTTCTTGTAGACGTTGTTGGGCCTCCAAGTGCAGAGGTTTGTAGGACAGTAGCAAATTTCCCTCAAGTGGATGACCAAAGGTTTATCAATCCATGGGAGGCGTAGGATGAAGATGGTCTCTCTCAAACAACCCTGCAACCAAATAACAAAGAGTCACTTGTGTCCCCAACACACCCAATACAATGGTAAATTGTATAGGTGCACTAGTTCGGCGAAGGGATGGTGATACAAGTGCAATATGGATGGTGGATATAGGTTTTTGTAATCTGAAATTATAAAAACAGCAAGGTAACTAATGATAAAAGTGAGCACAAACGGTATTGCAATGCTAGGAAACAAGGCCTAGGGTTCATACTTTCACTAGGGCAAGTTCTCTCAACAATAATAACATAATTGGATCATATAACTATCCCTAAACATGCAACAAAGAGTCACTCCAAAGTCACCAATAGCGGAGAACAAACGAAGAGATTATTGTAGGGTACGAAACCACCTCAAAGTTATTCTTTCGGATCAATCTATCATAGAGTTCATACTAGAATAACACCTTAAGGCACAAATCAACCAAAACCCTAATGTCACCTAGATACTCCAATGTCAACTCAAGTATCTGTGGGTATGATTATACGATATGCATCAAACAATCTCAGATTCATCTATTCAACCAACACAAAGCACTTCAAAGAGTGCCCCGAAGTTTCTACCGGAGAGTCAAGACGAAAACGTGTGCCAATCCCTATGCATAAGTTCACGAGGTCACGGAACACGCAAATTGATCACCCAAAACATACATCAAGTGAATCACGTGATATCCCATTGTCACCACAGATAAGCACATGCAAGACATACATCAAGTGTTCTCAAATCCTCAAAGACTCAATCCGATAAGATAACTTCAAAGGGAAAACTCAATCCATTACAAGAGAGTAGAGGGGGAGAAACATCATAAGATCCAACTATAATAGCAAAGCTCGCGATAGA
This sequence comes from Aegilops bicornis, assembly GCA_021605145.1. NCBI lineage: Eukaryota > Viridiplantae > Streptophyta > Magnoliopsida > Poales > Poaceae > Aegilops > Aegilops bicornis. Next base: position 810,809,407 of record CM038673.1, read on the forward strand.
TCAAGATCGTATCACCTCAAGAACACGAGAGAGAGAGAGATCAAACACATAGCTACTGGTACATACCCTCAGCCCCGAGGGTGAACTACTCCCTCCTCATCATGGAGATCGCCGGGATGATGAAGATGGACACCCGTGAGGGTTCCCCCCTCTGGCAGGGTGCCGGAACAGGGTCCCGATTGGTTTTTGGTGGCTACAGAGGTTTGCGGCGGCGGAACTCCCGATCTATTCTGTTCCCCGATGGTTTTTGGGTATATGGATATATATAGGCGAAAGAAGTCGGTCAGGGGAGCCACGAGGGAGCCATGAGGGTGGAGGGCGTGCCTGAGGGGTAGGCGCGCCCCCCTGCCTCGTGCTCTCCTCGTTGATTCCCTGACGTGTACTCCAAGTCCCCTGGGTTGATTCCGTTCCAAAAATAACTCTCCCGAAGGTTTCATTCTGTTTGGACTCCGTTTGATATTCCTTTTCTGCGAAACTGTAACATCCCAAATTTTCAATTTGGAATGTTATACATTAGGTCATCATGCATATCATATTTTTCTCGCATTTTCCGATCCTAGAAAATTTCACGCAACTCAAGGACCCTCGGAGAGAGTTGGAAGTTTCATTATTTTCATATTTGGGATTTCTCAAATTTTGAAAATAGGATCATTGGATTTATTTAATTATCTTCATAAAGTTTTTCCTATAAAAAACTTAAGAGAGGGAATAAGATGACTTTCCCAATATTTAGGAAAAATGAAGATATTATAAATAAATCAAAATTTGGTTTTGGAAGATTTATTTTGCTTAGGCAAAAATGAGCATTTTAAAATTTATGCATGTTTGCCGCTTTTAAAGTTCATTTTGTTCGACTCATTTTAGGAGTCGGGAAAATTATTTTTATTAAAATCGGAGTTCGCTTTGGTATTTTTTTATCCGCTTTGTTTTGTTTAAAAAAATCAGCGCCCCCAAGGCCAGGCCAGCCCAGCCGCGCCCGGCCCAGCGCCCGGCCCACCTCCTCTCTCTCTCGCCACACCGCCCTTGAGCCCACCGCCGCCGCCACCCGCCGCCGCCGCCCGTGTCCCGGGTCGGACACGCAGACGCCCGCCCCTGGCCTTCCCAAGCCGGCCAACCCCCTTCTATTTATACCCAGCGCCCCCTCTCTCTCACCCGAGCCGCCGCCGCCGCCCTCCCACCGCCGCCCGCCAAGGCCGCCGCCTCGCCGAGCCACCCGCCGCCCACTCGCCGCCCTCGCCGCCCCTCCGACCCCGCGGACCCCGCCGCCGGGCCCCTGAGTCCCGGCCAGCCACCGGAGGTAGCCGCCGCCGCACCGCCCCGATCCGGTTTTGCTTTAAAAACCCGATCCAGTTTTCGTTCGTTGTTCGGTTTTTTTTTTAAAACCTAGATGGTTTTTATTATTTTTCGGTTTTCTTATTTAATGAACGTTCACCGAACCGTTCGTTTCAATGAACATGTTCGTTGGATTAGTTCTGTTAACGAACGTCCATTATTTAATCCGTTAAATCGTTTTCTTTTAATCGGATTTAATCCGTTGTTTTTCTGATTCGATTTACGATCCAATTTTCAAATCTGTTTAATTTATCGCTCGATTATCTGAATCATTTGATTAAATCTCCTGGAGTTTCGTTACGAAACCGCCTTTCCGAATAACATACTTAAAAAGATTTTTGCTAATGTAAAAGTTTGACTTAGTTTAAGATTTGCTAAACCGATTCGTTCTCTCGAGTTCCGACTTTCGATGCTTTATTTGATTCGATTCTTTTGCAACCAGGGTTCTTAAGTTGAACTATCTGGTTAGATCTTTTATTCGAGATTTCCCGTGCATTAGATGAGTACTTATTGTATGCTTGTTGTTTGTCTGCGTTAGATCACCCGGAGTCGCCGCTTGTTACTTGAATCTCTAGGTTTCATGGATCATCAAGCAAGGCAAGTAACACTTTGATCATACTCTTCTCATACCCAGTTTATGCATTAGATCAAACCCCCAAACACTTGCATGTTTAGGATCTAATTAAATTGTGGGATGGGAAGTAGATTGAGGTAGTACCTATTACACTGCTTTACTTATGAAACCTTGGGAGTTACTTCTACGTTTGCTTATTATGCCATGCTATGCTAGTAGACGTGGATTGGGTGAGTGAATATCCATGACAGATGTGAGATTGTTAATTTAATGGTTTATCTAAGGTGGCAACTTAAACACACATCTGGGTGGATTGAGGCACCGGTTTCTATCAGACTTGCCTGTATTTCTTCGGACCGCCACCCATGCTCTAAGGGATCATAAGATTATTCAAACTAGAAACTTCCGTGTGCAGCCACAAGCCAATTATGGGCTCTGGCATAGTTGACTAAGTTGTGCGAACTCTTACGGGCAGACTAGCAGATGTAGGGGAAAGTAGGTGTGCGGTCTACCCACAAGTAAGGTGCTAAGCGCTTACGAAAGACTGTGTCTCGGTCATCCGCTTCTCAAACACCATGTAGTGCGAGAACCAAGCGGAGGCGATCGAGTCTTGTGGGGAAAAGTCATAAACCTCTGCAGAGTGTATAAACTAATCATGATTAGCCGTGTCCCTGGTTATGGACGTTTTGAGTATCTAGTACTTGAATATCATGTGAATCTCAACATGTTACTTCTAATAATAAAGTTATTGGGTTTTAATGAGTACTTTTTAATTGGGATTGAGGATCTTGTCAACCATTCTCAATGTTTAACAACCACCATGATAGTTAAATAAAATTATTCCTTTGATGTAGGGAAAAACCAGCTTTATGCAAAAATGTAACCGAGAGCCTTACCACCAGCCATATATGCATGTAGTATAGGCTTGTTGCTTCATTGTTCTCTATGTGTTACATTGCCAAAGATATTCCATGTGCTGACCGTTTTGGGCTGCAACTTTCACGCTATGAGACTTTTCTGCATTTATTTAGTAAGGTGTTAGGTCGTGGTTCTATACTCGATGATGCCGATGGAGTTGATGGACTCACTTGTCTTCCAAGCCTTCCGCTGTTATTATTAGATGGCCTTAAGCCATATTATTGTATTAAGTTCCCTTGTGGACAACGATGTAATAAGTGTGTGATTGCTACTCTGCTATAAATCCTTGAAAGTCTTGTGTGGTGTCGGCATTCTTGATCCGAGGATGACACCGAGCACGTAGCACTAGATCCATTCGGTCTGGTCGCTCTGAGAGAATGGTATCGAGCACACCGATCAGAGGACACGACCACTAAGATAAAGCCATAGATCACTATTCTCTTCCCATTTTCTAACTCCTCATCTTTTCTACTCTCTTTAGGATGAAGGACGCGAAGATCAAGTACACTCAACCGGATGAAGGCACACCTTTTGGATTTCACTTGAAGGAAGTTACCAAGTACCTGAACATCGGACTACCCAGCTTCACCGGGACTTTCCACGCCACTCTGCCTGTAGAGGAGAGCTGGAAGATTCACTCTCACGTTCCAGGAAGGACATTCGCCCCAATCACCAAGCCTATAGATAGTGTTTTCTGTGCACCAACTTGGAGTCTGGGAAAGAGCATGGCAGCTCACATCACCATGGGACGCATTGGAGAAGTTTATCAAGAAGACCTCAAGGACACTATCTACCAGATTTGCGGACGCCGAGATGACAAATGGGACGTCGTCAGCACCAAGAAGGATAGATCCATTGCAGCGTTCATTCAGAGTTAAATCAGCACATTCGACACCGTGGAGAACCCGGATGTGCAATGATATGTTGGAGTTGCGAGAATGCAAAGGGAAGGATCATCGAACTTGAAGAAGAACTAAAGACAACTCGCAAGGACTATATGGACGAGATCGTAGCTCTAGCAAGACACAATAACGATCTTAAGTACGAGATTGAAGAACTCAAGAAGAAGTTGGCGCTCAGAAATGAAGACCAGTATGTTGATTGCCCAAGCGACTACATCAACATCGATTTACACCGATTCGGATCCAAGTGAACTGACTTTGAAGACGGTGGAGCAGACATTATGGAGTCTTCCACCGGTTCAAATTAGTAGAAGTCCCCCACATATTAGTAGTATTTCCATGTAAACATTATAGTACACGCACTTTTGCGATAGTTAGATCGTTGTAAGCCCTTGTTTGATTGAATGAAGTGATTTTGTGTGTATTTGCTCATGTGCATTTGGGTAGTGATTCCCTTAGACCTCATTCTATTCTAAATTCTCATCTTTTCTAAACCCATCGATGCCTCCGAGACGCGACCCGGATTCGTTTTCCCGCCAGAGATCACCCAACTGATCCAGCAGCAGAATACCCTGATTCAAACATTGGTACAGAACCAGGGCAACAACAACAACAACAACCCACCACCACCACCACCTGCGGATCATCTGACTCGTTTCCTTAGACTAAACCCGCCGGTGTATTCCAAAGAGCACCGAGCCGATTGTAGCAGTATGACCGGCTCCGCAAAATAGGAAGGAGCTGACCACCGCAGGATGCCAGATGGAGAAAGAGTGAAGTTTGCAGCACATCAGCTTGAAGGACCCGCAGCAGATGGTGGGAGAATTTCACAGCCACTTACCACCTGTAGACACCGCCACATGGGATCAATTTCAGCAAGCTTTCCGCCGCCCATGTTTCAGCAGGAGCTATGGCCATGAAGAAGCGTGAGTTTCGCAACTTACGCCAAGGAGGAAGGACTGTTGGCACAAGATGCGTGGATGACTTTAGTAAATTAGCACGTTATGCCCCGGATGACGTTACTACCGATGCAGCTAAACAGGAGAAGTTTCTAGAAGGACTGAATGATGAGTTCAAGATGCCGTTGATGGTAGCCGGTTTCAATAACTACCGGAAGTTAGTAGACCGAGCCCTCATTATTGAAGTTAATCAGCATCAAATTGAGAACCGTAATCGTAAGTATGGGCAAGGGAAGTATAACTCTTGAGCTCAGCAGAAAACTCGTTATACCCCTAAGTCATGAATTCAGTTTCAGCATACCCATGGAGGAGGTAATTCGCATAACCATAACAGCACCAAGAATGGGAACGGGAATGGAGGAAGCAACGGACAGAATCGCACCAACCCGTCAACACCATCCAAAATAGACCTGAGTCATATTACTTGCTTTAAGTGCCACAAGACTGGGCATTATGCCAATGACTGTCCAGAAGGCCAGAATGGAAATGGCAATGGAAGCTCTAGAAAGAAGCCCAACCCTTTCAATAGGGGACAGGTGAACCACATTGATGTGGAGGAGGTTGAAGATCAGCCCGATGCAGTAATCGGTAAGTTTTTGGTTAAGTCATTTACTGCACTAGTTCTTTTCGATACCGGTGCATCGCATTCATACATATCAAGGGAATTTGTAGAAAAGTATAGCCTACCTACTCGGATTCTTAAAACCCCTTTGCTAGTAAGCTCACCAGGAGCGGAGTATATGGCGGAGACAAGGATGTTTTCAAGTGCCATTAAGTATAGGAAGGCATGTATTCCCGACGGATTTGATCATTCTGGAATCGCAAGGATTTGATGTAATTCTCGGTATGGATTGGCTGTCGATGTATGGAGGAAACATCGATTGCGCAAGTAAGACGATTTTTCTCACAACACCAGAAGGAAGAAGGATTAAGTATGTATCACGGCACGAGCCGAGAAGAGCGCAAGTTAATTGCCTATCAGGAGTGGTGCAGGAAGAAGTACCAGTGGTGAAGGATTTTCTGATGTATTTCGAAGAGTTGCCGTGAATGCCACGGATAGAGACATTGAGTTTTTGATAGAACTTTTGCGAGAACAGGCCCGATATCGGCGACCATATAGGATGCCCGCACAGATTTGGCGGAAATCAAGAAGCGATTAAGGAGCTTTTGGATAAAGGTTTTATACGCCCAAGTTCTTCACCTTGGGGATCACCCGCTTTGCTAGTGGAGAAGAAGGATGGATCGTTAAGAATGGTTGTTGATTATCGTGGATTGAATGAAGTAACAATCAAGAACAAGTACCCACTACCTATGATAAATGATCTGTTTGATCGCTTGCAAGGAGCCAAGGTGTTTTCCAAGATCGACTTGCGATCAGGGTACCATCAGTTGAAGATTCAGGAGCAGGACATACCCAAGACAACATTTACCACGAGATATGGACTATACGAGTATACCGTTATGTCATTTGGACGGACTAACGCACCAACCTATTTCATGAACTTGATGAACAAAGTGTTTATGGAGTTTTTGGATAAGTTCGTCGTGGTGTTCATTGATGACATTTTGATTTTCTCGAAGAATGAAGAGGAACACAAGGAACATTTGCGATTGGTTCCGAGAAACCGAGGGAACACCAGGTTGTATGCCAAGTTCAGCAAATGTGAGTTTTGGCTAAAGGAAGTTGGATTTCTCGGACATGTTATATCCGGAGAAGGGATAGCGATTGACCCCACAAAGGTTGAGACCGTAACCAAATGGGAAGCACCAACGACAGTTGGAGAGATTCGAGTTTCCTTGGACTCGCAGGATACTACCGAAGGTTCATTGCAATTTCTCAAGGATTGCTAAGCCTATGACTGAATTGTTGAAAAGGAAAACAAATTTATATGGACCGAGGACTGTGAGGCAAGTTTTCGTGAGTTGAAGAAAGATTGGTCACCTCACCGGTCTTGATATTGCCAGATCGGACTAAGGATTATGAGGTGTATTGCGGCGCTTCACGCCGAGGACTTGGAGCTGTGCTTATGCAGGAAGGAAGAGTTGTTTCGTATGCTTCACGACAACTTAAGCCCCATGAGTTGAATTATGCCACCCATGATTTGGAGCTAGCAGCCGTTGTGCATGCCTTGAAGACGTGGAGACATTTTCTCATTGGAAATCATTGTGAAGTGTACACGGATCACAAGAGTTTGAAGTATATTTTCACACAGAAGGAATTGAATCTCAGACAAAGGAGATGGTTAGAGCTTATCAAGGATTATGACATGAGATTGCATTATCACCCTGGAAAGGCTAATGTCGTAGCTGACGCATTGAGCCGTAAGAGCCACGTTAATACTCTAAGGATGGGAGGAATACCCAATGAGTTAGCCGAGGACCTTCGAGAGCTATGTTTGGAAATAGTTCCGAGAGGCTATGTAGCAGCATTGGAGATTCAGTCAACACTGATGGACAAAATCAGAGAAGCCCAAAAGGCAGATAAGGAAGTTGCCTCTATAAAGGAGAAAATGAGCAAAGGAAAAGCTAAAGGATTCCGTGAGGATGAGCACGATACCCTATGGTTTGAAGACCGTGTTTATGTGCCCAATAACCCAGAGATAAGGAAGTTGATTTTACAAGAAGCTCATGATTCACCCTATTCGATTCACCCAGGAAATACCAAGATGTATTTGGATTTGAAGAATACTTTCTGGTGGACCAGAATGAAGAAGGATATTGCGGAGTATGTAGCAGTTTGCGATGTATGTCAGAAAGTAAAGGCAGAACATCAGAAGCCAGCAGGATTGTTACAACCATTGCCGATACCCGAATGGAAGTGGGATAAACTAGGCATGGATTTTATCACAGGATTGCCAACGACTCGTTCAGGATATGACTCGATTTGGGTTATAGTCGACCGTTTAACAAAGGTAGCTCATTTCATTCCAGTCAAGACCACCTATAGCAGTGCTAAGTTGGCAAAGATATACATGACCAGAATTGTGTGCTTACACGGAGTTCCGAGGAGCATCAGACGTAAAGAGGAACCTAGTTTACCTCGAAATTTTGGAACCAGTTGCACGAAACATTGGGAACCCGATTGGAATTCAAAGATGCTTTCCACCCATGCACCGATGGACAAACCGAGAGAGTCAATCAGATTTTGGAGGACATGCTTTGAGCTTGTGCCCTAGATTATGGATCTAGCTGGGATGATAATTTGCCGTATGCAGAATTTTCCTACAACAACAGTTACCAAACCAGCTTGAAGATGGCACCTTTCGAGGCTCATATGGAAGAAGGTGCAGGACACCGTTGTTATGGGGACCTAAACCGGAGATCGCCGCTTGTTTGGGCCAGATTTGATTAAGGAGTCTGAACAGAAAGTTAAGTTGATTCGAGACAGGCTCAAGGTAGCCCAGTCCAGACAAAAGAGCTATGCCGATTCAAAGCGCAAGGCGATTGAGTATGAAGTTGGAGACAGAGTATACCTCAGAGTATCCCTGCTTCGAGGAGTTAAGCGTTTTGGAGTTAAAGGAAAGTTAGCACCCCGTTTCGTTGGACCGTATAAGATCTTGCAACGCATGGGAGAAGTTGCTTATAAGTTGGAATTACCAGAAGGACTGTCAGGAGTTCATGATGTATTCCATGTTTCTCAGTTGAAGAAATGTCACCCCGAGATAGCAGAGGTACCGTTAAGAGACACAAGTGCCACCGAAGCCATTCAGTTGAAGGATGACTTGACATATGAGGAAAAACCGGTTAAGATTCTCGATTATGCCAGCAGAGTTACCCGCAGCAAGGTTATCAAGTTTTGCAAAGTTCAGTGGAGCCACCACACTGAGGACGAAGCCACCTGGGAAAGAGAGGAAGTTTTGCTCAAGGACCACCCTCACCTATTTTCTAGCCAACCCGAATCTCGAGGGCGAGATTCATCTTAAGGGGGTAGGTTTGTAACATCCCAAATTTTCAATTTGGAATGTTATACATTAGGTCATCATGCATATCATATTTTTCTCGCATTTTCCGATCCTAGAAAATTTCACGCAACTCAAGGACCCTCGGAGAGAGTTGGAAGTTTCATTATTTTCATATTTGGGATTTCTCAAATTTTGAAAATAGGATCATTGGATTTATTTAATTATCTTCATAAAGTTTTTCCTATAAAAACTTAAGAGAGGGAATAATATGACTTTCCCAATATTTAGGAAAAATGAAGATATTATAAATAAATCAAAATTTGGTTTTGGAAGATTTATTTTGCTTAGGCAAAAATGAGCATTTTAAAAAATTATGCATGTTTGCCGTTTTTAAAGTTCATTTTGTTCGACTCATTTTTAGGAGTCGGGGAAAATTATTTTTATTAAAATCGGAGTTCGTTTGGTATTTTTTTTATCCGTTTTGTTTTGTTTAAAAAAAATCAGCGCCCCCCCCCGGCCAAGGCCCAGCCAGCCGCGCCCAGCCAGCCTTGACCCACCTCCCTCTCTCCTCACAAGACGCCCGCCCTGCTGAGCCCTGGCCGCCGCCACCCGCCGCCGCCGGTGTCCGGGTCGGACACGACGCCGCCGCCGCCCCCTGGCCCCTTCCCCAAGCCGGCCAACCCCCCCCCCCTTCTATTTATACCCGGCGCCCCCTCTCTCTCACCCGAGCCGCCGCCTCCACCCAGCCGCCGCCGCCGTCGCCGAGCCACCCGCCGCCCACTCGCCGCCACTCGCCGCCCCTCCGACCCCGCGGACCCCGCCGCCGGAGCCTCTTGAGTCCCGCCGTCAAGCCACGGAGGTAGCCGCCGCCGCCCGCCCGATCCGGTTTTGCTTTAAAACCGATCCGGTTTCGTTCGTTGTTCGGTTTTTCAAAAACCTAGATGGTTTTTATTATTTTTCGGTTTTCTTATTTAACGAACGTTCACCGAACCGTTCGTTTCAATGAACAAGTTCGTTGGATTAGTTCTGTTAACGAACGTCCGTTATTTAATCCGTTCGTCGTTTTTCTTTTAATCGGATTTAATCCGTTATTTTTCTGATTCGATTTCCGATCCGATTTTCAAATCTGTTTTATTTATTTCTAGTTTATCGGAATCAGGTGATTCAAGCGCCTGGAGTTTCGTTACGAAACCGCCGTTCAGACTAACGTACTTACACAGAGTTTTGCTACTGTAAAATTTTGACTTAGTTTCAGATTTGCTAAACCGAGTCGTTCTCTCTCGAGTTCCGACTTTCGATGCTTTATTTGATTCGATTCTTTTGCAACCAGGGCTCTTAAGTTGAACTATCTGGTTAGATCTTTTATTCGAGATTTCCCCGTGCATTAGATGAGTACTTATTGTATGCTTGTTGTTTGTCTGCGTTAGATCACCCGGAGTGCGCCGCTTGTTACTTGAATCTCTAGGTTTCATGGATCATCAGCAAGGCAAGTAACACTTTGATCATACTCTTCTCATACCCAGTTTTATGCATTAGATCAAACCCCCAAACACTTGCATGTTTAGGATCTAATTAAATTGTGGGATGGGAAGTAGATTGAGGTAGTACCTATTACCTGTTTTACTTATGAAACCTCGGGAGTTACTTCTACGTTTGCTTATTATGCCATGCTATGCTAGTAGACGTGGATTGGGTGAGTGAATATCCATGACAGATGTGAGATTGTTAATTTAATGGTTTATCTAAGGTGGCAACTTAAACACACATATGGGTGGATTGAGGCACCTGGTTTCTATCAGGACTTGCCTGTATTTCTTCGGACCGCCACCCAGGCTCTAAGGGATCATAAGATTATTCAAACTAGAAACTTCCGTGTGCAGCCACAAGCCAATTATGGGCTCTGGCATAGTTGACTAAGTTGTGCGAACTCTTACGGGTAGACTAGCAGATGTAGGGGAAAGTAGGTGTACCGGTCTACCCAAAAGTAAGGTGCTAGCGCTTCTGAAAGACTGTGTCTCGGTCATCCGTTTCTCAAACACCATGTAGTGCGAGAACCAAGCGGAGGCGATCGAGTCTCGTGGGGAAAAGTGCGCAAACTTCTGCAGAGTGTATAAACTAATCATGATTAGCCGTGTCCCCGGTTATGGACGTTTTGAGTATCTAGTACTTGAATATCATGTGAATCTCAACATGTTACTTCTAATAATAAAGTTATTGGGTTTTAATGAGTACTTTTTAATTGGGATTGAGGATGCTGTCAACCATTCTCAATGTTTAACAACCACCATGATAGTTAAATAAAATTATTCCTTTGATGTAGGAAAAACCAGCTTTATGCAAAAATGTAACCGAGAGCCTTACCACCAGCCATATATGCATGTAGTATAGGCTTGTTGCTTCATTGTTCTCTATGTGTTACATTGCCAGCATATTCCATGTGTCTGACCCATTTTCGGCTGCAACTTTCACGTTATGCACTTTTCGAACGACGAAGTAAGGTGTTAGGTCGTGGTTCTATACTCGATGATGCCGATGGAGTTGATGGACTCACTTGTCTTCCAAGCCTTCCATTGTTATTATTAGATGGCCTTAAGCCATATTATTGTATTAAGTTCCTTGTGGACAACGATGTAATAAGTGTGTGATTGCTACTGCTATAAATCCTTCAAGTAATCGTGTGGTGTCGGCATTACTGATCCAGGATGACATCGAGCACAGAGCACTAGATCCATTCGGTCCGTCGCCATGTAAACACCAAACAAGGGAAAAAACAGAAACTCGGCGGCTCAGGTTAATAGGTTAGTCCCAAAAATAATATAAAAGTGTAAAATAAAGCCCATAAACATCCAAAACAAATAATATACTAGCATGGAACAATCAAAAATTATAGATACATTGGAGACATATCAGCATCCCCAAGTTTAATTCCTGCTCGTCCTCGAGTAGGTAAACGATAAAAACAGAATTTTTGATGTGGAATGCTACCTAACATATTTATCAATGTAATCTTCTTTATTGTGGCAAGAATATTCAGATCCATAAGATTTGAGACAAAAGTTTAATATTGACATAAAAATAATAATACTTCAAGCATACTAACTAAGCAATCATGTCTTCTCAAAATAGCATGGCCAAAGAAATTTCATCCCTACAAAATCATATAGTTTGGTCATGCTCCATTTTCGTCACACAAGAATGCTCTCATCATGCACAACCCCGATAACAAGCCAAGCAATTGTTTCATACTTTAGTAATTTCAAACTTTTTCAACCTTCACGCAATACATGAGCGTGAGCCATGTATATAGCACTATGGTTGGAATGGAATATGATAATGGGGGTTGTGTGGAGAAGACAAAAAAGGAGAAAGTCTCACATTGATGCGGCTAATCAACGGGCTAGGGAGATGCCCATCAATTGATGTCAATGCAAGGAGTAGGGATTGTCATGCAACGGATGCACTAGAGCTATAAATGTATGAAAGCTCAACAAAAGAAACTAAGTGGGTGTGCATCCAACTTGCTTGCTCACGAAGACCTAGGGCATTTGAGGAATCCCATCGTTGGAATATACAAGCCAAGTTCTATAATGAAAAATTACCACTAGTATATGAAAGTGACAAAACAAGAGACTCTCTATCATGAAGATCATGGTGCTACTTTGAAGCACAAGTGTGGAAAAAGGATAGTAGAATTGTCCCTTTTTATTTCTCTTTTTTTGGGCCTTCCTTTTTTTATTTGGCCTTTCTCTTTTTTTATTGGGACAATGCTCTATGAATGATGATCATCACACTTCTATTCATTTACAACTCAATGATTACAACTCGATACTAGAACAAAGTATGAATCTATATGAATGCCTTCGGCGGTGTACCGGGATGGGCAATGAATCAAGAGTGACATGTATGAAAAATTATGAACGGTGGCTTTGCCACAAATACGATGTCAACTACATGATCATGCAAAGCAATACAACAATGATGAAGCATGCCGTAATAAACGGAACGGTAGAAAGTTGCATGTCAATATATCTCGGAATGGCTATGGAAATGCCATAATAGGTAGGTATGGTGGTTGTTTTGAGGAAGATATAAGGAGGTTTATGTGTGATAGAGTGTATCGTATCACGGGGTTTGGATGCACCGGTGAAGTTTGCACCAACTCTCAAGGTGAAAAAGGGCAATGCACGGTACCAAAGAGGCTAGCAATGATGGAAGGGTAAGAGTGCGTATAATCTGTGGACTCAACATTAGTCATAAAGAACTCACATACTTATTGCAAAAATCTACAAGTCATCAAAAACCAAGCACTATGCACATGCTCCTAGGGGGATAGATTGGTAGGAAAAGACCATTGCTCGTCCCGACCGCCACTCATAAGGATGACAATCAAAGAACACCTCATGTTTCAAATTTGTTACATAACGTTTACCATACGTGCATGCTACGGGATTTGCAAACTTCAACACAAGTATTTCTAAATTTCACAACTACTCAACTAGCACAACTTTAATATTACTACCTCCATATCTCAAAACAATCATCAAGCATCAAACTTCTCTTAGTATTCAATGCACTTTATATGAAAGTTTTTATTATATCCCTCTTGGATGCCCATCATATTAGGACTAGTTTCATAACCAAAGAAAATTACCATGCTGTTTAGGACTCTCAAAATAATATAAGTGAAGCATGAGAGTTCATCTATTTATACAAAATAAATCCACCGCCGCGCTCTAAAAAGATATAAGTGAAGCACTAGAGCAAACGACAAACTACTCCGAAAGATATAAGTGAAAATTAATGAGTAGTCGAATAATTATGCAACTATGTGAAGACTCTCTAACATTTAAAAATTTAAGATCTTGGTATTTTATTCAAACATCAAGAAAAACTAAATAAAATAAAATGACGCTCCAAGCAAAACACATATCATGTGGTGAATAAAAATATAGCTCCAAGTAAAGTTACCGATGAACGAAGATTTAAAGAGGATGCCATCCGGGGCATCCCCAAGCTTAGGCTCTTGGTTATCCTTGAATATTACCTTGGGGTGCCTTGGTTATCCCCAAGCTTAGGCTCTTTCCACTCCTTATTCCATAGTCCATCGAATCTTTACCCAAAACTTGAAAACTTCACAACACAAAACTCAACAGAAAACTCGTAAGCTCTGTTAGCGAAAGTAAAGAAAACACCACTTCAAGGTACTGTATTTAACTCATTATTTATTTATATTGGTGTTAAACTTACTTTATTCCAACTTCTCTAAGGTTTATAAACTCTTCTACTAGCCATAGATTCATCAAAATAAGCAAACAACACACTAAAAACAGATTCTGTCAAAAACAGATCAGTCTGTAGTAATCTGTAACTAACGCAAACTTCTTGAACTCCAAAAATTCTACCAAAATAGGAAGTCCTAGATAATTTGTTCATTGATCTACTGCAATTGGAATCAGTATTTTATCACGTTCTGGTGATTTTAAACAATGTCTTTCGTGAACAGAAAGTTTCTGGAATTTTCAGCAAGATCAAATAACTATCATCCAAGAAGATCCTATAGGTCTTACTTGGCACAAACACTAATTAAAACATAAAACCACATCTAACCAGAGGCTAGATGATTTATTTATTCCTAAACAGAACCAAAAAGCAATAAACTAAAATAAAATTGGGTTGCCTCCCAACAAGCGATATCGTTTAAAGCCCCTAACTAGGCATGATGATTTCAATGATGCTCACATAAAAGATAGGAATTGAAACATAAAGAGAGCATAATGAAGAATATGACTAGCACATTTAAGTCTAACCCACTTCCTATGCATAGCGATTTTGTGAGCATACAACTTATGGGAACAATAAGCAACTAGCATAGGGAGGCAAAACAAGCACAACTTCAAAACTTTAAGCACATAGAGAGGAAACTTGATATTATTGCAATTCTTACAAGCATATGTTCCTCCCTCATAATAATTTTCAGTAGCATCATGAATGAATTCAACAATATAACCAGCACCTAAAGCATTCTTTTCATGATCTACAAGCATTGAAAATTTACTATTCTCCTCATAAGCAAAATTCTTCTCATTCGGGATAGTGGGAGTATCATAAGAGACTTGAATACTATAATTTGTTTCCACATTAAAAGAGTAATTTTCAGAAAAAGGGGAATCATAATCATGACAAGTTTTATAAATATAGTCATCACTACTTTTTATAGCGTAAGTTTCATCACAATAATCATCATAAGTAGCAACTTTGTTCTCATCATAATCGATTGAAACCTCTTCCAAGATAGTGGAATCATCACTAAATAAAGTCATGACCTCTCCAAATACGCTTTCATATTCATCACAATAAGATTCAATATCCTCCAAAATAGTAGGATCATTACTTCCTAAAGTTGACACTCTTCCAAACCCACTTTCGTCAATATAGTCATCATAAGTAGGAGGCATGCTATCCTCATAATAAATCTGCTCATCAAAACTTGGGAGGCTAAAAATATCATCTTCATTAAACGTAGCATCCCCAAGCTTGGGACAAACATTAATATCAGCAAATATGTTCTCAAACATGTCATTCTCATCAAACATAGCATCCCCAAGCTTGGGCCTTTTCATATCATAAGCATAATCACTCTCATCATTAATAATATGGATAGCACCAATAGTATAGCAATTATCATCATCACAATGAGTAGTAGGAGCAACATCATTTGGGAGGGATACCTTTTTACCTTTGCTTCACCTTTTTTTCTTTTTCTTCTTCACATCATGTGCGGGTTTATCCCTCTTTTTTGAGCTCCTTATTGATGAGATTGGTTGAATAGAAAGCTCCTCCTCGTTACCTGATTCATCATAAGAAATAATAGGAGGATATTGGGAAGTCTCTTCCCTTTCATTAGTGTTCTCTTCATCTTCTATTTTCTTTCTTTTCATATAATTGGCAATATAAGGATTTTCAATGCAATTCACCGCACAATACATATAAATTTCTTCTAGATCAATATCGAGGAATTTCTCGAGGTTATATTCTGGAATAATCTTAGTTTGACGTTCCATTTCTTCATAACCCAAAATCAAACTAAGTTCATTATAATGTGCAAGGGAAATCAAGTCATCAAAATTTTTGGACACGATCCGATCATGAAACAATTTGCATTTGATATTTAAATGACCATGTTCATTGCAAAGTTCACAAGTATGGCTAAGAAATTTTAAATTTTCAGCACTAACATTTAGCCTTTCTTGCAACCATTTAGTTTCTAAATGCTTATGCCTCTTGCAATATCTATCTTCCCTATTTGGTGTGTACATGGAAACCCGATGCACTCCACAAAAATTGACATGTTTATAGGAGACATTTTCATCATAACTAGTGCAATCGTCATTAGTACTATGGATATTCAAGGAGTTCATACTAAAAACATTGCAATCATGCTCATCATTCAAAGATTTAGTGCCAAACATTTTAATGCATTCTTCTTCTAACACTTTGGCACAATTTTCCTTCCCATCATACTCACGAAAGATATTAGAAAGATGAAGCGTATGAGACAAACTCAATTCCATTTTTTTGTGTAATTTTCTTTTATAAACTAAACTAGTGATAAAACAAGAAACTAAAATATTCGATTGCAAGATCTAAAGATATACCTTCAAGCACTCACCTCCTCGGCAACGACGCCAGAAAAGAGCTTGATGTCTACTACACAACCTTCTTCTTGTAGACTTTGTTGGGCCTCCAAGTGCAGAGGTTTGTACGACAGTAGCAAATTTCCCTCAAGTGGATGACCTAAGGTTTATCAATCCGTGGGAGGCGTAGGATGAATATGGTCTCTCTCAAACAACCCTGCAACCAAATAACAAAGAGTCTCTTGTGTCCCCAACACACCCAATACAATGGTAAATTGTATAGGTGCACTAGTTCGAAAGAGATGGTGATACAAGTGCAATATGGATGGTGGATATAGGTTTTTGTAATCTGAAATTATAAAAACAGCAAGGTAACTAATGATAAAAGTGAGCACAAACGGTATTGCAATGCTAGGAAACAAGGCCTAGGGTTCATACTTTCACTAGTGCAAGTTCTCTCAACAATAATAACATAATTGGATCATATAACTATCCCTCAACATGCAACAAAGAGTCACTCCAAAGTCACTAATAGCGGAGAACAAACGAACAGATTATTGTAGGGTACGAAACCACCTCTAAGTTATTCTTTCGGATCAATCTATCATAGAGTTCGTACTAGAATAACACCTTAAGACACAAATCAACCAGAACCCTGATGTCACCTAGATACTCCATTGTCACCTCAAGTATCCGTGGGTATGATTATACGATATGCATCAAACAATCTCATATTCATCTATTCAACCAACACAAAGTACTTCAAAGAGTGCCCCAAAGTTTCTACTGGAGAGTCAAGACGAAAACGTGTGCCCATCCCTATGCATAAGTTCACGAGGTCACGGAACCCGCAAGTTGATCACCAAAACATACATCAAGTGAATCACGTGAGAGTAGAGGGGGAGAAACATCATAAGATCCAACTATAATAGCAAAGCTCGCGATACATCAAGATCGTATCACCTCAAGAACACGAGAGAGAGGGATCAAACGCATAGCTACTGGTACATACCCTCAGCTCCGAGGGTGAACTACTCCCTCCTCGTCATGGAGATCGTCGGGATGATGAAGATGGACACCGGTGAGGGTTCCCCCCTCTGCCAGGGTGCCGGAACAGGGTCCCGATTGGTTTTTGGTGGCTACAAAGTCTTGCGGTGGCGGAACTCCCGATCTATTCTGTTCCCCGATGGTTTTAGGGTTTATGGATGTATATAGGAGAAATAAGTCGGTTAGGGGAGCCACGAGGGGCCCACGAGGGTGGAGGGCATGCCTGGGGGGGGGGGGGGTAGGCGCGCCCCCTGCCTCGTGCGCTCCTTGTTGATTCCCTGACGTGTACTCCAAGTCCCCTGGATTGCTTCCGTTCCAAAAATAACTCTCCCGAAGGTTTCATTCCGTTTGGACTTCGTTTGATATTCCTTTTCTGCGAAACACTGAAACAGGGAAAAAAAATAAGAAACTGGCACTAGGCTCTGGGTTAATAGGTTAGTCCCAAAATAATATATAAGTGTAAAATAAATCCAATAAACATCCAAAACAAATAATATACTAGCATGGAACAATAAAAAATTATAGATACATTGGAGATGTATCAGATGGCTATATTCTGTGATTTTTGTGAAAAGATTGTTGAGGTTTTCATGGATGACTTCTCTGTTTATGGGAAGTCTTTTGATGATTGTTTAAGTAATCTCGATCGAGTTTTGCAGAGATGTGAACAAACAAATCTCGTCTTGAATTGGGAGAAGTGCCACTTTATGGTTAATGAAGGCATTGTCTTGGGTCATAAAATTTCTGAAAGAGGTATTGAAGTGGACCAAGCTAAGGTTGATCCAATTGAGAAAATGCCATGTCCTAAGGACATAAAAAGTATTCGTAGTTTCCTAGGTCATGCTGGTTTTTATAGAAGGTTTATTAAGGACTTTTCTAAAATTTCTAGGCCTCTTACTAATCTTTTGCAAAAGGATATTCCTTTTGTTTTTTATGATGATTGTCTTGAAGCCTTTGAAACACTCAAGAAAGCTTTAATCTCTGCACCTATTGTTCAACCACCTAATTGGAACTTGCCTTTTGAAATTATGTGTGATGCTAGTGATTATGCTGTTGGTGCTGTTCTAGGACAAAGAGTTGATAAGAAATTGATTGTTATTCACTATGCTAGTAAAACTCTAGACATTGCTCAAAGAAATTATGCTACTACTGAAAAAGAATTCTTAGCAGTGGTGTTTGCTTGTGATAAATTTAGGCCTTATATTGTTGATTCAAAAGTAACTGTTCACACAGACCATGCTGCTATTAAATATCTTATAGAAAAGAAAGATGATAAACCTAGACTTATTCATTGGGTTCTCTTGTTACAAGAATTTGATTTGCATATTATTGATAGAAAAGGAGCTGAGAACCCCGTAGCTGATAACTTGTCTAGGCTTGAAAATGTGCTTGATGACCCACTTCCTATTGATGATAGTTTTCCTGATGAGCAGTTAGCTGCAATAAATGTTTCTCATAGTACTGCTTGGTATGCTGACTATGCTAATTACATCGTTGCTAAATATTTGCCACCTAGCTTTACTTACCAACAAAATAAAAAATTCTTCTATGATTTAATACATTAATTTTGGGATGACCCACATCTTTATAAAGAAGGAGTAGATGGTATTATTAGACGTTGTGTACCTAAGCATGAACAGGGACAAATCCTACAAAAATTTCACTCTGAGGCTTATGGAGGGCATCATGCTGGAGATCGAACTGCTCACAAGGTATTGCAATCTGGATTTTATTGGCCTACTCTCTTCAAGGATGCTCGTAAGAATTTCTCATCTTGTGATGAATGCCAAAGAATAGGTAATATCGGTAAGCGTCAAGAAATGCCTATGAATTATTCACTTGCCGTTGAACCATTTGATGTTTGGGGATTTTATTACATGGGACCTTTTCCTTCCTCTAATGGGTATACACATATTTTGGTTGCTGTTGATTATGTTACTAAATGGGTAGAAGCTATTCCAACCAGTAGTGCTGATCACAACACCTCTATTAAAATGCTTAAGGAAGTTATTTTCCCAAGGTTTGGAGTCCTTAGATATTTAATGACTGATGGTGGTTCACACTTTATTCATGGTGCTTTTCGTTAAATGCTTGCTAAGTATGATGTTAACCATAGAATTGCATCACCCTATCATCCTCAGTCTAGTGGTCAAGTTGAACTTAGTAATAGAGAAATAAAATTAACTTTGCAAAAGACTGTTAATAGGTCCAGGAAGAATTGGTCTAAGAAATTAGATGATGCACTTTGGGCTTATAGAACAACATATAAAAATCCTATGGGTATTTCTCCTTATAAAATGGTTTATGGAAAAGCTTGTCATTTGCCTCTTGAGTTAGAACATAAAGCATACAGGGCAGTTAAAGATCTCAACTATGATTTCAAACTTGCTGGTGAGAAGAGGTTATTTGACATTAGCTCATTAGATGAATGGAAAACCCAAGCTTATGAAAATGCAAAGTTATTCAAAGAAAAAGTTAAAAGATGACATGACAAAAGAATCCAAAAGCGTGAGTTTAAAGTTGGAGAATATGTTCTTTTGTACAACTCTCGTTTTAGATTTTTTGCAGGGAAGCTCCTCTCCAAATGGGAAGGCCCATATGTCATCGAGGAGGTTTACCGGTCCGGTGCCATCAACATAAATAATTCCGAAGGTACTAACCCGAAGGTTGTCAATGGACAAAGCATTATATCTCAGGTACGCCTATTAATGTTGAAAGCAATATTATCCAAACTTTAACACCAGAAGAGCACATAAAAGAGTCATTCCGGAACACTCCAGAATGATTAAAATAAGGAGGTACGTGATATGGTAAGTAAACGGACTCCGAAAAATCCGCAATTTTTTTTTTGTCAATTTTGGAATATTTTAAAATTTTGGAAATAAAGAAACTTCCAGAAAGCGTCCCCTTGTGGGCACAAGGTGGGTTTCGCCCGCCTGGGACACCTTCTGTACTCCGTTTTTCTTCCATATACTTGTGCTCCAAGATAAAAAATCTATATATACTTCCCGCACCTGTTAACCACTGTATCGCGGAGAAAAGCCTCTGTTCTCTTTTCTTGTTGTTTTCTGTCAGATCCCATCTACCATGGCCTCTTCAGGTTCCTCCAAGGACAAGTTTTTCAAGAACGTCATCAACCCATATCTGCGGGAGGTGGTGCAACACCCTCAGACCATCCAGATGCATGAGGGGGTGTTGTACATCCACGATGAGCAAGGACCCAAGGGCACGGGAACCATGGAGGCCAGGCTTGAAGATATGGAGCAGGAAGTCTTCCGGTGCAAGGGGATAGTGGAACATGGTATCAATGCCAATCACCTCATGATCACGGAGCTTTCCCGTGATCTCAAGGTGGATGGCAAGCCCATGAAGGACATCATCTTCACCCTCAACGAGCAAAACAACTTCCTCCAAAGCCAGATCTATGATCTTCAAAACCAAGTCTTTGAATATGAGGTGAGGTTTAAAGGTATGAGTTTGGCTACTACTTGCAGGACCTGTGAGACTCACTCCTCTTCTTTTGATGGTGGACCACTGCCATGGAAATCCGAGGACAAGATCTCTTCTTCTTCACCACCATCACCTTCTTCACCACCAAAGGAGAACTCAGTATCGGGTATGGGCACTCCCCTTGGCTTCCACCAAGCTTGGGGGAGGTGCCCCGGTATCGTATCACCCCACTATCTTTTTGCTTTTACTTATCTTAGCTTGATCTTTTTTCTTTAGATGAAATAAAGTTTAGTTCGATCCTTATCATTGTAATCGTGTGCAAGTTATATAATAACATTTAGTTTGAGTTTTTACTTTCTTTACTTTTATATTGCAAATAAAGAAAAGAAATAAGTAAGAAAGAAAAGGAGAATAAGATCATATACTAATCCTATGGTAGGTGATAGCACCACATAAGGAAAAGTATAAGTAAGAAAATTTTATTAGAGATTGACAAACATAGCATTAGTCAGTGATGCAACTCATGAAAGAATTAATAAGGGAAGGGAAGATTCACTTATAAATATACCATCCTAGAAATCTTTTGTGATTGTGATCCCTCGTCAAAGTATTATATGCAAAAATTGTTGACGTTGGACAAGGAAGACAACATATTGGTTTATGTTTGTTTATATTCACATAGAAGTCATATTGTCGTGGATCCTTTAACATGTGGTGCTTGCCCCCTATCTTTGCTAGCCAAAAATTCCGCACTAAGTAGAGATACTACTTGTGCATCCAAAAACCCTTAAATCCAAATCTTTTTCGAGTGTCCACCATACCTACCTAGGGATTGAGCAAGATCCCTCAAGTAAGTTGTCATCGGTGCAAAAGGGCAATAAAAATTGCCTTTAAATGTGTGATATTGTTTAGTGTAAGAGAAAATTGAGCGTTGCACGAACTTGGATGACAAAGAATAAAAGTGACAGACTACATAATTAAGGTTGTCATCTTAAGGGGAATGCAACGTGACGTTATTTTGCACTAAGGGATTGAGCATGCAAACAAATAAGCGCATGAAAACCTCTGCTTCTCTCTGCGAAGGGCCTATCCTTTACTTTTATGTATTTAATTTTATGCAAAGAGTCATAGTTTTCCTTCTATTCCTTTTTATTTTTCTCATTTTGCAAGCATCATGTGGTGAGGAAAGATCTAGGGACATATGTCCAGCCGAATATAGATAGCATGAGTTATTATTGTTGACATCCCCTTTGAGGTGAGTATGTTGGGAGGCGAAACTATAAGCCCCTATCTTTCTATGTGTCCGGTTGAAACGTTTTGCTCATGTGTACTCGATGAGTGTTAACAATCATAGAAGACTATGTTGGTTGAGTATGTGGACTTGCCTAAAGGCTCCGACACGTGACCCTTCCTGAAAAGATGATGAATTTTAGTTGCAAAAGTTCACTAAGAACATAGTTTGTTGGTTTCTAATAGAGTTTTTGCTTTATACTTCCATTGTGTGATGAATTGTTACTTACTCATGGGAAGTGTATGATAAAAGTTTTATGATAAAAGTCCTATGTTTAATTTTGTTGCTGTTATAATAATAAACATGATGCTTCTATGTCTGTATTTTGTTTTTATCGACACCTCTCTCTCAAAGCACGTAGACATGTTTTTCGAGTTCGGTTTTTGCTTGAGGACAAGCGAGGTCTAAGCTTGGGGGAGTTGATACGTCCATTTTGCATCATGTTTTATTGCTGTTATTTATAATGTTTTTATCCAGAATAATGCTTTTTGGAGTAATTCGAATGCCTTTTCTCCCATAATTTGCAAGGTACACACCAAGAGGGAGAATCCCGGCAGCTGGAAATCTGGACCTGAAAAAGCTACGCCAGGCTACCTATTCTGCACAACTCCAAATGAGCTGAAACTTGATGGAGATTTTTTATGGAATATATAAGAAATATTGGAGCCAATAACTACCAGAGGGGGGCACCAGGTAGGCACAACCCACCTAGGCGCGCCAGGCCCCCCAAGTGCGCCCTGGTGGGTTGTGGCCTCCTCGGCCCACCTCCGGTGCCCATCTTCTGGTATGTAAGTCATTTTGACCTAGAAAAAATAAGGAGAAGATTTTCGGGTGGAGCGCCGCCGTCTCGAGGCAGAACTTGGGTAGGAGCACTTTTGCCCTCTGGCGGAGCGATTCTCCCGGGGGAACTTCCCTCCTGGAGGGGGAAATCATCGTCATCGTCATCACCAACAACTCTCCCATCTTGGGGAGGGCAATCTCCATCAACATGTTCACCACCACCATCTCATCTCAAACCCTAGTTCATCTCTTGTATTCAATCTTGTTACCGGAACTATAGGTTGGTGTTAGGGGGGTGACTAGTAGTGTTGATTACATATTGTAGTTGATTACTATATGGTTTATTTGGTGGAAGATTATATGTTTAGATCCATGATGCTATTTAATACTCCTCTGATCATGAGCATGTTCATTAATTGTGAGTAGTTACTTTTGTTCTTAAGGCCACAGGATAAATCATGTTGCAAGTAGTCATGTGAATTTGATATGTGTTCGATATTTTGATGGTATGTATGTTGTGATTCCCTTAGTGGTGTCATGTGAAAGTCGACTACATGACACTTCACCATACTTGGGCCTAAGGGAATGCATTATGGAGTAGTAAATAGATGGTGGGTTGCGAGAGTGACAGAATTTAAACCCCAGTTTATGCACTATTCTGTAAGGGGCCGATTGGACCAAAAAGTTTAATGCTATGGTTAGAATTTATTCTTAATACTTTTCTTATAGTTGCGGATGCTTGCAAGAGGGTTAATCATAAGTAGGACGTTTGTTACAGTAAGAATAGCACCTAAGCACCGGTCCACCCACATATCAAATCATCAAAGTAGCGAACACGAATTAAACCAACATGATGAAAGTGACTAGATGAAATTCCCGTGTACCCTCAAGAAAGCTTTGCTTGTCATAAGAGACCGTTTTGGCCTGTCCTTTGCCTCAAAAGGATTGGGCTACCTTGCTTCATACTTATTGTTACTATCGTTACTTGCTCGTTACAAATTATCTTGCTATCAAACTACTCGCTACTTACAATTTCAGCACTTGCAGACATTACCTTACTGAAAACCACTTGTCATTTCCTTCTGCTCCTCATTGGGTTCGACACTCTTACTTATCAAAAAGAGCTACAATTGATCCTCTATACTTGTGGGTCGTCAGACGTGCGCATTCATTGGCTAATGATTTAAAGAAACAAATCGTTTGTGATGCCCTAGACGATCACACACCATTTGACAACAAATACTCGTGTGTGATGATCCTCCTTCACTCCTAAGTTTTCCAGTTGTCGGAGGGGGGGGGGGGGGGGTGGTGAATCTAGTGGTGGCGTAGTGAGAAGGACTAACGAAGAAGAACAATCTTGCTGGCCGATAGGGTAAACACCAAGAACATGCTCAAACGGTGCCACTACAACGTGGCTAATGGTGTCAACTGCGTCCTCTGTGCTGACCATGTAGAAGAGACCGTGGAACATCTTTTCTTTAGCTGCGAGTTCAATAAGAGATGATGGATAACGTTGGGACTTGTGTGTGGGATGTCGATGATCATCGCCTACATCTTATCCATTCTGGGAGGCCTCGATGGACCCAGCCTATGTTCACAGAAATATTTGCATCTGCGGCCTGGAGTATATGGAAAGAGCGCAAAAACAAAAACTTTTGAAGATCCCCCCTAGTTACGAGCCTAGGAAAAACAGATTCACCCAAGAATTCTACCTACTTTCCCATAGTGTTAAGGCGCCCCTAGTGGACTTTGTCGCATCTTTCCTATCAACCACCTTTTAGATTTCTTGTTTTTATTTACCTCTTGTGTCCCCTTCTTTGCATAGCATAATGGCTACCATCTGGCTGTTACTCTTGATGCATAGGGCTAGAGGGATTGGCTGAGTAACAACACTATATGGTTGTAATACCCCTTGTAACCTAGTAACTATGAGAAATATATGTCAGTAGGAACCTTTCCTACTATCTTGAATGCTAAAAAACGAAGAAGAACAATCTCGATCTTAATTATGAGCAAATAAAGAGTTGTTACTAAGGCCCTTGAATACACGAAAATCAAAAAGCAAGGAGTAGAAACAATGACCTCAAGCTTGGCTCACAGTAACAAATAAGTGTGATCACTACTAGAATTTGGTTGCTCATCGAGTATGAGGAGTACTCGATGAAGGCCAAAAAACATGGCAAAGCTCACACATGGTGTTGTACTTGACAAACATCCCTTCGACAAAAGAGGGCTTCACCGAGTCCTTTTTGTTGGGCACTCGATGAATGGTTTGGCGCATGACAAATGGGGTATTGTGGAAAATAAAGTTGCTTGAGGAGCAGCAAATGGAAATGACACTTTCCACGTGGGCAACAAAGCTTGTTGAGTTCCCCTATTTGATATTCGATAAAGAAGTATCCACGGGAGGGCACCACAAGTCCACAAGTGCCGAATACCTATGTGCAGACACTCAGCAAAGAGCCCTCAGTTTTGCAAGTTCCCCAAGGAAGATACTTGGCAAAGGCCGACCCACGTGAGAGTGCCACATTTTCATTGGTTGGGCGAGTTTCCCGAGATGACACTCGACAAACAACCCTCGGCCAAGGCGCTATATATCCAACTGGCGGGCACCCTCCAACGATGTGCTACATGGCTGGCCGAGTCCCATAGGGAGGCACTCAACAAAGAATTCTAGAATCTACCAGATCGTGCCATGTGTCCCCTTTTCGAGTGTAAGGCAAACATATGTTTTTTATTTGGTTCTGTAATTAGCCTATGCAATTAAACATATATAGCAATTCATATATCATGGCATCCCACATATCACAAGCATTGAAACATTATTAAAACCATTCTTGACATATATCATAAATTCACAAGAACAAGTATAAAAATTCCACAAGCAGAAAGTTCCTCAACATAATCTGAAGTTTACATATTTCTGAAGGTTGGAGTGTTACCACCATGAGGCGACATTGGGCTTCATTTCCCATGTCTAGATACACCTCCCCACGCATTCAACCCAGCCGATGGATGGAGCTATAAACATGAGATTGTAAGATGGCTAATGATGGAAAACATGCATATTGAAAAGTTCAAAGAGCACTCACAAAGATGAAGCCAGGAGCATGTGTATGAGGGGTTGGTATATTTGGCGGAGCTGTGCTGTGAAGAGCATATGGTTCTGGATCGGTAGTTGTTGTTGAGCCAACCTCGCATGCATTTGCATACGATTTGCATCTATCATTCTCTTTGTTAATCATGATGTTAAGCAATGGATAATAACTCCAATGGGGGGTTTGTAAAAAACTACAGTTATAAGAATATCTTGAATAATCCATGCATATGGAACCCAACAATAAACATACCATAAAATAGCATAGACAATGCAAAATGGGTAAAGTGTCAATTAATATAAGATAGTATGAAACGTTCATCAAAAGAGTAGAATTAATCTACGGTGATTGATCTTGTAGGTGGGTCCAGAAAATAGTAAATGCGTTGAAAGTTGCTCCACCTTATGACCAACATATGATGCCATGTCGCGGTGCCTGACTCGATTTGCCAACTGGACTGCAACAAGCATGAGCTGCTTACTCTCACCATGGCCCCACCTTTCGAACACTCCAGTCTTTTCCGCCTGTCCCTCTGCCAGTCGAAGTCATCATAACGAGAAATTACCGAGTTTGACACACTCTAGCTATCGGTCATCATAAAAAGTATATTAGAGCATCTCCTTTGCCAGGAATACACTTGTTACTATCAAAGACTTTCTGGAGGAAGATGATGCGATCAATAACTTTCATATTCACTGTCTTCAGAGGCATATAAAACCATATGAAGAGCCAATGCTGATTTTCCAGCAGCGGCAAGTTAATGAGAATGTATATAAGTGGACATATCCTTGGAAGACAACCAAATTCTCATCTATTCTTGGACGGTGAGACGGTGAGTATGAAAATCTTTGATAGACAATCATAAGACGGTGAGGGTACTCCAGCTCATTTCATATTAAAAAATATCTGGAAGTGTGCTGCTATCCTTAGACACAATACTTTCTTCTGGTTGCTATTAAACGATATATCAAACTCAAGAAATCTACTATAGAGAAAACATTTTCATCTCTCGTCCTATAACTGTGAATTTTGTGCTTTGTACACAGAAGATACTTCCTTACACCTTTTTTGGGATTGCCCTTTTTGCCCTAGCGCACTGGTACACCATTTGCTTTTATTGGAACAGAGACATCCCTATGTTCGACAATGTTCTTTTGACATTGTCTTACTACCTAGCTTTGCTCTTGACATCATCATCGTGGGCTGCTGGAAGAT
The DNA here is from genome assembly GCA_021605145.1 of Aegilops bicornis. Classification (NCBI taxonomy): domain Eukaryota; kingdom Viridiplantae; phylum Streptophyta; class Magnoliopsida; order Poales; family Poaceae; genus Aegilops; species Aegilops bicornis. The sequence continues at coordinate 810,836,509 of CM038673.1, forward strand.
TTAGATACAAAGAAATTCAAAAATCTTCAACAATGGTACACCCAATGTCACTGCTTGGAGGCAATTTACTAAAAAAAATGGTTTGTTCCTCTGCTCCCATAGAATCAAAAGCAAGCATGTGATAAAATTCAAAAACTAGGTTAATCTTCATCTTATCTACTCCATCCAATCCAAAGTTAATTGTCACTGGTTTAGTTTCCAATCCAACTAAATCAATCACAAATTCACAATTAATATGGATGGGCAACTAAACCAGCGACAAATTTCTATGTATCAGAGGGAGTAGTTTTTTATTTGAACCAAGATGGAGTTCCCAAAAAATGAAATTCGTTGAGCCTGAGGTTTTATTTTGTATGGATGTATATATTACTTTTAATATAAATGAAAATACCGGGTTCAGGATTAAAAAAAGTTATGTTTAAGTTTTTAAATGAGAAGTTCTGTTTAAGTTTTTAAATGAGAAGTTCTGTTTTGTTTTTTTGAGACAAAGTTCTGTTTAAGTAAAGAAGCTCAACAGTGCCACAAATCGGAATCCCGAGTTCAGAATTGGACCTGGCTGATTGCCCGCCGTGGCCTAGCCCAGCCCACACAAGACAGCAATCCACGTCTCCTTCGTCCTCCTCGCACACGCAGCGGACAACGGCTCAAACTTTTGCCCAAACCGAAACCCTCGCCTCCACCACCGTCCACCGACCATGCCGCCGCGGCCGCCGAGGCCGGCACCAACGCTGTCGGACGAGCTGCTCGAGGAGGTCTTCCTCCGCCTTCCCCCGGGCGAGCCGGTGTGCCTCGTGCGCACATCCCTCGCCAGCAAGTTCTGGCTCAGTCTCCTTTCCGGCCCACGCTTCCGCAGTCGCTACCACGAGCACCACCGAGCTCCCCCCATGCTGGGATTCCTTCATACCTGGCCGGACGGCTGCGGCCCTGAGGAAAAAGATCCAATCCCGCACTTCACGTCCACAAGCAAATTTGGTGCGCGCTTTCCCGACGAAGACGACTTGGGGTACTACAAAATGCGATCGCGGGACTGCCGCCATGGCCGCGTTCTCCTCCGGGTTCAGAATACAAACCCCATGGTGCTCTTCGTTTGGGACCTAATGACGGGCTGCCTGAGCGAGCTGTCCGCGCCCGACCTGGGGGTGGACAACTACTATGGGGCTGCGGTGCTCTGCCCCGTACACTACCGGACTCACGGTCTATGCCTACGGCCAGGGGCCGTCGGCATAGGCACCTAAGCCGTCGGCATAGATCTATGCTGACGGCTGCCGTCGGCATAGCCCCGTCAGTGTAGATCACGTCAGCGTACTCCTGTCAGACCGTCGGCATAATAATGCCGTCGGCATAGGGGGCTATGCCGACGGCCCTGGCGCAGCCGTCGGCATAGTTTAGCCGTCGGCGTAGTTTTCCGTCTGACGGCAACGGACGGCGCCGTCAAAACTGCTGGCGGCTCAGGAGGCGACACGTGGCAAAGATATGCCTACGGCAAAGCCGTCGGCATAGGTTAAATCTATGCCGACGGCTTTGCCGTAGGCATATCTTTGCCACGTGTCGCCCCCTGGTTTAACCTGGCGGCAGGGCTATGCCTACGTCAAAGTCGTCGGCATAGATTTATATCTATGCCGACGGTAGCCCTGCCATGTGTCGCCTCCTGGTGGCTCCTGAGCGTATCTATGCCGACGGCTTTGCCGTAGGCATAGTTTTTTTTCCCTGTTTTCTCTTTTCCAATTCATTTGACAACATTTCAAAACAGAATAATATGAAATATGACAGTTCATCAACATCATTTAAACATAGTCAAGTTCATCATCTAAAGATCATCACCGGCGAAAGTCCACGAACATAAGAGTAGTGCAAGACATGAAACATCATAAAAGTTGAAACATGAAAGACATGGCACAACGGCCGCATACACGGAATCATCATCGACATCAAGCACCACCGAGTCCACCTCCGCCAAAACCACCACCACCACCGAGTCCACCTCCGCCAAAACCACCACCTCCGCGAAGTCCACCTCCGCCAAAACCACCACCAAGTCCACCTCCGCCAAAACCGCCACCGCCAAGTCCTCCTCCGCCAAAACCGCCACCGCCAAGTCCTCCTCCGCCAAAACCACCACCGCGACCACCATCACTCTGCCAGATCGGAGTGACTGGGGTCGACAGAGCAGGAGTCGAGCCACCGGTCCCCTACATGTTTGAAAGAAGTTTCTAACGGTAAATATGACATGATAGTGTTGAATGAACGAGAACTAGTTTGTCATTGGTTAGGCAAATTTACTAACCGGAGTATCACCGCCTAGTGCCAGCCATTCCTCGAACGTGGGAAGGTGTGGGGCGTCTCCGCAGTGGTGGTGGGGGTCCAACTTGTGGTGGCTCCGTGCAGTTAGTCCAAGACGCCAACATAGCTTGGATGTTAGTTAAACAAGCCCACTTAGAAACAAGCCATGATCAACAAAGTCAGAAGGAATGGAAGTGCAAATTTGAGCTTGGTTTAAGAGGGCAAAACTAACCGCCATCACTTGACGGCTGTAATCATCGTTTGCCTTCACTCGTTGCAAGTACTCCCTCACCTCAATATGCCTATGCTCGAGAAAGGCCTGATATGCCTACAAAATTGAGGTTGTTTCTAAGTGGGCGTTGATGAAAATAAACTAAGAAAGATAGAGACAAAGAAGATAAGGGAAGTACTTACAAGACGTTGGCGGACTAAGGGAGGCTGCGAACGCCCCGTACTCTCTAACGGGCTCGGGTTGGTAGCTCGAAGCCGTGTGTACGAGATCGACGGAGTGATCAAGCCATTGAAACACGGATACCGGCCATGGGACTTACCCTGGATGGCCACCACCGCCGTGTCGTCGATCTGAGACTGGGCGACCTCAGGAACGGGAACATCCGGATGCAACTTCTGATAGTTCTGAGTGTAAGACTCCAGGTGTTGCTCGGTGTTGCCGTAGTACTGGCTCTCGCCCTCCTTGCGATCACTCCGCTCGCGGGCCAGCTTCCACGACTCCATGTCTGAGAGCGGCCTCTGCAACTTGTCCTCCTGCAACGTCAAATGAAGTTAGCCATACATAAGAACATGACGGTAAAGAAGAACCAAAATGCATCTTTCATATAGATATACCTTCATGGCCTTGAAGCCCCGAGAGGTTCCTGTTTCCTTGGCCGTGTGTCCCGTCTTTTCCACAGTTAGCCGGGCCTTGATGCTCTTGGCAACAAACTCGGATCGCCACCGACCCACCTATCCACCAAACACGCCCATCCGTCATGCCTTCCATAGCACCAACGAGGAACAACCTATGCAAATTTTGGAAGCATGACATGTGAGCACGAAACATATAGTTGACTCCTTGAAACAATGAAAAATCAGTAATAGTTACCATCATGAACTGCTCCCTGCTCATGGTAATTTTTTGCCTCTGTGCTTGAGTTTTGGTCATCTTTTGTTGCGGTAGATGTGGTAGTCTTGTGAGAGACGGCAACCCAACGCACCTTGTATCAAGAATCGACGAGCTTTCTTCTTTGCGACGCAAGTAAGACCACGTCGGCTCTGGCCTTGTGCTCGTCAAGAACTCTATAGAGTTGCTGCAATCATGCATAAACCGAAGCAAACAAGGCATGAGTTGAGTGATTCAATGATAAACTATGAACGAAACTAAAGACAAGTGATTCAAAAGGAACTTACCCAAAATTTGGTGATCACGGCCTTAGCAGCCGTCCCGTACTCAGCGTTCTTTGCAAGCCTCGTAGTGGGCCCAGCTTGTGGCCAAAACACGCAACTGTGGGTCCCTGTCTGGCCGCGGGCAGAATAGGCCAGGCCAAAACTGCTTCAACAGGACAGTGAGAAGGCCGTTCGGTTTACGGCCCTTTCCGTGAAGGATCCAGTTACTGCTAAAGAATCAAAGGGTTGCCATGTGTACAATAAAAAAATGTTGTCATGTGTTGAAAGTATGATTGAGATGCACTTACTCTGTCCCCAAGAGGTTCAATGAGCCACTTGTGCGCCTCGATAGAAGGTGGTGTAGGTACTCGGCATTACCACACAGCCACCCTGCGGAGCACCCGGTGGCAAGTCGCCCCACAACTCGGGGTCAACCTCCCCTCCACCCTCCTCGCCCTCCTCGGCCTCCTCCTCCTCGGCCTCCTCCTCCTCCCCCTCCTCCTCCTCGACATCAGGAATATACTCCTCCTCCTCGACTCGGTCAGATCAAGATAGGAGGGCATCGAAGAAGACCCTCCTATTTCGGACACGGCCCGGAGTTTTTGGCCCGGTTGCCTCCCCCACCTCCTCGTCCTCTAGGGGCTCTCCCCCACCCTCCTCCTCTAGGGTCTCCTCCCCGACCCCTCCACCTCCCTGTGAGGTGCCATCCTCAGCGTAGTCGGGAGGGAACCTTGTGGGCTCGTCCACTCCGAGTAAGTCCTCCTTTGAGTTTCTTGAGAAGCTGGCACCCGGACTTGCCCATGATTAGCAAACCTGCATTGAGAAGAGAATAAACAATTAGTAAGGATATAAAAAAACAAGCATACAGGAAAGACATTAATAACGGAAGAGAACATTATTAAAAGAACATACATTTTCTAGAACCCATATGAATCATCACTATTGTAATCTATTTGTCGACCGGTCTCATCATCACTATCCCGCATATCTTCTTTGTTTTCTGACGGAGGTGGAGGCTCTTCCTCATCGTCAGCGTCAGCGTCTTCATTTAACTTTCCACCTACATCTCTAATAGGTAAAGATGGGTCCTAATCCCACCCGAGAATGTGTAGATTGAGTACGGTCCATGCTCTACCCCATTCCGAGACAAAATTTCGGCAGCACCTCCCTGCTGTTCTCCAAATACATGTCTCGGCAAAATGCCGAGAGAATGTGCATCCGGAGAACAACAGGGAGGCGCCGCCGAAATCCTGTCTCGGAACGGGGTAGAGCATGAACAACGTACCCAATCTACACATCCTCGGGCTATCCGTGGAAACCGCTAGACAATCTGAAAGAGCTGCGGTGATAAATATGCAATTGAATGCATATTTATCGATGCAACCCTTTCGAACGGGAGACCTAGGTTAAGCGACTTGATGTGAAAATTCAATCTAGTTAAAGGAGGCTAGGAGGTGAAGGTGGATTCGTAGCTCACCCTCCGCTGTAGAAGAAGTAGTCGAGAAGCGGCAGGATCACAAACCAAACCCAGACGACGAAGGTTCCAGGGAGATGAATACCACAAAGCCTGTAAATTTTGACGGCACCACATCACATAAAGCATTGACACTTCAAACTATGAAATTTTTTGTTCAAGTGTCAAATTTTGTTCTTCAATTTTTTTAGCAAGATCATCATGATAAAATAACTACTCATCAGATACCAATTTTGTCAACATCACAAAATGAAACTACAGCTATTTGACAACATCTCAAATATGCCAATTTTGTTCTTCAAATTTGACAACATTTGACAACATCACTAAGTTGACCAAAGCTATAACTAACCAATATACATCAATCCATCCATTCATCCATACAACATGCATCTATCATATAACAAGCAGTAAAAAAATGCAAAACAAATGCAAAATAATGAAAAAAAAAGCTCACCGGGGTGGCCGGGGACGGTGAGGCAGGCGGCCGGGGCAGCGGCGAGCAGGGGGCGGCGTGGAGGCCAAGGCAGGCGGCCGGGACGGAGGGCAGGGCGGCCGGGGACGGAGGGCAGGCGTGCGGGCAGCGAGCTGCGGCCGGCCATGATCGGGGAGGCAGGCGGTGTTAGGGGTCGGGGAGGCCGTGGCGCAAGCAGCCGGGGAGGCCGGGCGACGGGTGGAGATGGCGACAGGGTGGGGGGGCGCGGGAGGCAGGCGGTGTTGGGGTTGGGGAGGCGGCGTGCAGTCGGGTCGGGGTGGGGCGGCGCGGCGCAGGTCGGGTGGGGCGGCGCAGTCGTGAGTCTTGTGCGGCGCAGGTCGTGGTCGGGTGGGAAAGAACGATCGGCTAGCTAGCTGCCCGCTGGTAGTGGATAAGGCCACCCTATGCCGACGGCTAAGCCGTCGGCATAGCTGAGGTCGCCACGTGGCAGCTATGCCGACGGCTTAGCGGTAGGCATTTTTTTGAATCATACATGATATGTAATTATGTTAAAAATAATACATGGTATATAATTATAATTTTTTTTTCTGAACCGAATTTTTTCTATGGTCAGCAACATTTCTTTATTATATAAATATTTGCTAAATTGTACTAACAAAAAATGTACATTGAGATCTAGCCCTTTGACTTCCTATAGCACATGTGCCCACGTCATGTAAAAAACTCATGATTTTATCGCGCTCCGAGTATTTAATAATATTCACGCCGCATCGTTACCGCAGAACATCTACTACCGTTTCATCGCCGTCCGTGAGGGGGGCCACACCCCGGAGACGCGTGCCGCCTCTTCAAACATGCCACCACACCACCCCGCATGTACGAGGGCCCGATGCGACGCTCCGGTGGCATTGCTACCCTCCCTGTGGCCTCCGTCCCGCCTAACCTCAGAAGCGTTTGACCACGGGATCTAGCCCTTTGACTTTGCACGGACGGGATTTGACGGTGGGCGTCTCCACCCGGTTGTGTTAGGTCGGTCTATAGGAACACTTTGGAGAAACATCCGGGCCGGACCCACAACAAGATCCCTCCGTAGACTCGACGCGTCTGCTTCTCCAGTGCGGCGGCGACGACGCCGTCCGTGAGGGGGGGGCACACCCGAGACGCGTGCCGGGCATTTGCAACCGCCACAACACTTCCACTGTGAGAGGCCTCCTCGCAAGATTTGACAAGATGCTGGCCCCGGAGGTCAGCGGCCACAACAGAGACGCGAAGAGCAATCCGCGTAGAGGGAACTGTTCAGATACTTCTCCATCACGAAAAATTATGAAAAATTACCATCGGTCCTATAACACATGTGCCCACGTCGTGTAAAAAACTCATGATTTTATCGCACTCCGAGTATTTAATAATATTCACGCCGCATCGTTTCCACAGAACGTCTACTACCGTGTCATCGCCGTCCGTGAGGGGGGCCACACCCTGGAGACGCGTGCCGCCTCTTCGGACATGCCACCACACCACCCCGCTTATACGAGGGCCCGATGCGACGCTCCAGTGGCATTGCTACCCCCCCCCCAGGCCCCCGTCCCGCCTAACCCTGTAGCGTTTGACCATGGGATCTATCCCTTTGACTTTGCACGGACGGGCTTTGACTAGTGGGCCTCTCCACCCGGTTGTGTTAGGTCAGTCCATAGGAACACTTTGGAGCAACATCTGGGCCAGATCCACAGCAAGATCCCCTCCGTATAGACCCGACGCGTCCGTTTCCCCCTCCAGGTGTCGGCGGCGGCGCCATCCGTGAGGGGGGCACACCGGAGACGCAGCGTCTTTGGCGTTTGCAACCGCCTCAACACTTCCAGATTTGTGAGAGGCCGCCACGCAAGATTTGACGGTATGCTAGCCCGGAGGCCGCCGCCACAGTCATAGACGTCTGAAGAGCAATCCAGCGTAGGGAAGTGTTCAGATACTTCTCCATCACAAATATTTATGAAAAATTACCATCAGTCCTATAGCACATGTGCCCATGTTGTGTAAAAAACTCATGATTTTATCGCGCTCCAAGTATTTAATAATATTCACGCTGCATCGTTATCGCAGAACGTCTACTACCGTGTCATTGCCGTCCGTGAGGGGGGCCACACCCCGGAGACGCGTGCCGCCTCTTCGGACATGCCACCACACCACCCCGCATGTATGAGGGCCCGGTGCGACGCTCCGGTGGCATTGCTACCCCCAGGCCCCCCGTCCCGCCTAACCTCAGAAGCGTTTGACCACGTGATCTAGCCCTTTGACTTTGCACGGACGGTATTTGACCAGTGGACCTCGCCACCCGGTTGTGTTAGGTCAGCCCGTAGGAACAATTTGGAGCAACATCCGGGCCAGCCCACAAGAAGATCCCTCCGTAGACCCGGACGCGTCTGCTTTCCCCCTCCAGGTGCCGGCGATAGCGCCGTCCGTGAGGGGGCCGAACCCCGGAGACACGTGCCGCCTCTTCAGACATGCCACCACACCACCCTGCATGTATGAGGGGCCGGTGCGATGCTCCGGTGGCGTTGCTACCCCCGTCCCCCTAGGGCCCCCGTCCCGCCTAACCTTGGAGCGATTGACCACGAGATCTAACCCTTTGACTTTCCACGGACGAGCTTTGAACAGTGGACCTCTCCACCCAGTTGTGGCAGGTCAGCTCAGAGGGACACCTGGGAGCAACATCCGGGCCAAACCGACAGCTACATCCCTCCGTAGACCCGATGCGTCTGCTTTTCCTCCAGGTGCAAGGGCGGCGCCGTCCGTTAGGGAGGCCACGCCCCGAAGATGCGTGCCACCTCTTCGAACATGCCACAACACCACCCGGTTGTGGTAGGTCATCCCATAGAAACACTTGGGAGCAACGTCCCCTCAGAATAGACCCGATCTTGGTTGTTTCCGCCCTCCGGATGCTAGCGGGCCGGCGTCCTGTGAGGGGCACACTCCGGAGATGGGTGCGGGCGTTTGCAACCGCCACTAAATCTTTGTCGCAGAGCTGTTTTTGATTTTAATAAAATATAAGGACCTATATTCAAAAGAACATGACGGCACATTATTAATATGCTCGAACAAACTATATATATATATATATATATATTGATAATCTATGGAAAAAATTACAAACTACGTATATTTTCATATAATACATAAAAAAGCATAAAAACATATTTTAAAAAAAGCATAAAAACATATGTAAAAAAAGCATAAAAACATATGCAAAAAAACGCATGTAAAAAAAATAGCTATGCCGACGGCATTGCCGTCGGCATAGAAACGGCAGGGTTTTCGGAGGAGCCGTGCCGCGGATCGGTGACGTGGAGCCTATGCGGCGGCTGCAGTCGGCATATCTACGCCACGGATCGGTGACGTGGCATGCGGAGATATGCCGACGGCCGCCCGTCCCGACCGTCGGCATAGGGTTGACGGCGTTAGCGCTGGTCACGGGCGGGGTCGTCGGGCCCACTTTGTATGCCGACGGCTGCTGTCGGCGTATTTGAAGATAGGCCGATGGCCTTTCTATGCCGACGGCTGCCGTCGGCTTATATCAGGGTAGCCCGACGGCCAGGCTACGCCGACGGCCAAGATGAGGCTGTCGGCATATCTCATACTAGGCCGACGGCAACCGTCGGCATTGATTTGGCTGTAGGCATAGGTCAGTTTTCCGGTAGTGGTATCCGGCTGTGACCATCGTACTTGTCACGCGGATCCCTTCCAGGTGGTCTTTGTCGGCCTAGACCGGAAAGCAAATGGTGATGATGATGATTGTGTTGCACGTGCCTGTGTGTCCTTGCCCTTCCCTCCATTCGATGAGTGGGACAAGCCATGCCCTGCTCTTCATCTTCCAGGCAGTGCATTCATCCAGCCAATGCCCCCTGTCCTCATCGAAGATGCACTACACTTCATGCTTGAGTATGCTGATGATGCTGATAGTGTAGAAATTCTCAAGTATGACTTGAGCTCTCATAGCTTATCCCTGATTGATGCACCCATTGAGAATTCTAACATTGCCGATGCCTCTATCCTCATGGCGATGGAGGATAGCAGTTTGGGGTTTGCACATGTCAATGAATCAACCCTCTACCTGTTGTCAAGACTCATGGATTCCAACGGAGTTGCTTCATGGAGTCAACGTGTGATTATCAATCTCAGGAACCTTCTCCCCATCAAAAATCCTGAGGAAAGCCTTAGACTGGTTGGATCCGTCGAGGGCCGTGATGTCGTTTTCGTGACCACGGACCTGGGCATCTACGAGATTAATGTCAAGTCGCAGCAATGGAAGAAGATATGGAAGAGAGAAAATTTCCGTGCTTTGATTCCATACATGTGTTTCTACAATCAACAAGGTATACTTGTATTTATATGTCATTTATTGTGATTTTGCAACACCTGTTAAGTTGTACTCCATATAAGTTAGTGGAACAAACAAAACGATGAATCTCTAATCAGATATATAGTTTCATTTCAAATGTTCCCGAGCAAACTTCGGGTGGTATGTAATTACAACTAATTATGCTAATTTAATTGTCTATTTGTATCGTACCATGTCATCCCATTTTTGGAATCACACTGGAAATCTATGTTTGCAGAAAAGGTGATGCCCAGTGACGTGGCACATTGACATGGTATGGTTGAATGTGCTTAAGGGCAGGAGGCCACTCTCATCAACAAGAAAGATGACAAGCTTAAGCGGCAGGTGTCTTGTGGTGAATTATATCACTATATAGTAGCCCTTTTATGTGCAGTGGTGCTTGCTTGATTTCTCATAGTCTTCTTGGCTTTTTTCAACAAGTTTATAGTTTCCCCGTGTCGTTGGTGTGTGTAAGTAGGGGAATGGATTATCTTGTAGTGAACCTTCAGTTCTTGCAGCTGCAGTAGGAACCATCTGCCTTGTTGTTTAATTTTCATAACAATGGATCGGCAGACAGTAGCTTAGTCTTACCATTTTGAAAACTTTACAGTTTGCTCTCCCAAATCTAAGTTCATCTCTCACAATTTAATAATGATGACATGTCTAGAGCCAGTGGGTTGTCTCGCCCTAAAGTTGAGATGGTGATGGTTTCTGCATGCTGTCTCACTGATATGCCTTAATTAATTTAGTGAATTTAGTTAGTGATGTCCTTTTCTTTTAGCAAAGCGCTGTTACTGACGAGTAGAACATGTACACTGGATCTTGAGATACATGTTCAGGTAACTACAGATATGGTGTTGTATTGCTGCCCGAAGATCTTGTAAGCATTTATTTTGCTTCAGTAGCTCCACAAAACTGCATGAAGATCTTGAGTAGTTCGTTATCTGTTGCATATTTTTGGCCTCCAGTGCACATTATAGTAGACTGCAATGTCCATCTAGTGAGATGAAGATGTTCCTATATTTGGTCGGAGTGATCATTGCAACTGCTTTGATATTCGCAGATTTTCCTTAGATAATATCTTTTTGCTCAAAATCATGAACGCACATTTATCTACATTTTTCTGTACCTATATATGAGGAAGAGGTAAAGCTCTTTTCCAAATGTTTGTTAGTTAATCTTGTCCATCCTTCATGGAAGAAACAAATTGCCTTTCGAGTTGGCTGTTTTTCTGCATTCACCCGTCTCTCGTATTTGGATCTTATATTAGTGCATTCACCCGGCCTCAATAAGATATCATGTCCATTAAGGCATAGAGGATAGAGCTGCTAGTGCACCAACAATGGTTGAGTATGCTGACAGGCAGGGTGCTCGGCATGGATTTGCTGAACCCAAAGCTCGCTTGGACAGTTCAGGAAATCTGAGAACTGCGAAGTTTCAAAATGGTTGAGTATGATTTTTGTCAAGAATTTTGACTTCCGTGAGTAAGATTGGTAAATTTTTCGTGTTGTCTATATACCATTTAAAGAACTATATAGTTTGCTCTCCTGACTTCGGTCTAATCTCTAAAAACCACTCCCAGAGGATGTTCCAGTGATCAGCAGAGTTGTAGGACTTGTCCTGAGCTAGGATTTTTTGCAGATCATGAGATGATGGCTTCTGCTTGTCTTGGTTTTAAATCTTAGTTAACCTTGTGAATTGAAGTACTGAACTACTAGTACTACATGTCTGCAGGTCAGGTGTTGTTGTTTCTGCAGCAAATGAGTACCTTTTGAGCTAAGTAATGTTACTGGAGTACGCTTGCGGTTGTTTTTAGTTGTCATTTTTTCCTATTTAAGATATTAATGATACTTGTTGCCAAGATTATGAATGCAAATTCATGTTCTTGTAGTAATATAATTATATTAAACTCTTCTCGTATCAGCAGAGCTAAAACCATCTTTAATACTTAGTTTTATTTGAGATGAAAACTGTTTGCTGGCATCTTTTCTAGAGAACTGTACATTTTTCTCTCCCTTTGGTCCAATCTCAGAATTATCCTCCGTGAGGAAGAGGTTCAAATGATCAGCATACGATGAGGGCTTGTCCAGACATGCTGTTTTCTTTATCCCATGAGATGACGATTGCTGATGCATGCTGGCTCACTTATAAATCTTACAATTAACCTTGTGAACTGAAATAGTACTACATGTCAAGTGCTAGGAGGCAACATGGGTCGCCGGCTCTAGCTGGTAGGTGTTTTGTGGTGCCTGCTTTTGATGCTGTTCTTGGCCTTCATCGGTAAGTTTAGATCCATTTTCCTGTGTTGTTTGTGTGTGTCAGAGGGTGATACTGTGATGAACTCAAATTTCTTGCAGCCTCAGCTATTTACATACATGTCATTTTAATTTGCTTCCATATGCATCTGCTAACATGTTTGTTCTCCCAGGTTTGATCAGGAGGTTCAAATAATCGGCATATGATGAGGTCATGTTGGAGGTAGGATTTTCTGCTGCCCAACAGATGATGAGGACTTATCGTGAAGTGTAGGATAAAACTTACTTAAGCTTCTAAAGTGAACGACTACTAAACAGAAGGAACTTGGGATCAAAAGTAACAGATACAAAATATATCCCCCATGTACCACTGATGTCCGCTGGCCCTCCCTCAGCTCGACCCCCTCAATCTGCCTCACCCACGCGAGGTGGATTCAGATGACAGGGACACAGCCACAGAACAGAGGATAAAGCAGAGTACTAGTTCAGTTTTAGAGAAAGAGAGAGACAGTCATTTTTCAGGCAACGAATGCCTTTTTTCTTTTTTTCTTCTTCTTTTCAGCTGTAACGAATACAGCAACTAAACAGAGCAAACGAATGCTCCAACTCTTATTTATACAAGGTTCTCAGCATTGCTCCGAACCGACTTTTGCTGCAACACATGTAGACAAAACACTGAACTTAGACTAGCCAGCTTGTACACTCGCACCTATAATCAAACTTGCAGCAAGTTGCAAGCTGATGCCCACAATCACACTAGCACATTCACATTGCAGTAACAATTGTTCGACTGCAATCAGGTTTAAGCTAACAACCACTGTATTTGGATTTGTAGGAACAGAGATGAAACTCTGAAATTTACTATCTTAGTTATCATGATACTGAAGTTACCAAGCTCATGGAGAAATAAAACCTTTGTTCATATATCAGCACGATGGGAACAAAAGTATCCAGTCAATTGTCCAGGTTGAGGAGACGTGGTGAAAGGCTACCGGTTCGTCGTTGATGGACAGTCATCCATGATCCCGGCAACAGCCAGAGAAGAGAAGCAGTTTAACAACACTGGGGTGGAATTATGTATGCTGCAAGTAGACAAATGTTGAAAACTTTGAGAGTGCTAGATTCTGCTTGGTGACACTGCAGGTATGTATCAGTTTCATATGCTTCATTGTCCTGGAATAAATACACACCATGACATGCTGATCAGAAGCTTCGTCTAGCCATTGTAGCAGCCACTGATCAATTCTGAAAAATAAGTACTTGTGGTTCAGACCGATGTTGAATTCAGATTTAACACCTTTCCCAAATTTCCTTAGCAAACTGGCAATACAGGAAGGTGCATTCCATTGTTTCATGGCGAGCACAAAAGTAGCCCCCAATGTATGCTAAAAAAAGCATTATGTATGCTGTCCAGGGAAAAAGGAATAGCACATTTGTGTAGACGAGAGTTGAAATGCTCAAATTATCTTGCTTAACGATTTGCATCTAATTTTATATGGAATGCATGAACATCACCCTTTATTTGGGGCTTGTCTCGCTGTGCCCCCAGCATGACTTTATGACTTGTTGACACTATGTATTGACTAGTTGGATGCTTGGTCCGCTGCTTTATTATTATAATATAAAGCGGGAGGAAACCCTTTTTCGTAACTATAGGCTGAGGAAAGAAAACTCCCGTTGGAAACTACAGAAGCTCAATGGTTCAGTAGATGATGTAACCAATTGCAGGTTGAGCTCTCGACTAAGCAATTTAGACTGTAAATTGTTTAACATCAAGTGCATCGATCCAAAAACATACCATGAGCCGAAAGCACGCTCTTCTATATTATGCACATAAAAACGTACGCTGCTGAATGTATATGTACAAAATGTGTATGACAAATATTTTTTTTAGGATGGGACAAAGCCAAAAGCACGCTCTTCTATATATTATATTCATGGACGGGTCGATTTGGAACTTCCTTTGGAATACAAAAATTACTTTCAAAAAGAGAAGTGTCACAGCTTCCACGTATATATATATTCATGGATTTTATTTTTTGATAATTGCTGCTGCATTCGTGGATGTTATTTTTGAAATTGTCACGGGGGAGACTCCTGACCTGAACTTTTTATTTTTCTTTTAAAGTATATAAGGCCACACCAAGCCTGAGGAGAAGTAGTCGGACCATAGGCCCATCCCATAGCGTAACATTAGCCAGTAGGTCCTTCCTTTTTACGCGGATAACCCTATTTGACGCATCAAGCATCAAACTGTCGGAGCTTCACACACGCTATCGTTCGGTTTATGTACTGTTCCAGTACGTTCCTTCCGATTTTTTGTACTGGATTTGGGATCCTTTCATAAGGTTCCGGTCGGGTTTTACTGGTTTCTTGTTTGGTCTTTCCTTTTGTTTATTTTTTCTGGTTTATTTCTTTTCCAAAAAGTTTCCTTAAAAATCTAGAAATTTCAAAAAATGTTTGAAGTTTCAAAATATTCAGGATTTTCTTTTAAAAATGTTCATGTTTTCAGGAAACAAATTAGGATTCCTAAACTTGTTCCTGTTTTTTTTTCAAAAAATCACATTGTTTCTAAATTTCTTGTGTTTCAAAGAAGTTGTAGTTTTAAGAAATGTTCCGAATTTCAAAAGGTGTTTGTTTTCTCAAAATATGTTGGTAATTCCAAAAATTGTTCGCTCTTTAAAAACGTTCAAATTTTTTGAAATTCTCATCAAATTTTAGAGGTCCAGCCTAACCTAATTACCTTTTTTTAGGGGGCCTAACCTAATTATCTAACAAAATATAGCAGTGTAGCACGTTTCTATGCGCATTACCTTTTTCTTAAGGTGAATGCGCATTACCTAATCACCTAGTGTTTTCAGAGGTCACACGAAGCAAGACAAATGAGGGCGCCGCCGCCGACGATTGCTGCCCACTCTAGGCCCACCGGTCGGACACTCCCCCGCGCAGAACTGAAGTGAACTGGTTGAACCGGACCGTGGGGGCGAGGCGACACTCCATGTAAAAAGGACGGCAGTCCCCCTCCCTCACGAAACCCTCGCCTCCGCCACCCAACCCACCATGCCGCCATCGCTGCCGGACGACCTGCTCGAGGAGATCTTCCTCCGCCTCCCGCCGGACGAGCCTGAGAACCTCGTGCGCGCCTCCCTCACCAGCATGCTCTGGTTCGGCCGTCGCTACCGCGACTCCGCGAGCACCATGGAGCTCCCCCCATGATGGGATTCCATCATACCTGCCTGGAGAGGAAAAAGGTCCAGTCCCTCACTTCACGCCCACCACGAAATTCGGCGCGCGCATTCCCGACGAATGGGGGTACTCTGCCTACACTGCGTGGGACTGCCGCCATGGTCGGGTCCTCCTTGGGGATGCCAATCATTCATCCAAGCCGCTCGTCGTTTGGGACCCCATAACAGGCTGCCGGAACGAGCTGCCCATGCCTTACATGTTGTGAAACAGCCATCGGGCCCCCGTGCTCTGCGCCGTGAGCGGCTGCGACCATCGCACTTGTCACGCCGGTCCCTTCCAGGTGCTCTGTGTCGGCCTGTACAGGAAAGCAGAAGTTGATGATGATTGTGTTGCACACGCTTGTATGTCCTTGACAGAGACCGGTGATTTGAACATGCAGTGTCCCCCTTGGTTCGATTCCTGGGGACTGGGGAGAACCATGCCGTCGTCTTCATCTTCCAGACAATGCACATGCACGCATAGAGCCAATGCCCCCTGTCCTAGTTAAAGAAGCACTTCACTTCATGCTTGAGTATCATGGGGATGACAGTGCACAAATTCTCAAGTACGACTTGCGCTCAAATAGCTTATCACTGATTGGTGCACCGATTGTGGATTCTGACATTGCCGGTGCCTCTACCCTCATGGCAATGGAGGATGGCAGTTTGGGGTTTGCACATGTGGATGGGCTGACCCTCTACATATGGTCAAGACAGATGGATCCCAACAGAGTTGCGTCATGGAGTCGGCGTACAGTCATCTATCTCAGGAACCTTCTCCCCATCCAGAATCCCGACGAAACACTTCTACTGGTTGGATCCGTGGAGGGCAGTGATACCATTTTCGTGACCACAGACCTGGGCATCTACGAGATTAATGTCAAGTCGCAGCAATGGAAGAAGCTGTGGAAGAGAGAAAATTCCCGTGCTTTAATTCCATATATGAGTTTCTACGATCCATAAGGTATAGTTGTATCTGTATGTCCTTTTTTTTATGACTTGGGAAAAATGTTAAGTAATACTCTATAGAAATTAGTGGAGCAACCAAAACAATGAATCTCTAATCATACATAAAGTTGCATTTAGTGTTCCCGATCAAACTTTCAGTGCTTGGTAATTACATCTAATTATGCTTACTAGCTTATTGACGTTTTGTATAGTATCATGGCATACCTGTTTTGCAATCACACTGACGTATGTGTTTGCAGAAAGAGTGATGCCCAGTGACGCGGCGCATTGACAAGGTATGCTTAAGGTTAGGAGGCCACTCTCGTCAACAAGAAAGATGACAAGCTGGGAGGCAACAGGGGTTTGTGATGAATTATGTCACTATTCAGTAGCCCTTTTTGTGCACTTGTGTTTGTTTGATTTCTCATATTCTTTTTGGCTTTTCTCAGTAGGCTTGATAGTGTCTCCAGTGAGTGAACGGATAACCTTGTAATGAACCTACAATTCTTCAGGTGCAGTAGGAACCATGTACTTAATTTGCAAGAGACAGTAGCTTTCTCTTATCATTATGAAAACTCTACAGTTTACTGCCCCCCTCTCTAAATTCATCTCTCTGAAGAGGTACCTTTGAACTTTGATGAGTTGATAATGATGACATGACTAAAGCTAGTTTGTCTTGCTCCAGGGAAGTAGAGATGATAATAGTTTCTGCATGGTGAATTTAGTTGGTTTTTTTTAGCAAAGCAATGACAAGTATAAGGTGTAAACTGAATCTTGAGCTATCTGTTCAAGGAACTACATATATGGGGCTGTATTGCTGCCTGAAGATCTTGTAAGCTTTTGTTTCGCTTCAGTAGCTCCACAAAACAGCATGAATATCTTGAGTAGTTCGTTATTTGTTGCATATTTTTTGCCTATAGTTCACATAACAGTAGACTGCAATGTCTATGTAGTGAGACGAAGATGTTCATATATATGTTTGGTCAGAGTGCAATACTACAATGATCATTGCAGCTGTTTGTGGTGTATTATAATTTCCAGTTTGATTTCACAAATTTTACCTCTTAGACAAGAACTTTTACTCAAAATCACGAACACATGTTTCTCTATTTTTTTTCTGTACCTAAATTACATGGAAGGGGTATGGTTCTGTTCCAAATACCTGACAGCTAGTTAATCTTGTTCATCCTTCATGGGAAAAACGAATTGCCTTTTGAGTTGGGTTTTTTCTCTGCATTCATCTGTTCCTCGTATTTGGATCTTATTCACCTGTTTTTCTGCATTTTTCTAGATAATTGCTTGCTGTTCTAGGTATATCTGAGGCTTCAGTACGTTATCATGTCCATTATGGTATATACACGCATCGAAAGTTGTTGAGTATGCTGAAGGGCAGGGTGCTCGACATGCTGTCATGCTGGCAAAAGCGGGGGTTTCGGATGGAATGGCTGAAGCCAAGCTAGATTGGACAGTTTAGAAAATCTGAGAACTGTGAAGTTTCAAAATGTTCTAAAAAAGAATCACTCATGTACATAGGGTAGTAAAGCATTTACATGCAAATTTTCGTGATAAAATCTGCTAATTTATGTTTTGACATAATGTACATGTGTGATTTTTGTCGAGAATTTGTACTTTTGTGAGTCTGTTTGGTAAAAAAAAATGTGTCGTTCGTAAGGGTGATCCTATATGTATCTGCATGTAGTACCATTTAAAGAACTGTATAGTTTGCTCTCCCTGCTTTGGTCCAATCTCAAATTCTGTCCCAGAGTAGGTTCGGATGATCAGCAGAGTATGAGGGCTTGTCCTGAGCTGGGATTATCTGCTGATCAAGAGATGATGATGGCTTGTGCATGGTTTGGTTATAAATCATAATTAACATTTGTGAACTGAAGTGCTGAACTAGTACTACATGTCAGGTTATGTCACTGCAGCAAATTAGTACTTTTTGCGCAACATAATGTTACTGCAGTAATCTTTGTGGTTGATTTTAGTTCTCGTTGACTTGCTTGCTAGTTTGGAAGTGGCTAGCCCCGGATCTGGTAAGGCGATTGCTTGCATCCTGACGAACAAGGCTACAACGGGCAAAATCGAGAAGGTGGAAAAAGCTCTTAGGAGCATAGGCAAGAAGTGTGGCGCC
This sequence comes from Aegilops bicornis, assembly GCA_021605145.1. Lineage (NCBI taxonomy): Eukaryota > Viridiplantae > Streptophyta > Magnoliopsida > Poales > Poaceae > Aegilops > Aegilops bicornis. The sequence goes on from CM038673.1 coordinate 810,855,015, forward strand.
ATAGGAAAGGCGTCCGCCGCTGCTTAAATGGATGATCTCAAATGTCTTCGACTGTCCCCATCGCGGTGTCCGTTGTCTTTAGTCGAGGTGTTCCTGTTGGGTGTTCCATTGTGTTTTATAAGTGCGAGGGTTTGTTGTTGTGCGTTGGTTATGTCTATTGGATCGATCGTGCGGTTGTGGTGATCCATACTTTGTGAGTAGTTCGCATGTGGTGTATTTGTATTGGTTTTCGCCCGGTTTTCCATAATTAACTGGGCAATTCTCTTCTTAATTAATCGATGAGGCAAAATTTTTGCCTCCGTTTAAAAAATTTTTAGTTCTCGTTTTTTTCCTGTTTAAGATTACTGGATCTTGTAGCCAAGATTGCGAACGCAAATTCATGTTCTTGTTGTAACATAATTATATGAGCTCAGTTAAAACCATCTTTTAATGCTTAGTTTTATCTGAGAAGGAAATCATTTGCTGGCATATCTTTTAGGGAGAACTGTACAGTTTTCTCTCCCCTTTGGTCCACTCTCTGAACTTTCCGCCTAGAGGAGGTTCGAATGATCAGCAGACGATGAGGGCATGTCCAGACTTTCGTTGTTTTCTTTAGCCCAAGACATGACGATGACAGATAAATCTTAAAATTAACCTTGTGAACCGAAATAGTAGAGTGAATTGCAAAAAACATCGACACTTCAGGCTAGGTTTGCAGGAACCACACATTTACGGAATTGTGCCAAAAAGCACTAATTTTTTTCATATTTTTTTTGCAAAAAACACTAGTTGCCGGCTTAGGCCGTTTTGAGCACGATTATGACAGGTGGGTCCCGCCAGAAGGGGTGACGTGGCACAACATAATGGTTCGCAAATAGACAGAATAACAGGGACTGATTTGAAAAAGAGCCTGAGAGGATAAGGTCATCTTTTCAAAAAAAAAGCAAGGATAAGGTCATCTCCTCAGCCGTGCGCACGAGCTCCCGGCCGGCGAGCTTGGCATGGACGACGGCTCCGCGACGCGCCGCCTCCTTCTCCTTCTCCTCCTCTATTCCCCCGCCCCCACCTTCCTCCCACTCCCGGCCTCGGCCTCCCTTGTTGCTCACCACGCATCGGCTCCGGCGAGGAGAAGAGGGGCCTTGACGGCGGCCTGCGTAGGCGTGAAGAGGAGGCGCGACAACGGCGGCCATGGATGAACTCCGGCCGGAGCTGCACATCAACGAGGCAAATCCACTGACGGTGGGCATGGAGGTGCGGTCCATTTCCCTCGACCGTGAGCTCCGCTGCCGGCGCACTACTAGGAAAAGGGCTATAGATAGGACTGATTCTAATGACGCACCTGGTAAGTAGTGCGCCACTACTATATACTAATGGCGCACCGGTTGCTCGCGCGCCATTAGTTTGGAAGACACTAACGGCGCACCGTGAGCACTAGTGCGCCATGGATGGCAAAGTGTGCCATTACTAGTTAGAACTAGTAATGGCGCACGACCAAGACAGTGCGCCATTAGTATATATATATATTTTACTTTTCTGCAAACCTACTAATGGCGCACTATGCCAAAGTGCGCCATTAGTAGTTTAAACTACTAATGGCGCACTGTGCCACGGTGCGCCATTATCATAAAAATTATTTTTTTTACTTTTTTGCAAAACTACTAATGGCGCATGTCTCTGTGGTGCGCCATTAGTATGTTGGGTTACTAATGGCGCATGGCTTAGTGGTGCGCCATTAGTAACCTGGGACCAGCTAGATATTTTTGGACAGCCACACCTACACACTCACTTTCCCCACTTCATTCCCCCACCTCCTTCTCTAAGCTTGTCGGCTGCCTCCTCACCTCACCTCATTTGCACCATAGATTCATCAAAATTAAGTGGTGAAATTACCTTTTTTTGATAGGTAAGTAAGGGGAAAGCTATCTTCATGTTGTAGATCTACTTTTTTTCTCACTAGCTCGCTCCAACAACATGCACATGCACTTTTGTGGCCTAGCTAGATCTATGTATGTTTGTGGTGTTGCTTGTGTTTGTGGTGTTGCATATATGTTTGTGTTTGCAGGTACCGATATTTGAAATGCGATAGTTGCCAATATTTTGCGGAATGTTGATTCATTTCCGTTTGGTAGAATTTTGGCACTATGCATTCTTTTTGGTCCTATTTTTAGGGAAGGTCATGCCAAATTTTTTCTTGGTTCTAAAATATCGTTTTGCTCTACCCCGCAGGCGACCGTGGTCCGCATGATGACCGAAGGCATCGTGAATAGGTTTTTGAGCTCCGTGAAGGATGAGATGCTTCAAAAGAACGAGACGGAGATAAGATGTCCGTGTCGAAGATGCAAGCTGAAGAGCCTTATTGCGGACCCGGATTCCGGGCAGGTGCGGGACCACCTGCTCTCGCATGGTTTCATGGATGGCTATCGGTGGCAAGGTGATGAAGATGACTATGAAGTCGTCCATGGGGGCCGGGCAAGAAATGAGGAAGGGCAACAAGACAACCACCGCGGTAGGGCGGGCGAGAAGACGAAGAATCTCCGGGACATGATCACGACGGTAATGATGTACACAATCATCATGTAGAAGATGTCGTACATGATGATGAGGAAGATCAAGACGAAGGGCATGATCATGAAGATGAAGATGCGAGCGGGGCGACGATGGAGGCTGGGTGCAGGACCCTCATATTCAAGAGCTGCCGCATAGCAGACGGATAACGCAAGAGCTGCCGCCCGAGAGAAAGCCAAGCTGGATCAACTGGATATTGACGCGTTTACTCCATTGTATTAAGGATGCTGGCCTGTGGATACACTCCTGAAAGTAACGCTCATGGCTCGGAGATGAAGGTAAAACAAAAAATGACCGACGCATGCTTCGACGAGAACATGTCATTATGGCACGAACGTCTTCCCAAGGGGAACAAGTGCCCGACCAGTTTCGAGGAGGCGAAGAAAATCGTGTGTCCTTTGGATTTACCGCACGTGAAATACCATGTGTGCATGAACAATTGCATCTTTTATCGGGACGAGCACGCGGAGTCTACCATATGTCCGGTGTGCGGCGTCACTCGTTACAAGAAGAGGTAGTAAGGTCCTCGAAAATCGGTGTGGTACTTTCCGATCACTCCTCGTCTGCAGCGGTATTTCGTGGACCCTAAGGTAGCAAAGCTCCTGCGTTGCACGCCGGATAGGGAGGAGAAGAAGCGGGAATATGACGGAAATGATTCGGAGATAAATAAAAAAGACAAGATGCTTTGAGTCACCCTAAGGATGCGAGTCGATGGCAAGCGTTGAACTTGAATATCCGAATTTGGGAAGGATCCAAGGAACATCGTCTTTGGGCGCGAGCACCGATGGAGTCAATCCGTTTGGCGAACAGAGAAGCACACATAGCACCGGCATGTGTTTGTGTGGATGTACAACCTTCCCCTGGTTGTGCATGAAGAGGAAGTACATTCACATGAGTATGCTAATTGAAGGGCCGAAACAACCAGGAACGACATCAATCATGTCTGGGGCTGCTTTGAAGGAGGAGCTAGACACGCTGTGGGAAAGCGCCAGCCAATACGTGGGGCGCCGCAGAAAGAATATTTCCCTATGAGAGTCGCCTTTGCTCACGGACGGTGGGCGACTATCTCGATTCACGGATATCTCGCGGGCGGGTAGTCCACGGATTTTTACGGATGCGTAAGGTGCATGGATGACACAACGTATCTCTAGCTAGATAGAGATCCGGGTCTTCGATAAGCGTGTTCATGGGAAATCGAAGGTGGCTTCGCGACGATGACCCGTGGAGGAAACGCAAGGATCTGTTCGATGGTGAAACCAAACCCGAACGCCCGTGTCACGAGGCGGCGAGGAAATAGACGAGCTGTTGAAAAATTGGAAATACTGCCTTTGCCGGGAAAAAGGCGCCAGAGCCGGGAAAGCGAAAGGCGCCAGAGTCAGCTGAAGGTATGGAAAGCGAGGTATGTTTTACGGGACTTGCCGTCTTGGAAGATCCACCGTGTGCCTCACAGCCTTGATGTCATGCATATCACGAAGAACGTGTGCGAGAGTCTGCTTGGTACCCTGCTCAACATGCCGTAGAGGACCAAAGATGGGCGAAAGCAAGCGCATTTGAAATCAATGGGCATCAGGCAGGAGCTTCACGCTAATGATGATGATGATGATGATGATGATGATGATGAGGCGAAGCAGGACACAGAAAGTCGTCGCAAAGGCAAAAAGGCCAAGAAGACCGGAAATGACTACCCTCCCGCGTGCTTCACTCTAAGTCAGGAGGAGATCGAGCAGTTTTTCACCGCCTCCTAGGAGTAAAACTTCCTTACGGTTATGCGGGAAGGTAAGCAGATACCTAGACCAATGAAGCGAAGTTTAGTGGGATGAAGTCTCACGATCACGCGTCTTGATGACGCAGATACTTCCGGTTGCAATCCGTGGGATCATGGGCCAGCGCCGCGTCCGTGAAACGCTATTTGGCCTATGCAACTTTTTCGACGTCATCTCGGAAGTCGATTGGCGTGAGGCAACTCGAAGGCTACAGGAAGAGATCGTGGTGATACTATGCGAGCTTGAGATGTACTTCCCGCCCGCATTCTTCGACGTTATGGTGCATCTGCTGGTCCATATCGTGGAGGATATCATCCAACTCGGGCGGCGTTCTGCACAACATGATGCCGTTCGAAAGGATGAATGGTGTCATCAAAGGATACGTTCGAACATGTCACGTCGAGAGGAAGTATAGCCAGGGGCTTTTCGACCGAAGAGTGCATCTCCTTGCACGAATTATCTAGGCATCGAGAACCCGTTGGTCTGCCGTCAGCGAGCACCTCGGCGGGCTCATTGGATGGGGTCACCGTGAGGGTCGCTGCGAAATGCATGTCGACTACGAGGGTCGACTCGCCGACTTTGAAAGAGCAAACCTAGTCGCGCTACAACACATAGACGTGGTCGATCCTTGGGTGGTAGAGCACAAAACCTTTATTGAGAAGACGTACAATGACCGAGCACTACAAGAAATCTGTTAATACGTGACGGATCTAGTCCGTCACAGATAAACGAAAAACTGTCATGGGTGTCCATCCTTGACGGAATTGAAATCCGTCATGTATATCGCGTCATAATTTGGTACCGTACCAGTCATGACGGATCTTGGCCCCTCATGGATCCGCCCTAGGCCCGCCCAGGCCCAAGTCTTTGTGACGGAACAATCCGTCATGGACTAGCGCCACGTAGGATTTTCAGTTGACTAATTCGAATGATGTGGCTACCTACGTGGATACTATTTTTCGTCACAAAATTCATCATGGATTTAGGCTAAATTTAAAGGACAATTTATATTTGGTTGAGACCATTAGCCCATTTCTTTTGGCCGAAATTTGACCCAATATGTTTTATTATACATAATGCATTACACAAATCCTAATGCCAATTTTGGCCGGCCAAAAAATATTTACAAGGTGTGAAACATTACGAAGTTTATCACATCCATCTGTACGTATCTACAACATAGCAGTCCAAAAAATCCTCTACAAAATGATAATATTCAACATATATTGAGAACATATATCACACATCAAAGTTATGAACCAAGACAATCCATTTTACATCGTAACATATAAACTATTGAGGGTGTTGTTATTCAGGCTCTTCTTTGTTGGCGCTCTTGATGGCAACTATCATCCTGTGGCTGATTGTGATGGGCAGCACCAAGTAGCACGCTATCCAATCTTACCTACCATATTTACAAGAATATTAGATATTTGCAGATATGAATGGACAATAAAAATAAGAGAATTGCAACAAAAATAAAAATGAATTACATATTTTCCAGAATTCCTAAATCTTATAGTGCCTACAAATGAGAATAACATTGTATCTACTATAAAACAAGAGTAAACATGTGGTTTCTTAAAATTGATCCAAAGAAAAGTGTGTCAAATGGAACTCAAATGATAAAGGTGACAAAATACACATCACAGAACTCCAAGTAATATAACAACAGTAGTTGAGGCCGTATAAACCTGCCAACGAAATGGCATATCACTAACAAACAATATCCCCCCCATGATGTGTAAACTTGTTAACACATGAACATTTGAAGTTTATGTCATCCGGTCGACGAAATGACGTTGAATTACATATTTTCCAGAATTCCTAAATCTTATAGTGCCTACAAATGAGAATAACATTGTATCTACTATAAAACAAGAGTAAACATGTGGTTTCTTAAAATTGATCCAAAGAAAAGTGTGTCAAATGGAACTCAAATGACAAAGGTGACAAAATGCACATCGCAGAACTCCAAGTAATATAACAGCAGTAGTTGAGGCCGTATAAACCTGCCAAATCGAAATGGCATATCACTAAAAACAATATCCCCCATGATGTGTAAACTTGTTAACACATGAACATTTGAAGTTTATGTCATCCGAATTGACGAGCAGCGGCAATGTTTATGTTGCAACTACATCTCAAAGGGCTGAAAATAGTAAACGATACTTGCTTGCCAAGTGAACTTCAAATGGCATGGAAACTTTCAACAAAGAATATGATATAGTTTCCTTGAGAGATCGCCCACACTTAGTTTTATTCATTGAACATTAAGCTATGTATTTGTGATTAGATGAAAAATAAAAATTTGTAATGTAGTGGACTATGAAACTTGAAAATACTTGATAAAAATGAAATAATTGATAGGGAAGTGCAGCTTGAAATGATCATGCATCGTTTATATTCATTCGGAATATACGTAAAAGCTTTTCTATCATAAACCCATTGATTTTATTATCCGTGTTACTTACATGCATACCAATTTTATAAGCAACCCACTTGACCAAAGCATAGGCTAGAGCGGAAGAGCATCAACAACTTGCATAAACATTTTAAACACATGACTTTCGTGCAATATTAGACAAACACATGTAAATTTCTTCACACGACCATCGAGTGTGTGAATGCAAACAAGTACCAAATGAAAAGGGACAATTTTTCTGAATCTTCTTCACATCTAATAAGCTCCAACTTACGGAATGAAAAGAGATTGATGAATCTAACAAATTGTTCATGTTTACTTAAATTGGCTCATGATTATGTTACCTAATTAACACACACACACACACACACACACACACACACACAGAGAGAGAGAGAGAGAGAGAGACCTTCCATGGTGTCGGGGTCGACCCTCCTCTCCCAAAGATGCCCTTGCAAATGCTCCATGTCATTACCCTCTTCCCTTCTCTTGACACAACCCAACCAGACATTGCTCTCGTCCCTTCTCTTCCCTTTAGACAGCCCAAACAGATTAGATGGGAGCAAAGTTCCTGCACAAACAAAAAGAACGGAGGTTCTGCTTCAGACTATTGCAGCAAGAAATTGTCCGAATCAATAGGGAAATCAAGATATTGCAGCAAAATTGTCCAAATTATATCAGCCACTAAAACTCCCAGGTCTTGCAGCAGCAAGATAGCGAGAAAAAGATGGGCCGAATATAACATAATTTGCTCTTCCAATATGTCAAACCGGGAAGTGGAAAAAAGACAGAACCGAACAAAGAGAGGAGAGGAGCATCCAAGACAAGAATAATTTATTTTCATTTCTGAATGCAAGCAAGCAGAAAATAGCATTCATTATAAGGCCCATAAACTCAAGGGAATGATAAATGATACCAGGACATGGTCCACAAAGATATGGCAACTCTAGTTGTGTAACAAAGGCGATGCATGATATCAAGGAGATGATCCAGTTCAGATGTTACACATGCATACAAATATACAGACAGTTATAATTTTACTGAAACCACACAATAGTCCGGACCTTTAATAGAAAAAATCTAACTCCTAGCTAATTCACATCAAGAATAGAACAACCGGAAGAATGGAAGGGTCTCAATCTCATCCTGTTCTTCTCGAGGATAATGGCATCGACGTCGATCAGGCAGGAGATGTGCCGACTACAATGTCCAGATCAAAGAAATTAGTCTGACAATCATATGTGCCGTGTTAAGAGGTCTGAATGTAACATCAATTTCTAGCTCCTAGAGTATTCAAAAATCTATTGGGATATGTCCCCATGTGATAAAAGGACTGCCTCTCAACTATGAAAAATCACAATCATAAAATTTATTCAGTTTCATCGCAGGTCTATTATTTGGATTTAACATTATGCCTTAAATATAATGCAAGAGTACAATTGTCGAGTTCATTCGTGTCTATGGCAGCTTCAATTGGCACTGCAAACATTACCGGTTTTCATATTTAACTTTGTTAATGTGAGCAATTGAGCTATGTTCCGAACGTTCTAAAAAGTAGATGGTTAATCCAATGTATTCTGTTTGTACATCAACATTTGACACGCCCAACTCACTGTATATGTCATTTACCAGATGTTCAAATTACAGTTTGTATCTTTGTTACGGACGCTATACTTGAAATCTTTATGTTTTCAAGAAATAATCTATTACACTTCTACAAAGGAATGAAAATGTACAATTCCGCTTATGGACATGCTTCTTCTACTTCTATTTAAGGATTGCATTTACTATTATTTTAGAAGATAACACCGACCAAAAATCTGAGAATGCATTAGTAATGCATTTACATGATAATTAAAATGTAAATATTCAGACCAAAACATCAGATCAAAGGAGATTATATTCACATACACTTGACTGAAATTAAATTGGAAAAAGCCATGTAGTACAAGACGACAGCAACAACAGACATGTAGTGCTAGCTTCCAAGGATTCATTTCAAGACAGGAAGAATTAAGGGCAGTTTTGTTCAAAATAACAATCAAGGAGTGGCGGTTACATACTGATGGACGCATACAAATGGACAACCAAGGAGCGGCCATATCTGCAAGTGTCATTCACATCCGAGCGCATACAGACTGAATACAAACTGAACCAAAGTACCAAACCAAGGAGCTTATCCATATGTATGTATGTAACGAGATAATAGTGCCATCCAGATTTGGGGGTAGAGAGAAGGAAGCTCACCACGTCCACATTTCAAGTGTCGAATTCACGAGCGTGAGGATGAGCTGAACAACGCTGGATGGGTGGACGGATTTGGGGACGGGGTGCACGAGCTGTACCGGTCTTGGCGTCCTTGGAGGTAGAGCACGAGAAGGAGCACCAGCGTTCGCCGCCGCCATCGTCGACCGGGGCGAGGCTGTCGCGCATACGCTCATCCCGAACAGCGCTGCGGTAGCGCCACGTCGGACATCCTAGGGGAGGAGGGCCTCCATGCCCTGATCGAGGAGCACCATCCAGCAGGTGGCGGGGATGGAGAGAATCCACGAGCCACACCGCGGCGTAAACCCTAGCTAAGAAGATGGGTTGAGAGCGGCGTTGGTGGCAGGCGTGGTGAATCTAACCGAAGGGGAGGAAAGAGCGGAGCGAGGGAAGATGGAGGTGTCTTTGGCGCCGCCATAGCCGATGTAAGTCGCTGAATCGGGCGGCGGCGCGTGGAGTCGCAAGGAGTTGCGTGGGAGAGAGATTGGGGCTGGCTGGGGGAGGGAGGGAGGAGGACTGGCCGAGCAGGTTTAGGGTTAGCATTTTATACGCAGGACTGTTAGTCGGGCTTGAGCGAACTGCGGGTCATGAGATCCATCCATGACAGTTTTCGAGAACGTCATCAGAAATCCGTCATGCATTAACATCTTTCTTGTAGTGGAGGCCAACAGAGGACGGACGGAGATATACTCAAAGAGCACAACTCATGTTTCACGCGTTGGTTCAAGCAGAAGCTTCTGTCGTACCCTTTACATGAGGATTCTTCCGGAAGAACAACTCATATTCGCCTTGTCACAGGCGCCGAGCACAACCTCGATGACCTATGAGGTGTACGATATCAACGGCTACACATTCTACACGAGGACAAGGACATGAAGAGCGATGGTTATCATAACTCCGGAACGATGGAATCCTACACCGCAACGACAAGGACATATACTACGGAAGGATCGAGGAGATCTGGGAGCTGAGCTACTGGAGAGAAGGTCCCGATGTTCCGTGTCGATGGGCCAAGAGCGTCCTAAAAGAATACCGGTATTTCACCACCATGGTTATACCCGAAGCCAAATCCAAGATCATGGTATAAGCGTCACCTTGAAAAATGAGCCATGGGTACTGGCTTCCCAAGTGGACCAATGCTTCTTCATTACCGACCCGTCAAAGCCCAGTCGTGTTGTTGTGAGGAGAGGCAAAAGGAAGATCATTTGAATGGATGGAGTAGCCAATGAGCAAGACTTCGACAAGTACGGTGACCCAAAGATCGAACATGACGACGACGATGAAGTAGCAGCACACACCACAAGAAGAAGCAGGACCACCCTACCTAAAGGACGTCCGTTCCACAGAAGAACTCCATTTGCGAAAAAGAAGGGCAAGAAGATTGTGAACAGATAGCTAGCTAAGATCGATCGTATTTAAATCGTAGTCTTTATTTCTCGATTGTATTTCATAGGCACTTTTTGATATCATGAATATTTTTAAATTTCATTGGCACTTTTTGAATTCATGAGGACACTTGATCTCGATCCCCCTCCATCTCGATCCCACCCACACCCTCCCCCTCTAGCTCCACCGCCGCCGACGAGCACCTGGCTCCACCGCCGACGAACATATTTAAACACAAATAAATATCAAACAACATTTAAAATGCATAAAAAATATTGGGGAGCACAGAATCGAACCCGGGACCTCTGGTGTGTGTGTGTCTTGTCTTGACGGTCGGGCTAGTGGGCGGGTTACGATGTAGATAGGGTTAGGTGGTATATAACCCGACAAGTCGGGCTAGATTAAAATAAAATTCTAATGGCGCACCGAGGGAGGTGCGCCATTAGAATAGTCAGACTATATGGCGCACGAGGGGTGGTGCGCCATTAGAACCTCCCCCACTCCACCCACCGCCTCGTGACCGTGTCCTCCCTCCTCCCTCGCCAGATTCCCTTGATCGACCCCAATCAGACGCCGCGCCGCCGCCCGCGCCCGCCACCTCCCTCTCCCTTCCTCCCCTCGAGCACCGCCTCCCACCGAGCCCCGCCTCCCATGGCGCCCGCCCTCTCCGTCCCCTCCGTCCGCGCTTTGCTGCGCCCTAGGGTTCCGGCTCCAAGGTGGGTGGCAAGCTCGACCGCCGCCTCCTCCTCGGCCGCCTCTTCCTCGGCCGCACCTCCTCCTCGACACGCCGCCTCCTCCTCGACGTGCCGCCTCCTCCTCGGACGCCGCCCGCCGCCTCCTCGGCCTTGGCGCCCTCCTCTGGCAGCCTCCCGTTATCCCACAGTGATTCCTCACCTCTCCCCTTCCCTCCTCCCCTAGGCTACCTCCCGCAAGTACCACATCCCTCTTCCCCGTGTTCTAGGGTTAGCAAATTTGAGTGTCCTCTCGTGAGCCTCTCTTCAACCGTTGTTGTCTTTGTTTGGTTCTCAAGATGAGTAGCAAGTATAGTAGGAAGATGATGCATAGTAGGAAGATGATGCATAGTATTGATGAATTTTTCTTATGAAACTGAAATTATTAACTCCCTCTCGTAATTTGTAAGACATCCAAGAATTTTCCTAAGTAATTGAGAAGAATTTATATACCGAACATAATAAGAACCCTAATTAGTACAGCTCCGTTAGCACACTGGTAAGATATAACTTACAACTTTACAAGTATCTCTAGTCAAGTCGATATTGCTTTTGCTTATATGCGGTCAATTTCTCAACTTGATAACTAGTAGATCAAGATTTTATATATTGTCACATTGACTAGGTTTCATACAAAAAATCCGAGTTACATAAATTTGTAATTTTATATGGCAATATTATATACCGTGAAAGGCTCATTTCTGTCGACTAATGCTATGCAATGTTATAAAATGGCTAATGACCACACATGTGAATCTGTTCTTGATACACCTTTTCCCTTTTCTTAGAATCATCATATACATCTCGCATATTTCTGTGTTTCCAAGGAGGTAAAGGAATTGAAGTTCGATAAAGGCAAAGAAAGAACACCTCCAAGGTGAGAAATATGTTCGATTAGGGTACGCTTAGCATCATGTAAGAAAATGGCCATAATGTGCCCCGATAATGATGTATTTTGTCATAAAAATATATAGTGGACTGCCATGATAATGACATGGTCCTGTGTTTGCAAGCTGTCATAATCTTGATTTACTTGACTTTTGAGCTCGCTAGTAGTTTACTTCCATGAGTTGTTTTATTGACATGGCACATTTGCAATGGAGTTTTATATATCTTTAGCCACTGTTCATTAACAGCAAGTCAGTTTTGTTTATAGTTGAAAGTAAGTGTGTGGTTTGAAATTTTGACTGTTGGGGCGTAGTATTTTGACTGCAGGGCACCGCAGATGTTCCTTGCACTCACTACAAGAGATCGGGCCTACTATGACGAGCCAAAAAATGTCATCGGATAGCTAATAACGTCACAAATTACCCCCTAGTGACATTTTATGGGCGTCACGAGCATCGTCACGAAATCCCCGTCACAGATTACTCCTAGTGACGGCGCAAGCACAAAAACGTCATTGAAATTAGGACCTTTAGTGACGTTACATATAATGTCATCGACTTGCTACTTCCATGACGGTCGATGAATGTCACATGTTAGGAGAAAATATGCCATATTGTAGCATGTCTATTGACGAAGAAACGTCACCAAATTTATGCCACGTCAACGCCTGAGCGGCTATCACTACAAGAGATCAGGCCTACTGTGACGTGGCAAAATATGTCATCGAATAGCTAATAACGTCACAAACTACCATTGAGTGACGTTTTATGGGCGTCACAAGCATCGTCATGGAATCCCCGTCACAGAATACTCCTAGTGACGTCGCGCGCAAAAAAATGTCACTGAAATTGGGACCTTCGGTGACGTTTTCTAGAACGTCAACAACTTGCTATTTCTGTGACAATCAATTAATGTCACATGTTAGGAGCAAAGATGCCATATTGTACTATATTCAATGACGAAGCAACGTCACTGACTCATGCCATGTTAACACCGGCAGATTATACCACTACTAGCGTCGCTACTTTCATTATTGATGAAAATGACATCATCAAAATATATTTCTTTTATTTCAAATAAGTTACAACGAATTATCAAATCTACTATATTTCAAATAAGATCATATTATACATTCAATCGTCTCAGCCAAATCATCCACCAAGTAGAAATGATAATAAAAATAACACTGACACAAGTTTGACACGACAATAGACAAGATAAAAGTAATATTTTCATAACTGAAAGATCACATGTGTTGTCCTAACTATTGCAATGTATGATTCAGCAACTATATTTCTATCACAGGCCTTCATGCACCATCAAGTTTGGGCTGACTTGCTTGCTGAGTTGCTTGAGCACTTGAGAGAATACCAATCAGGTTATCCGTCTCATGTTGCTTCTTTTCCCAAGCTTCATTCTTCTCTTGTTGGCTCTTCTTTACAACTTCCAATTCTTCTTGATGCTTCCTCTACATCTCTTCAAATGCTCTGTCTTGTGCTTCAAGTCTCACGGGTAACTCGTCCTTGTGCCTATAAATTGACGAAACAACAGTGTGTCATCTTAATGATATGAAAACATACAAGATAACAAGGTCTAAGAGTACCAGTAATAAGCTTACAAGTGGTCAAATTATGAATATGAGTTCATTAAATGGGAGGCAAGCAACAATAACTCATAACGCTTCAACAACATGTACTCCCTCTACTAAATATAAGTCTTTTTAGAGATTCCAATACGGACTACATACAGAGTAAAATGAGTGAATCTACACCCTAAAATATGTTTATATACATATATATGTAGTTCGTATTAAAATTTCTATAAAGACATATATAGAAACGAAGGGAGTATAACCAAGTGCTAGATTTCAGCAACCCAAGTTACATGAAGCAACTATGCTAGCACAACAATTTTTTTAGTTCAAACTCTACCAGCCTACATCATTCTGCTAAAAAACACATATTGATATCCGGATTAAAAAGCTAAAATGTTATTCCCATGCCTTCGTGTTTCAAAGAAGAACAAACCATATTTGTCATTACAACTAGTTCTTATTTTTAAGTTAGTTTGGACGATTGGATTTGGATCAAACCATACATGAACAACATAACACTCCTTAGTGCAACTTTCATTAGAAGAACTGAAGATGAAGTCTTATTCACACACATTTGTTTTTTTCACTATCATGAGTGCACTGTGCACACAAAAGGAGGCAAAAAGAACCACAAAAACACAAAAAGAAACAAGACAAGTACCTAGCATTTGCATCTTTTGCCTCTCTATCCTTCTATTCAATTCTTTCTTCTAGAACTCGGATTTCTGCTGATGAAGTAGAGCTCCCGGACCTTTAGGTGCCTGGTGGGTCAAACATGTTAGGTAAAACAAGGCAGCGAGTCAACATTCACTTATGCAATGTCAACAGTAGTTCAAATACGAATGTAGTGAACAGAAAAATCATAATCTAGATTACTTAGTAGGAGAGTAAAAGAGTGGAGGAACAGAAACTATGAATCAATCTTTAGTCAGTTATTTGTTATACTTATAGTGCACAGTGACATACGCATGATACGAGCAATGCAGAATTAAAGCCACTTAATCACCATTAAGTACATATTATTGAAGATGTATCTTCACACGATATATTACCATTGCTTTCGACACAGGAAGAGCGGCCCCCTCTTCATCTCCTTTCCTTCCTCCCCTTTCTTTCAAATACGCCTCACCCTTTATTTTTCATTCCGCAAGATATGCCCTGCTTCCCCTCTCAGTCTCCAGAACTGGTGGCATGATTTTAGTAACTGAAGCTGGAAAAGATGACATGGAGTGAACTGAATGAATTGCCAAAAGACCTAGATTGTGTAAAATAATGTTAAACATGCGACACTTCTAACAAGCAGTTCATGTCAGATTACATAAACAGAAAATGAAGATTTCATGCATTGTGATGTAACAAGTGAAGCAAGCAACATGCAGGATGCAACCGGGGCGATGTCAAGGAGAAGCAGCCAACAAGCCTAGAAAAACAAGACCAGGAATTTCAGAAAAAAAACAACAAAAATAATAACATTACTGTAGGTGCTGGCATAGTTCAGAAAACCAAAAAGTTTACTATACTCTTTCAAAACTAAGGCTCGATGGATGGTGATCTATGTTTCTAAACTAGGAGCAGCTTATTCAAGGAGTGGACACTCCACTTACAGCTAGACCTTTATGTACCAAGTTAACAATCAGCTTGATTTTACCAGTTTAGTATGTCAGGATACAGTCACAAACTGAAGTTTAAGATTATGCATCTAAAGGAAAATTGAATGTTGGTCAAAGCTTATTTTTTCGAAACTTGCAATGCATCTCCCAATTTCCATGAATTTAACTACCATTGAATCATTTTTTCACCAGGAGACCATGATTCCTCAAGGGAAAAATAAAGGAAAAGTCGTACCAGCTTTAAGTGTCAACATATGAGGAACACAACAATCCAAAAAGAACAAATAAAATTTACAGTAACCATAGGCAGTCATGCAAATATTGTCTACAGAAAGGTATGTCACTAGTGACTAATTCCTGCGTCTACTGACCGAAATCATGCAAGTGTAATCGATGATAATGGATCATAAGACCCAATGAAATGTACATTGACCATCCTAACATGCCGTGGTGTCTGGCAAAAATTCAAATCTTCACAGTACCTGTGCCTACTCAAATATACAAACACTAAAATTCTAAGCTGGGAAAGCCCATGAACATCATCTTCACAGTAATATATAATTTTCTATATGCAAGAGTATCCATACAAGCACATACCAAACAAACAGCATCTGTAATACGACATCCAAACTGCCATCATGATTACATATATTTAATTTATATACACAGAATGTAAATAGTTAATAAAGCTGTGAAAGATATGAGAACCATAAAAAATCTTACTCTGATATTCTCCCCATCGGTTTTCATTCTGTAAGTGTGAAGCAGGATATAGTGGAACCTGATAAAAATGCATAAAAGATGACATTGTCAAACCACTGATTACAAAAGGTAACAAGAGCAAAGAATGTTAGTACGAAAAGAACTCTAGTTAAGCAAAATTTCAAAATCATTAATCTTAATTACACAACTGATAATTCGCTGATTTAATGCAATAGAATTCAGGCACGTCATTCTCCTTAGACACAGTTGATCAGGGGCTCTATGTTGATCATACCCCATTGTATCAGGACTGGGCAATAGCCCACTGGTTATTGGGAGCACTAGCAACTCTTGGAGCCTAGTTCAAATCCCTATGGGGCGAAATTAAAGCTTGTTGATTTGTTTTGTAGGATGAACTAGACATGCCGTAAAGAGATATCTCAACTAAGGTCGTGCATCTGATAGTTAACTGAATTTTGTGTCATGGCTAACTGACTGCAGTAGCATATATTCAGATTCAAGCCTTTTTTTACCATAGCGGCAAAGACAACGCATAAAACCAGGTTCACTACTGCAGTTTTGCACAAACCTATCAATATGATATCAAGTAAAGTTATCTAGTAGGAGGCTCAGACTTTTTACCATAGCAGGCTGTTGAAAATCCTAATTACAGAGAAGGGTGGGATGATGAGTAGTATGCACGAAGCCTAACCATTGAACATCAAGGGGTGGCGGGATGAGGAAATCACAGAGAGACATCGCCGATTGCAGGGGAGAAAAGAGCCGGGTGCTCGCAGGGCGGGTTGATGCGGCGGATCTATGTTCGGCGGTGCCGCGGTGGGGCGGCCTCCTCCAATCTTCCGTAGCCGGTCGCTGCAATTGGGGGGAGAAGAGGGCCGACTTCTCGTGGGGTAGGATGTTGGCGTGGATAGGAGCTCGGTAGGTGGGGCCTCCCTCGATCCATGGTCGCCGATCGCTGTAATCGGGGCTGCAGTCGTGGGGAGAAGAGAGCCGGTTAAATCGGGGGAGAAGAAAATGCGGGGTAGGCGGTGGCTCTTCGCGGGTGAAATAGAAGGGAGGAAAATTGGCTGGGTCTTTGACGGGTGGGGACACAGGGTGGATGCGGGAAAATTTAGAGAAGTGGAGGGAAAATAATATGTGGGTGGAGGGAGAGAGTTTTTTCGTTGGGGAGATGGTTTATTCTCAGAATTTAATTTCCACTTTAATTCGAAATAAATAGCAAATGATTGTTACAAAATGTAAATCTTACATACACACTATGATGTGGTATTTTTCATGTAGTTTTTTTTGGAAAACTGTTAATAAATATGTGGAAGGTTGTTACACCGGGGGTCTTAACTATGTGATTTGGTTCCTCAAAAAAATAAACTATGTGATTTGAAAAAAAAATCAAGAGTGAAGATTTGTTTTAACACTTTAAATCTAGGATGTATAAAACCCTTTTATAGATGTATAAAACTCCTCTTTGATCACAAGATCTTGTTGGCAGTGGCATGTGCAAATAGACATGAGGTCGTTCGATCACTCTACCCAACACACTAATCAATTATCCTAAAATTGGACCTATCGTTCCTCTAATTATCCATGATACACATCTTTTTTTGCAGGCCACTACCTCCCATTTTTAATTTTGAGATAGAACCAAGCAACTACAACGCCATATGCATCACTTCACGAATGCCCGTAATATCCTTTTTCTGCCACTGGCTATTTATATTTGATATTACAAAATAATTACATCACTCGATAGCCTGTGAAGAAACAAGGGCGAGTCCCACTATCAACATTGACGTGTGGGTCCCACCATTCAATAAGTTGTGAAGCACTTGTGGTGGGTCCTGTTGCTAGATGTTACATGACAAAAATGAGCATCACACATTCTTAATATACGATGGCGACTCTAATAGGTCCGTCATCAAAATTACAAAATCGTCATAGAAATTGGCGGATAGGTGGCACTTAACGCGGAGGCTATTTTGTGGCGTTAACGATCACCGATTAATGGAGATCGGTGACACCACCTATCAAACGTCACACATCAGGAATTTGTGTGACGCTGTACACCCCCGTCACGAGGATTTTCGTCACAGTATCTCATTTTTCTTGTAGTGTATCCCAATAGTAGCGTCGCTACTTTTATTATGGATGAAGATGAAGTCATCAATATATAATTACCTTATTTTGAATTTAAATTATGAGGAATTATCAAATCCACTATATTCCAAATGCATATCACAATAAGTATTTAATTCACATGAGAAAAAATAAACAATTTAAAGAGCCAAATCACATCATAAGTTGATATGAAATAAAAATCATATTATATATGAAATCATCTTAGCTAAATCATTCTTTAAACAAAAATGACAATAAAAAAAACACTAAGTCAAGTTTGACACATACAGTAGAAAAAGATGAAAACTAATAATTAACTAAAGACCACATGTGTTGTCCCAATGATTGAAATGTTGGATTCAACAACTATCTTTCCATCACGGAATGATGGCATTCATGCACCATCTGGTTTGGACTCGGACTACTGAGTTGCTTAAGCCCTCAAGAAGAAACTAATTAGATTATCTGTCTCTTGTTGCTTCTTTGCCCAGGCTTCGTTCTTCTCTTGTTGAATCTTCTTTAGAGCATCCAATTCTTCGTGTTGCTTCTTCTGTATCTCTTCAAATGGTCTCTCTTGTGCTTCAAGTCTTGCGGCTAACTCCTCCCGATGCCTATAAATAGACAATACACAACAATGTTGCATCGTAATGAGATGAAAACGGACAAGATAAAAGGGTACAAGAGTACCACTAAGAAGCCTACAATCTATCAAATGATGAATTTGAAACAGAAAAATACATTATTAAATATCAAGGCAAACATGTCGATGGGCAAATGAAACAGTAAACTCAAGAACTTATAATGTTTAAAACAATGCGTAACCAAGTGCTTGATTACAGGAAGCATCACAAATAGGATGTCAAGTCAACAACCCAGGTTAAAAGAAGCAACTATGCTAGGACAGCACATAAACAAATGAACAAATCATATTTGATTTCTGGTTTAAAAACCATGCATTGAAACCGTGCAACAAACCATGTATTTCTCATTACAAGCATTTGTTTCTTATGCCACTTTGGCTGATTGGATAAGGATCATACCATACATAAATTCGCTATAGGAACTAAAGATGGATGTCTTATTTGCACAGTTGCACTGTGCACACAAAAGCAAGGAAAAAAGAAACAATAATAACACAAAAAGAAACAAGATAATTACCTGTCATTTGCATCGCTTGCCTCTCTATCTTTTTGTTCAATTATTTCTTCTAGAACTCGAATCTGTGTTGATGAAGTAGAGCTCCTGCACCTTCCAGATATTTAGGCATAACACATGAGAAAAAAATAACACTAGCTACATAGCAGCCTGATGCGACATGTACCATCGATAGATAACATGGACTAGATTAACAAATGAGTATTTTTCCTCTTGAACATAACTTAATAGCCCTCCTCGTCATCAGAACAAGGATCATATGCTATTTTCCTCTTGTCGTGACTTCTTGAAGGCATCAACAGTTGTTTCAGTCCTTTGTCCATCCGTACTTCTTAAAATATGACTTGCACCATCAAGCAGAGGGTTAGAATTTGCAACGCAAATATTAACATATTAGTAACAGAAGATATTGGTCCCTATAAATATTAAAGTTGTCGTTCAAAGTTAAATATGCTGAAATGGTAGCCCGATAAAATACGGCATACAAAGTATTCGTAATGTAAACTGCAAGCAACATGCACGACAATATCAAATGAACCGATTCAAAGCGAACATACTTAATTGATATAACCTCGGTTGTGGACAAGGCTGCAATCAGGTAATGAATCCAAGCGTGAACAGATAAATACATAACCAACTTTGCATAAAACATACTCCCTCCGTCCCATAATATAAGAACGATTTTGAAACTACACTAGTGCCTAAAAGCTCTTATATTATGAGACGAAGGGAGTATATCTCTTGGCTTGTTAGAATATAAATTCAGTACTTGCTTACTATGTCAAGAAAACATGACTAGTATTCAGAATTGTTAAGAAAGTCACATGTCTTTTCTATTGAGAACACCGCCAACTGCAAAAAGAAAAAAAAATGCAGAGAAGCAGACTGAGTTAATTTGTCCACGCCAGACACTAGCGGCAGCCATGCTCCTTCAACAGGAAAGTATAACTTAGATACAGGTTCAATTAACAATTCATGGCCATTTAAAATAATCAGATATGTGAAGTATACCTTCCCGTGGCTAGCTAGGAGACCTGCTCCCTATTGAGTGCGGAAGTCCCTAAGTTCGAGAAGCTTGACGTAGCACCAAGGCGCCTCGAGTTTCTGTTTTGCCTCATTAACACCAAGCACACTGAATTAGTAGGGACTAGAGAGCACTACCCACTGCATGACAAATCAATTAGCACAACTCTGCCTATATGGACTTATCAACTTTACTCTCAAACATGATGCAAATATTGTACAACTACTTGTTGCTCATTAGAAACCACAGTTCAAGCATCAGGCAACAGTAAGCTTAGATGAACAACTAGCAAAAAAAGGCCTCTCCAGAAATTGGGCACATCAATGTAATATATGGAAAAAATCATGCGAAAAACATTGAGATGTATAATACATTAATGCCTGAAGCTGTAATATATTGAAATATTACAACAGTTTGTTTGTGCAGCACATCAGTTTTACTATCATCGCTTTGAGAATTGATAGTAAAACTGATGTGCTGCACAAACAAACCGTTGTAATATTTCTCAAAGTGCCAAGCATCTATGCACATAAGTGCCCCAAATCTATATAACACAAATTCTAACAGTATGAATTGAGTGTTCATTAACTTATAGTAAGTAAATTAGTTCATCAGTTTCACATCACCTAGTTCATCAGTAGATAAAAACTTCAAAAATTCACTGGATATCCTACAAAAAAAGGGAAATAGATAGATGAAAGTCACAGTGCTCGTTGCTGTAGAGGTTGCCGGCGAACCGTACATATGCCGACCATGCGAGGGTGTAGGCCCTGGACGGCGGATTTGACGGTGAGGCGGGCAGTGGGGTGATCATGGAGGACGGTCGTCCTCGTAGCTGTGGTGGCCGATCCAGTCGCCGTGGAGGTTGGCCTTGCTGACGGTGGTGGCTGGTGCCGAAGAGCAGATGCCGGGAGGCGCGGGAGCGCGGGAAGGAGGTGTCCGTCTTGGCCGGGCTGCACCTCTGCTCCCACCGCGGTGGACGCTGGAGGAGGACCGCGAAGGTGGTGACGCGGGCGTCAACGAGCTGGATGGGTCAGCCGCGTCCGGGGGCGCAACATCGGGGAGGAAACGCGGCAATGGAGATCACGCCATGGACGGGTGGTCCGACAATACGGAAGAGGAGGCGCCGAGGGTTTCCTCCCGACGCAGCCTGACCGCCTCAGCTGGGCGGCGGGCCGCAAAGGGCTTCCTTCGGTCTCTCGATGGTGATGGTTGTTGCATATATGGTGGGGGCAGCGGAGGTGGACGGGGGTGGGAGTATGGGAGAGGAGCGGCGGAGGGGATTGGAGATTGGATCGGGATTAAGAAAGGAAGAGGACGACGCCAGATGGGAAAACGAGGATTAGGGTCGGCAGTGTATAACTAAAATGGGCTTCGCTCCAAAAAAATTGAAATTGTCACTCTCTGCGCGCCGGACGGCAAATCGATTCTCCCTAAAAAAATGCCTTTGACACACTTACATCAAAAAAAAAAACAGTGGGGTTTTTTTAACACAAAAAGGTCGTTTTGACACATACAATGTATATGTACTCCTATAATCTGATAAAAAAATTAAAATGGCCTCTACCATGTATGTGTATAGTCTATAATCTATAAAAAGGTAAAAAGCATGTGTCACATGCCACGTACCACGTGTGTATATTCTGATTAAAAGAATTTAAAAAGCACATACTAGACACCATATGTGTACAACTGCACCACCATATTCATCGGTTCACGAACACCAGCAATAAGCTTTTCTCTGACCAATAATTTATATTAGATTAGTATATTAGACTGAACAAAATAATTGCATCGCTCAATAACTTGTGAACAAACTATGGCAGGTCCAAGTACAAGCATTGAGCCATCGACACATGGGACCCATAAACATTGGCCGCGTGGTCCTCTTGCTCAATAACACAGAAGCAGCTCTGACGGGTCCCATTGCTAGTAGTTACACGATAAAAAATGAGCATCATACATTTGTAATGATTGGTGACTATAGTGGGTTCATCACAGAAATTATCAAAACGTCATACAAAATGATAGTCAGGTGGCACTTAGCTGCTCACATGATTCAGTGACATTAACCATCACTGACGTATAGTAATCGGTGACGCAACCTCCAGAACATCACACATTAGATAATTTAGTGACGTTGTCAACCATAAACACAAGGATTTTCGTCACAATATCTCAATTTTCTTGTAGTGACTCTTCTGCACTTCGTGGGCGCCGAGTTGGTCGATGTCGCCAAGGGCAGAATCGTTCAACAGGGCAACCCATGTTCCACGGTAATCCGATGCCACCCACAGTGTATAGGGTTGAAGCGGTTCGGTGTCTTTGCCAGTTGCGACGAGCTATTACCTCCGGTTCGACCGGGGCCGACGAAGAAGATGAGATGACCCTCGGCGCTGCGTAAATCGGCATTGCTTTGGCGAAGAGCGATTCGTTTGGGGCGGGGACACCACCCCACGAACAAGACCGCCCGATCGTGCGGCGCCAAGCCATAACGCCAAGCAACGCTTATCGGTCTGCCGGACATCCCTATGTCGGACATCCCTATGGCACAGGATCCGGACAGCCATATGGCACAGGATCCGGACGACGATGACAACGACGACGGTACATTTACCAAAGTCAATAAGTACTTTGCCGAACATGGGTACGCTGACGAGTTCTGCGGGCCTCTTTCTCAAGAACCCAACCAAGACGACCGCAATCTAGCTGGTACGTCGGAGAAATCCAATTGCAATAGGCGTAAATGCGGCGTTCGGTTCTCGAGACGCCTCCAGCTCCCGCCTTCACCGACCCTCGAGATAGCTGAGGTGCGAAATATTATCAGCCCCAACACACTCAAGAAAGCGGTGCAGTGAGCGTAACTCGGTCCCATTACAGAGATCAAGAAGAAGGGACGGAAGCGAAGACTAACAAAGGCGCCGGTGCGAGCAGCCGGCACCGAAGTTTGATCCGTGCTCGGGGCGGGCCACCTTCACCTAAGGATATCTAGAGGAGGGTGCATGTGGCGGGTAGGGCGATGCTACCGCCAAATATGCTGAATGCTGCAACCGGTGCTATGCGGAGTTTGCACGACATTGTTCTTTCTTTGGAGAAGTGGCGTCTGAGAGAGAATGATGTGGCATACCCGGTTTTCGTGGCCAAGGTGCCAGAGGGCAAGGGCTTTGCGGATGGCGACATCGGGGGTACGATCGTCCTGCGGTTTGATGACATCTTTGCTATGTTTAACCTTCATCCGCTGCACTACACCTTCGTTCGGCTGTTTTACCGAGTATGGAGATGCGGATCATTAGAGACAAGACCCGAACATCGTGATAGTCGACCCCTTCTACATGCGTGCCAAGCACTTGAACAATCTTTGGGGACCGCCAAGTTGCGAAGTTCACACCTCGAAGGCGTCATTCGAAAACCCGGATAAGGATAACTTCCTTGTGGCTTACTTTCCCGAGTAAGTCATCCCTTAACCGCCCGTAACATATGATTTCTTAGATTTTGATCGTTCTTTTTTTCTAACATTCCGTGTTACGTGCGGTGACACATTGCACACTCATCCTCTTAAGCCCGAAATATTCCATGGCCCACGTATTTCGACCCGAACCGTAACTCCAAGATAGACTACACAAATGTCAAGAAAGTTCTTGATGATGTTCTCCCAGCTCGCCAAATCTGGAGGCACCTTCACCGGGGCAGTTCGTAAGTACGACAAGCACATGTTCTCACACAATACGATTCTCTGTGTCAAGCAGCCTTTGGCGGTCGGAAGGATGCCTACTACGCCCTCCATCACATGCGGCGATCGTAAGGGACCATCATCAACTTCGCTACCAGATAATCTCAAAGATTGGGCGCGAGCTTGTCGGCAGTCCGGGACGCGGACCTCGGACAAGAATTCTTTCGCATCGAAGTCGGAGTTTGCGGACATCATCCATCAAGATGTCCTTCATACCTCGGGGCAGTTCTTCGTCAGATATCAACCGTCCAACAGTGAGATAGATGAAACGCTACAAATGCAGGGTGACAACGATCGTGATTTCATGACCATCACGACAGACGGCGGCTTCATCCACGCCTCCGTCCGATGAGTAGAGTCGAAAGTAGTGATGTGTAGTTCTGAATCATTGATTAGCTCATGTTGTAATTAAACTTTAATGTAGTCGTATGTATCTTTGGTTTGGACAGTCGTTCAACTTAGATGTAATCGATGCTATTTATTAGTAGGACCATGAATCGTGCTATTAATGTCTTGCTTTTCTCTTTCGATCCTTTTGTTGCATAGTTACATATTGCTTATGTATTGTCTGTTGTTTGGCTTGTGCATCGAGATGCCGTCGTATGTCGTGTACAAGGGTAAGGTTCCCGGAGTCTACGACGACTGGGAGGAGTGTTGAAGACAGGTTCACCGTTTCAGCGGTAATAGCATACAAAGGGTACACCACTAGGGCGGAGGCCGAATCTAGATATGCCCGCTATCTAGCGGGAGAGAGGAGGGAGCGTTGGAGGAACCGGATGAGGACCAGTTTGATCGCGATGATGCTCATCGTGATGATCACAACTCTCTTTTATGTGATGGTAGTTTAGATGATCGATATCGACTTGTAATGTGAAGACAAACTCGATACTCGCGGTCTTGAGACTTGTAATGTTTTATCTTTGTTCGGTCTTTTGAATTTGGAGACTAATATGATGAATTGTATTCGGAGACTAATCTTCTATTGTATTCGATGAATCTGATGTTGTTATGTGCTGCTGTCTATATTCTGTCCAATAATATATTTTGTAACCTGTGCAAAAATCAGAAAAGCAAAAAAAAAAAACCAAATATTCATACTAATGGCGCATCAAGGCAGAGTGCGCCATTAGTATGCCAAAGGATACTAATGGCGCATCGAGGAAGAGTGCGCCATTAGTGTAACAAAGCACATGGTTACATATGGCCCCCCGGGAGGCATACTAATGGCGCATGGGGTTACATACTAATGGCGCACTGCCAGGTGCGCCATTAGTATAGCAGATACTAATGGCACACCAGTGGTGCGCCATTAGTAAAAAATTCTAATGGCGTGCTACTAATGGCGCACCGGTAGTGCGCCATTAGTAGGCAAAACCAGTGCGTCATTAGTAGGCCTTTTCCTAGTAGTGGCGGTGCCCTCCCCTATCTCTCCCATCTCTCTCTGAGGTCGGTGCCGTCCTCAATCTCTCCCATCTCTCTCTGATGCGTGCCTGATTCTCAAGCCGCCTGCGCTGGAGCTCAATCATGGCTGCTCGATGCCCAAGCTGGATCAGCCGGAGCTCATCCATGGCCGCTGATGCTCAAGCTGCCGCTGGAACTCCATTGCCTCGCCGTCCTAACCGACACCGCCGCTGGATCCACGCCCTCTTGCCCGTCCCAGACCATGCCGGACCTCCCCTGTGCCCTGCCGCCAGCGTCCACCACCGGCCGGGGCGGTGGGAGATGAAGGTCACGATCTCATGGAGAGGACCCGATTGCTTTTTTTTTTCAGGGGTCCTTTTGCAAAATAAAATTATAGCGGGATGTAATTGACTTTTTTTGCCACGTTACCCCTTTTGGCGGGACCCACCTGTCATAATCATGCTCAAAACGGCCTAAGCCGGCAACTAGTGTTTTTTGCAAAAAATTATGAAAAGAATTAGTGCTTTTTGGCACAATTCCGTAAATGTGTGGTTCCTGCAAACCTAGCCTGAAGTGTCGATGTTTTTTGCAATTCACTCGAAATAGTACTACATGTCAAGTGGTAGGAGGCAACATGGGTCACCGGCTGCAGATGGTAGGTGTTTCGGTGGTGGTCGGTTTGTGATGCTGTTCTTTGCTTTCATCGGTTAGTTTTGGTCACTTTCATCGTGTTGTTAGTTTTGGTCATTTTTTCATGTTGTGTCTGTGCATCTTGTATGGGTAATCTTGTACATACATGTCGTTTAATTTGCTCCCATATGATGTGTATGACTGCGTACATCCATTTTTGTTCTCCCAGCTTTGGTCGGGAGGTTCCAATGGTCAGTTGATGATGAGGCGTTCCAGAGCTATATTCATTCATCTGGCCAGTTTGTCGTCAATGGAGCATCTCATCCATGGATCCCGGCAACGGCCAGAGAAGAGACGAACTTTAACAACACCAGGGTGAAATTGTGTATATTGCGAGGAGCCAAAG
Source organism: Aegilops bicornis (assembly GCA_021605145.1). Lineage (NCBI taxonomy): Eukaryota > Viridiplantae > Streptophyta > Magnoliopsida > Poales > Poaceae > Aegilops > Aegilops bicornis. The sequence goes on from CM038673.1 coordinate 810,881,405, forward strand.
TGTTGGAAACTTTGAGAGTGCTAGATGGTGCTTTGTGCATGGTTATGTATCAGTTTCATACGCTTCATTGTCCAGGAATACATACACACCATGGCATGCTGATCAGAAGCTTCTACAAGCCATTGCGGCAGCCACTCTTTAATTCTGAAAAAAAGGTTCAAAATTAGCGAACTGACAATACATTCAGATTTAACACATTCTCAAAATATGCTTCATTGTCTATATTATGGTTTCATATTCTTAATTATCCAGGAACTCTGATTTAACACATTCTGAAATTTCCTTAGCAAACTGACAATAATAGCACAAAAGTTGCAAACGTAATCAGTGGTAGTTGATCTCCACTGTAGCTTCAGCGCCAGTGGGTAGATACAACTGGGAATGTATCTGGTGCACCAAGGCAATTGGTGCTACCGGTGCACCCGTCGTCCGTTGCACATTCAAAAATGTTCTAAAAAATCCTGAAACAAATTAGTGCATTGAGACAACATGAATGTATGTTGTCACAAAAATTTAGATCAATATTCGAAACATTGCTCGAGATACAAAAATAACAAATTTAACACTGAATAGTACATAACACAAGTTGGGCTTCAGTTTTGGCCCATTAGCACATTGACGTCAAATTTGTCATTTTTGTATCTCGACAATTGTTTTGATTTTTGATTTGAATTTTTGTGACAAGATACATTGATGTTGTATCGATACACTAATTTGTTTCTAGATTTTTTTTAACAATTTAAAATGTGCAACGTGGTCCGGTGCACCGGTAGTACCAATTGCCTTGGTGCACCAGATACGTTCCCAGATACAACTGTGTCGGTGATTTGCCAACGAAAACTTTCATCTTGTTAGGGCATTGTATACACACTATTGTCATTTCTAGTTTTTTGGTTTTCAACTTTTCATGATTGAGAACCTGGATTGACAGAGAAACCATAATATGTCGTCAGCTCAAGAAATGGGGGTGAACAAATATGCAAAAATAGAATATCAACCAATGGAAAAAAAATCAAGATGGATTCATGCCGAAGTTGTACTAGATAAGTGTCGCACTTGGGCATTCAGAACAACAATTTTTTTTATAATTTATTTGTATGTTATATATAAAAAGGTACATTTGTGTAAAAAGGAAATACTTCGATGCTCTCAACAGAAGAACGAATAGCACATTTGTTTAAAAAAGATTTAACATTTGCGACATCTAGTTTTATATCGAAATGGAATACATAAACTTTTCCCCTCCTGAAACCCTCACCTCCACCGATCATGACGCCGACACCTTATATTTGTAATATATTTTATTGGAGTTGCTCAAACTAATCCCAAAGGTTTTGGAATTGATTTTAGCATGAGTGGACGAATCAAATTTCATAATAACCTATGTTGGTTGGTCAAATGTATCTCAAAAGTTTTGTTATTGGATTATCCATGTTCATTTTTAATTAGCTGCAAATTTTTAGTTTTTGCTTTTGAATTAAAATGATTTCAGCACCTTATACTTTTTTTGTGAGGATTTCATCACCTTATACTTAATTAGAAAAGCAATTCCAGTCGAGCTGGGCCGAATTTTCTGGCCCAACGTCTCTCTGCCAAGGCCTTGGCGCATTGCACTCTCGTGCACGCAGAGAAATGACAGCCTCGCGTGATTGCCGCCCCACCCTCCTTAGGCCCTGTTTGGTTCATAAGTCCTAAAACTTTTTTTAGTCTCAACTTATAAGTCCCAAGTTCCTAAAAAGTCCCTACCTGTTTGGTTCCTGGGACTTATAAGTCCCTATAAGACCATATTACAACTATAAGTCCCTATAAGACTCTCCTTGAGAGTCTTATTTTATAAGTCCCAAATGCCCATTTAAGTCCCTATAAGTCCCTCCTGTTTGGTTTAGATGGGACTTATAGAGACTTTTTTAAGTCCCTAAATCAATAAGTCCATGGAAACAAACACCCTTTTAATTCCCTCCGATCTCCTCCGTCCCAGTTCCCACATCCCACGTCCCCAAACCCTCACCTCCACCGATTCACCATGCCGCCGCCGCCGCCGCCGGTACTATCGCTGCCGGACGAGCTCATCAAGGAGGTCTTCTTCTGCCTCCCGCCGGACGAGCCCGAGCACCTCGTGCGCGCCTCCCTCGCATGCAAGCTCCTGCTGGGCCTCCTCACCAGACCTAGCTTCCGCCGTCGCTACCGCAACTTCCATGGAGCTCCCCCCATGCATGTTGGGCTTCCTTTATTCCTGGCCACAATTCTCTCGCCAACGGTCGGAGGACCTCCTTGTCCCACAGTTCTTCCCCACCACAAAATTCGACCCGCGCATTCCGGACGACCCCTGGCCGGGCTGGGGGGACTCTGAGTTGGCTGTGTTGGACTGCCACCATGGGTATCGTTGATAAAGATGTCAAGCGCATTCAGAGGTCTCTCACAAGTGCCATTCAGAATCTTAAGGACGAGAGGGGTGAGATTAAGTTGGACAGGGATTTTCTGAAGGAGGAGGTGCATAAGCTGAAAGAGAATAGAAAGAAGATGTAAAGCGTCATCTGTGATCTTTTGTGGTCGCGTTCTCCTTGGGGACTATGATAAACCCATGGCGCCGCTCATCGTTTGGGACCCCATGACAGGCTGCCGGACCAAGCTGGAAGCGCCCAAAGGATGCAATATGCCCATGAACGCTGAGCCCGGTGGAGCCGCCGTGCTCTGTGCCGTGGCAGGATGTGACGACCGCGGATGCCATCAGGGCCCCTTCCAGGTTGTCTTCTTCGGCATGAGCACGGATGGTGAAGATAATTGTATTATACACATGCGGGTGTCCTCGCCGGAGACTGGTGAGTGGAGCGAGCAGTGCCCTAGTTTTGATCTTGGCATGGATGCATTCATCAAGCCAGTGCCTCCTGTCCTCATCCAAGACGCACTTTACTTTATGCATATTCTTGGTGAAGATGATCTCAAAGTAGGAATTCTCAAATACGACGTGGACTCTAGTTGCTTATCGCGGATTGATGCGCCAGCGCCACTGCCGCGGCCTGCCAGTGACGATTCTTCTATCCTCATGGCTATGGAGGATGGCAGTTCGGGTTTTGCACTAGTGGATATGTTAACTTTCTATCTGTGGTCAAGCCAGATGGGTTCCGAGGGTGTTGCGTCATGGACTCAGCCTAGAGTCATCGATCTCAACAACCTTCTCCCCATAAAAAATCCTGATAAAATTCTTAGACTAATTGGATCTGTGGAGGGCAGGGATATCGTTTTCGTGACCATAGACCTTGGCATCCACGAGATTAATCTTAAGTCGCTATAGTGGAATAAGCTGTGGAAGAGAAAAAAGTTCCTTAGATTGATTCCGTACACGAGTTTCCACAATCCACAAGGTATATCTATATGTCCTTTTTTTGTGATTTGGGACAACTCTTAAGTAATAATATAGTACGTATTAGTTAGCCAAACAAACAAAACAATTGAATGATTAATTAGACTGAAAGTTATATTTGATGTTTCATTTTGTGATAATATATCTGCTAGAGCAACCTTTCACTGCTATGTACTACAATCGAATGGTATACCTTATTGGCAGTATAGTATCGTGCCTTTCGGAATCATGCTGACAAATCTACATTTGCAGAAAGGGTGATCCCTTGTGATGCGGCTCATTGACGACGTACGGTTGAATATGACTAAGGGCAGGAGGCCACAGTCATCAAGAGGAAAGATGACCAGCAGTTGGAGGCGACGGGTCTTGTGATAAATATGCAGTATCTGGCAGCTGGTTTGCTGCAATGGTGCTTGTTTTCTCATACTGTTGGTAGCTTTTGTCAGTTAGCTACATAAATTCCCCATGCGTTGTGGGTGAATGGATTGTTCTTGCACTGAACATCTAATTTCTAGTTATGTGCCCATCTTAAAAAATTCTACATTCTACAATTTGCCCTCCCAGGCTTAATTTGATCGAACATGTCTAAATTCATCTCACAGAAGAGGTATAAAACTCATGATCAGATGATGAGGGCAGGTCTAGAGCTAGTGGTCTATGATGTAATGTGTATTTAATTAGTGCCTACATGCCAAATTTTGTTGTTACTGCAGTTCTGAATTGCATATGTTTTCTGCAATTTGGGTCAGACCCAGCTATACATTTATCATCGTATGGAACCTATTTGTGTAGTCTGACCTATCTCTCCTTGATTTTGATGTTGTTACTAGAACCGCCATGAATGCTCAGTATATAAATTTAGATGTTTATATGCTGGCTGGGTGCTCTAGTATTACTGTTTGAGAGGTTCATAGTGCTGCAATAACTCTTGGCAGAGCATGGCCAAGTTTGCATATACCTAGATATTTTACCTCCAAGTTCCTACCATAGAGGTACCAATTCTGTGGGTGTAGTTTGATTGTTTTGGGAGTTTTGTGGCATTGACAGTGTTTTGCTTGTTATATATATGTCAAATTTCGTATTAATCAGTCCCAAAAAATCATATTAAGCAAATAACTATTCTGTGTACTTCTATTTCACTCAGTTTACAGTACTCCGAAGTTAGCTTGTCTTGAGGATGGATGTATGCAGAGGCCTGGGGCAATCCTCCTTTTCGAAAAAAAAGTCTGTCTTGAGGAACCACGAAATCTGAAAGTGTTTGAAAGCCCCAACTTTTGAGTCCAGCTGGCTTGAGAAGCAACACATGCATGCCACCTCAAGATTAATCTGAATCTGAACTTATACAATTTGGACCAGTTCTCACTCATCTTTGTGCATCCATCCATGCTTATTCAGTTGGTCTTTGTCTGTCAGATAGAAAAATCTTTTTACTGAGCATGCCGCCGATAAAAACCCAAACTCTGGATTGGATCGATGAAACAACTTGAAACTAGATAGACTAAGACTAAAATCACTTGATCTTTACATGGCCAATAGTTTGTTTTCTTTACTGTTGCATATGGTTCTGTTTATTTACTTGGTCAAGCAAGCACCAAGAACACTGAGAAAGGATTGTGTATGAATTTCTTCAAAAGCATTCAGCATAGGCAGGTTAATTTGTGAACATGTTTTATTATTTTGGCCTGGCAAGCCGCTGCAAAAAAGGTTCACCATCCATAGTTTCAATCAAAGAGATAAAATTTATTTATATTCTTATTAACCACATCTTGTCGGGTGTTATGACCGGCATATACTACAACCCAGACAGTTAGGGGCCTGGCCCAGTTATCTTATCGTTATTATCATATTTGGAGATTATATAAACTCATGTAAGGATCCGTTTTGAGATTAAGCAGAAGCAATCATATTTGCTCGGCTTCCTAAAGGGAGCCGGGAGACCTAACCCTAGCCGCCGCCTCCTGCGCCCTCTCTCTCTCGAGACGGCACCCCAACGCCGACGACCTCGCCTTCCTCCATGCCAAGCCCACTTCCACCCCTACAACCTACGAGCTAGACCTGGTATGATCCCATATCCTATCAATCTGGTATCAGGAGTCTTAGGCTCGGTCATGTCCGCGCCACCGCCCACTGATGTCTACTACACAACCTTCTTCTTGTAGACGTTGTTGGGCCTGCAAGTGCACAGGTTTGTAGGACAATAGCAAATTTCCCTCAAGTGGATGACCTAAGGTTTATCAATCCGTGGGGGGCGTAGGATGAAGATGGTCTCTCTCAAGCAACCCTGCAACCAAATAACAAAGAGTCTCTTGTGTTCCCAACACACCCAATACAATGGCAAATTATATAGGTGCACTAGTTCGGCGAAGAGATGGTGATGCAAGTGCAATATAGATAATATACATAGGTTTTTGTAATCTGAAATAATAAAAAAAGCAAGGTAACTAATGATAAAAGTGAGCGTAAACGGTATTGCAATGATAGGAAACAAGGCCTAGGGTTCATACTTTCACTAGTGCAAGTTCTCTCAACAATAATAACATAGATAGATCATATAACAAGCCCTCAACATGCAACAAAGAGTCACTCAAAGCCACTAATAGCGGAAAACAAACGTAGAGATTATGGTAGGGTACGAAACCACCTCAAAGTTATTCTTTCGGATCGATCTATTAAAGAGTTCATACTAGAATAACACCTTAAGACACAAATGAACCAAAACCCTAATGTCACCTAGATACTCCATTGTCACCTCAAGTATCTGTGGGCATGATTATACGATATGCATCACACAATCTTAGATTCATCCAACCAACATGTAGGACCTTAAAGTAAGTCTAGAGGGGGGGGGGGGGGGGCGGTGATTAGACTACTTGACCAATTAAAAACTTAACCTTTTCCCAATTTTAGAGTTTGGCAGATTTTAGCTATCTTAGGACAAGTCAAGCAATCATCACACAATTCAAGCAAGCATGCAAAGAGTATATAGGCAGCGGAAATTAAAGCATGCAACTTGCAAGAAAGTAAAGGGAAGGGTTTGGAGGATTCAAACGCAATTGGAGACACAGATGTTTTTGGCGTGGTTCCGATAGGTGGTGCTATCGTACATCCACGTTGATGGAGACTTCAACCCACGAAGGGTAACGGCCATGCCTTGAGTCCACGGAGGGCTCCACCCACGAAGGGTCCACGAAGAAGCAACCTTGTCTATCCCACCATGGCCGTCGCCCACGAAGGACTTGCCTCACTAGCGGTAGATCTTCACGAAGTAGGCGATCTCCTTGCCCTTACAAACTCCTTGGTTCAACTCCACAATCTTGTCGGAGGCTCCCAAGTGACACCTAGCCATTCTAGGAGACACCACTCTCCAAGAAGTAACAAATGGTGCGTTGATGATGAACTCCTTGCTCTTGTGCTTCAAATGATAGTCTCCCCAACACTCAACTCTCTCTCATAGGTTTTGGATCTGGTGGAAAGAAGATTTGAGTGGAAAGCAACTTGGAGAAGTCTAGAGATCAAGATTCATATGGTAGGAATGGAATATCTTGGCCTCAACACATGAGTAGGTGGTTCTCTCTCAGAAATGGTAAGTTGGAAGTGTAGGTTCGTTCTGATGGATCTCTCCATGAATGAAGAGGAGGTGGAGGGGTATATATAGCCTCCACACAAAATCTAACCGTTACACACAATTTACCAAACTCGGTGGGACCGAATCGTTAAACTTCGGTCGGACCGATTTAGTAAACCTAGTGACCGTTAGTGATTTTCGTGGGACTGACATGCATCTCGGTGAGGCCGATTCGGTTAGGGTTAGGGCATAACGTAATCTTGGTGAGACCGATTACACAAACTTCGGTGAGACCGATTTGGTAATAAGCTTTCCGAGAGTTGGTCGGAGTAAACTTCGGTGGGACCGATTTGCTCTTTTCGGTGAGACCGAAATGTTACAAAAAGGAAACAGAGAGTTTACATTGCAATCTTGGTGGAACCGATCGCTCACTTCGGTTAGACCGAAGCGTTACGAAGGGAAAGCAGAGATTGCAACCCCATCTTGGTGAGACCGAGATCCCTATCGGTAAGACCGATTTGCTTAGGGTTTGTGGCAGTGGCTATGACTTTTGGAATCGGTGGCGCGGATAGAAAGAATCGGTGTGACCGATTTTGGCTTTAGGTTTAGGTCATTTGTGGATGTGGGAAAGTAGTTGAGGGTTTTGGAGCATATCACTAAGCACATGAAGCAAGAGGCTCATTAAGCAACACCTCATCCCTTCTTGATAGTATTGGCTTTTCCTATAGACTCAATGTGATCTTGGATCACTAAAATGTAGAATGAAGAGTCTTGAGCTTTTGAGCTTGAGCCAATCCTTTGTCCTTAGTATTTTGTGGGATCCACTTTCATCATCCATGCCATGCCATTCATTGAGCTTTCCTGAAACAATAGTCTTGGAATAGCATTAGCTCAATGAGCTATATGTTGTTATGAATTACCAAAACCACCTAGGGATAGTTGCACTTTCACAACACAAAGTACTTCAAAGAGTGCCCCAAAGTTTCTACCGGAGAGTCAAGAACGTGTGCCAACACCTATGCATAGGTTCATGGGCGAAACCCGCAAGTTGGTCACCAAAACATACATCAAGTGGCACATGATATCCCATTGTCACCACAGATAAAGACGGCAAGACATAAATCAAGTGTTCTCATAAAAGACTCAATCCGATAAGATAACTTCAAAGGGGAAACTTAATTCATCACAAGAGAGTAGAGGGGGAGAAACATCATAAGATCCAACTATAATAGCAAAGCTCGCGATACATCAAGATCGTGTGAAGTCGAGAACACGAGAGAGAGAGAGAGAGAGAGAGAGAGAGAGAGAGATCAAACACTTAGCTACTGGTACATACCCTCAGCCCCGAGGGTGGACTACTCCCTCCTCATCATGGAGAGCGCCGTGATGATGAAGATGTCAACCTTTGATGGGTTCCCCCTCCGGCAGGGTGCCGGAACGGACTCCCGAGAGGTTTTTGGTGGCTACAGAGGCTTGCGGCGGTGGAACTCCCGATCTATCTTGATATTCGATGGTTTTAGGGTACGTAGGCATATATAGGCGAAAGAAGTCGGTCGGGGGGTGCTCGAGGGGTCCACAAGACAGGGGCCGCCACTGTGGGGAGGGCCCTATCTCCTGGGCTCCTCGAGGATCTTCTGACTTGATCTCCAAGCCTCTAGGATGATATTCTTCCAAAAATCACGATGCCAAGGTTTCATTCCATTTGGACTCCGTTTGATATTCCTTTTCTTTGAAATACCGAAACAGGCAATAAAACAACAATATGGGCTGGGCCTCCAGCTAGTAGGTTAGTCCCAAAATGATATATATATATATATATATATATATATATATATATATATATATATATATATATATATATAAAATAAAGCCCATGAACATCCAACAAGGGGTAATATAATAGCATGGAACAATAAAAAATTATAGATACGTTTGAGACGTATCAAGCATCCCCAAACTTAATTCCTGCTCGTCCTCGACTAGGTAAATGATAAAAACAGAATTTTTGATGTGGAATGCTACCTAGCATAATTCTCAATGTAATTTTCTTTATTGTGGCATGAATGTTCAGATCCAAATGATTCAAAATAAAAGTTCATATTGATAAAAGAAATAGTAAACTTCAAGCATACTAGTCAAAGTAATCATGTCTTCTCAAAATAACATGGCAAAAGAAAGTTCATCCCTACAAAATCATATAGTTAGGCTATGCTTCATTTTTGTCACACAAAGATGTTCCCAACTTCTATACCCCCGATGACAAGCCTAGCAATTGTTTCATACTTAAATACTCTCAAACTTTTTCAACCTTCACGCAATACATGAGCGTGAGCCATGTATATAGCACTACGGGTGGAATAGAATATGATGATGGGGATTGTGTGGAGAAGACAAAAAAGGAGAAAGTCTCACATTGACGAGGATAGTCAACGGGCTATGGAGATGCCCATCAATTGATGTCAACATGAGGAGTAGGGATTGCCATGCAACGGACGCACTAGAGCTATAAATGAATGCTCAACAAAAGAAAACTAGTGGGTGTGCATCCAACTTACTTGCTCACGAAGACCTAGGGCATTTGAGGAAGTCCATCGTTGGAATATACAAGCCAAGTTCTATAATGAAAAATTTCCACTAGCATGAAAAAGACAACCTATGAGACTCACTATATGAAAAACATGGTGCTACTTTGAAGCACAATATATGAGACTCACTACATGAAGAACAAGGTGCTACTTTGAAGCACAAGTGTGGAAAAAGAGATAGTAACATTGCCCTTTTATTTATTTTATTTTTTTATTTTTCTCTTTTTTTCTTTTTTTTCTTTTTTCTTTTTTTGGGGGCCTTTCTTTTTTTTTCTTTTGGCCTTTCTTTTTCTTTTCTTTTTGGGCAATGCTCTAATAATGATGATCATCACACTTCTATTGATTACAACATATGAATTACAACTCAAAACTAGAACAAGATATGACTCTATATGAATGCCTCCGGCGGTGTACCGGGATGATGCAATGAATCAAGAGTGACATGTATGAAAAATAATGCATGGTGGCTTTGCCACAAATACGATGTCAACTACATGATCATGCAATGGCAATATGACAAAAGTAAAGTATGTCATGATGATGAAGAACGGAACTGTTGATAGTTGCATGGCTATATATCTCGTAATGGCTATGGAAATGCCATAATAGGTAGGTATGGTGGCTGTTTTGAGGAAGATATAAGGAGGTTTATGTGTGATAGAGCGTATCGTATCACGGGGTTTGGATGCACCGACGAAGTTTGCACCAACTCTCAAGGTGAGAAAGGGCAATGCACGGCATCGAAGAGGCTAGCAATGGCGGAAAGGTAAAAGTGCGTATAATCCATGGACTCAACATTAGTCAAAAGAGCTCATATACTTATTGCAAAAATTTAGAAGTCATCAAAAATCAAGTACTGCACGCATGCTCCTAGGGGGATAGATTGGTAGGAAAAAACCATCGCTCGTCCCCGACGGCCACCCATAAGGATGCACAAGCCAGGTACACTTCATGTTTCAAATTTGTTACACAACTTTAACCATACGTGCATGCTACGGGACTTGCTAACTTCAACACAAGCATTCTTTAAATTCATAATCACCCAACTAGCATGACTTTAATATCACTACCTCCATATCTCAAAACAATTATCAAGTATCAAATTGATCATAGCATCCAATTCACTTCCTATGTTAGTTTTTATTATACCCAACTTGGATGCCTACCATTCTAGGACCAATTTTGTAACCATCGCAAATACCATGCTGTTCTAAAAGACTCTCAAAATAATATAAGTGAAGCATGAGAGACTAGCAATTTCTCCAAAATATAACCACCGCCGTGCTCTAAAAGATATAAGTGATGCACTAGAGCAAATGACAAACTACTCCGAAAGTTATAAGTAAAGATCAATGAGTAGTCGAATAATTGTGCAACTATGTGAAGACTCTCTAACATTAAATAATTTCAGATCTTGGTATTGTATTCGAACAGCAAGCAAAACAAAATAAAATGACAATGCAAGGATAGCACAACTCATGTGAAGAAGCAAAAACTTAGGCTCAACCGATACTAACGGATAGTTGTTGAAGAACAAAGGTGGTATGCCTACCGGGGCATCCCCAAGCTTGAAATTTTGTGTCTCCTTAATTCCTCTCATATCAAGGTTTCTCTATTTCTCAAAAGCTTCATCCACCACAAACTCAACAAGAACTCGTGAGATAGGTTAGTATAAACCAATGCAAGACTTTATCATTTTCTACTGTAACAAATCACTAAAATTATTATTCAACATTGCATACTAAATTCCTCTGCATATTTAATACTCCTATCCTCAAATAGAATCATTAAACAAGCAAACATATGCAAACAATGCAAACATAACAGCAATCTGCCAAAACAGTACAGTCTGTAAAGAATGCAAGGTTCATCATACTTTCCTAAATCCAAAAATTATGAAATATAATTCCCACTGTAGTAAATTTATCAGAGCTCATTATGCAAAATGTTTCAACATTATACCATTCTCTGCCTTTTCTAGGGAATTTTTGCAACAGCGGTAAACTTTCTATTTTCAAACAGCAACATGTATACTAGCAAAATAAGCATGGTGAAGGCTATCCTTGACTTTTTTTTATTGAAAATAATGATGCAAAACATTAATCTAAAGCAAATACTAACAAAACAAAATGTCACTCCAAGACAAACACATATCATGTGGTGAATAAAAATATAGCTCCAAGTAAAGTTACCGATGAACGAAGACGAAAGAGGGGATGCCTTCCGGGGCATCCCCAAGCTTAGGCTCTTGGTTGTCCTTGAATTTTACCTTGGGGTGCCTTGGGCATCCCCAAGCTTAGGCTCTTACCACTCCTTATTCCATATTCCATCGAATCTTTACCCAAAACTTGAAAACTCCACAACACAAAACTCAACAGAAAACTCGTAAGCTCCGTTAGTATAATAAAATAAAACCACCACTTAGGTACTGTAATGAACTCATTCTAAATTCATATGGGTGTAATATCTACTGTAATTCAACTCGTCTATGGTTCATACCACTTATACTAGCCATAGATGCATCAAAATAAGCAAACAACACATAGAACACAGAATCTGTCAAAAACAGAACAGTCTGTAGTAATCTGTATCAAACGCATACTTCTGGAACTCCAAAAATCCTACAAAATTAGGAAGTCCTAAGAAATTTGTGTACCAATCCAGAGCAAAAAGAATCAGATCAGAAGCACGTTTCTGTGAATTAACAAAACTAATTTACTGGGTGCAAAAGTTTCTGATTTTCAGCAGGATCAACACAACTATCACCGTAAGCTATCCTAAAGGTCTTACTTGGCACTTTATTGAAACCAAAGCTATAAAACATGATTAATACAGTAGCATAATCATGTGGACACACAAAAACATTAAGGATAAATATTGGGTTGTCTCCCAACAAGCGCTTTTCTTTAATGCCTTTCTAGCTAGGCATGATGATGACAATGATGCTCACAAAAAAAATAAGAATTGAAACATAACGGGAGCATCATGAAGCATATGACTAGCACATTTAAGCCTAACCCACTTCCTATGCATAGGGATTTTTTGAGCGAACAACTTATGGGAACAATAATCAACTAGCATAGGAAGGTAAAACAAGCATAGCTTCAAAAATTTAAGCACATAGAGAGGAAACTTGACGTTATTGCAATTCCTACAAGCATATGTTCCTCCCTCATAATAATTTTCAGTAGCATCATGAATTAATTCAACAATATAACCAGCACCTAAAGCATTATTTTCATGATCTACAAGCATAGAAAATTTACTACTCTCCACATAAGCAAAATTCTTCTCATTCGGAATAGTGGGAGTATCATAAGAGACTTGAACACTAAAAAATGTTTCCACATTAAAAGAGTAATGTTCAGAAAAAGGGTAATCATAATCATGACAAGATTTGTAAATATAATCATCACTACTTTTTATAGCATAAGTTTCATCACAATAATCATCATAAGTACCAACTTCGTTCTCATCATAATCGATTGAAACCTCTCCCAAGATAGTGGAATCACTAAATAAAGTTGACACTCTTCCAAATCCACTTTTATATTCATCACAATAAAATTCAACATTCTTCAAAATAGTGGGATCACTACTTCCTAAAGTTGACACTCTTCCAAACCCACTTTCATTAATATAACCATCATAAATAGGAGGCATGCTATCATCATAACAACTTTGCATATCAAAACTTGGGATGCTAAAAATATCATCTTCACTAAACGTAGCATCCCCATGCTTGGGACAAACATTAATTTCAGCAAATATATTCTCAAATATTTCATCCTCATCAAACATAGCTTCCCCAAGCTTGGGCCCTTTCATATCATAAGCATAATCACTCTCATCATTAATAATATGGATAACACCAATAGTAAAGCAATTATCATCATTACAATGAGTAGTAGGAGCAACATCATTTGGGAGGGATACCTTTCTACCTTTGTTGCTCCTTCTTTTCTTTTTCTTCTTCATATTATGTGTGGGTTCAACCTTCCTCTTTGAGCTCCTTATTGATGAGATTGGTTGAATAGAAAGCTCCTCCTCGTTACCTGATTCATCATGAGAAATAATAGGAGGATATTGGGAAGTCTATACCCTTTCATTAGTATTCTCATCATCTTCTATTTGCTTTCTTTTCTTTAGGTAATTGGCAATATAAGGATTTTCAATGCAATTCTCCACACAAAACATATAAATCTTTTCTAGATCAATATCAAGAAAATAAATAATATTAAATTCTGGAATAGGCTTAGTTAAACGTTTCAACTCTTCACAACCCAAAAGCAATCTAAGTTCATTGTAATGAGAAAGGGAGATCAAATCATCAAATTTTTGGACACAATCCGATCATGAAACAATTTGCATTGGAGATGTAAATGATCTTGTTTATTGCAAAATTCACAACGGGAAAGATATCTTAAATTCTCCGCACTCTTATCTAGCCTTTCTTGCAACTTCTTAGTTTCTAAATACTTATGCTTCTTGCAATATATATCTTCTCTATTTGGTGTGTTCATGCAAACATGCACTCCACAAAAGTTGACATGCTCATAAGATATATCTTCATCATGCTCATCATGCTCATGATTAGTACATTAGTACTATGGATATTCAAGGAGTTTATACTAACAACATTGCAATCATGCTCATCATTCAAAGATTTAGTACCAAGCATTTTAAAGCATTCTTCTTCTAGCACTTGAGCACAATTTTCCTTTCCATCAAACTCACGAAAGATATTAAAAAGACGAAGCGTACGAGACAAACTTAACTCCATTTTTTTAGTTTTCTTTTATAAACTAAACTAGTGATAAAACAAGAAACAAAAAGATCCGATTGCAAGATCTAAAGATATACCTTCAAGCACTCACCTCCCCGGAAACGGCGCCAGAAAAGAGCTTGATGTCTACTACACAACCTTCTTCTTGTAGACGTTGTTGGGCCTGCAAGTGCACAGGTTTGTAGCACAGTAGCAAATTTCCCTCAAGTGGATGACCTAAGGTTTATCAATCCGTGGGAGGCGTAGGATGAAGATGGTCTCTCTCAAGCAACCCTGCAACCAAATAACAAAGAGTCTCTTGTGGCCCCAACACACCGAATAGAATGGCAAATTGTATAGGTGCACTAGTTCGGCGAAGAGATGGTGATACAAGTGCAATATAGATAGTAGATATAGGTTTTTGTAATCTGAAATAATAAAAACAGCAAGGTAACTAATGATAAAAGTGAGCGTAAACAGTATTGCAATGATAGGAAACAAGGCCTAGGGTTCATACTTTCACTAGTGCAAGTTCTCTCAACAATAATAACATAGATAGATCATATAACAAGCCCTTTACATGCAACAAAGAGTCACTCCAAAGCCACTAATAGCGGAGAACAAACGTAGAGATTATGGTAGGGTACGAAACCACCTCAAAGTTATTCTTTCGCACCGATCTATTAAAGAGTTCGTACTAGAATAACACCTTAAGACACAAATCAACCAAAACCCTAATGTCACCTAGATACTCCATTGTCACCTTAAGTATCCGTGGGCATGATTATACGATATGCATCACACAATCTCAGATTCCTCCAACCAACACAAAGTAATTCAAAGAGTGCCCCAAAGTTTCTACCGGAGAGTCAAGAACGTGTGCCAACCCCTATGCATAGGTTAATGGGCGGAACTCGCAAGTTGGTCACCAAAACATACATCAAGTGGCACATGATATCCCATTGTCACCACAGATCAGCACGGCAAGACATACATCAAGTGTTCTCATAAAAGACTCAATCCGATAAGATAACTTCAAAGGGGAAACTCAATTCATCACAAGAGAGTAGAGGGGGAGAAACATCATAAGATCCAACTATAATAGCAAAGCTTGCGATACATCAAGATCGTGTGAAGTCGAGAACACGAGAGAGAGAGAGAGATCAAACACATAGCTACTGGTACATACCCTCAGCCCCGAGGGTGGACTACTCCCTCCTCGTCATGGAGAGTGCCGGGATGATGAAGATGGCCACCGATGATGGGTTCCCCTTCCGGCAGGGTGCCGGAACGGACTCCCAAGAGGTTTTTGGTGGCTACAGAGGCTTGTGGCGGCGGAACTCCCGATCTATCTTGATATTCGATGGTTTTAGGGTATGTTGGCATATATAGGCGAAAGAAGTCGGTCGGGGGGGGGGGGGTGCTCGAGGGGTCCACGAGACAGGGGGCCGCGCCCTGTAGGGGGAGGGGGCCTATCTCCTGGGCTCCTCGAGGATCTTCTGACTTGATCTCCAAGCCTCCAGGATGATATTCTTCCAAAAAATCACGATGCCGAAGGTTTCATTCCGTTTGGACTCCGTTTGATATTCCTTTTCTTCGAAATACTGAAACAGGCAATAAAACGACAATATGGGCTGGGCCTCCGGTTAGTAGGTTAGTCCCCAAAATGATATAAATATGTAAAATAAAGCCCAAAAACATCCAAAAAGGGGTAATATAATAGCATCAAACAATCAAAAATTATAGATACGTTGGAGACGTATCACCCACCCCCTCCCCTCCGCTGCTGATCGCCTCTTCGTCGCCGATGACCACCGCGGCCAGCACGCCGTCCCTGACCGGACCGGTCTACTTCGCCGCCTGGATGCCACCCATGCCCGCCCCCGCCGTGCTCACCCGGGAGGAGATGACGGCGGCGCTCCGGGACCTGACTCAGGCGGTCCAGGGCATCCGCACCTTCCTCGCGGGGCACTATGGGCTGCAGCCGCCCGCCCCCATCACCACCATCACGGGGCCGCATCAGCTCCCGTGGCAGCCGCCACCACTGGCGACCTCTGTCGCATCCATCATGCCGCTGCCGCAGCAGCAGCCGCCGCCGCCACTGGCGATCTTTGGGCCGGGCCTTCCGTCGACGGCGCCCGAGGTGCCCATCCGCCTCTTCCATTTCCCCCCATCGCTACCGGCCTGGCTCGCCGCGTCCATTGAGCCGGTCTACACGATGGCCTCAGGACAGCCGCACGTGCTGTCACCGCCAGCGCCGCCCAGACCATGCAGTTTGGCATGTCCTCGGATGTTGCGGGTCCCAACGATGGTGTCGACGGGCCCCTTTTCCATGGTGGTACTCTACAGCCCGCACACTCGGCACCGTCGCCCTCGCTGTTCCGCGCGGATGACACATACCCGCCCGTCGTCCACGCCCAGCCACCGCCGAGATTCTCCAAGCTGGAGTTCGCGACCTACGACGGCACCGTCGACCCCCTGAATTGGCTCAACCAATGCGACCAATTTTTCAGGGGGCAGCGCACGCTCGCGTCCGACCGCACCTGGATCGCCTCCTATCATCTACGAGGCGCCGCCCAGACGTGGTATTACGCCCTCAAGCAGGACGAGGGCGACATGCGACCAAGGGAGCGTTTCCGCGATTTGTGCCTCTTGCGCTTTGGTCCGCCTGTACACGGGAGCCATCTGGCAGAGCTTGGGCGCCTTCCGTTCCTTACCACAGTGCAAGACTTCGCCGGGCCGCTTCCAGGCAGTGGGGTGCCATGCCCCCGGCGTTTCGGCTCGTCAACGGGCTGAGCTCTTCGTCGGCGGCCTACCGGACCACATCCGCGTGGACGTGGAGATGCGCGGGCCACATGACCTCCAGGCGGCCATGTACTACGCCCGCGTGTTCGAGCGCCGCGCGGTGGCCATCCAGCAGGCGTCACCGTCCCAGGCCGCCACCCTGGCCAGAAGTTCCCGCGCAGGGTCGGCCTGCTCAGGCTTCCGCGGCGCCCCTCGCCGCGACCGCGGTGCGCCCATTCCGCCGGCTCACCCCGGCCGAGCAACTCGAGCGTCGACACCAAGGGTTGTTCTTCAACTGCGACGAGCCCTACGTGCCCGGCCACGTCTGCCCGTGACTCTTCTACCTGGAGGCCGCGGACTACATTGAGGAAGATGCCGCCGCCGCTGGGCTCGGCTATCTGCCCGCCACAGCTGATGCGGAGGTGTTTGGCGCCTGTTGATCACATCGAGGAGTTCCGCAAGCGCTTCCCTGCCTTCCAGCTCGAGGATGGGCTGTTTGTGCAGGCAGGGAGAGATGTTATGACCGGCATATACTACAGCCCTGGCAGTAAGGGGCCTGGCCCAGTTATCTTATCATTATTAGGGGCTTAGCCTAGTTATTGTATTTGGAAATTATATAAACACATGTAAGGACCCGTTTTGAGATTAAGCAGAAGCAATCATATTTTCTCGGCTTTCTGAAGGGAGCCGGGAGACCTAACCCTAGCCACCGCCTCCTGCGCCCTCTCTCTCTCTCTCTCTCTCTCTCTCTCTCTCTTGACGGCACCCCAACGCCGGCGACCTTGCCTTCCTCCACGCCAACCCCCTTCCACCTCTACAACCTACGAGCTAGACCTGGTAGGATCCCAGATCCTATCATCGGGATATCCTCTCGTTGAGTATGAGAATTCTGAGGAAGCTGCCTGCAATAATAGCATCCGGTAGAATGGCTCTGTCGGATATAGATCTACTTTACTTAAATGAGCTCTTATTGAGATGTACAATATGTTTTATGATCCTTTGTATCCCACTTTTTGTTGGTCATGAGTCATGACAGAAAGAAATCGCATGGTGTGTGTGTTGTCGATTGTCATGAAATCTTTTTTAACTGTAAAATATTATTTGGAATTTTTCTCTCTTCCTATTTGTAAGCACATGTCTGCTGGTTGGGGAATTTGAAAATGGTTTTTTAAGACCTGGACAAATGGTTTCTCCGGAATATCGGCTCCTCCTATTCTTGCCTACATGTCAGTTCAGTTTCTCAACTAGCTGACCAGCCACTAGTGGAGTGTACTGGTACAAGGTATGGTGCCGGCTCGGATGGTTTCGTTCCAACCGTTTCGAGACACCCGTATGCAGTACCTCCTGGTTAAGTTGGCGACAGTATGCCGTCCTAAGAGTAAAATGAGTCGGGGCTCTAGGCGGAGCTTCTAAAGGCAAAATACTTCCGCAACGGAACCTTTTTCCAGTCTTGTGTCCGGGGATCTCCGTTCTGGAATGGGATCCAGAGGTAAAACCTGCATTTGCCTTGGGGGCCAAATTCCACATGTGTAATGTCCGATCCACTCGTTTCTGGCTCGATTCTTGGATCGACGTTTAGCCCCTCTACCCACCCCACACCCTGCGCGGGTTGCGTTCTGTTGGGAGCTCTCCCGTGTGGAGTTGGGGGACATGGCTCACTGTTGTGCGGTAGAGTAGATGGGGTCACGCTAACAGATGAGCCAGATAAGGTGTCATTCGGTCGGTGCTGGTCTTCGGTGGATTTATTTGGATCCAGTTTTTGTTCGTCTCCGTTCGTATGGTTTCAGGTTTGATCTTTCCAATTTACAACTCTCTTCATCGGTGATGGTTGCTGCTGTGGTGTGTTGGTCCTTTGGGGCCTTATCACGACGACTTCCTGACTGTCTACTACAACAAAGTTTGCCCGACTCCGATGATAGAGGGGCGATGACGGCGGCGCGCCTTCGGCTCGCTCCAGTGCTTGTAGTCGTCGCTAGGTGGTCCATAAACCTAGTTGTAATTTTTATTACCTCTTGTGTTCTCTGTACTGCCATGATTGATGAATAGATTGGAAATTTCTCTCGCAAAAAAGAGAGTAGATGGGGTCACACTAACAGACGAGATAGACAAAGTGTCGTGGCACCTCGCCGCTTCGGGCAAGTTCTCCGTCAAATCGCTATATGCTAAACTCACTCAAGGGCCGGGCTTAGATGCTACTCGCACTACTGGGAAAGGGCTTATAGGTGAACCCCAATTAGTGACGGACGCAGTTTAGCACCCATCCACCACTGCTAATCAGAAAATTTATCAGTGGCGAGCGAAAAAACTTGCCCGCCACTGCTATTAGCTTAGCAGTGGCGGGCGCGAGTTTGCGTCCGCCACAGGTAGTAGATGTCTAGATTTTCTGTGGGACAAATGTTAGGAGTGGCGAGATATGTTTTGTGCCCGTCACTAGTAATTTAGTTAGTAGTGGCGGGCGACAATATGTGCCTGTCACTACTATTATTTGTTCCCACAACAAGTATGTACAAAAATACCAGTGGCGGGTCCGCCCGCCACTGGTAACTTAATAGCAGTGGTGGGCACAATGCATGCGGTGAGAGTCATGATAAAAAGAAATCACAGGGTATGTGTTTGTCGGTTGTCATGATCTTTTTTTTGCCTGTAAATATTTCTTTGGTATATTAATTTGCTCTTCATACATGTCAGTTGAGTTTCTCGACTAGCTAACCAGCCACAAGGTGGTTCCGGGTCAGATGGTTTCGTTCCGACCGTTTTGTGTTGTGGTATTTCACCTGGACAGTTTCTGCACTAAAATGTACTCCCTCCGTCTCATAATGTAATACGTTTTCTTACATTATGGGGCGGAGGTACTTTGGTTCTGGACTTGTGGCTGTGTAAGTCCTCATATGTGTATGACATATATCGTCTCACTGTGGCAACTGCTGCGCAGTTAAGAACACAGGATAATGATCCATTGTCTAAAGTTATTCCAAAATCCAGCACAATTATATTTTTTTGTTGTGTGTTCACATATCATTTTACTAGTGAACTATAGCTGTATTCTAGTTTCAAAATATTCTAAACAGAATCGCTCATGTACAGAGAGCTACTAGTTTGTTTGTGATAAGACCTACTATAGTATTACTCTCAGTCCAGGAAGGATTGTAGCAATGGAGTTACACGGCAAGAGGAGGAAAATGAACTAGCCAGATACACACGCAACACACGCACACAGCCGCCACCGGTTCGCTTCTGATCCTCTGGAGACCCCTCACCTACTGCCACTGCTGCTAAGTACCTCTCCCCCAACACACCATTCTTGGGCTCGAACATGGACGAGACCCACTGCTTCCTAGAGAACTTATGGTTGAGTCTCTTCTCCGTTCTGGGCCAGCTGGGCCTTGTGTCCTCCTTCCTCTGCCATGGTTTTGTTGCTTGCCCCTTTGTCAGGTCGCTTACACTGTGGCCCAAGAGATGATGATGCTTCTCTATGCTGTTGGCCTTGTGTGAACCGAACTAGCACTACATGGCAGATGCTATTTTCCTTATTTGCTGCTGCAACACGATGAAAAACCGCATATGATCTCCCGAGAGAGCCCAAATTCAGCGCAGAAGCAACTAACAATCCTATAACAAGGATAACACCGAAGCTTATACTGATGTATCGACTCCATAGATCAAAAGTTCGTGCAATCTTTAACAACAACGTAGCACCATCTTTGCCAGTCTTTTGTCACCAGATGCGTCTGTAGGTAGAGCACAATCATAACTAGTGTGTTTATAAAGCATAAAAAATATATAATATCAGCCCAAGAGACCATTCTCACCCCTAACATATGTCAATGTTTTGTTTTTAGTTTTGGAATTTGCCCATGCAATAAAACATATATAGCAATCATATTTCATGACATCCCACACACTGAAACATTAATTCAAACCCTTCTCAACATATATCACAAAGTCACAAAAACAAGTTCACAAGGACATAAGCACAATCACAGGTACAGAAAGTCCACAAGCACAAAGTTCATCCACATTACCCAGAGTTTACTACATATTTCTTAAGGTTGGAATGGCACCACCATGAGGCGTCATTCTGCTTCATTGCCCATTTCCAAGCACCACAATGGTATATTCTTTTGTGACATGCATTAATAGTTTGTAAGTGACGACTACTACTCGCCCCGCTCGTGACTCCAGCTAGGGTTCCCACCCGCCGCCGCCGTCGGTGGCCTCGCCCCCAGCCGCCGCTGGCCGTCGAGCGCCACTCCCCCGCCTCGCTCCCCCCTTCCTCCCCCTCCCCTCCACCTCCCCTTTCCGCCATGCAGACGCCTCTCTGGGAGGATCCCCTCTGCTGCCCTCGCCCCGCCTCCTCCCTCTCCTCCCGTCGTCATGAGCCTGGCTCCGGGCAAAGCCAGTGGGCATGGCGGCGGCGGGCCTCTTCCTCCGCTTAGCGCTGATGCGGGCGGCCCCTTCGAGCGGTGGCGCTGGTTGTCGCGGGATCCAGCGCGCTGGCGGCGGTCTCATTGGCGGCAGGGTGGCTCGCTGGTGGCGGCGCTCGGCTCCCCTTCGTCCGCGGCAGGGCGGCTGCGTTGCTGCGTCTCGGGAGGTGGCGTGCGGCGGTCTCTTGACGGATCCGCCAGATCTGGCGTTGAGGGCCGACCGCGCGCGGCTCGGTGGTGCGTGCGGCGGCTCCGGTGCTTGAGGTCGTCGGGCGGCAGCGGTAGGGCAGCGGTCGGGCGTGGCCGCTGCTCCGGTCGTGGGCGGCGGTGTGGGGAGGTCTCTGTGTGACCTCTCGGTGTCGTGGCGGCTTCACGGTGGCTCGACGGATCTGTCCGCGGCAGCGGCCGGCTTCTCCGGCGTCAGCTCGCCTGTGGTCGGGCCGTCTCGACCTTCACCCCATCTCCTCGCCGCCCGGGCGCTTCTCCCATCAATGGGCTGGTCCTCTCCCGGTTGCGGTCCATCGCTCGTCTCGCGCCCGATGCCGCAGGACCGAGCTCGTCTCGCGCACGATGCAGCAGGACCGAGCTCGTCTCGCGCACGGTGCAGCAGGACCGACCTCGTCCCCCTCTCGATGCTGCAGGACCAAGCTCGTCTCGCGCTAGGGGCAGCAGGACGGGTCGGTGGATGCCAGTTCTGGCCAACCTATTGGGTCTCGACGCTGGGGGTGGCCCAGGGGCGCGAAAGGTGAGACCTTTCCGCTCGTCTCTCTGGTTGGGGTGCGGTGGGTCTCGGGTGAGGTGGTGTCGGGGTCTTGGATGCTGGGGCGGCGGCCCTGGTGGTTGTTGCGCTGTGCTCTTGGGCAGAGCCCGTGCCTTGGTGTTGTCCGATCACCATGGTCGTGTGGGCGGCGTGGTTGCCGGGGTGTGGCGTTCGGTGGCGGTGATGGTTGGCCGAGGTGAAAACCTGCTCTATCTTCGGACGGACCGGCGGCAGCGAAAATCGTTCCCTTCTCGAAGGCGTCGTCGCGGCTCTCATTGCCCGTCATGCGGCTCCGGGGGAAACTCTGATCCTTGGATCGGGCGGTGGCGGCGCTGCGGTGTCGTATCCTTACTGAAGGCGCCATCTTGGAGCGCATGGTTCGTCATATGTAGTCTCACCTCTTCGGGGCCGTAGTGCTAGTGGTGGTGTTGCTGCGCTCAGCGCCTATGTATCCTGTCCTAGGTGTGTGCGTGTGTTACGGTGGCGTGACATGTGTTTGTATTGGATGCTTGTGGTTTGATGCTTTATATATAAAGCGGGGCGAAAGCCTTTTTCGGTATAGTTTGTAAGTTGAATCTTTTTTTTTGCGTTGATTGTTAGTTGAATCTAGGTGCAAAATACAAAGGAGGGTTCAATAATAAGGAAGGGAGTTGCCACCGGTGTCAAAGAGTGGGGACTCGAGCTGGGCCGTCGACGAACGACGCGAGCGACTGGAACAACGGCTGCGGCTTTGAGATTCGGGTTTGCCAGCTGGCGCACATGGTAGAGGGTCTTCAGATTGGGTATGTACGACCCTGGTCGTATACGATTTTTCCAATGACAAAAATCAGGAAGGGCCAACGCTAGGCACCGGTGCGCCGGCCCAAATTTGGGCCGGTCGCACGCTAGTCGTTGGATGTCATGTCCCTCAGCCGTTGGATCTCCTTCTTCCACCTCTCGTTGACCTCTCTGTCGCTGCAAAATACACCCCACGGGAGACGCGCGTCGCCAGCCTCCTCCGCCTGGCTGCACTTGCCGTCCTCCTCCCCCGCCACACCCGTCTCTGGTCGTCCTCGCCGGCCACCGCCCCCTCGCCGGTCGTCCTCACGAGCTGCAAAAAGGCTGTTTGCAGCTCCCTGTAGACATCTTTTCCAGCATGGATGGCTGCCCTCGTCGCGTTCTATCGACTACACCTGTGAGCTTGTAGCACTCGGCCTTGTGATGCGCTGCTTTCGCCCGGACCGATGGTCGCGGTTCATAGCTCTGGCCAGTCACCGGTTGCAGCACCTCAGCTTCCCCCCGTTGTAGCAAATTTTCTTGCCGGTTGTATGTAACACCTCGGATGTAACTTTCCATATTTGTAACTTCAACTCTTGCCATTTTCGGCATTGTGATATGATATTCCCTCCGTGGTTGGGTTTTTCTTCATTTTGCATTTTGTTCATGTCATGCATTTCATATCATGTCATCATGTGCATCACATTTGCTTACGTGTTCGTCTCATGATTCCGAGCATTTTCCCCGTTGTCCGTTTTGCAATCCGACACTCCTATCTCCCCCGGTGCCCCCTTTTACGTTTTTCCGTGTGCGGGTACTAAACCTTCTCGGAATGGACCGAGGTTTGTCTAGTGGCCTTGGTATACCACCCGTAGACCACCGGTCAAGTTTCGGGTCATTTGGAGCTCGTTTGGTACTCCAACGGTTAACCGCACTCTCATAAGGCCTCTTTTGAGTTGCAGCCCAACACCCCTTCGAAACAGCCCAACAACCCATCTAAGTCACTTCCATTCTCTCCGTCGTTCGATCATGATCGTGTGGGCGAAAACTACACCTCATTTGGACTCTCCTAGCTCTCTCTATGCCTATTTAAGCAAACCCCCTCCAAATCTCGGGTCTAACCCTAGCCTTCCCCTACCTCGCGCTCGGACGAAGCGTCCGCTCCGCCGGACACGTCCGCCCGCCAAGCCGCCCGCCCGGCCACTCGGGGCCGCGACACGTGGCCGCGCCGCCGCCCCGCCTTGCGCCATGAGCCCGCAGGCCCACGGCCCGCCCGCCCGGGCGATCCGGGCCGACCAGCGCCTCCGCCGCCCGGCCGCCGCCGCCCGGCCGCCCGCGCCCTCCGCCCGCGCCCGGCGCCCGCCACCTCCTCCGCCTCGCGAGTCCGGCCCGGCCCGCCGCCCGCCCGCCACCGGCTCCTTCTGCCGCCACCTCGGTCGCCGCCTCAAGGCCCGTCGGCCGCCCGGTTCCCTCGGCGCCGCCGTCCCGCCGCCTCCACGGAGCCCGTCGCCACCGGCTCCGGCCGCCGCCTTCCTCCTCCCCGCGCCGGCGACCCCGCGCCCGACCCAGCCGGCCAGATCTGACCTCGGGTCGCGCGCCCGTTGACTTCTCCCCCTCCTTTTCTCTCAAAGTTTTTCATCTTAATGAATTTTGTTGCATATTCAACGTGCTATATCTTTGCATCTGTAGTTCCATTTTGCGCGTATAATATGTCAAAATGTTCAACTCGAAGAGTAGATCATTTCATCTCATTGCATCAGTTTCATTTGAGCTCATCTTGATGCCCTAAATACTGTTGGAAGAGGGCTATGTGATGTTAGTTTCTGTTTCTTAACAGAACTTGCACTTTTGTTATTTTTGCCATGATTGATGTGTGCACCCTATGAATTTGAGTCCTACATGTGTTTTGTAATATGCCATGCCATCTTTCCAGGGGTGTATTCCATGTAGTTTTGTGATCTATGTGGTGACTAGCAGAAGCATGCAAAGTAGGTGTACTGATGTTGCTGTTTCCAGCTCTGTTTTGCTGATATTTTGATGCCATGTTAACTTGATGCTACCGAGAGATCTATGCTTATTTTGAGATACTTCAGTAAGGATGTTTTGTTAAACATGTCTTGATCTATCCATCCATGCCCTTGTTTGCAATTATGGGGTACCATAGCTTGAGTAAATCGAGCTCTACTTTTGCTATAAAATGTTTCCTGGCAGATTGTTTACATGTTATTCAAATTTGCCAAGGTTGTTGTGGTTGATCCATGTATGCTATATTATTGTTCTTGACATGTATGTCTTCTATGCCATGTCTTCTTGATATATGTATGCTTAGTTTATCATATAAGGCTCTGTAGTGAGTGCATTGAGCTTGTAAACATGCCTACTTGTTATCAGTTTTTGACATGCCATGTTGCTGAATCTGTTAACTTAAACTTTCAATATTGACATGTGTGTTACTATATTTTCTGATCCTTTTTGGCTTATGGTCAGTAAGGGACTTTTGTTCTATGCTTTGAGTAGATTCATGCCATGCCTTGTTTTGCTATTATAAGTTCCTTTAGCATGTAGTTTTGTTGCTCTGAACATTGCTACCTGATGCTGTTTTTGCCATGTCCAGCCTGATATTTCGTGCACTTTTGCCATGCTTGTTTGAACCTGTTATGATGTGATTTAGCCGTAGCTCAGTGCTCATCTTTTGTCAAGCATCTTGTGTAGATCACTGCCATATACTTTGTTGGTACGTTTGGTTGCAGTAGCTTAATTTCTTGTTGCTTGCTAAGTGGCATCATGCTGTTAATGGCAGATTTCTGTCATTCTTGTTTTGCTTGTCGTTTCCAAACCGTGCATCCGATTCCGGTGATCTTTATATCGATTTCAACCGAAATCATCTCATCTTTCCAGTGGCATACTTGGTTTGCCAAGTTGATGCCTGGTTCATCATTTTCCTTTCGAGCGCATTATACGCATTGGATATCTCATCCCGTATATCATGCCATGTTTTGCATCATGTTGATTGTGCATTGCACCGTGATTTATTGTGGTTCCTTTGTTTGTGTTGTTGCTTTGGGTAGAGCCGAGAGACGAGTACGTGAACGAGGAACCTGTTGAGGACGCTTACGAGGATCAAGCTTTCGACAACTCGAGAACATTGCGACAAGATGACCATACCCGAAATCACTTCTATCTTTGCTACGCTAGATGCTCGCTCTTTTGCTATGCCTATGCTGCGATACCTACCACTTGCTATATCATGCCACCCATATTGCCATGTCAGCCCTAACCATCCTTTCCTAGCAAACCGTTGATTGGCTATGTTACCGCTTTGCTCAGCCCCTCTTATAGCGTTGCTAGTTGCGGTGAAGTTGAAGTTTGTTCCTTGTTGGAACATGGAGATGTTGTTCCTTGTTGGAACATGTTTACTTGTTGGGGATATCACAATATATATCTGCTCTAATTAATACATCTATATACTTGGTAAAGGGTGGAAGGCTCGGCCTTATGCCCGTGTTTTGTTCCACTCTTGCCACCCTAGTTTCATCATACCGGTGTTATGTTCCTTGATTTCGCGTTCCTTACACGGTTGGGTGATTTATGGGACCCCCTTGACAGTTCGCTTTGAATAAGAGTCCTCCAGCAAGGCCCAACATTGGTTTTACCATTTGCCACCTAAGCCTTTTCCCCCGGGTTTTCGCGAGCCCGAGGGTCATCTTTATTTTAAACCCCCCCGGACCAGTGCTCCTTCGAGTGCTGGCCCGAACTAGAGCCCTCAGGTAACGCCTCAAGGAAACTTGAGGTCTGGTTTTAGTTGTATGGACTGCTCATCCGGATGTGCCCTGAGAACGAGATATGTGCAGCTCCTATCGGGATTTGTCGGCACAATCGGGCGGCTTTGCTGGTCTTGTTTTATTGCTGTCGAAATGTCTTGTAGTCCGGGATTCCGAGATTGATCGGGTCTTCCCGGTAGAAGGAATATCCTTCGTTGACCGTGAGAGCTTATAATGGGCTAAGTTGGGACACCCCTACAGGGTATTATCTTTCGAAAGCCGTGCCATGGTTATGAGGCAGATGGGAATTTGCTAATGTCCGGTTGTAGAAAACCGGAAGTTGACCTCAAATAAAATACACATCAACTGCGTGTGTAACTGTGATGGTCTCTTCTCGGAGTCCGGGAAGTGAACACGGTGTTGGAGTTATGTATGACGTAAGTAGTTCAGATCACTTCTTGATCGCTACTAGCTTCACGACCGTGCTTTGCTCCTCTTCTCGCTCTCTTTTGCGAAGTAGCCACCATATATGCTAGTCGCTTGCTGCAGCTCCACTGTACTACTCTGTCCTTCCTATAAGCTTAAATAGTCTTGATCTCGCTGGTGTGAGATTGCCGAGTCCCGTGACTCACGGATACTTCCCAAAACAGTTGCAGTGCCGACGATGCGGTGCAGGTGACTCAACCGAGCTCAAGTGGGAGTTCGACGAGGAACGTGGTCGTTACTATGTGTCTTTTCCTGATGATCGATGGTGGTGCCAGCTTGGGACGATCGGGGATCTGTGTAGCATTTGGGGTATCTTCTTTTATTTTGGTTCCGTAGTCGGACCTTGAGTGTACTCTAATGAATGGATGTTTATTTATGCATTGTGTGAAGTGGCGATCGTAAGCCAACTATGTATCTCTTTCCTTTATTTATTACATGGGTTGTGTGAAGATTACCTCACTTGCGACATTGCTTTCAATGCGGTTATGCCTCTAAGTCGTGCCTCGACACGTGGGAGATATAGCCGCATCGGGGCGCTATGTTGGTAATCGAGCCTTCCCGACTTAGGAGCCCCTACTTGATTGTTTGTCAGCGTTGTTGAGTCTAGAATGGAAAAATGTTTTGAGTCTTAGGATTATATATATATATCGAGAGTAGGATTCTTTTACTTCCCAGTCCCTTCGTCGCTCTGTGAGGTCTCCTGACGTAGAAGTTTTGACTCTTCTCTCCTCAATTTTCACTAAATTTTTTTTTAGGATCACGTGGGTATCTTGGAATCGTTCCGATGGTTTTGTGACGAGAACATTGTTCTTGGTGCCTCGACATTTAGGGGTTGTGGCGGTGTCCCGGAGTTGAGCTCCGAGGTGTTGTCGTCACAATTTTATCGTTCTGCAGTTCTCGAATACCTGAGTTTTGCCGACATCGAAATCTCTTTTGTGCAGTTGTTGGTGAGATAACCCCGATAGCCCGATCGAGGCGAAAAGTGGAGTATGTGCCATGACTTGTATAAAGGATGTTTTTCAAGGTCAAGGTACCACGATTTCCGAGGATTTCTTGGTTATGTGTTGACGGATGGATACAAATTTGGATCTAGGTATTGTTAGTTTGGGTGATATATTTTGTGTCCCCTGTATCCCCAACACCAGATTGCATAACCAGAAAGTTTTGGGAGTTTATAGGTGGGAATTCCAATAGCTTACAGGATATCTTTCCGACAGATGTATGATTTGATTGGGGTCCAACGTCTAGTGGTCCGCCCATTCACGGTCGATTTACAGTGGTCGCGAGACGTCTTAAAGAATACTTGGCTATGCTGATTCGGGGACGTCTTGTTTGTCATTCGTGATTTGCCGCTATATCGTCGTGCCGTGTGGGCCCCACCACGAACACTTTGGGCGTAAATCTCTATCATGTGTTTGTTCCGGCTCATTCTAGAAGCCAATCTTTTGTTTTCGGTTGTGATACTCGATTTGTTTCTAAGATGTATGTTGTTTCCATATCCTTTATCTAAGTGGCTTCTCACCTTAATGGACGTCGATGATTAACTTTGGAATTCATTCGTTCATTCTTGTTCGAATGTTTATTGTGAAGACTATATGTTGCAATTTCTATCCGTTGATTCTACTTATCTTTTGTCTATCAAAGGACTAACGGATGTCACCCTCTTCAGATGGCTCCGCCAACGCTGCCTGAATCTGGATCGCAATGAGGAGAATCAACAACCCTCCACCTCCACCTCCGCCTCCGGAGGCCCGGCAAGCTATCATGGCAGCCACCAATGCCAATGCTCGATGATTTTGCAGCTCTTGCAAGAACGTACTCAAGGGCAAGGCAGTCAAGGAAATCAGGGTCAAGGCAACAATCAGCCGCACTTTGCTACTCTCGGTCGGTTCCTCGCTAATCAGTCAAGTCTTTCGGTTTACGTGTCGAGGCCACGACGCCGACAATTGGCTTGTGGACATCTGCAAGCATTTTGATTGTAGCAATGTCGACACGAGGACTTTGTCAAGTTTGCATCGTTTCAACTCAAGGATCAAGCTGCCGAGTGGTACCAACAATACAAAGATTCCAGAGGAGGTCGTGTCATTACAGGATGAGTTCCGTCGTGATTTCGAGCTCATCACATTCAAAAGTGTTGTTGAGAGCAAGCGTGAGGAGTTCCGCAATCTCAAGCAAGGCAACATGTCTGTCTATCAATACAATATCCAGTTCGAGCTCGCTTGCTTTGCTAAGCAAGACGTGCACGATGAAGAGTATGATCTATCAATTCAGAGGTGGTCCGAGAGAAGATCTGCAATTAGCTCTTGTGCTTTTTGAGCCGATAAGTATGATGAATTCTACAACATGGCATCAAGCAAGAAGCTGCCCAGCTCAAATGTGAGGCTTCTAAGAAGAGAATCGGGGATGCAGTTCAGTCTTCTTCTTCCTCTCAAGTGGCAGCTAAGCAGCAGAAGTTTTACCTTCCTCCTCCTCCGTTCATCGGCCTTATCGGCCAGAAGAACTCAGGTGGCCGTGGATCTTCCCACCCACCCAACCCAAGCTATCAGAACAAGTCTAATTCTCAAGCTCCAAGGTCAAGTGCTCCTTACCACCGTCCGCTCTCTGAGGTGACTTGCAACAAATGTCAGCAGAAAGGTCACTAAGCGAACAAATGCTTCAACCAAAGGCGCCTTCCGCCTCCTCCTCCTGTGAAATCTTCCAGCAATGCAGTGGTCAAGCATAATCCAAAGCATGCCAAGGTGAATATGATGAATGCAGCTCAAGCAGGATTCTTCCGATGTGATAATGGGTAATCTCTCGATTAATGATATTCCTGCAAAAGTCTTATTTGATCTTTGGCGCATCGCATTCTTTTATCTCAAGACCTTTTGTGGCTATGCATGATTTGGTTGCTCAAGCATTGCCGAGACCTTTGTCTATTGTTTCTCCGGCTAAGGAGATGACTTCTCGAGTTTTGGTTCCGAATGTCGGTATCAAGATGGGCGATTATAGATTTACGGCTAAACCAATTGTCCTTGGTGACTCGGATATTGATCTTATTCTCGGGATGGATCGGCTTTCTCAGCACAAAGCTCAGCTTGATTGTGCTGCCGTGGAAATTCAATTGACTCACTCTTCTAATGATGTGATCATCTATGCCGCTCGTGATGAAACCATTCGGTTGTTTTCTCTCAATGAGAAGGGCGAATTGGATGCTATCTCTCGATTCCAAAGCTTGTGAGTACCAAGATGTCTTTCCGTAAGAGCTTCCAGGAATGCCTCCTCACCGCCGCTTGAGTTCAAGTTATTGATCTTGAGCACGGCACTAAACCCGCTTTGCAAGCGTCCATACAAGCTTGGACCTAATGAGCTGAAGGAATTGAAGAAGCAGCTCGATGAACAAGAGCGTCTGGGTTTGATCAGACCGAGTTCATCTCCTTGGGGTTGTGGTGTTCTTTTGTCCGTAAGAAGGATGGCACGGACCGACTTTGCGCCGACATCGTCCATTGAATAAGAAGACAATCAAGAACAAGTATCCACTTCCCAACATCAATGAGCTTTTCGAGCAACTCAAAGGTGCTAAAGTGTTCTCCAAGCTTGACCTCCGTATGGGTTATCATCAGATTCGCATTCGTGAACAAGATATTCCCAAGACAAAGATTCGTAACAAGCTTTGGTTCTTATGAATATACTGTCATGTCTTTCGCATCGTCAATGCTCCTCCAACATTCTCTCGGATGATGAACTTCATTTTCAACCCCTACACCAATGAATTTGTCTTGGTCTATCTTGATGATATTTTGGTCTTCTCCAAGAATAAGAAGGATCATGCCAAACATTTGCGATTGGTGCTAGACAAGCTCAGAGAGTATCAATTCTATGCGAAGTTTTCCAAATGTGAATTTTGGCTTGATGAAGTGCTTTATCTTGGTCATATCATCTCCGCCATAAGGGCATCGCTGTTAATCCCGAGAAGGTGTCCGCAATTGTGAATTGGGAACCTCCTCGTAATGTCAAGCAGCTCATGATTTTCTTGGTCTTGCAAGCTATTGTCAAGATTCGTTGAGAACTTCTCAAAGATTGCAAAGCCTCTTTCCAACCTCCTCCATAAGCATGTGAAGTATTTCTTGTCTCCTGATTGTGATGTTGCTTTCAATACTCTCAAAGAGAAACTCGTCACAGCTCCTGTCTTGACTCCTCTGATGAATCCAAGCCATTCAAGTTTTCATGATGCTTCTCTTCAAGGTCTCGGTGCTGTGTTAATGCAAGAGAAGAGGGTTGTGGCTTATACCTCGCGCCAGTTGAAGCCCAACGAAAAGAACTACCCCACTCATGATCTTGAGTTGGCGGCAGTTGTCCATGCATTGATAACGTGGAGACATATCTTGTTGGGAAGGAAAGTGGACATTTTCACCGATCACAAGAGTCTCAAGTACATTTTCACTCAGCCCAACCTCAACCTCAGGCAAACTCGATGGGTCGAAATGATTCAAGAGTACAACCCAAGTATTGAATATACTCCGGGCAAGGCCAATGTCATTGCAGATGCTTTGAGCAGGAAGGCTTACTGCAACAGTATAATCCTCAATCCCTTTCACCGGATCTCCGTGAAGCTTTCCGCAGCTGAATCTTCAAGTTGTTCCTCAAGGCTTTCTTGCCAACCTCATAGTCTCTCCTACTTTGGAAGATCAGATTCGTGAGGCTCAACTTCTGGATATCATGGTGAAGAAGGTGAAACGTGGTATCGACAAGGGCATTTCCAAGTACAAGTGCTTCCACGTCGATGACAAAGACACTCTTTTCTTTGAGGACCGGATTGTGGTTCCTAAGGGTGATCTTCGAAAAGTCATTATGAACGAGGCTCACAATTCGCTTCTATCCATTCATCCTGGAAGTACGAAGATGTACCATGATCTCAAGCAGTCATATTGGTGGACTCGAATGAAGCGAGAAATTGCTCAATTCGTGAATGAGTGTGATGTCTGCAGAAGAGTGAAAGCAGAACACCAAAGACCAGCTGGTCTCCTTCAACCTCTTGCTATTCCAGAATGGAAGTTTGATCATATCGAGATGGACTTCGTGACTGGTTTTCCTAAGTCCAAGCGTGGAAATGATGCTATCTTCGTTGTCATTGACAAGCTTACTAAAGTGGCTCATTTTCTTCCTATCAAAGAGTCTATCACAGCAACTCAGTTGGCAGAGCTATACACCTCCGTGATTGTCTCCTTGCACGGCATTCCACAAGTGATCTCTTCGCATCGTGGCAGCATCTTTACCTCCAAGTTTTGGGATTCTTTTCAAGGCCATGGGCACCAACATTCGTTTCAAAGACAACTTTCCATCCCCAAACAAGTGGCCAAGTCGAGCGAGTTAATCAAATCCTTGAAGATATGCTCGTGGCTTGTGTCATTTCTTTCAAGATGAAGTGGGAAGATTGTCTTCCATATGCCGAGTTCTCCTACAACAACAGCTTCCAAGCGAGTTCGGGCAAGGCCCCATTCGAAATTCTCTATGGCGAAAGTGCCGTACTCCTCTCAATTGGTCTCGAGACAATTGAACGCCAACTTCTTGGCAATGACTTGATCACGTAAGCGGAAGAAATGTGCCAAGTCATTCGTGAGAATCTCAAAGCCGCCGCAATCGCGCCGGAAGAGCTATTATGATGATAAGCACCGTGATGTGGCTTTTGAAATCGGAGACCATGCCTACCTCCGCGTCTCTCAATGAAAGGCACTTTCGTCGCCGGTATCAAAGGGAAGCTTGCCCCTAGATACGTGGGTCCTTTCAAGATAATTGGCAAAAGAGGCGATCTCGCCTATCAACTTGAGCTTCCATCCAACTTTGCAAACGTGCACGATGTGTTTCACGTGTCACAGCCTTCGCAAGTGCTTCAAGACTCCTGAACGCACTATCAACTTCAAGAGATTGACCTTCAAGAAGATCTCTCTTATCATGAGCACCCCGTTGCTATTATTGAAGAAACCTAGCGCAAGACTCGCAACAAGTCAATCAAATTCCTGAAAGAGAAGTGGTCACACCAATCCGACCGAGAAGCTACATGGGAGCGCGAGGATCACCTCCGTTCAGAATATCCAGAGTTCTTTCAGTCCTAGATCTCGGGACTAGATCCTCTTGTATTTGTGGAGTGTTGTAACACACCGGATGTAACTTTCCATATTTGTAACTCCAACTCTTGCCATTTTCGGCATTGTGATATGATATTCCTCCGTGGTTGGGTTTTCTTCATTTTGCATTTTGTCCATGTCATGCATTTCATATCATGTCATCATGTGCATCGCATTTGCTTACGTGTTCGCTCTTATGATTCCGAGCATTTTCCCGTTGTCCGTTTTGCAATCCGACACTCCTATCTCCCCGGCGGCCCTTTTACGTTTTTCCGTGTGCGGGTACTAAACCTTCTCGGAATGGACCGAGGTTTTTCTAGTGGCCTTGGTATACCACCCGTAGACCACCGGTCAAGTTTCGGGTCATTTGGAGCTCGTTTGGTACTCCAACGGTTAACCGCACTCTCGCAAAGGCCTCTTTTGAGTTGCAGCCCAACACCCCTTCGAAACAGCCCAACAACCCATCTAAGTCACTTCCATGCTCTCCGTCGTTCGATCACGATCGTGTGGGCGAAAACTACACCTCATTTGGACTCTCCTAGCTCCCTCTATGCCTATTTAAGCAAACCCCTCCAAATCTGGGTCTAACCTAGCCTTCCCCTACCTCGCGACCAGCGTCCGCTCCGACACGTCCGCCCGCCAGCCGCCCGCCCTCGCCACTCGGGGCGCGACACGTGGTCGCCGCCGCCGCCAGCGCCCTTGAGCCAGGCCAGCGGCCCGCCCGGGCCGATCCGGGCCGACCTCAGCGCCTCACGCCCGCCCGCCGCCGCCCGGCGCCGCCGCGCCCTCCGCCCAGCTGCAACGCCCGCCACCTCCTCTGCCTCGCTGAGTCCGGCCGGCCCGCCGCCGCCCGCCACGGCCGGCTCCTTCACGCCGCCTCGGTCGCCACCTCCAAGGGCCCGTCGGCCGCCTCGGTTCCCTCCGGCAGCCGTCCCGCCGCCTCCACTGAGCCCGTCGCCACCGGCTCCGGCCGCCGCCTTCCTCCTCCCAGCCCGGCGACCCCGCGCCCGACCCAGCCGGCCAGATCCGACCTCGGGTCGCGCGCCCGTTGACTTCTCCCCCTCCTTTTTCTCTCTTAAGTTTTTCATCTTAATGAATTTTGTTGCATTTTAAACGTGCTATATCTTTGCATCTGTAGTTCCATTTTGCGCGTATAATATGTCAAAATGTTCGTCCCGAAGTGTAGATCATTGCATATCATTGCATCATTTTCATTTGAGCTCATCTTGATGCCAGAAATACTGTTGGAAGAGGGCTATGTGATGTTAGTTTCTGTTTCTTAACAGAACTTGCACATTTGTTATTTGTGCCATGATTGATGTGTGCACCCTATGAATTTGAGTCCTACATGTGTTTTGTAATATGCCATGCCATCTTTCTAGGGGTGTATACCATGTATTTTTGTGATCTATGTGGTGACTAGCACAAGGATGCAAAGTAGGTGTACTGATGTTGCTGTTTCCAGCTCTGTTTTGCTGATATTTTGATGCCATGTTAACTTGATGCTACCGAGAGATCTATGCTTATTTTGAGATACTTCAGTAAGGATGTTTTGTTAAACATGTCTTGCTCTATCCATCCATGCCCTTGTTTGCAATTATGGGGTAACATAGCTTGAGCCAATCGAGCTCTACTTTTGCTATAAAATGTTTCCTGGCTGATTGTTTACATGTTATTCAATTTTGCCAAGGTTGTTGTGGTTGATCCATGTATGCTATGTTATTGTTCTTGCCTTGTATGTCTTCTATGCCATGTCTTCTTGATATATGTATGCTTAGTTTATCACATAAGGCTCTGTAGTGAGTGCATTGAGCTTGTAAACATGCCTACTTGTTATTAGTTTTTGACATGCCATGTTGCTGAATCTGTTAACTAAACTTTCAATATTGACATGGTTGTTACTATATTTTCTGATCCTTTTTGTCTTATGGTCAGTAAGGGACTTTTGTGCTATGCTTTGAGTAGATTCATGCCATGCCTTGTTTTGCTATTATAAGTTCCTGTAGCATGTATTTTTGTTGCTCTGAACATTGCTACCTGATGCTGTTTTTGCCATGTCCAGCCTGATATTTTGTGCACTTTTGCCATGCTTGTTTGAACCTGTTATGATGTGATTTAGCCGTAGCTCAGTGCTCATCTTTTGTCAAGCATCTTGTGTAGATCACTTCCATATACTTTGTTGGTACGTTTGGTTGCAGTAGCTTAATTTCTTGTTGCTTGCTAAGTGGCATCATGCTGTTAATGGCAGATTTATGCCATTCTTGTTTTGCTTGTCATTTCCAAACCGTGCATCCGATTCCGGTGATCTTTATATCGATTTCAACCGAAATCATCTCATCTTTCCAGTGGCATACTTGGTTTTCCAATTTGATGCCTGGTTCATCATTTTCCTTTCGGAGCGCACATACGCATTGCATATCACATCCCGCATATCATGCCATGTTTTGCATCATGTTGATTGTGCATTGCACGGTGATTTATTGTGGTTCCTTTGTTTGTGTTGTTGCTTTGGGTAGAGCCGGAGACGAGTACGTGAACGAGGAACCTGTTGAGGACGCCACGAGGATCAAGCTTTCGACAACTCTGAGAACATTGCAGGCAAGATGACCATACCCCCGAAATCACTTCTATCTTTGCTACGCTAGATGCTCGCTCTTTTGCTATGCCTATGCTGCGATACCTACCACTTGCTATATCATGCCACCCATATTGCCATGTCAGCCCCTAACCATCCTTTCCTAGCAAACCGTTGATTGGCTATGTTACCGCTTTGCTCAGCCCCTCTTATAGCGTTGCTAGTTGCAGGTGAAGTTGAAGTTTGTTCCTTGTTGGAACATGGAGATGTTGTTCCTTGTTGGAACATGTTTACTTGTTGGGGATATCACAATATATATCTGCTCTAATTAATACATCTATATACTTGGTAAAGGGTGGAAGGCTCGGCCTTATGCCTGGTGTTTTGTTCCACTCTTGCCACCCTAGTTTCCGTCATACCGGTGTTATGTTCCTTGATTTCGCGTTCCTTACACGGTTGGGTGATTTATGGGACCCCCTTGACAGTTCGCTTTGAATAAGAGTCCTCCAGCAAGGCCCAACATTGGTTTTACCATTTGCCACCTAAGCCTTTTTCCCCCGGGTTTTCGCGAGCCCGAGGGTCATCTTTATTTTAAACCCCGGGCCAGTTCTCCTTCGAGTGCTGGCCCGAACTAGAGCCCTGCGGTAACGCCTCAAGGAAACTTGAGGTCTGGTTTTAGTTGTATGGACTGCTCATCCGGATGTGCCACGAGAACGAGATATGTGCAGCTCCTATCGGGATTTGTCGGCACAATCGGGCGGCTTTGCTGGTCTTGTTTTATTGTCTGTCGAAATGTCTTGTAGTCCGGGATTCCGAGATTGATCGGGTCTTCCCGGTAGAAGGAATATCCTTCGTTGACCGTGAGAGCTTATAATGGGCTAAGTTGGGACACCCCTACAGGGTATTATCTTTCGAAAGCCGTGCCCGCGGTTATGAGGCAGATGGGAATTTGCTAATGTCCGGTTGTAGAAAACCGGAAGTTGACCTCAAATAAAATACACATCAACCGCGTGTGTAACCGTGATGGTCTCTTCTCGGCGGAGTCCGGGAAGTGAACACGGTGTTGGAGTTATGTATGACGTAAGTAGTTCAGGATCACTTCTTGATCGCTACTAGCTTCACGACCGTGCTTTGCTCCTCTTCTCGCTCTCTTTGCTAAGTAGCCACCATATATGCTAGTCGCTTGCTGCAGCTCCACTGTACTACTCTGTCCTTCCTATAAGCTTAAATAGTCTTGATCTCGCTGGTGTGAGATTGCTGAGTCCCCGTGACTCACAGATACTTCCCAAAACAGTTGCAGTGCCGACGATGCGGTCAGGTGACTCAACCGAGCTCAAGTGGGAGTTCGACGAGGAACGTGGTCGTTACTATGTGTCTTTTCCTGATGATCAGTAGTGGTGCCCAGTTGGGACGATCGGGAATCTGTGTAGCATTTGGGGTATCTTCTTTTATTTTGGTTCCGTAGTCGGACCTTGAGTGTACTCTGAATGAATGGATGTTTATTTATGCATTGTGTGAAGTGGCGACTGTAAGCCAACTATGTATCTCTTTCCTTTATTTATTACATGGGTTGTGTGAAGATTACCTCACTTGCGACATTGCTTTCAATGCGGTTATGCCTCTAAGTCGTGCCTCGACACGTGGGAGATATAGCCGCATCGGGGGCGTTACAAGTTGGTAATCAGAGCCTTCCCCGACTTAGGAGCCCCCCTACTTGATTGTTTGCTGGCGTTGTTGAGTCTAGAATGGAAAAATGTTTTGAGTCTTAGGATTATATATATATATCGGAGAGTAGGATTCTTTTTACTTCCCAGTCCCTTCGTCGCTCTGTGAGGTCTCCTGACGTAGAAGTTTTGACTCTTCTCTCCTCAATTTTCACTAAATTTTTTTATAGGATCACGTGGGTATCTTGGAATCGTTCGATGGTTTTGTGACGAGAACATTGTTCTTGGTGCCTCCCGACATTTAGGGGTTGTGGCGGTGTCCCGGGAGTTGAGCTCCGAGGTGTTGTCGCCACAATTTTATCGCTGCAGTTCTGGAATACCTGAGTTTTGCCGACATCGAAATCTCTTTTGTGCAGTTGTTGGTGAGATAACCCTGATAGCCCGATCGAGGCGAAAAGGGAGTATTGCCATGACTTGTATAAAGGATGTTTTTCAAGGTCAAGGTACCACGATTTCCGAGGATTTCTTGGTTATGTGTTGACGGATGGATACAAATTTGGATCTAGGTATTGTTAGTTTGGGTGATATATTTTGTGTCCCTGTATCCCCAACACCGCATTGCATAACCAGAAAGTTTTGGGAGTTTATAGGTGGGAATTCCGGTAGCTTACGTGATATCTTTCCGACGGATGTATGATTTGATTGGGGTCCAACGTCTAGTGGTCCGCCCATTCACGGTCGATTCTGATGGTCGCGTAGACGTCTTAAAGAATACTTGGCTATGCTGATTCGGGACGTCTTGTTTGTCATTCGTGACGGCCGCTATCGTCGTGCCCGTGTGGGCCCCACCACGAACACTTTGGGCGTAAATCTCTATCATGTGTTTGTTCCGGCTCATTCTAGAAGCCAATCTTTTGTTTTCAGTTGTGATACTCGATTTGTTTCTAAGATGATGTTGTTTCCATATCCTTTATCTAAGTGGCTTCTCACCTTAATGGACGTCGATGATTAACTTTGGAATTCATTCGTTCATTCTTGTTCGAATGTTTATTGTGAAGACTATATGTTGCAATTTCTATCCGTTGATTCTACTTATCTTTTGTCTATCAAAGGACTAACGGATGTCACCCTCTTCAGGATGGCTCCGCCAACGCGTCTGAATCTGGATCGCAATGAGGAGAATCAGTCGAACCCTCCACCTCCACCTCCGCCTCCGGAGGCATGGCAAGCTATCATGGCAGCCACCAATGCCAATGCTCAGATGATTTTGCAGCTCTTGCAAGAACGTACTCAAGGGCAAGGCAGTCAAGGAAATCAGGGTCAAGGCAACAATCAGCCGCACTTTGCTACTCTCAGTCAGTTCCTCGCTAATCAGCCGAAGTCTTTCAGTTTACGTAGTCGAGGCCACGACGGACAATTGGCTTGTGGACATCTGCAAGCATTTTGATTGTAGCAATGTCGGACACGAGGACTTTGTCAAGTTTGCATCGTTTCAACTCAAGGATCAAGCTGCTGAGTGGTACCAAGAATACAAAGATTCCAGAGGAGGTCGTGTCATTACAGGATGAGTTCACGTGATTTCGTGAGCTCATCACATTCCGAAAAGTGTTGTTGAGAGCAAGCGTGAGGAGTTCCGCAATCTCAAGCAAGGCAACATGTCTGTCTATCAATACAATATCCAGTTCCTGTAAGCTCGCTTCGTTTTGCTAAGCAAGACGTGCACGATGAAGAGTATGATCTATCAATTCAGAGGTGGTCCGAGAGAAGATCTGCAATTAGCTCTTGTGCTTTTGAGCCGAGATAAGTATGATGAATTCTACAACATGGCACTGAAGCAAGAAGCTGCCCAGCTCAAATGTGAGGCTTCTAAGAAGAGAATCGTGGATGCAGTTCAGTCTTCTTCTTCCTCTCAAGTGGCAGCTAAGCGGCGAAGTTTTACCTTCCTCCTCCTCCGTTCCGTCGGCCTTATCGGAGAAGAACTCAGGTGGCCGTGGATCTTCCCACCCACCCAACCCAAGCTATCGTAACAAGTCTAATTCTCAAGCTCCAAGGTCAAGTGCTCCTTACCACCGTCCGCTCTCGAGGTGACTTGCAACAAATGTCACAGAAAGGTCACTAAGCGAACAAATGCTTCAACCAAAGGCGCCTTCCGCCTCCTCCTCTAGTGAAATCTTCCAGCAATGCAGTGGTCAAGCATAATCCAAAGCATGCCAAGGTGAATATGATGAATGCAGCTCAAGCAGAGGATTCTTCTGATGTGATAATGGGTAATCTCTCAGTTAATGATATTCCTGCAAAAGTCTTATTTGATACTGGCGCATCGCATTCTTTTATCTCAAGACCTTTTGTGGCTATGCATGATTTGGTTGCTCAAGCATTGCCGAGACCTTTGTCTATTGTTTCTCCGGCTAAGGAGATGACTTCTCGAGTTTTGGTTCCGAATGTCGGTATCAAGATGGGCGATTATAGATTTCTGGCTAAACCAATTGTCCTTGGTGACTCGGATATTGATCTTATTCTCGGGATGGATCGGCTTTCTCAGCACAAAGCTCAGCTTGATTGTGCTGCCGTGGAAATTCAATTGACTCACTCTTCTAATGATGTGATCATCTATGCCGCTTCGTGATGAAACCATTCGGTTGTTTTCTCTCAATGAGAAGGGCGAATTGGATGCTATCTCTCGATTCCATCGTTTGTGAGTACCAAGATGTCTTTCCGGAAGAGCTTCCAGAATGCCTCCTCACCGGCCAGTTGAGTTCGTTATCGATCTTGAGCCTGGCACTAAACCCGTTTGCAAGCGTCCATACAAGCTTGGACCTAATGAGCTGAAGGAATTGAAGAAGCAGCTCGATGAACAAGAGCGTCTGGGTTTGATCAGACCGAGTTCATCTCCTTGGGGTTGTGGTGTTCTTTTGTCCGAAGAAGGATGGCACGGACCGACTTTGCGTCGATTACCGTCCATTGAATAAGAAGACAATCAAGAACAAGTATCCACTTCCCAACATCAATGAGCTTTTCGAGCAACTCAAAGGTGCTAAAGTGTTCTCCAAGCTTGACCTCCGTATGGGTTATCATCAGATTCGCATTCGTGAACAAGATATTCCCAAGACCGCATTCGAACAAGCTTTGGTTCTTATGAATATACTGTCATGTCTTTCGGCCTCGTCAATGCTCCTCCAACATTCTCTCGGATGATGAACTTCATTTTCAACCCCTACACCAATGAATTTGTCTTGGTCTATCTTGATGATATTTTGGTCTTCTCCAAGAATAAGAAGGATCATGCCAAACATTTGCGATTGGTGCTAGACAAGCTCAGAGTATCAATTCTATGCGAAGTTTTCCAAATGTGAATTTTGGCTTGATGAAGTGCTTTATCTTGGTCATATCATCTCCGCCAAGGGCATCACAGTTAATCCCGAGAAGGTGTCCGCAATTGTGAATTGGGAACCTCCTCGAATGTCAAGCAGCTCCGCGATTTTCTTGGTCTTGCAAGCTATTGCGAAGATTCGTTGAGAACTTCTCCAAGATTGCAAAGCCTCTTTCCAACCTCCTCCAGAAGCATGTGAAGTATGTCTGGTCTCCTGATTGTGATGTTGCTTTCAATACTCTCAAAGAGAAACTCGTCACAGCTCCTGTCTTGACTCCTCCTGATGAATCCAAGCCATTCGAAGTTTTCTGCGATGCTTCTCTTCAAGGTCTCGGTGCTGTGTTAATGCAAGAGAAGAGGGTTGTGGCTTATACCTCGCGCCAGTTGAAGCCCAACGAAAAGAACTACCCCACTCATGATCTTGAGTTGGCGGCAGTTGTCCATGCATTGATAACGTGGAGACATATCTTGTTGGGAAGGAAAGTGGACATTTTCACCGATCACAAGAGTCTCAAGTACATTTTCACTCAGCCCAACCTCAACCTCGTGCAAACTCGATGGGTCGAAATGATTCAAGAGTACAACCCAAGTATTGAATATACTCCGGCAAGGCCAATGTCATTGCAGATGCTTTGAGCAGGAAGGCTTACTGCAACAGTCTAATCCTCAAGCCCTTTCAGCCGGATCTCTGTGAAGCTTTCCGCAAGCTGAATCTTCAAGTTGTTCCTCAAGGCTTTCTTGCCAACCTCATAGTCTCTCCTACTTTGGAAGATCAGATTCGTGAGGCTCAACTTCTGGATATCATGGTGAAGAAGGTGAAACGTGGTATCGACAAGGGCATTTCCAAGTACAAGTGCTTCCACGTCGATGACAAAGACACTCTTTTCTTTGAGGACCGGATTGTGGTTCCTAAGGGTGATCTTCGAAAAGTCATTATGAACGAGGCTCACAATTCGCTTCTATCCATTCATCCTGGAAGTACGAAGATGTACCATGATCTCAAGCAGTCATATTGGTGGACTCGAATGAAGCGAGAAATTGCTCAATTCGTGAATGAGTGTGATGTCTGCAGAAGAGTGAAAGCAGAACACCAAAGACCAGCTGGTCTCCTTCAACCTCTTGCTATTCCGAATGGAAGTTTGATCATATCGAGATGGACTTCGTGACTGGTTTTCCTAAGTCCAAGCGTGGAAATGATGCTATCTTCGTTGTCATTGACAAGCTTACTAAAGTGGCTCATTTTCTTCCTATCAAAGAGTCTATCACAAGAACTCAGTTGGCGAGCTATACACCTCCAGATTGTCTCCTTGCACGGCATTCCACAAGTGATCTCTTCAGACCGTGGCAGCATCTTTACCTCCAAGTTTTGGGATTCTTTTCGTAGGCCATGGGCACCAACATTCGTTTCAAAGACAACTTTCCATCCCCAAACAAGTGGCCAAGTCGAGCGAGTCAATCAAATCCTTGAAGATATGCTCAGGGCTTGTGTCATCTCTTTCGATATGAAGTGGGAAGATTGTCTTCCATATGCCGAGTTCTCCTACAACAACAGCTTCCAAGCGAGTTCGGGCAAGGCCCCATTCGAAATTCTCTATGGCGTAAAGTGCCGTACTCCTCTCAATTGGTCTCGAGACAGG
This sequence comes from Aegilops bicornis, assembly GCA_021605145.1. Classification (NCBI taxonomy): domain Eukaryota; kingdom Viridiplantae; phylum Streptophyta; class Magnoliopsida; order Poales; family Poaceae; genus Aegilops; species Aegilops bicornis. The sequence goes on from CM038673.1 coordinate 810,924,002, forward strand.
TGAACGCCAACTTCTTGGCAATGACTTGATCACGTATGTAAGAAATGTGCCAAGTCATTCGTGAGAATCTCAAAGCCGCAATCGCGCCTTTAAGAGCTATTATGATGATAAGCACCGTGATGTGGCTTTTGAAATCGGAGACCATGCCTACCTCCGCGTCTCTCCAATGAAAGGCACTCGTCGCTTCGGTATCAAAGGGAAGCTTGCCCCTAGATACGTGGGTCCTTTCAAGATAATTGGCAAAAGAGGCGATCTCGCCTATCAACTTGAGCTTCCATCCAACTTTGCAAACGTGCACGATGTGTTTCACGTGTCACAACTTCGCAAGTGCTTCAAGACTCCTGAACGCACTATCAACTTCGAAGAGATTGACCTTCAAGAAGATCTCTCTTATCATGAGCACCCCGTTGCTATTATTGAAGAAACCGAGCGCAAGACTCGCAACAAGTCAATCAAATTCCTGAAAGTGAAGTGGTCACACCATTCCGACCGAGAAGCTACCGGGAGCGCCGAGGATCACCTCCGTTCGAATATCCGGAGTTCTTTCAGTCCTAGATCTCGGACGAGATCCTCTTGTAGTGGTGGAGTGTTGTAACACCCGGATGTAACTTTCCATATTTGTAACTCCAACTCTTGCCATTTTCGGCATTGTGATATGATATTCCCTCCGTGGTTGGGTTTTTCTTCATTTTGCATTTTGTCCATGTCATGCATTTCATATCATGTCATCATGTGCATCGCATTTGCTTACGTGTTCGCCTTATGATTCGAGCATTTTCCCGTTGTCCGCTTTTGCAATCCGACACTCCTATCTCTCCCCGGCGGCCCTTTTACGCTTTTTCCGTGCGGGTACTAAACCTTCTCGGAATGGACCGAGGTTTTTCTAGTGGCCTTGGTATACCACCGTAGACCACCGGTCAAGTTTCGGTCATTTGGAGCTCGTTTGGTACTCCAACGGTTAACCGCACTCTCGCAAAGGCCTCTTTTGAGTTGCAGCCCAACACCCCTTGAAACAGCCCAACAACCCATCTAAGTCACTTCCATGCTCTCCGTCGTTCGATCACGATCGTGTGGGCGAAAACTACACCTCATTTGGACTCTCCTAGCTCCCTCTATGCCTATTTAAGCAAACCCCCTCCAAATCTCGGGTCTAACCCTAGCCTTCCCCTACCTCGCGCCCGGACGAAGCGTCCGCTCCGTCCGGACACGTCCGCCCCGCCAGCCGCCGCCGCGCCCGGCCACTCGGGTCGCGACCGCGTGGCGCCGCGCCGCCGCCCAGCGCCGAGGAGCCACGGCAGCCCGCCCGGGCGATCCGGCCGACCAGCGCCTCCGCCCGCGCCCGCGCCGCCGCCCGCGCCGCCGCGCCCTCCGCCAGCGCCCGGCAACGCCCGCCACCTCCTCTGCCTCGCCGAGTCCGGCTGCCCGCCGCCCGCCACTGCCGGCGGCTCCTTCTGCCGCCACCTCGGTCGCCACCTCCAAGGGCCCCGTCGGCCGCCGGTTCCCTCCGTGGCCGTCCCGCCGCCTCCACGAGCCCGTCGCCACCGGCTCCGGCCGCCGCCTTCCTCCTCCCCGCGCCGGCGACCCCGCGCCCGACCCAGCCGGCCAGATCCGACCTCGGGTCGCGCGCCCGTTGACTTCTCCCCCTCCTTTTTCTCTCTTAAGTTTTTCATCTTAATGAATTTTGTTGCATTTTAAACGTGCTATATCTTTTGCATCTGTAGTTCCATTTTGCGCGTATAATATGTCAAAATGTTCGTCCCGAAGTGTAGATCATTGCATATCATTGCATCATTTTCATTTGAGCTCATCTTGATGCCAGAAATACTGTTGGAAGAGGGCTATGTGATGTTAGTTTCTGTTTCTTAACAGAACTTGCACATTTGTTATTTGTGCCATGATTGATGTGTGCACCCTATGAATTTGAGTCCTACATGTGTTTTGTAATATGCCATGCCATCTTTCTAGGGGTGTATACCATGTATTTTTGTGATCTATGTGGTGACTAGCACAAGGATGCAAAGTAGGTGTACTGATGTTGCTGTTTCCAGCTCTGTTTTGCTGATATTTTGATGCCATGTTAACTTGATGCTACCGAGAGATCTATGCTTATTTTGAGATACTTCAGTAAGGATGTTTTGTTAAACATGTCTTGCTCTATCCATCCATGCCCTTGTTTGCAATTATGGGGTAACATAGCTTGAGCCAATCGAGCTCTACTTTTGCTATAAAATGTTTCCTGGCTGATTGTTTACATGTTATTCAATTTTGCCAAGGTTGTTGTGGTTGATCCATGTATGCTATGTTATTGTTCTTGCCTTGTATGTCTTCTATGCCATGTCTTCTTGATATATGTATGCTTAGTTTATCACATAAGGCTCTGTAGTGAGTGCATTGAGCTTGTAAACATGCCTACTTGTTATTAGTTTTTGACATGCCATGTTGCTGAATCTGTTAACGAAACTTTCAATATTGACATGGTTGTTACTATATTTTCTGATCCTTTTTGTCTTATGGTCAGTAAGGGACTTTTGTGCTATGCTTTGAGTAGATTCATGCCATGCCTTGTTTTGCTATTATAAGTTCCTGTAGCATGTATTTTTGTTGCTCTGAACATTGCTACCTGATGCTGTTTTTGCCATGTCCAGCCTGATATTTTGTGCACTTTTGCCATGCTTGTTTGAACCTGTTATGATGTGATTTAGCCGTAGCTCAGTGCTCATCTTTTGTCAAGCATCTTGTGTAGATCACTTCCATATACTTTGTTGGTACGTTTGGTTGCAGTAGCTTAATTTCTTGTTGCTTGCTAAGTGGCATCATGCTGTTAATGGCAGATTTATGCCATTCTTGTTTTGCTTGTCATTTCCAAACCGTGCATCCGATTCCGGTGATCTTTATATCGATTTCAACCGAAATCATCTCATCTTTCCAGTGGCATACTTGGTTTTCCAATTTGATGCCTGGTTCATCATTTTCCTTTCGGAGCGCATACATACGCATTGCATATCACCTCCCGCATATCATGCCATGTTTTGCATCATGTTGATTGTGCATTGCACGGTGATTTATTGTGGTTCCTTTGTTTGTGTTGTTGCTTTGGGTAGAGCCGGGAGACGAGTACGTGAACGAGGAACCTGTTGAGGACGCTTACGAGGATCAAGCTTTCGACAACTCTGAGAACATTGCAGGCAAGATGACCATACCCCCGAAATCACTTCTATCTTTGCTACGCTAGATGCTCGCTCTTTTGCTATGCCTATGCTGCGATACCTACCACTTGCTATATCATGCCACCCATATTGCCATGTCAGCCCCTAACCATCCTTTCCTAGCAAACCGTTGATTGGCTATGTTACCGCTTTGCTCAGCCCCTCTTATAGCGTTGCTAGTTGCAGGTGAAGTTGAAGTTTGTTCCTTGTTGGAACATGGAGATGTTGTTCCTTGTTGGAACATGTTTACTTGTTGGCGATATCACAATATATATCTGCTCTAATTAATACATCTATATACTTGGTAAAGGGTGGAAGGCTCGGCCTTATGCACAGTGTTTTGTTCCACTCTTGCCACCCTAGTTTCCGTCATACCGGTGTTATGTTCCTTGATTTCGCGTTCCTTACACGGTTGGGTGATTTATGGGACCCCCTTGACAGTTCGCTTTGAATAAGAGTTCTCCAGCAAGGCCCAACATTGGTTTTATCATTTGCCACCTAAGCCTTTTCCCCCGGGTTTTCGCGAGCCCGAGGGTCATCTTTATTTTAAACCCCCCTGGACCAGTGCTCCTTCGAGTGCTGGCCCGAACTAGAGCCCTGTGCAGTGCCCCCTCAAGGAAACTTGAGGTCTGGTTTTAGTTGTATGGACTGCTCATCCGGATGTGCCCTGAGAACGAGATATGTGCAGCTCCTATCGGGATTTGTCGGCACAATCGGGCGGCTTTGCTGGTCTTGTTTTATTGCTGTCGAAATGTCATGTAGTCCGGGATTCCGAGATTGATCGGGTCTTCCCAGTAGAAGGAATATCCTTCGTTGACCGTGAGAGCTTATAATGGGCTAAGTTGGGACACCCCTGCAGGGTATTATCTTTCGAAAGCCGTGCCCGCGGTTATGAGGCAGATGGGAATTTGTTAATGTCCGTTGTAGAAAACCGAAGTTGACCTCAAATAAAATACACATCAACAGCGTGTGTAACCGTGATGGTCTCTTCTCGGCGGAGTCCGGGAAGTGAACACGGTGTTGGAGTTATGTATGACGTAAGTAGTTCAGGATCACTTCTTGATCGCTACTAGCTTCACGACCGTGCTTTGCTCCTCTTCTCGCTCTCTTTTGTGAAGTAGCCACCATATATGCTAGTCGCTTGCTGCAGCTCCACTGTACTACTCTGTCCTTCCTATAAGCTCAAATAGTCTTGATCTCGCGGGTGTGAGATTGCTGAGTCCCGTGACTCACGAGATACTTCCCAAAACAGTTGCAGGTGCCGACGATGCGGTGCAGGTGACGCAACCGAGCTCAAGTGGGAGTTCGGCGAGGAACGTGGTCGTTACTATGTGTCTTTTCCTGATGATCAGTAGTGGTGCCCAGTTGGGACGATCGGGGATCTGTGTAGCATTTGGGGTATCTTCTTTTATTTTGGTTCCGTAGTCGGACCTTGAGTGTACTCTGAATGAATGGATGTTTATTTATGCATTGTGTGAAGTGGCGACTGTAAGCCAACTATGTATCTCTTTCCTTTATTTATTACATGGGTTGTGTGAAGATTACCTCACTTGCGACATTGCTTTCAATGCGGTTATGCCTCTAAGTCGTGCCTCGACACGTGGGAGATATAGCCGTATCGGGGGCGTTACATTGTAGCACTTTTGGTCAATGGTTGTAGAACACTTGGGGGTTGCCGGCCATGGTCGGGGAGTGGGCGCTGGTTCTAGCAAAACACAAAAGGCTGGTTGTAGCAAAACTGGCGATGGGTTGCAGCTTCGCTGTAGCCGGTTGTAGCTTTTCACGTTGTTTGTAGCTTATGTCGCCTCCGATTGAAGCCTTTTCTGTTGCTAGTTGAAGCTTTTTCCATTAACGGATGTAGCTTTTTTAGACGCCGGTTGCAGCTTCTGTGGTGTCAACCCAGCTTTCGTCGTCCCTCCGGCTGAAGCTTTTTTTCTCGCTGGTTGTAACACCTACGGTCGCCTTCACCAGCTCTGGCGGATGCTGGTTGTAGCACCTTCTTCAGGTGCAGCTCCGCCCATGGAGGCAACTTCGCCGGCCACGTCCGTTGCAGGTCCAGCCGTCTCGGAGCAGTAGTAGATGGAGGTGAGAGAGGGAATAGAGGGAGGACGCTGGCTCGGGGGTTGGCTTCGAGGGTGCTCGCCGGAGAAGATCGCCGAGCAGGACTTCCATGGCAGCTAGGATGAGGGAAGAGAAAAAAGACCAGGTGAAAGGGAAGGAGAAGGATGCGGGAGATGGGAGGTGGGGAAAAAGATAACGTGGTGGACCCATCCATCCCCAGTTTTTGTAGCTACGCGCGCCTGGACGCAACCGGCCGAAAGGTTCGGCCGGTGCGCCGGTAGTAAACGTTTCCCAATCTAATACGCCGATTGGTTGATCTAATTTATTTCTAGGGAAGTTGGCTGAATTACTTGACAGGTCAAGCAGGACTTAATCTGTTATTAGGAGTCCACCAAAATCTTTCTCCGCCGCCGTACATATTACCAGGACGGGACGAGACGATCGAGGAGGGTTTTGCATCGATGGAGTTGCGATCGGGCCGCCGCCTCACCTCTCTGCCGCCGCGCAACAAGTCATCGCCGTCCAACATCAATATCAGCCAGGATGAGGACATGATCAGCACGCTTCCCGACCACCTCCTCCTTGGAATCCTCGAACGCCTCCACCTGCGTGAGGCACTCCGTGTCGGCGCCGCCTCCACGCGCTGGCGCCACCTCCCACACCAGCTCTCGCACCTAGAGCTCGGGGTCGACCAGTTCCATGGCGCCACGCGGGTCGAGGTCATGGACGCGTTCACGGGTGCGGCACGGAGGTTGCTCTCCGTGTGTCCTCCTCCATGCCCCGTGTGCAGTCGTGCTATCAAGACCCTTGTCCTACGCTTCTACATGTCGGACCCTCTCCAACTGAGCTCCATCGGCGGCGGCATTGAGGACATCGTCAGCCGCGGCGAGACCGAATGGCTCGAGTTTTATATATTACCGCCGGCCTCGAGCACCGACGACACCACTCAGCTGCTCGCCGAGATGGGGCAGGCGGAGCGGTTCATGTCCTTCTCCCGTGCCTGCCCCATCGCCTTCCGGTGGCTCACCAGGCTAACCCTCAAGAACCTAGCGTTTGGAGACGATGACGTCGCGGGCCTTATTAAAGCTTGTGATAAGCTCAAGCACCTCATCCTGAGATCTTGCAGACTGGTTGATCATCACTCCGCACTCAAGATCGACACGCCGTGCTCCGGGCTCCAGGAGCTTCAGTTCACTGACTTTGCTTGCACATGTATCGAGCTCATCTCCGTCCCCAAGCTAAGAGAAATATGGTGCTGGTCTTGGCCCTGCGAGAGCCCTCCGGTGCACTTCGGCCACGTTCCCCAACTTCTTGAAGTGAACCTCGGTTCACGTGCTGGGGTGTGGCAGGCGCCATTTGCGCTAAGCGAGTGCTTGAGTGCCACGAATCTGTCGAGATTGTATCTCAATTTTGGTTGCGAAATGGTACGTTTATTTCAACACTCCACATGAATCTCTCTTCGCATCGAAATATCATATTTCTTCTTAGTACCTACTAATTGTAGTTGTCTGTTGTGTTCTTGCTTTTGCTGCAGATTTGGATTCAACTAGAATATCCTAAGCACCTCACTACAATATTCAGAAACCTGACCGAGGTGTATCTTTACTGTATCTTTCCTGAGTGCGATCTGAACTGGACCATGTTTCTCGCCGAAGCTGCACCTGCCCTACTGAATTTTACAGTAAGCTTCACCTTGAACATAAATACTGGTATTGCTGGTTTCATTTCTTTTATAACCTGATGTGTTACTTCAATTGTTTCTACATTATTCTGTAATTTGTGTTTATCTTCTGTGTGCATGCATGAAGTTGCTTCGAAATCAACATCCATGTGTCAAACCGTCTGCGCACAGTGCCCAGAAGACCAACATGTTGTGGGAACCATCCAAGGATTGGAAGCACCTGAACTTGAAGTTACTGGTGATGGCAGGGTTCGAGGAGGAAGACAAGGTGACAAACTATCTAAGGCTGTTCATGGAACGAGCCGTGGGCTTGAAGAGAATCGAGCTGCGTGGTAAACACCCTTCTGATAAGTGCAATGCCGTGGATCTTGAACTTGAGTCCACAAGATCCCTTGTTGACAAAGCTAGCAGGTATCGGATTAAGGAGCGACTCACACATGAATTCTCCTTCTCTGTCAAGATAACAATATGTTGATTGTCAAAGAATTATAATAATCTCTTAAAATAAGTGCTCACGGCTGCTACTAGAACGACGATTGTGCCTAGTGAGTTGTTATTTTTGGTTAGTTTTGGATATTGGTGGTGAGAAAAACTTTTGAGTAATATATTTAAACACTGCTTTAAAATGCCTACTGTATTGGATCTACGCACCTATTTTCAGAATTTTACTTTGGAAACCTGAAATGCTTGCATCCTAATGAATGTGGAGTTGGGAGAGCAATTCCAGTCAAGATGTGGAGTCCGTCAGGGTGACCCAAGGTCCGGTCCTTGGCGAACCTATAACCCAGGGCCCTTTGACATAAACATCAATAATAACCAATGTATTTGTTTATAGATGAAATCTTACTATAGTAAACACTTTGAGGTGCATCAAAAAGAATGTTCATATATGAAATATGGACATAACTTCGGGTGATGTGCAGTCTCCTCTTGGTGACTCAGCCTCTAAACCTCTCGACGTGGTAGTGTGCGCAACGGCGATGGGAAATCTTGGAGTCTAGAGATTAAACGACATGCATAGGTCTGGTCGCATGGTCGGAGTAGCATAATGAGAATGAGGCTATCATTTTTTCAAAAATAAAACAACGGCCAAGATTTGATGGTTTATCAATCATGATTGTGCGGTAAGTGTAATTTGCAAATATGTACCAGGAAAAGAAATCAATGATACCTCACACTGTCTTCAGAACTATGAGTCAGTCAAATGTCCACCTACTCAAAGCCTAGTTGTGATCTTCCTTGATAAAATCCAGAAAAGGAGATAATGTTGCCTCTGTCCATCCCTTTCTGATTTTGCTGCTGCCCTGCATTTTCATTACTCCATCTGTAAAAAAATATAAGAGCGTTTAGATCGCTACTTTAGTAATCTAAATGCTCTTATATTTCTTTGCGGAGGGAGTACCTGAAAATTTACCTGTGTATTAGCAATAAATTTGTTGTTCAGCTTTTCCATCCCCATCACATAAGGAGTGTTGATACATAGACATCAGATAGTAATGGATTAGATGGAGGGGTGTAGCCGTGTAGGTAGGAGGAATCAGGTTGGGTGAACAAGGGGGAAATTAGGAAGGAAGGATGCGGCCATGGTGTACGATGTTGGGCCAGCCAGGAAGAGCTGAACAGAACAGTTGACGAACTTGTCGTGCTCGGGCATGGTCACGTAGGATCTCAGTGCTTGAAGTGACACCGGGAAGAATCAACTGAGATCGCTTTACTGAAAATCGCTAGAATCAAGCGATCTCACATTATTGGCGTATGCGTCATCGGTGCTATGCAGCATCTACAACTACACATAGCTAATTTGAGTTGCCAAACAACCGTGGACGCGGCCGGGTACGTTCCCGGACGGTGATCCGTCGTACCTCATATTTCACCTCCCACAACCATTCTACCCATTTCATGATTTGTATTTTCATACAATAGCAAGCAACGAAACAATCTACGTATGTATTACTACCAATTATACTATTCGTCCTCCTTGTCTGAGATATTGATGAAGTTTGTGACAGAGCCACTAGTCTCATGGTCATTTGTGGCCGGGCGCAAAGGCGGTTCCTCCTCGTCGTCTTCCTCGTTGGCAAAGAGCACCTCCAGTGCCATGTCCACCTCCCAGAGGAAGCAGCGGTTGGCCTCCACCTCCGTTTCCAATTGGATGGAGTCGAGGATGGCTTGCTGCTCAACCGCCTCCACGACTTGGGCGAGCTCGAACTTTGCCAGCACATCGTCCATGGCGAAGCCCATAGCCGGAGGCACCAGATCATCCTATCCTTTGGCTTCTTCCTCCTCCTCCGGCTCTGCCTCCTCCTCCTGCTCATACAACTCTTGCTCCTCCTCGGCTCCGGCGAGTCCGGAGGCAGGCATGTTGCGATCCGAGCTTCGCGCCTGGCTCAGATCTCCTCTAGCAGCTGCAACCGCAACTCTAAAGTGAACATGGCATAGGTGTTGATCCTTTTCTAGGCCATGGCTAGCGGCTGGCAGCGAAGGAATTTTGAAGGTGATGGCGCTACCGGGGTAGAAATGGTAACGGGCTAGGGTTGGGTTGCCGTTGTCTGGCTTAAATAGCCAGATTTGATCCCTTAGGCGGCACGCCAAAGAGGCGCCACACGGCCCCATGAATGCGTCCTCACCTCCCTCACCGAAAATAGGAGGAGGCGTCTGTTGATTTGATGGGTTTCTGCATGGGTCCTTACGGCCAATTCGACATGGCGGGTGCGTCCAATCGTCCCCATATCTGCCCCCACATATGACTTGAATATGGGGAGTATCATTCAACCCGTGCGTTTGGGCCAGGTTTGCCCGGTCTGGTTGGTTGGCAAAATCTTGACCGGGCAGTGACCACGCAGGCTGCCCGGGCATTTGCGGTGGATATGGGGCACCCGGTTGTAGATGTTGTTAATTAGGGCTTTGGTAGTTGGCCTAGGCCCAGTATGGCAGTACAAGCATGTTCCCCTTGTTGGGCCCCTTGGTTTTGGGGATTTTGGAGGCCCGAGGCAGCCGCTCCTCCCCGTCAGGGCCAGGCCTGGGTGGCCCTCTCTCAACCTACCACTTGATCCTAGTTGCGGACCCAATCGAACGGCTGGGATAGCGCATTATGCTGATGACACATTACTACTGCTCAAAGGGGAAATTGGACAAGCTAGTGTGATCAAGCACATACTCGTCATTTTTTCGTACTTGACTGCCTTACACATCAATTTCAGCAAAAGCATCTTTGGTTCTATAAATATGAACCAAGAAGATATCGCTGAGCCTGCTGCCATTTTGGAATGCCCTGTCTCAGACTTTACATGCACTTACCTAGGGTACTCTATACCACATGGCTTCTCATGCTTGTTATCCAAAAGGTGGATAAAATATTATCTGACAGGCTATCCACTTTTTTATCATGGGGAGGGCGTCTCATTCTGATCAATTCAATGCTCAGTTAGTCTGGAAAAATTGTTACTTCTGGGAAGGGAAGAAGGCCGTCGCTGGAGGGAAGTGTTTGGTTGCATGGAAGACTATTACCATGCCTAGCCGTGTGGTGGTCTTTGAATCGGGGACTTACATGCACACAATCAAGCGTTACTTTGCAAATTTGAGCACAAGGTCCTGCAATCTTAGCATAACTTAATTAATTTGCACCCTTTTCAGTCGGTCACATTCCAAACAGAGAACGCCTCAAGAATTTGAATTTGAATTCCAAACAAAGACAGCTTCTGCGTGTACATGCACACGAGGCAGAGCCGGTTATTGAGCTAACTGAAAAACAAACTATCCTAACGGGCAAAGGATTACAAGCTCAAAATATTTTCCGTTTTTTCAGAAATCTATGGATATTAATGTTGGCAACAAATACCATGAGAACGTTCAAAGAAAAGCTGAAAAACTTCATTAAATATAAAAAAAAACTCTGCAATTATTCTCGTTTTTTGCAAGCTGCACACATTCATATGAGTGGGTGCACCTAAAACCTGGAGGCGCGGCGGAAACTGCCAAAACCCATGCAAGAGCAACTGCTTCTGAGCTGCACCTTTCATTGGCAGCCACTATTGCTGGTAACAATCAATTGAATCATGCACATTGTTGATGCAGGATACTTGCGGCAAGTGGTGCTTCAGTAGGGATACAATAGAATGATGGTGAATCCAACTATGCATGACGGAGGACGATCGGTCACAACGAATGCAGCAGTATGCAGGGAATGCTACATTTGAACACTTGGGCTGCTAATGTACTGTTTTTTGGGTTGGGTTATCCTCAAAATTTTATCACCAATTTTGGTAGACCATGTAACAAAATGATGGAATAAAGACCATGTTCCTACTGGGGAATTTTTTGTAGTCCCTTCGAGAGAACAAGATACTATAGCACAAACTCTTATATTTGATTCTATAAGACCGTCCCGTTTCTTCATACATCCTTCTTATGTGAATATATGTTAGGCAAACTGTAGACTACTGTCAAAGGCGTGCTATCCTGTTCCACTGCCAGCCATTTTCCATGAGCAATGTGATAGGCTTCCAGTCAGATATAGAATAGCAGAACTCAATTAATTTGCACCCTTTCAGTCAGTCACATTCCAAACAGAGAATGCCTCAAGTATTTGAATGACACCCTCCAGCTTTAAAACAGCATACAGTAGGGGATTTCTCAGTACACGGAAAGTTTTCTCGGCAAAAAGAGAACGCCTCAAGAATTTGTCAGTACATGCACAAATATTTGGCAATTACTCAGTAAACTGGAAGATAAAGCATGCAGCCTGATTACAGTACACACATAATTTAGCCACACTGCAATGTCCACATCAAACAAGTATTCTCGGACTATCAATAAATAGAAATTAGAATCACAACTGGGTGCGCCTCACACAGTCATTGCTCTAGCTGCTCTAAGCCTGCGAGCGTTATGAGACTACTAGCATTCCTTGACCATATCCGTCAACGGATAATTATCTCCACAGATGAGGATGATCCATGTGTGAGTCGCTCCTTAATCCGACGCCTGCTAGCTTTACCCAGCTTGGATCTTTCAAGGTCAGTGGCATTGCAGTCCTTGCATGGGTATTCACCATACAGCATGATACTGTTCAAGCCCACAGCTCGTCCCATGACAAGCCTTATGTAGTTTGTCACCTTATCTTCATCCTCGCACCCACAGATCAGCAACACCTTCAAGTTCAGGTGCTTCGAATCCTTGGATTGCTTCCACACCACATTGGTCTTCTCGCACTGTTCTCGAGCGTCATGTTACAAGAATGTCGAGATAACTTCAAGCAAGGACATAGAAAGTAAATAACACATGTTAATGAAAATTTGACACCAACCCATGAAGGACAACGTGACAACTATTGCAATTAGAATGTAAGTTTAGGCCCTTATCAAGTTTTGGAGGACTTTGCATGAAGTAAATACTAGGTAAAGTAACATAACTGAATATGCTTCCGGGGTTCTTATGAAATTACAACTATATTCCTTGTATTTCTTTCGACCAAAATACTTTGTAATAAACAATTTTAATCAAGAGGGCTATGTGCATCACTCGATGCAGAGGCCATGGCTTTCCTCCTCGAAAAAAACATAGGATGGACTTTTGGAGAACTCTAACACGAGATACGATCTGGAAGTTTTTTGGCCTTGCCTGGACATTGCCTCGCTGTAAAATTACAATGCGTCTTTTATGCACTACTTTTAGTATTTCTGATAAGTTGGTGAGTGGTTGGAAATTAGATTAACTTGTTGCTATGTTTTTAATGCTGAATATCCACTCATTTTTGGTTAGATTGGTGGGTAGGGGATACCACGCTTGTGATGACCTACCCGACCCTGTTCTCGTTTTGCGTTGATCCTGAGATCTCTATCTTTGAGCTCTCGGCTCAGGACTGGGTCTTGGATTTCCGGCGTTCTCTTTCCCGTGTGGAGTTGGAAGAATGGCAACGTCTTACTGCCGGCTTCCCCTTGCTCTCGGAGGAAGAGGACTCGATGGTCTGGCCTCATTCTACCTCGGGGCATTTCTCAGTTAAATCGGCATACTCCAAACTTATCTCGGGTACCCGCACTGCTAAATTTAAGGGTATTTGGCTAGCTCGTAATCCTCCTAAGATTAAAATCTTCTTATGGCAAGCTTTCCGTCGTAAACTTCCTGCGGCCGATCAAATTAAGAAGCGGAACGGGCCAGGCTCTGATAGATGCATGCTTTGTGGGGCTCTTGAAAACACCGAGCATATATTTTTTCATTGCTCTTTGGCTAAATTCATATGGAGTTGCATTAGACTTTGGCTTCGTGTTAATTGGAATCCATCCTCTTTTGAGGACCTGCGGCGTTGTGTTAATACTTTATCAGGCCGGTCTAAGAGGGTATTCTGAGTGGGCTGGGCAGCGATCCGTTGGTCGCTGTGGACTACTAGAAACAAGTTCACTATCAAACACATTTTCCCGGCTAACCCTGTGAGTTGCTTATTTAAAGCCAATGTCTTTTTGCAGCAGTGGAGATCATTGACTAAGGAAGGGGACCTGGAGGCATTTGACGTCATGTTATCTAAGATGAAATCTACGGTGTCTTCCCTGCTGCGGCGCTCTAGGAGGACTGCTTGATATCCGGTTCTTTTGATCGATTTGCTGGCCTGCGTGCCATGTTTGGCTGGTTGCCTTGTACTCGTACTTCTTAACTCTGTTCTTCTCGGCTTATGTGTTGCTCTGTGGGTTGTGTTGTGACTCTGCCTGGTGGCTTTATTTATAAAGTCGGGCGCATGCCTTTCTTCTAAAATATCAGCAAAACATACCATTGTAAAATTGTAAACATGCTAAGATGTGGGCTAAATTAAAAGAAGGGTAAGTAATACTTACTGCAATATTCTGTAGGGCGGGTGCAGCCTCAAGGAAAAATAGTGTCCAGCTCAGACCACACTCATTGAAGATACCCAAAAGAAACACAGAGGTGAGGTTTCTGAATATAGCAGTGAGCTGCTTCGGATGTTCTGGCTGAATCCAAATCTGTAGCAAGAACATAAATACACAGCTGAAATTGGTAGAGAAGAACATATGGTATGTAGATGCAGAAGATAACTAAGTGGTGCATAGAAATTAGCTTTACCATTTGGTGGAGAAAATCAAGATGCAATTTTGACAGGTTCGTTGCACTCTTTGACAGGCACTCGCTCAGCGTGAATGACGCCTGCCATGCCATGGCTTTAGAAAAGAGTCTTACAATGCGAAGCTCAGGAACATAGCCGAAGCACACTGGAGGGTTCTCGAAGAGCCAAGTTTGGCACCACGCTTGCCTAAGCTTGGGTGCAGAAATGAGCTCTATCTGTGTGCACCCAAAGCCAAAGAACTCGAGCTCCTGGATCCCAGAGCACGGCACGTCGATCTTGAGCGTGGAGCATGGATCAATCAGTCTGCAGAGTCTCAGGGTGAGGTGCCTAAGCCTACCGCAACCGCAAGCGCTAATGAGCTCGGTGACGTCGGAAGGGCCAAACGCAAGGCGCTTTAGTGTAATTAAGGCTGGTGAGCCAAGCGAAGGCGACTGGGTAGGCGCGGGAGAAGGACATGAACTGCTGTCCAATCATGAACTTGATGGATCCGGCGGCTCCTCGATTCCCTCCGCCTCCGGCGTGCTGCTGCTAGTGGTTCCTGAGATGCATGGTTAGCATCAATTAGGAGGCTGATTGGAGTGGATTGGATCTCTCGACGGAGGGAATTGGATTTGGATGAGACGCGAGCACCGGAGGAGACACAAGAAGAAGAAGCAGCCTCGTGCTGTGCAAGGGAGGACACTCTTTTTTTCTTTCCTTTTTGCGTGTACAAAAATATTTACACTCTCTCACAATGTCTCGTAAAAAACACATGGTACAAATCTTTCAAATGTCTGTCTCATTGCTGGACCCAGTGCAAGTAGGACTATTTTTTCTTAGGAAAAGAAGACTCACAGCAGATATAATTATAAATTTCATAAGCTTACGAGTACAACATAATATTTCATGCAAATCCTCACAGTACAGAAAGTGGAAAAGCGAAAATAAATGAAAGAAAGAATAAGTTATGTTAAGAGGAAAATGCATCTCTTGTAGCTGCCCTTGAGAAACTCCACTAGGTGCCCATGAGGTCGACTGTGCCACGCGAAGGGATATAACATGCCATCTCAAATGCCACTCAACGCAAACTGAGCAAGGATGCATCTAACTAAGATATGATATATGTTCTCACCTTGCCAGCAAAGGGCAAATTTCCAATCCCGTTGGACATGTCGTGTGCAGACTTTGACCACCGGGAATTCAGCCTCCAATCAGTTGCCACATGGAAATCTTTATCTTTGTTGGAATCCTCGTCTTCTAGATGTCCATAACTTCAATGATTTATGTTCCTCTAAAAAATTGCAGAGGGAGGGACCATGTCAAGAATTTTTCGGTGGACTCAAGTGCCCACACGATTACCCTTTGATCCATTTTTCAGATGACCATGTGTCATCGAACCCATGAGAAGCCTTGCTATAGAGAAGGTAATTTCTGCAAGCACATGTTAAATAATAGCTCTAGTTTCCCAAATGGAAAATCGCACAGTTTTAAGGAAGAAAAATAATAAGGAAAATAGGCTAGGGCCTATGGTTTTACCTGCAGCCACATACTTGGGCTTAGGATCTTATCTATAATTTAACATGGCTCTGGTAGATATTGTTACATAATCAACGAGTTGTTTGTGGGAGATGCATCCAAATAACTCCAAAACCAACATATAGCCGCATCGTGGTTCTGTTGTGCAACCAAGGCCCTAATCGTCTCGCGGGGTTACCTCGTATTAAGAATGAATCCAGGTCAACACATTTGGCGGTTAATAACTGCACTATTTATAACCGAGAGAATAGTTTTCAGCTATTGTGCTAACTTACTGTCCCCGATGTTCAACATAGCCTTCCGCTCTTATATGCACTTAACTTCTACTTGATCGATTCCCGGGATCCCGGATACCTGCGTAGAATGAGGTAGAGATAAGAGACAAATTTGTTGCATACATTACATCAAAGTAAACCAATAATATCGTTGCGCAAGTACATGGGACTGTGAGGCTATGCACTACTGGAAACGGGGAATTTGCCATCAGCCAGCTCTTTGCCATCTGCCAGCTGATGGCAAAGAACGTCTTTGCCATCTGCTTATAAAAAACAGATGGCAAAGAACTGACAGACGACAAAGAACATGGTTGCCATCAGCCAATTCTTTGCCATCTGCTAGTGGATGGCAAATAATCTTTGCCATCTGCCAGCAGATGGCAAAGAGGTTGGCAAATCCTGTGGCCGTCAAACGTGTAACGGCGTACCAGCCCCACCTCTTTGCCATCTGCCAGCATACGGCAAAGATTCTTTGCCATCTGCTGGCAGATGGCAAAGAGATGAGGTTATTTTTTTCCAGGTAAAAAAAACTGTGGGGTTATCCTCTCCCTCTCTCCCCTCCTCTCCCCCCCTCCCATGCATCTCACCCGCCGCCGCCCAAGCACCCCGCCGACACCGACGCCAGTCCCCGCCGCCTGCTTCCGCCCGACTTCGATTCCGTACTGCCTTCTCCTCCTCCTCATATCCCCTCCGCTCTCGGTGTTGTGCCTACCTCTTTTAGCGCGGCTCTGTTGGCCTCATGTTTCTCTCTTCTCTAGCGATTGGATTGCCAAGGCCGCTCGCCGCCGCCGGAGGAGGTCGGGGAAAGGCAGCCACCAGCTAGCCGTCCACGCCCAGGCGCGACGGGGTTCCCGCTCCGCTGCTTGGACCCGGAAGAGCACGTCAGACGAGATCGACCGGCTCACAGAGCGCGCCAGAGCAGCTTCTGTTCCAGCCAACGCCGTACCCGCAGCAGAACAGCGCGACGCCTTCGCCCTGTGCTCATGGCGACGCCGGGCGAGCAGCCGAGCGCGCCCCTGGCCCAGCCCCGCGGCAAGGCAACACCGCGGTTGGTTTATTCCTCGTGGTCTCTCGCCATAATGCTCCCTCCGCCTGGTCCACGTCCACTGGTTGCTGCTCATCATCCCGGTGCATGACAGGTATGATCTCAGAACGTCAGATCAGGTGTCTGGTGGTCTGCTGTTATACTAGTACTAGTACCTTTGATGAACCAATACTAACCTGGTCCCGAGCTCCGAGGGATGGAACGATGCCAGCAACAAATAACGAACGTGTGCCTAGCAGTTTACCAAGTACCACTAGCATGTATGGTGCTCGCAGGCATGACAGCAATGGGGGTTATCTATACTTTTTTCATAATAATTCATCTTGCTGTATTAATTTCCTACTGTATATATAGTTTATTGAAGCGAGTTTCGTGTTTCTGGTCAGTTTAGTTGATCCGAGTATATCCCCCTTGGACCCAAACGCAGCTGATTAGCAACGCCTAAAGCCTCTTTTTTATTCCTTGGAATCAATAGGCCATTGACACGACACCTTGAGAGCTCACGGCTTCCTTCTCTATCCGTCGAATGGACTTGGAAAGCGGCGTGTAGCAGTTGCATTATTCCACTTGATTACTGGCCACCCTTTCCGTGTCATTTTCACTGTAGCCTTTCATGCTAGCTGATCCCAAATCACATGCTCCCAACCTATCAGTTTACTTTTGAGATTTTCCCCGTATGTATATTCCAATTCCACATGGAGTCTGCATCTTCCAACACATGGCCCGGCACTGATTAGGAGAAGCTCCCTGTTGTATTCTATATTGGGAGTCATTAATGTGTCATGTAATTTGCTAGTACTTAGTTGCTACCTTGGCATCCCTCTAAAAATAAATAGATGGTATAGATGACACTTATTTTACCTAGAAGCACTCTCTACACATAGTATTTCGTGTAGATAGAATTCCAGGTTTGTTATACGGACTCAGTGCCTTTCCTCCATTACATTATGTTTGCGGCCGTCGATGATTACAATGCTAATGAGTGGTGTTGCAGGCTGCTATTGAGGCAGAGAGAGCGAAGACCCAGGCTGCTTTTGAGGAGAGGGACCGGCAGTTGGCGGAGAGGGACCGGCAGGCGGCGGAGAGGGACAGGGAGAATGAGGAGAGGACGGCTAGGCTGTTGGAGGAGGAGAGGAACCGGAACGACTCGGCTAACCGGGCCATGTACGATCTCTTCGTGGTAAGTTTCTTCTGCATATTAGCTAAATCATGCACGCAATGTTCCTTTCATTATAACTAACTAGCGGAGGATTCCGCGCATTTATGCTGACTAGAAGTGATGAATATATTTATCTATTGGTGATTTTTTCTACATATCTTCTTTCATTATTTTCAATATTTATGCAAAAGACTTGGAAGTTATGAAAGCTTTATTAAGCTTTGGTCCAAATATTTCCACCACATACATACATTTGTCCTTTTGAAGACATGGAAGACCAAGAGAATCAGCGTATGTTTGCGCCATGCAAACTATTTTAGTAGTATTGTTCCCTCTTTTGTCATTCATGCACATTTATCTTTGTACCTACTATACATTAAAGATTTTTCACTGATAAAATATAAACATTGATTACTTGTACCACTATATTGTTATATGTTTCATTATCTACCTCGTCATTGTCCAAACTGTGCCTGTGGCTTTATTGACATATATACATGCTTTCACGTCTTCTCTTATTAATGTATTTTCTGTACCAGTGTAGACCATTCTGATCTTTGATTGGCGTGTAAAATGTTGAACTCTTCTCTCATTGGCCCTCTTTAGAGCATGTTACATTTGATGACGCCTATTTCCTGTGCACTTATTTGAAATTTTAAGAAAAGTAAAACTATCCATTACATACTCATCATGAGTTCGTCCTTACTTATTTGATAAACATATTCACTCACTCATGCCTAATTGTGTGATAGTTTTTATTGTGTTCATCAATATCCACCCTTGTAGCGGAATGTTATATAATTTATTTTTGTCGACATGTTTGCATTGATGTAGTATTTAAGTTATATGGAAATATAACAGGCAAAATGTACACCTGATCAATGATATAAATAAGACTTTGATTGGAAACCTATGTTTAATTACATTATTGTTGGCAAACATATCCGTATAATTTCATATCGTTCTTTGTATTTCTCTCTTTACTTATCACCATCAGTAATTATTTGCACTCTAAAAAAAATGCTACGGGGCATGCAAAGTTCCCATTGATACAATTTACAGTAAAAAAAGTTGTTTGGAATATGCAACCTATGGAAACATGATCAAGACTTAGCAAAAATATATATTGTTGTTGAAGACATCGCCATGTGACTAGTGAACTGAGGCACACAAAATTATATCACGACTAATAAAATGCATTATTTATGCCCTGTTCCTGGATCTGTATCTCTATTATTTTTGTTGCGGTTGCAGTTTCATGGTAGTACAATATATTGTTTTTTTTGTCAATTTTGATGTTCATCAACTTACGTCTTAATAAGACCGGAATCAAATCAAATTATCGATTTTTATTTTCATGCTTAGATATACTGGTCAGTTTTTTTATCTATAATGATAGTCGTAGCTGGACCTTATATAACTAAAGCTGACAATTTATTATTTATTTATTTTGAACTTCATACAAAAATCATGGTGTATTGTTTGTACATCCAATAAGAGATGTATCAAGTACGACTTGAAATTCTTATCAGAGGTGAGATGTGATTGGAGGCAAGACTTTTTAGTATATTTCCCACTGCTGATTTAGGCGTGTGCCTTTTTTCTCCCAAGGACCTGCCCACGTTTTTTTTCTTTTTTTCTTTTAGAGGGAAAGCCAACGTTCTTTTAAAGTGTTAGGGGAGCTGATTTTCCAGTTTTTTTTTCTAATATAGATTGAATTATTACGTAGGCATATGTTTTCTGTCAGAAAGATCTGCCCACCTTTTTTTTAACGTGTATAGGTAACCTGGTTTTGTACGGGCCACATATATGCATGCCTGCCTTTTACGTCCAAGAAGAGGTCTCCATTCCATGTACGTGTCCAGTCCGAGAGACAATTACTTAGGTATGTCTTCTTTCTCGGAAGGACATGCCCATGTTTTTCTAACGTGTATAGGTAACATGGTTTTGTACGGCCCCATATTTGCACGCCTGCTTCTTTCGTGCATGTTTTGCCCGGAAAGAGTTGTACAACCCATGTACGTGTCCACGCTGGAATTTTTTTTTGCCATAAGATTTGGTTATCTTTGTGCATGTCAATATTGGCCTTTCTTTTTTAGACCAATGTTGTACGTAACTTTTTCATCTTTTAATCTCAATCATTATTATTTAGATCAATGGATCATATTTTTTAAGCTTATGTGGATTAACGTGATGGCTTGTTTGTCTTCTATCTTAAGTATATATAATAGAAGAAGAAGATAGAAGATATGACTGACTCGTCAAAACCAAATGTGCAGTCCATGTGCGAGAAGAACGGCCAGACCCCTCCGCCGATGCCAGTCATTGCTCCGGCGGGCACGGTGAGTTTCATTTGAACTGTCATTAGTTACTAGTCTTCACATTTGAGTTGCATCATGCTAACGATAGATTGGAAATAATCTTTGGTGCAGCGTAACTCCTGACAAGCATCGACCGATCCTTCTCCGCCTGCCACCGCGCCGACCGGTCCTACACCTACACCTACACCTACACCTCCGTGATGACGGTAAGTTTCCCAAGTGTTTTGCTTAATAGAGTTTTGTTGTGATGCCATGTTGTATCTACACATATCATGCATAATGTGTGTATGTTTGAAATGCATTGTATGTGTGGGATTCGACACCTAGTCGTGTGCCTTTGGTAGCCTTCCATACAGGGAAATGCCTCCTAGTGCTTCCACTGAGCCATGGTAGTTCGCTACTGCTCCGGAACACATGGATTGACCGGCATGTGTCCTTCTTTGCTCCTGTGTCTGTCCCTACGGGGAAATGTCACGCGGTGTATCACCGAAGTCCTTGTAGCTTGCTACGACTTGGTTGCACTCGCTGATGACCGACACGTGCATTGCTGGGTCATGTATGCCTGTCCCTGTACGTTTGTGCCACCTTGGTTCTATGACTAGTCATGTCGGCCCGGGTTCTCTGCCATATGGATACTAGTGACATAATCATATACTTAGCATTTTTTCCTTCAAAATGACTCAATATGCTTAGCTAGCTCAAAAATGACATAATAAGCTTAATTAGCTCCAAAATGACATATTTAACCTAGTATAGCTCTAAAATGACCTATACTTAGCATGTTTCCTCCAAAATGACTTAATATGCTTAGCTAGCTTAAAAATGTCATATTTAACCTAGGATAGCTCTAAAATGACCTATACTTAGCATCTTTTCCTCCAAAATGACTTAATATGCTTAGCTAGCTCTAAAATGATATAATATGCATAAGAAATGACATATTTTAGGTCCTAAATGACTTCATATGCTTAGCTAGCTCCAAAATGACATAATAACCTTACTTAGCTTCAAAATGACCTATTCAACCAAGGCTAGCTCTAAAATGACCTATACTTAGCATTATTTCCTCCAAAATGACTTAATATGCTTAGCTAGCTCAAAAATTACATAATAAGCTTAATTAGCTCCAAAATGACCTATTTAACCTAGGATAGCTCTAAAATGAGCTATACTTAGCATTTTTTCCTGCAAAATGACTTAATATGCCTAGCTAGCTTCAAAATGACCTATTTAACCTGGGTAGCTCTAAAATGACCTATACTTAGAATCTTTTCCTCCAAAAATACTTAATATGCTTAACTAGCTCTAAAATGACATAATATGCTTAATAAATAACATAGTTTAGCTCCTAAATGACTTCACATGCTTAGCTAGCTCCAAAATGACATAATAACCTTACTTAGCTCCAAAATGACCTATTTTACAGATATAAGTTGCATCATAATAATCTTTACATTTTAGTTGCATCATAATAATCTTCTTCTTCTAATCTTCTTCTAACTTTCTTGTTTCCCATTTTACAGATTTGCTTAAGATCACGGAAGCTTGGGTTGATGGAGTGCTTGTATTTAGTTTTTGTTTTGACCTTGTGAAACTTGCTACCTATGGATGAAACTGTGTAATATTGATGAAACTATGTATATGTACGGATGAAACTTGCTACTATTGGTAACATGTGTTGGATACATATGTGTTCATGACTATTGGTAATATGTGTTGAATATGCTATATTGGTCATATAAATATATTTGTGTTTGATTTCTGTGAAAATGAATTGATATAAGAAAAAACAAAATTAAATGGGGCAATATAGTCACTTTGCCATCTGCTGGCAGATGGCAAAGAGCTTTACCATCAGCTGGCACATGGCAAAGAGGCCATGTGTAATCTACATGTAAAATTTGGGCTGGCCTATTTGGGCTCTTTGCCATCTGACAGCAGATGGCAAATCTCTTTGCCATCTGCTGGCAGACGGCAAAGCATGCAGCCTTTGCCATCTGCTGGCAGACGGCAAAGAGCCTGCAGCCTTTGCCATCTGCTGGCAGATGGCAAAGTATGCCGTTAGCCTTCTAACGGGGCTAACCCCGTTAAGAGGCTTTGCCATCTGCCAGCAGATGGCAAAGCCACAGGCTCTTTGCCATCAGCCAGCAGACGGCAAAGAAGCCTTTACCGGCAGGGTTTCGCATTTAACTGTTTGCCATCTGCTGGCAGATGGCAAAGCCTTTGCCATCCGCCGACCATGCCTTTGCCATCTGTCATGGCAGATGGCAAAGTGCCAGATTCCAGTAGTGATGCCTTAGCCCTTATCCCGAGGGGATTACTCGCACATCATAAATACTCCCTCTGTTCCACATAGCTTGCAAAAACGTCTTATATTGAGAGGCGGAGGGAGTATATCACATGAAAAATATAAAAATACATTGTAGATGGTACTTGAAGATGAATGATTGATAATAGTGTTACAATGTCATTGTATATGAAGTACTCTTGATTACAAGGTATGGATATGGCTATGGGATGGGGATGGATATGGTAGCGGTAAATGGGAATGGCGGTGGCGGCTCGTGTCTTCCTGGATGACCGACTCGACTTGAGTCCTTTAATCCAAGGGTTTTCTTCTCCTTATATGGTCATGGTGTGCTGAATAGGCTTTCTAGGCTGAAGCATCATGAATTGACCCTGGCTGCCTCCCCGGAAGATGTCAGTGTTAACGTCATGGAGGTTGGTGGTACGAACACTGATACGAGCAGGCTGCCTCATACCAGGCGTTGTCTTCCCCTAGGGAAGCTGGGCACTCAGGACTAATTCCGGGTTTTATCCCATCTGCATCTATGATCATTGGACAGAGCAGTACACCCATCTTTTCACAGAAACACACAAGCCAAAATATTAACCGCTATAATTTTTCGTACACACGTTGACCAACTCAATAACCGAAATCCGAGCCGAGACTTTGGTAGATTGTTCATTGGCTAGCACAGTTGTCAACATTTCAAGACAGGGGAAAATGATTCATAAGACACACGTAAAGCAATATCTTATATAATTGCACAACAAGTTTTGGGATGTAATAATCTCTATCACCTCCAACTTCATTCCTCTAGACAACTCTTTCCACAGGCATTATCGATTCTATCAAATTAAATACTATGGGGTTGAGTATATCTAACAATATCTTTCCTAAAAAAATGTTGACAAACAAATCTTAAAAGACTTTCTGTTGTTCATATGATTATCTTGTTATCATCACTTTTTGGTAAAACTAGTTCGACAACAAGCCTTGGTTAAGTGTCGGAGTTGGCCTCTCTTTGGGTTTGTCATGATCTTATGACCCACTCAAACACAAGCAAGGAGTAAAACTCATAAGAGGTGGCCCCCTCCCGAAGAAAAGTTTGGGCTAGACGCCACGTGGCCTGCCGTAGAGGGGGCGCAGGAAATCGACCGAGGAAGTGTTGGAACCACTCACCCTTTTGCATGTGGTCCTGCCATAGGGTATGCAAAAGTGGTATGATGAGGAAGAGGCCAATACACAACTTTTAAACCACAACGTGGCAGTAAGAGAAAGGGGAATTGAGGGGATAGAAAGAGCGGTGAAAAAGATGGTAATGTTTGTCAAGTGGTCATTAGACGAAACACGTACTACAAAAAGTACTAGACATATCAGACACATGCAAGCATAGAAACCATTGCATAAGCTAGATACATGAATTAAGTTTTACAACCAAAGTAATAGTAGTTCATGCATACTAGGCAAGTTGGACTATCAAATTAAGAGTACTACTAGCATATGTATATATATGGACAACGTTATCAAATTAGCAACTCCAGTCTTAATTTGGGTGGCGAGGCGACTCCACCTTGCAGAGTGGCGGGGTGTGGTGCGGCGGCCTCTAGGGCGGGTATGAATCGGCTGATCCGAGTGAGTGCCAGGCACCGACACTAGGTCGGTCCAGGCCACCTCTGATCTGCCTTGGCGGGAATGCGAGAGTGGTAGTCTCTCTAGTGCCCTAATCGATATCATCGGACATCGGCCTCCTCCATCGTCCAGAGAAGGACCTCCATTATCAATGGTCGCCTCACTATATTTGGCAATAATCCACCGCCGCTCCTCTTCGGTGAGGCGTATGATCACATGCTCTGCCGCACCCACCATACCCTTTGAGGTGTCGTACCACAAAATGATCTTCTTCATCTTCACCAACTTCGCGGCATCGCCTGCACCTCAAACACCCCGTTCCATAACCTATTGTCATCCTTCTTCACAAAATTATACAAGCATAACATTATATATTCATCATAAAAAAAGCAACATATGCAACATATAACAATATGTACATACTAACTTATTTTTATTTTTATTTTTAAAATTTCTTTTCATTTTCTTTCACTTTCCATATTGGTAAACTCTAGTACACATCAACTGACCTATACCTATATATGCAAACTAAAATTTTATATCCTCTCCTCTTCGATTGCATTCACACATATCCTCTCAAACTTATGTATCCATTTATATACCAGAAATAAAAATAAATAAATTAAAACATCCATATCATATCCATGTTATCCATATATCCGGTTTCACAAGTTTTCAGACTTTCTCTACCCGAGAAAATGAGCAGCCCGTACCCCCACCCCACCCACCCGATTTATGTGGGGAAATAATTACCATATAACTACCTCCAGTAAAACGAGCAAGCTATATATCAAAATATATCCACCAGCCGCTGGCGTCAGGCATCCTTCCTTCTCTAATTTTGAATACGGAGATTAATCTTTGATCTATCCTTCTCTTGTTTGCTAGATTTAGCATATGTATATGCATACTAGAATCGATCTAATGCTGGTGCATGTAAGATTTGGATTGCTAATTTAGAAGAGAAGCATTCATGGATGCATGCAATTGACCAACGACCGTGCATCAGGACGCATCAACTAACTGTACAAACATAATGTACATGACATTCTCCATACTACATGCGTTCATATATATATACTCCCTTCCAAAAAAAATATGTGTCCACTAACGAATCTGTAACACATAGTCCCGTCTGAATTTCCTAAAAAAAAGTACTCCTATCTAAACAAAAATACATACAAAGTCAGCAACTCCATAAATATCTCGTTTATATTATATATGCACAACAGTCCACCGTAGATACTACATACACCATTCTAAAATAAGAAGTATATTTCTTCATACTACAAGACACATATACTCCACCCTCCATAAAAAAGCATATATACTCCATGTTCTAAGAAATACATACTCCATACTCTTGGTGGTTCCCAATACTAAGTTCAAAATTAATATACTACATACTTTTTTTTCTTGACAGTTCATACAATATACTACATACTAAAAAAACTATATCTACTTCAAAAAGATATACTACATACTCTGTGAAAAACAATTATATGTACACATACACATACTCCATGTGAAAATTTATAAATATACTCCATAATATAGCAGTATAGTAGTATGTAGTACATACCATAATTCTGAAACGAACTATAAATTACATACGAAATACTACTTTTTTGGCACACATATATATTTTGTGCATTCACGTAAAAGAGTATTAATACTCCAGCTTGGTGTTAATAATCCGTACTCAAATAATCAAATGCTTATACTTCACACTCCAATTTTACTTAGTAGTGCATACTCCATACTACAAAAGTTACATGTTAAAACTCCATACTACAGGTATACATGGGGAGTGAGTATACTCTATGCAGTTCTAAAAAAGACAATATATTTCGTACTATAATAGAAGAATCAAAAAAGAGTTATACGTGCCCATACTACCTTTTTCCAACAAAAACTACTTGTTAAAAAAAGAGAGATAAATACATACTCTGGATAAGAAAATTACCATCCATCTACGGTGCTTATCAAGAATCACTAGTAGAAAAAGGGGCTATCGTTGAGGCCTGTTTTGCCCATTAGTCCCGGTTCAATCCAGAACCGGGACTAATGCGAGCATTTATCCCGGTTCGTGAGCCCAGGGGGCCGGCCGGGCCACGTGGGCCATTGGTCCGGTTCGTCCGGACCTTTTGGTCCCGGTTGGTGGGACGAACCGGGACCAATGGTCCTGGCTCCTGGCCCACCACTATTGGTCCCGGTTGGTGGCATGAACCGGGACCAAAGGCTTCCCTTTAGTCCCGGCTCATGCCACCAACCGGGGCTAATGGTGCTGCCTATATATAGCCCCTCGCAAAAGAGCAGAGCACACTGCTCTGTTTTTTCTGGCCGAGGGGGAGGGGGCTTGGTGGTGCTCTAGCTCACCTCCTATGCACACAAGGTGTTCGATGGAATGCCCGAGCCACACTACTTAAGCTTTCTCCTCTCCAAGCTCGACCTCTAACCTCCATTTTCCTCAATATTTGTCCAGGTTTAGCGGTCCGTCACGCCCCGTCCCGTCTTCACCGCCGTCGATCACCATGGCGATCTCATCGCCAACACCACCGTGGTGAGCCTCTTGTTCTTATCTTCTTTCTGAAAGGAAAAATATTCTTACTTGTATTATTTTCTTACTTTTATTACTGCATCTTATATAGTGCGATGGTTTTGGTATCCGCCCCCGTCGGCCCTCGTCCTGTCTATGATCCGGATGTGGTATATATTATCTTTTCATAACTATTGGTTCATTTATTGTTTATGAAAATTAAGCCGACCAACGTGACATAGATTTTATTTATCTAGGAGGTTGTTGAACCGAAATTCCAACCGACCCTATTGTCGAGAGGTTAAATTTAGTTGAAGAAGAAAACAATTTCTTGAAGGAAAAAATAAAAAACTTGAGGAGGAGAAGATGATATTGGAGTTGCATGTTGCGGATGTCGTCGATGATCACAAGATCAAGATGGATGCAATGCGCTTGAAGATGAGAAAGATTAGAAAATATGCCATTCATACCGAGGCTTGGAATCATTATGCCGTTGGATCAGTTGTTACCTTGGTTGCGATTATGATCGTATTTGTTTTCACATTGAAATGTTTTACATAGTTTCAATGTATGGTTTAATTAATTTAGATGCTCTGCAGAGCTTTATGTTGTTAGATGAGAACTATGTATGTACTTTGGTTTTTATGTGATGATGAACTTCTATTAATTTGGTAATTTAATTATCTATTCACGAGGTTCTGTAATGATTTTTGACACACTTAATTGTATATAATGCACGCAGATGAACCGGCAATGGATGTACGGTGACAGACACACCTCCGAGTACATTAAGGGCGTGCATGCTTTTCTCGAAGTGGCTGAGGCAAACAAGCAGAATGGTTTTATGTGTTGTCCATGCCCTATATGTGGGAATACGAAGTCTTACTCTGACCGGAAAATCCTTCACACCCACCTGCTTTACAAGGGTTTCATGCCACACTATAATGTTTGGACGAGGCACGGAGAAATAGGGGTTATGATGGAAGACGACGAGGAAGAAGAGTACGATGACAACTATGTGCCCCTGAATACGGTGATGCTATCGAACATCAAGTTGCACTGCACGATGTGCACGATGGTGCTGCAACGCGAAGCTGCTGAAGATCAAGATGAACCAGACGATGTGCCCCATGATGATGATCTCCGCCGGGTCATTGTCGATGCAAGGACACAATGCGAAAGTCAAAAGGAGAAGCTGAAGTTCGATCGCATGTTAGAGGATCACAAAAAGGGTTGTACCCCAATTGCGAAGATGGCAACACAAAGCTCGGTACCGTACTCGAATTGCTGCGGTGGAAGGCAGAGAATGCCGTGCTGATAAAGGATTTGAGAAGCTACCGAAAATAATGAAGAAGAAGCTTCCAAAGGATAACGACCGCCCGACAGTACATACGCAGCAAAGAAGGTGGTATGCCCTCTAGGATTGGAGGTGGAGAAGATACATGCATGCCCTAATGACTGCATCCTCTACCGTGGTGCCTACAAGGATCTGAACGCATGCCCGGTATGCGGTGCATTGCGGTATAAGATCAGACGAGATGACCTCAGTGATGTTGACGGCGAGCCTCCCAGAAGAGGGTTCCTGCGAAGGTGATGTGGTATGCTCCTATAATACCACGGTTGAAACGTCTGCTCGTAAACGGAGAGCATGCCAAGTTGATGCGATGGCACAGTGAGGACCGTAAGAAAGACGGAAGTTGAGAGCACCCGCTGACGGGTCGCAGTGGAGAAAAATCGAGAGAAAGTACTGGGATGAGTTTGCAAAGGACCCAAGGAACGTATGGTTTGCTTTAAGCGCAGATGGCATTAATCCTTTCGGGGAGCAGAGCAGCAATCACAGCACCTGGCCCGTGACTCTATGTTTTTATAACCTTCCTCCTTGGATGTGCATGAAGCGGAAGTTCATTATGATGCCAGTTCTCATCCAAGGCCCTAAGCAACCCGGCAACGACATTGATGTGTACCTAAGGCCATTAGTTGAGGAACTTTTACAGCTGTGGAATGGAAACGGTGTACGTACGTGGGATGAGCACAAAAGGAGGAATTTGACCTGAAAGGCGTTGCTGTTCGTGACAATCAACGATTGGCCCGCTCTCGATAACCTTTCGTGACGGACAAACAAGGGATAACACGCATGCACGCAGTGATAACTTGACACCGATACTATATACTTTCGAAGCTGCAGCAAGAATCTGTACCTGGGCCATCGTCGATATAATCCGACCAACGATCAAAGTCGAAAGAAAAGCAATCATTTCAAATGCGAGGCAGATCACCGGAAGAAGCCCGCCATGCGCATCGGTGATCACGCATTTGCTATGGTCAATGATTTACACGTAATCTTTGGAAAGGGTCCCGCGGACTAGCTGTTCAATGACGCCGAGAATCACGCACCCATGTGGAAGAAGAAATCTATATTTTGGGACCTACCCTACTTGAAAGACCTAGAGGTCCGCTCTTCGATCAACGTGATGCACGTGACGAAGAACCTTTGCGTGAACCTGCTAGGCTTCTTGGGCGTGTATGGGAAGACAAAAGATACACCTGAGGCACGAGAGGACCTGCAACGCTTGCACGAAAAAGAGGGCATGCCTCCGAAGCAATATGAAGGTCCTGCCAGCTACGCTCTACGAAAGAAGAGAAAGAAATATTCTTTCAATGCCTGCTCAAGATGAAGGTCCCGACTGGCTTCGTCGAATATAAAGGGAATAATAAATATGTCGTAGAAAAGTTCCAGAACCTAAAGACTCATGACTCCCACGTGATTATGACGAAACAGCTAACGGTTGCATTGAGAGTGCTTCTACCCTAAAACATACGATTAACCATTGTGAAGCTATTTGCATTACTCAATGCAATATCTCGAAGGTGATCGATCCAGAAATCGTAGCAACGCTTAAGGAGTGATGTGGCGCAATGTCTTGTCGGGCTTTGAGCTGGTGTTCCCACCATCCTTCTTCAATATCATGACTCACGTCCTAGTTCATCTAGTCGGCGAGATTGTCATTCTAGGGCCCGTATTTCTACACAATATGTACCCCTTTGAGAGGTTCATGGGAGTCCTAAAGAAATATGTTCAGAATCCGTGCTAGGCCGTAAGGAAGCATCTCCATGGGCATCAAACAGAGGATGTCATCGGGTTTTGTGTTGACTTCATTCCTGGCCTTAAGAAGATAGGTCTCCCTAAATCGCGGTATGAGGGGAGACTGACTAGAAAAGGCACGCTTGGAAGAGACTCAATAATATGCAGGGACGGATATTCTTGGTCTCAAGCACACTACACAGTTCTACAGAACTCTACCTTGGTGACCCCGTATGTCGATGAACACAAGAACAGTCTGCGCTCCGAACACCCGGAGCAAAGGCGACGATCGGATTACATGTGAACACATCAGGACTTTCAGCAGTTGGTTGGAAACACGTCTCAGAGGTGACAATACTGTTTGTGATGAGTTGTACTTGTTGTCCAGGGGACCATCTTCGACTGTAATGATTTGGAAAGGATACGAGATAAATGGGAATATATTTTACACGATTGACCAAGATGAAAAGAGCACCAACCAAAACAGCGGTGTCCGCTTTGATGCAGCAACCGACAAGGAAATGACACATATTATGGTTACATAGTAGACATATGGGAACTTGACTACGGAGTAGATTTTAAGGTCCCTTTGTTTAAGTGCAAGTGGGTCAATCTGTCAGAGGCGAGTGCAGGTAGACCCACAAGACGGAATGACAACAGTGGATCTGAAAAATCTTGGGTACACCGACGAACCGTTCGTCCTAGCCAATGATGTGGCACAGGTTATCTATGTGAAGGACATGTCTACCAGACCGAGGAAAAGAAAAGATAAGGAAGCGAATACATCATACAATGAGCCAAAGCGCCACATAGTTCTTTCAGGAAAAAGGGACATCCCGGGAGTGGAGGGCAAGATGCATATGTCTCAAGAGTATGAAAAGTTTCATGAAATTCCCCCTTCAAAGTCAAGGCTGACCCAAGCATCCTGATAAATGATGAAGATTATCCATGGTTACGGCGCAATAAGCAAAGCGACACAAGCGAAGAAAAAGTGAAGACTTTCTCCATAACTATTATGATGATACCATGCCAACTTTGTAACACACGAGTATGATACCATTGTCCGCTTTGTTCATGAACATACTATGCCAACTTTGAGAACCTCGCCAACCAAGGGCGCTCACACCGGTTTATAAGCCCGTCCTCTACGCCTTGTTGAGCTCACAAACTTGTGATTCACACAAATTTCAAAGAATTCAAATTTTATAAAACTAATGGCACAAACAGAAAGTTTATAATTGTTCTAAAACAAATGGCACTAACAGAAAGTTTATAATTTTGCTGACCTAAAAGCAAAAAGAATTAAAAAATAAAGCAAAAACCAAAAGAAAATAAATAATGCAGGAAACAAAACAAAAAAACTTGAAAAAAATAATAATAATAGCAACAATAAGCATTTTGTTGTAAGTAGAAACAAAATAAAATAAATAAAGCAACAAAGAAAACAAAAAAGTGTTTTTGAATTTTAAAACTAATGGCACAAACACAAAGTTTATATTTTTTCTAAAACTAAAAGCACTAACAGAAAGTTTATAATTTTGCTGACCTAAAAGCAAAAAGAATTAAAAAATAAAGCAAAAACCAAAAGAAAATAAATAATGCAAAAAAAAACAAAAAAACTTGAAAAAAAAATAGCAACAATAAGTATTTTGTTGTAAGTAGAAATAAAATAAAATAAATAAAGCAACAAAGAAAACAAAAAAAGTGTTTTCAAATTTTAAAACTAATGGCACTAATAGAAAGTTTATATTTTTTCTAAAACTAAAAGCAAAAAGAAATAAATATAAAGCAAAAAACTACCACCTACTAGGCCCCCACGGCCTGAATACGACTAGAAACCCTACATGGGCCAGGATTCAGGCCCGCAGAGGCCCAATAGGCCCACAGGCAGTAGCATGATTAGGCCCGAAAGCCTGCATGTGAGAGGAGCTCGAAAGGGGACGCACACCAGCGCTTATAAACCAGTGCCGTCACCCTTCAACTAGCGAGGTGGGACTAAACATTTGGCGCGGGGCAGCACAGGCCTTTGGTCCCGGTTGGTGGCACCAACCGAGACTAAAGGTGGGTTTAGCCCCGGTTCGTGGCACGACCGGGTACTAATGCCCCCCTTTAGTCCCGGTTGGTGCCACCAACCGGGACCAAAGGCCGCTTCCCTTTTGGGCTGCTGAAATTTGGCTTTGGTCCCGGTTGGTGGCACCAACCGACTAAAGGGGCATTAGTCCCGGTCGTGCCTAACCGGGACCAATGCTCTTTCTATATAAGTAGGACTTGTGAAATTTTCACATCTCCCTCGCCTCCCTAGCCAGTTGCCCCCGCCGCCAGGCTGCCCAAATCGCGCGCTCCTCGTCGCCGTCGCCGCCGCCGGCCGCCATCCCCGTCTCCCCGTGCCCCTGTCCCGCGCCCGAGCCCACCCCGGCCGCCGCCTGCGCCCCTGCCCGTCCTCGAAAGCACGCACGGCCGCGCCCTGCGCCCCACGCCGCCGCCGCCGCCCCTGCCCTGCCCACGAGCACGCACGGCCGCGCCCTGCGCTTCACGCCGGCCGCCGTCTGCCCCTGCCGTCCACGAGCACGCACGGCCGCCCTGCGCCCCACGCCGCCGCCGCCCGCCCCTGCGCCCTGCCCGCCTCACCTCGTCGCCACGCCTCGCCCCACCGCCGCCCTGCCTCGACGCCGCCCTCCTCCCTGTTCGGTCCGGCTCCGCCACCCCCCTTTCCTCCCTGTCCCCTCGTCCTCTTCATAAAAAAATTTCATATAATTTTTAGGCAGATTTATGTTCATGTATATATGTTCATTATATGAACATAATATGGATGATGTATGCATGCTTTTTATATGTTCATTATATATGTTCATTATATGGATGGATGGATGGATGGATAATTTTTAGGCAGATTTTAGATTTTTTAGGCAGATTTTTAGAATTTTTGTGTATGTATGTTATGTTTATATGTATGTATGTATGTTCATATGTATGTATGTTTATATGCAAAGCATATGCAAAGAAAATGTATGAATGGTCATATGCAAAGAAAAATGTATGTATGGTCATATGCAAAGAAAATGTATGTATGTATGTTCATATGAAAGAAAAATGTAGGTATGTATGTTCATATGCATATGCAAAGAAAATGTATGTTCATATATATGATGATATGTTCATATAAAAGGAAAATAAGAAGAGGAAGAAAGGAGAAGAAGAGGAGAGGAAGAAGAGGAGAAATAAATAAGAAGAGGAAAAAGAAGAAGAAGAGGAGAAGAAGAAAGGAATAGAAGAGAAGAACAAAAGATAGAAAAAATTCTATCTTTTCTTCTTCTCTTCTATTCCTTTCTTCTTCTCTTCTATTCCTTTCTTCTTCTCCTCTTCTCTTCTATTTTCTTCTTTTTTTTCTTCTTCTTCTTCCTTCTTCCTATAGTGTCAAAGTATTGAAGAAATCCATCGCTTCATCATTAGCCGGAAGTAACCATGGCATGATGGTGCAGAAGTCCTCCAAAGTTGTTACGGAATGGAGTCCCGGATAGGATAATTTGCCTTTTGCTGAACTTTTTACCAAAAGCGAATTATCCTATCTGGGACTCCGCTCCAAAACAACTTTGGAGAGCTTCGCACCATCATGCACCTGTTACTTTACTAATGATGAAGACATGGTTTTGTTGAATCCTTTGACACTAGGCAACCTCCCGACCCTCGGCGATCTTGACCCTTGACCTCGACCGCTCGGCGATCCACGACCCTCTACCCTACTTGTGGGACATAGATGTACTGTTCAACGCCGACCCCTCCCGATAGCTTCAACACGTGGGGGGTCGATGTTACGCACCCTCCTAGCTTGAAGCGTTCTCGAGGCCACCCCTAACCCTTGAAGCATTGTCGAGGCCACCCCAAACCCTAGAGAAGCAGCGCCGAGGCCACTAATATGATTCCTTATTGTGATTAGCTAGCTAGTTCTACGTTGGCACTAATATATCCATATCTGTCATGTTTGAATAATAATTGCCATGTTGTAAATATTTGTAGAAACTATGGACACCCCCCGAGACGAAGCACAAGAAGCGTTGTTGAGGGACATAATCGCACACGGAAGTGATGCCGTCTCCTCGATGATGTTTCTCAACGTCGATAACGATGGTCCTGGAAGGAGAGGGTGAAGAAGCAGCTGGCTATGATTTACATGGCTCCGATGACCCAATGCCGGTGCAAGAAGTAGACCGTGAGGACGGCTCCGGTGATCACCAAACCGAGTCCGCCAGGTATATATATTAGTTAAGCCTGTGCTGACTAGCTCTCGCCTTTGTTTTGGTATATATATATGTACACATATTAATTAACTCTCGTCTTTGTTCTTTTTCTAGCCCTCCGGATCGAAAGCACAACTTCGGTAAAGAGACGAGGCCCAAGAAAAAGTTGAGCTCGGATGAAAAGTTTGAGATCATAAAAATCGCGCTGACGGCCAACCGATTGAACCCTACCGGACAAAGAAGGCATTTGTTGCTCGGTCACGGGGTTACGGTTAGGGACAAGATCCCGATCAGCATCCACCAATGGTATAAGCCTAAGAACGAAGACCCTGAGGTGTCTTATGTCAATGATATGCAGAAAAATGATCTTTGGACTAAGCTGAAGTCAAATTTTACCCTACCGCCAGAGGATGATCCGGAGAAGCCAGTAATAGAGCCATTAATCAAGTCTTTTGCTCTTAAGAAGATGGCAGAACTGTTCAGGAATTGGAAGAAAGACCTCAATACGTATGTCGAAAAAAATGAGACACCAGAATTCACGGGCAAATATGAGAAGATCAGAGATGACTGGCCCGCATTTGTGGCCTACAAGACATCAGAAAAGAGTAAAAAGATGTCAGCGACAAACAAGAGAAATGCTGCGAAGAAGAAGCTTCATCATCACACGGGTCGTGGCTACCTCATAGCCCGCCTAAGTGGTCCAAGGCTGAGAATGATCTGCTTGATAAAGGGATCGAACCCGAGACAATGAATCGCCAGACCGTTGCGGACTTGGTTCTTCGGGGCATGGATCCTTGGACCCTATAACAGGAAGTGCATTTGGACGGACGAACAATTGGACATACCAGTCAAGAGGCTTAAGCATTATATCGAAGCAGCGGCAAGGGAAGTTCGTTCGAGACAGGGAGAAGGACGAGCTCACAATGGCCCTCGGGAATCCTGAGCACCTGGACGGACACGAGGCACGCCAGCTCCCTTTCGTGGAAGGCTGGATTTCGGACGCAGGGGTTACAAAACCCATGAGAGGAGGAAGAAACTGGAGCAGAGCCTAATGCAAAGCGCTGCACGAAAGGGTAATGGGGCTAGAGGAACGAGAAGAGGAACGAGAAGCAGCCGATCACAACAAACGACCTGCCGAAGCTTCCCCCGAAGCTACCCCTCCATCTCAGCGGAGAAGCAGCATGGCTTCCACCGAGCTGCTTCAGCCAGAGCAGCATGCCTTGACGGCTCCTGCCAGCTATCCCGTGGATGCTATCACGAATGCTGAAAGTTACCACCTTATGGCGCAATGGAGCAAATTAAAGGTCAAGGCGGCTGTTGGCTCTGTTTATCCCACTAAACCCGACTCAACTTTTCACTGCCGGCCGATTCCAGAAGGATATGCTAAGGTGATGGTCGATGAAATAACGGAGGGATTTGAGGAGCTCCGGCTTGACCACCCTACTGGTGAAGGGAGTATCGGCTGGGTTCTGCTCTGAAGACTCCATGCCTATGGCGGAAGGATCTCATCAACCTTCCGAACTGGACGCCTCCGCCTCCTCCTCCTCCTCCGGCGAAGTCAGGCACTCCGCCTCCTCCACCGCCTCCTCCTCCTCCTCCGCGAAGTCAGGCACTCCGCCTCCTCCACCGCCTCCTCTTCCGGCGAGTGACGATCAGTGGCACTCGGCCGGCTCCTTCTCCGGCGCGTGGCGGCACTCCGTCTCCTTCTCCGCCTGCACCGTGGCGTCCGGCAGCCAGCCTCCTCCTTCTCCGCCTCGTCGGCAAGGCGGAAGAGACCCGCCGCCTCTCCAGCTGCTCCGGCGTCGTAGTCCTTCTCCTCCGCCTCGTAAGCAAGGAAAGAAGACATCCGCTCCGTCTGCTCTGCCGGCGTCTAGCAAGATCGCCAAAGGCGGGAGGAGATACTGATTCGGTCCTTCTCAAGACTCCGGAGAAGTTACCGTGACGAGAGGAGCGAGGAGGAAAACGCGAAGATCACATGCACCAAGTGGATGACTGGTTTCAAGGGTTGAAAGCAAAGAGACATCCACCTCCGGAGGAGAAGGTAGATCCGGTCAAAGCGAAGCGCACTCGCTGCCCCGACAAAACCACCCAAGTCTCCGCCAAGGCAACTATGAGCGCATTATTGAAAGGCATTTGCCGAGGCGGAGAGATCGGGAAGTACTGTCAGTGATCAAAGGATGAAAGAACGCCGAGCTGGGAAACAAATTGCCCAGCTCGGCGAACAAGCGAAGGAATCGTGCCCCCCGCTCAAGGTGCCTGCTAGCGACATCGTCGATCCGAGGATGGTGCCCGGTTATGGCAATCCTGAAGATTACTTGCCCGAAGATGTACAATTTGATTTCTTGGAGGTTCAGATACAAAGATACGAGTACGGGAAGCCTCTCATCAAAGATGAAAGCTCTCTAACAACGATGATGCGAAGATTGCATGATTGGTACATGAAAACCTGCAAAGAGTCGACGGGAGGAATACTTTGTATTTGAGAGTTAAAAAGGAGCATGACCTCCTTGGAATTGAACTGTTGCCTATTCCATTTGAGGAGTTCTATCAGTTTTTCAATCAATTGGCCATCGATAAAGCAACAGTCACCTGCTACTGTCTGTAAGTAGTACTACTTCTGTCATTAAGTATCTCTATATAACTCAGCTCTTTCATTGCATGTATTTATAAATATCCTCACTATATTATGCAGATTGAAGATCGCAGAAATGAAGAAAAAACAAGTGGGTGATATTGGGTTCATTAACACATATCTCATCGATGCAAATGAGGTTAAATATCGTGCCAAGGAAACCGAGGCCAACTTGCTACGATCGTTGGAAATAAATGAACACAAAATACAATACTCTTTCCTTACAACTACACGTGAGTGTTACTGTCTTGTGGCATATTCGGGTTCCCTTATTTAGTCCAGGTTATAGAAATGTAATATTGATGAGTTATGCATGCGCGCAGGTTCCACTATATTCTCCTAGAGATTAAGCTTGAGCAGGAGTAGTAACTGTCTTAGACTCGAGACGAAAAGCTCCCAAGGAGTATGCGGAAATGACTGAAATGCTCGAGAAGTAAGTTAAATCGATCATTATCCACCATATCAGCAACTTTGTTCATTTCTGATATCAAGTAATTGTTTTCTTTGTATGGCAGGGCTTGGGGAAAATTCACCAAAAAAGCTCCGGGACTACCGAAGAAGCTGCAATTTAGATACCCGAAAGTAAGTACTATATAGTAGCATATTCCACGCGCATCTCCTAGTGATTCAAGCGCTAGTTTCATCAATACCATTTAGCATGTGCTTGCTATATATAATTATCAGTTTGATTGACCTCTGTTTCTTGTAAAGTGGTTGTGGCAGGAACAAGGGAATGATTTCTGTGGATACTACGCTTATGCGAGTCCGTCCGCCACACGACCTGTGAGAGGGGCTACTCCGACAAACAATTTGAAGTGCGTAAATAAAAATATTCACAATTTTATTTTATTACCATCATTTGTGTTGAGTTTCATTCATTCATATATATATATATATATATATATATATATATATATATATATATATATATATATATATATATGTA
The DNA here is from genome assembly GCA_021605145.1 of Aegilops bicornis. Taxonomy (NCBI): domain Eukaryota; kingdom Viridiplantae; phylum Streptophyta; class Magnoliopsida; order Poales; family Poaceae; genus Aegilops; species Aegilops bicornis. The sequence goes on from CM038673.1 coordinate 810,961,687, forward strand.
TTGACCCCTTTCTTAAAATTAGATGTTTCGGCAGCGGGATGAACTCCTAGCACCAGATCGCATGCGAGCAATTCAAGAGGAATTGACGGCATTCTTTCTTGACTATGTGATCGCTGAAGACGGGGAATACCACGTGGACCACGCGTCCGTATTTTAAAAGATAATTATTGTATATATGTAGCCGGTAGCGTCGGATAGATATACGAGAACTTGTTGTTCGACCAATCTCTCGGAGAAGGAGAGATGGTCGATATCACTTCTCTTTGTATGCATATATATGTTCACGACGATCTTCTGTTTGCTTAATTACTAGCTAGCTAGCATGTCTAGTTAGTCCTCTCTATACGTATGTATAGTACGTAGCATCGACCAAGCACGGACAAAAGAAAGGACACTTTTCTATTAATTAGCTAGCTATAGCACAATATATGAAACACCTAAATTAACCCCCAAAACCCCCAAACCCCCTCTTTTGAAAAAAACAAAACCAGAGCCAAAGAAATGCTGACGCGTGGATGCCTATTAGTCCCGGTTGGTGCCACCAACCAGGACCAAAGGCCCTCCTGCCTGGGCTCAGCGGACAGGCCACGTGGAGACCCATCTGTCCCGGTTCTGGATAGAACCGGGACTAAAGGGTGAGGGTATTAGTACCGACCCTTTAGTCCCGGTTCACGAACCGGGACTAAAGGCCCTTATGAACCGGGACTATAGGCCCTTTTTCTACTAGTGAATAATCAGCACCACTTAAAGAAAAAGAATAATCAGCTTCACGTTCACAGGCTTGTCCGATGAAAATATTGTTGTACGCACCCAAGATTGAGGAGATCGTTGCAACAGCCTGCCACCCGCTTGCCGGATTATTTAATAATAAATTGCATTGGCACCCGCTTGCCGGATTATTTAATAATCTGCCTACTAAATTGCATTGGCACCCGTTAACAGTATACATTACCCGGTTGATTTGATGCCACGTTTGAGGGACGGGGAAGAGGGACACGTGGAGGCCAAAGAAGGTCATGGTAACTACCACTGCTTGTAGATAAAATTTGTCATATATATATATACATATATATATATGGATATATATATATATATATAGGACAAATTTTATCTACCACCAGTGGTAGTTACCACCACTTGAGTTTTATATGTAGTATGTAGTATCTATCAAATCGGAGAGTATGTACGAGTAGTATGTAGTATATAAGAATGTTTAGGTAGTATATATACTATTTTTTGGGTAGTATGTATCATATTTTGAGTATGCTCTCTTTTATGTACAAATATGTACGTATTTCACAAATATAATAAAAACCATGGGCCAACTTGAATTTTTTCATGCAACTCACTTTGGAGTATCTTATATATAGTATATGAACATACTTAAAATGATAAAGTAGGATATATACTACCATAAGATAGTATATGAGACATGTGGGGTAACTACCCCCAGGTGGTAGGATGGATTTTCCCTATATATACATATATACATACATACATATATATATATATATATATATATATATATATATATATATATATATATATAGGACAAATGTTTCCTACAAGCAGTGGTAGTTACCACCACTTCATGCTTTTGTATGTTGTATATAGTATCTATCCAAACCGAGAGTATGTACGTGTACTATGTAGTATATATCAATGATTAGGTAGTATATATACTAATTTTTAGGTAGTATGTACCATTTTTGATTATGCTCTTTTTACGCATAAATATATACGTATTTCACAAATATAATAAAAACTATGGGTTTATATGCAATTTTTCGTGAAACTTGTTTTGAAATATCTTATATATAGTATATGAACATATTTAAAATAAAAAATAGTATATATAGTACCACATGATAGTATATGAGACATATGGGGTAACTACCACTGGGTGGTAGGATAGATTTTCCTATATATATATATATATATATATATATATATATATATATATATATATGAAAATATATGGATAACATGGATATGATATGGATGTTTTAATTTATTTATTTTTGTTTCTGGTATATAAATGGATGCATAAGTTTGAGAGGATATGTGTGAATGCAATCGAAGAGGAGAGGATATAAAATTTTAGTTTGCATATATAGGTATAAGTCAGTTGATGTGTACTAGAGTTTACCAATATGGAAAGAGAAAGAAAATGAAAAGAAATTTAAAAATAAAAATAAGTTAGTATGTACATATTGTTATATGTTGCATATGTTGCTTTTTTTATGATGAATATATAATGTCATGCTTGTATAATTTTGTGAAGAAGGATGACAATAGGTTATGGAACGGGGTGTTTGAGGTGCAGTCGATGCCGCGAAGTTGGTGAAGATGAAGAAGATCACTTTGTGGTACGATACCTCAAAGGGTATGGTGGGTGCGGCAGAGCATGTGATCATACGTCTCACCGAAGAGGAGCGGCGGTGGATTATTGCCAAATATAGTGAGGCGACCATTGATAATGGAGGTCCTTCTCTGGACGATGGAGGAGGCCGATGTCCGATGATACCGATTAGGGCACTAGGGAGACTAACACTCTCTCGCATTCCCGCCAAGGCAGATCAGAGGTGGCCTGGACCGACCTAGTGTCGGTGCCTGGCACTCACTCGGATCAGCCGATTCATACCCGTCCTAGAGGCCGCTGCACCACACCCCGCCACTCTGCCAGGTGGAGTCGCCTCGCCACCCAAATTAAGACTGGAGTTGCTAATTTGATAACGTAGTCCATATATATACATATGCTAGTAGTACTCTTAATTTGAGAGTCCAACTTGCCTAGTATGCATGAACTACTATTACTTTGGTTGTAAAACTTAATTCATGTATCTAGCTTATGCAATGGTTTCTCAGCTTGCATGTGTCAGCTGATATGTCTAGTACTTTTTGTAGTACGTGTTTCGTCTAATGACCACTTGACAAACATTACCATCTTTTCACCGCTCTTTCTATCCCCTCAATTCCCCCTCTCTCTTACTGCCACGTTGTGGTTTAAAATTTGTGTATTGGCCTCTTCCTCATCATACCACTTTTGCATACCCTATGGCAGGACCACATGCAAAAGGGGGAGTGGTTCCAACACTTCCTCGGTCGATTTCCTGCGCCCCCTCTACGGCAGGCCACATGGCGTCTAGCCCAAACTTTTCTTTGGAAGGGGGCCACCTCTTATGAGTTTTACTCCTTGCTTGTGTTTGAGTGGGTCATAGGATGATGACAAACCCAAAGAGAGGCCAACTCCGACACTTAACCAAGGCTTGTTGCCGAACTAGTTTTACCAAAAACTGATGATAACAAGATAATCATATGAACGACAGAAAGTCTTTTAAGATTTGTTTGTCAACATTTTTTTAAGAAAGATATTGCTAGATAACTCAACCCCATAGTATTTAATTTGATAGAATCGATAATGTGTAACGACCAAACCTCGAAGGATTTGAGTCTCTGTGCTTACCGTGCTAGTCCCTGGATCGAACTCGCTAGCACACACAGTATAGATGAATACCAGAATAGCAAGTGCATCATTTATTACAACGTATGATCCAGAATGTATAAAATAAAACAATCTGCATAGCACTTGGCTAGCTTTATTCAATCAAACAGCGGAAGGTAGCAGAAAATAACGATGAGTCCCATCATAGCCCACTGGCGATGCTGAGTGCAGACTCGCGACCCTAACGGTACCTTACTCTTCGTCTGAATATCCTGCAACATGAGACGTTGCAGCCATATAGGTCAATACTTGGAATGTATTGGCAAGTTACACAGGAGTAATAATATAGCAGACCTACATGTATATGCATAGTATAACAAAAGAAGGCTTGAGGGTTTATTTTGCAGAAAGCTGATTTTATCCTAATAACTACCTAGTAGTCAAATTTTTATTTAGTTATTTTATTACTAATTAAATGCACAAGGTTGAGTTGGAAAAATCAACTCCAACCTACCCTTTTATTAAGTTGCCCACAAATATTATTAAGTGTTACATCTGTCAAGATCATCCAACAACTATAATGGCATAGTGGCTCAAATTTACCCATAACCGGGGGCACGGCTAATCATGATTAGTTTTAATACTCTGCAGAGTTTTGTACGCTTTACCCACTGGACCCAATCCAAGAATTGAGACAAAGTCTTTCAGAAGAGGTTCCCTTAACCACCTGACGGCCACATCCCACCTACATATGCTACATCTGTCGACACCATCTGGGCCAGGGTTCCAACAACTGATCAACTAAGCCAGAGCCCATATAGCCAGTGGCCGCACATGGAAGCTACTAGTCACTAAGTCTGTATGATCTTTTTGAACCTGGGCGGCATTCCACTTAGGGTGCACTCTAATGAGCGCATGGCCTTAGAAAAGGTGCAAGACCCCATGATGCCTTCCCTCAACACCAAGCAATAGCACTTCCGCCCAGAGGTGAGTTAAATCCTGAGTTACTACTCAATTGTTATATATATATAATCCTCACATAAACTCAATGAATACACGAACCACCCCCGTCTACAAAGCATAGCAACTACAACTATCACGGTTTGCAAAAGACGGGAAGATAGCTCAACAGCATAGCTCAAAAATATAACAATCCTATAATGCATAAAGTTATAGTGTGATATATACAACAATGCATAGAAAACAATATGTAAAGGATGATCAACATGTAACTTGCCTTGGTTCTGGTTCAGAAAGTCACACTCCTGACAATAGCTCGCGTCGCACTCCGGACAATCTACACGTTTCACACAATTCAACAAATCAATCAACGGAACACGAATAGAACCAAAACAAAACCGACAGCAAGAAAATCATTTTTAAAACTCAACAACAGAATCTTAACATCACCTAAATTGCACTATGGTCACAATGCAAAAAGAATCACTCGATTCTGATAAACGGTTTGAGAGTTACGGCCTCCGGAAGATTTATTTCAAATTCAAACGAATTCAAATTTGAAAAGTGCAAACATGTGCAAAGTTGGTACTATGATAATGTGCTGATTTTTGTGACTGCATAGGAAAAAGAATCACCTAATTTGGACATATAGAATAAAAGTTATAGCTAATTGAAGTTAGAGTTGAAAACTGAAAAAGAAACAGAAAACTCCTGCACTGTTCGTGCGTGTACTGTAGCTGGTTGCCACGTGGCAGTTCGAGATTGGCCGGGAAACCTCCTGTGCGGCGTGCTCACCATTTACAGAGGAAAACGGCGGCGGCTTTGGGCTTCGGCGGCAGCGCGTCTCCGGTGGGTCTCCGGCGAAGGCGAAGTGATGGACGGGCGAGGCGCGCGATGGCGGTGACGTGGATGGCTGAAACGGCGGCGTAGCTCCCTCTGTAGGCGACAGCGACGAGGTGAACCACGGCGGTGCTCCGACGAAGTTGAGCGTCGGCGGCGGCGTCGTTCTGGTGATCTGCAGGTCACCCCGATTGGTAAAACGAGTGCGTCGTGGAGCGGCGGATCGAACGTAGCAGGAAGTGGGGCTAGGCGCGTTCTTACGGTGGCGCAACTTCCCGGCGAACGGCGGCGGACGGCGGAGCTCTTACGAGATCCAAAACGCGCTACAGAGGCGTGCGGTCGACGAGGGGTGGGGAAAGGCGAGCGGTAGGGTTCTTCGGGGTCCTGGGCTCGCGCGTGATGTCCCTGGCTCGCACGGGATCGACCAGGCGCCGGATCAATCCGGGTCGGCCTCGGCGTGCGCGTGGCGGAGCGTCCGGCTCGGTGAAGGGGATGAACAGGGCGCGGGGTCCACGGTCAGTGAGAGAGGTGGCGCGGGTCGGGCGAGCGGCGTACCGCTTCGGTCGGCTGCGAGCGAAGCGGGCTGCGGCGTGGCGGCGGCATCGGGCGCCAAGCGGGGTTAGGTGGGCAGCGGCGGCTGCGATGGCGATGGCGCTCTTTGGGCCGGCTGGCTGGCTGGGCCGCTGGCTGGCCGGCTCGCTGCCTTTCTCTTTTTCTTTTAAACAGCAGTAAAACAAAATAAATAATATACACAATATAAAATCTAAATAAAAATACCTAGACACACAGTCAAAATAGCCCTACAGTTATAAACTACAGGAACACTAGTTTCAATACTAATGCAATTTTGTAAAATAATTTTGATGCAATAGGCCACTCAAACAGCAATAAAACAATCAAATAAAATATTTTGAAGATTGCAAAAATTACCAGAACATATCAGATCAACTGGAAATAATATTCTGGACATTATGAACATTTTTAAACAGGGGAGAGGTCATGTTATCTCCGCTCCAATAAATTGCCTTTTGTTGCATAATGATTTGAATATTCTGAATAAGCAAATAATGCAATAAAAATATGATATGCATATGAATGATCTATTAACATCCTAATTTAGGAAAAATTGGGATGTTACAAACCTACCCCCCTTAAGATGAATCTCGCCCTCGAGATTCGGGCTGGCTAGCAAATAGGTGTGGGTGATCCTGCCTGAGATCTTCCTCTCGTTCCCAGGTAGCTTCCTCCTCTGTATGATGATCCCACTGAACCTTGCATAACTTGATTGTCTTGGTGCGAGTAACTCTCTCTGCTGTCTCCAAAATCTTAACTGGTTTCTCCTCATATGTCAAATCACTCTCCAACTGAATTGCCTCAAGCGGCACAGTGTCCCTCAATGGAACATCCATCATCTCTGCATGACACTTCTTCAACTGAGATACATGAAACACATCATGAACACCTGACAAGGATTCTGGCAACCCCAGCTGATAAGCTACCTCTCCTCTACGCTCCAAGATCTTGTAAGGTCCCACAAAACATGGTGCTAACTTACCCTTGATTCCAAACCTTTTAATTCCACGAAGTGGTGAAACTCTAAGATATGCACGGTCTCCTACCTCATATGTCACCTCCTTACGTTTTGCATCTGCATAACTCTTCTGCCTGGACTGTGCTATCTTCAGCCTGTCACGAATCAATTTGACCTTCTCCTCAGCATCTCTGATCAAGTCTGGTCCAAAGAACTGACGCTCTCCAACCTCATCCCACATCAACGGTGTCCTGCACTTTCTGCCATACAATACCTCAAATGGTGCCATCTTCAGACTAGCCTGATAACTGTTATTATATGAGAACTCTGCATAAGGTAAATTATCATCCCAACTGGACCCATAGTCCAAAGCACAAGCTCTCAACATATCCTCCAAAATCTGATTTACCCTCTCTGTCTGCCCATCTGTCTGTGGATGGAAAGCTGTACTGAACTCCAGCCTGGTGCCCAAGGATTCATGCAACTGACGCCAAAATTTGGATGTGAACTGAGTACCTCTATCAGACACTACCTTCCTTGGAACTCCATGCAGACAAACAATTTTAGACATATAAATCTTTGCTAGCTGAGCACTGGTATAAGTAGTCTTTACCGGGATGAAGTGAGCAACTTTAGTCAAACGATCAACAACTACCCAAATAGAATCATAACCTGACCGTGTCCTGGGTAGACCTGTAATGAAATCCATACCAATCTCGTCCCACTTCCAATCAGGGATAGGCAATGGTTGTAACAAACTGCTGGTCTCTGATGTTCTGCTTTAACTCTCCGCACACATCACATGTTGCAATATACCCAGCAATTTCCCTCTTGAGGCTAGGCCACCAAAATCTTTCCCTCAAATCCAAATACATCTTAGTATTACGGGTGAATAGAATAAGGTGAATCATGCGCCTCTTGAAGAATCAACTTCCTGATATCTGCATCTTGAGGTACACAAATACGCTTCTCAAACCATATGGCTCCATGTTCATCCTCATGGAAACCTTCTGCCTTACCTTTAGCCATATTCTCTCTTATCTCAGCAATCTCCTTATCACCCTTTTGAGCTTCCCTGATCTTGTCAAGCAAAGTAGGCTTTACCTCAAGTGTTGCCAAATATCCCTTAGGAACCATCTCCAACCTGAGACTCCTGAACTGTTCACATAACTCGGGTGGCATATTATCAATACTAATTGCATTAGCATGGCTCCTACGACTCAATGCATCAGCAACAACATTAGCCTTACCAGGATGATACTGCACATTCAAATCATAATCCTTAATAAGCTCCAACCATCTCCTCTGCCTGAGGTTCAAATCCTTCTGAGTAAAAATATACTTCAAGCTCTTATGATCAGTAAATACATCACAACGATTACCAATAAGATATGGCCTCCAAGTTTTCAATGCATGCACAACTGAGGCTAACCCCAAATCATGTGTGGGATAATTATGCTCATGATTCTTAAGCTGACGTGAAGCATATGAAACAACTTTACCTTCCTGCATCAAAACACTCCCAAGTCCTTGACGCGAAGCATCACAATATACCTGGAAGTCCTTATGTATGTCTGGCAGAGTTAAAACTGGTGCCGTAACCAAACGCTTCTTCAACTCCTGAAAGCTGGCTTCACATTCTTTAGTCCAAACAAACTTCTTCTCCTTCTTCAACAATTCAGTCATAGGCTTTGCAATTTTCGAAAAGTTCTCAATAAACCTCCTGTAATAACCTGCAAGGCCCAAAAAGCTGCGAATCTCCCCAACTGTCGTGGGTGTCTCCCACTCTGTAACTGCAGCAACCTTAGATGGATCAACTGCAACTCCATTACCTGACACAACATGTCCAAGGAATGCTACCTCATCCAGCCAAAACTCACATTTGCTGAACTTGGCATACAACTGATGTTCCCTCAATTTCTCCAACACCAAACGCAAATGCACCTCATGCTCTTGCTTATTCTTGGAGAATATCAATATATCATCAATGAAAACAACCACAAATTTATCCAAGAACTCCATAAACACCTTGTTCATCATATTCATGAAATATGCAGGAGCATTAGTCAATCCAAATGACATAACAGTATATTCATACAACCCGTACGTCGTAGTAAAAGCAGTCTTTGGAATATCTTGCTCACGAATCTTCAATTGATGATAACCAGAACGAAGATCAATCTTAGAAAACACAGTAGCTCCTTCCAACTGGTCAAACAGATCATTTATCATAGGAAAGGGATACTTATTCTTAATGGTTACCTCATTCAGAGAACGATAATCAACACACATCCTCAAGGTCCCATCCTTCTTCTCCACAAACAAAACTGGAGCTCCCCAAGGTGATGAACTTGGGCGAATAAATCCTTGTGCCTGCAATTCTCTTATCTGCTTCTTCAATTCCTCCAACTCTTGAGGAGGCATTCTATACGGTCTCTCTGCAATAGGTCCAGTGCCTGGTATTAAATCAATGAGAAACTCAATATCTCTATCTGGTGGCGTACCTGGCAACTCCTCTGGAAACACATCTGGATAATCTCTCACAACTGGCACCTCTTCCAGGCTACCCCCCTTAAGAGAGTTCACCTGCACCTGGTTACGCTTATACTTACACAGATATTTGATCCTCTTCCCTCCTGGTGCACTGAGAGTAATAGATCGACTGGCACAATCAATTCGACCTTTATATAACTGCAACCAATCCATACCCAAAATAATATCCAGACCTTGTGACTTCAATATAATCAAATCCATAGGAAACTCATGCTTCCCAATATAGAAAGTCAACTGATGACAACCAACACCTGCTATCATCTCAGCTCCTGGGGAACTCACTCTAATAGGCATGTTAAGTGTTTTGGTTGGCAATCCATGTTTATCAACAAATACCCTCGAAATAAATGAATGCGATGCACCAGTATCAAAAAGAACAAGTGCAGGTACTGAGTTAATCACGAACTTACCAATCACTGCGTCAGGTTCATTGTAAACCTCCTCCACATTAACATGATTTACATGACCCTTTTGGAAGGGGTTTGGCTTGCTGGATCCTGAGTTCTTCGCCCCCGGGCAATCTGTGGCATAGTGCCCCATAGCCTTACACCTGAAGCACTGCACCTGACTCAAATCCCTTGGCGCACGTGTAACCTGGTGGTTCTGGTTATTGTTCCCTCCATTGCCATTACCATTACCATTACCTTTGCCATTGCCATTATTACTCTTGTGCCCGTTATGATGATGGTGGCCATTATGGTTGTGGCTATTCCCTCCATGATGATTATGATCATTACCTCCATGATGATTATGTCCATTACCTCCATTACCATGATATGAAGTGCGTGGCTTCTGTTGTGGTCCTGAATTATACCTGTTATTGTTGTTGTACTTCCTCTTGCGATTCTCTATGGCCTGTTGCTTTCCCTCCAGCACAATAGCCTTATCAATCAGGTCCTGACAATTCCTAAAAGTGGCCACTGTCAACTGAAGGCTCAACTCATCATTAAGGCCCTCCAAGAATTTCTCTTGCCTAGCTACATCAGTGTTAACATCATTAGGAGCATAACGTGCAAGATTATTAAATTCCTCCACATACGCATTAACTGTGCGACCTCCCTGGCGCAAACTGCGAAATTCCTTCTTTTTCAGACTCATAGCGCCAGCAGACACATGTGCAGCACGAAAAGCATCCTGAAACTGAGGCCATGTGATAGTAGCAATGGGATAAGTGACCAAGTAATTGTCCCACCAAGCTGCAGCAGGACCCTCCAACAAATGTGAGGCAAACCTCACCCTCTCTGCATCTGTGCATCCAACTGTCTCTGTGTTCCTATTGACTGCACGGAGCCAATCATCAGCCACAATAGGTTCAGGGGAACTGGAGAACCTCTGAGGATTCAACCTCAAGAACCTGGTAAGCATATCCACTGGTGGCGGTGGCGGCGGATTGTTGTTGTTATTGTTGTTGTTCTGGTTCTGGACAAGCAACTGGATCAACTGAGCTTGTCCGTGAAGCAACTGTTGCATGTATGGCGGTACACCATTGCCATTGTTGTCTCCTCCTGCGGCATTACGCCTATTATCACGCCTCGGCGGCATCTGGTGGGCAAGCATAGAGGAGTTATAGATATAATAGTGCCAAACGCTATGTATATATAAATATATTCTACCCATATGCATAATATTATCAAGCCAACAAAACACAACAACGAATAACACCGACAAACAAACAACAAACAACAAACAACAAACAATATGATAATATTATATATATAGTCAAATAATTTCGACACTAAGCAGTTTAACAAACAACTACCAATCAAGCAAACAATCTAGTATCTTCATACCACAAAAGTGGACATAATCAGATACGCTAACACGATAACGTGGCAATATAAAGCAAGTATGAATGGTGGTCTCAGCACTAGTTCCTACTTAACTGTTCAAGATACTTGAGGGAGTTAACTAATAAACAGTAAGAAATATAGCTAGTTTATAAAAAAATTCAGTCCTATGGCTTTTCTAATCCATTATCTAGGGTCACGTCCTACAGTCAACACACTGCTCTGATGCCATCTCAGAATTAACCAAACCTCGAAGGATTTGAGTCTTTGTGCTTACCGTGCTAGTCCTCGGATCGAACTCGCTAGCACACACAGTATAGATGAATACCGTAATAGCAAGTGCATCATTTATTACAACGTATGATCCAGAATGTATAAAATAAAACAATCTGCATAGCACTTGGCTAGCTTTATTCAATCAAACAGCGGAAGGTAGCAGAAAATAACGATGAGTCCCATCATAGCCCATCGGCGATGCTGAGTGCAGACTTCATGACCCTAACGGTACCTTACTCTTAAATCGAATATCATGCAACATGAGACGTTGCAGCCATATAGGTCAATACTTGGAATGTATTGGCAAGTTACACAGGAGTAATAATATAGCAGACCTACATGTATATGCATAGTATAACAAAAGAAGGCTTGAGGGTTTATTTTGCGTAAAGCTGATTTTATCCTAATAACTACCTAGTAGTCAAATTTTTATTTAGTTCTTTTATTACTAATTAAATGCACAAGGTTGAGTTGGCAAAATCAACTCCAACCTACCCTTTTATTAAGTTGCCCACAAATATTATTAAGTGTCACATCTGTCAAGATCATCCAACAACTATAATGGCATAGTGGCTCAAATTTATCCATAACCGGGGGCACGGCTAATCATGATTAGTTTTAATACTCTGCAGAGTTTTGTACGCTTTACCCACTGGACCCAATCCAAGAATTGAGACAAAGTCTTTCAGAAGAGGTTCCCTTAACCACCTGACGGCCACATCCCACCTACATATGCTACATCTGTCGACACTGTCTGGGCCAGGGTTCCAACAACTGATCAACTAAGCCAGAGCCCATATAGCCAGTGGCCGCACATGGAAGCTACTAGTCACTAAGTCTGTCTGATCTTTTTGAACCTGGGCGGCATTCCACTTAGGGTGCACTCTCATGAGCGCATGGCCTTAGAAAAGGTGCAAGACCCCATGATGCCTTCCCTCAACACCAAGCAATACCACTTCCGCCCAGAGGTGAGTTAAATCCTGAGTTACTACTCAATTGTTATATATATATATATATATATATATATATATATATATATATATATATATATATATATAATCCTCACATAAACTCAATGAATACACGAACCACCCCCGTCTACAAAGCATAGCAACTACAACTATCACGGTTTGCAAAAGACGGGAAGATAGCTCAACAGCATAGCTCAAAAATATAACAATCCTATAATGCATAAAGTTATAGTGTGATATATACTACAATGCATAGAAAAAAATAGGTAAAGGATGATCAACATGTAACTTGCCTTGGTTCTGGTTCAGAAAGTCACACTTTTGACAATAGCTCGCGTCGCACTCCGGACAATCTACACGTTTCACACAATTCAACAAATCAATCACCGGAACACGAATAGAACAAAAAAAAAAACCAACAGCAAGCAAATCATTTTTAAAACTCAACAACAGAATCTTAACATCACCTAAGTTGCACTATGGTCACAATGCAAAAAGAATCACTCGATTCCGATAAACGGTTTGAGAGTTACGGCCTCCGAAGATTTATTTCAAATTCAAACGAATTCAAATTTGAAAAGTGCAAACATGTGCAAAGTTGGTACTATGATAATGTGCTGATTTTTGTGAGTGCGTAGGAAAAAGAATCACCTAATTTGGACATATAGAATAAAAGTTATAGCTAATTGAAGTTAGAGTTGAAAACTGAAAAAGAAACAGAAAACTCCTGCACTGTTCGTGCGTGTACTGTAGCTGGTTGCCACGTGGCAGTTCGAGATTGGCCGGGAAACCTCCTGTGCGGCGTGCTCACCGTTTACAGAGGAAAACGGCGGCGGCTTCGGGCGTCGGCGGCAGCGCGTCTCCGGTGGGTCTCCGGCGAAGGCGAAGTGATGGACGGGCGAGGCGCGCGGTGGCGGTGACGTGGGTGGCGGAAACGGCGGCGTAGCTCCCTCTGTAGGCGACAGCGACGAGGTGAACCACGGTGGTGCTCCAGCGAAGTTGGGCATCGGCGGCGGCGTCGTTCTGGTGATCTGCAGGTCACCCCGATTGGTAAGACGAGTGCGTCGTGGAGCGGCGGATCGAACGTAGCAGGAAGTGGGGCTCGGCGCGTTCTTACGGTGGCGCAACTTCCCGGCGAACGGCGGCGGATGACGGAGCTCTTCCGAGATCCAAAACGCGCTACAGAGGCGTGCGGTCGACGAGGGGTGGGGAAAGGCGAGCGGTAGGGTTCTTCGGGGTCCTGGGCTCGCGCGTGATGTCCCTGGCTCGCACGGGATCGACCAGGCGCCGGATCAATCCGGGTCGGCCTCGGCGTGCGCGCGGCGGCGCGTCCGGCTCGGTGAAGGGGATGAACAGGGCCCGGGGTCCACGGTCAGTGAGAGAGGCGGCGCGGGTCGGGCGAGCGGCGTACCACTTTGGTCGGCTGCGAGCGAGCGGGCTGCGGGGCTGGCGGGATGGTACGACTGGGCCGCGGGCAGTGCGGGGTTAGGTGGGCCGCGGCGGCTGCAGTGGTGTGGGCGGCGCTGCTGGGCCGGCTGGCTGGCTGGGCCGCTGGCTGGCCGGCTCGCTGCCTTTCTCTTTTTTTTAAACAGAAACAACAGCAGTAAAACAAAATAAATAAAATAACATACACAATATAAAATCTAAATAAAAATACCTAGACACACAGTCAAAATAGCCCTATAGTTATAAACTACAGGAACACTAGTTCCAATACTAATGCAATTTTGTAAAATAATTTTGATGCAATAGGCCACTCAAACAGCAATAAAACAATCAAATAAAATATTTTGAAGATTGCAAAAATTACCAGAACATATCAGATCAACTGGAAATAATATTCTGGACATTATGAACATTTTTAAACAGGGGAGAGGTCATGTTATCTCCGCTCCAATAAATTGCCTTTTGTTGCATAATGATTTGAATATTCTGAAAAAGCAAATAATGCAATAAAAATATGATATGCATATGAATGATCTATTAACATCCTAATTTAGGAAAAATTGGGATGTTACATAATGCCTGCGGAAAGAGTTGTCTAGAGGAATGAAGTTGGAGGTGATAGATATTATTACATCCCAAAACTTGTTGTGCAATTATATAAGATATTGCTTTACGTGTGTCTTATGAATCATTTTCCCCTCTCTTGAGAAATGTTGACAACTGTGCTAGCCAATGAACAATCTACTAGAGTCTCGGCTCGGATTTCGGTTATTGAGTTGGTCAACGTGTGTACGAAAAATTATAGCGTTTAATATTTTGGCTTGTGTGTTTCTGTGAAAAGATGGGTGTACTGCTCTGTCCAATGATCATAGATGCAGATGGGATAAAACCCGGAATTAGTCCTGAGTGCCCAGCTTCCCTAGGGGAAGACAACGCCTTGTATGAGGCAGCCTGCTCGTATCAGTGTTCGTACCACCAACCTCCATGACGTTAACACTGACATCTTCCGGGGAGGCAGCCAGGGTCAATAAATGATGCTTCAGCCTAGAAACCCTATTCAGCACACCATGACCATATAAGGAGAAGAAAACCCTTGGATGAAAGGACTCGAGTCGAGTCGGTCATCCAGGAAGTCACGAGCCGCCACCGCTATTCCCATTTACCGCTACCATATCAATCCCCATCCCCATAGCCATATCCATACCTTGTAATCAAGGGTACTTCATATACAATGACATTGTAACACTATTATCAATCATTCATCTTCATGTACCATCTACAATGTATTTTTGTATTTTTCATGTGATACACTCCCTCCGCCTCTCAATATAAGACGTTTTTGCAAGCTATGTGGAACAGAGGGAGTATTTATGATGTGCGAGTAATCCCCTCGGGATAAGGGCTGAGGCATAGCCTCACAGTCCCATGTACTTGCGCAACGATATTATTGGTTTACTTTGATGTAACGTATGCAACATATTTGTCTCTTATATCTACCTCATTCTACGCAGGTATCCGGGATCCCGGGAATCGATCAAGTAGAAGTTAAGTGCATATAAGAGCGGAAGGCTATGTTGAACATCGGGGACAGTAAGTTAGCACAATAGCTGAAAACTATTCTCTCGGTTATAAATGGTGCAGTTATTAACCGCCAAATGTGTTGACCTGGATTCATTCTTAATACGAGGTAACCCCGCGAGACGATTAGGGCCTTGGTTGCACAATAGAACCACGATGCGGCTATATGTTGGTTTTGGAGTTATTTGGATGCATCTCCCACAAACAACTTGTTGATTATGTAACAATATCTACCAGAGCCATGTTAAATATATAGATAAGATCCTAAGCCCAAGTATGTGGCTGCAGGTAAAACCATAGGCCCTAGCCTATTTTCCTTATTATTTTTCTTCCTTAAAACTGTGCAATTTTCCGTTTGGGAAACTAGAGCTATTATTTAACATGTGCTTGCAGAAATTACCTTCTCTATAGCAAGGCTTCTCATGGGTTCGATAACACATGGTTATCTGAAAAATGGATCAAAGGGTAATCGTTGGGGCGCTTGAGTCCACCGAAAAATTCTTGACATGTTCCCTCACTCTGCAATTTTTTAGAGGAACATAAATCATTGAAGTTATGGACATCTAGAAGACGAGGATTCCACCAAAGATAAAGATTTCCATGTGGCAACTGATTGGAGGCTGAATTCCCGGTGGTCAAAGTCTGCACACGACATGTCCAACGGGATTGGAAATTTGCCCTTTGCTGGCAAGGTGAGAACGTATATCATATCTTAGTTAGATGCATCCTTACTCAGTTTGCGTTGAGTTGCATTTGAGATGGCATGTTATATCCCTTCGCGTGACGAGGCCTGCTCCGGTGCTCCCCCCTAACCTAATTTCGGAGGGGTATTTTTGTCCCCGCGAGTTTGTTTTTTCCTGGCCCGCCGTAGCCCAGATCCAAGCCCTGTCTAGCCCTGCCAAGCCCTGTATAGCGCAGACCGTATACGTACAGTACCTGGTCTGAAAAAAAAACATCACACGACCCCACGACCACGTAGGACCTGCCGGATCCAATCATTCACGCACCTCCATCAATCTCGCGAGCATTCACGCAGCTCCATAATTCACGCGGTAGATCTCCAGCGTCGCGCGGCTATCTCGTCGCCGGCGATCTCGTCGGACAGCGGGCGTGGCAACATCGTGAATCTCCAGCGCTCACAGGTACCGCATCCTGCATCCCCCCGCACCCCTCTAGTCTCGCTCGCGGCAACATCGAACGAACTGCCGCCAGATATAGTGGTTAGCCTAGCGGGAGGGTAACCTACCTACCGGCGGCGCATGCAATCGTGGATCTTGTTCCGTAGTGCTGCTCCTCGTGATCTGGGTTTCTTCAAAGGTAGGATTCACGAAGGCGTCGGTTGCCGTCGGCTGTGTCCACCAGGACTATCATTATTTGATGTGGCGGCTAACCTAGGTATCACAGATCTAGCTAGGTTTTATAGTGCTGCTCCTCGCGATAGAAAGTGATCACGACGGGTGCCGTGGCCATCTTCCTGGCTTGGTTTGGCAGATCTGAACGGCCTCGGTTGGGGTTGTTTACAGAACATCCGTGATCGTTAGCTATGTGTTGATATTTCATCATTGATAATGTTTTCATCATTTGTTGTAGGAAATGGCGGACGAGGAGTTAAATGATATGAAGGTAGACATGGAGTTTGGAGAACTGATGAAAGACTGGATAGAAGATTGGTCAGATGATGACAATTCAGATCTTGGAAATCAGTCAGAGAATGGGAACGAATGGGAAGATTTTAATGTGAGTGGCATTACCATGTTGTAATTTTTGGTGCCATCGTACAACGTTATATTTTTGTGTTGAAAATTTGTAGATGGATGAGCATGATGATGGTCAGGAAAACAATTCGGAGCTCTCAAATGAAGATTACATTAGTCAGGTACGTAAGTGAAAAAATTTATTGGCATGCAAATTGAATTCATTCTGGAATATTATATGATAAGTAATTATGTATTTGTGTTGTATTTTTCAGTTCATTTCGAATGTCATAATGCATACGACTATTACGGTGAATCCGACGCGGAGACATGCCTTAACGACGAATCATCAGATGCACCTGATTCTGGGGATTCGCAGTCGTTGGTCACCATGAGTGAGGTATTTGTGTAATCAATGTTCTATGAAAGTAATGTTAAACCATACAAAACAGTTTTCATGGCTATGTTTTGATTGTGTAGGTGATGATGATGGTGGGGTAATGAATGTCCAAGATACTGCCGTCAAGATGATAAGAGGGATATGTTCATGCAGATAATGGACATGACTTTTATGACTCAGGATGCTGCGTATGATTTCTACAACAGCTGTGCTAAAGCTAATGGTTTCAGCATTAGGAAGAATAAGGTCAGGTACACCAAAACCGAGGCACATCTTATGCGTTATAGGAGGTTTGTTTGTTCCGCATAAGGGAAACGTGACAGCAAGTTGCTAACCGAGGAAGGGCACAGCCTCGGCTCGTGAGCCGAGACACGCTGCTTTTTGCGAAGCACACCGACCGTCAAGCTTGACCAAAAGCGTGGGGTTTGGTATGTTGCAAGTTTTGAGGACAAGCATAGCCATATGTTGGCAGGACCGGATGAGGTACCTTTTCTTTGGTCCCACAGAAAAATCAAAGAGTTTCAGAAGCATGAGATAATGTCCATGGGAGCTGCAGGGATTAGAATTCACGACATGATGGATTCCCTCATCAGCAAACATGTATGGTACGGCGGTGTTTTGGATTTACCAAGCGTGAAATATACAACCTTTGTGCCAGGGAGAAGAGGAAGCTGCTTTCAAAAGGTGATGCTGCCACAGCCATAGGCATCATGGCGATGGGAGACGAGAGGGATCCTAGCTTCTTTTCGAGTACATGCTAGATAAGGAAGGACACTTGAATAGGATGTTCTGGTGTGACTCCAGTCTCGCCATGACTATGAGGACTTTGGCGACGTGCTTGTATTTGACAAAGACGCATAAGATGAACCGCTATGGTATGCCATTCATACCTTTTGTTGGTCTTAACAATCACCGGAAGACCACTGCTTTTGGTTGTGCCATAGTTTCGGACGAGACCGAACAGACATACGATGTGGCTGCTGCAGACTTTTTGAGGTCCATGTGTCAAAAGATGCCGAAGAGTGTAATCACAGACGCCGACGCCATGCGATGATCAAGGCAATTAGCGAAGTCTTGCCAGACGTGTGGCACCGTGATATGTAATGCGTGGCATATAGAAAAAATATGAAGATTCACCTCAGTCCCAAGTCCTTGAAGGAGTTCCGAACTCTTCTGTACTACAGCACGTCCACGGCCACGTTTTAGGAGAGATGGCACGCGTTTACGAAAAGATGGCAGTCGGAAAAAACAGTAACATGGTTGAGACAGATGTATAAGAAGAGGAGACTGTGGGCCACGGCTTATCTGACAGAGGGGTTTTGGCTTGGCATGAAAAGCAACCAGCGGAGTGAAAGCCAAAACTCATGCCTTCACCTCCACCTAGACGGTGAAATGACGCTGGTGGATATGATTTTGCATTATGAGAACGCCGTTGTACGTATCCGTGAAAACGAGGCGCGAGATGACTGCACAGCTGTGACGCCCCCGATTTAATCGTACACTAATCATGCACGCAAATGTGTACGATCAAGATCAGGGACTCACAGGAAGATATCACAACACAACTCTACAAATAAAATAAGTCATACGAGCATCATAATACAAGTCAGGGGCCTCGAGGGCTCGAATACAAGTGCTCGATCATAGATGAGTCAGCGGAAGCAACAAAATCTGGGTACAGACATAAGTTAAACAAGGTGCCATAAGATGGCTAGCACAAACTGGGATACAGATCGAAAGAGGCGCATGCCTCCTGCCTGGGATCCTCCTAACTACTCCTGGTCGTCGTCAGCGGGCTGCACGTAGTAGTAGGCACCTCCAGTGTAGTAGTCATCATCGACGGTGGCGTCTGGCTCCTGGGCTCCATCGTCTGGTTGCAGCAATCGAGTAGAGGTAGGGGGAAAAGGGGGAACAAGGCAACCGTGAGTACTCATCCAAAGTACTCGCAAGCAAGGAACTACACTACATATGCATGGATATATGGGTAAAGGGCCCTATCAGTGGACTGAACTGCAGAATGCCAGAATAAGAGGGGGATAGCTAGTCTTAGCGAAGACTACGCTTCTGGTCACCTGTCTTGCAACAGGTAGAAGAGGGCGGTATGAAGTCCTCCAAGTAACATCACATAGCAATAA
Organism: Aegilops bicornis; assembly: GCA_021605145.1. Lineage (NCBI taxonomy): Eukaryota > Viridiplantae > Streptophyta > Magnoliopsida > Poales > Poaceae > Aegilops > Aegilops bicornis. Next base: position 810,981,303 of record CM038673.1, read on the forward strand.
TCCTACCCGGCGATCCCCTCCTCATATCCCTGAGAGAGAGCGACCACCGGTTATATCTGGCACTTGGAAGGGTGTGTTTTATCAAGTATCCGGTTCTAGTTGTCATAAGGTCAAGGTACAACTCCAAGTCGTCCTGTTACCGAAGATCACGGCTATTCGAATAGATTAACTTCCCTGCAGGGGTGCACCATCTTACCCAAAACGCTTGATCCCATTTGGCCGGACACACTTTCCTGGGTCATGCCCGGCCGCGGAAGATCAACACGTCGCAGCCCCACCTAGGCACAACAGAGAGGCCAGCACGCCGGTCTAAACCTAAGCGCACAGGGTCTGGGCCCATCGCCCTTAGCACACCTGCACTATGCGAGGGCGGCCGGAAGCGCACCTAGCCTAGCAGTGCGTTCAGTCCAATCCAAATAGCAAGGCCTGTCACGACGTCTGAAGTGCTTCGGGTGATACCACGACGCCGGATACCCATAACTACTCCCTGCGTAGATGGTTAGTGCGTATAAGCTCAGAGCCAACTCAGATCAAATACCAAGATCTCGTTAAGCGTGTTAAGTATCCGCGAACGCCGAACAGGGCCAGGCCCACCTCTCTCCTAGGCGGTCTCAACCTGCCCTGTAGCTCCGCCACAAAGATCCATCCAGAGGGCCGTCGGGACAAAGGTCCTTTCAACCCCCAATCCGTGAATCACTTGCGGGTGCTCCACAAGCCGACCCGACTTTAGTCACCACATGTATCATGTATAAGTATAAGTATATACCCGTGATCACCTCCCGAGTGATCACGGCCCGATAGTATAGCACGGCAGACGGACAAGAATGTAGGGCCACAGATGAAAGTACTAGCATCCTATACTAAGCAGATAGGATTGCGGTAAAGGTAACAACAAGAGTAACAAGGACAAAGCTATGCATCGGGATAGGTATAATGTAGCAAGAACATGCTACACTACTCTAATGCAAGCGATAGAGTAGAATAGGCGATATCCGGTGATCAACGGGGCTTGCCTGGTTGCTCGCAAGAGAGAGGGTCGTCGACACCGTAGTCGACCATTGGGGGGGTACCGGCAATGACCTCTGGGTCTCTAAAAAGTAACGGAGGGGAACATAATAAATAACAGAGCAATCAAAGCATAACATGACAATGCGGTGCTAGAGGTGATCTAACGCAGGATAGGTGATACCGGTGAAGGGGAAAACATCCGGAAAATATCCCCGGTGTTTCGCGTTTTAGGCGAAGGGGCGGAGGGGAAAGTTGCAGTTCGATAGGTTAGGGGTGTGTGGCGGACGAACCACCGCGTATCCGGATTCGCCTCGCCGTTACGAGCAACTCTCATGTTGAAAATATTTTAATCCGAAGTTACGGATTAAAAGATATGATTTTCTAAAGATTTTATTAATTTCAATTTAATTAATTAATTAATTAATTCGAAAAATGGATTTATGACGTCAGCATGATGTCATGCTGACCTCAGCAGTCAGCGTTGACCGTTGACCTGGTCAACCTGACATGTGGGTCCCGTGGGACCCACCTGTCACACACTGTTAGGTTTAATTAGGGTTTAGATAAATCCTAATTACAGTTTAATTAAAATTAACTAGTTAATTAAATTAATTAAACCGGATTAATCAACTTAATTAATTACTTAATTAATTTACTCATTAATTAATTAATTTTATTAATTCATTTTGATTTTTATTAAGTAGATTGATTTAATTCCTTTTTTTTCAAAACGCTTCGGGGCCCTGTGGTCGCGGGTTCAAGGGGGGGGTTCTTGGTCGGGCATTGCGCGCCCATCGGGCGCCGCCAAATCGTGGGCGAGGAGGGGAACTGGGCATGGCCGGGCGGGCGTGGCGCCGCGGCCACCGGAGGGGAGTTGTCGGGGAAAGCAAGAGGTCGCTCGGCAGCGTGACGGCGCCGGGCGTGGTCGCACGGGCGCTGGGGTCTGCCATGGACGGGCGAGAGGGAGGCGCTGGGTGCGGGCAAAGGCGCAACCCGGCGTGGCGGCGACGGGCGCCCCGGCGTGCAGCTCGCCGGGCCGCGGCTCGGTGGTGGTGATATGGGCGGCCGCACGGGCTAACCGAGCAAAGGCCGAGGCGAGGAGGAGCTCCGTGGGAAGGAGAGGGAGGGAGCGAGGCTCACGGTGGGGTTTCGCTCGCGCGGGCGAGGGAGAGAAAGGGAGGGCTGGGCGGAACGGCCCGCGCGCGGGGGAAGAGGCCGCCGAGCGGAGGTGGCGCGAGGGGAGGGGGCACGCGGGCGCGCCGGATCCGGGCGACGGGAGCAGAGGAGGAGGGCTGGGTCGAGGGCGCGGACGGGCGGTGGCGCTGGGCGCCGACCGATCACGGGAAGGCGACGCTGGCGCCCCTAGGGGGAGAGGGGGAGCGAAGGGGGGAGCTCACGGGGGGGAAGCGCGTAGGGTCTAGGCAGCGTGCTCGGGGGCGACTGGAGAAGACCGGCGAGGAGGAGGTCGAGGCGGCGGCCGTCCGGCGATGTGGTCCCGGCGAGGTGGGAGACGGGGACGGATCCAAGGCGACGAGGGGGCGTCGGGCGTGCGGCGAGGGGGGGCGCCGGCGTCCTGGGTGGCCAGTCGGGGAGGAGGGGAGGACGGGGCAGCGTCGGGTGGGGGTGGGGCGCCGGCGTCGGGGTCGACGGGATCGGGGCCGATCCCGATCCGGATCGGTGGGGGGAGGAGAAGGTGATCGAGGGGGAGTGGGGGGGGGGGCGTCGGCGAGGGTTTCGTATCTCGGGGGGGTTATGGGAGTGAGGCGGATGGGCCATGGGCGGTCGGCTGCCGTTTGGCCTGGGCTGGCTGTGGGGGTTTTCCTCCCTTATTTATTTATTTGTTTTCCTTTTCTTATTTTTCCTTTTCTGTTTTAATTCATTTTAATAACTTAGACATTTTATAAAATGTGTTTACTCCACCATAATTAACTTTGTAATATTTGACAACCCCCGAACATTTTAGTTTTGATTTTTTTTTGAAAACTTTTATTGCCATCATAATTTTGAATTGAATTTCGAAACCGTTTTGATTTAACCCGTGGTTAACTACAGTGACAAAAGGTGACGTGGCACCATCAACGTGAGATTACTGTAGCATGATTATCCGGGCGTCACAATTCTCCTCCACTACAAGAAATCTCGTCCCGAGATTTAAGCGGTGGAGTAAGGGAGGAAAGGTGCTGGTAGCGAAAAACCTAACGAGTCTTCTCGGTCTTGGTTGCTCTTCTCAAAGAGGCCGATCCATCATGTTGAAGTCGTCATCCTTTCTCTGAAGCCTTCATCGATTGTACGAAGGACAAGGAGTAACTCCGGAGGAATGGACCTCTGCAAGGTTGGCTATCTAGTAGATAACCCAAGGAAGGTGGCAGAAAGTAACTCTCGAGTAGGAACGTAAGAAAATATCGAGAGCATGGTAAGAAGGTACCATGATCTCAAGGAAGGTGGCTCGTGATCTACATACGTAGCCAAGTGTGAGGAACAATTTTGGAATACAGGGATGTACAGGAGAGTCAGGTTTTGATCCAGTGGACCCGTGGGTTATGGGCCCACCATGTGGGTTAAAATAGGGAAGGGCGTTGACATCTTGCATGGTCATGATAGCAAGGCATGTCAGAGGGTAGCCTATCTGTTATGTTGGCAACAATGTCGATACCAAGGGCGAGGGACGAAGAGAACCATTTTCCTGCTCGTTGAACGAGGCGGACCAGTAGGCAAAGTTCTCGTCCATCGGTGGTTACCGAAATGTCACTAACAATAGTAACAGGGTCTTACTGATCGAGTTGTACACCACGGTGTTTACATAAGCAGGGAGATATTACTGCTTATGTCATATAGATCATAGAAAGGTTAAACAAAACAATTGGAAAGGAAAGTGGTTGTCGTGTTTAATCAAAACAATGGAAAGGAAAATATGTTTAAACACATATTTCAAGGGTATATCCTTCCCAAGGACAAGCAAGCAAGATATCCATGACGGGATATAAAGTAGAAAACTCTTTAGGTAAGGGGGGAGGAATCTCATGATATTACCCATACAACGGTGTTAGGATAAATGATAAATAAAATTTAGCATCGTGCTTCAAATGTTCCTGTTGAAAATCGGAGTACCATTGACATGCTTCGAGAAAGCATTGACATGGTCTTCATGTGAAGATCAGACTTTGGAAACACGAAGAGATCCATCGTGAATAACTTGTAGAATAAGTCTTACACTTTCCTCATGGATGAATGGATAACCTTGCTGAAAAGGAATCTATAATGATAGGTCCTCCAGCCGGGGGGGGGGGTGCTAGGCATGACATCATGTTAAGGGGTCATCAAAGCATCAATATCATAAATCTTGGAAAGTTGTCCCAACCATCATATCTCGACGGAGATTCGTATGATTGGTGTCGAGATACCTCGTGCTCGGGGGTCCGAGCGAAAAGGTGCAACACAAATCGATTTAAATGACATTGCAAGATTCTCGAGAAATGAACTATGGGAGCGGGTTTCAGAAGAAATAGTTCATCATTAAACCAAGGACGGGATGAGAAGGTGGCTGATGGGCTCAGCGACAATTCATCGAGAATTCCAAACGGATGGATTCCCACGATGACGTGAACAAGAAGATGATATTTGTTAGATCAAATGATATAATGGGACATGCTCGAGGAAGACATACATAATTAAACATTGGTTGAACGGTGCACCCGAAATATGGGTTGGGTTGCACGGCCAATGTTAGAATGGTGATTCAATTATCGAAAGAATTAGAATGAACTATCGCCCATTCACTTCAAAGCAATAGGGTTGCTAGAAGTTTTGAATTCACACGTCATAGCTCAATTGTCGGTATTCCGGTTGAAAACAATACGGGGACCAAGGAATGAACGAAGATAGCAAGAAGTATTATGATATCAAGAATTCTTAAGAGGTGGTGAAATTCTCACCACATTCTTGACAAAAAGAGATGGTAATATTTCCGAGGTAAGGAAGATCAAGCTGCTGGGTAGCAGGGAACTCAAGGTTTACACAAAACACGAACAAGTTGTGTTGAATGGAAGGCAATAAAGTGGTCGATGAGAACAGGAATCATCGAGGGGCAAGGATGGTATTACCCATCATGAATCCAATTGAATTCCTGGTAGAGCTCATAAGGTTGATGATGATCATGACACAATTGTCGAGAGATTTCATGCAGATGTAATCAATCAGCGTCGACATCAAGTCAAAGGAATGATGAAGCAAGAGGTTATTGGAACCACAGTTTCGACACAAACTCGAACTCAAGCTTGTTGTTTAAGGTGAAAGGGTATGACGAGGAAAATCGACGTAAGCTTAGCTATCGTCGCAAATTGGTGCTCCGAGAATAAGGACCCGGTAGCACAGTTAAAATTAGCACGATAATGAGGTAGCCGATCAGGCTAGGAGTGGCGTGATCGGGTACAAACTAGTACTTATAGAAGCTTACTGAAGAGTTGTCGAACCGTAGGGCGGACTCGGTTCAGTTATCGGTGTCTTTGAGTGTTTAATAACTCAGAGCCCGTGAAAAATTGGAATCAGTGGAAAGGTAGCACTTGATGAAGAACTCATAAGATGTTATGCAGTTCCATGATAATCTCGAGATACCAGGGGGTAACACTCAACGACCGATCAAAGTAGAGGTTGGACTGGGGTAATGCTCTGCAGAAGACAAGTACTCTAACTTGTCTGTGAAATAGAATCAAGGGAGAACAACATGGTCGGAACCACGGTTACGTAGGATAAATTCACAGATACCAGATGATATTTACCAAGGAAATAGTTATTATTACAAGAAGTTTCCATGATAGGATCTACATCGTGTCCATGGGCATGAACACAAAGTTCAAGGTCGACTCCCACTTCTTCAATGTATAACCTTCCATTCACTTCTCTCTTTGATAAAGGCATTAGTGTTGAAAGTTTTACCTGGTGAAATACCAGATGAGTATGACTCATGAAAACTTCCGAGTTCACACATATAAAGGAAGGCATAGGTTCAACCCGTCAGGGTATCATGGAAACATATACCACAAGATTCAATAGTAAATACCTCCAGCTCGAAAGAAGAGCATGGTTGACAAAAGGAAAGGATACAATTTACCAAAGGCATTATGTATCGGAGAAGGAACTCACAAAGTGATTAATTATGAAGGACGTTGTCGGATAATAACCCAACAGTGAATATGGCGATCCACGATGGGGCTGATATGAGTATCGATACCCAATCAGAGGAAGAAAGATTGCAAATGCGTCGGTTTATAGAACAGCTGAATAGTTCAACGCTTAATTAGTAAGTAATTATGATTTTCAAATCAAGGGATCAGGAGCAAATGCTCTGATCAAGAATGGATAAGCTGAATAGAATTAGGGATACAATCAACGACAATTGGACTGGTCGAGAACCAATTCCAGTTAAAAGAATGGAAGCTCGGCCGAAAAGGTAATTTATAAGGATCAATGATGAGTCAATAGACCCAAAATGATAATGACAAGGAATGTAAATAAGACTACGAGACTTATGGGATTAACCATAATGCGAGTAAGCAAGAATTTCAAGAGCCAAAGGCTCCAGAGGATTTTCGGAAGATCGAATAGTATTTTGAAGACTTTTGTGAAACTCATGAACAAAAGGGGATGAGCGGATACTCGACAAGTGCGAGGATTTATTTGAAGGGGTATTCATGTGGCAAAGAAATGCTAGGCAGTAGGCACAAGGTATTCTCGGAACAATAAAGAAAACTTCGGGGTATCTTGTAATAACAAGATCAATGGGGAATGATCGTATGAATGGCAAGTGTAAGTAGTTATCCATACGGATTTATCGGTGGTCGAATAGCAAAAGTGATGGGCACAAAGTCTCGAGAGAACATCGAGAGTATCTTCGAATCTTCCGATTAGCGCATTTATCATCTGAAGTGAGGGGCTCTCCGGGAGAAAGTACTTGCGAGAACCTAAAGTTAGTTTTGTTTTTAGCAAATCGTTTAACCCGAATAGAAGAGAGTTCAGAATCCCAGAGTAAAGATCGAGGAGTAAAAGATCCTAATACCACCCGATGGCGACGTGGGCCCATAAGGCACACATCCAAGTTAGTAAAAGTTTTACAATGACTAGACTCGACTTCGGCCAAGGAGTGTGGAAGGAGGATTCCTACAGGCAGTCGGCTCTGATACCAACTTGTGACGCCCCCGATTTAATCGTACACTAATCATGCACGCAAATGTGTACGATCAAGATCGAGACTCACGTGAAGATATCACAACACAACTCTACAAATTATATATTTCATACGTGAATCATAATACAAGCCAGGTGCCTCGAGGCTCGAATACAAGTGATCGATCATAGACGTGTCTTCGGAAGCAACAAAATCTTGGTACAGACATAAGTTAAACAAGGTGCCATAAGATGTCTAGCACAAACCGGGATACAGATCGAAGAGGCGCAGGCCTCCCGCCTGGGATCCTCCTAAGCTACTCACAGTGGTAAATCGTCGGCTGCTGCGTAGTAGTAGGCACCTCCGATTGTAGTAGTCATCATCGACGGTGGCGTATGGCTCACAGGCTCCATCGTCTGGTTGCAGCAATCGAGTAGAGGTAGGGAAAAAGGGGAACAAGGCAACCATGAGTACTCATCCAAAGTACTGCAAGCAAGGAACTACACTACATATGCATGGATATATGTGTAAAGGGCCATATCGATTGGACCGAATCGCAGAATGCCGAGAATAAGAGGGGATAGCTAGTCTTAGCGAAGACTACGCTTCGTCACCGTCTTGCAACAGGTAGAAGAGGGCGGTATGAAGTCCTCCAAGTAACATCACATAGCAATAATCCTACCCGGCGATCCCTCCTCATATCCACGAGAGAGCGACCACCGTTGTATCCGCACTTGGAAGGGTGTGTTTTATCAAGTATCCCGTTCTAGTTGTCATAAGGTCAAGGTACAACTCCAAGTCGTCCTGTTACCAAGATCACGGCTATTCGAATAGATTAACTTCCCTGAGGGTGCACCATCTTACCCAAAGACGCTTGATCCCATTTGGCCGGACACACTTTCTGGGTCATGCCCGGCGCGGAAGATCAACACGCCGCAGCCCCACCTAGGCACAACAGAGAGGCCAGCACGCCGGTCTAAACCTAAGCGCAGGGTCTGGGCCCATCGCCCATAGCACACCAAGACGCTATGTAGGGCGGCCGGAAGCGCACCTAGCCTAGCGTGCGTTCCAGCCCAATCCGCGCTAGCCGCCCGTCAGCCGACGTCTGGCAAGTGCTTGGCCGATACCACGACGCCGGGATACCCATAACTACTCCCGTGTAGATGGTTAGTGCGTATAAGCTCGTAGCCAACTCAGATCAAATACCAAGATCTCGTTAAGCGTGTTAAGTATCCGCGAACGCCGAACAGGGCCAGGCCCACCTCTCTCCTAGGCGGTCTCAACCTGCCCTGTCGCCCCGCCACAAAGATCCATCCAGAGGGCCGTCGGGACAAAGGTCCTTTCAGCCCCCAATCCGTGAATCACTCGCGGGTGCTCCACAAGCCGACCCGACTTTAGTCACCACATGTATCATGTATAAGTATAAGTATATACCCGTGATCACCTCCCGAGTGATCACGGCCCGATAGTATAGCACGGCAGACGGACAAGAATGTAGGGCCACAGATGAAAGTACTAGCATCCTATACTAAGCATATAGGATTGCGGTGTAAAGGTAACAAATAGTAACAAGGACAGGCTATGCATCAGGATATGTATAACAGCAATAACATGCTACACTACTCTAATGCAAGCAGTATAGAGTAGAATAGGCGATATCTGGTGATCAAGGGGGGGGCTTGCCTGGTTGCTCTGGCAAGAGAGAGGGGTCGTCGACACCGTAGTCGATCACAGGGGGGGTACCGCAGCGACCTCGGGGTCTACCGGAAAAAGTAACGGAGGGGGAACATAATAAATAACAGAGCAATCAAAGCATAACATGACAATGCGGTGCTAGAGGTGATCTAACACAGGGATAGGTGATACCGTTCAAGGGGGAAAACATCCGGGAAAATATCCCCGGTGTTTCGCGTTTTCGGGTAGAGGGGCCGGAGGGGGAAAGTTGCGAGTTCGATAGGTTAGGGGTGTGTGGCGGACGAACGGACTGCGTATCCGGATTCGTCTCGCCGTTACGAGCAACTCTCATGTTGAAAATATTTTAATCCGAGTTACGGATTAAAAGATATGATTTTCTAAAGATTTTATTAATTTCTGGAATTTAATTAATTAATTAATTAATTCAAAAAATGGATTTATGATGTCAGCATGATGTCATGCTGACCTCAGCAGTCAGCGTTGACCGTTGACCTGGTCAACCTGACATGTGGGTCCCGTGGGACCCACCTGTCACACACTGTTAGGTTTAATTAGGGTTTAGATAAATCCTAATTACAGTTTAATTAAAATTAACTAGTTAATTAAATTAATTAAACCGATTAATCAACTTAATTAATTACTTAATTAATTAACTAATTAATTAATTAATTTTATTAATTCATTTTATTTTTATTAATTATATTTATTTAATTCCTTTTTTTCCAAAAACGTTTCAAGGCGGGGCCTGTGGTCGCGGGTCTTGAGGGGGGTGCGGGTCGGGCATTGCGGGCGCCGATCGGGCGCCGCCAAAACGGGCAAGCGAGGAGGGGAACTGGCATGGCCGGGCAAGGCGTGGGCGCCAAGGCCACCGGAGGGGAGTTGCCGGGGAAAGCAACAGGCGCCGCGGCATGGACGGCGCGGCGTGGTCGCACGGGCGCAGCGGTCTGCCATGGACGGGCGAGAGGGAGGCGCAGGGTGCGGGCAAAGGCGCAACCCGGCGTGGCGGCGACGGCGGCCCGGGCGGCGTGCAGCCGCCGGGCCGCTGCTTGGTGGTGGTGATATGGGGCGCGGCACGGGCTAACCGCGGTGCCGAGGCGAGGAGGAGCTCCGTGGGAAGGAGAGGGAGGGAGCGAGGCACACGGCGGGGCCGGCGGCGCTGCCACGGGCGGGCTCGGTCGCGGGCGCGAGGGAGAGAAAGGGAGGGCCGAGGGCGGAACGGCCCGCGCGCGGGGGGAAGAGGCCCCGCCGAGCGGAGGAGGCGCGAGGGGAGGGGCACGCGGCGCGCCGGATCCAGCGACGGGAGCAGGGGAGGGCTGGGTCGAGGGCGCGGACGGGCGGTGGCGCCGGGGCGCGTCGACCGCCGGCCGGGAGGGCGACGCGGTGGCGTCCTAGGGGGAGAGGGGGAGCGAAGGGGGGAGCTCATGGGGGGGGGAGCGCGTAGGGTCTAGGCAGCGTGCTCGGGGGCGGCCGGAGAAGACCGGCGAGGAGGAGGTCGAGGCGGCGGCCGTCTGCGACGTGGGCGTCGGGCGTCGGCGAGGGGGGGGCGCCAACCCTGGTGACCGGTCGGGAGGAGGTGAGGACGGGCGTCGGGTGGGGTGGGCGCCGGCGGCGGGGTCGACGGGATCGGGGCCGATCCCGATCCGGATCGGTGGGGGGAGGAGAAGGGGATCGAGGGGGAGTGGGGGGGGGCGTCGGCTAGGGTTTCGTCTCCCGGGGGGTTATGGGAGTGAGGGGGGGCCGGATGGGCCATGGGCCGGTCGGCTGGGCCGTTTGGCCCAGTTGGCCAGGGGGGTTTTCCCCTCCCCTTATTTATTTGTTTGTTTTCCTTTTCTTATTTTTCCTTTTCTGTTTTAATTCATTTTAATAACTTAGACATTTTATAAAATGTGTTTACTCCACCATAATTAACTTTGTAATATTTGACAACCCCCGAACATTTTAGTTTTTATTTTTTTGAAAACTTTTATTGCCATCATAATTTTGAATTGAATTTCGAAACCGTTTTGATTTAACCCGTGGTTAACTACAGTGACAAAAGGTGACGTGGCACCATCAACGTGAGATTACTGTAGCATGATTATCCGGGCATCACAACAGCCTCACAGAGTTTACCGGTGCCAGTTACTACATCGAGGGAACTTGAGATAGCTGCTTCTCATGTCTTCACTCCAGCAAACTTCTATATGTTGCAAGAAGATCTTAGAAAAATTGATGGCATGAAGATTGTAGAAATTAAGCTGGGAGATGGATCACAGCAGTACATCGTGGCCTGGAAGAATAACCGGAATAGTCGTTTTTGGGTGGAGTATACAGCAGTAAATTCCGCAGAAACTATATGGTGCAGCTGCCGAAGAATGTATTGAAATGGTCTACCTTGCAAACACATATTCCACGTACTGAAGTACTTGAACATATCTGAAATACCAAAGTGTTTAGTTCTTTTTCGGTTCACGAAACAAGCAAGGTTGGGACTGCCCGCGAGGCGCACAAGCGATCTGTTGGGATATGGTTCGACTGGGGCAGAGGAAAGAATGAAATATAGCCAGGTCGGTGTGTTAGCGTCGGAAGCTATGCATGCGGCATGCAAACACCCAGCTTTGTGGGATCGATTCTGAGGATAGTTTGAAGGCTGTGATAGCTAAGAGTCATGAGTATGATCTGCTACAGGGAAATTTGAGCAAGAATATAAATGACTTGAGTAAGTGTCCAGTTCAATATGTAGACGATGGTGAAGGCAACATGGTCGCAGTTAAAGATCCTATGAAAATGTCAAGCAAAGGTGCAACGAAGGTAGATGAGAACCGCCCTGTCTCGAAAAATGGTAGACCACTCTCTTTTGATGAGTTGAAAACCGGTCTGGCGCTTGCAAATTGCTAGGACACACTAAACGTAGCAAGAAATGCAAACTAAATCAGAAGTAAGTGTTTGTATGCATTCTGGATTATTGAAAAATTTATCGTTCATAAACTTATATTGTCTTCTATGATGTGCGTAATAGTGGAGAAGGAAGAAGTGTAGAACACTTGCTTCAATTTTTTACTGATGAATCGAGTGAACATGGCAGTATATCCTTTTCACATTATGTCATCAATTTTAGTTCGAAGTTTAACATCGTGTTTGGATCCTATATATATCTTCTATACCTAAATACCTAGCCCCCAGTACTAGATTTGTGTACACATGCAATGGCGGAGCTAGCCAGAATCAACTGGGGGGGGGGGGCAAAAGGTAAAATATGAGTGTTTGGGGGGGCCAAAAGCTAAAAAAATCTCTCATCTAAGCCCTCACAATTTTTTTCTTCACAAGTTGCATCAATGTTGGGGGCCACAGCCACCCCAGAGCCTACATAGCTCCGCCATCAGAGACATGCCACTCCCCACCACACATTCACCCTTCTAAATAAACAACAAAATCAGTCCTAAATAAATTAGTTATAAATTAGAAAGAATATTGTACATTTCCCCTCCCCACGTCCTAACTGCCATTAAATCACCTAACTTACCACTCCCCATCACATATTCACCCACTTACCTCAAGGCAGTTCGAACTCCCTTATCCCCACCTACCTACAAGAGATCGAGAAAACCACCGCGACCGCTGTAGCCGCGTCCATGGAGAAAAGACTCGTCTGGCAGAGAGCGATGATGGAGCTCACTGGCGATGACGAGGGGTGGCGCGCCCAGTTGGCGGAGGTGTGCGGCTGGTTCCCCAGCACGAAGATGTCGGTCAACCACGCGCGTGGCCTCGTCAAAGTCCTGACCGACGCCGAGAAGAAGCGCGCCTTCCCCTACGGCTGCGGTGTCCCGCCGGCTCTCCTCCTCGTCTGGGCAATGCGAGAGGCCACGCTGAGCGACTCCTCAGCCGCGCAAGGTGGTGGATGTACCGCTCCACCGGCATGACGCTGCGGCCAGATCCAAAGACGCTGCCGCCGAGGGCGGTACACGCCGACGCCGAGCTCGCTTCTCCTGCCCGTCGGCCCGGACTACCAGTCCGCCACGTCTGAAGCCAGATCCTGCCGTTGGGCTCGGCGTTGTGGAGGACGACGCCGACGAGGTAATCGCTCATCCTCGATGACCCCGAGGAGGGCGAGGAGGATGCCGTGCAGATGGTAGCGTCATCACCGTCGAGGGTGGCAAAACAATGCCCATCGACGCCGAGCTCCTTCCCCGCACTCGACATAGTGAAGGTGGAAGAAGAGGAGGTGGCTCGGGATCGGTGGCTCGGGATCCGGTGGCGCAGCTGTCGAACAGGACGGCGGTCAAGAAGAAGGCTTCTCCGTGTGTGGTGCGCCGCTCACACCGCCTCAAATTTCTGAAGAAGTGAAGATGGGCACAGTTGCTGAAGTAGGAGGAAGCTGCTGGTTATCTTAGGTATGCTGTTATATGTTTCAGCATATAAGTTTGTTGTTATCCTAGTTGCTACTGGGCTCCTTCAGCTCCATGCTTGCTTTTGATGTAATAATGATCGATGTAGGGTGGATTGTTTCGTAGCTTGTGAACTGGTTTGTGTCATTGAGCGGTTTGGCTGGCCTGTGTTGGCCTTCTCTTTTTAGACTGAACTTCGTTCTGAACTTTCGTGGTTTTCAGTAATGAAAATCGAAAGGGGAAAGCCCTTATTTGATAAAAAAAATTGGGCTTGATGTTGGTTAGGTGTGCTTTTCTCCAGGTAATTATATAAGTTATGGAATCGGTACAGTTTGGTCGGGTTCTTTGTTGCTAAAGAACTGAATATCTACTGCCTAGCCTAAGTGTGAAGTTCAGTTAAATTTTCAGAATATTGAATATGTACTGTTGTTTTGCTTCAGTGTTGAATCAAAGGTGTAGGTGTTGCTAGATGTTGCTCCTATGTTGCAACAAGACAATGAAGTGGGCTGCTGCACAAATCAGTAGTGTTGCTATGTGATGTGCCCATGTGCATCACTTACCAAATATAGAACATGACAAATGTGCAAGGTTCCGCCAAATGTAGAACATGCCAAAAGTGCATTGTCTACCAATCATGATGGCACCATGTTATTTCTGCTGCAATGTCTATTACACTTTGGCCATAAACTGAATAGCAAATAATTCATCAGGATTTCAACATGTCAACTACAATGATGTCAATAACTTTATGAACAATCTACTTGGTAACTATGACAACAATTATAGTGGCAAGCAGGCCAAGATACAGAAGACCTCCAAATCCTAAAATCCTATCCCTATAGAGCAATATTTCCTTGTGCATCTTAACCATTGCCCTCTTTTCTTTCTCATTCCTTTTAATTTCAGCTTCACATTCTGTAATCTTAGTCTCGAGTTTCTTGTTCTTCATGGCTAGATACTTAATGACTGAATTTGCTTTGCTATCCCACTCCCCATCAACCCATTCAACATACTCAGAAGTGACATCATCCTAAATAAATCATGAGCGATTCAAGTCAATTAATAATGCGATAGAGCGAACGAGCAGACATGACTAATTTTCATCTGTGTAATACATTCTGCCTCGATATATTTACATAGCTAACATGATTACTTTTCATAATCATGTGATGAGGGGAAAGTACCAGGAGATTATTGACATGCAGATAGCTAAGGCAGAAGGCAAAAGTTTGATAGAGTTTTTAAAAAAAGTAAAGAATGTGAAAATTTTAATATGAAACTTCCGAGAGCAGTTGAAGAGAAAAATAGAATGCGAATACTATGAATGTGATAAATACAATTATAAAAAAATTGAAGAACGAGAACAATATTAAGCAAGAACAATTGATAGTTGAAGCCAAAACTTTATTGGTACGACGAAATTGTCTTCTCCGAGCGAATTGTATGACCGAATTGTCAGGTACGAGCCTATTGTTTGACAGACACATACACATGTATGTGTCGCAATATTCGAGATGCCGTGATTATTATATAAAAATGATAGAAACAGCAAGATAATCATGCCGTCGAAACCATCGACCGGACTAAATCCAAAGCACTAAAACTTGACCCTTGCATGCCGCAAGAACTCTTCATGCGCGCCTTTTCCTTGCGATTTCGCGAATTTTGTTCTTCACACACTCCATCGTGTTTGAAGGTGACATAATCAACTCGGCGACGAAACGTCTTCTCCTTGCGTCAACGCTGGCCTGCAAAAATGACATACAACTTACATGAACCGAATTTTGTACACGACCATAGTAGCTACTCTACAAACGTAAATAACAACATACCTGTGAAAAATTGCGGGTCATTCGGTCCCCGTCCCAATGCTGTAGATATTCTGTGACAAAAAGGCCACAAGAGTTCCTGGTATATATGCAAACATTAGCGGCGTGCAATACGAACATGTGTATTGTTGTTTGAATGTGCATGATGTCGTACTAACTCACCCATCCTCTTGCTGCGGCATGTCATACTCGTTGATAGGCCACTTACTTACGTCCGGATATTTCCCTGGTGTAATAAGATCTGCTTGGCGAAAATCGTTTGCTATAGCCATTTGCTATAAACAGGATAGTTTTAAAGAAGAATCATAAACAACATGGAAGAGCAATGGTACAAATGTTGGTTATATTACCAGTGCTTTGACAGTCTTTTCTGTCAGCTCCAGAGGATAGAGTGAATCGAGAACTTGGAATTCTTTCTTGATCATGTGCATGACCACGGTCATCCAGTGGGCATTTTCGATATTCAACGCGATATACGTCTACAGTGCCAAAAACCATTATGGATCAAATGAAATACTAGATGAAATGTCCTGAAGTGAAGAATTACAAACATAACGCATCTTATCACACACAAGTATACTCTTGCGTGACTCTATTAATCGCTCCAGCTTTGGACAGAGCATTGTCCATGTTGCAGCTCGACGGCAACTGATCGTCTCGCGCGATAGCACGATCTACAAGGAATTTGGACCTCCACGCTGGACAGAGGTAACGATCATGACCAACGCTCAGCTCCAAATGTCCCATATAAGCATCAATAATCTTCATAGATTATCAGGGCATTACATGTTGAAATTTGAGACATAGATTATTGACAATTTAAATAACAGAACATGCAAGTAGTACTTACATCGTCCGACAACCATCTATGACTTAGTACCGGTCGAATCCTTTCGGATGTCAGAGATATGCCACGAGCTTCACTGTAGTAAACTTTCTTCCCCTTATTCTTGTCGGTGCTAGAAGCTAACTCGACAAATGAAACAGCTGCATCAATTATTTCCCGCGTCAACTCATCTGCCACACCCTCCGGCTCATCAATCTCAGAAAAAAGAGCTGCATGAAATAATATGAACGTCAACAATGGTGATCATATGCATTCATAGTATACAACAAACCGAGAAAGTTAGTTACGATACCCCTACTAGCGAGCGGGTACCGGTGGGTTTCGACCACGGTTGGTACGCTGCTGGGCTTTTCAAGTGCGTAGGGGGATTCAAATTTCTTGGGAACGGTCCGCTTCCGCTTACCGGACATAACTTCCTCATCCTTATCAACTGTTGCACCCTTTTTTCCGTTCGCCTTAGCCATTAACTTGCTGACAGAAGATGGACAAATGTCTATGTCCGATGAAGGTGCTTCTGTAGAATTACCAACAACCCAAGGGTTTTCGGGTGTAGCGCCACATTCATCATTATGCTTAATAGGTGCAGCTTCCTTGTGTCCATTCATCTTTGCTGGGGTTTTCTGTTTGGCAAACAATATGGTGTGAACATTTCAGCCCATATAAAAATGGAAGGACAAACTTATAGAGAGAAATATATATACATAGTACCTCTGGTACGGATTTATGGTTGGGAACCACTACATCAGGTTGCGTCATGTCAATGACAGGCTCTCCGTGTGAGTCTATGTCATCCTTGTAAACGAATTCCTTCTTTTCATATGGACCGTTCTCGAACGAATCCACTTCTTGATCCACATCATTGTCCATGGATGGCACGGCAGCAGCCGGCTTGTACATGACACCTGATTTGTTCATCTTCTCCAACAACCTCTGCAATAGATATATAAAGTTAAGAATGCTTGCATGGTTTAAAACAGGGAACAAACTGTAAACTATTATGTTATGGTGTGACACCTCAGCAACTTGATCAGGGATTTGCCTCATCTGGGTGTGTATGAAGTCCATGCACCGCTTCATTAGAAGCTCCATCAAATCTTCCGACATTGGGGCTGTCGTCGACTTCTTTGCGTTTCCATTTGCAGGTTTGGTTTTTGGCTTCATGGTAGGCACATTATATGGGATTTTGGGCTCCTGCGCCCTATACTCTTGGGTGATATTATTTTCGATCTGCATGCGATATACAAGTACATGTGATGAATTAAAAATAAATATTATTTAGTTACAAAACATTTAAGAAAGACAGAACAGAATGACTTACCTTGACGTTACCACGGCCGCGCCCATTGTCATAGTCGAACCGATCTCTCCTAGTGGCTGCACCTTCGGTCCAGTTCCTCATAAGAGGTTGTATGGACAAGTTGGGATTATAGGCGCAATCGCCTTCGACAGGTTGCATCTTCTCCCAGTACAAGTACTACAAAAAATATAAGGATTTAGAGTTAGTTCAATACGGCACATAAAATTGCAATGATATTATAATTGACATTATTCAACAGGCCTCATTTGTGTACCTGCAACAGAGCCAAATTGCCTTTTGGCCATTGGCGTAGGTGTTTGCCTTTCTTCACTATGTGAAGGCAATCGAGTAGAACACGCAGGGTGAAGGCATTCCAGTTAATCTTTGAAATACGTTTCACATCATGGACCAAAGCGTAGTACTGCTTTGGCACAATCTTGCTCGACATGGGAGCAATAATTGTTCCCTAACAGGACAAGGACTAATTTCGAAGAAAATCATCGTCGGTGGCTTTACTTTTAATTATGTCCTCAATGAGATTATCTATCACTATGTTTTCTGATGTCTTCTTGAGAAATTGTGGTGGCACCGGCTCCTTCATGTCCTCTCCTTCTTCAATCAGAATGTCCAGCGAAGAGTCCTTGGTTCTCGAGGTTAAAGATGCACTCGACGTCGACCGCACCGAGAGTCACCTCCCCAACCTGATCTTGTATAATGAATCTGGACTTGCTGGCATCAAAATTCTCAATCATATACCTAATCAGAAGGGTACGCATCTTAATAGATGGTATCTGGAGCATGCTGCGTAATGTTGTATCAGCCACTCTAGCGCGTTGACCGCTCGATAGAGCGGCAACAAGCTTGCAATATTTTTCAACGACGCACACTATTTTTCCATTCAGCTCGTCCATCCTATAGAAAGAAATATAAAACTTCGTTACATTTGCCAACACAAATGCTAAAATAACAATAGACATGTAAAAATATAAAACTTTCTGGCAGCAGCAAACAAAAATGCAAAACTAACACTAATGCAAATATAAAACTAGCACCATGTATACAGCAACATGCACCCAAGTGTGTGCTGATATGAGGCAATAAAAAATAACATTCTGTTTGCATAATTGTTTTTTTCGACAAGATATTTAAAACAAGACTAATATTGAATATATTTTTGAAAGTTAGTTTTAGACAACTAAATAACCATGCTTCAATCTTGTTTTGTATAATTGTTTTAGTTCCATGCATTTTTAATAATGTTGCATTCTATTTCGTAAAGAAAAAAAATCTAACTAACACTATGGCTCGCCGTGTTACATTGTGTATCATAATGTTACATTGGCTGCCGATTCTTCTTAATTTTACAGTGTTTCATCATGATTCAGAACATGAATCTTCAAACTTGTTAAAATATATTCAAAAGTGGTCTCGTATTAAAGTTCTCGTTGTCATAAACACATATATGCATCGGATCTTCAAGAAAAATCAACGGCTCTTCCATGCACGGTACCTCCCGAGCATGGGAGATTTGCTTTTCTCTACTCTACCCTGATATGAAAGATTTATTTCATGTACGCCTTTCTGGTCGTAACGCATCTAGTCGAGTTGATACTAGCTACTTGAAACTATGTGGTAAACCCTCGTCCATGAGAGCAACAAGACGATAGAACTAGCTTGCTATGAAGGCGCAAGGTAAGGAGGACAACTTACTTGATCGGTCGACGAAGATGAAAGAAGTCGGCGATGCGTTGTCGATGTAGTTCGTCGACGGCGGCCACCACGTGGGGATGCGGCGGACGGAGCTGTCGACGACTCGCCGGCAGGAGGCGATCTAGACGACGACATGTGCGAGAAGGTTGCGGCGGACAGAGCTGTCGACGACTCGCCGGCAGGAGGCGATCTAGACGACGACATGTGCGAGGAGGTTGAGATTATATAGGAGGTCGTCTCCTAGGTCGTCATAACTTCCCTGTGGCCAATCTCGCGATCTATATTTTCCTCCGTTGAATCGGGGCTGAACGTGCTCCTCAATCGTAGGGATTAGGAACATAAGGATTAGCACGATCCCGGAATTGTGTAACCGAACGGCAACTACTCCCGTGATCGACGTGCATGGAAAGCGCAGCGTGGTGGGCCCCCACAATATGGATCGGACAGTTATTTGCGGTCTGGGCCGGCCCACCTACCTCTACATTGTTTTTTCCTCAAAATTAATATCATTGTTTCTTCCCTCAATAAAAAATATTTGTGACACCTATTAGTTATTGTATACTTGTATATGTTCAACAATATTTATAGTATCTCTATCAGTTCTGCAATATTATATATTCAAATGTATCTCTATCAGTGTGCACAAATTCTGACACATAACGCACGTTGCGTCACGTGGGGGCAGTGTTGTAGGGTTTTGTCGCCGGATAAACCCTAGATAATGGTTCGAGTGTCGGAAATGAACGATACTTGGCATGCATGCATGCCATGATAATCCTTGGGTATGCATAAAGTTTGGGATCATTCGGTGGGACCGGGAAGGTAAACCACTTTCAGACCTGCCCTCCGGCAGACCCGAATGGTCCTGCTTGTACATGGTGCATGTGGAGGCATGCATGAGATGACCCCAACTATTGGGACCATGTGGGCATGGCCAACGTGGTCCCCCCGGCAAGGTGCGCACAAATTCGGACACAAACGCACGCTAAGGTCCACGTAAGCGATGTTGTAGGGTTTTGTCACGGATAAACCCTAGAAAATGGTTCGAGTGTCGGAAATGAACGATACTTGTCATGCATGCATGTCATGATCATCCTTGGGTATGCATAAAGTTTGGGATCATTCGATGGGACCGGAAGGTAAACCACTTTCGGACCTGCCTCCCGTGGAACCGAATGGTCCTGCTTGTACATGGTGCATGTGGAGGCATGCATGAGATGACCCCAACTATTGGGACCATGTGGGCATGTCCAATGTGGTCCCCGGCAAGGTGTGCACAAATTCGGACACAAAACGACGCTAAGGCGTCACGTGGGGGCAGTGTTGTAGGGTTTTGTCACCGGATAAACCCTAGAAAATGGTTCGAGTGTCGGAAATGAACGATACTTGTCATGCATGCATGCCATGATCATCCTTGGGTATGCATAAAGTTTGGGATCATTCGATGGGACCGGGAAGGTAATCCACTTTCAGACCTGCCCTCCGGCAGACCCGAATGGTCCTGCTTGTACATGGTGCATGCGGAGGCATGCATGAGATGACCCCAACTATTGGGACCATGTGGGCATGGCCAATGTGGCCCCCCCGGCAATGGGTGCACAAATTCGGACACAAAACGCACGTTGCGTCACGTGGGGGTAGTGTTGTAGGGTTTTGTCGCCCGATAAACCCTAGAAAATTGTTCGAGTGTCGGAAATGAACGATACTTGTCATGCATGCATGCCATGATCATCCTTGGGTATGCATAAAGTTTGGGATCATTCGATGGGACCGGGAAGGTAAACCTGCTTCTAGTACATGGTGCATGTGGAGGCATGCATGCGATTGTCCCAACTACATTTAATTTAATAATATTTCAAGTATGAAACAGAAAAGAAAATTTATAATTGAAAAAGAGAACCATGAATAGTGAAATAAAAGACAACATTATATCATACATTATTTAAATTTATAACCGTGAGAACAAAGAAAAGAGGAGAATATAGAAAACGGAAGAAAAATTGAAATGAATAAGTGCGATAAAAGCCAACATATTATCTTGCATTTATTTAAAAAAGAGAACGAACAAATGAAATAAAACGCAACAAAATTTGGCATACTTTTTTTATTTTAGTAAACACTATTAGAAATAATAAAGAAATAAAGAGATTTGATTTTAAATATAGAAATATAAACAAGAAAATAAATTTTGAAGTTAAGAAGTGAAAAATAAAGTAATTTATAAAACACAGATCAGCGTGCCACGGGTAAGGTGCCCTGGGCCAGCCCGCCCAAATTGGGCCCAAGGCGAGCTGAGGCATGAGCAATCAAGACAGCCGTGGGGTGGTGGGAGTTTAGTCCCACCTCGCCAAGCGAGAGAGCGCCGCACCGGTTTATATACCCGGTTGCGACTCCCCTCCCAAGCTTCCATCATATGCAGGCAGTACATTGCCTAACTCTCGTCACCTCTGCCCCGTGGGGCCTTCTAGCAGCAGAGTTATTCTGCACCACGGGCCTGCATCCTGGCCCATGAACAGCCTGGGTTCCTAGTCGTATGCAGGCCGTGGTGTATGAATGAACCTGCTCTGGTAGGTGGGCACTTTTTTTCGCATATTGCCACGGGTTTTTGGCATATTCTCCTCTTCAAATCACACACTAAATTATACACATGCTCACTTGCATTCCATGCACATTCTTTTGCATATATGCCAAATTAATGTTTCTACCTTCAAAACACCTAGTATTTTTATTATACACATGCTCACTTGCATTCAATGCACATTTTTTTTGCACACATGACCTCTTGCACAAACAAAGCCATGTTTTTCCAAATATTCTTTTTCCCAAAACTGGCTTAAGTTAGAATAAATGGCCCCTCCGGAATGCGGTGATTTTTTCGACCACCTCCAAATCACCTCTATTTTGGCACACATGACCTATTGCACAAACTAGGCTAGGTTTTCAAGGTTTTATATTTTTTGATTTTTTTGAATTGATACTGCCCTCTAGACTGGCTGCTCAAAACATCGGTCTATACCTCAAGGGGCCTTGTAAAATATTCTTTTTCCAAATTTTATTTTATAGCCATGTTTGGCACATGTGGGCCACCATGTACAAGAAAATTTGGGTGATTTGGAGGTGGTGGAAAAAATCACCTATGTTCAAAAACTGCCTTAAGTTAGACCAAATGGCCCCTCCGGAATGCGGTGATTTTTTCGACCACCTCCAAATCACCTCTATTTTGGCACACATGACCTATTGCACAAACTAGGCTAGGTTTTCAAGGTTTTATATTTTTTTATTTTTTTTTGAATTGATACTGCCCTCTAGACTGGCTGCTCAAAACATCGGTCTATACCTCAAGTGGGCCTTGTAAAATATTCTTTTTCCAAATTTTATTTGATAGCCATGTTTGGCACATGTGGGCCACCATGTACAAGAAAATTTGGGTGATTTGGAGGTGGTGGAAAAAATCACCTATGTTCAAAAACTGGCTCAAGTGACCAAATGGCCCCACCGGAATGCGGTGATTTTTTCGACCACCTCCAAATCACCTCTATTTTGGCACACATGACCTATTGCACAAACTAGGCTAGGTTTTCAAGGTTTTATATTTTTTTGATTTTTTTTGAATTGATACTGCCCTCTAGACTGGCTGCTCAAAACATCTGTCTATACCTCAAGGGGGCCTTGTAAAATATTCTTTTTCCAAATTTTATTTTATAGCCATGTTTGGCACATGTGGGCCACCATGTACAAGAAAATTTGGGTGATTTGGAGGTGGTGGAAAAAATCACCTATGTTCAAAAACTGGCTTAAGTAGACCAAATGGCCCCGCCGGAATGCGGTGATTTTGTTGACCACCTCCAAATCACCTCTATTTTGGCACACATGACCTATTGCACAAACTAGGCTAGGTTTTCAAGGGTTTATATTTTTTGAATTTTTTTGAATTGATACTGCCCTCTAGACTGGCTGCTCAAAACATCGGTCTATACCTCAAGGGGGCCTTGTAAGATATTCTTTTTCCAAATTTTATTTGATAGCCATGTTTGGCACATGCGGGCCACCATGTACAAGAAAATTTGGGTGATTTGGAGGAGGTGGAAAAAATCACCTATGTTCAAAAACTGGCTTAAGTTAGACCAAATGGCCCCTCCGGAATGCGGTGATTTTTTTCGACCACCTCCAAATCACCTCTATTTTGGCACACATGACCTATTGCATGGACTAGGCTAGGTTTTCAAGGTTTTATATTTTTTTAATTTTTTTTGAATTGATACTGCCCTCTAGACTGGCTGCTCAAAACATCGGTCTATACCTCAAGGGGGCCTTGTAAAATATTTTTTTCCAAATTTTATTTGATAGCCATGTTTGGCACATGTGGGCCACCATGTACAAGAAAATTTGGGTGATTTGGAGGTGGTGGAAGAAATCACCTATGTTCAAAAACTGGCTTAAGTTAGACCAAATGGCCCATCCGGAATGCGTTGATTTTGTCGACCACCTTCAAATCACCTCAACTCTTGCAAACATGACCTCTTCCACAAACAAAGCTAGGTTTCCAAGATTTTATATTATCTATTTTTTTTGAATTTATACTGCCCTATAGACTTACTGGTCCAAACATCGGTCTACACCTCAAGGCGGCATTGTAAAATTTATTTTTTCCAAATCTATCTTTCACAGCCATGTTTGGCACATGTGGGTCACCATTTAAAAGAAAATTTGTGTGATTAGGAGGTGGTGCAAAAAATCACCATGTAAGCTAGACCAAATGGTCCCTCCAGAAGGCGGTGATTTTAGCGACCACCTCCAAAATTTCCACTTTTTAAAATATATCAGAAATGGAAGATTCAATCTTGCTAACTTATGAATTGACAAAAAAATATTTTCAAAATTTTCTAATTCTTATAATATATTTCAAATGGATTATTCAATCATGCTCACTTATGAACATTGACAAAAACAAATTTCAAAATTTTCTAATTTTAAAAATATATTAGAAATGGAATATTCAATCATGCTCACTTATGGACATTGACAAAATAGGATTTTCAACATTTTCTAATTCTAAAAATATATTTGTAATGGAATATTCAATCATGCTAGCTTATGAACATTGACAATAAAGGATTGTCAACATTTTCCAATTTTTATATTATATTTGAAGTGGAATATTCAATCATGCTAACTTAAGAACATTGACAAAAATGATTTTCAGCATTTTCTAAATTTAATAATATATTTGTAATGGAAGATTCGATCATGCTAACTTATTAAAACCTCAAGTCAATGTTTTTTAGTATCTATCCTATGTAGATAAGGCTGGTTCTTTGCACACACCATTACCAAGCACATGTCCACTGTATGCAGCATGTCTCATCAGTGAAGCAACATTGAAGCACCTACTGTGATCATTGTAGCATCAGAATATAGACACTGCAACAAAGCATAGCTGACCTGCTTCTAGACAGTTGATATACTTCAGAGACATACTAGAATAATTAAGTCTCTGCCATAATTAAGAGTCTGCCATAGTACTTAATAGTCTGCCATACTACTTAACAGTTCACAAACACTTCCACCTTCCAGATTCATAGTTCACAACCATACGAGCTCAAAAGTTAAACATCATCAACTATACTAACGATGATAAGTTCCACTACCAGCTTCACAGATGGTGACTAGATGGGACCCATAGCCTTCAGGAGGGCTGCATGCTCTGCCCTGATCTTCACGTCGCTCCCACTCCTGGTTAAACCGCGTGCATGTGCCATAAGGTGCTCATACAGCCCATCCTTGGGAATTGGCTTAGTGGTGCAGTATGGGCACCTGAACTTGCCCCACTTGTAGTACGCCGCCTTCCCCTTCTCCCTGATCTTGTTGGCTTCATGCTCAATGAAGGACCTGTGGTTCCACTCTTCCACCTCATCTCCAGAGTTGTACTGCACATACAAAAGATTTGCATAAATACGTACTTCCCAAGTAATGTAATTAACAAACATCAGATAATTGCCATTTACTGGAATGTAATGAACAAACAAACATAATTTCCCATTTACAGCTACTTAATGCACAAACAACTAAATAGTTCCATTTAGAAGAATTTAATGGACAAATAACTGAATAGTTCCTTTATATGCATTCATATATGGTTTCATGAAAAAACATCACACATATCCAATTTACAGCTAAGTAATGCACAAACATCAGATAATTGCCATTTACTGGAATGTAATGAACAAACAAACATAATATCCCATTTACAGCTACTTAATGCACAAACAACTAAATAGTTCCATTTAGAAGAATTTAATGGACAAATAACTGAATAGTTCATTTATATGCATTCATATATGGTTTCATGAAAAAACATCACACATATCCCATTTACAGCTAAGTAATGCACAAACATCACAACTTTCAGAGCAATTAATTGAAAGTATAACAAAACTTTCCATTTTAGAATAATTCAATGGACAAACAACACAATATTTCCATTTATGAGCATTTAGATATGATTTCATGATCAAAGACTACAAATATGCCATTTAGAGCTAATTAATGACCAAACAACACAACTTTATGATAGAAGTGAATAAACTACATAACATGCCAATTTAGAGGCATTCATATAGGACATCATCAACAAACAACGTCTCACACAGATTAATAAACAGACAAAAAACAGCTTGTGGTTACCTCCAAGTCGTCGTCAGAATCAGACGGGTCGTCGAACCCAGCGATGTCCAGCTTCCTCTTGTTGCTAGCACCTTCCTCATTGACCTAAAATGATACTTTGACCAATAAGTAATTAATTCATTTATACTACTAACTACATAACACAGTATGCAAAGGTCAAGCAATCTGCAATGTGCTTCTAATAACCTAAAATGATACTTTGACCTAAAATTAAACTATATCAGTGACACATTGTGGTTGACAACAAGTAATTGCATTGACTTCATCTGGCTCATCTAATGTACATAGTGGTGCATCAGCTGCCCTATTCTCTCAACCGTATATTGGATGGTATATTGTAATGCCATGAGCTTCAGGAAAGGAAATATTTGTGCAATTTTGGTGCTAGGTGTGAAACTATTTCATATGACATACATGCATGGCGATAGGCAACATAAATTTAATATGACTTGGTCATCTGGCATAGTTGCATGTCTACCAAACCTACTTATGGTTTACTTTATAACTAAAGCAATCCTACAGATTAAAAATAAACCTACCTACAATTTGAGTTTATAGATAATGAAGTGAAGCTCCTAACTATTTTAAAATTGCGCACTAGTTAAACATACTGTGTTCATTTTAACAATTAATTGATACACTTCTGTCACAGAAAGTAGGATTTAAACCTCATTTCTACAATATCAACTTTAATAGATACACTGGGTAGCTGCTCAGCCCCTGTCGTGGCCCACTGAGTGAATATGCACAACAAATCTAACAAAATATACAGCACAGAACATAAACTGGGCACATGCGGCAATCCAGATTCTAATATAAATTAACTAACTCTCATTATGATGTCTCTAGCATTCAATCACGAATCAACTTGAAAAAAACCTAACTCTGAAATGGGGTTCACCATTCAATCAAAAAACCCTAACTCTAAAATGGGGTGCCGCAATCAATCACAAATCTACTATAAAAAACCCCATCTACTAAATCTTCTGCTTATCTGCTACAAGTATGAAAAGAGGGGAACGAGAAGCATTACCACATCCACCACCTGCCTTCCGCTCGCCTCCGCACCTACATCCAGTGAGCCGCCAGACGCCGTCACCACCAGGTCTGCCACGACGGAGTCCGAGCCCACCACCCCCTGCGCCACCAGATCCGCCGCCGCAGGGACCGATCCAGCGACTGCGGGTGCAGCATCTCCCGCACCGCCGACGGCGGCAACTTCTTGGACGGCATCTGTGGCGGTCTCCGCGCCCTCGACCACATCTCCGTGCGCAGCGACGGCAGCCCCACGACCTTGCTCCATTGAAGCCTGAGAGAACCCGCCGGAGAGAGGGAGGCGGTGGGGTTGAGCAAGTAGGTGCGGTGGCGGGGCGATGGAGACGAGGGGGAGACGATGCGGCAAGGATAGAGGGACTGAGCCGATTTGGGGGTAAATGGTGGGGGTGATGCGGCCGGTGGTGGTTCCCCTCTCTCTTTATAGGATGTGACGTTTTTTGAAGTTTTCATGTGACGCGTGGCCGCGTGGCTAGCCCACGACCGCCGCCGCCCACGCCCACGCCCGCAGCACGTGACAAGGGAAAACGAATCACCCACGTACAATACATGTATACCCTCAGTGTACAAAAGTAATCGGGCCGGTGCGGGCTTGTACAGGGCTGTACGCGCGCTGGTGCGGGCTTCTACAGGGCTGTACGCGCGCTCTCCTCCGGCATAAAAAGACGATCGTGCCCCTCTTCACGAAGCGTTTTTGACACATCTCAGCCGTCCTTGTGTTTCTCCCCCTCGCGTTCAACCCAGGGGGGGAGCACCTAGCAGAAACCTCGCGTGACACAGTCGACCTCATGGGCAGCTATTGGAGTTTCTCAAGGGCAGCTACAAGAGATGCAGTTTCCTCTTAACATAACTTATTCTTTCTTTCATTTATTTTCGCTTTTCCACTTTCTGTACTGTGAGGATTTGTATGAAATATTATGTTGTACTCGTAAGCTTTTGAAATTTATAATTATATCTGCTATGAGTCTTCTTTTCCTAAGAAAAAATAGTCCTACTTGCACTGGGTCCAGCAATGAGACAGACATTTGAAAGATTTGTACCATGTGTTTTTTACGAGACATTGTGAGAGAGTGTAAATATTTTTGTACACGCAAAAAGGAAAGAAAAAGAGTGTCCTCCCTTGCACAGCACGAGGCTGCTTCTTCTTCTTGTGTCTCCTCCGGTGCTCGCGTCTCATCCAAATCCAATTCCCTCCGTCGAGAGATCCAATCCACTCCAATCAGCCTCCTAATTGATGCTAATTAACCATGCATCTCAGGAACCACTAGCAGCAGCACGCCGGAGGCGGAGGGAATCGAGGAGCCGCCGGATCCATCGAGTTCATGATTGGACAGCAGTTCATGTCCTTCTCCCGCGCCTACCCAGTCGCCTTCTCTTGGCTCACCAGCCTTAATTACACTAAAGCGCCTTGCATTTGGCCCTTCCGACGTCACCGAGCTCATTAGCGCTTGCGGTTGCGGTAGGCTTAGGCACCTCACCCTGAGACTCTGCAGACTGATTGATCGACGTGCTCAAGATCGACGTGCCGTGCTCTGGGATCCAGGAGCTCGACTTCTTTGGCTTTGGGTGCACACAGATCGAGCTCATTTCTGCACCGAAGCTTAGGCAAGTGTGGTGCCAAAATTGGCTCTTCAAGAACCCTCCAGTGTGCTTCGGCTATGTTCCTGAGCTTCACGTTGTAAGACTCCTTTCTAAAGCCATGGCATGGCACACGTCATTCACGCTGAGCGAGTGCCTGTCAAAGAGTGCAACGAACCTGTCGAAATTGCATCTTGATTTTCTCCACCAAATGGTAAAGCTAATTTCTATGTACATCTTAAATATCTTCTGCATCTACATGCCATGTGTTCTTCTCTACCAATTTCAGCTGTGTATTTATGTTCTTGCTGCAGATTTGGATTCAGCCAGAACATCTGAAGCAGCTCACTGGTATATTCAGAAACCTCACCTCTGTGTTTCTTTTGGGTATCTTCAATGAGTGTGATTTGAGCTGGACACTATTTTTCCTTGAAGTTGCACCTGCCCTACATAATATTGCAGTAAGTATTAATTACCCTTCTTTTTAATTTAGCCCACATCTTAACATGTTTTCATTTTTACAATGTAATGTTTTGCTGATATTCAGCATTAAAAACATAGGAACAAGTTAATCTAATTTCCAACCACTCACCAACTTATCACATATACTCAAAGTAGTGCACAGAAGACGTATTGTAATTTTGCAGCGAGGCAGCAAGACCAAAAAAACTCCCAGATGGTATCTCAAGTTAGAGTTTTCCAAAAATCCATCCTATGTTTTCTTCGAGGAGGAAAGCAATGGTCTCTGCATCGAGTGATGCACTTTTTTTTTGGAACTGGGATATTCCCCTTTCCATTATAATGAAATAACGGAAATACAACCAAATCCAGGAGTCTAAAAAGGGAAAGGGAAAAAGCGAGCTCAGAGCATCTTCGGGAAAACCTCTGCGGACCGCTCACAATCGAAACGTCAGCCATGGGGCGAAAACCCGGAGACACCTCAAAACCGCAACATCCAGGAGTGTCTCAGCCCCCAAAAACTACAGGACAAGTTTTAAAGGGCCGATGCAGAGGTAATAGTAAATTCTGGAGATAGAGAGCAAAAGTAAAAGCAGGCGCCAGGTAGCCTTCCGCTCCAGGATCGAGCTTTACTTCAGGATCAATATGTAGTAGTATGAAATGCAAGACAAGGAGGAATTGAGCAAAGTTAGTCTACCCCCTGAGGAGGCAGAATTACCTATCCAGGAATCACACCTTTTCAGGTATCTGACAGCCACAAACTCCCAGTCTTTCTTAACGACGAGTAGCTCACCGGCACTCCCAGGTATTTCATGGGAAAGTGACCGGTCCAACAACGAAAGAGATCAGCCTATTTCTGAAGGATGAGATCATCTCCAGTTCTCCACCCACACACAGTACTTCACTTTTGAGCAAGTTGATTTTCAATCCGGACATAAGTTCAAACATGTATAGGAGGAGTTTAAGATTCACTGCTTTATCTAGCTATGTCATCCTCTATACATAACACCGTGTTGTCCGTGTATTGCAAAATTGCAACCCCATTTGGAATGAGACCCGATGCCAAACCTGTAATCAGGTTATTTTTCTGAGCATTCAAAACCATCTTCATTAAGCACTCAGCGGCCAAGTTAAAGAGGAGTGGGGACATGGGGTTGCCCTGGCGCACCCCTTTGTCTCTTTGGAAGTATGGACCAATCGGGTTATTGATTTTCACACTAACAGTACCATTATGAAGGATCTTCTCGATCCAACTGTTCCAACTGCACAACTTCTCATCAAAGCCCATAAGTCTATGACATTCAAGTAGGAATTCCCAGTTGACTTTGTCATATGCTTTTTCAAAATCAAGTTTGAGCACTATTCCAGTTTTCTTCTTGATGTGTGAATGAAGCAGAATTTCATGTAGGGATAAAATCCCATCCATGATATTACGCTTCTTAATAAATGCATTTAGATGGTGACTGATGAGCACATCAGTATATCCCGCCACCCGATTGTCTAGAACCTTGGTAATTAGTTTGTAAGGAGAGCGGAGAAGACAGATGGGGCAAAATTCCTGGATTTGTTTTGCTCCATTGAGCTTGGGGATAAGAGTAATGACACCGTAATTAACCCTCTCCACATCCAGAGTACCATCATGAAATGCTTTAAACAAATTCATGAGATCATGCTTAACTATGTCCCAACAGAATCGATAGAATTCTGCTGGGATGTTGTCAGGGCCTGGCGTCCGATTTCTATCCATAGCAAATAGGGCACTTTTGATCTCCTCTTCACTAAACAGTCTAGTCAAGAACAGATTATCCTCAGGGGTTAGTTTCTCGTCCTCACTCCATGTGTCGGGGTCAAGGTGGAAAAGATTTCAGTTGCATGCCCAAACACTGGTAGAATAAGGGCCTATTGTCTCGGTTGGTAAGGGCCTTTAGTCCCGGTTCCTGAACAGGGACTAATGGGTCGGTACTAATGCCCTGGCCCTTTAGTCCCGGTTCAGTCCAGAACCGGGACAGATGGGCCTCCACGTGGCCTGTGCGCCGAGCCCAGGCAGGAGGGCCTTTGGTCCCGGTTGGTGGCACCAACCGGGACCAATAGGCATCCACGTGTCAGCATTTCAGGGGCTTGGTTTTTTTAAAAAAAATAGGGGGGGGGGGGTGGGGGTTTTGGGGGTTTAATTTAGGTGTTTCATATATTGTGTTAGCTAGCTAATTAATAGAGAGAAGTGTCCTCTCTTTTGTCCGTGCTTGGTCGACGCTACGTACTATACATACGTATAGAGAGGACTATCTAGAAACGATACGAAGGAAACAGAAGATCGTCATGAACATATATGCATACAGAGAGAAGTGATATCAACCACCTCTCCTTCTCCGAGAGATTGGTCGAACAACAAGTTCTCGTATATCTATCCGACACTACCGGCTACATATATACAATAATTATCTTTTACAAATATAATCTCCTAACATACGGACGCGTGGTCCACATAGTATTCTCCGTCTTCAGCGATCACGTGGTCAAGAAAGAATGTCGCCAATTCCTCTTGAATTGCTCGCATGCGATCTGGTGCTAGGAGTTCATCCCGCATCCGAAACATCTAATTTTAAGAAGGGGGTCAATACATATATATATGAATGAATGAAACTCAACACAAATGATGGTAATAAAATAAAATTGTGAATATTGTTATTTACGCACTTCATATTGTTTGTCAGAGTAGCCCCACTCACAGGTCGTGTGGCGGATGGACTCGCAAATGTAGTATCCACAGAAATCATTCCCTTGTTCCCGCCACAACCACTTTACAAGAAATAGAGGTCAATCAAACTGATAATTAGCAAGCATGCTAAATGGTATTGATGAAACTAGCGCTTGAATCACTAGGAGATGCGTGGAATATGCTACTATAGTACTTACTTTGGGTGTCTAAATTGCAGCTTCTTGGCAGTCCGGAGCTTTTTGGTGAATTTTCTCCAAACCCTTCCATACAAAGAAAACAATTACTTGATATCAGAAATGAACAAAGTTGCTGATATAGTGGATAATGATCGATTTAACTTACTTCTCGAGCATTTCAGTCATGTCCGCATACTCCTCCGGATTTTTTCGTTTGGAGTCTAAGACAGTTACTACTCCCTGCTCAAGCTTAATCTCTAGGAGAATAGAGTGGTAGCTGCACGCATGCATAACTCATCAATATTACATTACTATAACCTGGATAATAAGGAAACCGAATATGCCACAAGACAGTAACACTCACCTGAAGTTGTAAGGAAAGAGTATTATATCTTTGTGTTCATTTATTACCAACGATTGTAGCAAGTTGGCCTCGGTATTTTCGGCATGAAATTTAACTTCAGTTGCATCTTTGAGATATGTGTTAATGAACCCAATATCACCCACTTGTCTTTTCTTCAATTCGGCGATCTTCAATCTGGATAATATAGTGAGGATAATTATAAATACATGCAATGAAAGAGCTGAGTTATATAGAGAGACTTAATGGCAGAAGTAGTACTACTTACATACAGTAGCAGGTGACCGTTGCTTTATCGAGGGCCAATTGATTGAAAAACTGATAGAAATCCTCAAACGGAATAGACAACAGTTCAATTCCAACGAGGTCATGCTCCTTTTTAACTCTCACATACAAAGTACTCCTCCCCTCAGACTCTCTACAGGTTTTCATGTACCAATCATGCAATCTTCGCATCATCGTTGATAGAGATCTTTCATCTTTGTGAGAGGCTTCCCGTACTCGTATCTTTGTATCTGCACCTCCAAGAAATCATAATGTACATCGTCGGGCAGGTAATCTCCAGGATTGCTATAACGGGCACCATCCTCGGATCGACGATGTCGCTAGCGAGCACCTTGAGCGGGGGCACAATTGCTTGGTTGTTCGCCGAGCTGGGCAATTTGTTTCCCAGCTCGTCGTTCTTTCATCCTTTGATCACTGACAGTACTTCCTGACCTCTCCGCTTCGGCAAATGCCTTTACAATTATGCGCTCATAGTTGCCTTTCGGCGGAGACTTGGGTGGTTTTGTGAGGGCAACCAGAGTGTGCTTCGCTTTCACCGGATCTACCTTATCCTCCGGAGGTGGATGTCTCTGTGCTTTCAACCCTTGAAACCAGTCCTTCACTTCTGTTCGCGCGATCTTCGCGTTCTCCTCCGGGGTCATCTCGTATGGTAACTTCTCTGGAGTCTTCAGAGAAGGACTGAATCTGTATGTCCTCCTGCCTTTGGCTGTACTACTAGACGCCGACAGAGCAGACGGAGTGGATGTCTTCTTTCCTTGCTTACGAGGCGGAGGAGAAGGACTACAACGCGCCGGAGCGGCGGCGGGTCTCTTCCGCCCTTGCTTACGAGGCGAAGAAGGAGGAGGCTGGCTGCTCGGGTGCGCCGGCGCAGGCGGAGAAGGAGGCGGAGTGCCGCCACGCGCTGGAGAAGGAGCCGGACGAGTGCCCTAATCGTCACTCACCGGAGGAGGAGGCGGTGGAGGAGGCGGAGTGCCCTGACTCGC
The DNA here is from genome assembly GCA_021605145.1 of Aegilops bicornis. Classification (NCBI taxonomy): domain Eukaryota; kingdom Viridiplantae; phylum Streptophyta; class Magnoliopsida; order Poales; family Poaceae; genus Aegilops; species Aegilops bicornis. Next base: position 811,014,508 of record CM038673.1, read on the forward strand.
CGGAGGAGGAGGAGGAGGCGGAGGCGTCCAGTTCGGAAGCTTGATGAGATCCTTCTGCCATAGGCATGGAGTCTTCAGAGCAGAACCCAGCCGAGTCTCCCCTTCACCGGTAGGGTGGTCAAGCCGAGGTCCTCAAATCCCTCTGTGATTTCATCCACCATCACCCTAGCATATCCTTCGAATCGGCCGGCGGTGATAAGTTGCGCCGGATTTAGTAGGATAAACAGAGCCAACATCCGCCTTGACCTTCAAATTCATCCAGTGCGCCATAAGGTGGCAATTTTCAGCCTCCGTGATAGCATCCACGGGATAGCTGGCAGGAGCCGTCAAGGCATGCTCTGGCTGAAGCAGCTCGGTGGAAGCCACGTTGCTTCTCCACTGAGATGGCGGGGTAGCTTCGGGGGAAGCTTCGGGGAGGGGGGTATATCGACCCTCCTCCCACGTGTTGAAGTTATCGGGGAGGGGGTATATCGACCCCCCCCCACATGTTGAAGTTATCGGGAGGGGGTATATCGACCCCCGCTCGTGTTGAAGTTATCGGGAGGGGGTATATCGACCCCCACCCCACGTGTTGAAATTATCGGGAGTTTATATCAACACGACATACGTACATGCATGGGAAAATAATATATATTATCACGGAGGGGGTATATCGAATTTCCACGTGTTGAAGTTATCGGGAGAGGGTATATCGACCCACCCCCCACGTATTGAAGTTATCGGGAGTTTATATCGACACGACATACGTACATGGGAAAATAATATTGTCGGGGAGGGGGTATCCGCCCCCCCCCCCTCGTGTTGAAGTTATCGGGAGGGGTATATCGACGACGACAGACCCGATAAAACGTAAGAAAACAAAGAAGAAGAAAAAAGAGGAGAAGAAGAAAGGAATTTTTTCTTGTTTTTTCTTCTTCTTATTTATTTCTCCTTTTCTTCCTCTCCTCTTGTTCTTTCTTTCCTCTTCTTATTTTCTTCTTTCCTATCCTTCTTTTCCTTCCTTCTTAATATCACTTAGCAAATTTTGCAACGATAGGGAGGGGGTGCTCCCTTGGTCTAAAATCCGTCTATGCACGATAGAAAATTCTGAAAAAATACATCTATGATCCCTGGCGGCGCGCGTCGGGGCAGGGGCGCCGGGGACGGCGGGCGACGATGAGGGCGGGCGACGGCGACGGCGCGACGGGCGGCGTCGGGCAGCAAGGCGGCCAGTCGGAAAGCAATCATGAGAGATTAGAGTGAAAATTTCTTAAGTGTGAACTTATATAGCGAAGCCTTTAGTCCTGGTTCGTGGCACAAACCGGGACTAAAGGTGGGCATTAGTCCCGGTTGGTGGCACCAACCGGGACCAAAGGCCTTTTCAAGAGCCCCAAAGGGCGGAAGCGGCGCCTTTGGTCCCGGTTAGGCACCAACCAGACTAAAGGGGGCATTGGTCCCGGTTTGTGCCATGAACCGGGACCAATGCCTACTAATCCCGATTGGTGCCACCAACCAGGACCAAAAGGCCTTGTCACGCAGCGCCCAAAAGTTTAGTCCCACCTCGCTAGTTGAGAGGGCTCGAGAGTGGTTTATAAGCGCTGCTGCGCCCACCCTCCCGAGCTTCTCTCAACTGCAGGCTTTCAGGCCTAATCTGTCACTAGTTATGTGCCTGTGGGCCTACTTGGCCTCCTGCGGGCCTGAATCCTGGCCCATGTAGGGTTTTTAGTCGTATTATGGCCGTGGGGGCCCAGTAGGCGGCACTATTTTTATTTTTTTCCAGTTTTTTTGTTTTGTTTTCTGCATTATTTATTTTTTGTTGTTTTTTGCTTTATTTTTTAATTCTTTTTGCTTTTAGTTTTAGAAAAAATATAAACTTTATGTTAGTGCCATTAGTTTTCAAATTTGAAAACACTTTTTTGTTTTCTTTGTTGCGTTATTTATTTTATTTTGTTTCTACTTACAACAAAATACTTATTGTTGCTATTTTTATTTTTTTTTCTAGTTTTTTGTTTTGTTTTCTGCATTATTTATTTTTTGTTGTTTTTTGCTTTATTTTTAAATTCTTTTTGCTTTTAGTTTTAGAAAAATTATAAACTTTCTGTTAGTGCCATTAGTTTTCAAATTTGAAAATACTTTTTTTCTGTTGTTTGTTGCTTTATTTTTTTTATTTTTTTCTACTTACAAGAATATACTTATTGTTGCTATTTTTATTTTTTTCTAGTTTTTTTGTTTTGTTTTCTATATTATTTATTTTCTTTTTGGTTTTTTGCTTTATTTTTAATTCTTTTTTCTTTTAGGTCAGCCAAATTATAAACTTTCTGTTAGTGCCATTAGTTTTAGAAAAATTATAAACTTTCTGTTTGTGCCATTAGTTTTCAAATTTGAATAGTTAAAATTTGAATTCTTTGAAATTTGTGTGAATCACAAGTTTGTGATTAACTTTACTAAAAAATGAACATAGATGCACCTATATAGAAAATTTTACCTAAATTCATAATCAATTTCTCACAATTTCCGAGAAATTCACTATGAATTTAGGTCAAATTCCTGTATAGGGGCATCTATTTTCACTTTGAGAGGAGCTCAACAAGGGAGAGAGGGCGGGCTTATAAACCGGTGTGAGCGCCCTTCGGTTGGCGAGGTGGGACTAAACTCTGGCTAACGAGGACCAACACTTTAGTCCCGGTTTGTGGCACAAACCGGGACTAATGGTCATGGGCCTGGGCCGAGCCGCATGGGCCAGGGACTAATATATGAACATAGATGTACCTATAAAGAAAATTCGACCTAAATTCATAGTTTTCAAATGAACTCTGAAAAAGTTGGCATAGCATGTGCTTGTACAAAACGGACAATGGTATCATACTCGTGTGTAACAAAGTTGGCATGGTATTATCATAATAGTTGCGGGAGAAAGTCTTCACTTTTTCTTCGCTTGTGTCATTTGCTTATTGCGCCGTAACCATGGATAATCTTCATCGTTTATCAGGATGCTTGGGTCAGCCTTGACTTTGAAGGGAGGAATTTCATGAAACTTTTCATACTCTTCAGACATGTCTGTCTTGCCCTCCACTAGTAGAAAAAGGGGCTATCGTTGAGGCCTGTTTTGCCCATTAGTCCCGGTTCAATCCAGAACCGGGACTAATCTGACATTTATCCGGTTCGTGAGCCCGAGGGGCGGCCGGGCCACGTGGGCCATTGGTCCCGGTTCGTCCGGACCTTTTGGTCCCGGTTGGTGGGACGAACCGGGACCAATGGTCCTGGCTCCTGGCCCACCAATATTGGTCCCGGTTGGTGGCATGAACCGGGACCAAAGGCTTTCCTTTAGTCCCGACTCATGCCACCAACCAGGGCTAATGGTGCTGCCTATATATAGCCCCTCGCGCAAGAGCAGAGCACACTGCTCTGCTTTTTTCTGCCGAGGAGGGGGCTTGGTGGTGCTCTAGCTCACCTCCTATGCACACAAGGTGTTCGATGGAATGCCCGAGCCACACTACTTAAGCTTTCTCCTCTCCAAGCTCGACCTCTAACCTCCATTTTCCTCAATATTTGTCTAGGTTTAGCGGTCCGTCACGCCCCGTCCCCGTCTTCACCGCCGTCGATCACCCGCGGCGATCTCATCGCCAGCACCACCGTGGTGAGCCTCTTGTTCTTATCTTCTTTCTGAAAGGAAAAATATTCTTACTTGTATTATTTTCTTACTTTTATTATTGCATCTTATATAGTGCGATGATTTTGGTATCCGCCCCCGTCGGCCCTCGTCCTGTCTATGATTCGGATGTGGTATATATTATCTTTTCATAACTATTGGTTCATTTATTGTTTATAAAAATTAAGCCGACCAACGTGACATAGATTTTATTTATCTAGGAGGTTGTTGAACCGGAAATTCCAACCGACCCTATTGTCGAGAGGTTAAATTTAGTTGAAGAAGAAAACAATTTCTTGAAGGAAAAAATAAAAAACTTGAGGAGGAGAAGATGATATTGGAGTTGCATGTTGCGGATGTAAATCGATGATCACAAGATCAAGATGGATGCAATGCGCTTGAAGATGAGAAAGATTAGAAAATATGCCATTCATACCGAGGCTTGGTATCATTATGCCGTTGGATCAGTTTTTACAATGGTTGCGATTATGATCGTATTTGTTTTCACATTGAAATGTTTTACATAGTTTCAGTGTATGGTTTAATTAATTTAGATGCTCTGCAGAGCTTTATGTTGTTAGATGAGAACTATGTATGTACTTTGGTTTTTATGTGATGATGAACTTCTATTAATTTGGTCATTTAATTATCTATTCATGATGTTCTGTAATGATTTTTGACACACTTAATTATATATAATGCACGCAGATGAACCGGCAATGGATGTACGGTGTGAGACACACCTCAAAGTACATTAAGGCGTGTATGCTTTTCTCGAAGTGGCGAGGCAAACAAGCAGAATGGTTTTATGTGTTGTCCATGCCCTATATGTGGGAATCTGAAGTCTTACTCTGACCGGAAAATCCTTCACACCCACCTGCTTTACAAGGGTTTCATGCCACACTATAATGTTTGGACGAGGCACGGAGAAATAGGGGTTATGATGGAAGACGGCGAGGAAGAAGAGTACGATGACAACTATGTGCCCCCTGAATACGGTGATGCTCTTGAACATCAAGTTGCACTGCATTTACGATGCACGATGGTGCTGCAACGCGAAGCTGCTGAAGATCAAGATGAACCAGACGATGTGCCCCATGATGATGATCTCCGCAGGTTCATTGTCGATGCAAGGACGCAATGCGAAAGTCAAAAGGAGAAGCTGAAGTTCGATCGCATGTTAGAGGATCACAAAAAAAGGTTGTACCCCAATTGCGAAGATGGCAACACAAAGCTCGGTACCGTACTCGAATTGCTGCAGTGGAAGGCAGAGAATGCTGTGTCTGACTAAGGATTTGAGAAGCTACCGAAAATAATGAAGAAGAAGCTTCCAAAGGATAACGAATTGCCCGACAGTACATACGCAGCAAAGAAGGTGGTATGCCCTCTAGGATTGGAGGTGGAGAAGATACATGCATGCCCTAATGACTGCATCCTCTACCGTGGTGCCTACAAGGATCTGAATGCATGCCCGGTATGTGGTGCATTGCGGTATAAGATCAGATGAGATGACCCTGGTGATGTTGACGGCGAGCCTCCGGAAGAGGGTTCTGCGAAGGTGATGTGGTATGCTCCTATAATACCACGATTGAAACGTCTGCTCGAGAAACGGAGAGCATGCCAAGTTGATGCGATGGCACAGTGAGGACCATAAGAAAGACGGAAGTTGAGAGCACCCGCTGACGGGTCGCAGTGGAGAAAAATCGAGAGAAAGTCTTTGGGATGAGTTTGCAAAGGACCCAAGGAACGTATGGTTTGCTTTAAGCGCGGATGGCATTAATCCTTTCGGGAGCAGAGCAGCAATCACAGCACCTGGCCCGTGACTCTATGTATGTATAACCTTCCTCCTTGGATGTGCATGAAGCGGAAGTTCATTATGATGCGGTTCTCATCCAAGGCCCTAAGCAACCCGGCAACGACATTGATGTGTACCTAAGGCCATTAGTTGAGGAACTTTTACAGCTGTGGAGTGGAAGCGGTGTACGTCGTGGGATGAGCACAAAAGGAGGAATTTGACCTGAAGGCGTTGCTGTTCGTGACAATCAATGATTGGCCCGCTCTCGATAACCTTTCGTGACAGACAAACAAGGGATACCACGCATGCACGCACTGTTTACTTGACACCGATAGTATATACCCGAAGCTGCGGGAAGAATGTGTACAGGCCATCGCCGATTTCTTCCGACCAACCATCAATGTCGAAAGAAAGGCAAGCATTTCAAAGCGAGGCAGATCACGGAAGAAGCCCGCCATGCGTACCGGTGATCACGTACTTGCTATGATCAATGATTTACACGTAATCTTTGGACAGGGTCCCGACGGACTAGCTGTTCCGAAAGACACTGAGAATCACGCACCCAGGTGGAAGAAGAAATCTCTATTTTGGGACCTACCCTCATGGAAAGACCTAGAGGTCCGCTCTTCGATCGACGTGATGCACGTGGCGAAGAACCTTTGCGTGAACCTGCTAGGCTTCTTGGGAGTGTATGGGAAGACAAAAGATACACACGAGGCACGAGAGGACCTGCAACGCTTGCACGAAAAGAGGGCATGCCTCCGGCGATATGAAGGTCCTGCTAGCTACGCTCTTACGAAGAAGAGAAAGAAATATTCTTTCAATGCCTGCTCGATATGAAGGTCCCGACTGGCTTCTCGTCGAATATAAAGGGAATAATAAATATGTCGAGAGAAAAGTTCCGTAACCTAAAGTCTCATGACTGCCACGTGATTATTTCGCAATCGCTTCCGGTTGCATTGAGAGGGCTTCTACCGGAAAACGTCCGATTAGCCATTGTGAAGCTATGTGCATTCCTCAATGCAATATCTCGTAAGGTGATCGATCCAGAAATCGTAGCAACGCTAAGGAGTGATGTGGCGCAATGTCTTGTCGGTTTGAGCTGGTGTTCCCACCATCCTTCTTCAATATCATGACGCACGTCCTAGTTCATCTAGTCGACGAGATTGTCATTACGGGGCCCGTATTTCTACACAATATGTACCCCTTTGAGAGGTTCATGGAGTCCTAAAGAAATATGTTCATAACCGTGCTAGGCGGAAGGAAGCATCTCCATGGGCCATCAAACAGAGGATGTCATCGGGTTTTGTGTTGACTTCATTCCTGGCCTTAATCAGATAGGTCTCCCTAAATCGCGGTATGAGGGGAGACTGATCGAAAAAGGCACGCTTGGAAGAGACTCAATAATATGCAGGGACGGATATTCTTGGTCTCAAGCACACTACAGTTCTAGAACTCTACCTTGGTGACCCGTATGTCGATGAACACAAGAACAGTCTGCGCTCCAAACACCCGGAGCGGTCTGACGATCGGATTACATGTGAACACATCAGACTTTCAGCAGTTGGTTGGAAACACGTCTCGGAGGTGACACCACTGTTTGTGATGAGTTGTACTTGTTGTCGAGGACCATCTTCGACTGTAATGATTTGGAAAGGATCTGAGATAAATGGGAATACATTTTACACGATTGACCAAGATGAAAAGAGCACCAACCAAAACAGCGGTGTCCGCTTTGATGCAGCAACCGACAAGGGAAATGACACATATTATGGTTACATAGTAGACATATGGGAACTTGACTACGGAGTAGATTTTAAGGTCCCTTTGTTTAAGTGCAAGTGGGTCAATCTGTCAGGAGGCGGGGTACAGGTAGACCCATAGTACGGAATGACAACAGTGGATCTGAAAAATCTTGGGTACACTGACGAACCGTTCGTCCTAGCCAATGATGTGGCACAGGTTATCTATGTGAAGGACATGTCTACCAGACCGAGGAAAAGAAAAGATAAGGAAGCGAATACATCATACAATGAGCCAAAGCGCCACATAGTTCTTTCAGGAAAAGGGACATCACAGGAGTGGAGGGCAAGACAGACATGTCTCAAGAGTATGAAAAGTTTCATGAAATTCCCCTTCAAAGTCAAGGCTGACCCAAGCATCCTGATAAATGATGAAGATTATCCATGGTTACGGCGCAATAAGCAAAGCGACACAAGCGAAGAAAAAGTGAAGACTTTCTCCGCAACTATTATGATGATACCATGCCAACTTTGTAACACACGAGTATGATACCATTGTCCGCTTTGTTCATGAACATACTATGCCAACTTTGAGAACCTCGCCAACCGAAGGCGCTCACACCGGTTTATAAGCCCGTCCCTCTCGCCTTGTTGAGCTCACAAACTTGTGATTCACACAAATTTCAAAAGAATTGAAATTTTATAAAACTAATGGCACAAACAGAAAGTTTATAATTGTTCTAAAACAAATGGCACTAACAGAAAGTTTATAATTTTGCTGACCTAAAAGCAAAAAAGAATTAAAAAATAAAGCAAAAACCAAAAGAAAATAAATAATGCAGGAAACAAAACAAAAAACTTGAAAAAATAATAATAATAGCAACAATAAGCATTTTGTTGTAAGTAGAAACAAAATAAAATAAATAAAGCAACAAAGAAAACAAAAAAGTGTTTTTGAATTTTAAAACTAATGGCACAAACAGAAAGTTTATATTTTTTCTAAAACTAAAAGCACTAACAGAAAGTTTATAATTTTGCTGACCTAAAAGCAAAAAGAATTAAAAAATAAAGCAAAAAACTAGAAGAAAATAAATAATGCAGAAAACAAAACAAAAAACTTGAAAAAAAAAAATAGCAACAATAAGTATTTTGTTGTAAGTAGAAACAAAATAAAATAAATAAATCAACAAAGAAAACAAAAAAGTGTTTTCAAATTTTAAAACTAATGGCACTAATAGAAAGTTTATATTTTTCTAAACCTAAAAGCAAAAAGAAATAAAATATAAAGCAAAAAACTACCACCTACTAGGCCCCCACGGCTGAATACGACTAGAAACCCTACATGGGCCAGGATTCAGGCCCTTGAGAGGCCCAATAGGCCTGACAGTAGCATGATTAGGCCTGAAAGCCTGCATTTGAGAGGAGCTCAAAAGGGGACGCACACCAGTGCTTATAAACCAGTGTGCCGGCGCCCTTCAACTAGCGAGGTGGGACTAAACATTTGGCGCGGGGCAGCACAGGCCTTTGGTCCCGGTTGGTGGCACCAACCGAGACTAAAGGTGGGTTTAAGCCCGGTTAATTCGACGACCGGGACTAATGCCCCCCTTAAGTCCCGGTTGGAGCCAACAAAATCGACCAAAGGCCGCCGCTTCCCGCCCTTTGGGCTGCTGAAATTTTGCCTCTGGACCCGGTTGGTGGCACCAACCGGGACTAAAGGGGGGCATTAGTCCCGGTCGTGCCACGAACCAGGACTAATGCTCTTTCTATATAAGCACGACTTGTGAAATTTTCACATCTCCTCGCCTCCCTAGCCAGTTGCCCCCGCCGGGCTGCCCAAATCGCTGGCCTCGCCGCCGCCGCCATCCCCTGTCTCCCGTGCCTGCCCGCTTCGAGCCCACGCCGGCCGCCGCCTGCCCTCGCCGTCCCCTCGAAAGCACGCGACGGCCCTGCGCTTCACACCGCCGCCGCCCGTTCTGCCCTGCCCTCCGAAAGCACGCACGGTCAGCCGCGCCCACGCCGCCGCCCGTTCTCCCCTGCCCGTCCACGAAGCACGCACGGCGCCGCCTCACGCCCCCACGCCGGCCGCCGCCTGCGCCCGCGCCTGCCCGCCCCACCTCGTCGCCGCCGGCGCCTCGCCTCACCGCCTGCCTCGACGCCGCCTCCTCCCGTTCGGTCCGGCTCCGGCCCCCTTTCCTCCTGTCCCCTCGTCCTCTTCATAAAAAAATTTCATATAATTTTTAGGCAGATTTATGTTCATGTATATATGTTCATTATATGAACATAATATGGATGATGTATGCATGCTTTTTATATGTTCATTATATGGATGGATGGATGGATGGATGGATAATTTTTAGGCAGATTTTTAGATTTTTTAGGCAGATTTTTAGAATTTTTTGTGTATGTATGTTATGTTTATATGTATGTATGTATGTTCATATGTATGTATGTTTATATGCAAAGCATATGCAAAGAAAATGTATGAATGGTCATATGCAAAGAAAAATGTATGTATGGTCATATGCAAAGAAAATGTATGTATGTATGTTCATATGAAAGAAAAATGTATGTATATATGTTCATATGCATATGCAAAGAAAATGTATGTTCATATATATGATGATATGTTCATATAAAAGGAAAATAAGAAGAGGAAGAAAGGAGAAGAAGAGGAGAGGAAGAAGAGGAGAAATAAATAAGAAGAGGAAAAAGAAGAAAAGAAGAGGAGAAGAAGAAAGGAATAGAAGAGAAGAAGAAAAATAGAAAAATTCTATTTTTTCTTCTTCTTCTATTCCTTTCTTCTTCTCTTCCTTTCTTCTTCTCTTCTCTTCTATTCCTTTCTTCTATTTTCTTCTTTTTTCTTCTTCTTCTTCCTTCTTCCTATAGTGTCAAAGTATTGAAGAAATCCATCGCTTCATCATTAGCCGGAGTAACCATGGCATGATGGTGAAGTCCTCAAAGTTGTTCTTGATTGGAGTCCCGGATAGGATAATTTGCCTTTTTGCTGAACTTTGTACCAAAAAGCGAATTATTCTATCTGGGACTCCGTTCCAAAATAACTTTGGAGAGCTTCGTACCATCATGCACCTGTTACTTTCGCCTAATGATGAAGACATGGTTTTGTTGAATCCTTTGACACTAGGCAAACTCCCGACCCTCGGCGATCTTGACCCTTGACCCTCGACCGCTCGGCGATCCACGACCCTCTACCCTACTTGTGGGACATAGATGTACTGTTCAACGCCGACCCCCTCCCGATAGCTTCAACACGTGGGGGGGGGGGTCGATATTACGTACCCCCTCCTAGCTTGAAGCATTCTCGAGGCCACCCCCTAACCCTTGAAGCGTTGTCGAGGCCACCCCAAACCCTAGAGAAGCAGCGTCGAGGCCACTAATATGATTCCTTATTGTGATTAGCTAGCTAGTTCTACGTTGGCACTAATATATCCATATCTGTCATGTTTGAATAATAATTGCCATGTTGTAAATATTTGTAGAAACTATGGACACCCCCGAGACGAAGCACAAGAAGCGTTGTTGAGGGACATAATCGCACGGAAGTGATGCCGTCTCCTCGATGATGTTTCTCAACGTCGATAACGATGGTCTGGAAGGAGAGGGTGAAGAAGCAGCTGGCTATGATTTACATGGCTCCGATGACCCAATGCGGTGCAAGAAGTAGACCGTGAGGACGGCTCGGTGATCACCAAACCGAGTCCGCCAGGTATATATATTAGTTAAGCCTGTCTTGACTAGCTCTAAATCTTTGTTTTGGTATATATATATGTACACATATTAATTAACTCTCGTCTTTGTTCTTTTTCTAGCCCTCGGATCGAGCACAACTTCGGTAAAGAGACGAGGCCCGAAGAAAAGTTGAGCTCGGATGAAAAGTTTGAGATCATACAAATCACGCGACGACGGCCAACCGATTGAACCCTACCGGACAAAGAAGGCATTTGTTGCTCGGTCAAGGGTTACGGTTAGGGACAAGATCCCGATCAGCATCCACCAATGGTATAAGCCTAAGAACGAAGACCACGAGGTGTCTTATGTCAATGATATGCAGAAAAATGATCTTTGGACTGAGCTGAAGTCAAATTTTACCCTACCGCCAGAGGATGATCCGGAGAAGCCAGTAATAGAGCCATTAATCAAGTCTTTTGCTCTTAAGAAGATGGCAGAACTATTCAGGAATTGGAAGAAAGAACTCAATACGTATGTCAAAAAAATGAGACACCAGAATTCACGGGCAAATATGAGAAGATCGAGATGATGGCCCGCATTTGTAGCCTACAAGACATCGGAAAAGAGTAAAAAGATGTCAGCGACAAACAAGAGAAATGCTGCGAAGAAGAAGCTTCATCATCGCCGGGGTCGTGGCTACCTCATAGCCCGCCTAAGTGGTCCAAGGCTGAGAATGATCTGCTTGATAAAGGGATCGAACCGAGACAATGAACTGGCGGACCGTTGCGGACTTGGTTCTTGAGGCGGCGGATCCTTGGACCCTATAACGGGAAGTGCATTTGGACGGACAAACAATTGGACATACCAGTCAAGAGGCTTAAGCATTATATCGAAGCAGCGCAGCAAGGGAAGTTCGTTCAGACAGGGGAGAAGGACGAGCTCACAATGGCCCTCGGGAATCCTGAGCACCCTGGGCGGACACGAGGCACGCCAGCTCCCTTTCGTGGAAGGCTAGATTTCGGACGCAGGTGGTTACAAAACCCATGAGAGGAGGAAGAAAGCTGGAGCAGAGCCTAATGCACGGCGCTGCACGAAAGGGTAATGTGGCTAGAGGAACGAGAAGCAGCCGATCACAACAAACGACCTGCGAAGCTTCCCCGGCTACCCCGCCATCTCGGCGGAGAAGCAGCGTGGCTTCCACCGAGCTGCTTCAGCGAGCAGCATGCCTTGACGGCTCCTGCCAGCTATCCCGTGGATGCTATCACGGATGCTGAAAGTTGCCACCTTATGGCGCAATGGAGCAATTTAAAGGTCAAGGCGGCTGTTGGCTGTTTATCCCACTAAACCCGACTCAACTTTTCACCGCCGCCGATTCCGAAGGATATGCTAAGGTCATGGTCGATGAAATAACGGAGGGATTTGAGGAGCTCGGCTTGACCACCCTACCGGTGAAGGGGAGTATCGGCTGGGTTCTGCTCAAGACTCCATGCCTATGGCGGAAGGATCTCATCAACCTTCCGAACTGGGCGCCTCCGCCTCCTCCTCCTCCTCCGGCGAAGTCGGGGCACTCCGCCTCCTCCACCGCCTCCTCCTCCTCCTCCGGGAGTCAGGGCACTCCGCCTCCTCCACCGCCTCCTCTTCCGGCGAGTGACGATCAAGGCACTCGGCCGGCTCCTTCTCCGGCGTGGCGGCACTCCGTCTCCTTCTCCGCTTGCACCGGCGGCGTCCGGCAGCCAGCCTCCTGCTTCTCCGCCTCGTCGGCAAGAGGCGGAAGAGACCCGCCGCCGCTCGGCTGCTCCGGCACGTCGTAGTCCTTCTCCTCCGCCTCGTAAGCAAGGAAAGAAGACATCCGCTCCTTCTGCTCTGCCGGCGTCTAGCAAGATCTTGCCAAAGCGGGAGGAGATACAGATTCGGTCCTTCTCTCAAGACTCCGGAGAAGTTACCGTCTGAGAGGAGCGAGGAGGAAAAGCGAAGATCGCGCAGACCGAAGTGGATGACTGGTTTCTAGGGTTGAAAGCAAAGAGACATCCACCTCCAGAGGAGAAGGTAGATCCGGTCAAAGCGAAGCGCACTCTGGCTGCCCTGACAAAACCACCCAAGTCTCCGCCGAAAGGCAACTATGAGTGCATTATTGGAAAGGCATTTGCCGAGGCGGAGAGATCGGGAAGTACTGTCAGTGATCAAAGGATGAAAGAACGACGAGCTAGGAAACAAATTGCCCAGCTCGGCGAACAAGCGAAGGAATCGTGCCCCCCGCTCAAGGTGCCTGCTAGCGACATCGTCGATTCGAGGATGGTGCCCGGTTATGGCAATCCTGAAGATTACTTGCCCGACGATGTACAATTTGATTTCTTGGAGGTGCAGATACAAAGATACGAGTACGGGAAGCCTCTCGTCAAAGATGAAAGCTCTCTAACAACGATGATGCGAAGATTGCATGATTGGTACATGAAAACCTGCAAAGAGTATGACGGGAGGAATACTTTGTATTTGAGAGTTAAAAAGGAGCATGACCTCCTTGGAATTGTACTGTTGCCTATTCCATTTGAGGAGTTCTATCAGTTTTCAATCAATTGGCCATCGATAAAGCAACGGTCACCTGCTACTGTCTGTAAGTAGTACTACTTCTGTCATTAAGTATCTCTATATAACTCAGCTCTTTCATTGCATGTATTTATAAATATCCTCACTATATTATGCAGATTGAAGATCGCAGAAATGAAGAAAAACAAGTGGGTGATATTGGGTTCATTAACACATATCTCATCGATGCAAATGAGGTTAAATATCGTGCCAAGGAAACCGAGGCCAACTTGCTACGATCGTTGGAAATAAATGAACACAAAAATACAATACTCTTTCCTTACAACTACACGTGAGTGTTACTGTCTTGTGGCATATTCGGTTTCCCTTATTTAGTCCAGGTTATAGAAATGTAATATTGATGAGTTATGCATGCGTGCAGGTTCCACTATATTCTCCTAGAGATTAAGCTTGAGCAGGGAGTAGTAACTGTCTTAGACTCGAGACGAAAAAGATCCCAAGGAGTATGCGGAAATGACTGAAAAGCTCGAGAAGAAAGTTAGATCGATCATTATCCACCATATCAGCAACTTTGTTCATTTATGATATCAAGTAATTGTTTTCTTTGTATGGCAGGGCTTGGGAAAATTCACCAAAAAGCTCCGGGACTACCGAAGAAGCTGCAATTTAGACACCAGTAAGTACTATATAGTAGCATATTCCACGCGCATCTCCTACTGATTCAAGCGCTAGTTTCATCAATACCATTTAGCACGTGCTTGCTATATATAATTATCAGTTTGATTGACCTCTGTTTCTTGTAAAGTGGTTGTGGCAGGAACAAGGGAATGATTTCTGTGGATACTACGTTTGCGAGTCCATCCGCCACACGACCTGTGAGAGGGGCTACTCCGACAAACAATTTGAAGTGTGTAAACAAAAATATTCACAATTTTATTTTATTACCATCATTTGTGTTGAGTTTCATTCATTCATATATATATATATATATATATATATATATATATATATATATATATGTATTGACCCCTTTCTTAAAATTAGATGTTTCGCAGCGGGATGAACTCCTAGCGCCAGATCGCATCTTGAGCAATTCAAGAGGAATTGGCGGCATTCTTTCTTGACTATGTGATCGCTGAAGACGGGGAATACCATGTGGACCACGCGTCCGTATTTTAAAAGATAATTATTGTATATATGTAGCCGGTAGCGTCGGATAGATATATGAGAACTTGTTGTTCGACCAATCTCTCGGAGAAGGAGAGGTGGTCGATATCACTTCTCTGTATGCATATATATGTTCATGACGATCTTCTGTTTGCTTAATTACTAGTTAGCTAGCATGTCTAGTTAGTCCTCTCTATACGTATGTATAGTACGTAGCGTCGACCAAGCACGGACAAAAGAAAGGACACTTTTCTCTATTAATTAGCTAGCTATAGCACAATATATGAAACACCTAAATTAACCCCCAAAACCCCCAAACCCCCCCCTCTTTTGAAAAAAACAAAAACCAGAGCCAAAGAAATGCTGTGGCGTGGATGCCTATTGGTCCCGGTTGGTGCCACCAACCGGGACCAAAACCCCTCTGCTGAGCTCGGCGGACAGGCCACGTGGAGGCCCATCTGTCCCGGTTCTGGATAGAACCGGGACTAAAGGGTGAGGGTATTAGTACCGACCCTTTAGTCCCGGTTCACGAACCAGGACTAAAGGCCCTTATGAACCGGGACTATAGGCCCTTTTTCTACTAGTGCTCCACTCCCAGGATGTCCCTTTTTCCTGAAAGAACTATGTGGCGCTTTGGCTTATCGTATGATGTATTTGTTTCCTTGTCTTTTCTTTTTCTCGGTCTGGTAGACATGTCCTTCACATAGATAACCTGTGCCACATCATTGGCTAGGACGAACGGTTCGTCAGTGTACCCATGATTTTTCAGATCCACTATTGTCATTCCATACTGTGGGTCTACCTGTACCCCGCCTCCTGATAGATTGACCCATTTGCACTTAAACAAAGGGACCTTAAAATCTACTCCGTAGTCAAGTTCCCATATGTCCACTATGTAACCACAATATGTGTCCTTTCCCCTCTTGGTTGCTGCATCAAAGCGGACACCGCTGTTTTGGTTGGTGCTCTTTTGATCTTGGTTAATCGTGTAACATGTATTCCCATTTATCTCGTATCCTTTCCAAAATCATTACAGTCGAAGATGGTCTCCTGGACAACAAGTACAGCTCATCACAAACAGTGTTGTCACCACTGAGACGTGTTTCCAACCAACTGCTGAAAGTCCTGATGTGTTCACATGTAATCCGGTCGTCGCACTGCTCCGGGTGTTTGGAGCGCAGACTGTTCTTGTGTTCATCGACATACGGGGTCACCAAGGTAGAGTTCTGTAGAACTGTGTAGTGTGCTTGAGACCAAGAATATCCGTCCCTGCATATTATTGAGTCCCTTCCAAGCGTGCCTTTTCCAGTCAGTCTCCCCTCATACCGTGATTTAGGAAGACCTATCTTCTTCAGGCCAGGAATGAAGTCAACACAAAACCCGATGACATCCTCTGTTTGATGGCCCATGGAGATGCTTCCTTCTGGCCTAGCGCGGTTACGGACATATTTCTTTAGGACTCCCATGAACCTCTCAAAGGGGAACATATTGTGTAGAAATATGGGCCCCAGAATGACAATCTCGTCGACTAGATGAACTAGGACGTGTGTCATGATATTGAAGAAGAATGGTGGGAACACCAGCTTGAAACTGACAAGACATTACGCCACATCACTCCTTAGCGTTGGTACGATTTCTGGATCGATCACCTTCTGAGATATTGCATTGAGGAATGCACATAGCTTCACAATGGCTAATCGGACGTTTTTCGGTAGAAGCCCCTCAATGCAACCGGAAGCTGTTGCGTCATAATCACGTGGCAGTCATGAGACTTTAGGTTCTGGAACTTTTTCTCTGGCATATTTATTATTCCCTTTATATTCGACGAGAAGCCAGTCGGGACCTTCATACTGAGCAGGCATTCAAAGAAGATTTCTTTCTCTTCTTTTGTGAGAGCATAGCTGGCAGGACCTTCATACTGCTTCGGAGGCTTGCCCTCTTTTTCGTGCAAGCGTTGCAGGTCCTCCCGTGCCTCAGGTGTATCTTTTGTCTTCCCATACACGCCCAAGAAGCCTAGCTGGTTCACGCAAAGGTTCTTCGTCACGTGCATCACGTCGATCGAAGAGCGGACCTCTAGGTCTTTCCAGTACGATACGTCCCAAAATATAGATTTCTTCTTCCACATGGGTGCGTGATTCTCAGCGTCATTTGGAACAGCTAGTCCGCCGGGACCCTTTCCAAAGATTACGTGTAAATCATTGACCATAGCAAGTACGTGATCACCGATGCGCATGGCGGGCTTCTTCTGGTGATCTGCCTCGCCTTTGAAATGCTTGCCTTTCTTTCTACATTGATGGTTGATCGGAAGAAATCGACGGTGGCCCAGGTACACATTCTTCCTGCAGCTTCCCAGGTATATACAATTGGTGTCAAGTAAACAGTGCGTGCATGCGTGGTATCCCTTGTTTGTCTGTCCTGAAAGGTTACTGAGAGCGGGCGAATCGTTGATGGTCACGAACAGCAATGCCTTTAGGTAAAATTCCTCCTTTTTGTGCTCATCCCACGTACGTACACCGTTTCCATTCCACAGCTGTAAAAGTTCTTCAACTAATGGCCTTAGGTACACATCAATGTCGTTGCCGGGTTGCTTAGGGCCTTGGATGAGAACTGGCATCATAATGAACTTCTACTTCATGCACATCCAAGGAGGAAGGTTATACATACATAGAGTCACGGGCCAGGTGCTGTGATTGCTGATCTGCTCCCTGAAAGGATTAATGCCATCGGCGCTTAAAGCAAACCATACGTTCCTTGGGTCATTTGCAAACTCATCCCAGTACTTTCTCTCGATTTTTCTCCACTGCGACCCGTCAGCGGGTGCTCTCAACTTCCCGTCTTTGTTACGGTCCTCACTGTGCCATCGCATCAACTTGGCATGCTCTCCGTTTCTGAACAGACGTTTCAACCGTGGTATTATAGGAGCATACCACATCACCTTCGCAGGAACCCTCTTCCTGGGAGGCTCGCCGTCAACATCACGCCTGATCTTATACCGCAATGCACCGCATACCGGGCATGCGTTCAGATCCTTGTATGCACCACGGTAGAGGATGCAGTCATTAGGGCATGCATGTATCTTCTGCACCTCCAATCCTAGAGGGCATATGACCTTCTTTGTTGCGTATGTACTGTCCGGCAATTCGTTATCCTTTGGAAGCTTCTTCTTCAATATTTTCAGTAGCTTCTCATATCCTTTATCAGGCACAACATTCTCTGCCTTCCACTGCATCAATTCCAGTACGGTACCGAGCTTTGTGTTGCCATCTTCGCAATTGGGGTATAACCCTTTTTTGTGATCCTCTAACATGCGATCGAACTTCAGCTTCTCCTTTTGACTTTCTAATTTCGTCCTTGCATCGACAATGACCCGGCGGAGATCATCATCATCGGGCACATCGTCTGGTTCCTCTTGATCTTCAGCAGCTTCGCTCATTGCAGCATCATCGTGCACATCGTCTGGTTCCTCTTGATCTTCAGCAGCTTCGCCCCTTGCAGCATCATCGTGCACATCATTTGGTTCCTCTTGATGTTTAGTAGCATCACCGTATTCAGGGGGCACATAGTTGTCATTGTACTCTTCTTCTTCGCCGTCTTCCATCATAACCTCTATTTCTCCGTGCCTCGTCCAAACATCATAGTGTGGCATGAAACCCTTGTAAAGTAGGTGAGTGTGAAGGATTTTCCGGTCAGAGTAAGACTTCGTATTCCCACATATAGGGCATGGACAACACATAAAACCATTCTGCTTGTTTGCCTCAGCCACTTCGAGAAATAATGCACGCCCTTAATGTACTCGGAGGTGTGTCTGTCACGGTACATCCATTGCCGGTTCATCTGCGTGCATTGTATATAATTAAGTGTGTCAAAAATCATTACAGAACATCATGAATAGATAATTAAGTGACCAAATTAAGAGAAGTTCATCAGCACATAAAAACCAAAGTACATACACAGTTCTCATCTAACAACATAAAGCTCTGCAGAGCACCTAAATTAATTAAACCATACATTGAAGCTATGTAAAACGTTTCAATGCGAAAACAAATGCGATCATAATCGCAACCAAGGTAACAACTGATCCAACGGCATAATGATACCAAGCCTCGGTATGAATGACATATTTTCTAATCTTTCTAATCTTCAAGCGCATTGCATCCATCTTGATCTTGTGATCATCGACGACATCCGCAACATGCAACTCCAATATCATCTCCTCCTCCTCAAGTTTTTTATTTTTTCCTTCAAGAAATTGTTTTCTTCATCAACTAAATTTAACCTCTCGACAATAGGGTCGGTTGTAATTTCCGGTTCAACAACCTCCTAGATAAATAAAATCTATGTCACGTTGGTCGGCATAATTTTCATAAACAATAAATGAACCAATAGTTATGAAAAGATAATATATAGCACATCCTAATCATAGACAGGGACGAGGGCCGTGAGGCGGATACCAAAACCATCGCACTATATAAGATGCAATAATAAAAGTAAGCAAATAATACAAGTATCTATCTAAACATACATGTAAGAATATTTTTCCTTTCAGAAAGAAGATAAGAACAAGAGGCTCACCACGGTGGTGCCGGCGATGAGATCAGCGCGGGTGATCGACGGTGGTGAAGACGGGGAAAGGGCGTGACGGACCGCTAAACCTAGACAAATATTGAGAAAAATGGAGCTTGGAGGTCGAGCTTGGTGAGGAGAAAGCTTAAGTAGTGTGGCTCGGGCATTCCATCGAACACCTTGTGTGCATAGGAGGTGAGCTAGAGCACCACCAAGCCCTCTCCCCCTCGGCGGCCAGAAAAAACAGAGCAGTGTATTCTGCTCTCACGCGAAGGGTATATATAGGCACCTCATTGGTCCCGGTTGGTGACATGAACTGGGACTAAAGGGGAGCCTTTGGTCCCGGTACAAGCCACCAACCGGGACCAATGATGATGGGCCAGGAGCGAGGCCCATTGGTCCCGGTTCGTCCCACCAACCGGGACCAAAAGGGCCAGACGAACCGGGACCAATGCCCACGAGGCCCTGGCCGGCCCCCTGGGATCACGAACCAGGACAAATACCTCCATTGGTCCCGGTTCGTGGCAGAACCGGGACTAATGGGCTGAGCCGGCCTGGGTCATTGCCCCCTTTTCTACTAGTGAAACAAGTCCTTGTAATAGGCTGTAGGATGCTTAAGAAGATCATCAATCGCCTCAATCACCGTATCCCCAGAAGTAAAAGAATGAATAGTGTTTTTCCTCTTTTTTCCATTGGCAATCCTATGGAAAAAAGAGGTGTCCCGGTCTCCTTTTAGCAGTCATGTCTCATGGGACTGTTGGAGCCAAAACATTTCTTCATTAACCAGAATAGAGTTTAGTTCATCAAGAAGAGATGCCCTGTAGTCAAGCAAGTCTGGATCTAATGAATCGTGTTCTTGATGTTCTAAATAAGACAACTCATTCTTAATATCTGCTTTTTCTCTTCTTCTCATATCCAAATTTATTAGAACCCCAGCCTTTAAAGAGCTTTATAAAACGTTTGAGTTTGATGTTCAGCACATCAATAGGATCAGATGAATTGACATTTTTGTTCCAGATTTCCTCCACTAAAGGAAGGAACTCCTCGTTTTTCATCCAACTCATTTCAAAGCGAAACTATGTAGGTTTAGGAGCTTGAGGAGGGCTACTATTAGTAGCTAAAAGGGTAGGGTTATGATCAGAGACATCTCTGACCAGTTTCCTCACAGTTACCAAAGGAAAAAGATCTTCCCATTCTTCACTCATTAGAATTCTATCAAGCTTCTCTAAGGTGGGATGGGCTTGTTTATTAGACCAAGTGATGCACACAGCCCTCTTGATTAAAATTGTTTATTACATAGTATTTTGGTCGAAAGAAATACAAGGAATATAGTTGTAATTTCATAAGAACCCCGGAAGCATACTCAATTATGTTACTTTACCTCGGATTTATTTCTTGCAAATTCCTCCAAAACTTGATAAGGGCCTAAACTTAGATTTTAAAATTGCAATTGTTGTCAGGTTGTCCTTCATCGGTTGGTGGCAAGTTTTCATTAACATGTGTTATTTACTTTCTATGTCCTTGCTTGAAGTTATCTCGACATTCTTGTATCATGACGCTCGAGAACATTGCCGAGAAGACGAATGTGGTGTGGAAGCCATCCAAGGATTTAAAGCACCTGAACTAGAAGGTGCTGCTGATCTGTGGGTGCGAGGATGAAGACAAGGTGACAAATTATATAAGGCTTGTCATGGGACGAGCTGTGGGCTTGAACACTATCATGCTGCATGGTGAATACCCATGCGAGGACTGCAATGCCACTGACATTGAAAGATCCAAGCTGGGTAAAGCATCCAAGGTGGGTGAAGCTAGCAGACGTTGGATTAAGCAGCGACTCACACATGGATCATCCTCATCTGTGGAGATAATTATCTGTTGACGGATATGGTCAAGGAATGCTAGTAGTCTCATAACGCTTGCAGGCTTAGAGCAGCTGGAGCAATGACTGTGTGAGGCGCACCCAGTTGTGATTGTAATTTCTATCTATTGATAGCCTGAGAATACTTGTTTGATGTGGACCTTGCAGTGTAGCTAAATTATGTGTGTACTGTAATCTGGCTGCATGCTTTATCTTCGAATTTACCAAGTAATTGCCAAAAATTTGTGCATGTACTGACAAATTCTTGAGGCGTTTTTTTTTTTGCCGAGAAAACTTTCCATGCACTGAGAAATCCCGTATGCTGTTTTATGCCTGGAGGGTGTCATTCAAATACTTGAGGCGTTCTCTGTTTGGGTGCAAATTAATTGAGTTATGCTATTTTATATCTGACGGGAAGCCTATCACATTGCTCATGGAAAATGGCTGGCAGTAGAACAGGATAGCATGCCTTTGACAATAATCTACAGTTTGGTCTAACATATATTCGCATAAAAAGGATGTATCAAGAAACGAGACGGTCTTATAGAATCACATCTATAAGAGTTTGTGCTATAGTATGTTTTTCTCTCGAAGGAACTAAAAACATTTCCCCAGTAGGAACATTCCCTGCATGCCAAAAAGTTTTGAGGATAACCCTACCCAAAAAACAGTAGAGGTGTCTTAGCATAGTTTTAAATAGCGCGCTAAGCATCTTAGCGGCGGACCTCTTCCAAATGCTATAGCGTGCTATAGCGGAGCTATAGCGTGCTATTTAAAATGTTTCTTCATTTGTTTGGACCAAAGTCTCTTAGCGCAAGACCTTTTGTAAACGCTATAGCGTGCTACAACGGAGCTATAGCGGGCTATTTAAAACAGTGTGTTTTAGCCTTTTACATTAGAAGCCCTCAGAAAGTGTTCAAAGGTAGCATTCCCTGCATGCTGCTGCATTTGTTGTGACCGATCGTCCTCCGTCATGCATAGTTGGATTAACCATCATTCTATTGTATCCCTACTGAAGAGGCACTTGCCGCAAGTATCCTGCGTCAACAATATGCTTGATTTAATTGATTGTTGCCAGAAATAGTGGCTGCCAATTAATGAAAGCTGCAGTTCAGAAGCAGTTGATCTTGTAGAGGAATTGGCAGTTTCAGCCTCGCCTTCAGGTTTTAGGTGCACCTACTCATATGAATGTGTGCAGTTTGCAAGAAACGAGAATAATCACAGAGTTTTTTTTAATATTTAGTGAAGTATTTCAGCTTTTCTTTGAATCTTCTCATGGTATTTGTTACCAACATTAATATCCATAGATTTCTAAAAAACGGAAAATATTGGTCAGACTTTTCAAACAATTCATATAAATATTGCTTTGAGACATTCTACTCAGATGATTTGTGACAACAGAATTATTTGTATTTGAGAAATCAATATTAACCTGCTTTGCGCAAATCGCAAATTGTAGTAAGTCTGAAGTTGTTCACAAGAAGTTATCAGTTCTAAATTCAATACGTTCTTCTTTCGAAGTGTTCTGCTAGGGCTAAGATTGCGGGACCTTGTGCTCAAATTTGCAAAGTAGCGCTTGATTGTGTGCGTGTAAGTCCCCGATTCCCAGACGACCACACGGCTAGGCATGGTAATAGTCTTCCATGCAACCAAACACTTCCCTCCAGCGACCACCTTCTTCCCTTCCTAGAAGTAACAATTTTTCCAGACTAACTGAGCGTTGAATTGATAAGAATGAGACGCCCTCCCCATGATAGAAAAGTGGATAGCCTGCCAGATAATATTTTATCCACCTTTTGGATCACAAGCCATGTGGTATAGACAAAGGGTATCCTAGGTAAGTGCATGTAAAGTCTGAGACAGGGCATTCCAAAATGGCAGCAGAGACTCAGCGATATCTTCTTGGTTCATATTTCTAGAACCAAAGATGCTTTTGCTGAAATTGATGTGTAAGGCGGTCAAGTACGAAAAAATAACGAGTATGAGGGGCGGCTGCCTCGGCCCCCCAAAATCCCCAAAACTAAGGGGCCCAACAAGGGGAACATGCTTGTACTGCCATACTGGGCCTAGGCCAACTACCAAAGCCCTAACAGCATCTACAACCGGGTGCCACATATCCATCGCAAATGCCCGGGCAGCCTGCGTGGTCACTGCCCGATCAAGATTTTGCCACCCAACCAGACCGGGCAAACCCGGCCCAAACAACCGGGTTGAATGATACTCCCCATATTCAAGCCATATGTGGGGGCAGATATGGGGACGATTGGACGCGCTCGCCACGTCGAATTGGCCGTAGGGACCCACGCAGAAACCCATCAACTTGATAGGCGCCTCCTCCTATTTTCGGTGAGGGAGGTGAGGATGAATTCATGGGGCCGTGTGTTAGGGAATATTTATCCCTTAGTGGTTTTGGTGATTGATGACAATGCATTTGCGGACTAATCGTGTGCATTGAGCATTTCAGATATCTCATGTTTAGGCACAAGACAATTCATTGCCCCGCGGAGTCCAGTGAAGACGGAGTTTTCCCTACGTTTGTTTTCGGTGGATTTGAGTCGTAGGAAAGCCGAACTATTAAGAGGGGGTCCGCTTTGAAAAGGTTTGGGTGGAATCATCACGTACACGTCTGTTCCTTTTTGCACCACCTTTCCTTTGGCTCTTTGGAGCATCCTCCGTTTATCTGTGTCTTTGCAAAATGAAGGTCTCCTAGTGTTGGTTGTGCTCGGGCATGCGGTAGTACTGCTCATGTGACCGGTAGTACCGCACAGGCTCACGGTAGTACCGGCCACTGTCGTGGTAGTACCGCAGTCCCTTGCGGTAGTACCGCTCCGAGGGCGCGGTAGTACCGTGGCCTCGGGCTAGGCACAACAGCACGAGTGGAAGTAGGGGCAGATGTAATTTTTTACATCCGCGCCCTAGACGGTAGTACCACTCTAGGTTTGCGGTAGTACCGCGTCGGATTTTTGCGCAGATCGAAAATCAGTGGAAGTAGCCATAGATGTATTTTTATATGTCCGTGCCTTCCCAGCCTAGACTAACCCAGCACAGATTGAAACTCAGTGGAAGTAACCATGGATTTTATATGTTGGATTTTTATAGTACCGCAAGGGCGAGCGGTAGTACCGCTCAGTTCTACCGCTCTTTGCTTCTACGCATTCAACATGCCTGGTCTAGCCAGTGCCGCGCATGCAGTAGTACGGCAGTGCCCCGCGGTAGTACTGCAGGCCCGTGTGGTAGTACAGCATGTCTGGTGCGGTAGTACCGCAAGTCGCGGGCTGAGTAAGTAGATAACGGTTGGATTTGTCCTGTCACTATATAAGGGGAGTCTTCTTCTCCGAGTTGACCACCTCTGCTATTCCTAAGCTCCATTGTTGCTCTAAGCTCCATTTTCGCCTGATCTCTCTCCCTAGACAATCAAACTTGTTGATTCTCTAGGGATTTGTTGAGAAGGCCCCGATCTACACTTCCACCAAGAGAAATTTGATCCCCCCACTAATCCCTTGCGAATCTTGTTACTCTTGGGTGTTTGAGCACCCAAGATGGTTGAGGTCACCACGGAGCTATATTCCATTGTGGTGAAGCTTCGTGGTGTCGTTGAGAGCCTCCAATTAAGTTGTGGAGATTTCCCCAACCTTGTTTGTAAAGATTCGATAGCCGCCTCCTAGGGCACCAATAGTGGAATCATGGCATCTCGCATTGTGTGAGGGCGTGAGGAGAATACGGTGGCCCTAGTGGCTTGTTGGGGAGCATTGTGCCTCCACACCGCTCCAACGGAGACGTACTTCCTCTCAAAGGGAAGGAACTTCGGTAACACATCCTCGTATTCACCGGCTCCACTCTTGGTTATCTCGTACCTTTACTCTTGCAAGCTTACTTTGTGTTGCGTTCCTTGCTTGCTTGTGTACTTGTTCTTGTTGTATCATATAGGTTGCTGACCTAGTTGCATATCTAGAAAACCTAATTTGATGCAAAGCTTAAATTGGTAAAGAAAAGCTAAAAATTGTTAGTTGCCTATTCACCCCCCTCTAGTCAACTATATTGATCCTTTCAATTGGTACCAGAGCCTCGTCTCTTTATTAAGGACTTTTCTGTCCGATGAGTATGGTTGACACCGTGGACGGTGATGAGGAGCACCCCGGTGTGATTCCGTTCTCGTCGACGGCCGATGGGGGAACCTCGGTCTCACGTGAGGAGTTCAATGTGGCTTTAGACACATTGAACACCTCCATGACGGCCGAGGTCAAAGGCATGCTTAAGAACTTTCTTGATGGTCTTAAATTATCCACCGCACCGTTGGAAGTGGTCGATCCCACTAACAAGGTGACAGATGCTAACTCCGACAAGGGGGAAGCTACTAGTGATAAAGTTCCTTTGTCTAGTGGTAAAAGTGGAAACGCCATCTATGCCCATGTTGAACCACCTCTTACTTATGGAGGACCGATTCCCTCCACTCATTTAAATCATGCAGGTTCTCCTCCTAAGATTGTGAAAAATGAGGATTTTGACTCTTGGGTCTATCGCTTTAAACGTCATTTAAATCATGTTAACACTACTCTTTGGAGAATCATTGAGCAAGCTTTCTATCCACATGACCCAAGCAACTTCACCCCTAGAGAAGCCGCGGATCATAAATTCAACGAGAGTGCTCTCTTCATCATCCAAGATGCAATTGCATCCGAAGATATTGCACATCTCCGACCTTTCACCGTGGCCAAGGAAGCATGGCACCATGACGTCTCCCTTTACAAGGGAAGTGCAAGCATTCAACGCTTCAACTATGAAGTGGTGCAAGATGAAGCCGATGAGTTTGCAATGAATGAAGATGAAGAACCTCGCGGTCTCACTCCAAGATCATGCGAGCAAGGATACAGATGACAATTGGATCAAGCGCAAGTTCCTCAAGGCCATGATGCCTTACCACAAGGCCATGTCCTCCGTCATCTGTCAAAGGCCGGACTTCCACACCTTGTTCTCAAGTGAAGTGTTGGATGAGTTTGTGGCAATGAGGATCTTGGACAAGACCGCCGACAATGCGATGTTGCGTTCTCAAAGAGCAAAGAAGCCCAACCTTGCCTTGAAGGCCAAGGCTAGTGTGGAAGAAGAGGACAAAGAGGAAGAAGAGGAGAGAAACCCTGAGATATGAAATATGCTTATCATGAGCACATGGTTCTCGCTTCAATGCAAATTTGGAGCAAGAAGAACACAAGGACCAACTTCAACAAGAACAACTCAAGTGGCATGAAGGGGAAGCACCGTGTGAGGACTTGCTATAATTGTGGTAATGTGAGCCACTTTGTTGCGGAGTGCCCATATGAGAAGAGGGAAAACAATGGTGGCAAGCTCATCTGAAAAGACAAGGCCAAGTCCTTCCCCAACAAGAGCAACTTCACTAGGAAGACTCCTCCCAAGGGGTTGGTGGCACAAAAAGAGTACAATGAGGATGATGATGATGATGAAGAAAGTGAGTCATTTGCTATGGCCTCCCTTGCCATTGCGACGACTCCACGGGTGTCCCTCTTCGACTAACCCAATGAGAACATCACCGCCAAGTGCCTCATGGCTAAAGCCACCAACAAGGTAAACCCCAACATTAAAACTACCATAATTTGTAACCCTTCTTTGATGGATTGCATTGATGAAAGTGAGGGGTCTAATGTGGAGGAAAATGAATTTGAGTCCTTTATGAGTAAGCTCAAGGGTAAATCCAAGAAGCACTTTGTTGCTCTCTTGGAACAACCTAGTGAAGCCAATGACATGATTGAGGCTCACAAAGAAACCATCTCTAAGACGGAGGGGCATAGTGGTGATTATGCCAATGAGATATTGGATCTCTCTGATGCGCTTGAGGAAGAGCGCGGCCATTGTTTGGCACTTGAGGAGTCACACAACGATGACCATACTAAATTGAAGAAAGATCTTGATCTTGCTCTTGTTGTATCTCGTGTGCAAAATTCTGAGAAGGCCAAACTTGATGTTGACCTTGCTGGACTCAAGGAGGAGTTTGATATACTCGACAAGGCTCACAAAGCTTTGGAGGGTGCTCATGCTAGCCTCAAAGAGTCTCATGATCAACGGCAAGTGAAGCTAACTAAGGAAAAAGCCACTTTTCCTCATATGGTCTTAATTGATAATGCAAATGCTACTAACACATGTTGTGAGCATGTGCATCTTGTGGAGGAGAATGCAAAGTTGAAGGAGCAACTTGAGAAAGGCCTTGTGACTTGCATACAAGGTGAGAAGAACCTCAACGACTGAGGGAGTTCCGGACTAGGGGGTGTCCGGATAGCCGAACTATCATAATCAGCCGGACTCCAAGACTATGAAGATACAAGATTGAAGACTTCGTCCCGTGTCCGGATGGGACTGTCCTGGGCGTGGAAGGCAAGTGTGGCGATCCGTATCTGTAGATCTCCTACCATTGTAACCGACTCTGTGTAACCCTAACCCTATCCGGTGCCTATATAAACCGGAGGGTTTTAGTCCGTAGGACGAACAACAATCATACCATATGCTAGCTTCTAGGGTTTAGCCTCTTTGATCTCGTGGTAGATCTACTCTTGTAACACACATCATCAATATTAATCTAGCAGGACGTAGGGTTTTACCTCCATCAAGAGGGACCGAACCTGGGTAAAACATCGTGTCCCTTGTCTCCTGTTACCATCCGCCTAGGCACTTACGATTCGCGACCCCCGACCCGAGATCCGCCGGTTTTGACACCGACATTGGTGCTTTCATTGAGAGTTCCTCTGTGTCGTCGCCGATAGGCCCGATGGCTCATTCGATCATCAACAACGACGCGGTCCAGGGTGAGACTTCTCTCCCCAAGCAGATCTTCGTGTCCGGCGGCTTTGCACTGCGGGCCAATTCGCTTGGCCATCTAGAGCAAATCGAAAGCTACGCCCCTGACCGTCAGGTCAGATTCGGAAGTTTAAACTATACGGCCGATATCCGCGGAGACTTGATCTTCGACGGATTCGAGCCTCAGCCAAGCGCGCCACACTGTCTCGATGGGCATTATCTAGCTCTGCAGCCGAACAGTGCCTTGGAGGCCGCACCAGAATCCGCTCCAACCCTTAATCTGGAGCCGGACTCCCCGATCGGGGACGAGTGGTTGGACACCGCCTCGGGGGCTTTAATCTCTACGGCGATCGAGCCGAACTCCATCCCTGTCCTTTGCAAAGACGCCGACTCCAGGGCGCCGGACTCCTATCCGGACTCCGAACCCTCCGCACCCTTGCCGATCGAATCCGATTGGGCGCCCGTTATGGAGTTCACGGCCGCGGACATCTTTCAGCACTCGCCTTTTGGTGACATCCTGAATTCACTAAAGTCTCTCTCTTTATCCGGAGAGCCCTGGCCGGACTACGGTCAGGAAGGTTGGGATACGGACGATGAAAAAATTCAACGCCCACCCACCACCCACTTCGTAGCCACTGTCGATAGCCTACACGACGTGCTCGATTTCGACTCCGAAGACATCGACGGTATGGACGACAATGTAGGAGACAACAATGAACCAGCACCTATAGGATGTTGGACAAACTCACCCCATGATGTATACATGGTGGATGCACCTAAAGCAAATGAAGACGAGGAGCAACGGGACACTACGAAGGATAAATCCCTCGAAAAGCATTCAAAACGGCAACGTAAACGCCGAACAAAGTCCCGCCTCAACAAAGACCCAGCCATAGAGCAGGGCGAACCGGTGGACAACGAACAAGCTATCGAGCAATCGTCCGAACAAGACAACTTGGATAAACAATCTGTCCCCAGCGAAGACAACAGTCCGGACGACCTCACGCCGGACAAACCATTGGAGCAAAATGACCTCCAGAAAAGGCTCGTCGCCACTACGCGTAGCCTGAAAAAGCAGAAGCGGAAGCTCAAAACAGCGGAAGATGCACTCAAGATTAGATGGAGCAAAGTATTCAGCACCGCAGGTAGAAATGCAGCGACGATGCGCCAAACAAAGAGCTACCCGAAAAGAAAGCTACTGCCCGAATTCGACGAGGAGGCCTTAGAGCCCCCACAATTTAAAAGCAAGAAGGCCACCCGGTCGGATGGACGACCTCATGGCAAAAAGAGAGCGGCGAATGGCGCCGCACACAAGCCAATATGCGATCCGCATAAGGATTCACACCAAGAGGATGGCCCAGTTAGGTCCATCTATGGGCCAAGAAAGCAGGCTCGTCAAAGCAATGCAATACGCCAAAATTCCGAAGATCATGGCACACCCAAATATAGGGGCGCCGCACACCCCCTATGTTTCACCGATGAGGTGCTGGATCATGAATTTCCAGCGGGATTCAAACCCGTAAACATAGAGGCATACGACGGAACAACAGACCCCAGAGTTCTGGATCGAGGATTACATCCTCCACATACACATGGCTAGAGGCGACGATATCCACGCCATAAAATACTTACCCCTTAAACTCAAAGGGCCAGCTCGGCATTGGCTTAAAAGCCTCCCCGAAAATACCATTGGAAGCCGGGGAGAGCTCGAGGATGCATTTTGGGCAAATTTTCAGGGGACTTATGTCCGCCCTCCGGATCTGCACGATCTAAGTCACATAACTCAACCGCCCAAGAGTCAGCCCGGAAATTCTGGAACAGGTTCCTTACTAAAAAGAACCAAATAGTCGATTGTCCGGACGCCAAGCCTTAGCAGCTTTCAAACACAACGTCCGAGACGAATGGCTTGCCAGACACCTCGGCCAAGAAAAGCCGAGAACAATGGCCGCATTAACAAGCCTCATGACCCGCTTTTGCGCGGGAGAAGACAACTGGCTGGCTAGATGCAGCACCAGCGAACCGAGTATATCCGAAATCAGGGATGGAAATGGGAAATCACGACGCAGAAAAGATCAGCGCCGGAATAAGGATAATGGCCCAAATAGTACGGCGGTCAACGCCGGATTCAAAAGCTCTCGGCCGAACAACAAAACACTGCCCTAAAGGATAACAGTGACGAGCTATCCAACCTAAACAAGATTCTGGATAGACTGTGTCAAATACATGGTACCTCCGCGAAGCCTGCAAACCATACCCACAGAGATTGTTGGGTCTTCAAACAGTCCGGCCGACTTAATGCCGAGCACAAGGGGCTCGACACACCAAATGCGAGTGACGAAACCCAAAAGCAGCACTCCGGAAAACGAAAAACTTTCCCACAGGAGGTTAATTAAAACAGTAAACTCACTTCACGTGATCAAAGGGAAAAACAAAGCGGCGCCCCCTAAAAAGCGCGCCGCTGCTAATTGTCAAAACCAATCACCTTCGACCATCAGGACTATTCCGATAATATCCGGAGCACACGATGGACTGCCTTGATATTGAATCCTATAATCGACGGATTCCAATTTACACATGTCCTCATGGACGGCGGCAGTGACATAAACCTGATATATCAGGACACAATCCGCAGGATGGGGATAAACCCAACCAAAATTCACCATAGCAACACCTCCTTTAAAGGAGTACTGCCAGGCCCATACGCCCTTTGCACGGGCTCCATGCTGCTAGAAGTTGTGTTTGGTTCATCCAACAACTTCCGTCGCGAAAGGTTACTCTTGCATGTCACCCCGTTTAAAAGTAGCCATCAAGCACTATTGGGACGCGAAGCCTTCGCCCGCTTTAACGCAATACCGCATTATGCATCTCTAACACTTAAAATGCCCGGTCCACGCGGCATCATCTCGTTGAAAGGAAGTATTAAGTGTTACTCGAGCGCGGAAGAAGGGGAGACTGCATCGACAGCTCCACAGCTATCCGGCTCCACTAGGCAAAGAACCTGCAATATGTCATTCAAACCCCGGATACGGCTAGACGAGTCTGGCGCCCACTAGCGGCATACCCCCATACAAGGGGCTGCATGCATGTATAACAAGAGATAATAAAGCTCAATTTTGTTCACTTCTTTGAACCGTACTCTGTTCATTTAATATTAAGTACATCTTTCGCATGCTCCTTTTTCTTTCAAACTTAGTTCCTCTCTTTTACAGATGAACAACGTGCTACACCCGTCCAGGATACGGCACAACGGAGACACAGGCGCAGACGCAGCAGGGACCCGCTATGAGGATTCTTTTCAGATTAAGACCCTGCGTAAACCTTTTTCACTGTCTCTTGTTGATATACATTCCCCCAGTTCCTTAAATATAACTGAGGAGGAGGCTGGTGCTTTGGCATTGGCCGCATCAGAATTTTTGCGCGTACCTGGACACAAAGGGCTTAGGGCCTTATTTTGCCCATTTTCATAAAAACCGAATACCTTAGGGAGTATTCGGCATCTCGAGTTAGGCCTTATATGCATCAGCTCCGAATCATTGTCTTTGGTCAAATGTTGGGTTGCCCGGCTCCTATGTTTTGCTGCCTTACGTTCCGTTTTCATGGCTAACGCGGCACCAGGAGAACTACTGCGATTGTGCCCCGGTTCGGCCGGGCGAGCACCTCAGTAGAAGCCGAAAACTGACTGTCATGATATAGCGAGAGACTGGTCAACCACTCGATGACTCACAGGAATGTTTAGAATTCCTCCGCATTAATGAAGGACCGGTTTTCGGTCAGGCACATACGCACCCCGAATTCGGGAGAGTGCGGTGCCCCCAGGGGCTATATAGTAGCCCCACCGTCGAACTCCTATGGCTAAGTGAAAGTGATAAATCATTATAGTCCGGTTGCCTGGTTTGCTAGGCTACCACCTCCTTAACAGGACCAAGACGTTGGATTAAGTGTGAAAAAGCGCTTTTTTTGCAAACACCCCCGCACCATGTGCGTGGGGGCTGAAGCCAAGGACTGCCATATTTCAGGTTATATACACATATACATAAACGGCCGCACATGGAGTAGTTTACTACTTGAACGCACAAGTATAAAAAGCACTTATATTACATTGAAACATCGTTTTCACGAATCATACATGTCATTCAAACATAATATCCTTCGAGCACTGCGTCTCTATTAAACGAGCGCCCGGCAGGACTTCTTCAAAGTAGTGCTCGGCAGGTACTCGGCCTCTGTCCGAATCCTGGGATGCAACGTCAGTGGCCTTCATCTCTGCCCAGTATGTCTTGACACGGGCAAGAGCCATCCGCGCTCCCTCAATACATGTCGATCGCTTCATCGCGTTGATACGCGGCATCGCTCCAAGAAACTGCTGCACTACAGAAAAATAGCTCTTCGGCTGGGGTCCGTCCGGCCACAAGTGAGTCAAGACATGCTTCATGGCCAATCCGGACAATCGATTCAGCTCGGCCCACTCGGCCAACCGATCGGTCAGCGGCAGAGGACGCTCCGGACTATGGAATTGCGACCAGTATAGCTCTTCCCTTTTGTGCCCCTTCTGGCCCCGGAAGTGCTCAACCGCGTCCACAGCGCTCGCCGCCAAGTCCATATAAGCATCCTCTGAACTCCATAATTTATCCAACGGAGCATACTTTGGATCTGTATATTTCCTCCGCATCAGAAACGATTTTCCAGCCGCAATTGCCCTGGCCTGACTCAGCTCCTCCTTGGCAGCTTTCAAAGCCGATTGGGCATTCTTGGTTTCGGCGGCCTTCTTTAGGCCCTCCTATTCCGCTTCATGCTCTTTTTCAAGAACCTCGCAGCGATCGGTAGCATTCCTTAACCTTTTGGCCATCTCGGCCATCTCCTCTTTGCTTCGGCGGTGAGCAGCCCGTTCAGCTTCTAGCTCTTCGGCCGCCTTTAAAGCAGCCGACATTACTACTCTGGCTTGCTCTTTCGCTCGGGCAAGTTCTGCCCGCAGCTCCTCAGCAACGGCGGCACCATCTGCATTAAAGCATACAAACAGTAAGACATGGGCGTCAAGCTCCCTTAACAGGTGTCCGCATAGAAGTCGCATACCTTGTGACTCGTCAAACCGTTTATTGACCAGCGCGATGTCCGCATCTGCCTCGTCAAGTCGCCGCTTCAGTTCGGCATATTCATCAGTCCGGCTGGCCTCCGGACGCCCCGCCACCTGTTCAGGAGCGGCGATATGTTAAAACTGAGAATTTGATCCTCAGCACGTCGTCAATTTTTTGACAACATACCGAGTCTCAGGGGCTACTATCTATACATGGCGCATTTTATACATTATTTTTTGCGTACCTCACACCCCGTCAGTAAGCTTCTGATGGCTTCATGCAATCCGCTCTCTGTGGATGCAATTCTTTAAATCACCGTACCCATTAGAGCACGGTGATCTTCTGAGATAGCCGCTCGCCTGAGCAAACCCCTCAGCTCCTCTGACCGCACACCACTTGGTGCTGGACCTTCCGCCCCCGCCGGACTTGGGGGAACCCTCTGCGACGACACCTTCGGGTCGTCCGCTCCACATGAGGGTGCGACAGGTGGAGGCGTTTCGCTCTCCATCATCTCCGGTAGAAGATCCCCCGAAGATGAGCTCTGCTGAGAAGGGATGAGGTCCAAACTACAAGGTACAATTTCGGTTATCTTCATAAATAAATACAGGGATGTTCCTTATTTACAAGACCCCTTCGTTTTACTTACGGCTCACTGCAGGGCTGATCCCATGGGGAAGCAGTCTGGCTGGGTTACTTCAGCGCCGGACTCTCCGACGAAGATTCCCTTCCTTTCTTTGAGGCCTTGACCTCCGGATCTTCTGAAGCGGTCCTCTTCTCTCCTCGGAAGGAGGGACTCTCAATCTCCCCTTCCTTGATAGCCTCCTTCGTAGAGGCAGTCACTCCCCCGCTCCTCCCTTCGCCTTCTTCAAAAGGCGCGACCTTCAACATTTTGGTCAACATGGGATCCGGCGTGGTCTCTGGGAGGGGAGCCGGACACCTTATCAACTTTGCCTTGGCTATCCACTCCTGTTCAAGAAACGGTTCCTTTAAAGGGCATATATGTATAACAAATGAATGAACAGCTTGTCCGGTTCTGGGACTACTGACTTGAGTATCTGGGCGATTCCAGCTTAGTCCTGCGTCCTCGGTCAAGTCCGGACACTTCTCTTGTGATCCGAAGAACAGTTTATACATCTCCATGGGCGTCGTGCCCATAAAATTTTGGAGAGCTCGTGGTCCCTCGGATTGAATTCCCACAAGCGGAGGCGAAGTTCTGAGGCTGAAGGCGCGGATCACAATAACCTGCACCACTGCAGCAGATTGATCCCTCTTTCTTGGAGATCTCGAATCTGACCTGCAGCAGGGGAACGTCCTTGGACAACCCCTAGTCGAGCCCCTTGTTGACCCATGATGCCAGCCGGTGTGGTGGACCTGAGCGGAAGGCAGGGAGCGCCGCCCATTTGGTGCCCCTGGGAGCGGTGATATAGAACCACTCCCATTGCCATAAACCAAGCTCCTCTTGAAAAGAGCCCTCGGGCCACGGGCACCAAATAAGATTTGCTTATGACCGCCCCTCCGCACTCTGTTTGCTGCCGCTTGATCGCCTTTGTCTCCACCTTGAAGGTCTTGAGCCACAATCCAAAGTGAGGGGTAATATGGAGGAAGGCCTCACATACAACAATGAATGACGAGATATGGAGGATGGACTCCAGATTTAAGTCATGGAAATCAAGCCCAAAATAAAACATGAGCCCCCGCACAAAGGGGTCCATCGGGAAGCCTAAACCCCGACGGAAGTGAGACACGAACACAACGTTCTCACCGGGCTCAGGAGTGGGAATGACCTGCCCTGGAGCAGGCAGCCTATGCGAGATCTCGCCGGTTAGATACCTGGTGTCTCGCAGCTTTAGCGCGTCTTCTTCTGTGACGGAGACATCCATCGGCCATGCTGGTCGGAGCCGGACATCGTCGAAAGTCCGAAGCGCCTGAATCTGAAGCTTTGGGTGTTGGAACTCGAAGCACGAGGCGAACTCGATAGAGGGTGTAAAAAGGAGAGGGCCTTGGTCTCGTTATAAAGAGGTTGAATACCAAGAACCCACCCCGTGGTCGACTAGGACTCGCCTTTGATAGAGAAGGCAGGCCAACGGGCACGGTTGGGTTACCCACGTCCGTATTGATGGGAATCCCGGAATAAGGGGAACACGATCTCTGCCTCAACAAGACGTGCCAAGGAAACCACTTCGCTAAACGCGCTGAGGTGGAACAGTAAAAACAATTTGAATAAAGGCTTGGTAGTGGTGCGACGTCACGCCACAAAATATGTCAGCAGATTGATCTTGTGTAACAGTATTCTCTCTACGGTGGTATGCAGAGCAGGACACTATCCTGGTGTTCAAAATCTTATATAAATTATTCGGAGGAAGAACCCGCCTTGCAACGCCGAAGACAATATGATAGTCTTATTGTTGGGGATTTTCATATCCCCGTTGAGGTAACTTAGTGTCATTCGAAATTTCTCCGGTTCCGTGTTATTCGGAATGAGTTTGTTAACAAGATGATCAACCTTGTTAGTGGATTCATTTTGATGATCACGAGATGGATGAAACTAGAAGGCACAACCTTCTGTACCCTCTTTTTACTTTATGTTATTTAGAATAAATAAAGCAAAAATAGTATTATCTGTCTATTTTCTGAATTATCCGTGCATTAAAATTATCCCGAAAATAAAAGTGCTCCAAATGCGCTGTGAGGGAGTCCTGGACTAGGGGGTGTCCGGATAGCTGAACTATCATAATCAGCCGGACTCCAAGACTATGAAGATACAAGATTGAAGACTTAGTCCCGTGTCCGGATGGGACTTTCCTTGGCGTGGAAGGCAAGCTTGGCGATACGGATATGTAGATCTCCTACCATTGTAACCGACTCTGTGTAACCCTAATCCTATCCGGTATCTATATAAACCGGAAGGTTTTAGTCCGTAGGACGAACAACAATCATACCATAGGCTAGCTTCTAGGGTTTAGCCTCTTTGATCTCGTGGTAGATCTAGTCTTGTAACACACATCATCAATATTAATCTAGCAGGACGTAGGGTTTTGCCTCCATCAAGAGGGCCCGAACCTGGGTAAAACATCGTGTCCCTTGTCTCCTGTTACCATCCGCCTAGACGCACAGTTCGGGACCCCCTACCCGAGATCCGCCGGTTTTGACACCGACAACGACCTTTTGAGCAACCAGAAGGAAGTTGTGGCCAAGGAGGAAATTGGGTTCGCACCCAAGTCCAAGAACAAGAAGAAGAATGACAAGGCCAAATGACCTCCTCCTCTCAGGAAAACCTTTGTGAAGGAGGGACAGGGTGCTTCCAAGGAGAAGAAGAACAATGTGAAGGGTGGTGATGTCAAGAAGGGCAATGCCACTCCTTCCAACAAAGCCGGCTACTTTAACCCTTCTTATGTGTTGTGCCGTGCTAGTGATGGGCATGTTTATGCTAAATTTGTTGGTTCTACTTATGAGTACATTGAATGGTCTATTTGGGTTCCTAAGAACTTTGTTGCTAACATCAAAGGACCCTTTAAAAAATGGGTACCTAAAACTAAGCATTGATCTCTTGTAGGTGTTTGCTTCCGTTGGGGGATCATGGTTGCTCGATAGTGGAGCCACTAATCATATGACAAGCAAGGGCATGGTGGTGGACATGCACAAGATTCCATCTATGCCCACCAATGTTGAGTGGGGTGATGCCTCATCTTCTAAGTTATTGGGACTTGGCAAGGTTGTCATTTGTCATGATCTCATGATCGAGAAAGTCATGCTTGTTGAGTCCCTTGCATACAATTTACTTTCTGTTCGTCAACTTGCACTCATGGGATTTGCCACTTTCTTTTATATTCATACCGTGGCCCTCTTGTGGAGCAAGACTCTTAAAGTAGCCTTTGTTGGGCATGTCGAGAATGGTCTCTATGTGATTAACTTTTCGAAGCGACCCACTAAGACCGCGACATGCCTAATGGCTAAAGTTGACGTGGGATGGCTTTGGCATCGCCGTTTAGCCCATGTCAATATGAGATCTTTGCAAAGTCTTCTCAAGGGGGACCATGTTCGTGGACTAACAAATGTTAGTTTTGCCAAAGATCGTGCTTGCAGTGCTTGTATTGAAGGGAAGCTACATGAGAATGCTCACCCTCCAACGACTATCATCTACTCGAAGAGGCCCTTAGAACTCCTTCACTTGGATCTCTTTGGACTGCCATCCTTTGTTAGTCTTGGGGGTAGAAAGTATTGCTTGGTGATTGTGGATGATTATTCAAGATACACTTGGGTGTACTTCTTCAAGAGGAAGAATGAGAGCCAACAAACCGTCATTGACTTTGCAAATTAGGCTCAACACCAACACAATGCAAAGATCTTGACGATAAGAAGTGACAACGGCTCCGAGTTCAAGAACTACACCTCGGATGAGTTTCTTACTGATGAGGGGATCAAGCATCAATATTCTACACCTTACACCCCTCAACAAAATGGTGTAGCAGAGAGGAAGAATCGAACGTTGATGGATGCGGCAAGGACCATGATGGCGGAGTTCAAGTCTCCTTACAACTTTTGGGCCGAAGCCATCAACACCACGTGTCATGCATTCAATCGGCTCTATCTCAGCAAGGGCTTGATTTAAATTCCCTATGAGATACTCACTGGTAACAAGCCCAACATCAAGTACTTTCGGGTGTTCGGATGTAAGTGTTTCATTCTCAAGAAAGGTGTCCGTTTGTCTAAATTTGAGGCTAGAGCTCATGAGGGCATATTTGTTGGTTATGCTACAAACTCCCATGATTACCGTGTCCTCAATAAGTCCACGATACTTATTGAGGAGACGTGTAACGTGGAGTTTGATGAGAATAACGGCTCCCATGTGGAGAAAAGTGGTACTTCTGATGTAGGTGATGAAATTCCTCCCCAAACCAGAAGAAGAACGGGTGTTGGTTTTATCCTACCCATTGAGGAACCCCTTGTGGCCGAAGGAGAAGGACAATGTTCCACTCAAGTGGAACCATCACCAACCCAAGACCCACATGCTTCCGACGAACAAAGTGAAGGCCCTCAACCGAATGAACAAGATCAAGGGCAAGATCAACCTCAAGATGGTGTTGAACAACCAAGTGATGCCCAAGGTCAAGTTCTCTCTTCCGGGCGAGTTCAAGATCAAGAGCAAGCTCAAGATTAAGAACAAGCTCATGACGACACTCAAGATGATCAAGTTACTGCTCCTCAAATCACTCTTTAGGAGGAATTAGAGTTCCTTGTGATAACCCACAAGTATAGGGGATCACAACAATTTTCGAGGGTAGAGTATTCAACCCAAATTTATTGATTCGACACAAGGGGAGCCAAAGAATATTCTCAAGTATTAGCAGTTGAGTTGTCAATTCAACCACACCTGGATAACTTAGTATCTGCAGCAAAGTATTTATTAGCAAAGTAGTATGATAGGTAACAGTGGTAAAAGTAACGATAGCAGTTTTGTAGTAATTGTAACAGTAGCAACGGAAAAGTAAACAAGCAAAGCACAATATGTGAAAAGCTCCTAGGCATTGGATCAGTGATGGATAATTATGTCGGATGCGATTCCTCATGTAATAGTTATAACCTAGGGTGACACAGAACTAGCTCCAATTCATCAATGTAATGTAGGCAGGTATTCCGAATATAGTCATACGTGCTTATGGAAAAGAACTTGCATGACATCTTTTGTCCTACCCTCCCGTGGCAGCGGGGTCCTAGTGGAAACTAAGGGATATTAAGGCCTCCTTTTAATAGAGTACCGAACCAAAGCAATAACACATAGTGAATACATGAACTCCTCAAACTACGGTCATCACCGAGAAGTATCCCGATTATTGTAACTTCGGGGTTGTCGGATCATAACACATAATAGGTGACTATAGACTTGCAAGATAGGATCAAGAACTCACATATATTCATGAAAACATAATAGGTTCAGATCTGAAATCATGGCACTCGGGCCCTAGTGACAAGCATTAAGCATAGCAAAGTCATAGCAACATCAATCTCAGACCATAGTGGATACTAGGGATCAAACCCTAACAAAAATAACTTGATTACATGGTAAATCTCATCCAACCCATCACCGTCCAGCAAGCCTACGATGGAATTACTCATGCACAGCGGTGAGCATCATGAAATTGGTGATGGAGGATGGTTGATGATGACGACAGCGACGAATCGCCCTCTCCGGAGCCCCGAACGGACTCCAGATCAGCCCTCCCGAGAGAGATTAGGGCTTGGCGGCGGCTCCATATCGTAAAACGCGATGAAACTTTCTCTCTGATTTTTTTCTCCATGAAACGGAATATATAGAGTTGGAGTTGATGTCGATGGAGCATCAGGGGGCCCACGAGACAGGGGGGCGCGCCCCGGGGAGGGGGCGTGCACCCACCCTCGTGGACAGGGTGTGGGCCCCCTAGCCTTGATTCTTTCGCCGGTATTTTTTATATTTTCCAAAAGTTATCTCCGTGGATTTCAGGTCATTCCGAGAACTTTTGTTTTCTGCACAATAAACAACACCATGGCAGTTCTGCTGAAAACAACGTCAGTTCGGCTGAGTTTCATTCAAATCATGCAAGTTAGAGTCCAAAACAAGGGCAAAATTGTTTGGAGAAGTAGATACGTTGGAGACGTATCAACTCCCGAAGCTTAAACCTTTGCTTGTGCTCAAGCAATTCAGTTGATAAACTGAAAGTGATAAAGAAAAACTTTTACAAACTCTGTTTGCTCTTGTTGTTGTAAATATGTAAAGCCAGCATTCAAGTTTTCAGCAAAGATTATGAACTAACTATATTCACAATAACACTTAGGTCTCATGTTTACTCATATCAATGGCATAATCAACTAGCGAGCAATAATAATAAAAATCGGATGACAACACTTTCTTAAAACAAATCATAATATGATGTAACAAGATGGTATCTCGCTAGCCCTTTTTGAGACCGCAAAACATAAATGCAAAGCACCTTTAAAGATCAAGGACTCACTAAACATTGTAATTCATGGTAAAAGAGATCCAGTCAAGTCATACGCAATATAAACTAATAGTAATGCATGCAAATGACAGTGTGCTCTCTAGCGGGTGCTTTTTAATAAGAAGGTGATGACTCAACACAAAAGTAAATAGATAGGCCCTTCGCAGAGGGAATAAGGGATTTGTAGAGGTGCCAGAGCTCAATTTTAAAATAGAGATGAATAACATTTTGAGCGGTATACTTTCACTGTCAACCCAACAACTATGAGACGGCGATATGTTCCATGCTACACACATTATAGGTGGTTCCCAAACAGAATGATAAAGTTTATAATACCCCACCACCAACAAGCACACTCCACGGCCATCCGAAACAACGGGGTACCGTCCATACCAACAACAGTCCTGGGGGAGTTTTGTTTAATTATTTTGATTTGCTTTGATCTTTTTTATCATGGGACTGGGCATCCCGGTTACCAGCCATTTTCTCGTGAATGAGGAGCGGAGTCCACTCCTGTTGAGAATAACCCACCTAGCATGGAAGATCTGAGACAACCCCAGCTTGAAACTTGAGCTGCTCGAGCATACAAAACAGAATTTCATTTGAAGGTTTGGAGTTTGGCACATACAAATTTACTTGGAACGG
Source organism: Aegilops bicornis (assembly GCA_021605145.1). Classification (NCBI taxonomy): domain Eukaryota; kingdom Viridiplantae; phylum Streptophyta; class Magnoliopsida; order Poales; family Poaceae; genus Aegilops; species Aegilops bicornis. Next base: position 811,054,984 of record CM038673.1, read on the forward strand.
CAGGTAAATACCGCATATAGGAAGGTATGGTGGACTCATATGGAATAACTTTGGGGTTTATGGAGTTTGGATGCAGAAGCAGTATTCCCGCTTAGTACAGGTGAAGGCTAGCAAAAGACTGGGGAGCGACCAACTGAGAGAGAGACAACAGTCATGAACATGCATTAAAATTAATCTACACCAAGTGCAAGAATGAGTAGGATATAATCCACCATGAACATAAATATCGTGAAGGCTATGTTGATTTGTTTTCAACTACATGCGTGAACATGTGCCAAGTCAAGTCACTCGAATTATTCAAAGGAAGATACCACCCTATCATACCACATCACAACCATTTTAATAGCATGTTGGCACGCAAGGTAAACCATTATAAGGTCCTAGATAATTAAGCATGGCATAAGCAACTATAATCTCTAAATGTCATTGCGAACATGTTTATTCATAATAGGCTGAATCGGGAACGATGAACTCATCATATTTACAAAAACAAAAGAGTTCGAGTTCATACCAGCTTCTCTCATCTCAATCAGTCCATCATATATCGTTATTATTTCCTTTCACTTGCACAACTAAACGGTGTGTATAATACTAATAGTGCACGTGCATTGGACTAATCTGAAATCTGCAATCATTCAATTCAAGAGAGAAGACAAAGTAATATGGGCTCTAAGTTAAATCAACAATTATGCATATAAGAGCCACTAAACATTTTCAATATGGTCTTCTACTCTCGACCCCCAAGGGAAAGAAATAAAACTATTTACACGGGAAAGCTCCCAACAAGCAAAAGAATGAAAAATCTTTTTGGGTTTTCTTTTTAATTACTACTACAAGCATGGAAATTAAACTAACTAATTTTTTTTGGTCTTCTTAAGGTTTATCAAACACACAAGAAGAAAGCTAGAAAAATAAATTAAACTAGCATGGATAATAGAATGAAAGAGTATGAGCACCGATAGCTAGAATAAGTGTGTGAACATGAATGTAAAGTCGGTGAGAACTACGTACTCCCCCAAGCTTAGACTTTTGGCCTAAGTTGGTCTAATGCCAAGGATAGCCTGGCTGATATCCGAAGTTATAACTGGGGTCGTACTGAGATGCAGAAGCCAATGCCTCCTGAGCTGCGGCATGTTGGCGAGCTACCTCCGCTCTCCTCTCGTGTTCGGCTGCCTCCTCCGTGGTGACAACATATCTTCGTTTTGCCTGGTAATCAAAAAGGGAAGGAGCAGGAAGCGTAACATGGATAGCGCGACGTCTGTAAAAGATTAGTCGATACTGGAGGAATTGTTCATTTCTCAAAAGAAAACGGTGCCTGGCCATAGAGTCAAAATCTAAATAAGCGGCAGGCAACTCAATATCACCCTCACGTGGAGATATACCAAGATAATTAGCAACACGGGTCGCATAAATTCCTCCAAATAAATCTCCAGATAGACCATTATTATGCAACCTACGTGCGACTATTGCCCCCAAGTTGTAATCTTTATTACCTAGTACAACACTCTTGAGGACACAAAGATCAGGGACACACATGTGACATGCTTCATCTTTACCATTAATGCATCTACCAATGAAGAGAGCAAGATAATGTATAGCAGGAAAATGAATGCTCCCTATGGTAGCTTGTGGTATATCCCTAGATTCTCCCATAGTGATACTAGCAAGAAAGTCTTTATATTCAGATTTGTGGGGTTCATAACATAGCCCCACTGTAGGATTTTGCAAGCAGTTGTGAAATCTTCTAGGTCCATGGTATAAGATTGATCATAAATATCAAACAGGACATTCTGAGAATTACGCGAATATCTATATTTAAATCTTCTCACGAATGAATCAGTCAATTGGTAGTACTGAGGACACGTATCTTGTATGAAGTCCTCGAGATCGGCATTACGCACATATGCGTCAAATTCATCCTTGATGCCTGCATTAACCATAAACTCTTCTGACGGCCACTCACAAGACCGCACTTCAGCTTCCCTTGGTGGTTCATCGCCTTGCTCACGCATAGCACGCTTGGGTCCTCTTTTTGTTGAGGAACCACCTTGGTACATTTTCCTGCACATATTTCTTCCTCTGAAAAATTTCTGAAATTTTTAGTAACTTCAAAATAAAAGTGAATCAAACTAAACAAGATTGATAGCAACTACTCCCACAAGTGCCTAGAGCCTATATCATGCATTAGAATTACTTGGGACCTCATAAATTTGACATGCAAGCTCAAGAACAGGGTCACATGTGCAGCAAAATTTTGCAATGAATAAAGCACTAGAACAAAAACTAATTGGACAAATGGAGGAGTCACATACCAAGCAACAATCTCCCAAAGCAGCTTTGTGAATGAAGCTTTGAGTAAGGAGATCGAAAATCGCAGCAAAATGAGCTAGAACACGTGCTTGAGCTGGATGGGGATTTTTTTGGGAGGAAGATGGAGTGTGTGGGTGCAGGCATAAGCGGAGGGGGGCCACCGTGGGCCCAAGAGACAGTGGGCGTGCCCAGGGGGAGTGGGCGCGCCCTGGACCCTCATGGCCAGGTGCTTGCCCCCCTGCTGTGTTCTCAGTGCCTAAAATCCTCAAATATTCCATAAAAATTCATACTAATTTTGCAGGGCATTTGGAGCACTTTTATTTTTGGATTTTTTTTATTGTATGGATAATTCAGAAAACAGGCAGATAATACTATTTTTGCTTTATTTATTCTAAATAACAGAAAGTAAAAAGAGGGTACAGAGGGTTGTGCCTTCTAGTTTCATCCATCTCATGGTCATCAAAAGGAATCCACTAACAAGGTTGATCAAGTCTTGTTAACAAACTCATTCCGAATAACATAGAACCGGAGAAATTTCGAATAACACTAGGTTAACTCAACGGGGATATGAACATTCCCAACAATAACAATATCATATTTTTTCTTGACAGTAGGAAGAGGAAATTCAAAACCTCCAATAATGATAGTTGGAAGTTTTCCAATAGAATTGATGCTATGAACTTGAGGTTGTTTCCTCGGAAAGTGTACCGTATGCTCATTACCATTAACATGAAAATTGACATTGCCTTTGTTGCAATCAATAACAGCCCCTGCAGTATTCAAAAAGGGTCTACCAAGGATATTCGGCATACTATCATCCTCGGGAATATCAAGAATAACAAATTCCGTTAAGATAGTGACGTTTGCAACCACAACAGGCACATTCTCACAAATACCGACAGGTATGGCAGTTGATTTATTAGCCATTTGCAAAGATATTTCAGTAGGTGTCAACTTATACAATTCAAGTCTACGACATAAAGAGAGAGAGGCATAACACTAACACCAGCTCCAAGATCACATAAAGCAGTTTTAACATAGTTTCTTTTAATGGAGAATTATATAGTTGGTACCCCTGGATCTCCAAGTTTCTTTGGTATTCTACCCTTAAAAGTATAATTAGCAAGCATGGTGGAAATTTCAGCTGCCGGTATCTTTCTTTTATTTGTAATGATATCCTTCCGTTTAAGCGCATACGTAAGAAGATAGGTCAAATCATTTCAGCAAAGCGCTCAAAATCTTCATCATCCTTTGTCTTGGATGGCTTAGGAGGAAAAGGCATGGGTTTTTGAACCCATGGTTCTCTTTCTTTACCGTGCTTCCTAGCAACAAAATCTCTCTTATCATAATGTTCATTCTTTGATTGTGGGTTATCAAGATCAACAACAGGTTCAATCTCTACATCATTATTATTGCTAGGTTGAGCATCAACATGAACATTATCATTAACATTATCACTGGGTTCATGTTCATCACCTGATTGTGTTTCAGCATCACAAATAGAAATATCATTGGGATTCTCAGGTGTGTCTACAACATGTTCACTAGAAGCATGCAAAATCCTATCATTTTTATTTTTCTTCTTTTTAGAAGGACTAGGTGCATCTAAATTATTTCACTCAGTATCTTGCTCGATTCTCTTAGGGTGGCTTTCAGGATACAAAGGTTCCCAAGTCATTCTACCAGTTCTAGTAGCCACTCTAATAGCAAAATCATATTTATTATTTAATTCATCGAGCAAATCACTTTGAGCTTTAAGTACTTGTTCAGCTTGAGTGGTAACCATAGAAGCGTATTTGCTAATGAGTTTAAGTCCACCTTTAACTCTAGCCATATAATCACTCAAGCGTCCTATCGTGAAAGCATTACTTTTTAATTCTCTACAAACATAAGCATTAAAACTTTCTTGTCTAGCCATAAAGTCATCAAATTCATCTAAACATTGGCTATGAAATTTAATAGACGGGATCTCAACTTTATCATATCTATAGAGAGAATTTACCTTTACTACCTGTGTCGGGTTATCAAGACCATGTGTTTCTTCAATAGGCGGTATATTAAGACCATGTATTTCTTGAATAGGAGGTAAAATTCTTAACATCTTCAGCTTTAATACCTTTTTCTTTCAAACATTTCTTTGTCTCTTGCATATCTTCAGGACCGAGAAATAGGACTCCCCTCTTCTTCGGAGTTGGTTTAGGAATAGGCTCAGAAGTTGACGTAATTGGCTCGGGAATTGGCTCGGGAAGAGTCCAATTATTTTCATTAGTTAACATATTATTCAACAATAATTCAGCTTGGTCGACTGTTCTTTCCCTGAAAACACAACCAACACAACTATCCAAGTGGTCCTTGGAGGCATCGGTTAGTCCATTATAAAAGATATCAAGTATTTCATTTTTCTTAAGAGGATGATCAGGCAAAGCATTAAGTAATCGGAGAAGCCTCCCCCAAGCTTGTGGGAGACTCTCTTCTTTGATTTGCACAAAGTTATATATTTCCCTCAAGGCAGCTTGTTTCTTATGAGCGGGGAAATATTTAGCAGAGAAGTACTAAATCATATCCTGGGGACTACGCACACAACCAAGATCAAGAGAATTAAACCAAGTTTTAGAATCACCCTTTAATGATAACTTCTCAATATTAGTAAACATGGTGGCTATATCATTTAACTTGGTAAGATGTGCCACAACAGTTTCAGATTTATTGCCATATAAAGGATTAGATTCAACTAAAGTAATAATTTCAGGATCAATAGAGAATTCATAATCCTTATCAGTAACACAGATAGGTGAAGCAGCAAAAGCAGGGTCAGGTTTCATTCTAGCATTAAGAGATTGCTGCTTCCATTTAGCTAATAAATTCTTAAGATCATATCTCTCATTGCAAGCAAAGATAGCTCTAGCAGCTTCTTCATCCATAACATAACCCTCAAGAACAATAGGCAATTCATACTTAGGGGGAGAACCTTCATCATCACTATCATCAATAATTTCTTCTTCAATAATTTCATTCTCCCTAACCCTAGAAAGTTGTTCATCAAGACATTCACCTAATGGAACAGTAGTATCAAGCATAGAAGTAGTTTCATCATAAGTATCATGCATAGCAAAAGTGGCATCATCAATAACATGTGACATATCAGAATTCATAGCAGTAGCAGGTTTAGGTGTCGCAAGCTTACTCAAAACAGAAGGAGAATCTAGTGCAGAGCTAGATGGCGCTTCCTTACCTCCCTCGTAGTTGAGGGAAAAATCTTAGTTCTTTCGTCTTTCAAGTTCTCATAGTGATCAGCAGATATAAATCCCAAGTGACTCAAAGAATAGAGCTATGATCCCCGGCAACGGCGCCAGAAAATAGTCTTGATAACCCACAAGTATAGGGGATCGCAACAGTTTTCGAGGGTAGAGTATTCAACCCAAATTTATTGATTCGACACAAAGGGAGCCAAAGAATATTCTCAAGTATTAGCAGTTGAGTTGTCAATTCAACCACACCTGGATAACTTAGTATCCGCAGAAAAGTATTTAGTAGCAAAGCAGTATGATAGTAATGGTAACAGTGGTAAAAGTAACGATAGCAGTTTTGTAGTAATTGTAACAGTAGCAACGGAAAAGTAAATAAGAAAAGCACAATATGTGAAAAGCTCGTAGGCATTGGATCAGTGATGGATAATTATGTCGGATGTGATTCCTCAGGTAATAGTTATAACGTAGGGTGACACAGAACTAGCTCCAATTCATCAATGTAATGTAGGCATGTATTCTGAATATAGTCAAACGTGCTTATGAAAAAGAACTTGCATGACATCTTTTGTCCTACCCTCCTGTGGCAGCGGGGTCCTAATGGAAACTAAGGGATATTAAGGCCTCCTTTTAATAGAGTACCGGACCAAAGCATTAGCACTTAGTGAATACATGAACTCCTCAAACTACTGTCATCACCGAGAAGTATCCCGATTATTGGGTTGTCGGATCATAACACATAATAGGTGACTAGACTTGGATCTAGAATTCACATAATTCATGAAAACATAATACGTTCAGATCTGAAATCATGTCACTCGGGCCCTAGTGACAAGCATTAAGCATAGCAAAGTCATAGCAACATCAATCTCAGAACATAGTGGATACTAGGGATCAAACCCCAACAAACCTAACTTGATTACATGGTAAATCTCATCCAACCCATCACCGCCCAGCAAGCCTACGATGGAATTACTCACGCACGGCGGTGAGCATCATGAAATTGGTGATGGAGGATGGTTGCTGATGACGACGGCGACGAATCCCCCTCTCCAAAGCCCAGAATGGACTACAGATCAGCCCTCCCGAGAGAGATTAGGGCTTGGCGGTGGCTCCGTATCATAAAACGCGATGAAACTTTCTCTCTGATTTTTTTCTCCGTGAAACGGAATATATAGAGTTGGAGTTGAGGTCGGTGGAGCATCAGGGGGCCCACGAGACAGGGGGGCGTGCCCAGGGGGAGGGGGCGCGCCCCCACCCTCGTGGCAGGGTGTGGGCCCCCTGGCCTTGATTCTTTCGCCAGTATTTTTTATATTTTCCAAAAGTTATCTCCGTGGTTTTTCAGGTCATTCCGAGAACTTTTGTTTTCTGCACAATAAACAACACCATGGCAGTTCTGTTGAAAATAGCGTCGGTCCGGGTTAGTTTCATTCAAATCATGCAAGTTAGAGTCCAAAACAAGGGCAAAAGTGTTTGGAAATGTAGATACGTTGGAGACGTATCATCATGCCGCCAAGATTGCATCCAAGCTCATCAAGGGTCATCTCTTGATGAATGTGCTTGTAAGCATAAGAAAGGGGGTAAGCACTCACAGACAATTAGCAAACTATTGTGAACATCATGCATTTGTTTCTTATGTTGAACCCCAAAAGGTCTATGAGGCGCTCGAGGATCCGGATTGGTTTAATGCCATGCATGGAGAACTCAACAACTTCGAGCACAACAAGGTGTGGGGATTGGTGCCAAGGCCAACGGGGAATCATAATGTCATTGGAACCAAGTGGATATCTAAGAACAAGCAAGATGCTCACGGGATGATCGTTCGCAACAAGGCTCGATTGGTAGCACAAGGCTACTCCCAAGTCGAGGGTATCAATTGCGGTGAAACCTTTGCTCCCGTTGCTGGCCCTGAATCCATTCGTTTGTTGATTGCTTATGCTTCTCATCATAACTTTAAGTTTCAACAAATGGATGTGAAGAGTGCTTTTCTTAATGGTCCTATTAATGAGTTGGTGTATGTCAAACAACCCCCCGGGTTCGAGGATCCCTATTTCCCCGATCATGTGTACCAACTAGATAAGGCACTCTATGGCCTTAAACAAGCCCCACATGCGTGGTATGACCACCTTACCGAGTTGTTGCAAGATCGTGGGTTTGAAATTGGGAGAATCAACCCCACTCTTTTTTCTAAGAAGGTCAAAGGGGAGTTGTTTGTATGCCAACTATATGTTGATGATAGTATCTTTGGTTCCCCTAACAAAGCTTTCAATGAGGAATTTGCCGCTCTCATGACCTCAAAGTTCAAGATGTCCATGATGGGAGAGTTGAAGTTCTTTCTCAGGTTCGAAGTCAAACAAAGAAGAGAAGGAACCTTCATCAACCAAGCCAAATACACTCAAGACATGCTCAAGAGATTAAAGCTAAGTGATGTCAAGCCGGCTTCCACTCCAATGCCCGTCAAATGCCAACTTGACATAGATCCCAATAGTAAAGCGGTGGATCAAAAGGTATATCGCTCCATGATTGGCTCCTTGCTTTACATTGTGCATCTAGACCGGATATCATGTTGACTGTGGGAATTTGTGCACGGTTTCAAGCCGCACCTAAGGAAAGCCACTTTTTGGTGGTCAAGCCAATCTTTCGATATTTGGCTCATGCCCCAAACTTTGGTTTATGGTACCCAAGAGGAGCAAATTTCCACCTTGTAGGCTATTCGGACTCTGATCAGGCGGGAGACAAAGTGGATAGGAAGTCAACTTCCGGAGGGTGCCAATTCCTTGGTTGCTCTTTGGTGAGTTGGTCTTCTAAGAAGCAAAGTTGTGTGTCTCTCTCGTCCACCGAAGCGGAGTATGTGGCCACCGGTAGTTGTTGTGCAAAACTTTTATGGATGAGGCAAACTTTAAAGGATTACGGTTTCATTTGTGACAAAGTGCCTATTTGGTGTGACAATGAAAGTGCCATCAAGATTTCTCTCAACCCGGTGCAACACTTCAAGATGAAGCATATTGATATTCGGTATCACTTCATCCGGGATCAAATTTGGCGAGGGGAGATCGAGCTCAACTATGTCAACACTCATGATAACCTTGCAGATATCTCACGAAGCCCTTGGAGGAAGCAAGATTTCATGAGTTAAGGCATGAGCTAAATATCATTGAGTCGAGCAATGTGGCTTTGAACCCTTGCACACCCCCACCATACTCATCTTGATGTCTTGTTTAGGTGTAGGCATGGACATAGGGGGAGTGTTGTTCTCTCAATGAACTCTCCCTCCCCCCATTATGCATAAATTGACAACTCTTTCACATTAGCCATTTTAAATGGTACTTGTGCTTCAAAGACGAGTTTTGGTCATGGGCCCAAGGATAATTCTTCGCGGTGCCATACCAATTGAATCAAACATAGGTGGCTTCGGCCACCACCCTCTCCTCTAAAGAGGTTTTGGTTAGTGTTTGTTCTTTGTTGCCTTTTTCCTTATTGTTGAGCCGTGTGTGTGTTTGAGTTGCCATGTGTGTTTGGGCGTTTGCGTGTTCGGTCGCTTGAAGGCTGCTGTGCAATGGCCGTGTTTTTCCTCTTTGTCGAAATGTGCATTTCTTGGGTCTACTGTACTACCGTGGCTAGCCACGGTACTACCACAGGATATGAGCACGGTACTACTGCAACTAGCACGGCAGTAATTTTTTATTACCGCTGGAGGAGCGGTATATTACCGCCCTGCGTGCGGTACTTCTGCCCGGGCAGTACTACCGCGATGACCCGCGGTACTACCGCGCCGTCGCGAGCAGGTGGGGGTCAAGAACGGGCAGGGGGAGTTGCAACTCACCCATACACATTCAACTCCTTTTCCCCACTTCGCCTCTTTCTCTCTCTCCTGCCCAAGAACGGCACCGGAGGACCTCGCCAGATCTCAGTCTCTGGCCGCTCTCCTCGCATTCCGACCGGTGGGATCGTTCCCCACCCTTCCCTCTTGCCATGGAACAAGGTTTCTCCCCAAATCCCTCTCTCTTTGCCTCGTAGTTTTGTCTCTAGGTTTTGGGGTGATGCATGTTGTTCTTGAGATTTTAGACAAAATCTTTGCAAGAGTAGGATGTAGGAGAGTAGTAGTGCTGTAGAGATGCTATTTGGTATGTTTCCACACGGTATTTTTGATCAACCATAGTACCGCTCCAATGTTGCGGATGCGCCTAGATATGTTTGTATGGGATCCGAATCCGAGCGGTACTACCGCACTTCCCGTACGGTACTACCACTCTGGCTGAATCCGCCTCATGCGGTACTACCGCCGCTCGGGGCGCAGAAGTAAATTTTTACTTCCACTCTAGGCGCGGTACTACCGTGCCATCCCAGCGCGGTACTACCGCGGCTAGAGCAGTAGTAACAGCTTACTTCCGCTTAGTGGTGCGGTACTACTGTTGACCTTGAAACTTCCTTGTGGTGACTACTGATACGTCTCCAACGTATCTACTGAAGGAAATATGCCCTAGAGGCAATAATAAAGTTATTATTTATTTCCTTATATCATGATAAATGTTTATTATTCATGCTAGAATTGTATTAACCGGAAACATAATACATGTGTGAATACATAGACAAACAGAGTGTCACTAGTATGCCTCTACTTGACTAGCTCGTTAATCAAAGATGGTTATGTTTCCTAACCATAGACATGAGTTGTCATTTGATTAACGGGATCACATCATTAGGAGAATGATCTGATTGACATGACCCATTCCGTTAGCCTAGCACTTGATCGCTTAGTATGTTGCTATTGCTTTCTTCATGACTTATACATGTTCTGTAACTATGAGATTATGCAACTCCCGTTTACCGGAGGAACACTTTGGGTACTACCAAACGTCACAACGTAATCGGGTGATCATAAAGGAGTACTACAGGTGTCTCCAAAGGTACTTGTTGGGTTGGCGTATTTCGAGATTAGGTTTTGTCACTCCGATTGTCGGAGAGGTATCTGGGCCTTCTCGGTAATACACATCACATAAGCCTTGCAAGCATTGCAACTAATGAGTTAGTTGTGAGATGATGTATTACGGAACGAGTAAAGAGACTTGCCAAGAACGAGATTGAACTAGGTATTGGATACCGACGATCGAATCTCGGGCAAGTAACATACCGATGACAAAAGGAACAACGTATGTTGTTATGCGGTCTGACCGATAAAGATCTTCGTAGAAAATGTAGGAACCAATATGGGCATCCAGGTCCCGCTATTGGTTATTGACCAGAGATGTGTCTCGGTCATGTCTACATTGTTCTCGAACCGTAGGGTCCGCACGCTTAAGGTTTCGATGGCCGGTTATGTTATGAGTTTGTGTATTTTGATGTACCGAAGGTTGTTCGGAGTTCCGGATATGATCACGGACATGACGAGGAGTCTCGAAATGGTCGAGACATAAAGATTAATATATTGGACGGATATATTTGGACACCGGAAAGGTTCCGGAGAAGTTTGGAGCTCCGGGAGGTTACCGGAACCCCCCGGGAGGTATATGGGCCTTATTGGGCCCATGTAGGAGGAAGGGAGAAGGAACAAGGGAGGGGGGCGCGCCCCCCCAAGCCCAATCCGAATTGGGGAAGGGGGCCGGCCCCCCCTTTCCTTTCTCCTTCCCCCTCTTCCTATTCCTACTACTAGTACTACTTCCTAATACTAGTACTCCTTCCTTCCCTCCAAATAAGATAAGGAAAGAGAGGAAACCTACTTGAAGTAGGTTTCCCTCCCTATGGTGCGCCCCCTTGTGGCCGGCCACCTCCTCCCTCCCTCCTTTATATACGGGGTGGGGGGCACCCTAGGACACACAAGTTGATCCTTGAGATCGTTCCTTAGCCGTGTGCGGTGCCCCTCCACCATATTCCACCTCGGTCATATCGTGGCGGTGCTTAGGCGAAGCCTGCGTCGGTGATACATCAAGATCGCCACCACGCCGTCAGGCCGATTTTAACTCCCTCTCCCGAGCTTTGCTGGATCGGAGCCCAAGGAGCGCCATCGAGCTGAACGTGTGCCTAGAACGCGGAGGCGCCTGAGTATCGGCGCTGTGATCGGCTGGATCGCGCGGAGATCTTACTAATACTTCCTCTACGTCTTCATCTACTCGGAGGTGCCGGAGTAACGGCACTGGGATCGGCAGGATCGCGAGGAGAACGTACGACTACTTCCTCTACGTTGTGATCGCTTCCGCTTTGGTCTACGAGGGTACGTAGACAACACTCTCCCCTCTCGTTGCTATGCCATCACCATGGTACTGTGTGTGCGTAGGAAAATTTTGAAATTACTACGTTCCCCAACAGTGGCATCCGAGCCTGGTTTTATGCGTTGATGTCATATGCACGAGTAGAACACAAGTGAGTTGTGGGCGATACAAGTCATACTGCCTACCAGCATGTCATACTTTGGTTCAGCGGTATTGTGAGATGAAGCGGCCGGACCGACATTACGCGTACGCTTACGCGAGACTGGTTTCACCGTTACGAGCACTCGTGCTTAAAGGTGGCTGGCGGGTGTCTGTCTCTCTCACTTTAGTTGAACCGAGTGTGGCTATGCCCGGTCCTTGAGAAGGTTAAAACGGAGTCTATTTGACGAAGTATCGTTGTGGTTTTAATGCGTAGGTAAGAACGGTTCTTGCTCAGCCCGTAGCAGCCACGTAAAACTTGCAACAACAAAGTAGAGGACGTCTAACTTGTTTTTGCAGGGCATGTTGTGATGTGATATGGTCAAGACGTGATGCTATATTTTATTGTATGAGATGATCATGTTTTGTAACCGAAGTTATCGGCAATCGGCAGGAGCCATATGGTTGTCGCTTTATTGTATGAAATGCAACGCCTGTAATTGCTTTACTTTATCACTAAGCGGTAGCGATAGTCGTAGAAGCAATAGATGGCGTAACGACAACGATGCTACGATGGAGATCAAGGTGTCGCTACCGGTGACGATGGTGATCATGACGGTGCTTGAGATGGAGATCACAAGCAAAAGATGATGATGGCCATATCATATCACTTATATTGATTGCATGTGATGTTTATCCTTTATGCATCTTATTTTGCTTTGATTGACGGTAGCATTTTAAGATGATCTCTCATTAAATTTATCAAGTAGTGTTCTCCGTGAGTATGCACCGTTGCCAAAGTTCGTCGTGCTTGAGACACCACGTGATGATCGGGTGTGATAAGCTCTCGTCCATCTACAACGGGTGCAAGCCAGTTTTGCACACGCAGAATACTCGAGCTATACTTGACGAGCCTAGCATATGCAGATATGGCCTCGGAACACGGAGACCGAAAGGTCGAGCGTGAATCATATAGTAGATATGATCAACATAAGATGTTCACCATTGAAAACTACTCCATCTCACGTGATGATCGGTTATGGTTTAGTTGATTTGGATCACGTGATCACTTAGATGACTAGAGAGATGTCCGCCTAAGTGGGAGTTCTTAAGTAATATGATTAATTGAACTTAAATTTATCATGAACTTAGTACCGATACTATCTTGCTTGTCTATGTCTGTTTGTAGATAGATGGCTCGTCTTTGTTGTTCCGTTGAATTTTAATGCGTTCCTTGAGAAAGCAAAGTTGAAAGATGATGGTAGCAATTACACGGACTGGGTCCGTAATCTGAGGATTATCCTCATTGCTGCACGTAAAAGTTACGTCTGGATGCACCGCTAGGTGCCGTGCTCGCCGCCGATGCAATCGATTTAAGCTAAGAACGTCTCGCGGAGCAAAGCTGATGACTACTCTATAGTTCGGTGTGCCATGCTTTACGGCTTAGAACCGGGTCTTCAACGACGCTTTGAAAGTCGTGGAGCATATGAGATGTTCCAGGAGTTGAAGTTGATATTTCAAATGTAATGCCCGGATTGAGAGATATGAAGTCTCCAAGAAGTTCTATAGCTGCAAAATGGAGGAGAATGGGTGCATCGGTGAGCACATACTCGTAATGTCCGGGTATTACAATCACTTGACTCAACTAGGAGTTGATCTTCCTGGATGATTGTGTCATTGATGTAATTCTTCAATCACCGCCACCAAGCTACAAAGGCTTCGTGATGAACTATAATATGCAAGGGTTAGTAAAGACTATGCACGAGCTCTTCGCAATGTCAAGGCATGCGGAGGTAGAAATCAAGAAGGAGCATCAAGTGTTGATGGTCAATAAGACCACTAGTTTCAAGAAGAAAGGCAAAGGGAAGAAGAAGGGGAACTTCAAGAAGAACAGCAAACAAGTTGCTGCTCAAGTGAAGAAACCCAAGTCTGGACCTAAACCTGAAATCGAGTGCTTCTCATAAGCGGTCAGTCCTTTGGAAGCGGAACTGCCCCAAGTATTTGGCGGATAAGAAGGATGGCAAGGTGAACAAAGGTATATGTGATATACATGTTATTGATGTGTACCTTACTAGAGCTCGCAGTAGCACTGGTATTTGATAATCTTGGTTACGCTAATATTTGCAACTCGAAACAGGACTACAGATTGCTTAACACCGCAAAGGACGAGGTGACGATGCGCGTGGGAAATGGTTCCAAAGTCGATGTGATCGCGGTCGGCACGCTACCTCTACATCTACCTTCGCGATTAGTTTTAGACCTAAATAATTGTTATTTGGTGCCAGCGTTAAGCATGAACATTATATCTGGATCTTGTTTGATGCGAGACGGTTATTCATTTAAATCAGAGAATAAAGGTTGTTCTATTTATATGAATAATATCTTTTATGGTCATGCACCCTTGAAGAGTGGTCTATTTTTAATGAATCTCGATAGTAGTGATACACATATTCATAATGTTGAAACCAAAAGATGCAGAGTTGATAATGATAGTGCGACTTATTTGTGGCATTGCCGTTTAGGTCATATCGGTGTAAACGCATGAAGAAACTCCATACTTGATGGACTTTTGGAGTCACTTGATTATGAATCACTTGGCACTTATGTAACCGTGCCTCATGGGCAAGATGACTAAAACCCCGTTCTTCGGTACTATGGAGAGAGCAACAGATTTGTTGGAAATCATACATACAGATGTATGTGGTCCAATGAATGTTGATGCTCGTGGCGGATATCGTTATTTTCTCACCTTCACAGATGATTTAAGCAGATATGGGTATATCTTCTTAATGAAACATAAGTCTGAAACATTTGAAAAGTTCAAAGAATTTCTGAGTGAAGTTGAAAATCATCGTAATAAGAAAATAAAGTTTCTACGATCTGATCGTGGAGGCGAATATTTGAGTTACGAGTTTGGTCTACATTTGAAACAATGCGGAATATTTTCGCAACTCACGCCACCCGGAACACCACAGCGCAATGGTGTGTCCGAACGTCGTAATCGCACTTTACTAGATATGGTGCGATCTATGATGTCTCTTACAGATTTACCGCTATCGTTTTGGGGTTATGCTCTTGAGACGGCCGCATTCACGCTGAATAGAACACCGTCAAAAATCCGTTGAGACGACACCTTATGAACTGTGGTTTAGCAAGAAACCAAAGTTGTCGCTTTCTTAAAGTTTGGGGATGCGATGCTTATGTGAAAAAGCTTCAACCTGATAAGCTCGAACCTAAATCGGAGAAATGTATCTTCATAGGATACCCAAAGGAGACAGTTGGGTACACCTTCTATCACAGATATGAAGGCAAGACATTTGTTGCTAAGAATGGATCCTTTCTAGAGAAGGAGTTTCTCTCGAAAGAAGTGAGTGGGAGGAAAGTAGAACTTGATGAGGTAACTATACCTTCTCCCTTATTTGAAAGTAGTTTATCACGTAAACCAGTTTACTGCGATATCTACACCAAATAGTGAGGAAGTTGATGATGTTGATCATGAAACTTCAGATCAAGTTACTACAGAACCTCGTAGATCAACCAGAATAAAATCCGCACTGTAATGGTACGGCAATCCTGTTCTGGAAGTCATGCTACTAGATCATGATGAACCTACGAACTATGAAGAAGCGATGGTGAGCCCAGATTCCGCAAAATGGCTTGAGGCCATGAAATCTGAGATGGGATCCATGTATGGAAACAAAGTGTGGACTTTGGTTGACTTGCCCGAGGGTCGGCAAGCAATAGAAAACAAGTGGATCTTCAAGAAGAAGATTGACGCTGACGGTAATATTGCTGTCTACAAAGCTCGACTTGTCGCAAAAGGTTTTCGACAAGTTCAAGGGATTGACTACGATGAGACCTTCTCACCCATAGCGATGCTTAAGTCTGTCCGAATCATGTTAGCAATTGCCGCATTTTATGATTATGAAATTTGGCAAATGGATGTAAAGACCGCATTCCTGAATGGGTTTACGGAAGAAGAGTTGTATATGATGCAACCAGAAGGTTTTATCGATCCAAAGGGAGCTAACAAAGTGTGCAAGCTCCAGCGATCCATTTATGGACTGGTGCAAGCATCTCGGAGTTGGAATAAACGCTTTGATAGTGTGATCAAAGTATTTGGGTTTATATGAGACTTTTGGAGAAGCCTGTATTTACAAGAAAGTGAGTGGGAGCTCTGTAGCATTTCGATATTATATGTAGATGACATATTACCGATCGTAAATGATATAGAATTTCTGGATAGCATAAAGGGATACTTGAACAAGAGTTTTTCGATGAAAGACCTTGGTGAAGCTGCTTACATATTGGGCATCAAGATCTATAGAGATAGATCAAGACGCTTAATTGGACTTTCACAAAGCACATACCTTGACAAAGTTTTGAAGAAGTTCAAAATGGATCGTGCAAAGAAAGGTTTTTACTGTATTACAAGGTGTGAGATTGAGTCGCACTCAATGCCCGACCACAGCAGAAGATAGAGAGAAAATGAAAGATGTTCCCTATGCTTCAGCCATAGGCTCTATCATGTATGCAATGTCAGTGTACCAGACACTGACGTATGCTTAGCTGTAAGCTTGGCAGGAAGGTACCAAAGTAATCCAGGAGTGGATCATCGACAGCGGTCAAGAACATCCTGAAATACCCGAAAAGGACTAAGGATATGTTTCTCGATATGGAGGTGACAAAGAGCTAGTCGTAAATGGTTACGTCGATGTAAGCTTTGACACCGATCCGGACGATTCTAAATCGCAAACCGGATACGTGTTTTTGTTAAACGGTGGAGCTGTCGGTTGGTGCAGTTCTAAACAAAGCGTCGTGGCGGGATCTACATGTGAAGCGGAGTACATAGCTGCTTGAAGCAGCAAATGAAGGAGTCTGGATGAAAGAGTTCATTTCCGATCTAGGTGTTATACCTAGTGCATCGGGACCAATGAAGATCTTCTATGACAATATCGTGCAATTGCCTTGGCAAAGGAATCCAGATTTCACAAGAGGACCAAGCATATCAAGAGACGCTTCAATTCCATTCGGGACCAAGTCCAAGTGGGAGACATAGAGATTTGCAAAGTACATACGGATCTGAACGTTGCGCACCCGTTGACTAAGCCTCTTCCACGAGCAAAACATGATCAGCACCAAGACTCCATGGGTGTTAGAATCATTCTTGAGTAATCTAGATTATTGACTCTAGTGCAAGTGGGAGACTCAAGGAAATATGCCCTAGAGGCAATAATAAAGTTATTATTTATTTCCTTATATCATGATAAATGTTTATTATTCATGCTAGAATTGTATTAACCGGAAACATAATACATGTGTGAATACATAGACAAACAGAGTGTCACTAGTATGCCTCTACTTGACTAGCTCGTTAATCAAAGATGGTTATGTTTCCTAACCATAGACATGAGTTGTCATTTGATTAACGGGATCACATCATTAGGAGAATGATCTGATTGACATGACCCATTCCGTTAGCCTAGCACTTGATCGCTTAGTATGTTGCTATTGCTTTCTTCATGACTTATACATGTTCCTGTAACTATGAGATTATGCAACTCCTGCCATCGGAGGAACACTTTGGTACTACCAAACGTCACAACGTAATCGGGTGATCATAAAGGAGTACTACAGGTGTCTCCAAAGGTACTTGTTGGGTTGGCGTATTTCGAGATTAGGTTTTTTCACTCCGATTGTCGGAGAGGTATCTCTGGCCTTCTCGGTAATACACATCACATAAGCCTTGCAAGCATTGCAACTAATGAGTTAGTTGTGAGATGATGTATTACGGAACGAGTAAAGAGACTTGCCAAGAACGAGATTGAACTAGGTATTGGATACCGACGATCGAATCTCGGCAATTAACATACCGATGACAAATGGAACAACGTATGTTGTTATGCGGTCTGACCGATAAAGATCTTCGTAGAAAATGTAGGAACCAATCTGGGCATCCAGGTCCCGCTATTGGTTATTGACCGGAGATGTGTCTCGGTCATGTCTACATTGTTCTCGAACCGTAGGGTCCGCACGCTTAAGGTTTCGATGACGGTTATGTTATGAGGTTGTGGATTTTGATGAACCGAAGGTTGTTCGGAGTCCCTGAAATGAACACGCTCATGACGAGGAGTCTCGAAATGGTCGAGACATAAAGATTAATATATTGGACGGATATATTTGGACACCGGAAAGGTTCCGGAGAAGTTTGGAGCTCCGGAGGTTACCGAACCCCGGGAGGTATATGGGCCTTATTGGGCCCATGTAGGAGGAAGGAGAAGGAACAAGGGAGGCGCGCCCCAAGCCCAATCCGAATTGGGGAAGGGGCCGCCCCCTTTCCTTTCTCCTTCCCCTCTTCCTATTCCTACTACTAGTACTACTTCCTAATACTAGTACTCCTTCCTTCCCCTCCAAATAAGATAAGGAAAGAGAGGAAACCTACTTGAAGTAGGTTTCCCTCCCCTATGGTGCGCCCCCCCTTGTGGCCGCCACCTCCTCCCTCCCTCCTTTATATACGGGGTGGGGCACCCTAGGACACACAAGTTGATCCTTGAGATCGCTCTCAGCCGCAGCGGTGCCCCCTCCACCATATTCCACCTCGGTCATATCGTAGCGGTGCTTAGGCGAAGCCCTGCGTCGGTGATACATCAATATTGTCACCACGCCGTCGTGCTGACGGAACTCCCTCTCCCCGGAGCTTTGCTGGATCGGAGCCCAAGGAGCGTCATCGAGCTGAACGTGTGCCAAGAACTCGGAGGCGCCGGAGTAACGGCGCTGGGATCGGCTGGACCGCGAGGAGAACGTACGACTACTTCCTCTACGTCATCATCGACTCGGAGGTGCCGGAGTAACGGCACTGGGATCGGCAGGATCGCGAGGAGAACGTACGACTACTTCCTCTACGTTGTGATCGCTTCCGCTTTGGTCTACGAGGGTACGTAGACAACACTCTCCCCTCTCGTTGCTATGCCATCACCATGGTCCTGTGTGTGCGTAGGAAAATTTTGAAATTACTACGTTCCCCAACATCTACTTTTCCAAACACTTTTGCCCTTGTCTTGGACTCTAACTTGCATGATTTGAATGAAACTAACCCGGACTCACGCTGTTTTCAGCAGAACTGCCATGGTGTTGTTTATTGTGCAGAAAACAAAAGTTCTCAGAATGACCTGAAAATCCACAGAGATAACTTTTGGAAAATACAAAAAATACTGGCGAAAAAATCAAGGCCAGGGGGTCCACACCCTGTCCACGAGGGTGGGGGGCGCGCCCTCTCCTCTTGGGTGCGCCCCCTGTCTCGTGGGACCCCTGATGTTCCACCGACCTCAATTCCAACTCTATATATTCCGTTTCACGGAGAAAAGAATCAGAGAGAAAGTTTCATCACGTTTTACGATGCGGAGCCGCCGCCAAGCCCTAATCTCTCTCGGGAGGGCTGATCTGGAGTCCGTTCGGGGCTCCGGAGAGGGGGATTCGTCGCTGTCGTCATCATCAACCATCCTCCATCACCAATTTCATGATGCTCACCACCGTGCGTGAGTAATTCCATCGTAGGCTTGCTGGACGGTGATTGGTTGGATGATATTTACCATGTAATCAAGTTAGTTTTGTTAGGGTTTGATCCCTAGTATCCACTATGTTCTGAGATTGATGTTGCTATGACTTTGCCATGCTTAATGCTTGTCACTAGGGCCCGAGTGCCATGATTTCAGATCTGAACCTATTATGTTTTCAGGAATATATGTGAGTTCTTGATCCTATCTTGCAAGTCTATAGTCACCT
This sequence comes from Aegilops bicornis, assembly GCA_021605145.1. Classification (NCBI taxonomy): domain Eukaryota; kingdom Viridiplantae; phylum Streptophyta; class Magnoliopsida; order Poales; family Poaceae; genus Aegilops; species Aegilops bicornis. The sequence goes on from CM038673.1 coordinate 811,074,665, forward strand.
ATTATGTGTTATGATCCGACAACCCCGAAGCGACAATAATCGGGATACTTCTCGGTGATGACCGTAGTTTGAGGAGTTCATCTATTCACTATGTGTTAATGCTTTGGTCCGGTATTCTATTAAAAGGAGGTCTTAATATCCCTTAGTTTCCACTAGGACCCCGCTGCCACGGGAGGGTAGGACAAAAGATGTGATGCAAGTTCTTTTCCATAAGCACGTTTGACTATATTCGGAATACATGCCTACATTACATTGATGAACTGGATCTAGTTCTGTGTCACCATATATTATAACTATTACATGAGGAATCACATCCGACATAATTATCCATCACTGATCCAATGACTACGAGATTTTCACATATTGTGCTTTGCTTATTTACTTTTCCGTTGCCACTGTTACAATCAGTACAAAACTGCTATCGTTACTTTTGCCACTGTTACCTTTATTATCATACTACTTTGCTACTAAATACTTTGCTGCAGATACTAAGTTATCCAGGTGTGGTTGAATTGACAACTCAGCTGCTTATAATTAAGAATATTCTTTGTCTCCCCTTGTGTCGAGTCAATAAGTTTGGGTTGAATACTCTACCCTCGAAAGCTGTTGCGATCCCCTACACTTGTGGGTTATCAAGACTAGTTTCTAGCACCGTTGCCGTGGAGCATAGCTCTATTCTTTGAGTCACTTTGGGTTTATATCTGCTGATCACTATGAAGAACTTGAAAGATGCAAGAACTAAGATTTTTCCCTCAACTACGAGGGGAGGTAAGGAACTGCCATCTAGCTCTGCACTAGATTCTCCTTCTGTTTTGAGTAAGCTTGTGACACCTAAACTTGCTACTGCTATGAATTCTGATATGTCGCATGTTATTGATGATGCCACTTCTGCTATGCATGATACTTATGATGAAACTACTTCTGTGCGTGATACTCCTTTGCCATTAGGTGAATTTCTTGATGTACAACTTGCTAGGCTTAGAGAGAATGAAATTATTAATGATGAAATTGTTGATGATAGTGATGATGAAGGTTCTCCCCCTGATTATGAATTGCCTGTTGTTCCTGAGGTTTATGTTATGGATGAAGAAGCTGCTAGAGCAATCTTTGCTTGCAAAGATAGATATGATCTTAAGAAGTTATTAGCTAAATGGAAGCAGCAATCTCTTAATGCTAGAATGAAACATGACCCCGCTTTTGCTACTTCACCTATCTCGTATTCTTGATAAGGATTATGAATTCTCTGTTGATCCCGAGATTATTACTTTGGTTGAATCTGATCCTTTTATGGCCTTGAATCTGAAACTGTTGTGGCACATCTTACCAAGTTGAATGATATAGCCACCCTGTTTACTAATGATGAGAAGTCTCGCTATTATTATATCCTTAAGATATTTCCGTTCTTATTAAAGGGTGATGCTAAAACTTGGTTTAATTCTGTTGATCCTGGTTGTGTGCGTGGTACCTAGGATATGATTTATTACTTCTCTGCTAAATATTTCCCTGCTCATAAGAAACAAGCTACCTTACGAGAAATATATAATTTTGTGCAAATCAAAGAAGAGAGTCTCCCACAAGCTTGGTGGAGGCTTCTCCGATTACTTAATGCTTTGCCTGATCATCCTCTTAAGAAAAACAAATACTTGATATCTTTTATAATGGACTAACCGACGCTTCCAAGGACTACTTGGATAGTTGTGTTGGTTGTGTTTTGAGGGAAAGAACAGTCAACCAAGCAGAATTACTATTGAATAATATGTTGACTAATGAAAATAATTTGACTCTTCCTGAGCCAATTCCTGAGCCAATTGAGCCAACTCCTGAGCCTATTCCTAAACCAACTCCGAAGAAGAGGGGCTTTCTCTTTCTCAGTCTTGAATATATGCAAGAGGCAAATAAATCAATGAAAGAAAAAGGTATTAAAGCTGAAGATATTAAGAATTTACCTCCTATTGAAGAAATACATGGTCTTAATATACTGCCTTTTGAAGAAATACATTGTCTTGATAACCCGACACAGGTAGTAAAGGTAAATTCTCTCTATAGATATGATAAAGTTTAAATTCCTTCTACTAAATTTCATAGCCCATGCTTAGATTAATTTGATGACTTTATGGCTAGACAAGAAAGTTTTAATGCTTATGTTGGTAGAGACTTAAAGAATAATGCTTTCGAGATTGGACGCTTGAGTGATTATATGGCTAGAGTTAAAGGTGAACTTAAACTCATTAGCAAATATGCTTCTATGGTTACCACTCAAGCAAAGCAAGTACTTAAAGCTCAAAGTGATTTGCTCGATGAATTGAATAGTAAACATGATTTTTCTTTTAAAGTGGCTACTAGAACTGGTAGAATGACTCAGGAACCTTTGTAGCCTGAAGGCCACCCTAAGGGAATCGAGCAAGATTCTCAGAGAAATAATTTAGAGGCACCTAGTTCTTCTAAAAAGAAGAAAAAGAAAAATGATAGGACTTTGCATGCTTCTAGTGAACCTGTTATAGACACACCTGAGAATCCCAATGATATTTCTATTTCTGATGCGGAAACACAATCTGGTGATGAACATGAACCTAGTGATAATATTAATGATAATGTTCATGTTGATGTTCAACCTAGCAAAAATAATGATCTAGAGGTTGAACCTACTATTGATCTTGATAACCCACAATCAAAGAATCAACGTTATGATAAAAGAGACTTTGTTTCTAGGAAGCACGGTAAGGAAAGAGAACCATGGGTTCAGAAACCCATGCCCTTTCCTCCTAAACCATCCAAGACAAAGGATTATTAGGATTTTGAGCGCTTTGCTGAAATGATTAGATATATCTTCTTACGTATGCGCTTAACCGATATGCTTAAATTAAATCCTTATGCTAAGTACATGAAGGATATCATTACAAATAAAAGAAAGATACCGGAAGCTGAAATTTCCACCATGCTTGCTAATTACACTTTTAAGGGTGGAATACCAAAGAAACAGATCCAGGGGTACCAACTATACCATGCTCCATTAAATTAAATTATGTTAAAACTGCTTTATGTGATCTTGGAGCCGGTGTTAGTGTTATGCCTCTCTCTTTATATCGTAGAGTTGAATTGAATAAGTTGACACCTACTGAAATATCTTTGCAAATGGCCCATAAATCAACTGCCATACCTGTCGGTATTTGTGAGGATGTGCCTGTTGTGGTTGCAAATGTCACTACCTTAACGGACTTTGTTATTCTTGATATTCCCGAGAACGATAGTATGTCGATTATCATCGGTAGACCCTTTTTGAATACTGCAGGGGCTGTTATTGATTGCAACAAAAGCAATGTCACTTTTCATGTTAATGGTAATGAGCATACGGTACACTTTCCAAGGAAACAACCTCAAGTTCATAGCATCAATTCTATTGGAAAAATTCCAACTATCATTATTGGAGGTTTTGAATTTCCTCTTCCCACTGTCAAGAAAAAGTATGATATTCTTATTGTTGGGGATATTCATATCCCCGTTGAGGTAACCTAGTGTTATTCGAAATTTCTCCGGTTCCGTGTTATTCGGAACGAGTTTGTTAAGAAAACTTGATCAACCTTGTTAGTGGATTCATTTTGATGATCATGAGATGGATGAAACTAGAAGGCACAACCTTCTGTACCCTCTTTTTTACCTTTTGTTTTATTTAGAATAAATAAAGCAAAATTAGTATTATCTGTCTGTTTTCTGAATTATCCGTGCAATAAAAAATATTCCAAAAATAAAAGTACTCCAAATGCCCTTCTGGTTTAGTATGATTTTTTAGGGATTATTTGAGGATTTTAGGCAGTGAAAACACTGCAGGGGGGCAAGCACCTGGCCACGAAGGTGGAGGGTGCACCCACACCCCTGGGCGCGCCCCCCTGTCTCGTCGGCCCATGGTGGCCCCCCTCCACTTATTCCGGCACCCACACACTCCATATTCCTCTCAAAAAAATCCCCATCCAGCTCAAGCACGAGTTCTAGCTCATTTTGCTGTGATTTTCGATCTCCTTGCTCAAAGCTCCATTCACAAAACTGCTTTGGGAGATTGTTGCTTGAAAAAGAAATATCTCTAGGAGAATGTACCAAGGTGGTTCCTCAACAAAGAGAGCACCTAGGCATGCTATGCATGAGCAAGACGATGAACCACCAAGGGATGCTGAAGTGCGAGCTTGTGAGTGGCCATCAGAAGAGTTTATGGTCAATGCAGGCATCAAGGATGAATTCGACGCATATGTGCGTAATGCCGATCTTGAGGACTTCTTACAAGACAAGTGTCCTCAGTACTACCAATTGACTGATTCATTCGTAAGAAGGTTTAAATATACATCTTCGCGTAATTCTCACAGTGTCCTGTTTGATATTTATGATCAATCTTATACCATGGACTTAGAAGATTTTACAACTGCTTGCAAACTCCCGCAGTGGGGCAATGTTCATGAACCCCACAGATCTGAATATAAAGACTTTCTTGCTAGTATTACTGTGGGAGAATCTAGGTATATAGAACAAGTTACCATAGGGAGCATTCATTTTCCTGCTATACATTATTTTGCTCTTTTCATTGGTAGATGCATTAACGGTAAAGATGAAACATGTCACATGTGTGTCCCCGATCTTTGTGTCCTCAAGAGTGCTGTGTCAGGTAATAAGTATTATAACTTGGGGGTAATAGTTGCACCTAGGTTGCATAATAATGGTATATCTGGAGATCTATTTGGAGGGATTTATGGGACCCGTGTGGCTAATTATCTTGGTATAGCCCCACGAGAGGAGGATATGGAGTTGCTTCCTGCTTATTTGGATTATAATGCGATGGTCAAACATCGTTTTCTTTTGAGTAATGAACAATTCCTCCAGTATCGACTAATCTTTGACAGACGTCGCGCTGTCCATGTTACTCTCCCTTCTTCTTCCCTTTTTGATTACCAGGAAAAAAGAAGATATGTTGTTACCAAGGAGGAGGAAGCCATGGTGTTGTTTATTGTGCAGAAAACAAAAGTTCTCGGAATGACCTGAAAATCCACGGAGATAACTTTTGGAAAATATAAAAAATACTGGCGAAAGAATCAAGGCCAGGGGGGCACACCCTGTCCACGAGGGTGGGTCCGCGCCCTCTCCTCCTGGGCACGCCCCCTGTCTCGTGGGCCCCCTGATGCTCCACCGACCTCAACTCCAACTCTATCTATTCTGTTTCGTGGAGAGAAAAATCAGAGAGAAAGTTTCATCGCGTTTTATGATACGGAGCCGCCGCCAAGCTCTAATCTCTCTCGGGAGGCTGACCTGGAGTCCGTTCGGGGCTCTGGAGAGGGGGATTCGTCACCGTCGTCATCATCAACCATCCTCCATCACCAATTTCATGATGCTCACCGCCGTGCGTGAGTAATTCCATCATAGGCTTGCTGGAGGGTGATGGGTTGGATGAGATTTACCATGTAATCAAGTTAGTTTTGTTAGGGTTTGATCCCTAGTATCCACTATGTTCTGGAATGATGTTGCTATGACTTTGCCATGCTTAATGCTTGTCACTAGGGCCCGAGTGCCATGAATTCAGATCTGAACCTATTATGTTTTCATGAATATAAGTGAGTTCTTGATCCTATCTTGCAAGTCTATAGTCACCTATTATGTGTTATGATCCGACAACCCCGAAGTGACCATAATCGGGATACTTCTCGGTGATGACCATAGTTTGAGGAGTTCATGTATTCACTATGTGTTAATGCTTTGGTCCAGTACTCTATTAAAAGGAGGACCTAATATCCCTTAGTTTCCACTAGGACCCCGCTGCCACGGGAGGGTAGGACAAAAGATGTCATGCAAGTTCTTTTCCATAAGCACGTATGACTATATTCGGAATGCATGCCTACATTACATTGATGAACTGGAGCTAGTTCTGTGTCACCCTATGTTATAACTATTACATGAGGAATCACATCCGACATAATTATGCATCACTTATCCAATGCCTACGAGCTTTTCACATATTGTGCTTTTCTTATTTACTTTTCCATTGCTACTGTTACAATCACTACAAAACTTCTATCGTTACTTTTTCCACTGTTACCTTTATTATCATACTACTTTGCTACTAAATACTTTGCTGCAGATACTAAGTTATCCAGGTGTGGTTGAATTGACAACTCAAATGCTAATAATTAAGAATATTCTTTTGCTCCCCTTGTGTCGAATCAATAAATTTGGGTTGAATACTCTACCCTCGAAAGCTGTTGCGATCCCCTACACTTGTGGGTTGTCAACTACCCAATCTTATTTCTACGTGTTTCGTTTGTTTTTGTTTTGGTCTTTGCATTGATCATTCTCGTTTCTATTGTGTGTTCTTGTGTTGTGTGTCATAGGTGGTGGCTCCGGTTCCAATGTCTGTCGTTCGAATCCAAGCCGTGACACAGGCTCGAAGCACCTGCGCAACCAAGAGGAGGCTCCAGAGGCTCCAATGCCCCCCAACACAGAACCAAGACCACCGCCACCAAAACTAGGGAGTCATCAATGGGCATGGATGAGATGCCACTGGCTGAGTTTGTCACTCGCAGGAAGCTCAACCCCTATGTGAAGCCCCATGAGAATTTTAGACGGAATGATTTGTTCTGGACCAAACAGCAGAATCTTATCTTTCTGGATGTGATCAAGGCCAAGCAGAACATCTACGTGGACGTGCATTGGATTGACATGGATCATATGAGGAAGGATAAATATCGGGCATATTTTGGTGAGGCTTTGGAACTGGTGGAGCAATTTGGCATTGAGGACTTGATCACTTTTCACCTGGACTTTGACCTTGAGATTGTGGCCCAGTTCTTTGCTTCGGTCCACTTCCATACTGATGAGGAACGAACCATGACATGGATGATCAATGGACAGAGGACGACTACTAAGTGGAAGGACTTCATCGATCTGCTACAGGTTCGTGATGAGGGGATCAACAAGCCCGTTGGTGTTCGCCCTCATGCCAACCCCGAGTCAGCCAGCAACAAGCTTCAACCACACTTTGTTGAGAAGAAGCTTCCCAGTGGAAAGAAGGTGTGGGTGTTGAACTCATTCCTTGACATCATGCACCGGATCTTCCGCAACTTCCTCTTTCCGCGCATCGGTGACAAGGATAAGGTGCATGCTTATCTCGTGGATATGATGCTCAACTCTGAGGAGGTGCGTCTCGCTCAGATGCAACCACTTGATGTCTCACATATCATGTGGTGTGAGCTGCAGTTTGCGGTGTTCAACCGTAAGGTACCCATCTATGGACCTTACCTGTTTCACTTGATCTCGAGGACTTGGGAGCAGCTCTATCCCAATGATGAGTTTGTTGCCCCCGGCTGGATTCGTCATGAGCCCATCAAGCTCCGCATCAAGAGCAAGTGGGCTAACACCACTACCCGTGTTGAGGCAGAGGCACCTCCTCATTTCCTCCCATTCCCATATTAATAAAAGAATTAGGGAAATGTGCGGGAAAAGAATGCCAAAAGCATTTAGAGATTTGACTAGGATTCGTTCTGGCTCAGATGGCGAGGGATTGCTATAACTATTTTAAGAAGCATTAATGAGATCTCTTTTTTTCACAAAGTGATATGGAAAATCATGCGAAAGAACCTATATGTAAAAATAATTGCTAAGATGGACGTGGATGAGGATGAAATTGAGGAGGAGGAAGCAGATGAGGAAAGCTCTAATGGATACTCGCCTTCATCCTGTAAGCCATCTTGGGCTAAGAGGCTGAGAACAAGAAAAAGACTCTGTTCTGCATGCAGGCCAAGGGACAGTACATGTCTTATGTTGCTCAGAAGGAGACTCACCGACATGATAAGAGGATCTTGAGGACGTTCGGCAAACATGTATCAAGCGGGTCCGAGAAGCACATCACCCCAGAGGCTGAATGGATGGTGAAGCAGGGCTACCAGTGGACTGAATCTGAGGAGGAGACCATCCCCGCTGCTAAGACCGACGAGGAGCATGACGAGTGATAGCTTCAGCTTCAGCTACTGCTACGTCTTGAGCTTGCGTTGGTTTTCCTTGAAGTGGAAAGGATGATGCAGCAATAGTAGCGTAAGTATTTCCCTCAGTTTTTGAGAACCAAGGTATCAATCCATTAGGAGGCTCCTCAAAAGTCCCACGCACCTACACAAACAAACCAAGAACTCGCAACCAACGCAATAAAGGGGTTGTCAATCCCTTCACGGCCACTTGTGAAAGTGAGATCTGATGAAGATAGTATGATAAGATAAATATAGTTTTGGTATTTTATAATATAGATGCAAAAAGTAAAGATGCAAATAAAAGTAGATTGGAAGCAAATATGATAAGAGATAGACCCAGGGGCCATAGGTTTCACTAGAGGCTTCTCTCAAGATAGCATAAGTATTACGGTGGGTGAACAAATTACTGTCGAGCAATTGATAGAAAAGCGACTAATTATGAGATTATCTAGGCATGATCATGTATATATGCATCACGTCTGCAACAAGTAGACCGACTCCTGCATGCATCTACTACTATTACTCCACACATCGACCGACTCCTGCCTGCATCTAGAGTATTAAGTTCATAAAGAACAGAGTAACGCATTAAGCAAGATGACATGATGTAGAGGGATAAACTCAAGCAATATGATATAAACCCCATCTTTCTATCCTCGATGTCAATAATAAAATACGTGCCTTGCTGCCCCTGCTGTCACTAGGAAAGGACACCGCAAGATTGAACCCAAAGCTAAGCACTTCTCCCATGGCAAGAAAGATCAATCTAGTAGGCCAAACCAAACTGATAATTCGAAGAGACTTGCAAAGATAACTCAATCATACATAAAAGAATTCAGAGAAGATTCAAATATTATTCATAGATAAACTTGGTAATAAACCGACAATTCATCGGATCTCGACAAACACACCGCAAAAAGAGTTTACATCGAATAGATCTCCACAAGAGAGGGGGAGAACATTGTATTGAGATCCAAAAAGAGAGAAGAAGCCATCTAGCTAATAACTATGGACCCATAGGTCTGTGGTAAACTACTCACAACTCATCGATGGGGCTATGGTGTTGATGTAGAAGCCCTCCGTGGTCGATTCCCCCTCCGGCAGTGTGCCGGCGAAGGCTCCAAGATGAGATCTCGCGGATACAGAAGGTTACCGCGGTGGAAATTGTGTTTCATTGGCTCTCTGGATGTTTTTGGGGTACATAGGCCTATATAGGAGGAAGAAGTACGTCGGTGGACGCCCGAGGGGCCCACGAGACAAGGGGCGCGCCCTATAGGTGGGGGGCTCCTATCTCGTGGAGGCCTCGGCTGCTTCTTAACTTGCACTCCAAGTCCTCTGGATCACGTCCGTACCAAAAATCACGCTCCCGAAGGTTTCATTCTGTTTGGACTCCATTTGATGTTCCTTTTCTTCGAAATACTGAAATAGGCAAAAAGACAGCAATACGGGCTGGGCCTCCGGTTAGTAGGTTAGTCCCAAAAATGATAATAATGTGTAAAATAAAGCCCATAAACATCCAAAAGGGGTAATATAATAGCATGGAACAATCAAAAATTATAGATACGTTGGAGACGTATCAAGCATCCCCAAGCTTAATTCCTGCTCGTCCTCGAGTAGGTAAATGATAAAAAAGAAATTTTTGTGTGGAATGCTACCTAGCATAATTCTCAATATAATTTTCTTTATTGTGGCATGAATGTTCAGATCCAAATGATTCAAAATAAAAGTTCATATTGATAAAAGAAATAGTAACACTTCAAGCATACTAATCAAAGTAATCATGTCTTCTCAAAATAACATGGCAAAAGAAAGTTTATCCCTACAAAATCATATAGTTAGGCTATGCTTCATTTTAGTCACACACAAAGATGTTCCCAACTTCTATACCCCCGATGACAAGCCAAGCAATTGTTTCATACTTAAATAATCTCAAACTTATTCAACCTTCAGGCAATACATGAGCGTGAGCCATGGATATAACACTATGGGTGGAATAGAATATGATGATGGGGATTGTGTGGATAAGACAAAAAAGAGGAGAAAGTCTAACATTGACGAGGATAATCAACTGGCTATGGAGTTGCCCATCAATTGATGTCAACATGAGGAGTAGGGATTGCCATGCAACGGATGCACTAGAGCTATAAATGAATGCTCAACAAAACAAAACTAGTGGGTGTGCATCCAACTTTCTTGCCCACGAAGACCTAGGGCATTTGACGAAGCCCATCATAGGAATATACAAGCCAAGTTCTATAATGAAAAATTCCCACTAGTATGAAAAAGACAACTTATGAGACTCACTATATGAAAAACATGGTGCTACTTTGAAACGCCGGATCAGATTCACACGGCCTCGACGCCCCCTACCTGGCGCGCCAGAGATGTCGGGGAGGCTGGTCGTACCCACGGACACCTATGGGGCCGGCGGAGCAGGCCCCTTGTGGTTCGGAGGGGGGGCGGAGGTCGCACGAAGAGCGGATCGAGGCGATGCACACGAGCGGTTTACCCATCTTCGGAGCTCTCCGGAGAGATAAAACTCCTACTGCTGCTTGTTTGATCTATTATGTTCTTGCTAGGGAGCAATGCGGGCTACCAAACCTAGCGCGAGTGTGTCTAGTCTCGAGTGGGTCGGATGAACCCCACGAGACGAACCTGGCCCGCTGAACTGAACGGAACCAAACCCTTTCTACGTTGCACTCGGGCCTCCTTTTATATGCTCAAGGGGTCTCCGACAGGTGGCAACATAGGCGGGGGTACAAATGTAAAAACAGGAGTTGGTACACCTACTTGAACAAAGGTACGATGCAAAATACCTAAATCGTGGCAAGGGACAAAAGCAATAAATGCCCGTCGTTGTCGCCCAAACAGTGTAACAGAGACCGTCAGTGCGCCTCCGCCGCCACGATGGCGAGCCTGTCAGCCGCCGCTTATCGCTGCTCTCCGCTGGCTGCACAACCGCCGACACGCCGCCCATGGAACGGTCCCATGGCGACACGTCGCTGGGTGAGCTGGAGCGGAGACGGAGAAAAGTTGCATGCCGCGGCAAGCGCCTTGCCGCGGCCGAATCCTTGTCGCGCCCGGATACTTGTCGCTCTCCGAGCCTTCCCGGCAAGCTCCTCTTGCCGGGGCCTTGTCTTCTGCGTGCCTGGAGCGGCTTTCCCGACAAGCTCCTCTTGTCGGGACCTTGTCTGTGCCTAGAGAGGCCTTCCCGGCAAGCTCCTCTTGCCGGGGTCTTGTCTTCTGAATGGCTGCGGAGGGTCTTGGCGGACGCCCGGCGAGGCTTGCCGCGGGGACGCTATGCCCGTGCAGACAAGTTCGGGGTACTAAGGTACCCCTACTTTAGTACACCGGCAGAGCCCCGGTCCGGGCCATACACGGTGCCGAGGGGCTGTTGGGCCAGGCCCAAAACAGGGCATGTGCACGCGGCCTGGGTCCAAACCAAACCCACTCCGTATCCGCCCGCGTCCCCGTAGCAGCCGCGCGTCAATTCTTGCGGCGTCGTGGGGGAAGTGGGCGGCGTCGGGTCGCTCCACCCGTCGCCTCTGTTCTGCATCCCCGCCACGTGGTTCCCATGCTCTTGGGGTCACGGACGGTGGAAGTGGGAAACTGGGTCGTTACGAGCAGAAGCAGCAGGTCGGCCCCGATTCCCTGCTCTTCCTATGCCCGGATTTGTCGAGCGGGGCGGTCGAGCCCCCACCTTGCTTCCTTAAAAAGAGCGGAAGGGGAGCGCAGAAGCCCGTACTCTCCCATCTCCTTCTTTCCTCAGTTTCTGCTCCCCTTTCTCTCATTCGCCATGGAGAAAAGGAACCTTGGTTCTTCATCGGTGGCGGCGAGGGTCGCCGCTAGACAGCGCTCCCCTCCCAACCCCACGCCCGGGGCGGTAGAGCCAGCCCCAAGAGGAAGAGGGAGGGGGCGAGGTCGTGGACGAGGTCGAGGCGCCGGGAAGAGGCGGACGGGCGGCGCGCCGTCTCCGCTCGCCGGCAGTTCCTCCCTCGGGCGGTCCATACCGGGGACGACCCTTGCGAGTTCTTCGTCAGGCTGCGCCGGGCGCCTCGTCGCCGCCTCCGGCTTCCAGCTCCGTTTGCGAGCGCGATGGAGTCGGATCCGCCCGAGACACTGAGTTTGCACATGAGGGATTGTGGAATCAGCGGCATGCGAGTCCGTGTTGTATTCCCAGCCCCTAATGTGATGTATCTCGATCGTGGGTGGAAGACGTTCACCCGCATCCCCAGCCTGAGGGCGGGGTTCACCCTCCATTTTAAGTTAATGGAGGGTGATCTCCTCTCCGTCAAGGTCTTCGGGGATCTTGGTACTCGGGCGAAGTGCTACGTGGATAGCTCCTCCGACAGCAAAGATTCCCCCTCGAGCGAGAGTGACGAGGGGGAGAGCGACAGTGGTGACGAGGTTGGCGGGCCCGATTAGTTGTCGGGCGTCGCTTCGTGCGTCACCGGCGACCCCATCATCCGCGTCGCCGGCTCCCTGAACTCCCCGGGGTCGTCTCCTTGGGCGATCGGGCGAGGGAGGCTGCGGAAGGGGAAGAGGGATGGCGACAAGGCCGTCAAGTCGGAGTACGAGGGTGTAGTGCCCTCGACAGCGTGCTGACGTCCTGCCGCCCCGTCTTTGAGTCCCGCTTCTGGCGCTGCCATCTCCGTCAAGCCCTCGGGGAGCTCCCGGGATGTTCCTTTGGTGCCTTCTGGCACCTGTAGCTCGCCTAGGCGTTTCTTTTGCCCTTCTCGCCTCCTTGACCTACCTCCTGAAGAGAGGGACAGAAAAAGGATTACGGGCATCTTATCTTTTTAATTTGTAAGCCTTCGGGCCTTATCCGCATTTAATACTTGTAATCCTCTCTTTCATGTTTTTCATTCCCCACGGATTGTATCCGAGTAGAATGTTTTTAATGAAAAAGGGATGCTTGAAAAAGGACGAAGGGCTTATCTGATATCTCAGCCTCCGGCAACTCTGGCTTTCCGCAGCTCCCGGCAACTCTGGCTTGCCACAGCCCCCGGCAACTCTGGCTTGCCGCAGCCCCCCGCAACTCTGGCTTGCCGGGGCTTGGGTACCAGCGCGCCCTTCTCCTCTTCGCTGTTATCTCAGTTCTGAGAACGATTCAGCGATGCCGCGATAAGTTATTTTCGCAATATAACTTTATTCTGGGCAACGTTTGCTACGTTACTTCCTTTACTCGACTCTTGGCTTTGTATGTTATTGCCCTACGCTTTTCAGGGAAACTTGCCGGTGCAGGCACCCTTGCCGCGAGCGCCGAGTGCGGAACTTCAGCAGCTCGTCAAGCGGGTCGCCATGCATAAGCAACCTTGTCGCGGACTAGTCGCAGCTCACTTAAGTTGTTGAGCGGACTCGAAACAAAGTAAGGGCGCGACCAGTCACGATTTGGTTCCTCCGCGCACGGGTTTTTCATACAAAGCGCGGTCGTTCAAGGAAGATAACTTTAAAATTTTATTACTGATCTGAATCGATCGATGCAATGTTATTTCCTCTATTTGATTCCTTCCTTTGTATGTTATTGCCCTACGCTTTTCAGGGAAACTTGCCGGTGCAGGCACCCTTGCCATGGCCTTAAAAGTCGCGGAACTTCAGCAACTTCTGGCGGGGTCGCTACCGACAAGCAACCTTGTCGCGACTAGCCGCAGCTCACTTAAGTTGTTGAGCGGACTCGAAACAAAGTAAGGGCGCGACCAGTCAATATTTGGTTCCTCTGCGCACAGGTTTTCCATACAAAGTACTATCGTTCGAGGAAGATAACGAAAATTTAAAAATTGATTGCTCAAACTTTGGCAACTTAGCTTTTCTGTATCTTGCTTCCCGATGAGGTGAAACTTCCTCGAGTGGTGCCTGGTCCATAGTATTATCTCCTCCTCCCCCTGGTTAACTTGTGCGCGAGGGAGCCTTCTTTCCTTTGAGAAAAGAAAAAGAAGAGGAAATAACGTCATGGAGCCTAGCGGCTCGATTCTGCTTACCGGGTGTGGTTGCTGCACAAAGTGTTAGCCAAAGCATGCAATAAATTGATGAAAGCATGAACTTGACAAGCTGTGCGCAACATATGAGCTTTACTGATGCACGGGGTCTGCGCTCGGCTTTGTCTGAAAGGATTACATGCAACAGCGGCAAGACTTGTACAAAAGGTGGTTGCCGGAACGGGTTCCGACAACCGCGCCTTATGGGTAAAACTTACGAAGATGCTCAATGTTCCAGGAGTTGCTCACCGGAATGCCATCTTCGGTCACAAGGCGGACAGCGCCAGGCCTAGTGACTCGTTTCACCCGATAAGGGCCTTCCCACTTTGGCGTCAACTTGTTTGAATTCTTGGCGGACTGAACGCGCCGAAGAACAAGGTCGCCTTCCTCGAGACTTCTGGCACTAACCCTGCGGCTATGGTAGCGACGCAGGGCTTGCTGGTACCGAGCGGCTCGCACAGCGGCCTGAAGACGATCCTCCTCGAGGAGCAGCGCGTCATCTTCTCGCAGCTGCTCTTGCTCAAGCTCATCATAAGCGAGAACTCGAGGCGATCCGTATACGAGTTCCATGGGGAGAACTGCCTCTGCTCCATAGACTAGAGCAAAGGGTGCTCGCCGATGGCTCGATTTGGCATCGTCCTGATCGACCAAAGAACCACCGGCAGCTCCTCGATCCAGTTTCTTCCGCACTTGTGCAGCCTGTCGAAAGTTCTGGTCTTGAGCCCGCGCAGCACTTCAGCGTTTGCCCTCTCTGCTTGACCGTTGCTTCTTGGGTGAGCAACGGAAGCAAAGCAGACCTTGGCGCCAAGGTCTTGGATGTACTGCATGAAGGTGCGACTCGTAAATTGTGTGCCGTTGTCGGTGATGATCATGTTAGGGATTCCGAAACGGCAAACAATCGACCAAGAACTTGATCTTGTCGCTGTCACCTTCCTCACTGCTTCCACTTCCGGCCACTTTGTGAACTTGTCGATGGCGACGTACAAGTACTCAAAGCCCCCGACAGCTCGGGGGAAGGGGCCGAGGATGTGGAGCCCCTAGACCGAAAATGGCCAGGATAAAGAGATCGTCTGGAGAGCTTGAGCTGGCTGGTGTATCTGTTTGGAATGGAACTGGCACGCTTCACACTTGGTTACTTGTAAAGTTGCATCCTGGAGGGTTGTCGGCCAGAAGAAACCTTGCCGGAAAGCTTTGCCGGCAAGTGCTCTTGCGCCAATGTGGTGACCACACATGCCTCCATGTATCTCTACCAACAGCTTCTGTCCATCTTCCCTGGGAATACACTTCAATTTCACACCGTTGAGTCTTCTTACATGCAGATGCCGTCGACAAACTGGTACATACTTGACTGCCGGGCTACTTTTTCCGCTTCTTCCTGCTCTTCGGGAAGTTCTCCTGTCTGAAGGAAGTGGACAATCTGCTGCGCCCATGTTGGAGCTTGTGGCTCGACAACAAGGACTAAAGGCACATCTGCTGCTGCAGGAACATCAGCTTCTACGGCAAGAGCCTGTGGCTCTGCCGAGTTAGATGCTCCCGACAAGCTTGCCGGAGCAAGACTTGTCGGGACCGTCTCGCTTCAACGTAAACAAACCTCGGGTCTGTTGGAGCAGACTGCTCCTCAGCACTGTTGGTGTTGATCTTGGGGACCTTTGCAACGACGGCTTCGGGAAGCTCTGTCGGAAAATAGTCACCAGAGGCCAACTTCCTCTTCTTGCTCTGTCCAGTCGATGGTGTTACGGTTGGCTGAGTCAGCTTGAGCACGAAAATCCCTGGTTCCACAGGTAACTTAAGCGCAGCGCACTTTGTGAGCCGTCGGCAATATCATTCTCGAGCTCTTGGAACATGCTCCATTTGCAGGCCGTCAAAGTGCTCTTCTAGCTTCCTCGCTTCATCAACGTGAGGGCTTCCATCAACGGACTCGTAATCTTTTGTTGACTTGGCGGACGACGAGTTGCGAGTCACCCCGACAATAAGCTTCTTGATCCCAAATTCCATCGCGATCCCGAGACCGGCAAGCAAACCTTCATACTGCAGTAGTGTTTGTCGCTTGCTCCTTGGGAAAGTGCATCTGGACGACGTACTTGAGGTGCTCTCCGGTGGGTGCGATTAGCAGCACGCCGGCGCCTTGCAGCGAGAAGGCACCATCAAAGTACATCAGCCACTCTTTGCTTGCTTCTTTGACGGGAATGCTCGTCTCCGGAATCTCTTCATCTGGCGTTGGCGTCCATTCTGCTATGAATTCTGCCAATGCTCTGCTCTGGATAGTGGACGTGCTTTCAAACTTGAGACCAAAGCTTGACAGCTCCAGTGCCCACTCGACAATCCTTCCTTTCGCTTCTGGATTCTGCAGTATCCTCTTCAGGGGAAAGCGAGTGACAACTGTGATCTCATGTGCTTGGAAGTAATGGCGCAGCTTTCTCGAGGCCATGAGGAGGCCGAAAAGCAATTTTTGCACACCAGAGTACCTTGACCTAGCCCCCTGCAGAAGGGAACTGACAAAGTAGACTGGGCGCTGCACCATCCTTTTCTGCATCTGTTCACGCGTCTGCACGGACTCATCCTTGTCGGGACCAGAGCTTGTCGGTGAAGCCCCCTGCTTGTCGCTGGATGTGTTTGCCGTGGTTGCTGGCTCGTCACCTGCCTCCCTCTCCGCTACTAACGCAACACTAACAACTTGATTGGTTGCCGCTATGTACAGCAGCAACTTCTCTTGTGGCTTAGGTGCGACAAGTGTTGGAGTAGAGGACAGGTATCTCTTCAAGTCCTGCAGCGCAGCCTCCGCTTCGGGAGTCCATTTTATCGACCTGCCTTTTTCAAAATCTTGAAAAGCGGCAGGCGCTCAGCAGACCTAGAAATAAACTCGCCGAGAGCAGCCACACAACCGCAAGTCTTCGTGACATCCTTGACGCGCTTTGGTGCTTCAATCTGCTCAATGGCCTTGATCTTGTCGGGATTAGCTTCAATTCCTCGCCGAGATTTAAGAACCCGAGAAGCTTGCGGAAGGGACTCCAAACACGCACTTCTCGGGGTTGAGCTTGAGGTTGATCTTGCAGATTTGCAAAGGTCTCATCCAAATCTTGAACCAAAGTTGCTTTGTCCTTGCTCTTGACCACTCGTGGTCATCCATGTAGGCTTCTACATTTCTGTGCATTTGCGGCTCAAAAGCGTCATGGACTACCCTTGCAAATGTTGAACCAACATTCTTCAAACCGAAAGGCATCCGTATGAAACGGTATGTGCCACATGGTGTGATGAATGCGGTCTTCTCTTCATCTTCTTCAGCCATGAAGATCTGATGGTATCCTGAGTAGGCATGGAGAAACGAAAGCAAATCGCATCCAGCCGTGGAGTCAACAATCTGGTCAATGCACGGCAAGGGAAATGGATCTTTGGGACAAGCTTTATTAACATCCGTGAAGTCAATACAAAGTCTCCATTTCCCATTTGCCTTGCGCACGACTACAGGATTGGCCAGCCACGTAGGATGGAGCACTCCTCTGACAAGGCCTGCTGCTTCCAGTTTCTTGATCTCTTCAGCTATGAATTCTTGGCGCTCCACTGCTTGCTTCCTGACTTTTTGCTTGACGGGCCGCGCGTGAGGACAAACGGCCAGGCGGTGCTCAATCACTTTCTTGGGAACACCGGGGATATCAGACGGTTGCCATGCAAACACGTCGACATTCGCCCGCAGGAAAGCAACGAGCGCGCCCTCCTATTTGGGGTCGAGAGAGGCACTGATGGTGAAGGTACCACCAGCGCCGTCCTCCTTGGCGGGCAGCTTCTTGGTCTTCGGCGGAGCCACCATCTTCTGGCACTTGCCGGTGGAGCTCGATGGTGCGTCCTCGACGGTAGCGCAGCACTCCGAAGAGGTGCGCTTGCCGGAGTGAGCATCAGAGCCCTTGCCGGACTTGGACTTGGTCTTCTTCCCCCCTGGAGCTTCAGCGGCAAGTGTCTGGCAATCTGTCGCGACTGCTGCATCCCGGAAGATCTTGTCGGCACAGATAAGGGCATCCTTCTTGTCGCCATGGACAGAGATGACGCTTATCGGTCCGGCATCTTGAGTAGGTTGTAGGCGTAGTGAGAGGCTGCCATGAACTTGGCGAGTGCTGGACGGCCAAGTATCCCATTGTAAGGCAATGGGAAATCGACGACGTCAAACGTAACCCTCTCAGGTGAAGTTCAGCTCACGCCAAATGTGACCGCAACGTAATCTTCCCTTCGCTTGCTCCTTCCCGGATTGATTCCTTGAAGGTTCCGGTCTCTTCGAGCTCATTGTCGAGGATTTGAAGCTTCGGAGCACCGCGGAGGAGATCAGATTCAAGCCGCCCCGCCATCAACTAACATTTTTGTGACCTTGAGGTTGCGGATGGTTGGAGAGACCAACATCGGCAAGCACCCGACCGCAGTTATGCGATCAGGGTGGTCCTCAATATCAAAAATGATAGGCGTGCTGGGCCACTTCAGAGGCTTGCGCGACTCTACGGATGGTTCTGCTGCATTGACGTCCCGCATCCATTGCTTGAGTTGGCGGTGGGAGGTATGCAGGGAAGCACCTCCGTCAACGCAGAGAACCTCTATGGCTTTCTGGAACTCCTGCTCATCGGCGTCGTCGTCCTCCATATCTTCGTCGTCATCATCATCTTCATCTTTGTCGCGGCCGCGGGGAGGTCGATCTCCTTGTCGCTGCTTGACTTTGCCGTGGTGTCCTCCCCGGCCGGGACGTTTCTTGCTTGCTCCCCCAGCACCTTCCTGGGCCTTCTCCTTGTCGCGCCGCTCGTACTCAGCTCTCTGCTGTTCGACAAGCAGCTCGACTTTCTTGCAGCTCTGGAGGTCGTGGCCCTTGGTGTGGTGGATCTTGCGATCGCTTGCCGGACCCGTCCTGCTTGTCGGCGGCCGCCACCGACTGGTCGTTGGCGTCAGCGGCAACCTCCTTGCCGGAGCCACCAGCCTTGGCGTTCTTGTCGCCACCTCCATTTCCGGACTGCTCAACAGCTAGCACTTCTCTGGCTTTCTTCTTCCTGTTGCCTCGCCGCCGTCCCTTCTTTGCCGGGGCGGTGTCATCACTGTCAGATCCTGCTTCTGCATTCTCTCCTGGGAGTCTCCTCCCTTCCTCAGTGCATGCACACTTGTCGGCCAAGGCGTACAGCTCACTGACGTCCTTGACTTTGCTCATCGCCATCTCCTCCCTCATCCTGCGGTTCCGCACATTACGATGAAATGCGCTGATCACCCTTGGCGGGGTGGACGTCAGGATGTTGTAGTGCACACGGCTGAATATCTGAATGAACTTGCGCGAGGACTCTCCTTCCTTCGGGCGAGCAAGTGAAGGTCGCTCTCTTAGCCATGAGGTTTGTGGCCACCGTGAAGGCGCCAACAAACTGATGGCGTAGATCTGCCCAAGAGGATATGGAGCTGTCCGGCAAGTGCATGAGCCAAGATCGACGTTGGGCTTGAGCACGGCGGGAAGTAGTTGGCGAGGATCTTGTCGTCCGTCCCCGCAGCCTGCACCGCCATGGTGTAGATGCCGGAGGAACTCCGACGGTGCGTCCGGCCATCATACTTCTCCGCACGTCTGGTTTGAAGTTTTTCGGCTGGGCCATCGACTTGCCGCAGCTCACGAGTGAACGCAGGGCAACCTACAGTCTGCAAAGTCGCTGGCCCCTCCGGCGCGTGCATGTCAGCAGAAGGCCCAGCGCTTGTCGGATCGACGTCGCGCTTCTCTTGGCGCCGATGCGAGTTCGGCGTCCTCTTGTTGTCGCTCATGAAGAACTTGGCGCTGATCGCGGCGAGCTCGTGGATCCGACGACGCAGTGGAGTCGCTGTCGAGGTGGATCCGGTGAGTCGGCGATCTTGGCCTTCTTGGCGGAGAGTGCACGGTGGTTGCACCTCCGACAGTCTCCTCGCCACAGGCTCGTGCCTTGTCGTCTCGCCGCGGCAACGACGGGGTTGGTTGCCGTGGGGCGTCGCCGTTGGCAAAGCCGATGAGGCTCTGGGTAGTGGCCCTCCACTCGTCGACCTTGTCGGCTGTTGGAGGGTAGTCGAGGAGCAGCTGAGCTCTCGCCGGAGCTTCTGCTGGAGTAGTGGGCGGCATTGGAGAACGGTGCGAGGAGCGGGACACGCTCGGACTTCTAACTACGTTAGAAGGAGCAGCGCCCCGTCCGGGCGACCATACCTCACTAGTGCCAGCGTGTTGGCGCGCATGCTGGTCTTGAGGGTCTCGATCCAACGAACGTATGGCGTTGTGAACGCCATGACATTGTTGGTCCCGCGTCTCCTGAGATGGGCGCGGGGGATGCGCGGACGCCGAGGTTTGCGGTGCCTTGTCCTTGGACTTGGCAACGTCGCGAACACCTTCGTCGGCGCCCGTTCCTCCGCCGGCGTCCGCCCCACCACCCGTTTGTTGCGGTGAGGGTGGAGTACGACGCAGACGGCTCGGCGACGCCGAAGCCTTCTTCTTCGGTGGCATGTTGATGAAGATGTTGATGACGCTGCTCGTGTGAACGCCGGATCGGATTCACACGGCCTCGACGCCCTACCGCGCGCCCGAGAGATGTCGGGGAGGCTGATCGTACCCACGGACACCTATGGGGCCGGCGGAGCAGGCCCCTTGTGGTTCAGAGGGGGGGCGGAGGTCGCACGAAGAGCGGATCGAGGCGATGCACACGAGCGGTTTACCCAGCTTCGGAGCTCTCCGGAGAGATAAAACTCCTACTGCTGCTTGTTTGACCTATTATGTTCTTGCTAGGGAGCAATGCGGGCTACAAAACCTAGCGCGAGTGTGTCTAGTCTCGAGTTGGTCGGATGAACCCCACGAGACGAACCTGGCCCCCTGAACTGAACGGAACCGAACCCTTTCTACGTTGCACTCGGGCCTCCTTTTATATGCTCAAGGGGTCTCCGACAGGTGGCAACATAGGCAGGGGTACAAATGTAAAAACAGGAGTTGGTACACCTACTTGTACAGTGTACAGTGCAAAATACCCAACTCTGACGGCAAGGGACAAAAGCAATAAATGCCCCTCGTTGTCGCCCAAACAGTGTAACAGAGACCGTCAGGTGCGCCTCTGCTCGCCACGATGGCGAGCCTGCTGTCGATCGCTTATCGCTGCTCTCCGCTGGCTGCACAGCCGCTCGACACGCGCCCATGGAACGGTCCCATGGCGACACGTCGCTGGGTGAGCTGGAGCGGAGACGGAGAGAAGTTGCATGCCACGGCAAGCGCCTTGCCGCGGCCGAATCCTTGTCGCGCCCGGAGACTTGTCGCGCTCCGAGCCTTCCCGGCAAGCTCCTCTTGCCGGGGCCTTGTCTTCTGCGTGCCTGGAGCGGCTTTCCCGACAAGCTCCTCTTGTCGGGACCTTGTCTGTGCCTAGAGAGGCCTTCCCGGCAAGCTCCTCTTGCCGGGGTCTTGTCTTCTCAATGGCTGCGGAGGGTCTTGGCGGACGCCCGGCGAGGCTTGCCGCGGGGACGCTGCGACTGCCCGTGCACAAGTTCGGGGTACTAAGGTACCCCTACTTTAGTACACCGACAAAGATATGACTCTATATGAATGCCTCCGGCGGTGTACCGGGATGATGCAATGAATCAAGAGTGACATGTATGAAAAATAATGCATGGTGGCTTTGCTAGAAATACGATGTCAACTACATGATCATGAAATGTCAATATGACAAAAGTAAAGTATGTCATGAAGATGATAAATGGAACGGTGGAAAGTTGCATGGCAATATATCTCGGAATGGCTATGGAAATGCCACAAAAGGTAGGTATGGTGGTTTTTTTGAGGAAGATATAAGGAGGTTTACACTACAGGAATCAGCTACTTTGCCATCTGCCACGGCGGACGGCAAAGGCATGGATGGCGGACGGCAAAGACCTTTGCCGTCAGCCACGGACGGCAAAAGGGGACGGCAAAGCAGGGGACGGCTAAGAGCTGCGTTGCTGTCCGCTTCGGCAGTCGACGGCAAAGGGGCCTTTGCCATCGGCGTGACGGCAACAAAGAAGGCGGACGGCAATAAATGCGCTGTTACTCCGTTAAGTGGTTAACGGCAGGCCTTTGCCATCCGCTGCGGACGGCAAAGCCTGTGCCGTCAGCCACTGTGGGCAAACTGACCAAATTGGTCAGCCTCCCAGGAAGCACAGTTGCCTGCCACGTGGCCTCTTTGCCGTCCGCTGCTGATGGCAAAGAGCCCTTTGCCGTCGGTGGCAGACGGCAAAGAGGCTGCATATTGTCTCTTTTTTTCTGTTTTTTTAATTCAACAATTTTCACAGCAAATATATATGACATATATAGATATATTTCACAGGGCTATTTAACAGCAATCATATCACATATCCAGCACATAAGTTTCATCCATTCATACATAAGCAAGTTCCATCCATACACATTGTTCCATCGATATACATATTACAATGCAAAGTTTCATCAACATATCAAGTTCCATCATAGCAAGCTAGATACAATGCAAAGTTTCATCAAAGGAAAAGCAAGCACTCCATCATAGCAAGCTAGCTTCCATGAAGTGAATGAAATCTGCAAAATGGTAAATAAGAAAGTTAGAAATAGGTGACTAGAACAAGAATAAGACTGGACCAAGATGTATATGTCATTTATGAGCTAACTTAGGTGAAATGGATCATATATGAGCTAACAAAGTTGAAATGGGTTGTTTATGAGCTAACTTAGTTGAAATGGATCATTAATGAGCTAACTTAGTTGAAATGGGTCGTTTATGAGCTAACTAAGGTGAAGGGCATCGTTTTCAGCTAAGTAAGGTGAAATGGATCGTTTTTTAGCTAACTTAGGTGAAATGGATCATTTATGAGCTTTTATGAGCTAACTTAGTTGAAATGGGTCGTTTATGACCTAACTAAGGTGAAATGCCACGTTTTCAAGCTAACTAAGGTGAAATGGATCGTTTTTTAGCTAACTTAGGTGAAATGGATCATTTATGAGCTAATTTAGGTGAAATGGATCGTTTTTAGCTAACTTAGGTGAAATGGATCATTTAGGAGCAAATCTAGGTGAAATGGGTCATTTTGGAGCTAACCTAGGTGAAATGGGTCATTTTGGAGCTAACCTAGGTGAAATGGGTCATTTTAAATCTAACGTAGGTAAAATGGATCATTTAGGAGCTAATCTACGTAAAATGGGTCATTTGAGAGCTAACTTGGATCACTTGTAAGCTAACTAAGGTAAAATGAGTCATTTTAGAGCTAACTTTAGGTAAAATGGATAGTTTATGAGCTAACTAAGCTAATTATGCATTTTTTGACATAAGTAACCTAAGTACATATCGTTTTAGAGCTAACTTAGGTAGAATGGATGGTTTATGAGGTCAGTAAGCATATTAAGTCATTTTGGAGGAAAAAAAGCTAACTCTAGGTCATTATGGTAAGCATAGTGGAGGAAATAAAGCTAAGTCTAGGTCTTTATGCATTTGTTAAGCAAAACACTAGAGAAACTTACCGTGATCAGGGAGGTGTACGAGCGGGCTGGCTCGTGCCGGTAGCTAGAGAAGGATCGTGCGATGCGTTTATGGAGTTAAGCTGCACCAAAGATCATTTCCAATGTCTCTTTAGCATTATGACACTCAAATGTTAAGACTAGCAAGTAATGTCCATTCTAATTAAACTCACCGTGCTCCCAGGAGCAATCACTGGCATCGGCGGAGCGGTCTGACCGGACTTCTCGCACACAGAATGCACATTTGATTTTCACAACATAGTCATACTAGTTAGTAATGAGACTCAAATGTTAAGACTAGCAAGTAATCTGCAGAAGAAACTTACCACAAGGAGCTCATACATGCCCCTTGCCTGCATGTCATTCCATGCCCTGTCCTCCTCCAACATCTTTGTCGTCCTCTCCTCCAACTCCTGCTGCCTCTCCGCCGCCTCACTTGAAGTTTCTCCGTTCTATCTCTCTCACTCTGTATAGCAGCCTGCAACACCACTCACATGACCATTTGTAATCATTGATGGAAGCGCACACGATGTAATGGAGAAAGATAGCTGAGTACTTATAACTAACATTGAAGGCGAGTTGGACTGGCCGTTCACGAGGCCTTATCTCAGGAGCGGAGCTCTACTGGTGCGCCTTGATCTCCGGGAGAGTGCTATGACAACGGATAAGTACATCTCCCATGGGCTAAAGCTATGACAATGGAGCCATGGGACCTCCATACCAGATATCATCAAAGACCTTTGTATCAATGGGACCACAGCTCGGGTTAAAGTCCTCCCTTTCCTCGCCTTCCCCTGATCTCTATATTTCACGAGCTTGTCGTGGGAGGGGATGTTGGTGAAGTTCTTTGGATCATCGAGGTCAAACGCAGAGAATGCCTTGACTTTCTTGTAAGAGCAAGTGCGGGCCATGGCATACAGGTCGTACACCTCTGGCACCTTATCCGCCTTATTATAGCGTGCCTGAAAGAGAGAAACAAAGTAAATTAGTAATTAAAGGGCTAAAGCTAGCATGATGAATGAATTGCATGAATCATGAAGCAAACCACATACCCAGTTCCGCCCGTCTTTGAAATAATTTGAGCTTCCTTGGTGGTGTGGCACACCTTCCATTTGGGCACGCTTTGTCCTTGGCCTCGTTGTGGGAGGCCCGCCATTGTTTTGAGCACCACGCATTGACCAACACCTCCCAACAATCCATCCGATCCGCACACCATCTCGGAGGGGCCTAAGTTAGCAAATACAAACTTTAAGCGCTCTGGCTATGAATTACTAAATGAAGGAAGTAAGTACAAGGCCTTAAGAATTACCTTCATGTACTGCTCCTTACTCAAGAACTTATCGCGGCACTCCTGCTTGGGCTTCTTGATACCACGCCTGGCGTAGTAGTCTCGAACAGCCTGCACCCGAACCTCATGCCGTAAGTTCTGAAGTAGGCGCTTGCACTCCTTGTCGATAACATCTGCCGCCTCCTCCTCGTATCCCTCCTCACACCTATAGAATGTCTGCAATCAAATGATACAATATTGATTAGTACAATTAATAACTAGCTAGTTCAAGATTTTTAATTGTGTATAGGAGAAATTACCCAGAACTTTCTGATCACCACGTCTGCCCTCGTCTTGCACAAGACACCATCGATAATCTGACCCGGCGGGGCCGGAGCAGCCAAGTAGTGCTCCCAACTCAATCCAACCTCTGGAAGCCGACCCTCACCAGGCAACGTGACAAACCCCGGGAAGTTTTGCCGAATCAGAACTCCAAGGACGGAGTTGGGCGGCGGACACTTTCATGGTGGTCCCAACCCCTGCAGCATGACAAGGCCAACGCATTAGTTATTTGAAGAAACGTGAATGCAGAAGGTACAAAAAGATTAAATGCACTTACCTCTCCCCATCAGGGAAAATCAACCACCTCTGCTCGCGGGTCGCCGGCACGGACGGGAGCCGTGTAGCACCACGCTGGTAGACGTTGCCCCCCTCCTCCTCAATATCAGTCGGCTCCCCGTCATCATCAGCATGGCCACTCGGCTCCCCGCCATCATCAGCATGGCCACTCGGCTCCTCAGGCTGACCCGACCAGGTACCCCATCCAGACGTGTGCTCCTCCGGGGTCTCGTGGGCCCAACTCTCGTGGGCCGAAGGCCCGTCGACCCGAGGCTCGTGGGCCGAAGACCCGTGGACCGGAGGCTCGTGGACCGGAGTCCGTTTAGCCTCCTCCTCGGACGATTCCACCCTAGCAGTCACGTTCTCGGGTGAAACAGCTGGGGGTGGCGGCGAGGAAGGAGCCATAAGAGTCACCCTACCTCCTCTCCCGCGACCACGTGCTCCACCTCCTCTCTTCTTCTTACCTCGTCCCCTGCTGGGCACCGCAGTCGACGAAGAAGGGCCCGGTGGTGTCGACATACTGTCCAGCAACGCTCGGCGGAGAGGTGCGTGTGCAATGGAAGACCTCGCAACACGCGCCGACGAAGAAGGGGCCTCGGCGCGCTCCCGACCAGCGCCCACCATCTTTCAACACCTGCCATGACAAAGAATAAACGAAATTAGTACAACATAAAAAAAAGTACCAACATGAATAATAATATGTATATCACTTAAGTGTATCATCATCAAGTACAACATAAAAAAATTGAATACCTGACACTACAAATAATCTCAATCAGTATCATCAATAAATGCATAAGCATCATCATCACTATAATCAATGATGGGCTCACTATAATCATCATCATCACTATCATCACTATAATCATCATCATCATCACTGGACACACAACAATTATATATATAATTCTTCACGAAATTTATGCGTCGGATCCGGAGCAAAGCATATGCGTCGGATCGGGTGTTGTTTCGGGGTCGGGGGTTCGGTTGTCGGGGTCGGTTGTCGGGGTCGGGGTGTCGGGTCAGGTCAGGCTCGGGGTCGGGGTGTCGGGTCAGGCTCGGGGTCGGGGTGTCGGGTCGGGTCGGTCTCGGTCGGGTGTCAGTCGGGTGCGGGTCGGGTCGGGTGCCGTGTCGGTGTCGCGGTCGGGGTGTCGATCAGGTTAGGCTCGGGGTCGGGGTGTCGGGGTTGGGGTCGGGGTCGGGGTCGAGGTGTCGATTGGGTGTCGGTCGGGGTCGGTTGTCGGGTCGGGGTGTCGGGTCAGGTCGGGCTCGGGGTCGGGTGTCGGGTCAGGCTCGGTCCGTGTCGAGTCGAGCTCGAGGGTCGGTCTCGAGGTCGAGTGCTTGATGTCGGTGTCATGATCGAGTGTCGATCAGGTCAGGCTCGGGGTCGAAGTGTCGGGGTCGAAGTCGGGGAGTCGGGGTGTCGAGTCGAGTCTCGGGGTCGGGGTGTCGTGTCGGGTCGGGTCGGGGTCAGTGCAGGTGGGGAGTCGAGTGCCGTGTCGGGTCGGGGTTTTTTCCCTCTTTTTTTCCTTTTCTTCTTCTTCATCTTCTTCCTTTTCTTCCTTTTCTTCCTTTTTTCCTTCTTCTTCTTCTTCTTTTTCTTCCTCCTTTTCTTTTTCCTCTTCTTCTTCTCCTCCTCTCCTCTTTTTTCTTCTTAGTCTTACTCTTCTTCTTTTTCTTCTCCTCCTCCTTCTTCTTCTTCCTTTCCTTTTTCCTCTTCTTCTTCTCCTCCTCTCCTCTTTTTTTCTTCTTCTTCTTTCCTAAACCTAAACCTAAACCTGAAACTAAACCTAAATCTTAAACTAAAACTAAAACTAAAACTAAATCTAAACTAAACATAAACCTAAAACTAAAAAAACAGAAAAAGGAAAAAACTAAATCTAAACCTAAAACTAAAATAAACTAAACCTAACCTAAAACCAAACCTAAAACTAAAACTAAACTAAAACTAAAACTAAAACTAAATCTAAACTAAACATAAACCTAAAACTAAAAAAACAGAAAAAAAACAGAAAAAAAGAGGAGGTAGAGCTCACCTGGGGCAGGGCCGGTGGAGGAGGTGGCTGGTGGAGGAGGGGGGCGGGCGGCAAGGCGCCGTCCCGGGTGGTGGGGCGGGAAGGGCGCTGGCAGCGCGCCGAGACGGCAGGGCGGCGACGGGCGAGGGGTCAGGGCGTGCCGGGCGGCAGTGGCGACGAGGCGGGGGCTGGAGGAGGGGGCGGAGCGGCCTGGGCGGTGGGGCGTGGGGGCTGGCGCGCCAGACGACAGGCGGGGCCAGCGACGGGGGCGAAGGAGTGGAGGGCGACTGGCGGCGGCGAGTGGTGGGGGCGGCGGCGCACGTGTGGGAGCAGGGAGAGAAACAGAGAGAGAGGGCGGGGTGGGGCGCGCCGTTAGATATGTTAAATGTTTGCCGTCCGCCCTCTTTGCCGTCCGCTTTTTTGCTCTTTGCCGTCCGCTAGCAGACGGCAAAGAGGGGGGCCGTTAAGTATTTTTTAAACAGCTCCTCAGTGGGGCCCCCCTCCCTCTTTGCCGTCTGCTAGCCGACGGGAAAGAATCTTTGCCGTCAGCTAGCGGACGGCAAAGAACTGGCTGATGGCAAAGACTTTCTTTGCCATCAGCCAGTTCTTTGCCGTCTGCTTTTGGGTAGCTGATGGCAAAGAGCTTATTTGTCGTCCGCTAGCAGACGGCAAAGAGCTAGCAGATGGCAAAGTAGCTGATTCTCCCCTTTTTCCCCTTCTTTTTCCCCTTCTTATTTTTTTTGACATTTATTGATTCGCTACTACACTTTTCAATAACTTTCAGAATGGCAAAGTAATCGAACAAGTGAGAGCCTATCTCATAAATCCTATGTTTTCTTCTTTTTCTCTTTTTAGTATCACCTTTCTTTTCATTTGTATCATCTTTCTTTTCAACCACTTCAACCTCCTCATTATCTGCTCGAGTAGGATCGTCAACTGTACCGTTAGTAACAGGACGGGCATCATCTTCCAATTCTTCTTTATCGTCAGGAAAGATTTTACGATAATGAGCCAATACCGCAGCATCAAATTGTGTAACCAATGTCTGAATACATACAGTTCGATGCTCCAAACTAAACGGATTAAAGTGTTTACACAACACCCAAACTGCTATACCTTCTAATATATCAGGCTTCAGAGCATGAACTATTTCTAGATTTTTCTCATTCTTTAAATGTTTCTGAAGATAATACTTAGCACCACCCTCAGTTATCCCCTGACCAAATGTTTGAATCCTATCATGGATTTGCTTAATCAAATGGTTGAAATTGGCGTGCATTTCTATTTCATCAAAATCCATAGTCACTTTTTCAACGTGCACTTGAACAGCTCGCAACTCTTCATCACGTACTCCAGAACGTGGAGTTTCATTCAAGCGTATACTAGCATCTTTCAAGAAAGTAAAAACGTTATATTTATATTGATTTCTTTTCACATCATTCTTTTTGAAGCCTACACTTGCAATTAGCGTATCCCAAAACAGATACGCTCGTTCGAGATCATTATTCTCTAAACCATCTTGGTCTAAATTCTTTTTCGGTATCCAGTACTGTTTATTGTAACAGTTTCTTTAAACGTATCAAATACAACCGCCAACTTGCATTTTAGTGCTGCACTACCAAGATCTTCCGTTAATTTAGCTAAATAACGCCTTTCAGGATTCGAAAAGTGCGTGTGTAAGTCAAGAGTCAACTCACGGTCATGCGTTGTCTTAACAAAATCTTTGACCGGATTTGTTGGAGGCCTACATAAAGCTAACCTCTCTCTAGCCCTTTTTTTAATATCCAGGATACACAATGAAGGCTTCTATACTCTTTACTATCTATAGATACCTCCCGAATATCTTCCCTTGGTACCAATGTAGCATCCCCGGGTTTGAGGGGGCGAAACAATCTTGCATCATCAGGGTTGATGGGCTTAAATTCTAGAAATAGGGACAATAGTATCGTTTGTTCTGCGGGGTGGCACATGATTTCTATTTTATTATCTTCATTGTGGCCGGTTTTGTGGTTTGCGTGATAGATTGAATCAACAAGCAGTAGTGTGATCTGCTGCTTGCGGTCAGTACTACGTGTGATCTCCTTCATATTTCTAGAAGAAGATGCCTCTAATGTTTCCACTAGATCTGAGACCCGCCAACCTCCACTCTCGCCTTTCTGTTTATTTGCCGCGATCCGAATCTTGAGTTCCACTTCTGACTGGATGAGAGAAGAGCATCCAAGGCGAGCAGCTTTCTGATTATCTCTTTTCTTTCTCTCTTTTCTTTCTCATCTCTTTCTTGTTATTTCTTTCCTTCTTCTTTATTAGTGTGACAAATGTTGTGCATGCTTTTTGATAGCCCGTTCACTCAACTACCATGCTTAGCTAGTCTGTAGGGATAGGAATAGGGTAGTCTGCCCTTCTTCGTAAGTAGCTGGACTAGGATCTTCGCAACTATCAAAACTCAAACTCAATAAAGCTTCTGAAAGTGGTTCCGTGTTAAGCGAGTCGGGGAGGAGTATCGCCCGATGCGGATAACAGCGTTGAAGTGGAACTAGTTTTTTTCTTTTTCCAGTAGATTCAAAAGGGTTACAGGACACGGAGTAGACATCAATCCCTTGGAAATGTGGTTCATCTCAAAGCTTCTCATTCTTTCTTCTATTTACGAAGTGGTATACCACCCTCTGTGCATGTACAGCCATCTTTTAGATCTATGCTGGATCTAACAACAGCTAAAACACATGCAACATTGCTATTTACCCCTATGTCATAGCTAGGATTGTAACGAAGCCATCTATCACAGATAATCCTCACTGTTCCACACTTCAATACGCCCATCCGTTAAAAGGATGACTTTTATTTCATATGGGATACAAATCAAACAAGGTGTTGTAGTATCCTCGTCGTCGAGATACTAGATTTTCCCAGGAAGACCTACATCTTCTAACAACGATTCCAGATCGATATATGTTTCATCCTTTATTACTATAATCACTTCGCTACCTAACCGTGAGTAACTAACTCCTGGATGTGCCTTCCAAATCTTCGAGTCAAATTGTGCCTTCAAGTAAACGTGAAATAGCACCCGAGAGATTTCTCCTATCTCTGGGACATACTCCCATGACGCATCCCACCCTTTATCGTGATAGTAAAAGGGATTGTTTAACAACATTCCGATCAGTGTCTCTTCCATGCTACTCAACCCATCTACACAGCTTAACACCACTTTCTGAAGACTGTACTTCTTCACATTCCATAATGAGAAGTCGATTTCTTAAAAACTTGATATAACTATCACCTCTATCAGAAGCAGAAGAAAGACCTATTTGATTATATAGCGGAGATTTGACGTTTATCTTAGTGGGTATGAGGCAATCATGAACGGACTGGTGAGAAACTTGTAGACTCATAGGTTGTCGTTTGTTAGTTTTTTCCCCTTTTTGAGCGGTGGAAGGCCGATTTTCTTTCTAGATGAAGCTAAACGCCAGTCACTATCCTTATTCTTCACCGTCATCATCAATGATGAACGTTCTTGGCAACTCCCCACTACGAACCTTTCTCTCGACCTTGACCCATTCTACCACGCGAAAGTAGTACCTACAGTTGTCTCCATAATGATGAAGCCCTTCACGCACTTCCAATAACTTTGTGTGGTCATTGAGATATTCTTCTTTATGGAGTAGGGTCGCCGCGGCGAGATCAGAGGCGCTTTCCTCCTAAAAAGAACCTACGTTCGATTATAGACATAGAATCTATTGTTGACCTACCCAAAGTCTTCTTTTGGTTCCTAGAACCATGCAGGAAAATCACTTGAGCAGTGGCAGGTCAGCATCAATGGTTTTGAGATGCAAAAAATAAGTCAAACAACACTGGCAGATCGGCAATCCGATCGGGACCTTCGCACTTGACCATCGTAAAGGGATCGTTGTTGCTTGGTCGATCGATCCGTCCTTCCACCCCAAAGCTGGTAATCCAGATCAGAGTTCTATGGATGGCATGTAATGGATTTCATTATGAAAAGGGTCATTTTTTGATGTTGTAAACTTCATATCCAGAGAAATGGATGACTGGCTGAGGGACATATAGATTACTTCAGATCTCCACCTTCCTATGCTAAGTATGCCAACCTTGATCTAATAAGTGGTCTTAATTAATATGCAAGATAGCATAATATTATACAAATGGTTGGTTTTGTTCAATACTTAGTTAGGGCTGACTACGCCACCTTAGCAGCTGGGACTGGAATTGCTTACAATGCATCTGGCCACTGACTGAATTCGAAGTAGGGCCAGTGTATAAAGACCGGCTTATCTCTCTTAAGACTTAGTCCACTTTCTACTAGAATCAGATTTTCTAGTTTGCAAGCAGGTGTGCCAGCTGTAACAAAAACTTACGGCTTAGGTGGATTTGTTTAGTCAGTCTATAACTCAGGCTTTTCTTTATAGGACTCCCACACAAGTAAGTAGCTAGCTAGCTGGTATTTCCAAAGCCAAAAACACTGCTGCATTCGAAAAGGCGAACCGCGCGGACCCGACTTCTTCCTTTTATGCTGAAACTAGCCGCCGGGGGAAAAGAGCCCGGAAGGGTAAAAAAACAACTAGAAGCCATTGGGCTATTAATTACTGCCATGGCGAGATATTGCCTGAAAGAGTTATCCCAAAAGAAGGTTCTTCTGAAACGAGTGCTCAAGCCAACAAGCAAACGTATACTTGATTTTCTTCTTTTCTTGCAAGCTAGTTTCTAAGTTTCCAGAATCTGGCAATACTACAGCTTGGGATGACCACCAAGATGATGCTTCATCGAAGACCACACTCGGGATGTATAGCAAGGGTTGGTATTCGGGTCACAATCCACCCTTTTCGCTCATTATCATGAGAAACGAATATACATCTACTAGCTTTCTTGCCTTATCACAAGCTATTGAGAACGGATCTAAGGGCATCCCTACCTACAATCCTTCCTTGGTGCCTCATTCCTATCTTCTTTTCCAGATCCTTTTTTTACATTGAGCAGGGCCTTTATCTCCCTAGCTAAGGTTGGTACAATCCCTCTATAAGTATTTGTTAGTGGCTTCGCCCTTTGTAAGAGCAAAAGAGGCCAAAGGGTATAGGTTTCGAACCACACTGTCATAATAAGTATCTTTAGCTTTGATGAGTTGACCATCTTCAGAAGCTGACACTGGACTGCCAATACCTCACGTTCTTTCCGATGAAATGTGGGTCCGAGCCAAGGAGCAAAAGCAAAATTAGGATCGTCAGTTGACTCCTACGCAGTCTTAGTCTTAGGCTTCGGTTGAACCGAACAAGCAATTTCTCCTTTTTTGCATCGATCACTCAGGTGCAGCTTATCTCTTTCTCTATCTATTCCAGACGACTGTGTGAAGGCTATAGCTAACATACTAACAAATGCTTCTATCAAGCAGGAGGAGCATCTCTCTCCGTCAAAGATTACCTTGCGCAAAGGCTTTCGAGTCAAAACTCTATGAAATAGAGAGAAATCTAGCTTCTTTCCTACGGGGATCTGGATTGGATACTGATGATAGGCCAATTCGGTAGCTTCTGGGACGAGCACCACCTTGTGAAGACAGTATCAATCGGTTATTTTTGTGATAAGTCGCTATTAGAAAATAAATAGTCATTTCTTGCTCGATTCGAGAGGTGATTTCATTCCACAGTGACAATTCATGTTGAACGCGTCCTCCGGCATTTACGATTCTTCCTACAGAGGGCACTACTGGCAAATAATAACCTTTCCACCCGGCGAGAAAAAGAGACTAGTGTTATGTGTGATAGAGCGTATCGTATCACGGGGTTTGGATGCACCGGCGAAGTTTGCACCAACTCTCAAGGTGAGAAAGGGCAATGCATGGTACCGAAGAGGCTAGCAATGGTGGAAAGGTAAAAGTTCATATAATCCATGGACTCAACATTAGTCAAAATAACTCATATACTTATTGCAAAAATTTAGAAGTCATCAAAAATCAAGCACTCTGGCGCATGAACCTAGTGGGATAGATTGGTAGGAAAATACCATCGCTCGTCCCCGACCGCCACTCATAAGGATGCACAAGCCAGGTACACTCCATGTTTCAAATTTGTTACACAACTTTAACCATACGTGCATGCTACGGGACTTGCTAACTTCAACACAAGCATTATTTAAATTTATAATCACCCAACTAGCATGACTTTAATATTACTACCTACAAATCTCAAAACAATTATCAAGTATCAAATTGATCATAGCATCCAATTCACTTCCTATGATAGTTTTTATTATACCTAGCTTGGATGCTCATCATTCTAGGACCAAATTTATAACCATAGCAAATACCATGCTGTTCTAAGAGACTCCCAAAATAATATAAGTGAAGCATGAGAGACTAACAATTTCTATAAAATCAAGCCACCGCCGTGCTCTAAAAGATATAAATGAAGCACTAGTGCAAAAACTATCAAGCTCAAAAGATATAAGTGAAGCACATAGCAAATTCTAACTAATTCTAATCAAATAGTATTCTCCCAAATGTAAAACAAGGATGATTGTGGTAAACTAAAAAGCAAAGACTAATATAATACACGACGCTCCAAGCAAAACACATATCATGTGGCGAATAAAAATATAGCTCCAAGTAAAGT
Organism: Aegilops bicornis; assembly: GCA_021605145.1. Lineage (NCBI taxonomy): Eukaryota > Viridiplantae > Streptophyta > Magnoliopsida > Poales > Poaceae > Aegilops > Aegilops bicornis. The sequence continues at coordinate 811,108,611 of CM038673.1, forward strand.
TACCAATGAACGAAGACGAAAGAGGGGATGCCTTCCCGGGGCATCCCCAAGATTAGGCTTTTGGCTATTCTTGAATATCTTGGGGTGCCTTGGGCATCCCCAAGCTTAGGCTCTTGCCACTCCTTATTCCATAGTCCATACAAGCTTTACCCAAAACTTCAAAACTTCACAACACAAAACTCAACAGGAAATCTTATAAGCTCCGTTAGTGAAAGAAAACAAAACCACCACATAAGGTACTGTAATGAGCTCATTCTTTATTTATTTTGGTTTTACACCTACTGTATTCCAAGTTCTCTATGGTTTATATACTATTTTACTAGCCATATATGCATCAAAATAAGCAAACAACACACGAAAAACAGAATCTGTCAAAAACATAACAGTCTGTAGCAATCTGTAACTAAAGCAAACTTCTGGAACTCTTAAAATCCTAACCAAATAGGAACTACTGGACAATGTTTTTATTGATCAGCAGCAAAAATAATCAATGCAAAATAACGTTTCTGTGATTTATTGAATTTTTTCTCGTGAGTGCAAAGTTTCTGTTTTTCAGCAGAATCAAATCAACTATCATCATAGGTTATCCTATAGGTTCTACTTGGCACAAACACTAATTAAAAGATAAAAACACATATAAACAGAAGGTATATGCAAAATTTATTACTAAACAGGAACAAAAACAAAGAACATAAAGAAAATTGGGTTGCCTCCCAACTAGCGCTATCGTTCAACGCCCCTAGCTAGGCATAAAAGCGAAGATAGATCTAAGTAGTGCCATCTTTGGCACTAAATTCATAAGTAGCCCGCATGATAGATTCATAAGGTAATTTGACTTTCTTTCCTGGAAAGTGCTCCATGCCTTTATTTAAGGGAAATTGGAATATGATATTCCCTTCCTTCATATCAATAATCGCACCAATCGTTCTAAGGAAAGGTCTACCAAGAATAATAGGGCAAGAAAGATTGCAATCTATATCAAGAACGATAAAATCTACGGGCACCAAATTTCTATTTGCGAAAATGAGAACATCATTGATCCTTCCCATTGTCTTTTAATGGTGGAATCCAAGGTGCAAATTTAAAAGCAATCATCAAGATCATAGAAACCTAGAATATCACATAAAGTTTTTGAATCGTGGAAACACTAGCACCCAAATCACACAAAGCAAAACACTCATGATCTTTAATTCTAATCTTTATAGTAGGTTCCCACTCATCATTAAGTTTTCTAGGTATAGAAACTTCCAAATTAAGTTTTTCATCATAAGATTGCATCAAGGCATCAACAATATGTTTGGTAAAAGCTTTATTTTGACTATAAGCATGAGGAGAATTAACAACAGATTGCAATAAGGAAATACAACCTTCTAAAGAACAATTACCATAATCAAAATCCTTGAAATCCGAGACAGTTGGTTCAATACTATTTAAAGTTGTGACCTCTCCAATCCCACTTTTTTCAAATTTAGCATCAAGATCTAAAAACTCCGAATTCTTGGGACGCCTTCTAGGTAAAGTTGACTCATCATCAGTCCCATAATTATCAAGATTCATATTGCAAAACATAGATCTAATAGGAGACGCATCAATAACTTTAAGATCTTCATCATTATTTCCATCTAACTTTTCTGGTTTGGCGGCCATCTTATTGACTAAGGTGGCTTGCTTATCAGAAATTTTGGCTATATCATTTTCAAGCCGGGTAATTTGAGCATTCACACCAAAACATTCTTTATTCATATCATCAAGCTCTTTGTTAGTAAACCCCAAAAACCTTTTTGTTCCTTAAGCTCTTTTCTGAAGAAATTATTATGCTCAAATTGCAAATTCATAAAGCTTCTAATATTTGATTCAATCTCTTCCATCCTTCTAAGAAGGTGGTCAGAACCCTTAGGCAAATCCATAAGGACAGACAAGCTCACAAACAAGCAAAAGGCAAGCGAAAGAGAGAGGAGGATATTGGGAAAGAGAGGGCAAATAAAACGGCAAGGGTGAAGTGGGGGGAGAGGAAAACGAGAGGCAAATGGCAAATAATGTAAATGCGAGGGAGATGGGTTTGTGAGGGGTACTTGGTCTGTTTGACTTGAGCGACGACCTCCGCGACACCGGCGCCAGAATGGCTTCTTGCTACGTCTTGAGCTTATGCTGGTTTTCCTTGAAGAGGAAAGGGTGATGCAGCAATAGTAGCGTAAGTATTTCCCTCAGCTTTTGAGAACCAAGGTATCAATCCAGTAGGAGGCTCCTCAAAAGTCCCACGCACCTACACAAACAAACCAAGAACTCGCAACCAACGCAATAAAGGGGTTGACAATCCCTTCACGGCCACTTGCGGAAGTGAGATCTGATGGAGATAGTATGATAAGATAAATATATTTTTGGTATTTTATAATATAGATGCAAAAAGTAAATATGCAAATAAAAGTAGATTGGAAGCAAATATGATAAGAGATAGACCCGGGGGCCATAGGTTTCACTAGAGGCTTCTCTCAAGATAGCATAAGTATTACGGTGGGTGAACAAATTACTGTCGAGCAATTGATAGAAAAGCGAATAATTATGAGATTATCTAGGCATGATCATGTATATAGGCATCACGTCCGCAACAAGTAGACCGACTCCTGCCTGCATCTACTACTATTACTCCACACATCGACCGACTCATGCCTGCATCTAGAGTATTAAGTTCATAAAGAACAGAGTAACGCATTAAGCAAGATGACATGATGTAGAGGGATAAACTCAAGCAATATGATATAAACCCCATCTTTTTATCCTCGATGGCAACAATACAATACGTGCCTTGCTGCCCCTGCTGTCACTGGGAAAGGACACCGCAAGATTGAACCCAAAGCTAAGCACTTCTCCCAAGGCAAGAAAGATCAATCTAGTAGGACAAACCAAACTGATAATTCGAAGAGACTTGCAAAGATAACTCAATCATACATAAAAGAATTCCGAGAAGATTCAAATATTATTCATAGATAAACTTGATCATAAACCCACAATTCATCAGATCTCGACAAACACACCGCAAAAAGAGTTTACATTGAATAGATCTCCACAAGAGAGGGGGAGAAGATTCTATTGAGATCCAAAAAGAGAGAAGAAGCCATCTAGCTAATAACTATGGACCCGTAGGTCTATGGTAAACTACTCACAACTCATCGGAGGGGCTATGGTGTTGATGTAGAAGCCCTCCATGGTCGATTCCCCCTCCGGAGAGTGTCGGCGAAGGCTCCAAGATGAGATCTCGCGGGTACAGAAGGTTACGTCGGTGGAAATTGTGTTTCATTGGCTCTCTGGATGTTTTCGGACTACGTAGGCTTATATAGGAGGAAGAAGTACGTCAGTGGACGCCCGAGGGGCCCACGAGACAGGGGGCGTGCCCTATAGAGGGGGCGCCCTCCAATCTCGTGGAGGCCTCGGCTGCTTCTTGACTTGCACTCCAAGTCCTCTGGATCACGTTCGTTCCAAAAATCACGCTCCCGAAGGTTTCATTCCGTTTGGACTACGTTTGATATTCCTTTTCTTCGAAATACGGAAATAGGAAAAAAAACAGCAATATGGGCTGGGCCTCCGGTTAGTAGGTTAGTCCCAAAAATGATAATAATATGTAAAATATATCCCATAAACATCCAAAAGGGGTAATATAATAGCATGGAACAATCAAAAATTATAGATACGTTGGAGACGTATCAGCTACCACCTGTGTTGTAGGTATCCTCTCTGCCTTTTTGGTGTCTCGATGCCAAAGGGGGAGAGAGTAGGATTTTCGAGTCTTGTGTCGTGTTGTTTCGCTTTGTCGCTTTGCTTTCGTTCTGTTAAACCTCGTTTGCTTTGGTTTGGTTTGTGCTCGTGAGATCAGGTTCTCTATCATATGGTGTAAGACATATGCACTCTAGCGTATTTTATTGTCTTTCTTGCTTAGTAGCCCAAGAGCCTATGCTATCTTGTGCTCGTTACTTTATGCTCATATTTATTATCTTGCCTCCTTGCTTAGTGTTATTTATTATGTTGCAAGATTTGCCTCGTCTATAAAATATAGGGGGAGTGTTGATCCTAGTATGTGTGCCGTGCAGTCCAACGCATTTCTCAGAACACATCTAGGGGGCGTCTATATTTTATAGTTGTTGGGTTTTCCTATGCTTCATTTTATTTCCCTATGTGCAAATCCCGTATTGTCATCAATCCACCAAAAAAGGGGAGATTGTTAGGGCATATTTATCCCTTAGTGGTTTTGGTGATTGATGACAATGCATTTGCGGACTAATCGTGTGCATTGAGCATCTAAGATATCTCATGTTTAGGCACAAGACGATTCGTTGCCCCTCGGAGTCAAGTGAAGACGGAGTTTTCCCTACGTTTCTTTTCAGTGTATTTGAGTCGAAGGAAAGCCGTACTATTAAGAGGGGGTCCGTTTTTGAAAGGTTTGGGTGGAATCATCACGTACACGTTTGTTCCTTTTTGCACCACCTTTCCTTTGGCTCTTTGGAGCATCCCCCGTTTATCCATGTCTCTGCAAAATGAAGGTCAGCTAGTGTTGGTTGTGTTGGGGCTTGCGGTTGTAATGCTCATGCGAGCGGTAGTACCGCACAGGCTCACGGTAGTACCGGCCGCGGTCGCGATAGTACCGCAGTCCCTTGCGGTAGTACCGCTCCCAAGGCGCGGTAGTACCATGGCCTTGGGCCAGGCACAACAACACGAGCGGAAGTAGGGGCGGATGTAATTTTTTACATCCACGCCCTATGCGGTAGTATGGCTCCAGGTTTGCGGTAGTACCGCTTCAGATTTTTGCACAGATCGAAACTCAGCGGAAGTAGCCACAGATGTATTTTTATATGTTCGTGCCTTCCCAGCCTAGACTAACCCTGCCTTGCGGTAGTACCGCAAGGGCGAGCGATAGTACCGCTCCGATGGTTCTACCGCTCTCTACTTCTACGCAACAGGGCTGGTCTAGCCACTTCCGCGCATGCGGTAGTACCGCAGTGCCCCGCGGTAGTACCGCAGGCCCGAGCGGTAGTACCGCATGTTTGGTGAGGTAGTACCGCACGTCGCGGGCTGAGTAAGTAGATAACGGTTGGATTTGTCCTTTCACTATATAAGGGGAGTCTTCTTCTCCGAGTTGACCACCTCTTCTATCCTTAAGCTCCATTGTTGCTCTAAGCTCAATTTTCGCGCGATCTCTCTCCCTAGCCAATCAAACTTGTTGATTCTCTAGGCGTTGGTTGAGAAGGCCCCGATCTACACTTTCACCAAGAGAAATTTGATTCCCCTCACTAATCCCTTGCAGATCTTGTTACTCTTGGGTGTTTGCGCACCCTAGACGGTTGAGGTCACCGCGCAGCCATATTCCATTGTGGTGAAGCTTCGTGGTGTTGTTGGGAGCCTCCAATTAAGTTGTGGAGATTGCCCGAACCTTGTTTGTAAAGGTTCGTCGCCGCCTCCAAGGGCACCAATAGTGGAATCACGGCTTCTCGCATTGTGTGAGGGCGTGAGGAGAATACGGTGGCCCTAGTGGCTTGTTGGGGAGCATTGTGCCTCCACATCGCTCCAACGGAGACGTACTTCCTCTCAAAGGGAAGGAACTTCGGTAACACATCCACGTCTTCACCGGCTCCACTCTTGGTTATCTCGTACCTTTACCCTTGCAAGCTTACTTTGTGTTGCGTTCCTTGCTTGCTTGTGTACTTGTTCTTGTTGTATCATATAGGTTGCTGACCTAGTTGCATATCTAGAAAACCTAATTTGATGCAAAGTTTAAATTGATAAAGAAAAGCTAAAAATTGTTAGTTGCCTATTCAACCCCCCACCCCTCTCTAGTCAACTATATCGATCCTTTCACTGTGTTGCGCCTCTTTGGCGTGCCGCCTAAGGGATCAAATCTGCCTATTTAAGCCAGACAACGGCAACCCAACCCTAGCCCGTTACCATTTCTAACCCCCCTTCCTCCGCACCGTCACCTTCAAAATTCCTTCGCTGCTAGCCGCTAGCCATGGCCCAGAAAATATCACCACCTATGCCATGCTCACTTTAGAGTTGTGGTTGCAGCTGCTAGAGGAGATCTGAGCCGGGCGCGACGCTCGGATCGCAACCTACCTGCCTCCGGACTCGCCGGAGCCGAGGAGGAGGAGCAAGAGTTTCATGAGCAAGAGGAGGAGGCGGAGCTGGAGGAGGAGGAAGAATCCAAAGGATAGGAAGATCTGGTGCCTCCGACTATGGGCTTTGCCATGGCCGACGTGCTGGCAGAGTTCGAGCTCGCCCAAGTCGAGGAGGCGGTTGAGCAGCAAGCCATCCTCGACTCCATCCAATTGGAGATGGACGTGGAGGCCAACCGCTGCTTCCTCTGGGAGGTGGACATGGCACTGGAGGTGCTCTTTGCCGACGAGGAAGACGATGAGGAGGAACCGCCTTTGCGCCCGGCCGCAAATGACCATGAGACTAGTGGCTTTGTCACAAACTTCATAAATATCTCAGACAAGGAGGACGAGTAGTATAATTGGTAGTAATACATACGTAGATCGTTCTGTTGCTTGCTACTGTATGAAAATACAAATCATGAAATGGATAGTATGGTTGTGGGAGGTGAAATATGAGGTACGACCGATCACCGTCCAGGGAAGTACCCGGCCACGTCCACGGTTGTTTGGCAACTCAAATTAGCTATGTGTAGTTGTAGATGCTGCATAGCACCGATGACGCATACCCCAATAATGTGAGATCGCTTGATTCTAGCGATTTTCAGTAAAGCGATCTCAGTTGATTCTTCCCGGTGTCACTTCAAGCACTGAGATCCTACATGACCATGCTCGAGCACGACAAGTTCGTCAACTGTTCTGTTCAGCTCTTCCCGGCTGGCCCAACATCGTACGCCATGGCCGCATCCTTCCTTCCTAATTTCCCCCTTGTTCACCCAACCTGATTCCTCCTACTTACACGGCTACACCCCTCCATCTAATCCATTCCTATCTGATGTCTATGTATCAAGACTCCTTATGTGATGAGGATGGAAAAGCTGAACAACAAATTTATTGCTAATACACAGGTAAATTTTCAGGTACTCTGAAATATAAGAGCATTTGGATCACTAAAGTAGTGATCTAAACGCTCTTATATTTCTTTACAGATGGAGTAATGAAAATGCAGGGCAGCAGCAAAATCAGAAAGGGACGGACAGAGGCAACATTATCTCCTTTTCTGGATTTTATCAAGGAAGATCACAACTAGGTTTTGAGTAGGTGGACATTTGACTGACTCATAGTTCTGAAGACAGTGTGAGGTATCATTGATTTCTTTTCCTGGTACATATTTACAAATTACTGTTAGATAATAACGAGAAATAAATGAAACAGAGACACACGGATTTTTACGTGGAAACCCTTGCTGGAGAAAACCACGAAACACACGGCGGCGTATCACTATAATTGGGAGGAGTATTACATTACACGAGAGGACAAACCCTGTACGTGCTAATCTAGTGGAGATCTCTCTCTCATCTATTCTATGAGTAGCTGGTACTATATAAAGGGGCAAACAACTCTCTTTCTTGGTGGACACGAAACAGAGTTGTAGTCATACTACGTCTAGCACAGTTGGCATGCCATAGTCCAGTAGGACTCCATCTGTAGTACAACACTTGTATTGGATTCGGAACACAATAAAATAGCACTGCACCTTGAGCCGAAATCCCTTACAATAATCATAGATAGCATCAACTCCTCAATTAAAGTTATCACAAATAAACCTTGTGCCTGGAAACATCCATATGGGACTAATAAACTTCTCATGAAGTCATATTGAGCAAATCAATCAGTAGGTCGCCCAGAAAACAACACAACTATCAACAAAGCAGACTAACAAAACATGGTCGCCCAATAAAAGTCCGAGTCTGTGTCATTGACCTCAAAAACTGAAACTGCTCAATCCTTAAATGACATAAGTCATCATATCTCCTATGGTGCCACAACGAGCGCATAACTCATAGTGCAACAACTTGGTGCACATCACATTGTGAAGAACTCATCTCACGGAATCTGAACGTGCTTCAAAACAGAAAGCACAAACTTCGGCAAACAATACTCATGCAAGAGCATATGGTACGGATGGCATCGCGTGCACCAAAAGAAAGAACTGCTCACTTGTAGTGGTTAATGAAAAATCTATGACATGGTCATAAACTGTCCTTGTAGAACAACTATCGGATGAAGGAACCATCTTAACATGCAACGGGGGTTTCAACTCTGCAATAGACCCCTCTTGAAAGAGCAATGACAACTGAATTGCACTTGAAACTTAACAGCGCTAAATGTTATAGTATCTAGCTGAAACAAATCAATCTCCTTCTTGCACGTCAACTGATTCTCATCACACACATGAATATCGAAACAAAACCTTCACATGCATAACAACAAAAAAATCTATGGAGAGAATAGAGTATATGCTGGCTACCAACAGGCTTAATAATTACCTCCTCCATACCCTTTTTTTTCCTTGATAATTGAATTGTGTTCTTCAAATAACTGTAGCAATATTGCATCCATACCGATGGGCCATAATCCCCGAAACTCCACCTTGAAGAAAAGCTGAGTGCATCCTAATAATCGGCTTGCGCCAACAACATTCGCATCTCGACTTGTCATAGGGTAAACTTTGTGTCATGATCCAGCAGCGAAACATCATACTTCATGAATATCATGAGTAGATTAAATATGTGTTTACAAAATAGTACAAGCCGATAAAAAATTCTTGACAGAATTTAATATGCGGATCAAACGAACTTAGAATAAATGCACCTGGTAAATTCCTCATGTGCACGTAGCAACCGAGGACAGAGAACAAAATAAACTGAACTAGTACGTGAGCAGTAGCAGCAGCAGCTTAGGTAGGTGTTCTCGGGACTTGATCCTTTTGAGAGCTCACGTGGAGTGGTAGCAGCAACTCTGTTGCGCGGCTGTCGGGGACCGAAAACAGCAGCGGAACTCGGCGGATCGGGTGCAACTTGGATGATATAAGAGCGTACGGACGGAACTCCTGTCGGGCTCGGGGACGTCTGGCAGCGGCCGTGGAAATCGATCTGCCCTCGGAACGACGGGTCGCCAGAGACGCCTGCGGCGGCGAACAAACCCTAACCCTCTCGTTTCAAATCTCGTATATACTGAAACTTGGCTTTGTATATCATTTGTTAAATAATAACAAGAAATAAATGATACGGAGAGACACAGATTTTTACGTGAAAATCCTTGCGGGAGAAAACCATGAAATGCACGGCGGCGTATCACTATAATTTGGAAGAGTATTATATTACACGAGGACAAACCCTCTACGTGCTAATCTGGTGAAGATCTCTCTTATCTATTTTATAACTAGCTGGTACTATATAAAGGGGCAAACAACTCTTTTTTTTGGTGAACACGAGACAGAGTTGTAGTCATGCTACGTCTAGCACAGTTGGCAAGCCGTAGTCCAGTAGGACTCCATCTATAGTACAACACTTGTATGGGATTCGGAATACAATAAAATAACAATTACACTTACCGCACAATCATGATTGATAAACCATCAAATCTTGGCCGTTATTTTATTTTTGAAAAAAAATGATAGCCCAATTCTCCTTGTGCTACTGCGACCGTGCGACCAGACGTATGCATGTTGTTTAATCTCTAGACTCCAAGATTTGCCATCGCCGTTCCGCACACTACCACGTCGAGAGGTTTAGAGGCTGAGTCACCAAGAGGAGACTGCACATCGCCCGAAGTTATGTCCATATTTCATATATGAACATTCTTTTTGATGCACTTCAAAGTGTTTACTATAGTAAGATTTCATCTATAAATAAATACATTCGTTATTATTGATGTTTATGTCAAAGGGCCCTGGGTTATAGGTTCGCCCAGGACCGGCCCTCGCGTCACCCTGACGGACTCCACATATTGACTAGAATTGCTCTCCCAACTCCACATTCATTAGGATGCGAGCATTATAGGTTTCCAAAGTAAAATTCTGAAAATAAGTCTATAGATCCAATACAGGAGGCATCTTAAAGCAGTGTTTAACTATACTACCCATAAGTTTTTCTCACCACCAATATCCAAAACTAACCAAAAATAACAACTGACTAGGCACAATCGTCACTCTAGTAGCAGCCGTGAGCACTTATTTTAAGAGATCGTTATAATTCTTTGACAATCAACATATTGTTATCTTGACAGACAAGGAGAATTCATGTGTGAGTCGCTCCTTAATCCGATACCTGCTAGCTTTGTCAACAAGGGATCTTGTGGACTCAAGTTCAAGGTCCATGGCATTGCACTCATCACAAGGGTGTTTACCACGCAGCTCGATTCTCTTCAAGCCCACGGCTCGTTCCATGAACAGCCTTAGATAGTTTGTCACCTTGTCCTCCTCCTCGAACCCTGCCATCACCAGTAACTTCAAGTTCAAGTGCTTCCAATCCTTGGATGGTTCCCACAACATGTTGGTCTTCTGGGAACTATACTCAGACGGTTTGACACATGGATGTTGATTTCGAAGCAACTTCATGCATGCACACAGAAGATAAATACATATTACAGAATAATGTAGAAACAATTGAAGTTACATATCAGGTTATAAAATAAATGAAACCAGCAATACCAGTATTTATGTTCAAGGTGAAGCTTACCGTAAAATTCAGTAGGGCAGGTGCAGCTTCGACGAGAAACATGGTCCAGTTCAGATCGCACTCAGAAAAGATACAGTAAAGATACACCTCGGTCAGGTTTCTGAATATTGTAGTGAGGTGCTTAGGATGTTCTAGTTGAATCCAAATCTGCAGCAAAAGCAAGAACAGAACAGACAACTACTAAGAAGAAATATGATATTTCGATGCGAAGAGAGATTCATGTGGAGTGTTGAAATAAACGTACCATTTCGCAACCAAAATTGAGATACAATCTCGACAGATTCGTGGCACTCAAGCACTCGCTTAGCGCAAATGGCGCCTGCCACACCCCAGCACGTGAACCGAGGTTCACTTCAAGAGATTGGGGAACGTGGCAGAAGTGCAGCGGAGGGCTCTCTCAGGGCCAAGACCAGCACCATATTTCTCTTAGCTTGGGGACGGAGATGAGCTCGATACATGTGCAAGCAAAGTCAATGAACTGAAGCTCCTGGAGCCCGGAGCACGGCGTGTCGATCTTGAGTGCGGAGTGATGATCAACCAGTCTGCAAGATCTCAGGATGAGGTGCTTGAGCTTATCACAAGCTTTAATAAGGCCCGCGACGTCATCGTCTCCAAACGCTAGGTTCTCGAGGGTTAGCCTGGTGAGCCACCGGAAGGCGACGGGGCAGGCACGGGAGAAGGACATGAACCGCTCCGCCTGCTCCAACTCGGCGAGCAGCTGAGTGGTGTCGTCGGTGCTCGAGGCCGGCGGTAATATATAAAACTCGAGCCGTTCGGTCTCGCGCGGCTGACGATGTCCTCAACGCCGCCGCCTATGGAGCTCAGTTGGAGAGGGTCCGACATGTAGAAGCGTAGGACGAGGGTCTTGACAGCGCGTGTGCACACGGGGCACGGAGGAGGACACACGGAGAGCAACCTCCGTGCCGCGCCCGTGAACGCGTCCATGATCTCGACCCGCGTTGCGCCATGGAACTGGTCGACCCCGAGCTCTAGGTGCGAGAGCTGGTGTGGGAGGTGGCGCCAGCGCGTGGAGGCGGCGCCGACACGGAGCGCCTCACGCAGGTGGAGGCGTTCGAGGATTCCGAGGAGGAGGTGGTCAGGAAGCGTGCTGATCTTGTCCTCATCCTGGCCGATATCGATGTTGGACGGCGATGAGTCCGTGTTATGGTTGCGGCGGCAGAGAGGTGAGGCGGCGGCCCGGTCGCAAGTTCGCAACTCCATCGACCCAAAACCCTCCTCGATCGTCTCGTCCCGTCCTGAAGCCCTTCTCCTCTGTCTTTGGTAATGTGTGCGGCGGTGGAGAAGGATTTTGGTGGGGACTCCTAATAACGGATTAAGTCCTGCTCGACCTGTCAATTAATTCAACAAACCTGCACGGCGTGTTGGAGTCCAGAATTTTTTTTGATGGGAAAAATCGTATACGACCAGGGTCGTACATACCCAATCTGAAGACCCTCTACCATGTACGCCAGCTGGCAAACCCGAATCTCAAAGCCACAGCCGTTGTTCCAGTCGCTCGCGTCAAACGTCGGCCCAGCTCGCGTCCCCGCTCTTTGACACCGGTGGCAACTCCCTTCCTCGTGGTGCTCCATCCATCCTCGTAGCTACTATCTCCGTCCTTGTTATTGAACCCTCCTTTGTATTTTGTGCCTAGATTCAACTAACAATCAACGCAAAAAAGAAGATTCAACTAACAAAATATTAATGCATGTCACGAAAAAATATACCATTGTGGTGCCTGGAAATGGGCAATGAAGCTTCATGATCACTCCGACCAAATATAGGAACATCTTCATCTCACTAGATGGACATTGCAGTCTACTATAATGTGCACTGGAGGCCAAAAATATGCAACAGATAACGAACTACTCAAGATCTTCATGCAGTTTTGTGGAGCTACTGAAGCAAAATAAATGCTTACAAGATCTTCGGGCAGCAATACAACACCATATCTGTAGTTACCTGAACATGTATCTCAAGATCCAGTGTACATGTTCTACTCGTCAGTAACAGCGCTTTGCTAAAAGAAAAGGACATCACTAACTAAATTCACTAAATTAATTATGGCATATCAGTGAGACAGCATGCAGAAACCATCACCATCTCAACTTTAGGGCGAGACAACCCACTGGCTCTAGACATGTCATCATTATTAAATTGTGAGAGATGAACTTAGATTTGGGAGAGCAAACTGTAAAGTTTTCAAAATGGTAAGACTAAGCTACTGTCTGCCGATCCATTGTTATGAAAATTAAACAACAAGGCAGATGGTTCCTACTGCAGCTGCAAGAACTGAAGGTTCACTACAAGATAATCCATTCCCCTACTTACACACACCAACGACACGGGGAAACTATAAACTTGTTGAAAAAAGCCAAGAAGACTATGAGAAATCAAGCAAGCACCACTGCACATAAAAGGGCTACTATATAGTGATATAATTCACCACAAGACACCTGCCGCTTAAGCTTGTCATCTTTCTTGTTGATGAGAGTGGCCTCCTGCCCTTAAGCACATTCAACCATACCATGTCAATGCGCCACGTCACTGGGCATCACCTTTTCTGCAAACATAGATTTCCAGTGTGATTCCAAAAATGGGATGACATGGTACGATACAAATAGACAATTAAATTAGCATAATTAGTTGTAATTACATACCACCCGAAGTTTGCTCGGGAACATTTGAAATGAAACTATATATCTGATTAGAGATTCATCGTTTTGTTTGTTCCACTAACTTATATGGAGTACAACTTAACAGGTGTTGCCAAATCACAATAAATGACATATAAATACAAGTATACCTTGTTGATTGTAGAAACACATGTATGGAATCAAAGCACGGAAATTTTCTCTCTTCCATATCTTCTTCCATTGCTGCGACTTGACATTAATCTCGTAGATGCCCAGGTCCGTGGTCACGAAAAGCGACATCACGGCCCTCGGACGGATCCAACCAGTCTAAGGCTTTCCTCAGGATTTTTGATGGGGAGAAGGTGCCTGAGATTGATAATCACACGTTGACTCCATGAAGCAACTCCGTTGGAATCCATGAGTCTTGACAACAGGTAGAGGGTTGATTCATTGACATGTGCAAACCCCAAACTGCTATCCTCCATCGCCATGAGGATAGAGGCATCGGCAATGTTAGAATTCTCAATGGGTGCATCAATCAGGGATAAGCTATGAGAGCTCAAGTCATACTTGAGAATTTCTACACTATCAGCATCATCAGCATACTCAAGCATGAAGTGTAGTGCATCTTCGATGAGGACAGGGGGCATTGGCTGGATGAATGCACTGCCTGGAAGATGAAGAGCAGGGCATGGCTTGTCCCACTCATCGAATGGAGGGAAGGGCAAGGACACACAGGCACGTGCAACACAATCATCATCATCACCATTTCCTTTCCGGTCTAGGCCGACAAAGACCACCTGGAAGGGATCCGCGTGACAAGTACGATGGTCACAGCCGGATACGGGGCAGAGCACCGCAGCCCCATAGTAGTTGTCCACCCCCAGGTCGGGCGCGGACAGCTCGCTCAGGCAGCCCGTCATTAGGTCCCAAACGAAGAGCACCATGGGGTTTGTATTCTCAACCCCGAGGAGAACGCGGCCATGGCGGCAGTCCCGCGCATCGTACTTGTAGTACCCCAAGTCGTCTTCGTCGGGAAAGCGCGCACCAAATTTGCTTGTGGACGTGAAGTGCGGGATTGGATCTTTTTCCTCAGGGCCGCAGCCGTCCGGCCAGGTATGAAGGAATCCCAGCATGGGGGGAGCTCGGTGGTGCTCGTGGTAGCGACTGCGGAAGCGTGGGCCGGAAAGGAGACTGAGCCAGAACTTGCTGGCGAGGGATGTGCGCACGAGGCACACCGGCTCGCCCGGGGGAAGGCGGAGGAAGACCTCCTCGAGCAGCTCGTCCGGCAGCGTTGGTGCCGGCCTCGGCGGCCGCGGCGGCATGGTCGGTGGACGGCGGTGGAAGCGAGGGTTTCGGTTTGGGGAAAAGTTTGAGCCTTTGGCCGCTGCGTGTGCGGGGACGAAGGAGGCGTGGATTGCTGTATTGTGTGGGCTGGGCTGGGCTTGGCAGCTCACATGCCAATTCCGAACTCGGGATTCCGATTTGTGGCACTGTTGAACTTTTTTATTTCAACAGAACTTTTGATTTGGCTTCATGCGGGAGAGAAGAAGGAAATGCTTCGACGCGTGGTTCATCGGAGGACGGCGGCCATCGAAGGGCCCCCTACCTAAGGTACGGCTTCCGAACCTTACGCTTTTCGATCTGATTCGGCTGGACTCGTGGATCACGGTGAAGAGTAGAAGAAAGCCATGTCGGGCAGGGCCTGGATTGGCGCCGGAGATGGCCGCCGCGGCGAAGCCGGCGGTCATGGCGATCTCGATCCAGGCGGCTTGCCGGGAGCGTTTGAAAACGCTCCTGGGCCGTTCTGGGCTGGGTGTGCAGGTCGGGCTACAGTGTATCGGTGGGCCGGAATCTGCTGGGTATGAGGCCCAGCCAGATCTAACCCCGATCGCTATCGAAGGAACCGTCGCATGCAGCGTGCAGTCGACGTCCCCAGTCGCTACCTCGCACACTAGGGTTTTTTGTTGTCGGTGTCCGCGCCTTCGGTGTGCTGGACAAGGTCGTGCGTGGCGAATTCCTCCTCTTGGGGCTATGGCGGGTCGCGGTGGTGCGCTGCCACCAGGGAAGAAGCCCGCGGCGCACTCCAGGACAGGCCGCGCCGGGACTGCGCCGCTGCCGGTCGCTAGAGGTGGCCGTGGAGTGGTGCCGCAGCCGGTCCCTGGGTCCGGCCGTGGCGCGGTGCCACCGCCGGCCACTGGTTCTGGCCGTGGAGGGGCGCCTCCGGTGATCTTGACTGCGGGTCGGGTCTCGGCGACGGCCGGTGCGGCGGTGGGCCAGGGTGGTGTCTCGCTGCCTAATGCCCGCCCGCCGGCGACTGGCTCGGCTGCGAGTTATGCGGTCGGGCGCGGTGGGCAGTTTCCTGGACAGCGTCCGTCGGCGCATGGTGTGGCTGGGAACGCCGCTGCGGGCCGGGGCGGCGCCGCGCCGAGGCCGCCTGCGCCGGTGAACCCGGGGTTGATGATTGGGCAACAGCCGAGGCCGGCCTCGCCGCCTCACCTCGTCGCCAAGCCCGCGCAGAGCAGGGCTAGGATGGTGCAGACGCAGCAACCGCCTCCGCCTCAAAACTCCGGTGTTGGAGGTTCTTCTGCCGCGTGATAACCCAGAAGTGTAGGGATCGCAACAGCTTTCGAGGGTAGAGTATTCAACCCAAATTTATTGATTCGACACAAGGGGAGCCAAAGAATATTCTTAAGTATTAGCAGTTGAGTTGTCAATTCAACCACACCTGAATAACTTAGTATCTGCAGCAAAGTATTTAGTAGCAAAGTAGTATGATAATAAAGGTAACAGTGGCAAAAGTAAAGATAGTAATTTTGTAATGATTGTAACAGTAGCAATGGAAAAGTAAATAAGTGAAACAGAAGATGTGAAAAGCTCGTAGGCATTGGATCAGTGATGGATAATTATGTCGGATACGATTCCTCATGTAATAGCTATAACATAGGGTTACACAGAACTAGATCCAGTTCATCAATGTAATGTAGGCATGTATTCCGAATATAGTCATACATGCTTATGGAAAAGAACTTGCATGACATCTTTTGTCCTACCCTCCCGTGGCAGCGGGGTCCTAGTGGAAACTAAGGGATATTAAGGCCTCCTTTTAATAGAGAACCGGAACAAAGCATTAGCACATAGTGAATACATGAACTCCTCAAACTATGGTCATCTCCGAGAAGTATCCCGATTATTGTCAATTCGGGGTTGTCGGATCATAACACATAATAGGTGACTATAGACTAGCAAGATAGGATCAAGAACACACATATAGTCATGAAAATATAATAGGTTCAAATCTGAAATCATGGCACTCGGGCCCTAGTGACAAGAATTAAGTATAGCAAAATCATAGCAACATCAATCTCAGAACGTAATGGATACTATGGATCAAACCCTAACAAAACTAACTTGATTACATGGTAAATCTCATCCAACCCATCACCGTCCAGCAAGCCTACGATGGAATTACTCACGCATGGCAGTGAGCATCATGAAATTGGTGATGGAGGATGGTTGATGATGACGACGGCGACGAATCCCCCTCTCCGGAGCATCGAACGGACTCCAGATCAGCCCTCCCGAGAGAGATTAGGGCTTGGCGGCGGCTCCATATCGTAAAACGCGATGAAACTTTCTCTCTGATTTTTTTCTCCGTGAAACGGAATATATGGAGTTGGAGTTGAGGTCGGTGGAGCGTCAGGGGGCCCACGAGACAGGGGGCGCGCCCAGGGGTGTGGGTGCGCCCCCACCCTCGTGGACAGGGTGTGGGCCCCCTAGTCTTCATTCTTTCGCCAGTATTTTTTATACTTTCCAAAACTTGTCTCCGTGGATTTTCAGGTCATTCCGAGAACTTCTGTTTTCTACACATAAAACAACATCATGGCAGTTCTGCTGAAAACAGCGTCAGGCCGGATTAGTTTCATTCAAATCATGCAAGTTAGAGTCCAAAACAAGGGCAAAAGTGCTTGGAAAAGTAGATACGTTGGAGACGTATCAACTCCCCCAAGCTTAAACCTTTGCTTGTCCTCAAGCAATTCAGTTGATAAA
Organism: Aegilops bicornis; assembly: GCA_021605145.1. Lineage (NCBI taxonomy): Eukaryota > Viridiplantae > Streptophyta > Magnoliopsida > Poales > Poaceae > Aegilops > Aegilops bicornis. The sequence continues at coordinate 811,125,957 of CM038673.1, forward strand.
CTGAAATTGATAAAGAAAAACTTTTACAAACTCTGTTTGCTCTTGTTATTGTAAACATGCAAAGCCAGCATTCGGGTTTCAGCAAATATTATGAACTAACCATACTCACAATAACACCTAGGTCTCACAATTACTCATATCAATGGCATAATCAGCTAGCGAGTGATAATACTAAAACTCGGATGACAACACTTTCTGAAAACAATCATAATATGATATAACAAAATGGTATCTTGCTAGCCCTTTCTGAGACCGTAAAACATAAATGCACCTTTAAAGGTCAAGGACTGACTAAACATTGTAATTCATGGTAAAAGAGATCCAGTCAAGTCATACCCAACATAAACCAATAGTAATGAATGCAAATAACATTGTGCTCTCCAGCGGGTGCTTTTTAATGAGAAGGTGATGACTCAACATAAAAGTAAATAGATAGGCCCTTCGCAGAGGGAAGCAGGGATTTGTAGAGGTGCCAGAGATCGATTTTAAAATAGAGAGGAATAACATTTTGAGCGGCATACTTTCACTGTCAACGCAACAACTATGAGATGGCTACATCTTCCATACTACATGCATTATAGGCAGTTCCCAAACAGAATGGTAAAAGTTTATACTTCCCCACCACCAACAAGCATCAATCCATGGCTTGCTCGAAACAATGAGTGCCTCCAACTAACAACAGCCCAGGGGGAGTTTTGTTTAATTATATTGATTTGCTGTGATCTTTTTGGATCATGGGACTGGGCATCCCGGTTACCGGCCCTTTCTCGTGAATGAGGATCGGAGTCCACTCCTCTTGAGAATAACCCACCTAGCATGGAAGATACAGGCAGCCCTAGTTGAAACATGAGCTGCTCGAGCATACAAAACAGAATTTCATTTGAAGGTTTGGAGTTTGGCACATACAAATTTACTTGGAACGGCAGGTAGATACCGCGTATAGGAAGGTATGATGGACTCATATGGAACAACTTTCGGTTTAAGGAGTTTGGATGCACAAGCAGTATTCTCGCTTAGTACAGGTGAAGGCTAGCAAAAGAATGGGAAACGACCAACTGAGAGAGCGACAACAGTCATGAACATGCATTAAAATTAATTTACACCGAGTACAAGCATGAGTAGGATAATCTACCATGAACATAAATATCATGAAGGCTATGTTGATTTGTTTCAACTGCATGCGTGAACATGTGCCAAGTCGAGTCACTCAATTCATTCAAAGGAGGATACCATCCCATCATACCACATGACAATCATTTTAATAGCATGTTGGCACGCAAGGTAAACCATTATAACTCATAGCTAATCAAGCATGGTACAAGCAACTATAATATCTAAATGTCATTGCAAATATGTTTACTTCATAATAAGCTGAATCAGGAACGATGAACTCATCATATTTACAAAAACAAGAGAGGTCGAGTTCATACCAGCTTTTTTGATCTCAATCAGTCCATCATATATCGTCATTATTGCCTTTCACTTGCACGACCGAACGATGTGTATAATAATAATAGTGCACGTGCATTGGACTAAGCTGGAATCTGCAAGCATTCAACTCAGAAGAGAAGACAAAGTAATATGGGCTCTAAGTTAAATAAACAATCAAGCATATGAGAGCCACTAAACATTTTCAATATGATCTTCTACTCTCGATCCCAAAGGAAAGAAAATAAAATAAAACTATTTACACGGGAAAGCACCCAACAAGTAAGAAGAACAATGAGAAATCTTTTTGGGTTTTCATTTTAATTTCTACTATAGGCATGGAAATTAAACTAACTAATTTTTTTTGGTTTTTCTTAAGGTTTATCAAACACATAAGAAGAAAGCTAGAAAAATAAAATTGAACTAGCCTGGATAATACAATGAAAGCGTATGAGCACCGACGACTAGAATAGTGTGTGAACATGAATGTAAAGTCGGTGAGAAATACGTACTCCCCCAAGCTTAGGCTTTTGGCCTAAGTTGGTCTACTACCAAGGGTAGCCTGGCTGATATCCGTAGTTGTAACTGGGGTCGTACTGAGATGCAGCAGCAAATGCCTCCTGAGCTGCGGCATGTTGGCGAGCCGCCTCTGCTCTCCCCTCGTGTTCAGCTGCTTCCTCCCTGGTAACAACATATCTTCCTTTTGCCTGGTAATCAAAAAGGAAAGGAGCAGGAAGAGTAACATGTACAGCGCTATGTCTGTCAAAGATTAGTCGATACTGGAGGAATTGTTCATTCCTCTTAAGAAAATGATGTTTGACCATAGCGTCATAATCTAAATAAGCAGGAGGTAACACCATATCCCCCTCTCGTGGGGCTATACCAAGATAATTAGCCACACGGGTCGCATAAATTCCTCCAAATAAATTGCCAGCTCTACCGTTGTTATGCAACCTACGTGCAACTATTGCCCCCAAGTTGTAATCTTTATTACCTAACACGACACTCTTGAGGACACTAAGATCAGGGACACACATATGACATGCTTCATCTTTACCGTTAATGCATCTACCAATGAAGAGAGCAAAATAATGTATAGCAGGAAAATGAATGCTCCGTATGGTAGCTTGTGCAATATCCCTAGGTTCTCCCACAGTAATACTAGCAAGAAAGTCTCTAAATTCAGATTTGTGGGGATCATTAATATTGCCCCACTGTGGAAGTTTGCAAGCAGTTGTAAAATCCTCTAAGTCCATGATATAAGATGTATCATATATATCAAACAGGACACTCAGAGAATTACGTGAACATTTATATTTAAACCTTCGCACGAATGAATCAGTCAATTGGTAGTACTGAGGACACTTATCTTGTAAGAAGTCCTCAAGATCGGCATTACGCTTTTATGGCGTCAAATTCCTCCTTAAAGCCTGCTTTGACCATAAAATCGTCGGATGGCCACTCACAAGCTCGTACTTCTGCGTCCCTTGGTAGTTCATCGTCTTGCTCACGCATAGCAATCCTGGGTCCTTTCTTTACTGAGGAACCACCTTGGTACATTCTTCTAGACATATTTCTTTTTCTGAAAAATTTCTGAAATTTTAGTAACTTCAAAATAAAAGTGAATAGAACTAAACAAGATTGGTAGCAACTACCCCTACAAGTACCTAGAGCCTATATCATGCATTAGAATTACTTGGGACCTCATAAATTTAACTTGCAAGCTCAAGAACATGGTCACCTATGCAGCAAAAATTTGCAATGATTAAAGCACTAGAACAAAAACTAATTGGACCAATGGAGGAGTCACATACCAAGCAACAATGTCCCAAAGCAGTTTTGTGAATGGAGCTTTGAGCAAGGAGATTGAAAATCGCAGCAAAATGAGCTAGAACTCGTGCTTGAGCTGGATGGGGATTTTTTTGGGAAGAAGATGGAGTGTGTGGGTGCTGGCATAAGTGGAGGGGGGCCACCGTAGGCCCATGAGACAGGGGGCGCGCCCAGAGGGTGTGGGCGCCCCCTCCACCCTCGTGGCCAGGTGCTTGCCCCCTCTGCAGTGTTTTGCAGTGCCTAAAATCCACAAATATTCCATAAAAAATCATACTAAATTTGCTGGGCATTTGGAGCACTTTTATTTTCGGGATATTTTTTATTGCACGGATAATTCAGAAAACGGACATATAATAATATTTTTGCTTTATTTATTCTAAATAACAGAAAGTAAAAAGAGGGTACAGAAAGTTGTGCCTTCTAGTTTCATCCATCTCATGATCATCAAAATGAATCCACTAACAAGGTTGATCAAGTCTTGTTAACAAACTCATTCCGAATAACTCAGAAACGGAAAAATTTGAATAACACTAGGTTACCTCAACGGGGATATGAACATCCCCAATAATAAGAATATCATATTTTTTCTTGACAGTAGGAAGAGGAAATTCAAAACCTCCAATAATGATAGTTGGAACTTTTCCAATAGAGTTGATGTTATGGACTTGAGATTGTTTCCTCGGAAAGTGTACCGTATGCTCATTACCATTAACATGAAAAGTGACATTGCCTTTATTTCAATCAATAACATCCCCTGCAGTATTCAAAAAGGCTCTACCAAGGATAATCGATATACTATCGTCCTCGAGAATATCAAGAATAACAAAGTCCGTTAAGATAGTGAAATTTGCAACCACAACAGGCACAACCTCACAAATACCGGCAGGTATAGCATTTGATTTATCAGCCATTTGCAAAGATATTTCAGTAGGTGTCAACTTATTCAATTCAAGTCTACGATATAAAGAGAGAGGCATAACACTAACACCGGCTCCAAGATCACATAAAGCAGTTTTAACATAATTTCTTTTAATGGAGCATGGTATAGTTGGTACCTCTGGGTCTCCAAGTTTCTTTGGTTTTCCACCTTTAAAAGTGTAATTAGCAAGCATGGTGGAAATTTCAGCTTCCGGTATCTTTCTTTTGTTTGTAATGATATCCTTCATATACTTAGCATAAGGATTTACTTTAAGCATATCAGTTAAGCGCATATGTAAGAAGATAGGTCTAATCATTTCAGCAAAGTGATACGTCTCCAATGTATCTACTTTTCCAAACACTTTTGCCCTTGTTTTGGACTCTAACTTGCATGATTTGAATGAAACTAACCCGGACTGACGCTGTTTTCAACAGAACTGCCATGATGTTGTTTTATGTGTAGAAAAGAAAAGTTCTCGGAATGTCCTGAAAATCCACGGAGGCACTTTTTGGAAAATATAAAAAATACTGGCGAAAGAATCAAGACCAGGGGGCCCACACCCTGTCCACGAGGGTGGGGGGCGCGCCCCCTGTCTTGTGGTCCCCCTGGACCTCCACCGACCTCAACTCCAACTCCATATATTCACGTTCGGAGAGAAAAAAATCCGAGAGAAAGTTTCATCGCGTTTTACGATATGGAGCCGCCGCCAAGCCCTAATCTCTCTCGGGAGGGCTGATCTCGATTCCGTTCGGGGATCCGGAGAGGGGGATTCGTCGCCGTCGTCATCATCAACCGTCCTCCATCACCAATTTCATGATGCTCACCGCCGTGTGTGAGTAATTCCATCATAAACTTCTTTGGGCCGGTGATGGGTTGGATGATATTTACCATGTAATCAAGTTAGTTTTGTTAGGGTTTGATCCCTAGTATCGACTATGTTACGAGATTGATGTTGCTATGACTTTGCTATGCTTAATGCTTGTCACTAGGGCCCGAGTGCCATGATTTCAGATCTGAACCTATTATGTTTTCATGAATATATGTGTGTTCTTGATCATATCTTGCAAGTCTATAGTGACCTATTATGTGTTATGATCTGACAACCCCGAAGTGACAATAATCGGGATACTTCTCAGTGATGACTGTAGTTTGAGGAGTTCATGTATTCAACACCGGCTCCAAGATCACATAAAGCAGTTCCAACCTAATTTCTTTTAATGGAGCATGGTATAGTTGGTACACCCGGATCTCCAAGTTTCTTTGGCATTCCACCCTTAAAAGTGTAATTAGCAAGCATGGTGGAAATTTCAGCTTCCGGTATCTTTCTTTTATTTGTAATTATATCCTTCATATACTTAGCATAAGGATTTACCTTAAGCATATCAGTTAAGCGCATACGTAAAAAAATAGGTCTAATCATTTCAGCAAAGCGCTCAAAGTCCTCATTATCCTTTGTCCTAGATGGTTTAGGAGGAAAGGGCATGGGTTTCTGAACCCATGGTTCTCTTTCTCTACCGTGCTTCCTAGCAACAAAGTCTCTCTTATCATAACGTTGATTCTTTGATTGTGGGTTATCAAGATCAACAACAGGTTCAATCTCTACATAATTATTTTTGCTAGGTTGAGCATCAACATGAACATTATCATTAACATTATCACCAGGTTCATGTTCATCACCTGATTGTGTTTCAGCTTCAGAAATAGAAATATCATTGGGATTCTCAGGTGTGTCTACAATAGGTTCACTAGAAGCATGCAAAGTCCTATAGTTTTTCTTTTTCTTCTTTTTGGAAGAACTAGGTGCCTCTAAATTATTTCTCTGAGAATCTTGCTCGATTCTCTTAGGGTGGCCTTCAGGATACAAAGGTTCCTGAGTCATTCTACCAGTTCTAGTAGCCACTCTAACAACAAAGTCATTTTTATTATTTAATTCATCAAGCAAATAATTTTGAGCTTTAAGTACTTGCTCCGCTTGAGTGGCAACCATATAAGCATATTTGCTAACGAGTTTAAGTTCACCTTTAACTCTAGCCATATAATCAGTCAAGCATCCTATCTCGAAAGCATTATTCTTTAATTCTCTACCAAGATAAGCATTTAAACTTTGTTGTCTAGCCATAAATTCATCAAATTCATCTAAGCAGGGGCTATGAAATTTAGTAGAGGGAATTTCAACTTTATCTTATCTATAGAGAGAATTTACCTTTACTACACGTGGTCAAGTTATCAAGACAATGTGGTTCTTCAACAAAGTGTATATTAAGACCATGTATTTCTTCAATAGGAGGTAAATTCTTAACATCTTCAGCTTTAATACCTTTTTCTTTCATTGATTTCTTTGCCTCTTGCATATCTTCAGGACTGATAAATAGAACACCTCTCTTCTTAGGAGTGGGTTTAGGAATAGGCTCAGGAGTTGGCTCAATTGGTTCAGGAATTGCCTCGAATTGGCTCAGAAGAGTCCAATTATTTTCATTAGTCAACATATTATTCAATAGTAATTCAGCTTCGTCGACTGTTCTTTCCCTGAAAACACAACCAGCACAATTATCCAAGTAGTCCTTGGAAGCATCGGTTAGTCCATTATAAAAGATATCAAGTATTTCATTTTTCTTATGAGGATGATCAGGCAAAGCATTAAGTAATAGGAGAAGCCTCCGCCAATCTTGTGGGAGACTATCTTCTTCGATTTGCACAAAATTATATATTTCCCGCAAGGCGGCTTGTTTCTTATGAGCAGAGAAATATTTAGCAGAGAAGTAATAAATCATATCCTGGGGACTACGCACACAACCAGGATCAAGAGAATTAAACCAAGTCTTAGCATCACCCTTTAATGAGAACATAAATATCTTAAGGATATAATAGTAGCGAGACTTCTCATCATTAGTAAACAGGGTAGCTATATCATTCAACTTGGTAAGATGTGCCACAACAGTTTCAGATTCAAGGCCATAAAAAGGATCGGATTCAACCAAAGTAATTAATTCAGGATAAACAGAGAATTCATAATCCTTATCAGTACCGCATATATGTGAAGTAGCAAAAGCAGGGTCAGGTTTTATTCTAGTATTAAGAGACTGCTGCTTCCATTTAGATAATAATTTCTTAAGATCATATCCATCTTTGCAAGCAAAGATAGCTCTAGCAGCTTCCTCTTCCATAACATAACCCTCAGGAACAATAGGTAATTCATAATCAGGGGGAGAACTTTCATCATCTCTATCATCAATAATAGCATCTTCAATAATTTCATTCTCTCTAACCCTAGCAAGTTGTTCATCAAGAAATTCACCTAATCACTACAAGAAATATGTCAACTTGTGACCTTGACTATTGGTCACTGAAAGGTCATTGTTTTCCATCTGCGACCTTTTTGTGACCAAAAACATAAGGTCAAAAGCTGACCGTCGTAAACTGACATTCACGACCTTCTCTGTGAGAAGGTCGTAGACGTTTACGACCAAAATATGCCTACTGTTTTGTTTTGGTCACTAGCTGTCTGCTCAAGCCATGTCGGATCCGACGTGGCAAAATTACGACCAATTGAAAAGGTCATTACTTAGATTCAGCCCGGTCCATTTCGGTGCTTTAGATGGGCCGAGCCCAACAATTCAGCCTTTTTAGAATATTTTTTCCCTATTAATTTGGTCGACTACATGGGCCAAGACCACATTCTAGCCTTTTTATTGCTGGCCCATGGCCTCTTATAATGCATTTCTTATTATTTTTTGTCCTGTTTGGGCCATGGCCTTTCACCCCATACCACGTTTGTACCACGTTTATTTCTGGGTCATGGCCTATTCAGGCCCGGTACTATCATGGCAATTGAGTAATTTTCACAATCTGGCATTAAAGCAACATGTACACATGGAATACAAAATTTCATTACACAGGAATTGTTTAACACGTAGGAGCACATCTGGTACTGTCCTAACAATGTCTACATAATTTGCCTTATCTCACTACTATATAACATTGTTGAACACGTAGGAGCACATCTGGTACTGTCCTAACAATGTCTTCATTGCTCCCTCTGATGGGAAAGTTCTCCAGGTGCGACAACTTGCCTTCCTACAAGAACAGAACATTACATGAATAGATCAATCGAGGAGGAAAGCAGTAAAAACAGTGAAAGCATCACACACACAAATAATAACATCATACATTAATGTATAAAATAATAAAAATATCTATAACCAAGGCTATTTCTAGCCAACCTGTGTGCATGAATCATAATAGATCAAGCAAAAGACGTATAACCATCAGCAAACAGCAAATATTAGTGAAAGGGGACAATTTCTTGTACTCGTCATTTTTGCAAAGTGAGCAAGAACAATGATATTTTCCTACACATACTTTCTGATTTTTCCTTAGTCCTATAGTGATCTGCTCACTCCAATTCTATCTACTCAATCCATTCACATGCAACATGGATAATAAACTAGCCTCATCATTTGAAGCATCTAATCAAATAAGGAATTAGAATGCAACATGGATAACTATGCCCTATGAAACAGTTCACGTATCAAGAACCATCAAAGTAAATAAGGAACTGGTATAGAACACCAACTCGATCACCTTCACAGCAATGAAATCATGGATAATTCTTATATTTAATTGAAGTTCTCTAAGCTTCTTCCCCCATTGAAAGCAGTCTACAAAATAATTGAGAACAAGGTCAGCGCCAAAATTCAAACCATATAATTTCTTGCTAATCTCATATCTTTATTAAAGATGTATTTTGCTGTAAGATTTTAGCGCTAGTACACAAGACATAAAAAGGTACCAAAAATCCTTAGTGATCTGAAGCAGCAAACAAAATTTAAACACATGCAATGCATGCCATAGTAATAGCAGCACAAATAGAGAAATGCAAAAGGCACCTCATACTAGTATGGTGATCTTCGTCGCAAATTTTAAGCTCTATTTCATGTAGATAATTTATTTGGTTTCAGTAAACAACAACATGCAGTATATATGAAGGGTTATTGGTTGCATAGCACCTGAACTAATCCTCCATCTAGGGGGGATTGAAACAGGTTCCTATAGTACACTAGATAGGCCAACATTTTAGACTACTAGTACCTAGAAATCATATGCAACTCTTTTTTTTCTCTAGCCCAGCCAAAAGATCATAAGACAAATAGTAAGTATCTGGTGCATTTGATATAATAAAGCAGCTCCCAAACAAACAAAAGTTCTGCATCTTCACATCCCAATTGAGGAGATCTGTCGGATAATCTACCATGAGGAGCTCGCCGCGGGATCTTCTCCATGGCCAGCCCCCTTCTTTCACAACACCAGATTGGCCTCTTCACGAACCTGCAAAAATAAATGCACACATACATCAGATTGTGGGAGACGATAGGAGGAAGAGGAGGAGGAGGGATGTGTATGCAAGTGTATGAGCATCAAGCATGAGATACTTTTCAAATTATTATGAACATTCTTAGTTTCTTTGATTGAAGTAGGTGACTGGGGCTAGGTGTGCTCACTACTAGGCAGTAAAAACTGGGTATATACAAGCATTGCGTGCTTAGTTATCGGCGACGAATATCTAGATACCAAAATATCGGTGCCTCTGCCGCAAGTGACCATCATTGTGAACTAGACATACGAATACTAAATATCAACCAATGCACATACTTTTATTACCAGGAAGAGAGATAGCTCAAAACAGAACATATATAATTTGCAAGAAGGAAATCACCCATAATTAACAGGGAGAGATATAACCAAAACAAGTTCATTTCTCTTCCAAGTATAAAACATCAAGTGCACAAACTCACATTAGTTAACATCATTACAGAATTTCAGATAACATGTTTACTGCAGAAATCAAGCATAGGCCGTAGTGCTGCTAGTGTTTCTTTCTGTGGTTGTGTTGGACATGCAACTCAATTTCTGTTTGTTTCAGACTAGCAGACCAACATGGTATCCAATGGAAAAAAGCTAACAGGGAAAATATTTTAGAGCAGCACAATCACACCCTTTTTTGTTTTGTATGGTGTAAATTATTTATCTATAAATTACATGAAATCGCCAATAGACACAGACACACAATTAATGCATGCCAATCAAGAAGTTGTATAATAAATTAGAATAAAATCTTCGGATAATGATGCTTCAAGAAGAAAATAAATTGGAAGGATATCATAACAAAACTAACAAGTTTCTTCATACTTACAAAATTACCACATGAAGGAAAGGGCAAATCCTATCTCTGTAAAATTTACCACATTTTTTAGTGAATTACAGTGCTCGAATTGCCACTGACACTGGACACAAGCAGCTGCACAACTAATGCATCAGCAGACAAATAATGAACTAGGATACGCCCTTTTATGCATATTAATGCACATCAAGGAAACATCAATGGCAAAATACCATGACAAAAGCGTAGAAGTCTTTGTGATACTTCCAGAATTATCATACGAAAAGAAGGGTTGCGTAATACTCAGAAAGAAAGGAAGCTGATTTGTTTCCCTGTTGTACGTATGCATGTATCCACCCATCCATCCATCCATCCATCCACGGTCTTCCTCTTGTGAGGCGGCAAGCAAGCAAGCAACGTGACAATGGTAGAAACTGAAGCAGGAAGTTGGCTGTTGCACCGTACCCATGGATGCTGCTGCTGCTGCACAAGGAAGAAGACAGTAATGTAGTTGAGCTGAAGTCGAAATCCATTCCATGGTGACAGAGAGAGAGATATAGAGAGAGAGAGGAAAACAGAGATGTACCAAATGAAATTGGAAAACAGAGATTGACGACACAGAGGGAAAGGAAGCAGAGGGAGGTCCATGGCATTCCCATGGTGGATCTGGAAGGGAGCTTCCATGGCGGGCATCGCGTCGGTCGTCCTCCCCGGAGATGGCGCGCATCCGTCTTTGGAGGTTGAGGAAGGAGCCGGAGCCGGCCGCTGGAGTTGGAGGCGACCGAAACCCTAGCCAGCCAGCCACGGGGTAGGTAGGTAGCCAGCCATGGCCAAGGCCGCGCTAGCCTGGGGCGCCATGGGAGATGCTGCCCCTCGCCGGCATGGCTGCTGCTAGACTAGATCGGATCTGGATCCAGCGCCTCCGCATAGGGAGAGAAGAAGGAGAGGGTGGTGGTCGCCGGCGGCGGGGTGATGGAGGGAGGGGCGGATCTGTTTGGTGCTGGATTGGAGGGCAGGTTGCCGGGGCTGAACTGGTGGATCTGGGGGGTCCGTGGCCGGCGTGAAGCACACACGCGCGCACCGGCAAGAAAGCCGGCCGCGACGCCATGGCCGTGCCTGGACTGGTGGATCTAGGGGGTGAAGGCTAGGGGAGAGGGTCCATGGCAAAGACAAGGTCGGCGGTTGTGGGTGGGGGTGGTGGCGGTGGGAATCGCGGGAGGGGGCTCGCTCTCTCTCGATCTGGACTGGATCGGGATCGGTTCGGTGGGTGGGATCAGGAGGGGAGGGGACAGGGGATCGCGCGCCGCTATAGAAGGCGGGGTCGGGGAGGAAAGGAGGCCGGGGACGGCGAGGAGGTGGCGGCGGCAACGAGACGAGGACGAGGGAGGAGGAGTACGATGGGAGGAGACAGGCGGCGGCGGGGGAAAAGGGAGCGGGAGCGGCAGCGGCGATGGGGATAAGTGAGGTAGGGTTTTCGTGGGTGGATGAGGATGAGAGGGAGGGGGGGCTGCCCTTGGATCCGGGCGCATCCGACGGTGCTAATCCATGATCCGCGTGAGATGGGTTTGGACCAATCAAAACGCAATACCCCTTTGATGATTTTAAGACCATTTAAATTGGTCATAATGGATTGAAAATAAGATATTAAAACATGTCTGCTATTTGACGGCCTAGAAAATTTATAAAAACAAATAGAAATGAAAAAACTTTGCATTGTGTCACCAAGTGTGACCTACTTTTCAGTAAGAATAACAAACCTTGAATAATGCAAATATCATTAAAAAGTGTTCTCAGAAATAAGTTTTCTATAAGAGAATTATTTTTCGAGTGCCCAAAATGATTTTTTTATGAAGAACCGGTGAGGAGGAGGCCAGGCTCTTGGCGGCTGTGTTTATCATCGAAGTATTTCATCCTGAGTTAGCAAATATTTGTTGCAAATTTGGGCCACATCAATTTTATAAAATCTTAGGTCATATTTAATGTTCAGTTGACCAAATGGTTGCGTGTTAAAAGCTTTGATCCACCTCTGGTGAAAAAGACAAATTTGCGCCAATTCAGCAGGAAACGAGTCAAATTTGAACTGCAGCTGCCTCATAGTTTGCTCTTTATTTTTTTCCAAAAATCATTTCTAGATACACAAGTATCTATTTAATCAGAGAAACACCAAAAAAATTCTAAGAATCAACCACTAGCTAGGAACGGTTGATACGTCTCCGTCGTATCTATAATTTTTTATTGTTCCATGCCAATATTATTCAACTTTTATATACTTTTGGAAACTTTTTATACTATTTTTTGGTACTAACATATTGATCCGATTGCTTGATGCGGTTCACATGTCATTGCATGTTTTTTGTTTCGAAGAAACCCAATATCAAACGGAGTCCAAACGGGATAAAAATGGACGGAGATTTTTTTGGAATATTTATGATTTTTGGGAATTAAAATCAACGCGAAAAAGTGTCCGGGGTGGCCACGAGACTGGGGGCCGCGCCCCAGGGAGGCAGGCGTGCCCTGAGCTCTCGTGGGCCACCCGTAAGGCGGTTGACACTCTTCTTTTGGCGCAAGAAAGCTAATTTTATGAGAAAGATCTGGGCGAAAGATTCACCCCAACCAGAGTTACGGATCTCCAGATATAAAGGAAACAGTGAAGGGGTAGAATCAGAGAACGCAGAAAACGAGAGATAGATCCAATCTCGGAGGGGCTCTCGCCCCTCCCACGCCATGGGAGCCAAGGACCAGAGGGGAAACCCTTCTCCTATCTAGGGAGGAGGTCAAGGAAGAAGAAGAAGGGGGGCTCTCTCCCCCTTGCTTCCGGTGGCGCCGGAACACCGCCGGGGCCCATCATCATCACCGCGATCTTCACCAACACTGCCGTCATCTTCACCAACATCTCCATCACCTTCCCCCATCTATATTCAGCGGTCCACTCTCCCGCAACCCGCTGTACCCTCTACTTGAACATGGTGCTTTATGCTTCATATTATTATCCAATAATGTGTTGCCATCCTATGATGTCTGAGTAGATTTTCGTTGTCCTATCGGTGATTGATGAATTGCTATGATTGGTTTGAGTTGCATGTTTTATTATTGGTGCTGTTCTATTGTGCCCTCCGTGTGGCGCAAGCATGAGGATTCCGCTGTAGGGTTTGCAATATGTTTATGATTTGCTTATGGTGGGTGGGCGTGGCTGACGTAAGCACAGACCCGAGTAAGTAGGTTATTTGCGTATGGGATAAAGGGGACTTGATACTTTAATGCTATGGTTGGGTTTTACCTTAATGAATCTTTAGTAGTTGCAGATGCTTGCTTGAGTTCCAATCATAACACTAGTAGAAAAACACCTATTAGTCCCGGTTCGTAAGGGCCTTTAGTCCCGGTTCATGAACCGGGACTAATGGGTCGTTACAAATACCTCCACCCATTAGTCCCGGTTCAAACACGAACCGGGACAGATGTCTCCTCCACGTCGCCGGTCCGCCGAGCCCAGACACGGGGTCCTTTGGTCCCGGATGTCACCAACCATGACCAAAAGTCCATGTTTTTTTTAGAAAAGTGGCTGCTTTAGGGGTTTTGGGGGTTATTTTTAGGTTGTTATTAGCTAGCTAATAGAGAGAAGTGTCCTCTCTTATATCTTCGTCCTTGGTTTCTCAACGTTGCTGCTATGTTCATTTCACCCGCTGATATAACATGCTCATGCATGCTCGCATCATACATCATCATATATAATAACAAGTCCTACTAATCATGCATCATCATACAACTTCTACTCGTTATTAATAATAAGTCATACGATCATCATCCTCATAGTCATCGAACCCAACCCTACATAATTGTTCTTAGCACATGATCATCATCGATTGTCGGTAGGACCTAAACACCCTTAAGGTAAAATAGCATAAAACAATATAGACCCTGACTCTCCATTATTAAGAATGGAGATCATCTTGTCTCCAATTCTTGCGCTTCGCTTCCTTTTGCTTCCAAGAAGCTCCTTACGACTGCACATACATTTTTTTCCATTCTTTGATTGTCATGTCTCCACTTCTTTTAGAAATCCGGTATGGACAGTCTAGATTCGTAGGATGACCTGGATATATGTTCAAAACATGAAGGCTGCCATTCTCATACATCAAATGAGGCACACAATCCTCTGGGATTCTTTGTTGAAAAACATAGTAATAACTTCGTAGTTAGCAATGATGTACTAGTTTTAGAAGTATGCAAAAAGATGCACGGATGTCATAATAGTAAAAAATCTTACTAGGGTATCTCCATGGTAGTTACCGTAGTTCAACATGTGCACTAGTGGCACGTATTGACCATAATGTTGAGGAGTTCGATTGTAGACATTGTAATTCTCAAGATCAGTACAAAATGCGATTAGATGATTTTTCTCCTTATAAGTTAATTCGGAGCCATCGGTGTAGTGGGTTTTGTCTACCATCTTCAGCACATTCTTTGAACAATCAAAATAAGCTGTCAATGGAAATAAGCTGTCAACTATTTTGAAATAAACAATATAAATTACTTAATAACTATGTTAAGCTCACATGGGGAAGAATTGGAGGTGTATCCACAAGGACCCAAATCGAAGGTCTCTCTTGCTCGATTGTAGGATCACCAAGATCCATGGTGACAAGCATACCCTCATCAAGACCATACATCTTGCAAAGTGCTTCCCAATTTTGCAACCAAAATGGGTTATACTCTGAGCATTGTACAACTTTACTTGAAAATCCACACCATGATGGGTACTTAGGATAATTTTTTTGGTTTCGAAACTTTCATGGTCTTCAAAACCCATCCTCTCCAAGACATAGTGTCTTGCAAAGCATGGAATAAGCTAGTCGAATTGGAAAAGATGAAAAATATTGTCCTAATTAAAATAGTTGAACTCATGATTAATTACGAAAAAAAACTATTGTCGTCGTTGCGTACCGTATGAACAACGAAGGTCTCGTCGAGCTTAATGCTGAAGCGCCGATCTTCGTCCAGCTCAATGAACCTGTCGCAGATACCTCGGTCGTCGTGGCACCAGTCGCACTCCCGAAGCGGTTTTAAATGCGTCCGAGTACGACATTTCCGGCCTATGTTCATAATTCAAATGAACGAGAACTTATCCAATATGAGCATTCAATAAGCAAAACCAAATCATAAAATAAGCAAACCAAATCATAAAATAAAGTAGTATTCAAATTAGCATGCATTCAATAATTATAAGAAAAAGTACATCATCTCTTGGTGTTCGTACATCGTCGAATACTATCACTAATATAGGATCACTAATACAACTAGAACCGTAGCGCCCGACGGGTATCGACGCGGGCGGTGGACACCCAAAGATAAAGAACCATCACAGGATCATAGCTCCAGTGAGATCCCTGAAGAACCTGTCAGGTATTGTCGAACCTGCCCTCCAAAGCAACCATGTAGCGACGGACGTGCTCGTCCTCCTCGCTGACACGGTAACGTACCAGCTCCGCGGTGTCCGGAAGCCTCGGCACCGTCACTGGCCCACGCGACCGCCACCTTAGTTTGTAGCACTTACTACAAACTACTTCTATATATAGTTAAATAAAATAGTTTTATTAATTAAATCAACTATCTAGTTCAACTATACTAAGCACTTATTACTATAAATAAATAAAGTAGTACTTACTAAAAACAAAGTAGCACTTATTATATAGTACTTACTAAAAATTAACTAGTATTTTTCTAACTAACTCATATTTTCTAACTAATTATATTACCAAAAAATCTAAATAAAATAGTAATTATATTTTTCTAACTAGCTAGTTCAATTATAGTACTTACTAACACAATCTAAATATCACCAAACATACTATGAACAAATTAATAGAAAAAAATCTATTAAGAGAAAAAATCTAACACAATATTAACAAATTAATTACACAAAAAAATCTATTAACAGAAAAAATCTAACACAATATGAACAAATTAATTACACCAAAAAATCTATTAACAGAAAAAAATCTAACACAATATGAACAAATTAATTACACAATCTAAATTAACATACTATGAACTACATATCTAAATTACTACAAATCTAAGTTGCTCACGGCGAGGTCGACGGCGACAGCGACGACGAGGTGCGGCACGGGGCGGCGACGGTGTCGGGCGGGCGGGCTGGGCGGGCGGCGACGTCAGGCGGCAGCGGCGGCGGCGTCAAGGGTGGGGCGGTGACGGCGTCGTGGCGGGCGGCGACGGTGTCGGGCCGGTCGGCGACGGCATGTGTCGGGAGATCGAGGAGGAGAGATCGAAGTGGGGATGCGGTTCTGAAATTTTCCTTATATAAGCGAAGTCTTTGGTCCTGGTTCGTGGCTCAACGGGACCAATGCACTAGTCGGTTGGTAGCACCAACCGGGACCAAAGGCCTCTTTTCAGCAGCCCAAAGGCGGGAAGCGAGGGCTTTGGTCCGGTTAGTGCCACCAACAGGACTAAAAGTGGCCTTTGGTCCCGGTTGGAGCCACGACCTGGGACTAATGGCCGTGTGCGGGCACGGTGCGGCACGAAAGTTTAGTCCCACCTCGCTAGCTGAGAGGGGCGCGCAGTGGTTTATAAGCCCCACTGCCGCTCCCCTCGAGCTCCTCTCCACTACAGGCTTACAGGCTACTTACTACTGCTTTGCCTGATGGTCCTCCTGGGCCACCTGCGGGCCTGAATCCTGGCCCATGGTGGGTTTCTAGTCGTATCCAGGCCGTGGGGGCCCAGTAGGAGGCACTTTTTTTCTTTACTTATTTATTTTATGCAGCTGTTTTTTTAGTCCCACCTCGCCAAGCGAGAGGCACTCGCAGCTGTTTATAAGCCCCGAGTGCAGAGACGATGAAGAAGAGGCTCAATGCTCACCTGCACGTTGGTTCGCTTCAAGCCTTGAGGAATAGGGTAGACTGCACGGAGCTATGTGCAGTGCAGTTTACACTATTCCGAACGGCTTCAAGCGAATTAACTAGTATTGCGCCTCTTTTTTATTTTTAATGACTTATTACCACACAGAAATAAATAGAAAAAAATTAAATATAGCAGAAAAGAAAAAAACTATATAAAAAACTACTCAGAAATAAATAGGCGGCCGAACTAGCCATGAAGGACTTGGTTGTCCGGCTGTGGCCGGCGGAGCCAATTTCGAGCAGTTACTTCAGGCTCGTGAAGCAGATTGTGGGCGCCTGTCCTCAGCTTGATGCTGTTAAGCGATCGGTCTGCATAGAGGGTGCGCGTATGGCATTTGCCCATGCAAAAGTGAATTGGGGGAAGGTTGACGCGGAGAAGCTGATGACTAAGGGGCCGCCAGAGGGTAAAGAGCACCGCAAGCCCGAACTATATTATGAAGGTGTACTGAAGGGAGCCCGCCTTGCGGCGGATAAGTGTGCCAAAGACATTATATTTCCCTGAGGGCATTCGTGCGGAATAAATCTTTAAGGATTTTACAACCTCTCGAACAGCTGACCAGCTCTCGCTGTATCATGACAGTCGGTTTTCGGCTTTCTCTACTGAGGTGCTCGTCCGGAAGATCTGGGACACAATCGCAGTAGTTCTCCCTGCGCTACCTTAGCCGATATCAGTTCGGGGTGCCGAGCGACCGAGAAGGTGGTCGGACTTTATTGCCGTACTGTGAAGCCCCTGATCGGACCCTGGTAAACCCAGCCGTTATACCGTTGGGTAGCGCGGACTCCTCAGTTGGTGTCCGGATAGTTGGCTGTCATATCGAAATTTTGATAGGCATGCGCGACTCGCTACTCCGGCAGCTATATGATATCCGCCTACGAGGGCGGGTTCGCCTTGCCCATAGGTGTGATTGCATCACATGGTGTTGGCGTGAGTGATTTACCACGTGGTATCTAGTCAACGTGGTTCGTCCCATTAGCATACGGTAAATTACCGCATGGTGGGAAGGTGCCGAAAAAACTACATAAAAAACTACTCAGAAATAAATAGAAGAAAAAATAGTTGTGATTAACTTTACCAAAATCTTTTTTATTTTTAATGACTTATTACAACTCAGAAATAAATAGAGAAAAATAAATATGGCAGAAAAGAAAAAAACTATATAAAAAACTACTCCGAAATAAATAGAAGAAAAAATAGTTGTGATTAACTTTACTAAAAAATGAGCATAGATGCTTATTTTTAATGACTTATTACAACTCAGAAATAAAAAGAAAAAAATAAATATAGCAGAAAAAAACTATACAAAAAACTATTCCGAAATAAATAGAAGAAAAAATAGTTGTGATTAACTTACTAAAAAATGAGCATAGATGCTTATTTTTAATGACTTATTACAATTCAGAAATAAATAGAAGAAAAAATAGTTGTGATTAACTTTACTAAAAAATGAGCATAGATGCTTATTTTTAATGACTTATTACAACTTAGAAATAAAAAGAAAAAAATAAATATAGCAGAAAAGAAAAAACTATATAAAAAACTACTCAGAAATGAGCATAGATGCGCTTATAGAGAAAATTCAACCTAAATTCATAATAAATTTCTACTAACTTCAGAGAAATTCAGTATGAATTTAGGTTAAATTCCCTGTATAAGGGCATCTATTTTCATTTTGAGAGGAGCTCAACATGGCAGAGAGGGAGGGCTTATAAACCGTCTGATTCCCCTTCGGTTGGCGAGGTGGGACTAAACTCTGGCCGCACCGAGGACCAACCCTTTAGTCCCGGTTGGTGGCATGAACTGGGACTAATGGGCAGGCTTTGGTCCCGGTTCAAGCCACCAACCGGGACCAATGGTGGTGGGCCAGGAGCGAGGGCCATTGGTCCCGGTTCGTCCCACCAACCGGGACCAATAGGTCCAGACGAACCGGGACCAATGGCCCACGTGGCCCGGCCGGCCCCCGGGGCTCACGAACCGGGTCCAATGCCCCCATTGGTCCCGGTTCTGGATTGAACCGGGACTAATGGGCTGGACCGGCCTGGATCATTGGCCCCTTTTCTACTAGTGTAAGTGCATATGATCCAAGTAGAGAAAGTATGTTAGCTTATGCCTCTCCCTCAAATAGAATTGCAATAGTGATTACCGGTCTAGTAACATAGTCAATTGCTTAGGGACAATTTCACAACTCCTACCACCACTTTTCCACACTCGCCATATTTACTTTAGGTGTGTTTTTATATAAACAGCCCCTAGTCTTTATTTACGTGCTCTTTACTTTCTTGCAAGCTTACCCAAAAACACCTACATAGTACTTCTAGTTTCATAGTTGTTCTAGGTAA
Source organism: Aegilops bicornis (assembly GCA_021605145.1). NCBI lineage: Eukaryota > Viridiplantae > Streptophyta > Magnoliopsida > Poales > Poaceae > Aegilops > Aegilops bicornis. The sequence goes on from CM038673.1 coordinate 811,145,542, forward strand.
AGCGAACGTCAAGCGTGCGTAGAGTTGTATCGGTGGTCGATAGAACTTGAGGGAATATTTGTTCTACCTTTAGCTCCTCGTTGGGTTCGACACTCTTACTTATCGAGAACTGTTGCGATCCCCTATACGTGTGGGTTATCAAGACCGTTTTCTGGCGCCGTTGCCGGGGAGTCATAGCGTGGGGTGAATATTCTCATGTGTGCTTGTTTGCTTTATCACTAAGTATTTTTTATTTGTTGTTCTTAGTTGTTTTCTATCTTTAGTTATGGGTAGGAAACGCAAAATACCAAAAAAATTAGTTGTACCTACTACACCAATGGTTGAAGAACTACTCAAAATCTATGACACTACTCAAGCTTTTCACTTGGATCATTTTCGATCTCTTTGTGCTCTTGCTGAAACCCCAACTAGCTTAGTTGAGGGCAAATCTTTAGATGAGCATGCTTGTTATGTGCGACACCGTATATCTGAAAAAGGGAAACTATTATGGGATCAAATTCAACGTTTGCAATGCTATGCTTGGAATTTATGTGAAATATATGATGTTACTTGTTGTTCTGAAAACCCTAAGAAACACCTTCCCTACCAATGTGAGTTTGATAATGGAATCGTATCTTTGTATGATAAGGGTGTTTATAATTACTATGATGTTCAACAAATTGAAGAATTTGTTGCTTTTAAGGGTGCTTTTGAAATTGCTTCTTTGATTGAAAAGTATGATGCTACTCTTTACAAATCTGAAAGTTTTGCCATGCTTGAATATTGTTATGATAATTATGCTTCTAATGCCTATGTTAAACCATATATTGAAAAATTCTCCGGTGTCCAAGAAAAGACTAATATTTTGCAGGACACTATGGAAGAAGAAATTGATGAAACAGTGAGCTTATTGGATGAAAAAGATGATGAGGAGAGCGAAGAACGAAAGGAGGAAGAGCGGATTAGCTACCCATGCCCACCTTCTAATGAGAGTAACCCTCCATCTCATACATTTTTTAATTCCCCTTCGTGCTTACCGAAGGATGATTGCTATGATGATTGCTATGATCCCTTGAATTTGTTTGAAATATCCCTTTTTGATGATGCTTGCTATGCTTGTGGCCAAGATGCCAATATGAATTATGCTTATGGAGATGAACTTGCTATAGTTCCTTATGTTAAACATGAAATTGTTGCTATTGCACCCACGCATGATAGTCCTATTATCTTTTGAATTCTCCAAACTACATTATATCGTAGAAGTTTGTGCTTATTAAGGATTATATTGATGGGTTGCCTTTTACCATTGCACATGATGATTTTGATGAATATAATATGCATGTGCTTGCTGCTCCTACTTGCAATTATTAAGAGAGAGGAACTATATCTCCACCTCTCTATGTTTCCTACACGATAAAATTGCAAGAAACTGTTTATACTATGCATTGGACTTTACTATGTGTGCATGAATTGTTATTTTATGACATGCCGATGCATAGGAAGAGAGTTAGACTTCGTCATTGCTTGATATATGTTACTTTGTGCTCACTTGTCGGAGATATACCCCACGGTATGACCTGGCCGGAGGTATGACCCGACGGGAGCTTGGCGATTCACAGATAACCCGCCCGATCTTGGCGACTCATTAGTAACCCAGCGGGCGGGTCAGATGGACAACAAGGTCCAAAGCCCAGAAGGCCGGCTCGCGTTATGATGGGCCGGCTTAAGAAGAAAGGGTCGATTTAATATTTCCTTTACGAGGAAGCAAGACCCGGACTTGTAAGAGAAGATAGATTAGCTCTAGTCCTACTAGGACTCCACATGTAACCCGCCCCTTCAACTTATATAAGGAGGGGCAGGGCTCCCCAAAGAGGGACAAGAAGCAAGAAACAATCTCTAAGGCTAGACACAACCAAAGGGGAGCCGGCTTATGCGGCGTCTTCCTGATGAGCATAATGAGATCTAGCCACAAACAGCATGTAGGGCTATTACCGGATGATGTTTCCCGGGGACCGAAGCTATCTAAATCCTTATCTTGTGTGTTGCGTTTCTCGTCCTGATCAACCCCTCTCAAGCTACCGCATAGATGCGTTGGCCTCGCGACTAAGTCCTCATACTAAAGACATCTGCCATGACAAATCCACGATAGTTGGCGCCCACCGTGGGGCATGCGCACGGTGGTGTTGATTTTTTTGGAGGGATCTCTCTCTCAGGGATCGAGGAGTTCGCAGTTTTCCGAATAACAGAGCTGGCTTGAAAGGACTTGCATCAAGCTTTGGATTCATTAGTTCTGATTTACGGTTGGTCAGGTTTAAAAAATTCAAATTAGGGTTACGGTCGGTTAGCTGCCGCCATCTTGCGATTTGTTCAATGGATTTCAAATCGCTTGAAGCCGACGGATTCTGAAACCACGAGGGAGCCGGTGCTCTTACTATAAGTTAAGCTGCTGGTTTTAACCCGGATTTGTTGCTATGGTTTTTTGTCAAGCTGCCTGGGCTCCTGGTTGACCCCGAGAAAATTCATCGCCGTTGTTCTTGACCAAGATTGACCTTTCAAACCGCCCTGTTCATGTCGCAAGTGGCCAACCCCTTTTGAAAATCGCCTTTGAGCCGCCACGAAGCTGCGGCCTCAGCACGCCTCCACCTGACCCCCTCGGTTATGAGTCCCGAGGAAATCAATTATTGCTCCTGCTACTCCGGGCTTGGAGGACAAAGCAACACCAAAAGTACTTTCATTAGTACGCAGTGAAGATTAGTATTGTTGAGTGCTAGTGGGGGTGCTTAGATCCAAGGGACCATTTTTAGTCTGACTAAAAATAGTTTCTTTTAGAGGCTAAAGTTCCAAGCACCTTTGACTAAAGAGAGGCTAGGACTAGTCTTGTAGCTAAAATTTTTTAGTCATACGAAACTTACTAAAATATGTATTAGCACTCTCTCTCCTCATTTAATTTCTCTTCTTTAACACATGCGAGTTCTGGATTGGAGAGTTTGGAGGATAATAAATGCTCAATAACTTGATTTTAGTCTCTTTAGTTTTTGGATTCAAGCATGGATAAGACTAGCAAGTTTTAGTCCCATTACTTTTAGTCATGGGACTAAAACGTATCAAGCACCCTCAGGATCGCTCTTATTCTCTGATTCATTGAGCGACCAGCACTACAAGTTTGACTTACGCATGGATTGAGGAAGATAGAAATATGAGTAGCAAAGAGCTAACAAGTGAGCGGGATTTGCTATATCAGCCGCCGTGTCATCTCTGCTATTGTGGCCGCGTTCTGGAGCGGCCCGAATCCACCGTTGCAGCAGCAAACAGAGCGCGCCTCGAGCTGGCCTTCGAGCCGCCTTACTGCGCGAGCCGCCTTACTTTGTGTTCATCTGTGTCTCGGTTTCCTTCGACGAGCCGCTACCACATGACCCTAAGTTGCTCCCGACTCCGCCTAGGTACCGAGCTGGCCTCGCTTCTCCGTCGCCACGAGGCGGCCCCATCAACTCACCATGGTGCGCCTGTCTCGCAATTTCCATGGCCCTACTTTACCGCAAGTTGCCACCACTGCTGCATACTTCCAAGCCCTCCCGCGGTCTCAATTTAATGCTGTTGCAGCCTTGCGCTGCTCCGAGTCACTGCTCCACCTCTGCCGTGCTTGGGCCGGCCCTCCTGCGTCAGCGCCTTGCCTTCGAGCCGCCGCCTGACCATGAGTCGCCCGGCGTCGCTGCCTATGCCGCTACCACGGTCCACTCGCGTTGGTATGGTATTAAGCATTGACCCGCTGCCGTTACTCCGCCACGACTTCCACGGCCAATTCAGGACCGGCTCTGCTGAGTCGCCTCTGCTCGAACCACCGTGAGCCACCCGGGCAAAACCCGCCTCTGTAGTGAGTCGCCGCTCTGCCTCCGTTGTCCTTCAAAGTCGCCACCAAGCTGCCCTGGATTTCCCACTACAGGTTGACCCGCCTCCGTGAGCCGGCGGTCGCGCCGTCTCGTCTCCTCAGCCGTAGCGGTGTCAGGCCGGTTTTACCCCAGTTTTAAGCGGCGCCCGTTGCCACTCGTGAGTCGTCGCCGGGTCTTCAGATCCATCTCTGCTCCGAAACGCGGGTCTCCACCGCGGCGAAGTCACCACCTCGCCCCAAAGAGCTAGCATCGCACCTCCGAGCCGACGGGTCACCTCTACCACCGCGGGCCGCCTCCGTCTCTCTTTGTTGCTGCATCCCGAGCGGCTTGCCGCGACACCTCTCCTCGGCGGGGGTCTCTCGACGCCCACAGCACGGCCTCGCCTCGGCGCCTCTGTCTTCGCCACTGTGACCCACCACTGCTGCTCCGGGTCAAATCGCCTCGTTTTGGCAACATCGGTTCGTCCGCACACGGCCGCCGTCAAACCGCCGCATAAGCCGCCTCGTTTTGGCAGCAACGGTTCGTCCGCACACGGCCGCCGTCAAACCGCCGCATCAGTGGCCGGCTCTGCCGTCCTCCACTGCCATAACCCGCCATGGCTGTTTCTACCTTCACCCCGTGGGTTTCGCTACCGCCGAGAGCCGTCGTGGCCGACGCAGCTGCTAATTCTAGGTCTCACCTTGCCGGTGTTGCCGCTGCAGTCATTGCGGCACCGTTTCCAAGCCACCGACCCGGCCTCTACTCATTGACACACCTCCAAGGTCTCGCCTGGATGCCTTAAAGGCGCCTCCGCCAACTCACCGTTTGAGCTGCCGCTAATGGTGAGTCGCCCTATTGGGAGCCTAAATCACAACCACGCCGCCTCGCCTCCGCCGTCGGTGAGCCGGCTCTGTCGTGGGGGTAACATGTGCCTAGAGTCACGTCAAAGATGCCATGCAGTTTAACTTGCGCTGGGCGGTTGGATGTTGTCCATAACTGCAACTGTGGATTTATCTGCGTATGGAAACTTGGTCTGCTCCATCGCGGTTCGCCCGACAAAACGTCAGGTGATGTCCTTCCAAGTTTATTTTATTAAACATATTATTTTCATCAAAAAGCAATTACTTTGGTCTGTATATTTTTATGTGCAGCAAAGGTGGTGCCATGTTGTGCCTATGAAATGTATGTCAGCACCATCACGCACCAGCGCCTGCGCCCGCTTACTGATGGAACAGGTGTGCACAAGTGGCCGCCCGTACAGCTTAATTTACATCAACTTGCCGGAGCCGCGTTGAGCCGCCCTTGCCGCCTTGAGCCGCTGTGGTTATATTAAGTCGCTGGTCTGCCATGAGCCGCCGGAACTATATTGAGTTGCTGGTCTACCTGAGCTACCTCTGTCGTGATAAACGGATCATCCGTCATCCAAACAAATCAGATGATATCCATCCAAATTTATGTTATTAGCACATGTTGTATTTGTAAAGAACAAGTTTATCTTTGCCTTGGTCTGCAATATTGTTTATGCAGGGCAATTATTTATGAAAAAGTGATATTATACTGCGGAGATGGAGGCACGCCAACATCTTTTGGCATAGGTGGTCGTTATTACTCAACGGACTCCCGCACCGGCTTACAACGCCGTGGCCGTCTCTCGCGACCACGCCGGCTTAAAACAAGGAGGACAACTTGCCTGTCCGCACCGGCTTATAACGCCATGGCCGATTCATCTGTCTATGCCACCTCTAATGTTACGGTCGTCTTTACCGTCCGTCTCTCGCGGCCTGGTTTACATCGACACACCGGGCCGCACTTATCTGGAAAAGTTGTTTATTAAGTATGAGCAAGTCACTACTTGGGAAGCCCGGTTTTCTTCCAACAAATTGGAGGCAAATTATCATATATTATCAGCCGCCGTCTGCACTGGATGGTTTAATGGGCAGGCGTACAAGCCGCCACCACTACAGTTTGGTTAACTTCAAACAGCTAGTTGAAGGGAACCATTGGCCGAGTTGCTGACACGGCTCATACGGAGTCATTTATAACCCACCGCAGTCACCTCAACCTTCTGTTGATTCACATCGCGCTATCAACGCCGATGATATACACCTTCGGCTCTGGTAAAATATGGAGAATCTCAAGCCAACTCCTCGAGTCGTCTTGAGACTCGGGGGCTACAATGGTATGACTCGGCAAAATTAGCCAGTTTCAAAGAATTCAAGAACTCCAGGTCATTGAAGGGAAGATAACCCGCCCCTGGAGGCTACTGCTTTATTGGCAAATATTTAAAGGCCGTCAGAAAAATTTCCGGTTCAAAATGAAGATTCCGGTTTAAAATACAGCTCAAGAGACATCTTTCTCCCGCAAAGCTTTGAAGCTCTCAAAACTGGTTCAACATCCGGATCAACGTAAATTTGTCCCTTACAAAGCTTTGAGGATCTCAATATCCGGTTTAAGAATTTCCGGTTCAAAAGAATTAACATCTCGCAAGTTCGAGATCTCAGACAAATTAATGGTTACCAAAGGGAACTTGCTGCCATGATGCACGGTTCAAAACATGGGTATCCTGCCTTACGGCTTATTTTATTATGGTCACTTGGGGGCTTCCTGCTCATCGGGCATAGCTATCAGTACCCTCTTGATCGGCGCAATGCCAAAATTTATATGGTCACTTGGGGGCTTCCTGTTCAAATATAGGTCGTATTCAAACCAAAGAGAACATAGCTGTCGATACCCTTTTGATTAGCAAACTGCTGAACCTACTTGGGGGCTTCTTGATCGTATCCGAATCATAGCTCAACCCCTTTGGGAATCGCCGTGGATCGTATTCGAATCAGCGTCGTTAAACAACTTTTAAGGTCATTTGGGGGCTTCCTGTTCAAACACAGGCCGTATTCGAACCAAAGAGAGCATAGCTGTCGATACCCACTTTGATCGGCAACGCCAACGCCACTGGGGGCTATATGATCGTATTCGAATCTTAGCTTAACCCCTTTGGAACGGTTTACTGATCGTATTCGAATCAGAAGCCTAAAAAAATTTATTTGTTTTTATACAATCGCAAGTATTTGAGTTGTCACAAATATCATATGTGCCGGCTCTTACAGAATCAACTTCACTGTCCGGGTCACATAAACCGGCGGTATCATTCAAAGGATCATAGGGATCTTGTAATCTACTAGTGTGTAGGATAAGACTACATTTGGGTGGTTACCCGCCCAGGCTCTTGACGTTAAGTCGCTAGGGCATATGTTGTTTAAACTCTGTGCAGGATTTGCAGAATTATGACTTATATAAATGCTTCAGTCCAAGCTCATCATTGAAATTGGTGTCTCAAAAGGGTTATCAATTATTGATTTTCTCAAGGGCTATAGGCCACCGGGTTACAAAAATTCCGGCTTACAATGAATGCGCATTAAGTCGTCATCGGCCAAGAGCTGCCAGGTATTTAAACTCCGGATTTACTTGTCAACCGATGAGGTATTCAAATCTTTAATAGCCAAAACTGGCTGGATTTTCATGATGATATTGAATGATTGAGGTTTTCATACCGGATTATATTATTCAAATCTTGAATAGCCAACATGGCTGGATTTCTATTGTGATTATCAATAACCAGTGTTATGATTGAGGTTTTCAAAGTCGCTTTAGCGCAACGGCTATTATTTTTATCAATGGATATGATTTATTCTACAATGGAAGGAATAGTCCCGAGTCGCTGCAGGCTTACGACCCGGCACTTGGGGGCTACATTATTCAGATTGGGATTATATCAAATATGCAAGTCCCATGTCACTGCCAGCATGCACCATGGCACTTTGGGGATAATGCAAAGTCATTTTTTGCTCAACTTATTGAAGACCCGACTCATCACATTTTAAATGAGCCGGCCCTTGGGGGCTACCAATTGCTCCTGTCAGAAATTCAAGGTACACAAGCCTTAATCCATTATATTGAAAGATCCATTATTCAGTTGGTAGAGTACAAAGCTCTTAACCGTGTGGACGTGGGTTCAAGCCCCATGGTGGAGATTACATCATTTGATGGTATTATCTATGAATCATAAACCAAGACCCCCCTCAACAATTTCTTAATGAGCCGGCCCTTGGGGGCTACACGTTGTTGCTCAAGTTTACATGATCATATTTACAAAGTCCCTGCTCATTATTGCATAATGACCCGGCCCTTGGGGGCTACACTGGTTGAAATCTTTATGAGCATAAGGCAATTACAAGCCCCAGGTTGCTACAAGCATGACAACCCGGTACTTGGGGGCTACAGGTTATATGCATATAAGGGAGGAATAACTTCAAATTATCAGTTTTGAGCAAATCAGGTATTATATTATTATCAGAGAGATCTGCAAAGTTTATGACCCGGCGTCATCATAAGATTAACCCGGCATCAGCAACAGTTATTACCCGGTGTTATCAATATTTACAAGCCAGAAATTTTGCTCGCCAGCCTCTACATCTTTAAACCGGTGGATCAACAGATGAATCTTGAGTCCAATATGTTTATTAAGCCGTCGCCTTGGAAGCCGACTCAAGTGGATTATTCTTCACAATATTTTTTCTGTGAGAAACCAACATCAGCAAATTGAGTATGAAGCTAGCTTATTGACACGGATTTTCTAGATGAAGGAAATGCCAATTGGACTTAATGATAATCAGGTCCCGTCTCAGGAGAATATTTAACACGGAGCACAATGAATTAAGGATGATCAGGTGCCGGCGTACAAGAATATTTAACCCGGAGCACAACCTATCAAAGTTTGTTCTTGTGTTTGTTTTACAGGATAAGTTTAACATGGATAAATCCAAATTAAACTAGGGGCTAATGTCGGGGATATACCCCGCGGTATGACCCGGCCGGAGGTATGACCCGGCTGGAGCTTGGCGATTCACATATAACCCGCCCGATCTTGGCGACTCATTAGTAACCCAGCGGGCGGGTCAGATGGACAACAAGGTCCAAAGCCCAGAAGGCCGGCTCGCGTTATGATGGGCCGGCTTAAGAAGAAAGGGCTGACGAATATTTCCTTTACGAGGAAGCAAGACCCGGACTTGTAAGAGAAGATAGATTAGCTCTAGTCCTACTAGGACTCCACATGTAACCCGCCCCTTCAACTTATATAAGGAGGGGCAGGGCTCCCCAAAGAGGGACAAGAAGCAAGAAACAATCTCTAAGGCTAGACACAACTAAAGGGGAGCCGGATTATGCGGCATCTCCCTGATGAGCATAATGAGATCTAGCCACAAACAACATGTAGGGCTTTTACCGGATGATGTTTCCCGGGTCCCTAAGCTGTCTAAATCCTTGTCTTGTGTGTTGGGTCTCTCGTCCCGATCCACCCCTCTCAAGCTACCGCATAGATGCGTTGGCCTCATGACTAAGTCCTCATACTGAGGACATCTGCCGTGACAAATCCACGACATCACTACTAAATTACAAATCATTGCTAATTAAAATTGGCTTTGATATACCTTGGGATCCGGGTGGATCCATTACTTGAGCACTAAATGCCTAGCTTAATGGCTTTAAAGAAAGCGCTGCCAGGGAGACAACCCGGAAGTTTTAGAGAGTCATTTATTTCTGTTGAGTGCTTTTATATAGTTTAAAAACAACAAAAATAAAGGGGGGAACCCAAAACTTTTTCAAAAAGGAAAGTGAAAGTGAGAGAGACAAGCATTGTTGAAGTGGGAGCTAGTCTTGAACTTTGTTCATGCTCACGGAAACTTTGTGAATCTTGATTACAGAAACTTTTCAACAAAAATAATTATCCCCTTGTACAATTCCATTGTATTATAAAAATAATGTGCCAAGGTTTGCCTTTAGGATGTTTACAATGCTTGTTGGTTTGTACGGTGCAGGACAAAAACTTTGGCTGTAGTTCCTGAATTTTAATTTTTTACTGGAACGTCAAATGGTTCTGATTCTTTTTGCACTGTCTTTCTCTACAAAGTTTTTATTTTTGCCTAATTTTGGCAGAATTGTTCAAGTACCAGAAGTATGGTTAATGTTCAGATTGCTACAGACTGTTCTGTTTTTGATGCATAGTTTGCTTGTTTTGATGAAACTATCAACTTATATCAGTGGATTAAGCCATGGAAAAGCTATATTACAGTAGACACAATGCAAAAACAAAATATGAATTGTTATGCAACAGTACTTAGACTGGTGATTTGCTTTATTATACTAACAGATCTTAGCGAGTTTTCTGTTGAAGTTTTGTGTGGATGAAGTGTTCAATGATTGAGAAGGTTTCGATGTGAGAAGAAGGAAGAGAGGAAAGAGCTCAAGCTTGGGGATGCCCGGGGCACCCCAAGTAAATATTCAAGGAGACTCAAGCGTCTAAGCTTGGGGATGCCCCGGAAGGCATCCCCTCTTTCTTCAACAAGTATCGGTATGTTTTCGTATTCGTTTCGTTCGTGCGATATGTGCAAGTCTTGGAGCGGCTTTTGCATTTAGTTTTCATTTTTCTTTTATGCACCATGCTGGTATGAGATGGTCCTTGGTTGATCTATAGAATGCTCTATGCACTTCACTTATATCTATTGAGTATGGCTTTATAGAATGCTTCATGTGCTTCACTTATATCATTTGAAGTTTGGATTGCCTGTTTCTCTTCACTTAGACAACCGCCATTTGTAGAATGCTCTTTTGCTTCACTTATATTTGTTAGAGCATGGGCATATCTTTTGTAGAAATAATTAAACTCTCTTTCTTCACTTATATCTATTTAGAGAGATGGCAGGAACTGGTCATTCACATGCTTAGTCATAAAATCCTACATAAACTTGTAGATCGCTGAATATGATATGTTTTGATTCCTTGGAATAGTTTTGTGATATAAAGGTGGTGATATTAGAGTCGTGCTAGTTGAGTAATTGTGAAATTGAGAAATACTTGTGTTGAGGTTTGCAAGTCCCGTAGCATGCACGTATGGTGAACCGTTATGTAACGAAGTCGGAGAATGAGGTGTTTATTGATTGCCTTCCTTATGAGTGGCGGTCGGGGACGAGCGATGGTCTTTTCCTACCAATCTATCCCCCTAGGAGCATGCGCGTAGTACTTTTTTTTGATGACTAATAGATTTTTGCAATAAGTATGTGAGTTCTTTATGACTAATGTTGATTCCATGGATTATGCACTCTCTCACCCTTCCATCATTGCTAGCCTCCTCGGTACCGTGCATTGCCCTTTCTCACCTCGAGAGTTGGTGCAAACTTCGCCGATGCATCCAAACCCCATGATATTATAATCTCTATCACACATAAATCTCCTTATATGTTCCTCAAAACAGCCACCATACCTCCCTATCATGACATTTCCATAGCCATTCCGAGATATATTGCCATGCAACTTCCATCATCATCATATACATGACTTGAGCATTTATTGTCATATTGCTTTGCATGATCGTAAGATAGCTAGCATGATGTTTTCATGGCTTGTCCGTTTTTTGATGTCGTTGCTACGCTAGATCATTGCACATCCCGGTACACCGCCGGAGGCATTCATATAGAGTCATACCTTTGTTCTAGTATTGAGTTGTAATATTGAGTTGTAAGTAAATAAAATTATGATGATCATCATTATTAGAGCATTGCCCCAGTGAGGAAAGGATGATGGAGACTATGATTCCCCCACAAGTCGGGATGAGACTCGGACGAAAAAAATAAAAAATAAAAAAAGAGAAAGGCCAAAAAAAAGAGAAGGCCCAAAAAAAGAAAAAAAGAAAAAAAGAGAGAAAAAGAGAGAAGGGGTAATTTTACTATCCTTTTACCACACTTGTGCTTCAAAGTAGCACCATGTTCTTCATATAGAGAGTCTCTTGAGTTATCACTTTCATATACTAGTGGGAATTTTCATTATAGAACTTGGCTTGTATATTCCAGCGATGGGCTTTCTCAAATGCCCTAGGTCTTCATGAGCAAGCACGTTGGATGTACACCCACTTAGTTTCAGTTTGAGATTTCATATACTTATAGCTCTAGTGCATCCGTTGCATGGCAATCCCTACTCCTCACATCTATAATACCTAAATAGTTCATCCCCACTAACCTATTTATCTTGACATGCAGCCTATCCACCTCAGCACACTTGCCACATCAGCATCCTATCAGTGACTTACATATGGGACCAACGAGTACAACAACCCTGCCACATAGTTGTTCGATTACTGCTAAGGGTCCCACCACAATCTGACCTCACTCCTGATTCAGCAGCTCTCGCAGGTCTCCCCTTCCACTTCCACACAGGTCTCCCCTTCTCTTCTCCTTCCACTTCCACTTTCACCTTTAATTCCCAAGCCGCCCCATGCCTCTTCGGTTTGTCTTCTTGGTCTGCCTATCAAATCCAAGATCGATTAGTCTCGCTCCGCTGTCAATCTGGAGGTTTGCTCCCTCCCCACCGATCTGCTGCAATTCGCCCCCACGTTCGCCAGTATGCCGGCCATCCCCCACGCTCGCTCTCAGAGTTCGGATGCAGACCAATCCTGATTCGTGGTTCCCTCGCCGCCAACGCAGATCATGGATGAAGACATGGCCGAATTTGGTCTGCACCGTACCTCCTCTCACATCCCGCCACTCCGTCTCTCCTCCAACATCTCTATGGTTGTAGGAGCGCGGGCCAGGCCGCCTTTCTATCGTCCGCCACCCTGAATCCCAGATCCTTGATGAAGGCACAATCCCTGAGGATTCTACCCGCCGTGCTCTTCTCAGAAGCGATGGCCTCGCTAAGAGTTAGTTGCGTTGGTTGCACCATAGAATATTCCAGGAATCAGAAGCAACAAGGTATATACGTTCTCCCGGATTGGTTAGAAGTCCCCGAAAAATGGATAGATTTGGAATTAGAAAATGAGGATTACATCCTGATTGGGGCATTAATTTGCTTTCTTTCTTCTTGATGCGATATTAGGAAAAGGAATCATTTTGGGTATGATTACGACTTACCTAATTTACTTCTGCAGCCAGATTTCTTCATGCTTTGGCACGTAATTAATTAGGAACATCTCGAAATTTTTTATGCAAGTTTGTTAATGCAGATCACAGTGGATTCACACGTATCATACAAGTTGGAAACTTCCATTTGGGTGGACTAATTTTCAGGTGGCCGAGAAAAAGGAGCAAATTTTTAGGAATATGGGGAAGTCCAGATTGTTGGAATCCATTCTGATATGCTATTCTGTTTCCTAACTTTTTTTGTGGGATGCTACTAACTAAACCTTAATCTCTTATCATTTCATGCAGCGACACGTCAGAGTTTCGAAAAAGAATCATATTCTATTATGAGCTGCCTCAAAGTTTTCAGGTGAGAACTACAGATGAATAAGATTATTTGTACGAATAACATGAGTCATGGCCTGACTACAGTTTAATACTTCATTGTTGTATATTCTTATTACTCACACCGTTGAAACACACATGTGTATTAATTTTGAGTACATGAACAACTGCATCCATTTAAATCTTTTTATATCCATTGATATCTTTGTCACTAATGTCATCCGCCTATTCTCTTCTTCATACCCATGTGAGTCAACAACAGATCCACAAGGACATTCACAATATGCAGATGGCCACCAAATTTCACCTTCATGCACGGTGTTGTAGACTTAGAAAAGAAATATTCATGCAGCCATATGAACAACCAACCGTCCCTCCTCAACTCATGTTCTATTTATTGACTAAATAAATTTTTAGTCCACTGTTTTCAGGAAAATAACAATTTCTACAATAATTTTATGTCTGGAAATTAAGCAATACTGCAAGGTTACCATGATACATGACTTTCACAGAAACACGAATATGGGAGTACATTTGTTCTGGGACGGTGAATTTATTTGGAGACATACCAGTAAGCAACATTTTACCTTAATCCCTCAAATTAGCCTTGCCATGCTATTTATTTGATCCCTTCATGTATGTTACTCTCATACAAGTTATAATGCTCGGAGAAAACTGGAGTTACAGCCGCCTGCTGGTACACTATCTTGGTACTTACTGTGAGGTTAAACTCTATAATTTTTCGATTATTATCTTTCACATGCCTTCAGCAATTATGTTTGCAGATGAATGAATACTTGCATTATTTTGCATCCCATCTACACACGTTTATTGGTTCTTCTTATGGATTATTGTTAAATTTTGCTATCTAATTTCGTACAACAGAACAATGAAACATGGATGGTTATGGTGCATGGAGGGCCAGAGTCTCACTATTCATTTTGTCATGCATGCTCAAAATAAAACCAAAAGATATCATCGGATTGTAGCACTGTAGGTTGTTTCCCTAGCCCTATGGGATGTCGTACACACTTCAAGTTTAAAACTTTCCTTCCAGTTGTTGAAAAACATGTTGCCTCACTGTCGTGCCTCGCTTTTGTAGGAGATCTTATAGCTTCCGCTCATCGGCGATCTTAATGGAGTGGCTAAACAGAATATTCAGATAAATATCAAGAGTCTATTCTCCCATTTCAGTGTTTTTGAAGAACCAAGAATGCCAAGTACAACTCAAATTCGAATTGTTTCTTTGCTACGAATGAAAAAGATAAAATCATGTGAGGAGGGAATTTCTAGACAAGGTACAACCTATAGGTATAATTATTTCAAAAAAGTTATCATGCCAGTATAACTAAATAAATTAGTTTTGTTTCTGTATGGTACTGCTTCCTTAGCAAATAAAAGAATTATATAGATGTATGCTATTCATGATGCCTCTTTGGATGTGCTTTACCTGTACTATCATATGCCCATACTTTATTTTTCCAGTTAAGATTTGGCCACACGAATTTGAACTTCTTTGTAGGTGAACAAATGCCTCATGTGGATCAACTATAGGCTAACCAAGTATACTAGAATTACTTCAATGCTCTTAAAATCCAACATAGTTACTTGGGAGAGGAATCGGTGCACGTTAGTGATAATTCTCTTTATGTTTGTGCAGAAATATGTTTGCTCAACATTTCACATGTAAATATGAATATTCCATTGGAAATCCAAAATCAGCATTTAAAATGTAATTGTAATGTTCAGCATTTCAAGCTGTATTTAATATTCATTCGTACAATATATGCTTTTCTTCAAATCTGTTCATGGAAACCAAAAAGTCCCGCAGCAACGCGCGGGGGTATCATATAGTTGACATCAATTAATGGGCATCTCCATAACCCGTTGATTAGGCGCGTTGATGTGAGACTTTCTCATTTTTTGTCTTCTCCACATAACCCCCATCATCATATTCTATTCCACCTATAGTGCTATGTCCATGGCTCACGCTCATGTATTGCGTGAAAGTTGAAAAGGTTTGAGAAACGTCAAAAGTATGAAACAATTGCTTGGCTTGTCATCGGGGTTGTGCATGATGTGAATATTTTGTGTGGTGAAGACGGAGCATAGCCGACTATATGATTTTGTAGGGATGAGCTTTCTTTGGCTATGTTATTTCAATAAGACATAATTGCTTGGTTGGTATGCTTGAAGTATTATTGTTTTTATGTCAAATGATAGACTATTGCTTTGAATCACTCGTGTCTTAATATTCATGACATGATTAGACATATGATCAAGATTATGCTAGGTAGCATTCCACATAAAAAAATATCTTTTTATCATTTACTACTCGAGGACGAGCAGCAATTAAGCTTGGGGATGCTGATATGTCTCCGTCGTATCCATAATTTTTGATTGTTCCATGCCAATATTATTCAACTTTTATATACTTTTGGCAACTTTTTATACTATTTTTTGGGACTAACATATTGATCCAGTGCCCAGTGCGGTTCACATGCATTGCATGTTTTTTGTTTCGCAGAAACCCAATATCAAATTGAGTCCAAACGGGATAAAAACGGACGGAGATTTTTTTGGAATATTTATGTTTTTTGGGAAGTAAAATCAACGCGAAACAGTGTCTGGGGTGGCCACGAGACAGGGGGCCGCGCCCCAGGGAGGCAGGCGCTCCCTGGGCTCTCGTGGGCCACCCGTAAGGCGGTTGATGCTCTTATTTTGGCCCAAGAAAGCTAATTTTATGAGAAAGATCTGGGCGAAATATTCACCCCAATCGGAGTTACGGATCTCCAGATATAAAGGAAACGATGAAGGGGTAGAATCAGAGAACGCAGAAACACGCAGAAACAGAGAGATAGATCCAATCTCGGAGGGGCTCTCGCCCCTCCCACGCCATGGGAGCCAAGGACCAGAGGGGAAACCCTTCTCCCATCTAGGGAGGAGGTCAAGGAAGAAGAAGAAGAAGGGGGGCTCTCTCCCCCTTGCTTCCGGTGGTGCCGGAACGCCGCCGGGGGCCATCATCATCACCGCGATCTTCACCAACACTGCCGTCATCTTCACCAACATCTCCATCACCTTCCCCCATCTATATTCAGCGGTCCACTCTCCCGCAACCCGCTGTACCCTCTACTTGAACATGGTGCTTTATGCTTCATATTATTATCCAATGATGTGTTGCCATCCTATGATGTCTGAGTAGATTTTCGTTGTCCTATCGGTGATTGATGAATTGCTATGATTGGTTTGAGTTGCATGTTTTATAATTGGTGCTGTCCTATTGTGCCCTCCGTGTCGCGCAAGCGTGAGGGATTCCCGCTGTAGGTTTGCAATATGTTTATGATTTGCTTATGGTGGGTTGCGTGAGTGTGAAGCACTGAGACCAGTAAGTAGGTTATTTGCGTATGGGATAAAGGGGACTTGATACTTTAATGCTATGGTTGGGTTTTACCTTAATGAATATTTAGTAGTTGCGGATGCTTGCTAGAGTTCCAATCATAAGTGCATATGATCGAAGTAGAGTAAGTATGTTAGCTTATGCCTCTCCCTCAAATAGAATTGCAATAGTGATTACCGGTCTAGTAACATAGTCAATTGCTTAGGGACAATTCCACAACTCCTACCACCACTTTTCCACACTCGCCATATTTACTTTAGTTGTGTTTTTATATAAACAGCCCCTAGTCTGTATTTACGTGCTCTTTACTTTCTTGCAAGCTTACCCAAAAACACCTACATAGTACTTCTAGTTTCATACTTGTTCTATGTAAAGCGAACGTCAAGCGTGCGTAGAGTTGTATCGGTGGTCGATAGAACTTGAGGGAATATTTGTTACACCTTTAGCTCCTCGTTGGGTTCGACACTCTTACTTATCGAAAACTGTTGCGATCCCCTATACTTGTGGGTTATCAACGGTCAAGCCCGCCGTTTTGACCGCATTTTGAAACGGGCATGAAAATTAAAAAAAACAAAAAATTGGAAAATCTTCGCATTGCGTAATTATATGTGACCAAGTTACCAGGAAAAATAATAAAATTTTAATACGGCAATTATTTTAAAAAAGTGTTCTCGGAAACGAGCTATCAAGTGTGAAGATTCATGGCTTTCAAGCCAAATGATCAATCTTATGGCCACATTCATGACATAGTTTGTTCAAATGATCTCATATTGTGCACAAGGGTGCATATTGGAATGTCAAACAATGTTGCCTAAGGAAGTTTTCATTTTCTTTGGACGAAAAATTCATTTCCATTTTTTCGAGTTTTTTTGTGAAGGACCTACCATATATTTGTTGCAAAATTGTACCTAATCAATTTTATAAAATACTAGTACATATTTAATGCACAATTGACCAAATGGTTGGGTGTAAAAAGTTTTGATCCACCTCTCGTGAAAAAAACAAATTTCCATTGATTTAGCTAGAAGCGGGTCAAATTTGAACTATAGCTACCTCGTAGTTTGCTCTTTATTTTTTCCAAAAATCATTTCTAGGTACACAAGTATCTATTTAATCAGAGAAACACCAAAAAAATTCTAAGATTCAACCACTAGCTAGGAACGGTCAAGCCCACCGTTTTGACCGCATTTTGAAACGGGCATAAAAATTCAAAAAAATCAAAAAATTGGAAAACCTTCGCATTGTGTCATTATATGTGACCAAGTTTCCAGGAAAAATAATAAAATTGTAATACGGTAATTATTTGAAAAAAATTGTTCTCAGAAATGAGCTATCATGTGTGAAGATTCATGGCTTTCAAGCCAAATGATCAATCTTATGGCCACATTCATGGCATAGTTTGTTCAAATGATCTAATATTGTGCACAAGGGTGCATCTTGGAATTCCAAACAATGTTGCCTAAGGAAGTTTTCATTTTCTTTTCACAGAAAATACATTTTCCATTTTCCGAGCGCCCGAAATGAGTTTTTTTTGTGAAGGACCTACCATATATTTGTTGCAAAATTGAACCTAATCCATTTTATAAAATACCAGGCCATATTTAATGCACAATTGACAAAATGGTTGGGTGTCAAAAGTTTTGATCCACCTATGGTGAAAAAGACAAATTCCCGCCGATTCAGCTGGAAGCGGGTCAAATTTGAACTGCAGCTGCCTCATAGTTTGCTCTTTATTTTTTCCAAAAATCATTTCTAGGTAAATAAGTATCTATTTAATCAGAAATACATGGTTTGATGGCGAGACATCAAGGTTTGGACGGTGGCCGAGGGCCCCAACTCTAGAGCGCGTAAGCTCGCATGCCCGCCGCGTGGTCACCGCGTGACCATGGCGTTGCCATGTGTTCTGGGCGGCCTAGGCATGTCTAGTGGGTTGGGCACTCCCCACGTAGGTGCTAGGAAGAAAATCACAACATAAGATTCTCACGAGGAGATCGATCGATGCTCAAACATGAATAAGCAGCCAAGTGTTTTTTGTGCGGTACGGGAAATGCACATGGCTAATGGGCGTGAGTTTTGGCTGAGGATGATCCGTTACTAAGAAGTCTGTCTTCACAAATTTTCACCTCAAAAGGAGGAGCCTAGGTGGTACTTTCTTTGCAAAGTACCACACTGGACATAAATACAATTGTTGAAGCTGGGCTCAAAATAATGAATGGATTGAGCTGGCATTTGGTGGAGGATGATTATTTGGGCATAGGAAAGCACTGTAGAAAATGGATACCATTTGGACAAGCCATAGTGGTACTTCCTTCACAAAGTGCTGCTCTGAACAGAATAGGAAAATGAATATTGTTAAATTATTTTTGAACTAGGCAAGGAATGTTTTTGACATATTTGATGAATATATGATCCAAAAAATTTAAGAGAAATTTTTGGGAATTTTTGGAATAACAGAAATGTAGGTTGCTTCACAACCTAGGGAAAAAATTGACACATATGGACATGACACATAGGCAAAACTGATGAGATGGCGCCTAGTCATCACAACCCACCGCAATCTACAAGGCTATAACCATCTATATTGGTCGTTAACAACTAGAAATAATGCAGCGGACCAGCACTGTTTGCTTTATGACGATTTCGTGTAAGGAAATTACGATCTTTCTGACAAAAATGGTCGCAATGGTTTAGGGTTTGGAGCCCCCCGAACAGCTTTTGACCAATTGGTCTCAAATGGTCTTAGATCTATGACCAATTCTTCCAGGGTCACTGACAGAAGGTCACTAGTTGACATATTTCTTGTAGTGAATGGAAAAGTAGTATCACACACAGGAGTAGTTTCATCATAAGTATCATGCATAGCAGAAGTGGCATCATCAATAACATGCGACATATCAGAATTCAGAGTAGTAGCAGGTTTAGGTGTCGCAAGCTTACTCAAAATAGAAGGGGAATCTAGTGCAGAGCTAGATGGCAGTTCCTTACCTCCCCTCGTAGTTGAGGGAAAAAACCTGGTTCTTTCATCTTTCAAGTTCCTCATAGTGATCAACATATATGAATGGCAAGTGACTCAAAGAATAGAGCTATGGTCCCCGGCAACGGCGCCAGAATTTAGTCTTGATAACCCACAAGTGTAGGGGATCGCAACAGCTTTCGAGGGTAGAGTATTCAACCCAAATTTATTGATTCGGCACAAGGGGAGCCAAAGAATATTCTTAAGTATTAGCAGTTGAGTTGTCAATTCAACCACACCTGGATAACTTAGTATCTGCAGCAAAGTATTTAGTAGCAAAGTAGTATGATAATAAAGGTAACAGTGGCAAAAGCAAAGATAGTAATTTTGTAATGATTGTAATAGTATCAACGGAACAGTAAATAAGCGAAACACAGGATGTGAAAAGCTTGTAGGCATTGGATCAGTGATGGATAATTATGTCGGATGCGATTCCTCATGTAATAGCTATAACATAGGGAGACACAGAACTAGCTCCAGTTAATCAATGTAATGTAGTCATACATGCTTATGGAAAAGAACTTGCATGAAATCTTTTGTCCTACCCTCCCGTGGCAGCGGGGTCCTAGTGGAAACTAAGGGATATTAAGGCCTCCTTTTAATAGAGAACCGGAACGAAGCATTAGCACATAGTGAATACATGAACTCCTCAAATTGTGGTCATCACCGAGAAGTATCCCGATTATTGTCACTTCGGGGTTGTCGGATCATAACACATAATAGGTGACTATAGACTTGCAAGATAGGATCAAGAACACACATATATTCATGAAAACATAATAGGTTTAGATCTGAAATCATGGCACTCGGGCCCTAGTGACAAGCATTAAGCATAGCAAAGTCATAGCAACATCAATCTCGTAACATAATGGATACTAGGAATCAAACCCTAACAAAACTAACTTGATTACATGGTAAATCTCATCCAACCCATCACCGTCCAGCAAGCCTACGATGGAATTACTCACGCACGGCGGTGAGCATCATGAAATTGGTGACGGAGGATGGTTGATGATGACGACGGCGACAAATCCCCCTCTCAGAAGCCCCGAACGGACTCCAGATTAGCCCTCCCGAGAGAGATTAGGGCTTGGCGGCGGCTCCGTATCGTAAAACGCGATGAAACTTTCTCTCTGATTTTTTATCCGTGAAACAGAATATATGGAGTTGGAGATGAGGTCGATGGAGCGTCAGGGGGCCCACGAGACAGGGGGCGCGCCCAGGGGGTATGGGCGCGCCCCCACCCTCGTGGACAGGGTGTGGGCCCCCTGGTCTTGATTCTTTCGCTAGTATTTTTTATATTTTCCAAAACTTGTCTCCGTGGATTTTCAGGTCATTCCGAGAACTTATGTTTTCTACACATAAAACAACATCATGGCATTTTTGCTGAAAAAAGCGTCAGTCCGGGTTAGTTTCATTCAAATCATGCAAGTTAGAGTCCAAAACAAGGGCAAAAGTGTTTGGAAAAGTAGATACGTTGGAGACGTATCACCGCGCCCCGGGGTCAATGAGGGGATGATGGTGTCAATGCTTATGAGGTTGGTCAGCACCGTGGCTCCTCGTCAACGGGTGGTGGTCGAGGATATGCTTGGCAGAGCAATGGCTCGGCGGAGCGACCGTTTATGGGACCCCCGGGAGGTTTTGTTGAGGGGGCGGCTGGCCCGGGCTATAGACAGCGGGGTGGTTTCCGCGGTCATCGTGGTGGTCGAGGTGGTCAAGGTGGCCGGTACCGCCCACGACAGCCTCCTCCGCCTGTGGTCGAGCAGATGGCCGTGGATGGATCTATGGAGGAGCCGGTTTTGTCAATTCAAGCTTTGGAGGTGGTGTCGTCACTAGCTAATGCTGAGATACCCGGGAATGAGTCCGTGATGACAGCGTCATTGGAGGCGACAGACAGGGCTGAGTCGGAGAGAGCGTCCAAGTGGGCGTGTAAGAAAGAGAAAATGTTGTGCTATCGTTGTGGTGGCAAGGGTCACTTTATAGCTGAGTGTGTGGCTGAACTTTGTGGCACTTGTGGCAAACCGGCACATGGTACGGGAGATTGTCCATTTTTGAGGGATCAGGCACTCTCTCTAATGATGTATGGAGTGTACTGTGCTGAACTCACATTCTTTGAGCCTCCTACTGAGAGGGAGGTTCCTGACGAGGCCCTGAGTTTGACCACTGGGATAGTCAAAGTTACCAGAGGAGAGGTCTCTGAGACACAGATTGTGCAGAGGCTGAAGGAGTTAGCTCCAGGTGACTTCTAGTGGGAGCTTGTTAGTCTCGAGGAAAAACTGTTTAGGGTTGAGTTCCCTTCGCTTGAGGATCTTCAGACACTTCTGAGTTTTGTGATGTGCAAGCTGTGCCGGGTACAGATTGTATCGTTGGGTTTCATGAGTGGAAGAGGGTCGAGCCTCAGGGTAAGCCTCTGACGCAGGTTTGGCTGCGTTTTTTCAGGGCTCCCTCGAAGCCGCTGCAGGATGCTAGGGTTGTGGTTAGTTTGGGTATTACGGTGGGAAGTACGGACCGAGTGGATATGGACTTTATCAGAGCTCACGGGATAGCCCGACTGCTAGTCAGTGTTCGGATATTGAGTACGTGCCTGAGGTGGTCAAGTGGGTTTATCGAGGCCAGGTTTATAACCTCGTGATTGAGTTTGAGGACGAGAGTCTGTTCGCCAAGGCGGCTAACGGGACTGATATTGATATGCACGAGGGAGATGACAGTTCGGGGCTTAAGGAGGCGCCAGTTGATGATAATGGACGAGAGTCGCCCATTGCATCGGGAGCCGTTTCTCAGACATCCGGGGACGGGATGGTACCACCCTCCTCGGTGCCTACGACTACTCTGGGATTTGGGTCCTTCGAGCCGGCTTCTACGCCTCCGAGGCTTTGGAGTGAGAGGGTGGAGTCTGATGAGGTGTTTGAGCACACGCTACCCTTTATGGATTTTGAGGACGCTGTGAGTCCACTACTTGGGGTTCCGCCGATCCCGGTCAGCGGTGAGGAGGACGAGGTTCCCTCGCCTTCTGTCGCCTTGTCGGAGCTGCAGGTGGCGGTTCCGTCTTTTGAAGGGGGCTAGGGGCAGGTGGCCTCGGCGCCCTTTTCTGCTCTTGCAGTGGATGAGGGCTCGGTGCTGGAGGTGTTTCTTCGAGAGGGGGTCCGGGGCAGGAGGCCTCGGCACCTTCTTCTCCTCTCGCGAGGCTGGAGATGCAGGCGATGACTCCGCTTTCCGGAGGGCGCTCGGGGCAGGTGGCCTCGGGGCCCTCTTCTCCTGGGGCGCCCAGGGTGGCCGGCCCTCCTGGGGCGCCGGTGACCCCTGCTAGCCGTAGGGCCGGGGTGGATGGGGAGCTCGGCCAGGTGGCCCTGGCTCCACCTTCCCCCGGCATGGTGCAGCCTCTCTGTGGTGGGTGCAACAGACGTCGCCGGTGCCATTGAGCGCCCCTTCACTTTCCAGCGGTCCAGCTGGCTCGTCGATGGAGGATGACCGACTGCGTGTTTGGGGTGGGGCAGGAGGCCTCACAACGAGCAGGGTCACTCTGGAGGAGGTGATTGCATTCGGTGGTATTCCTGATCCGGTTTCTGAGGGGTGACGGTTGAGCAGCCGTCTCCAGGATTATCCGGAGGTGGACGACATACAGCAGCGGTGCGCCATGAGGGCGGCCAAACTTCGTGACGTTGAGGTCACTACTGGTATGTTGGTTAATACCTCTAATTCCATCTTGCATTTTTCTAATGATGAGATTATTAATAATGCAAACCAGCTAGGAATTTCACTAGGTAGTAATGATAGCGAGATTTCAACTTCTGTTAATGATATGCTGGATTTAGAGGCAGAGCGGGCTTTAGAGATGATTCGCAACTTAGCTGCGGTTAAACCCATGAATGATTCCGATATCGATGCTTTGGGGGTCAGGGTGCTCGATAATTTTTGTGTGGATCTTGCTCCTCCTCTTCCTGAGCCTGAGGAGGAGGATGAGGGTGTTGAGAACAATGTTGTTCGAACTTCTGAGCCTGGTTGTGAGGACCAGCTAGAGAATAAGAACATTCCTAAACGCCAATGGAAGCGGAAGATCTACCCGGATTCCGCAGTGCGTAGGAGTGCTTGGATCTGAACGACTAAAAAAATTCCATGACGAGATATGAAAGGAATCTTTTGGAATAGCAGAGGTCTAAAAGACTTGGCTAAAAGAAGGTTTCTTGCAGACGCATCTAGTAAGCATAGGTTGGACTTTATCGCATTGTCGGGAATTGGTAGAGATAAATTTTCGCCACAATTTCTCAATACCTTATCAGGCGGTATTGATTTTGACTGGCATTGTCTGCCACCGCGAGGAAGTTCGGGTGGGATCCTACTCGGGGTTAGATGCGATTCGCTAGAAGTCCGAAGTGCGGTCATGGGAGATTTTGCTATTAAGTTTAGGGTGCGGTCGAAGGATGATGGGTTTAACTGGGCTTTGGCGGCGGTATATGGTGCTGCACAGCCCGAACTAAAACCAGATTTCTTGGCTGATCTGGTTAGGATTTGCGGTTCTGAGCAACTTCCTATCCTGGTGGGGGTGATTTCAATATTATTAGAAGGCGTTATGAAAAGAATAATGATAATTTTGACGGCAGATGGTCGTTCATGTTTAATACTATCATTGAAAGCTTGGATCTGAGAGAGATAGAGCTTTCGGGCAGAAAGTTTACCTGGGCTAACGCGATGCCAAATCCGACGTTTGAGAAGTTGGATCGAGTACTGGCTAGTGTCGAATGGGAACAAAAATTCCCCTTTGTAACAGTTCAGGCACTTTCGCGTGGTATTTCTGACAACACGCCTTTGTTTCTTGACTCTGGTGAGGCCACCCACTTGGAAAATAAAAACTCATTTTCTTTCGAGCTTGCTTGGTTTGAGAGAGAAGGCTTCTTTGATCTCGTAGCCAGAGAGTGGGATAAGGATGTAGGAGGTAGGACCGTGCTTGAGCGTTGGCAAAATAAGATTAGGCACTTGAGAAGCTTCTTACGTGGGTGGGCTAAGCATCTTAGCGGGATTTATAAGGTGGAAAAAGAACAGCTCTTTACACTTATTCAGTCCCTAGATGTAAAAGCAGAAACCACGGTTCTGCCAGCCGTGGAGCTTCATGCAAAGCTTGACGCAGAGATGAGGCTGAAAGAGCTTCTTCGTGAGGAAGAATTAAAGTGGGCGCTACGGGCCAAGGTCCGAAGAGTACTCCAAGGGGACGCGAACACTCAATTCTTCCACATGATCGCTAATGGCAAGCACAGAAAGAAGAGGATCTTTCAGCTTGAACAAGATGAAAGAACGATTCTTGGTTAGGAGAACCTAAAATTATACATTACTGAGTACTACAAACAGTTGTTTGGACCTCCAGAGGATAACTGTGTGTCGCTGGATGAGTCTAGGATTGAGGATGTACCTCAACTTACTGCTGTTGAGAATGATATTTTAGCTGCTCCTTTTTCTGAGAAAGAGGTGTTGGAGGCCATTTCGCAGATGAAAAATAATAAGGCTCCCGGCCCGGATGGATTCCCGGCTGAGTTTTATAAGAAATCCTGGCATATTATTAAAGGAGATCTGTTGTCGTTGTTCCATGATTTATTGTCTGGACAGCTTCACCTTTTTTAGCTGAATTTTGGAACGATAACCCTGCTTCCTAAGAAGACAGAGGCAGTGAGAATCGAGCAATTCAGGCCCATCTGTCTTCTTAATTTTAGTTTCAAAATTTTTACCAAGGTCGGGACGAATAGGCTCACACAGATTGCGCATGCTGTGGTGCAGCCTACTCAAACTGCTTTCATGCCGGACAAAAACATCCTCGAAGGGGTTGTGGTCCTTCATGAAACACTCCATGAGATTCACACGAAAAAACTTGATGGATTTGTTTTCAAGGTGGATTTTGAGAAAGCGTACGATAAAGTCAAATGGCCTTTCCTTCAACAAGCCTTACGTATGAAGGGTTTTGATGAAGCTTGGTGACACCAAGTAGAATCTTTCAGCAAAAAGGGAGTGTTGGAATTAAAGTGAATGCCGACATAGGTCATTATTTCCACACACACAAGGGCCTGAGACAAGGTGATCCAATGTCTCCTATTTTTTTCAACATCGTCGTTGACATGTTGGCAATCTTGATAGGTAGGGCAAAGGAAGCTGGTCATGTGGGTGGCTTGGTGCCTCATCTAGTAGATGGTGGTGTGTCCATCCTGTAGTACGCTGATGATACAATCATCTTTATGGAGCACGACTTGGCAAAAGCGAGAAATATGAAGCTGGTGTTATGCTTATTTGAACAATTGAGCGGTTTAAAGATTAACTTTCATAAAAGCGAGTTGTTCTGTTTTGGTAGAGCCAATAAGGAACAAGAGGCTTATAAGCAATTGTTCGGATGCGAATTGGGAGCGTTACCTTTCACGTACCTAGGTATACCCATTCACCATCGTAAGCTGACAAACAGAGAATGGAAGTGCATCGAGGATCGTTTTGAGAAGAAACTGAGTTGCTGGAAGGGGAAACTTATGTCATATGGAGGCCGATTGATTCTTATTAATTCGGTGCTCACGAGTATGCCTATGTTTCTCTTATCTTTCTTTGAAGTCCCAGTTGGGGTTAGGAAAAGGCTGGACTCCTATCGATCTCGATTGTTCTGGCAAAGTGATGAACTTAAGACAAAGTACCGACTCGCCAAATGGGATATCATCTGTCGACCAAAGGACCAGGGGGGCCTTGGTATTGAAAATCTTGAAGTCAAGAACAGATGCCTTCTCAGTAAATGGTTGTATAAGTTATCAGTTGAGACTGAGGCAACTTGGGCGCAGATTCTCGTAACAAGTATTTGCATTCTAAGACTTTGTCGCAGGCAACAGTGAGACCGACTGACTCGCCGTTTTGGAAGGGGCTTATGAGACTCAAAGTTGCTTTCTTTAATAGAACAAAGTTTATTGTTGGTCATGGTAACAACACTCGCTTCTGGGAGGATACTTGGCTTGGTGAAACTCCGTTGGCGCTTCAGTATCCGTCTCTGTATCGTATTGTTTAGCGACGTGATGCTCTCGTTGCAACGATTATGCAGTCCATTCCTCTTAATATTCAGTTTAGGAGGGTGCTTATTGGTGACCGGTGGGAAGCTTGGCTTCATCTGGTGAGTAGACTGATGGAGGTTCAGCTAGCTCATCAGCCCGATCAGTTGTGTTGGACACTTACTAGGTCTGGAGAATTCACAGTTAAGTCGATGTATATCGATGTCATCAACTCTAGTGTTATTCCTAGCTCCAAACATGTTTGGAAAGTCAAGGTTCCTTTGAAAATTAAAGTTTTTATGTGGTTTGTACATAAACAAGTCATTTTAACAAAGGATAATTTGGTTAAGCACAACTGGACAGGATGTACTAGGTGTAGTTTCTGTGATCGGGACGAAACCATCAAGTACCTGTTCTTTGATTGCCCGTTGGCGAGAGTTTTATGGCGCATGGTGCAAATTGCCTTTAATATTACTCCTTTGAATTCGGTCAGTTCGTTATTTGGAACGTGGCTTGTTGGGATAGAGTCCGAAACAGCTAGACGCGTAGGAGTATGTGCGTTGTTATGGGCAATTTGTAACTACAGAAATGATTTGGCTTTTAACAGAACAACAACTATTCATTTTTGCTGGTTCTATTCCGAGCTACTGAGCTGATCCGTATGTGGTCCTTACTCACTCCGACGGAGGCCAGGGAGCATTTGGTTACTGGATCTATCTGGTGCGAGATGGTAGCGCGGGATATCTTCAACCGGTTTGGATGGCGGTCATGTAATAGGATAGGCGATTAGTTTACCTATCTTTGTTATGCCAGCCGGTTGTGGCTTTTGGGCCTTTTGTTTTTGGCGTTGTGGCTCTTTGTGAGCTAGCCATTTATATAAGACTTTGTTGAACATCCTTATTTATCTACAAAAGTGGCCGTATGCATCGTTCTGATGCAGAGGCCGGGGAGTCCCCCCTTTTCGAAAAAAAAACACATAGTTCACAATTATAGGACGGGAGATGAAAATGTTTTCTCTGTGGCAGATTTCTTCAGTTCAATATATAGTTTAATAGCAACCAGAAGAAAGTATTGTGTCTAAAGATAGCAGCACTCTTCCAGATATTTTTGAATATGAAATGAGATGGAGTACCTCACCGTCTTATGACCATATACAACTGAATAGATGAGAATTTGGTTGTCTTCCAAGGATATGTCCACTTATGTACATTCTCATTAACTTGCTGTTGCTGGAGAAATCAGCATTAGCTCTTCATATGGTTGATATGCCTGTGAAGACAATGAGTATGAAAGTTATTGATCGCATCATCTTCCTCCAGAAAGTCTTTGATAGTAACAGGTGTATTCCTCGCAAAGGAGATGCTCTAATATACTTTTTATGATGACCGATAGCTAGAGTGTGTCAAACTCGATAATTTCTGGTTATGATGGCTTCGACAGGCGGGGCCAGGGTGAGAGTAAGCTGCTCATGCTTGTTGCAGTCTAGTTGGCAAACCGAGTCAGGCACCGCGACGTGGCATCATATGTTGGTCATCAGGTGGAGCAGCTTTCAACACCCGCATTTACTGTTTTCTGCACCCACCTACATGATCAATCACCGTCAATGAATTCTACTCTTTTCAGGAACGTTTCTTACTATCTTATATTGGCACTTTGCCCATTTTGCATTGTCTATGCTATTTTATGGTATGCTTTTTGTTGGGTTCCCCATGCATGGATTATTCAAGATATTCTTATAATTGTGACTTTTTACAAGCATTGGAGTTATTCTCCATTGATTAACATCATAATTAACAAAGAGAATGCTAGATGCAGATCGTATGCAAATGCATGCGAGGTTGGCTAAAAAAACAACTTGCGATCCAGAACCATATGCTCTTCACATCACCAGCTCTACCAAATATAGCAACCCCTCATCCACATGCACATGGCTTCATGTTTGTGAGTTCTCTTTGAACTTTCCAATATGCATGTTTTCCATCATTAGCCATCTTACAATCTCATGTTTAAAGCTCCATCCATCTGCAGGGTCAAATGGGCGGGAGGTGTATCTAGACATGGGAAATGAAGCCCAATGTCGCCTCATGGCGGTGACACTCCAACCTTCAGAAATTTGTAAACTACAGATTATGTTGAGGAACTTTCTACTTGTGGACTTTCTATACTTGTGCTTGTGAACTTTTTATATATGCCGAGAATGGTTTGAATAATGTTTCAATGCTTGTGATATGTGGGATGTCATGATATATGAATTGCTATATATATGTTTTATTGCATAGGATGACTGTAGAACCAAATAAAAAACATATGTTTGCCTTACACTCAAAAAGGTAGATTCTAGGATTTTTTGTTGAGTCCTCCCTATGGGACTCGGCCAGCCATGTAGCACGTCCTCGGAGGGTGCCCGCCAGTTGCATAGCCCCTTGGCCGAGGGTTGTTTGTCGAGTGTCATCTCGGGAAACTCGCCCAACCAATGAAAATGTGGCGCTCTCACATGGGTCGGCCTTTGCCAAGTATCTTCCTTGGGGAACTTGAAAAACTGAGGGCTCTTTGGTGAGTGTTTGCACAAAGGTATTCAGCACTTGTGGACTTGTGGTACCCTCCCTTGGATACTTCTTTACCGAATATCAAATAGGGGCACTCAACAAGCTTTGTTGCCCACATGGAAAGTGTCGTTTCCATTGGCTGCCCGTGAAGCCACTTTATTTTCCACAATACCCCATTTGTCACTCGCCAAACTATTCGTCGAGTGCCCAACAAAAAGGACATGGTGAAGCCCTCTTTGTCGAAGGGATGTTTGTCGAGTACAACATCATGCGTGACCTTCGCCAAGTTTTTTTGGCCTTCATGGAGTACTCCTCATACTCGACGAACAACCAAATTCCAGTAGTGATCACACTTATTTGTTACTGTGATCCAAGCTTGAGGTAATTGTTTCTGCTCCTTGCTTTGTGCTTTTCGTGTAGTGAAGGGTCTTAGTAACAACTCTTTATTTGCTCATAATTGTAAGATCGAGATTTTTCTTCTTCGTTATTTTAGCATTCAAGATAGTAGGAAAGGTTCCTACTAACATATATTTCTCATAGTCACCTGGTTACAAAGGGTTACTACAACCATGTAGTGTTGTTACTCAGCAAATCGCTCTAGCCCTATGCATCAACAGTAACAGCCAGATGGTAGCCATTATACTATGCAAAGAAGGGGACACAAGGGGTAAACAAAAACAAGAAATCTAAAAGGTGGTTGATAGGAAAGATGCAACAAAGTCCACAAGGGGCGCCTTAACCCTATGGGCAAGTAGGGAGAAGTCTTGGGTGAATCTCTTTTTCCATGGCTCAGAATCGGGGATTCACAGAAAAATTTTGTTGTTGCGCTCTTTCCATATAGTGCAGGCCGCAGATGCAAATATTTCTATGAACATAGGCCGGGTCCATCGAGTCCTCCTAGAATGGATCAGATGTAGGCGATGATCACCGGCATCACACACAAGTCCCAACGTTGTCCAGCATCTCTTACTGAACTCGAGTTAAAGAAAAGATGTTCCACGGTCTTGTCTACATGGTCAGCACAGAGGACACAGTTGCCACCATGAGCCACGCTGTACTGGTGCCGCTTTGAGCATGTTCTTGGTGTTTACCCTATCGGCCAGCAAGATTGTTCTTCTTCATTGCTCCCTCTCACCACGCCACCCCTGGATTCGCGCCCCGCCCTCGGGCAACTGGACCTGCAACAGGTACAAGCCCGGGGTCACGACATTACCGTCCAGCCTCAGAGCACGTGTCTTCCCTTCTATGTGAGTGGCGGGAAAGGGGTGACGTGTTGGGATAACACCATTAATGGAAAACTTAGGAGTGAAGGAAGATCATCACACACGAGTATTCGTTGACAGATGGTGTGTGATCGTCTAGACCATCGCACACAATTTCTTTCTTAAATCATTTGCCAATGAACGCGCACGTCTTACATCTACATAACGCACACCAGTATATTTTGTCCTGTTTGCGATGCCCTCATCGCACACAGTTCATCCCAACCATGTGTGTTAGGCCAACCATACACGTGCCGCCACACATTTCTCTATGATAGGCTAGGATGCGTCGTGCGAGCAACCCTGTGAGTTGACGAGGCGGGAGGCGTGCAAGCAGGCTGCTATGCAGATTCACCGGGAGGTGAGCCATTTTACTTCCCTTCGACGACTTCCTTCCTTCCAAATGCCCCCTTTAAGGGCGCCCGCGCTGCTGTTTAATAGGCCGCCGCACTCCTCGCTCTCACTACAATCCTCTCTTCCCCCTCTGACCCCCCCTCTTTCCTGCCTCGCTCCAATCAGCTAGACCTCCTCGCACGCCATGGAGCAGCAAAATGGGCTGCCCCTGGTTTTGCACTTTGGTGAGGAAAACTCCGAGCCGTAGGGAGCAGGAACATAAGGAGCACTGGGATAATTTTGACACGGCCCTGGATGAAGTCGCCATGGCGGCCATCCCCGCGCCCGCGCCAGGGCCAGCAGCGCCCATCCTCGTGGCATTGATGGGCTAGGCACCACGTATTGTCACCCTGCTTGAAACCGCGGGCATCCACGAGGTCCCCATCACGCCGGTGCCTGTGCCCGTGCACGCGCCTTTCCCCATCGCGAGCGGTGCCAGTGCGTGCCATATATAGCGGCATGGAATGCCGCCATCGACTGCTTTCTCGTAGCGCCCCCAGTCACCGCTCCCCCGTCCGTCGACCGGCTCCTGAGGGCACAAGTCCAGAACATTATGGACTTACTTGAAGCTTGGCCCAACGTCCGGGAGTGCACCAACGCAAGCGCAAGACGCCGCCGCCGCCGCATTCATGATTAACAAAGAGAATGTATTGTCGTACTGTGACTGAATGGAATGTATGGTCTTGGGTGAATCTCTTTTTCCATGGCTCGTAACTGGGGGGGGGGGGGGGTTTCGTCGGAAAATTTTGTTGTTGCGCTCTTTCCATATAGTCCAGGCCGCAGATGCAAATATTTCTATGAACATAGGCCGGGTCCATCGAGTCCTCCATTCTGTAGGCGATGATCACCGGCATCACACACAAGTCCCAACGTTGTCCAGCATCTCTTACTGAACTCGAGTTAAAGAAAAGATGTTCCACGGTCTTGTCTACATGGTCAGCACAGAGGACACAGTTGCCACCATGAGCCACGTTGTACTGGTGCCGTTTGAGCATGTTCTTGGTGTTTACCCTATCGGCCAGCAAGATTGTTCTTCTTCATTGCTCCCTCTCACTACGCCACCCCTGGATTCGCCCCCCGCCCCTCGGGCAACTGGACCTGCAACAGGTACAAGCCCGGGGGTCACGACATTACCGTCCAGCCTCAGAGCACGTGTCTTCCCTTCTATGTGAGTGGCGGGAAAGGGGTGACGTGTAGGGATAACACCATTAATGGAAAACTTAGGAGTGAAGGAAGATCATCACACACGAGTATTCGTTGACAGATGGTGTGTGATCGTCTAGACCATCGCACACAATTTCTTTCTTAAATCATTTGCCAATGAACGCGCATCGCCTTACATCTACATAACGCACACCAGTATATTTTGTCCTGTTTGCGATGCCCTCATCGCACACAGTTCATCCCAACCATGTGTGTTAGGCCAACCATACACGTGCCGCCACACATTTCTCTACGATAGGCTAGGATGCGTCGTGCGAGCAACCCTGTGAGTTGACGAGGCGGGAGGCGTGCAAGCAGGCTGCTATGCAGATTCACCGGGAGGTGAGCCATTTTACTTCCCTTCGACGACTTCCTTCCTTCCAAATGCCCCCTTTAAGGGCGCCCGCGCTGCTGTTTAATAGGCCTCCGCACTCCTCGCTCTCACTACAATCCTCTCTTCCCCCTCTGACCCCCCCTCTTTCCTGCCTCGCTCCAATCAGCTAGACCTCCTCGCACGCCATGGAGCAGCAAAATGGGCTGCCCCTGGTTTTGCACTTTGGTGAGGAAAACTCCGAGCCATAGGAGCAGGAACATAAGGAGCACTGGGATAATTTTGACACGGCCCTGGATGAAGTCGCCATGGCGGCCATCCCCGCGCCCGCGCCAGGGCCAGCAACGCCCATCCTCGTGGCATTGATGGGCTAGGCACCACGTATTGTCACCCTGCTTGAAACCGCGGGCATCCACGAGGTCCCCATCACGCCGGTGCCTGTGCCCGTGCACGCGCCTTTCCCCATCGCGAGCGGTGCCAGTGCGTGCCATATATAGCGGCATGGAATGCCGCCATCGACACTTTCTCGTGGCGCCCCAGTCACCGCTCCCCGTCTGGCCGACCGGCTCCTGAGGGCACAAGTCCAGAACATTATGGACTTACTTGAAGCTTGGCCCAACGTCCGGGAGTGCACCAACGCAAGCGCAAGACGCCGCCGCCGCCGCATTCATGATTAACAAAGAGAATGTATTGTCGTACTGTGATTGAATGGAATGTATGGTCTTGGGTGAATCTCTTTTTCCATGGCTCGTAACTGGGGGGGGGGGGGGGGGGGTTTCGTCGGAAAATTTTTTTGTTGCGCTCTTTCCATATATTCCAGGCCCCAGATGCAAATATTTATATGAACATAGGCCGGGTCCATCGAGTCCTCCATTCTGTAGGCGATGATCACCGGCATCACACACAAGTCCCAACGTTGTCCAGCATCTCTTACTGAACTCGAGTTAAAGAAAAGATGTTCCACGGTCTTGTCTACATGGTCAGCACAGAGGACACAGTTGCCACCATGAGCCACGTTGTACTGGTGCCGTTTGAGCATGTTCTTGGTGTTTACCCTATCGGCCAGCAAGATTGTTCTTCTTCATTGCTGCCTCTCACTACGCCACCCCTGGATTCGCCCCCCGCCCCTCGGGCAACTGGACCTGCAACAGGTACAAGCCCGGGGGTCACGACATTACCGTCCAGCCTCAGAGCACGTGTCTTCCCTTCTATGTGAGTGGCGGAAAGGGGTGACGGTAGGGATAACACCATTAATGGAAAACTTAGGAGTGAAGGAAGATCATCACACACAGTATTCGTTGACAGATGGTGTGTGATCGTCTAGACCATCGCACACAATTTCTTTCTTAAATCATTTGCCAATGAACGCGCACGCCTTACATCTACATAACGCACACCAGTATATTTTGTCCTGTTTATGCGATGCCCTCATCGCACACAGTTCATCCCAACCATGTGTGTTAGGCCAACCATACACGTGCCGCCACACATTTCTCTCCGATAGGCTAGGATGCGTCGTGCGAGCAACCCTGTGAGTTGACGAGGCGGGAGGCGTGCAAGCAGGCTGCTATGCAGATTCACCGGGAGGTGAGCCATTTTACTTCCCTTCGACGACTTCCTTCCTTCCAAATGCCCCCTTTAAGGCGCCACCGCTGCTGTTTAATAGGCCTCCGCACTCGCTCTCACTACAATCCTCTCTTCCCCTCTGACCCCCCTCTTTCCTGCCTCGCTCCAATCAGCTAGACCTCCTCACGCCATGGAGCAGCAAAATGGGCTGCCCCTGGTTTTGCACTTTGGTGAGGAAAACTCCGAGCCATAGGAGCAGGAACATAAGGAGCACTGGGATAATTTTGACACGGCCCTGGATGAAGTCGCCATGGCGGCCATCCCCGCGCCCGCGCCAGGGCCAGCAACGCCCATCCTCGTGGCATTGATGGGCTAGGCACCACGTATTGTCACCCTGCTTGAAACCGCTGGCATCCACGAGGTCCCCATCACGCCGGTGCCTGTGCCGTGCACGCGCCTTTCCCCATCGCGGCGGTGCCAGTGCGTGCCATATATAGCGGCATGGAATGCCGCCATCGACTGCTTTCTCGTGCGCGCCCCCAGTCACCGCCTCCCCGTCCGTCGACCGGCTCCTGAGGGCACAAGTCCAGAACATTATGGACTTACTTGAAGCTTGGCCCAACGTCCGGAGTGCACCAACGCAGCGCAAGACGCCCGCCGCCGCATTCATGATTAACAAAGAGAATGTATTGTCGTACTGTGACTGAATGGAATGTATGGTTTGATTACTTGAGTGTTTTCTGCAAGAGTGAAGAAGGGGAGCATGGTGTTGGCAGGACTGAACCGTCTGTACCTAATCACACATTGATCTCCATAAGTTGTGTGTGGAATGGTTATAGTCATCACAGACAATTTTATTCACAAATCATAGGTCCTATACTGCAAACAGTTCACTTAAAGAAATTGTGGGCCATAATAAGTAGCTTCACGAACGGTTTCTATTTTTTACCCATCTGCAGAGTATCGCATACAGTTTAATTTTTTAGGTCGTGTATGATGGCACATCGAGTACACAGTTCTGCAAGCGGTTCTATTTTTTAAGCGTCTCTGATGCCTTTTACACACAGTTTCTCGATTTTGTGTGCGATTTAGGGGCTTCATAGAGGTCAGGTATAGTAGTGTCTTCAAGGTCTAAGTGGTCGAGGGCAGCTGGTGACTTCTCTATGTCTTCACGGTGGCGGATCTCCTTTGACTGATCCAACAAAACTGGCTCCCGCTCTAATCGGTCTGCCTAGTGGTGATGGATGTTGAGTTCTTGGTGTTGGCTGCTTGTCATGTATCACTTCTAGGCCTTTTTCTGTTGTTCCTTGTTTCTTGGTGTGTGTGCTCCTGCGCTACATGTTGTAGCCGATGTGTTGTATCTCATTCTTAATTATTATAATGAAAATGGTTCAGGTGGCCTTCCCTTCCCTGTCTTGGTGGGCTGGGCTGCTCAGAGCCAAATGCCACGGCATGCAATCAACCAAGTCCGATCCGGGCAGGGAAATTGAAATCTCAAATCTGTACTGCAGTTGTGGTATTTGTATTAGAATATTTCCTACCACTCCAAATTAAACTATTAAAACATGTCTCTACAAAATTGAAACATAATACTCCATTCCATAATATAGTGCCTATAAATTTTTCGTAAAGTCAAACTACGCAAACTTTGACAAGTTTGTAGAGAAAGAAAAAAACTACATTTCAAATACCAGATAACTACAGTTAGATATGTCATGACACATGCTTTTGTACAGTATTTATTTGATATTTATTATGTCGACATTTATCTCAATACATTTGGACAAAGTTTACAAAGTTCGACTTTTGGAACAATCTATAGGCACCATATGGAGAGCATAGAATTTTTTATTTTATTTTAGCATTTAACTTTTGATTTCATACATAAAAAATCAATAAAAAGGAAAGAAAAAGATAGCTTCGTGGTTGATGCTGAATGACCAAGCGTCACACACTTATCTAGTACAACTTCGGCGTGACTCAATCCGTTGATATTCTATTTTGGTATATTTGTTCACCCGATTTCTTGAGCTGACAACACATTTTGTTTACAAACTGTTTCTTTGTTTATCCAGGTTGCAAACATGCAAAAAGACTGGATCAATTCCCACTGATTATGTTCGCTAGATTTTTGCTCGGGACAAACCAATAGAACACACCTCCCTTTATTGCCTTGCCAGTTTGGTAAGGACATTTGGGATCATGTTAAATCTGAATTCAACATCGGTCTGAACTGCAAGTCCTTTAATGGCTACAATGGCAGGTTGAAGCTTCTGGCCTGCATACCATGGTCTGTGTATATTCCTGGAATGTTTCATATGACCATACACCAAGCAGCATCTAGCGCTCTCAGAGTTTCCGACATCCATAATTCTACCCGGGGTTCTCTGGCCACTGCCGGGGTCCCTGGATGATATATAAACAAAGGTTTTATTTTTCCATGAGCCTGGTAACTTTGGTATCATGATAACTGAGACAGCGAAGTTCATAGTCCCATCACTGTCCCTACAAATCCAAATACAGTGATGCATGGAAATTCTTTTTTGATAATTGTGATGCATGGGAAATACATTTTATTAAGTTTCTTCTGTTTAGTAGTAGTGCGCTTTGCAAAGTACACCCTCTGTTCCTAAGTATAAGACATTTTGGCAGTTCAATGTAAACTGTCAAAATGTCTTGCATTTTGAAACAGAGGCAGTAAGTTTTATCCTACATTTCACAAGTCGTCGTCATCTCTTGGGTAGGAGAAAATCCTAGCTCTGGCCATGACCTTGTTATCTGCTCATCATTTGAACATCCTGATCAAAGCTGGGAGAGCAAACATGTATGTATGCTCCCTCTGTTCAAATGGTTATGAAAACTACCCTAGTTTACATTGTTGCTTTTCATGTCTTATTGTGCTTATTATGTAGTTACAATGTTTGCCATTTATTTCGGATTCTTCATTTTATATACATGGCTTGGATGGATCGGTCTGAGTGTTATGATCTGCCAGAAATTATTTGGAGAGCTAGACTCATCAGTACCAACGAGATATCCACTTCTCTGAAGGAGAATAATACTTTACCTGCCAATTATGGAGTCAATGCTCGTAGGATGAATGCTATTGGAACATGGTTACGTGAAACTCAAGAAACTGGGTAAGTCTGCTGCTTCACAACTGTTTGTCAAACTGATTCTATTCTTTCAACAGAGAGGTAGAATTGTATTCCAGTTGCACTAGTGATTTCCATATCGTTAAATCGTGCATTTTTGTTCAAATCAGTATTTAATACCCTATAATGGAGGTTCTAAAGTGCATTCGCTCCTAGCCAGATGACAACTTTCATCTGATCTTTCAATTGTGTGTGTTTGAAAGATGTTATTTGTATAATGTTGCAGGTATAATATCATAGGCTTGTGCGCGTCTGTTGAAAGATCAATTTTTGGATTGGACTGTTATGTTTTCATCGATGCTCTTGTAATGGATATAAGTTCCATGGATTGTGATCATGTGGGGAAACTCACACAGCTCACCTTCATTCCATTATTCAGGTGTTGCCCTCTAGGATGTTGGGACAAATGGGTGGTGGTGTTGTTGGAATCTTTATTTTTCCTACGTGAAGATGCATATGGAAGAAAATTAAAATGTCATTATGTACATAGTTGCATATGGAAGCAAATAAAATGACATTATGTGCTAGTTCAGTATGGAAATTTGGGATGGCGTTAAATCTGAATTCAACATCGCTCAGAACCCCAAATAGAAAAATACCCGAGAGGAAAATTAATTCTATGTTCTGACATGAATATGTTCCCAAGCAATAGTCAAGAATTATTGACGGTGAAAGCCAAGAACAGCATCACAAACCAAGCACAGCCAAACATCTACCAGCTGGTGACATGGTAAATCACAAGCCCCATGCTTAGCCAGCATAACAAAATAAATATCCAGCAATATGGACTAATAAGATCCATATGTACAAAAAATTACCCACACATCAAGAAAATATGAAAGATAGACATGCAAGCCATGTAAATCCAAGCTAGTTACATTTCATGCAGAAAATCAGCCACCTTGAAACACAATTTGTTTTGACCATGAAGGATGAACCAGATGAATTAGCTATCAGGCATCAAACAGAGCAATACCTCGTCAACAAATGGAATAGTTGCATTCACGTTGCTTACTAACACTGGTAGAATAAGGGCCTATTGTCCCGGTTGGTAAGGGCCTTTAGTCCCGGTTCCTGAACCGGGACTAAAGGGTCGGTACTAATGCCCTGGTCCTTTAGTCCCGGTTCAGTCCAGAACCGGGACAGATGGGCCTCCACGTGGCCTGTGCGCCGAGTCCAGGCAGGAGGGCCTTTGGCCCCGGTTGGTGGCACCAACCGGGACCAATAGGAATCCACGCGTCAGCATTTTAGGGGCTTGGTTTTTTTTTTGAAAAGGGGGGGGGGTGGGGGTTTTGGGGGTTTAATTTAGATGTTTCATATATTGTGTTAGCTAGCTAATTAATAGAGAGAAATGTCCTCCCTTTCGTCCGTGCTTGGTCGACGCTACGTACTATACATACGTATAGAGAGGACTAGCTAGACACGCTAGCTAGCTAGTAAGCAACGAAGGAAACAGAAGATCGTCATGAACATATATGCATACGGAGAGAAGTGATATCGACCGCCTCTCTTTCTCCGAGAGATTGGTCGAACAACAAGTTCTCGTATATCTATCCGACACTACCGGCTACATATATACAATAATTATCTTTTACAAATATAATCTCCTAACATACGGACGCGTGGTCCACATAGTATTCTCCGTCTTCAGCGATCACGTGGTCAAGAAAGAATGCCGCTAATTCCTATTGAATTGCTCGCATGCGATCTGGTGCTAGGAGTTCATCCCGCATCTGAAACATCTAATTTTAAGAAGGGGGTCAATACATATATATATATATATGAATAAATGAAACTCAACACAAATGATGGTAATAAAATAAAATTGTGAATATTGTTATTTACGCACTTCATATTGTTTGTCAGAGTAGCCCCGCTCACAGGTCGTGTGGCGGATGGACTCGCAAATGTAGTATCCACAGAAATCATTCCCTTGTTCCTGTCACAACCACTTTACAAGAAATAGAGGTCAATCAAACTGATAATTAGCAACCATGCTAAACGATATTGATGAAACTAGCGCTTGAATCACTAGGAGATGCGTGGAATATGCTACTATAGTACTGACTTTCGGGTGTCTAAATTGCAGCTTCTTCGGCAGTCCCGGAGCTTTTTGGGTGAATTTTCGCCAAACCTTCCATACAAAGAAAAAAATTACTTGATATCAGAAATGAACAAAGTTGCTGATATGGTGGATAATGATCGATTTAACTTACTTCTCTAGCATTTCAGTCATGTCCGCATACTCCTCCAGATTTTTTCGTTTGGAGTCTAAGACAGTTACTACTCCCTGCTCAAGCTTAATCTCTAGGAGAATATAGTGGTAGCTGCGCACGCATGCATAACTCATCAATATTACATTACTATAACCTGGACTAATAAGGAAACCGAATATGCCACAAGACAGTAACACTCACCTGAAGTTGTAAGGAAAGAGTATTATATCTTTGTGTTCATTTATTACCAACAATCGTAGCAAGTTGGCCTCGGTATTTTCGGCATGATATTTAACCTCAGTTGCATCTATGAGATATGTGTTAATGAACCCAATATCACCCACTTGTCTTTTCTTCAATTCGGCGATCTTCAATCTGCATAATATAGTGAGGATAATTATAAATACATGCAATGAAAGAGCTCAGTTATATAGAGAGACTTAATGACAGAAGTAGTACTACTTACAGACAGTAGCAGGTAACCGTTGCTTTATCGAGGGCCAATTGATTGAAAAACTGACAGAACTCCTCAAATCACTACCAGAAACACAAATATTTCTGTGGGTCAGAAACCGACAGAAAAATAAGGAAAACCGTCAGGAATAGTATTCCCTGTCGGCCAACCGACAGGAATACCCGTCAGCCATAGCTTGACAGGGATAGGAGAATATGCCCGTCGGAAGGCCGACAGAAACCTATTCCTATCGGGAGGCCGACAGGAATGTAAATCCCTGTCGGGACAAAACCGCTGTGAAAATAGAATTGGGTGAACAAAAAATAAAAATGATAGAAATCCTTTTTGCATAATTGATCTATTTCACAACAAGTCAAGAACATACACACAGCTTAATAGGTTACATTAATCACAGTTATAATAAATCACATGTACTTTGTATACAAATCCGTCTAATTTGCATACAACGAAGTAGGAAGAGCACATCTAATAACACATAAGTTCGTCAACTACATATGAAAAACATGACCTCATTTGTTACTCAATTACAGCTTGAATTGGCTTCTTTTCCAGATTAGCTTGCACCAAATAGACTCATCAATCTGTTAAAAAAGGACTCATTGAGGTTGTACATTTTATGTCAAATGTCAATTGCAAAAAGTATGATTGCAAGAACTAGGAACATTGATCTGTGATATAGTAAGAACCTATTCGGCATCTTAGTTTCTCAAATTAACTTGGCCAAACCTTACCTCCATCCCTCTAAATTCATCACATAATAACTGGGTGAAACTATAAGTCGCAGAATTGTACAAAAGTTGACACCAAATTTAATTGATGGAGCTGCGAACCATATATATGGAACATCATTGCAGCAAACTTGCTCATAAGTTTTAATAGTATGTACCTGAAACAGATGTGCTTCTCTATAGATGAAAGCTTCATACAAAAACAGTACCCAGATTTAAGAAGCATGGAGGCTACTTTGTGAAAAAAAACATGAAGGAACAATTTTATTATAATTACTTCTCTTTGAAGTATTCTCATGAGTTAAAAAAAATCAACAAAATAGCTTTTGCAGCTTAGTATAGTAAGAAAAATACTAGGGGCAAGGCCACGAGCTGGGAGATGACATTCGCCGGAGGCAATGGACAACTAAAATCAACATCAGACCACTTTCTGAGTGTTGTGTTCCTTGTTTCCATTACAACATTTCAAAACAAATCAGTTTTCAAACGGGTACTCAAAATCATAACCGTCTTTATGTGTGATGGCTGGTTGACATACAACTAAAACAATATATTTGTAGCAGCTGGTTTGAAACTTGTACCAGTTGATTAATTTCCAAGCACGAAATTAAAAGAACACACGGCAATCAATTCATGCACTTGGCAATTAAGCAAAAAACCATACCTTCACCCAGCAGCTCAAGGCCAACTCAACAAACACACGAAAGCAATCTTAATTCTGTTGTCACCCTCTTGTCCTTTGCAAAGGCTATTTTCTGTCTGTGAAAATATGTATAAAGACAATGCTCATTACATAACTGAATTAGAGATAAGTAGAGTTTAGGTGGTAATATTACATGTATTTCAATGAAAAACAGAACAAATGCTAATCACACCATGTATTCCGCTCAATCTTAGTGTAGTAAAGAATTCAGAATTTATGGAAACATATGGCTGTTTTCAAACTAATTTATCAAATTCAGGCAGCAAAAAATGGTTGCAGTCCCTCGAATGTGGTAATGGCGGTTTCAACCAAGATGGCTCTGCAAAGGGAGAACACAAATAAAATAACTGTTTTTCTACACAAGGCTACTACAATCAGTAGATTACATGCATAACAAATAAGGACAGATTGATGCATGGTTTTCGAGTCGCGACTCATGTGAGTCGCTCTGGGGCAGCGACTCGGAAGAAGTCGAGCCTGCATTGTGACTAGTCGCGACTCAGAGTCGCGAGACACTAAGCTGAGTCGACCATATTTTTGCGACTCATAGACTAGTCGTCGACTAGTCGCGACTAGTCGAGCGACTCGAAACCCATGGATTGATGATATGATGTGAGCACACAACTTTAACACGCTTATCAGCATAACACTAAATTATTTGATTTTGTAACAAGAGGGAATGGTACCTCTTCATCTGGAAGAATAATGACACAATTTAATGCCACCGGTGATAAACTCAACTTATTGTTTGCAACCTCTCTCGTGCCAATGATATTCCTTGAACTTGCAATGTAACTGCCGAATAAGTCAAAAATACTAACATAATGAAAGGCCAAAAGGTATGATAGACAAAAATCCCAAGGAACTATAAGGATAAGTACCATTAAAACTGAACCAACAAAGAAAATACAAGCGCAAGACAGGTCAAATGATCCCGAGCATACTAAATACGGAATGGCATTGTAATGTATAGGATAAAACATGGTAGAACATCACATCAATATAAGGAGCATCATGGCTGCCTAAGAGAAAGAAAAATATAAATTAAAGAGCTACCCTGCTGAATATCACATTAACATAAAGGGTGACAAACAAGCAGCTTCATATCTAACTGTATCTGGTCTTATCATGATAACTTAATAAAGAAAGCAGAAACAGTCGAGCGATTTGGAGCTTCACATCTAACTGTATCTATACTTAAGCATAACAACCTGATGATATTAACAATGTCTTCCCCAGATTCAGTTTCTTCCCCTGCATCATAGTGGAGATGAGCTGGTCAATGTGCTTTCATGTACACAAGTTCAGAATAACACAAGTCAACATTTGGCACAAAAAAACCCAGCAATTATAGTTGGATGCAAGCATTAAAATAGTACAGTATATGGCATTGCACTTCATAAATAGAAAAGCAAGAACCAAGAATAAAGATGCAAGACGGCAGGGGAAAAGGATTACCTATTTTTATTCTGGTGAGCTCAGGAGAGTTTATCCACCTGCTCCTGTTTGTACTACCATGTTAATGGAGCAACGCCTCCCTGGTCTATCACCAACTGGATGTGTCCCCCAACTTGAGGCAGCCGTCGTCATCTTGGTGAGGCGGATCTGTGAGGGGAGGTGTTGGATCTGTAAGGGAGGCAGAGAGGCGAAGGAAGGGGCGAACAAGAAGGGAATACCGTCGCTGCTTTCCCAGGTGGTGA
This sequence comes from Aegilops bicornis, assembly GCA_021605145.1. Lineage (NCBI taxonomy): Eukaryota > Viridiplantae > Streptophyta > Magnoliopsida > Poales > Poaceae > Aegilops > Aegilops bicornis. The sequence goes on from CM038673.1 coordinate 811,188,360, forward strand.
CGACTCGAGGAGGGGGCGCTCGGGCATGCTGTGAGGCGGACGCGCACAGGCGCCGACGAGGACACGGCGTGGGTCGCTCCACCGGTGAGGACGAAGGGACAGTAGGCGAGTAGGTGGAGCGGCGGAGTGGTACGACGAAGGCCGTGACCGATGCTGCTGGGGCAGCGTTGAGGGTTGGGTCGACGACGTGGTAGCTGGAGTCTTGGCGCGGCGGAGTGGAGATGAGGGTTCTGATTTGGGGATCCAGGTTTCCTTCCTATTTCGTTTTGTATTGGGCCTATTCCTGTGAGCCCATAACTCACAGAAAATGGGTGGAGCGCGCGTGGCTGAATTCCTTAGCGCGGGAAGGCCCATTTGGGTAGAAAAGTGGGCGCGAAAAGCTAAATTATTTTCCTGTCGGCCTCAGCCCACAGGGAAATATATTTTTCCTGTGATCCAGTTGCGGGCCCGACAGGAAAATTACACGGCCGACAGAAATATTCGCGTTTCTGGTAGTGAATGGAATAGGCAACGGTTCAATTCCAACGAGGTCATGCTCCTTTTTAACTCTCACATACAAAGTACTCCTCCCCTCAGATTCTGCAGGTTTTCATGTACCAATCATGCAATCTTCGCATCATCGTTGATAGAGATCTTTCATCTTTGACGAGAGGTTTCCCGTACTCGTATCTTTGTATCTGCACCTCCAAGAAATCATAATGTACATCGCCGGGCAGGTAATCTCCTGGATTGCTATAACTGGGCACCATCCTCGGATCGACGATGTCGCTAGCAGGCACCTTGAGCGGGGGGCACGATTGCTTCGCTTGTTCGCCGAGCTGGAAAATTTGTTTCCCAGCTCATCGTTCTTTCATCCTTTGATCACTGACAGTACTTCCCGACCTCTCCGCTTCGGCAAATGCCTTTCCAATAATGCGCTCACAGTTGCCTTTCAGCGGAGACTTGGGTGGATTTGTCAGGGCAGCCAGAGTGCGCTTCGCTTTCACCGGATCAACCTTCTCCTCCGGAGGTGGATGTCTCTGTGCTTTCAACCCTTGAAACCAGTCCTTCACTTCGGTTCGCGCGATCTTCGCGTTCTCCTAACGGGTCATCTCGTATGGTAACTTCTCTGGAGTCTTCAGAGAAGGACCGAATATGTATGTCCTCCCGCCTTTGGCTGTACTGCTAGACGCCGGCAGAGCAGACGGAGTGGATGTCTTCTTTCCTTGCTTACAAGGCGGAGGAGAAGGACTACGACGCCACGGAGCAGCCGAGCGGGCGGCGGGTCTCTTCGCCTTGCTGACGAGGCGGAGAAGGAGGAGGCTGGCTGCTCGGGCGCGCCGGCGCAGGCGGAGAAGGAGGCGGAGTGCCGCCACGCGCCGGAGAAGGAGCCGGCCGAGTGCCCTGATCATCACTCGCCAGAGGAGGAGGCGGAGTGCCCTGACTCACCGGAGGAGGAGGAGGAGGCGGAGGCGTCCAGTTCGGAAGGTTGATGAGATCCTTCCGCCATAGGCATGGAGTCTTCAGAGCAGAACCCAACCGAGTCTCCCATTCACTGATAGGGTGGTCAAGCTGGAGGTCCTCAAATCCCTCTGTTATTTCATCCACCATCACCCTAGCATATCCTTCTGGAATCGGTCGGCAGTGAAAAGTTGCGCCGGATTTAGTAGGATAAACAGCGCCAACAGCCGCCTTGACCTTCAAATTCATCCATTGCGCCATAAGGTGGCAATTTTCAGCCTCCGTGATAGCATCCACGGGATAGCTGGCAGGAGCCGTCAAGGCATGCTCCGGCTGAAGCAGCTCGGTGGAAGCCACGCTGCTTCTCCGCCGAGATGGCGGGTAGCCGAGGGAAGCTTCGGCGTCGCTTGCTGCGATCTGCTTCTCGTTCCTTTATCGCTTGTACCCTTGCATGCAGCGTGCAATTCGGTTCTGCTGCACTTTCTTCCTCCTCTCCGGCATTTGTAACCGCTGCGTCCGGAAACCCAGCCTTCCACGAACGGAGCTGGCGTGCCTCGTGTCCGTCTGTGGTGCTCAGGATTCCTGAGGGCCATTGTGAGCTCGTCGTTCTCTCGTCTGGAAAGAACGCCTTGCTGCGCTTGCTCGATATATTGCTGAAGCCTCTTGACTGGTATGTCCAATTGATCGTCCATCCAAATGCACTTCCCTGATACAGGGTCCAAGGTTCCGCCAGCCCCGAAGAACCAAGTCCACCAACGGTCTGGCCAGTTCATTGTCTCTGGTTTGATCCCTTTATCAAGCAGATCATTCTCAGCCTTGGCCCAGTTAGGCCGGGCTATGAGGTAGCCACCTAACCCCGTGCGATGGTGAAGCTTCTTCTTCGAAGCATTTTTCTTGTTTGTCTCCGACATATTTTTACTCTTTTCCGATGTCTTGTGGGCCACAAATGCGGGCCAGTCATCTCTGATCTTCTCATATTTGCCTTTGAATTCTGGGGTCTTTTTTTTATCGACAAACTTATTCAGGTCTTTCTTCCAATTCCTGAATAGGTCTGCCATCTTCTTAAGAGAAAAAGACTAGATTAATTGCACAACTGGCTTCTCCGGATCATCCTCTGGCGGTAGGGTGAAATTTGACTTCAGCTCAGTCCAAAGATCATTTTTCTGCATATCATTGACATAAGACACCTCAGGGTCTTCGTTCTTAGGCTTATACATTGCTGGATGCTAATCGGGATCTTGTCCCTAACCAGGACCCCGCACTGAGCAACAAATGCCTTCTTTGTCCGGATGGGTTCAATCGGTTGGCCGTCGCGCGCGATTTCTATGATCTCAAACTTTTCATCAGAGCTCAACTTTTTCTTCGGGCCTCGTCTCTTTATCGAAGTTGTGCTCGATCCGGAGGGCTAGAAAAAATAACAAAGACGAGATTTAATTAATATGTGTACATACCAAAACAATGAATGCATCAATTAGCTAGTCAGCACAGGCTTAACTAATATATATACCTGGCCGGACTCGGTTCGGTCACCGGAGCCGTCCTCATGGTCTACTTCTTCTTGCACCGGTATTGGGTCATCTGAGCCATCATAATCATAGCCAGCTGCTTCTTCACCCTCTCCTTCCAGACCATCGGTGTCGTTGAGAAACATCAACGAGCAGACGGCATCACTTCCTTCTGCGATTATGTCCCTCAACAACGCTTCTTGTGCTTCGGCTCGGGGGGTGTCCATAGTTTCTACAAATATATACAACATGGCAATTATTATTCAAACATGACAGATATGGATATATTAGTGGCAAACGTAGAACTAGCTAGGTAATCAAAATAAGGAATCATATTAATTAGTGGCCTCGACGCTGCTTCTCTAGGGTTTCGGGTGGCCTCGACAACGCTTCAAGGGTTAGGGGTGGCCTCGAGAACACTTCAAGGAGGGGGTAATATCGACCCCCCACGTGTTGAAGCTATCGGGAGGGGGTATATCGACAACGCTTCAAGGTTTAGGGGTGGCCTCGAGAACGCTTCAAGGAGGGGGTAATATCGACCCCCCCCCCATGTGTTTAAGCTATCGGGAGGGGGTATATCGACAACGACGACATACGTACATGGGAAAATAATATGCTTGTTTTTCCTTCTTAAAAATACATGAAGCTATTGGGAGGGGTATATCAACAACAACAACGACATTTACACTACATCTCGTCCCACAAGTGACGTGGGCATCGACGCCAGCGTCACTTGTGGGACGTGGATGTAGTGTCCCACACCAACGGCCACATGTATCTCACACCGACGATACTTGCTATTTAATTAGGGTTTCCTCTACCGCTCGGCGACCCTCGACGACCCTCGTTCCCGATAAAAAAAAGAGGAAGAAAAAGAAAAAAAAGAGGAGAAGAAAGAATAGAGGAGTAGTTTTTTTTATTCTTCCTCTTCTTTTCTTCTTCCTCTTCTTTTTTTATCCTTTTTTACCCTAAATATATAAAACTAACCTAAAATGTACTAAATCAGAGAACATATATAGATAAAACTTTTCTAATTAAAAATCTAACTTTTAAATATATGTATTTGTAGGATCTTGAGAAGAGGTGTCTAGAGGGGGGGGGGGAGGGGTGATTAGACACTAAGTACCAAAATTGCAGTTTTTAACCTTATTAAAGTTTAAGTGGAGTTTAGGCACAAGTTTAACTTTTTCAATACATAACAAGCAAGCATGCAAAGAGTATATGAGCAGCGGAAAGTAAAGCATGCACTTGCAAGAAAGTAAAGGGAAGGGTTTGGAGGATTCAAACGCAATTGGAGACACGGATGTTTTTGTCGTGGTTCCGATAGGTGGTGCTATCGTACATCCACGTTGATGGAGACTTCAACCCACGAAGGGTAACGGTTGCATGAGTCCACGGAGGGCTCCACCCACGAAGGGTCCACGAAGAAGCAACCTTGTCTATCCCACCATGGCCATCGCCCACGAAGGACTTGCCTCACTAGCGGTAGATCTTCACGAAGTAGGCGATCTCCTTGCCCTTACAAACTCCTTGGTTCAACTCCACAATCTTGTCGGAGGCTCCCAAGTGACACCTAGCCAATCTAGGAGACACCACTCTCCAAGAAGTAACAAATGGTGTGTTGATGATGAACTCCTTGCTCTTGTGCTTCACATGATAGTCTCCCCAACACTCAACTCTCTCTCATAGGATTTGGATCTGGTGGAAAGAGGGTTTGAGTGGAAAGCAACTTGGGGGAGGCTAGAGATCAAGATTTATATGGTAGGAATGGAATATCTTGGCCTCAACACATGAGTAGGTAGTTCTTTCTCAGAAATAGTAAGTTGGAAGTGTAGGTTCAGTCTGATAGCTCTCTACACGAATGAAGAGGAGGTGGAGGGGTATATATAGCCTCCACACAAAATCTAACCGTTACACACAATTTGCCAAACTCGGTGGGACCGAATTGAGACACTCGGTCGGACCGATTCAGCAAATCTAGTGACCGTTAGGATTTTCGGTGGGACCGAAATGCAACTCGGTAGGACCGATATGGTTAGGGTTAGGGCATAATGTAATCTCAGTCAGTCCGATTACACAAACTCGGTGAGACCGATTTTGGTAATTAGCTAACCAGAGAGTTGGTCAGGCAAACTCGGTTGGACCGATTACTCAAACTCGGTGGGACCGATTTTGATAATGAGTCAACCAGAAAGTTTGCATTGTAATCTCGGTAGTACCGATTGCTCAACCTCGGTGAGACCGATTTTGATAATGGACATACACACAGAGATTACAATCCCATCTCGGTGAGACCAAGATCCCTATCGGTGAGACCAATTTGCCTAGGGTTTGTGGCAGTGGCTAAGACATCCAAACTCGATGGTGCCGGATAGGAAGAATCAGTGGGTCCGAGTTTGACTTTAGGTTTTAGGACATATGTGTGGAAGTGGGAAAGTAGTTGAGGGTATTTGGAGCATATCACTAACCACTTGAAGCAAGAGGCTCATTAAGCAACACCTCATCCCTCCTTGATAGTATTGGCTTTTCCAATAGACTCAATGTGATCTTGGATCACTAAAATGTAAAATGAAGAGTCCTGAGCTCGAAGCTTTAGCCAATCCTTTGTCCTTAGCATCTTGAGGGAGTTCACACATCCTTTAGTCCATGCCACTCCATTGTTGAACTTATCTGAAACATACTAGATAAAAGTGTTAGTCCAACAAGAGATATGTTGACATTAATTACCAAAACCACCTAGGGAGCACTTGTGCTTTCAATCTCCCCCTTTTGGTAATTGATGACAACATACATCAAAGCTTTAGATAAAGATATAAAGAATAGCAAGTAAAGCTTTGGAAAGACATGTAACAGGCATAGGCTCCCCCTACATGTATGCAATCATGTGAATATGGAATATAGAAGCTTGTGATAGCATAACAATGATAGAGCAGACAATGTGTTACATGTATCTTGGCCATATGCATCAGAGCAAAGAATATTAAAGAAAATACCTTCATGCCCATGAGTCCTTCTTGCAAATAGTATGTACATCAGCAAGAATTCCTCATACACATGATTATGATGCATATACTTACCTTGTAGTGTTGAGTTGGCTTAGGATGGAATGAACCTGCGTAAACAAGGTTAGATAACACAGATGCACCTACTAGCCAGAGCAAACAAAAGAAACCACAAGAATACCAAGACTGGGATGACATGTAGAGAGTGAGTACTAAGTACTACATTGGATTTGACATGTCCCCAAGAGGAAAGATATGCAATGAATTTAGATGATTTCTTTCCCTTAGATGTCTTGCTCCCCCTGAATCTAGCATGGGATACTGGGAGAAGATAGGGAACAGAAAATCAGAGATGAAAGATATAAATGAACAGAGCTAATGTAAGCTAATGCAAATAAGCACATATGAACATGTCTTTCCCCTCAAGAAGACATGTGGCATCTCTCCTCTTGAACACCAAGCATCTGGGATCCTTGAGAAATACTTTCATCTAGTAGTCTCTCCCCCTGGAGATCTCTCTCTCTCTCCCTGAAGGATCTCTCTCTCCCTCTGAGATGTGATCTCTTTCTCTGATGTGATCTCTCTCTTTAAATGATAAGCTTTGATGTGATCTCTCTCTCCACCTTTGACATCAATTTCCAAGAAGGGCTTGATAAGAAATGTGAGCTCTCTCTCCCCCGCTGGAATTTGTCGTGAATGGGTTTGATCCTTGAGTCACAACATAAAGCAATGCTAAAAATGTGATGCTGTAGAGGACAAGATTCATTGAGTGGAGCTGGATCAAAAGAAACACAGAATAAGTGGCAAACTGATTTTTTTGTTCTGAAATCGGTGGCACCGAGTGGTATGCTTCGGTGGTACCGAAACTTTTCGGTTGGACCGAAAATAACAAATCGGTGTAACCGAGTTCATCACAGAGAAAACACTTGTCACCTCAGCTCACTTGACTAATAAGATCTCACAAAGATTTGCAAGGAATTTACTGAATGATATGCAATGAATTGATGCAGAAAATGCAGAGCGAACAGAAAGAAATCTAGATGAAGTTTTTTTTGAAAGGGGAAACACATATGCATGATACAAATGCAAAAACTCATAAAAGAACACAAGAGAACTTCATCTAGAGATGGTCGGCGACAAAGTCACCTATGTTAGAGTATATTGACTTAGGAGTCAAGTGAGATCACTTGATCATAGGTCATACTCATCGTTTAAGCTCAAAATGGGGTTGCCATTTTTTGTTTAAGCATCTTGACGTATTCACATCTTGTCGAGTTGCTTTAACTCATGTCTTGGAGTAAAGCTTCTCTAAGATGGAATAACATACCTTGGTTGGTGGTGTCGTCCATGTAGTTGAACTTGTGTGGGTTGCTCAAGGTTGATGTAGCTCATCAAGAATTTGGAGCACCACTTGGAATTTGAGTCCATCTACCTACATTGGTTAGTTCGTGCAAGGAAGAGCACTTGTGTATCCAACAATGACAATAATGAAGCTCAACATAGAATTTGTCAAAGGATGTGTTTAAATGGTTTTGTGCTTCCTTGGCTTCAACCACCTTGTGTAGAGACTTGGTGATGTAGAGATTTCTCAAGATATGAGTAGGTTACAACATCATGGAATTTGATTCAAGCAAGTACCTACATGGGTTAGATAACATGCAAGATACAAATATATCCAAGACATAAGATTTCCATCATAGGAGAGATATCAAGGATTAGGCATAAGCTCATGGCTTGCATGTATCCAATGGAGTTTCTACTCCAAGTTTGAAGCATCAATGATGTTCAATTCTCCTCTTAACCTGCAAAACACTTTCTCATCAAGAGGTTTAGTGAATATATCCGCTAATTGCTTTTCGGTGTGAACATGCTTAAGAAAAATGTCACCCTTAGCAACATGATCTCGAATGAAATGATGACGAACTTCAATATGCTTAGTTCGAGAATGTTGTACGGGATTATGACCAATTTTGATAGCACTTTCATTGTCACAAAGCTATGGAACATGCTTCACATATATCCCATAATCTTTAAGAGTTTGGGTCATCCAAAGTAATTGAGCACAACATGAACCAGCGGCAATGTATTCCGCTTCGGCAGTGGATAAGGATACTGAGTTTTGTTTCTTGGAGGACCAAGACATAAGAGATCTACCAAGAAATTGGCAAGTACCCGAAGTGGACTTTCTATCAACCTTGTCACCGGCATAGTCCGAGTCGGAGTAGCCAACAAGATCGAAAGAGGCCCTCTTAGGATACCAAATGCCAAAATTTGGTGTATGGATTAAGTATCTCACTATCCTTTTCACAGCCTTAAGATGGCATTCTTTAGGAGTAGCTTGATATCGTGCACACATGCACACACTTAGTATAATATCGGGACGTGAAGCACATAGATATAACAATAAACCAATCATAGAGCGATAAACCTTTTGATCAACCGGTTCATCATCTTTGGTTAAGTCAAGATGTCCACTAGTAGGCATGGGTGTGGCCATACCTTTGCATTCTTGCATATTGAACTTCTTGAATAAGTCCTTGGTGTACTTCGTTTGAGAAACAAAAGTACCTTCCTTAGTTTGCTTGATTTGCAATCCAAGAAAGAATTTGAGTTCACTCATCATAGACATCTCAAACTTCTCCGACATTAGCTTCCCGAACTTTTCACTAAAATGAGGGTTAGTTGAACCAAATATAATATCATCAACATAGATTTGGCACACAAAGAGTTCTCCATTAACCCTTTTAGTAAAAAGAGTAGAATCAATTTTCCCAATTTCAAAGCATTTTTCAATAAAGAACTTGGTCAAGCATTTATACCATGCTCTAGGAGCTTGTTTAAGACCATAAAGAGCTTTGTGAAGTTTGTAAACATGATTGGGTTTCTTAGGATTGACAAAGCCGGGAGGTTGCTTAACATAAACTTCCTCCTCTATTTCACCATTTAGAAAAGCACTTTTAATGTCCATTTGGTACAAGGTGATATCATGATGATTAGCATAGGCAAGTAAGATGCGAATGGACCCAAGTCTTGCAACGGGAGCATATGTCTCACCATAGTCCATACCTTCGACTTGTGTGTAGCCTTGGGCTTACAGGACGTGCTTTGTTGCGAACTACTTGTCCATCTTCATCTTGCTTGTTGTGAAACACCCATTTGGTACCGATGATGTTGTGGTTGTTGTCGGGCTTCTCAACCAATGTCCAAACTTGATTCCTCTCAAAGTTGTGTAGCTCTTCATGCATAGCATTTATCCAATCCGGATCTTCCAATGCTTCTTTAACCTTCATAGGTTCAACGCTAGATATGAAAGAATAGTTTTCACAAAAGTTAGCTAAACGAGTTTTAGAGCGAGTGATTCTCCCGGTTTAAATATCATTGTAGATTTGCTCAACGGGATGGTCTTTAGCAATTCTTGCTCGAACTTGTGAAAGCTTTTGCTTGGGTCTTCGTTGAACATCTTCTTCATCATGTTCTTCTTCCCGGCCTTCTTCATTGTTGGCGTTGTCGTTCTCTTGTCGTGGTGGAGAAGGAGGTCGTTGACGTTCATCTTGATGCACTTCCTCGTTTTCTTCATCTTGGTGTGTCCCACTTGTGGATGCTTCCGTATCAACTCTTGGTTCACCTTGTTGTGAAGTAGAAGCTTCCACTTGGACGGACGAGGTACTCTCCTTCACCTCCGTTGGATGAACCTTGCCAATAGACAGGTCTTGGATTGCTTCTGAAGGATCTTTGTCTCCTACATCAATTGGCAATTGCTCTATTTGTGAGCCGTTAGATTCATCAAACATCACATCTACCGTCTCTGCAACCTTTCGGGTGAAATTGTTGTAGACACGGTAAGTGTGAGAGTTTGAGCCATAACCTAGTAGCAAACCTTCATGAGACTTAGGAGCAAATTTAGAACGACGATGCTTATCAAGAATGTAGCACTTTGAGCCGAATAATCGAAAGTATCCAACTTGGGGTTTGTTACCGGTGAGGAGCTCTGGTACCACTTGTAGGACCTTGATAAGAGGTGTCTAGAGGGGGGGTGATTAGACACTAAGTACCAAGGTTGCAGTTTTTAACCTTTTTAAATTTAAGTGGAGTTTAGGCACAAGTTTAACATTCACAACACATATCAAGCAAGCATGCAAAGAGTATATGAGCAGCGGAAAGTAAAGCATGCAACTTGCAAGAAATTAAAGGGAAGGGTTTGGAGGATTCAAACGCAATTGGAGACACGGATGTTTTTGTCGTGGTTCTGATAGGTGGTGCTATCGTACATCCACGTTGATGGAGACTTCAACCCACGAAGGGTAACGGTTGCGCGAGTCCACGGAGGGCTCCACCCACGAAGGGTCCACGAAGAAGCAACCTTGTCTATCCCACCATGGTCGCCGCCCACGAAGGACTTGCCTCACTAGCGGTACATCTTCACGAAGTAGGCGATCTCCTTGCCCTTACAAACTCCTTGGTTCAACTCCACAATCTTGTCGGAGGCTCCCAAGTGACACCTAGCCAATCTAGGAGACACCACTCTCCAAGAAGTAACAAATGGTGTGTTGATGATGAACTCCTTGCTCTTGTGCTTCACATGATAGTCTCCCCAACACTCAACTCTCTCTCATAGGATTTGGATCTGGTGGAAAGAGGGTTTGAGTGGAAAGCAACTTGGGGAAGGCTAGAGATCAAGATTCATATGGTAGGAATGGAATATCTTGGCCTCAACACATGAGTAGGTAGTTCTTTCTCAGAAATAGTAAGTTGGAAGTGTAGGTTCAGTCTGATGGCTCTCTCCACGAATGAAGAGGAGGTGGAGGGGTATATATAGCCTCCACACAATATCTAACCGTTACACACAATTTGCCGAACTCAGTGGGACCGAATTGAGAAACTCGGTCGGACCGATTCAGCAAATCTAGTGACCGTTAGGATTTTCGGTGGGACCGAAATGCAACTCGGTAGGACCGATATGGTTAGGGTTAGGGCATAACGTAATCTCGGTGAGACCGATTACACAAACTCGGTGAGACCGATTTTGGTAATTAGCTAACCAGATAGTTGGTCAAGCAAACTCGGTTGGACCGATTACTCAAACTCGGTGGGACCGATTTTGATAATGAGTCAACCAGAAAGTTTGCATTGTAATCTCGGTAGTACCGGTTGCTCAACCTCGGTGAGACCGATTTTGATAATGGACATACACAGAGAGATTACAATCCCATCTCGGTGAGACCGAGATCCCTATCGGTGAGACCAATTTGCCTAGGGTTTGTGGCAGTGGCTAAGACATCCAAACTCGGTGGCGCCGGATAGGAGGAATCAGTGGTGGCGAGTTTGACTTTAGGTTTTAGGACATATGTGTGGAAGTGGGAAAGTAGTTGAGGGTATTTCGAGCATATCACTAAGCACTTGAAGCAAGAGGCTCATTAAGCAACACCTCATCCCTCCTTGATAGTATTGGCTTTTCCTATAGACTCAGTGTGATCTTGGATCACTAAAAGGTAAAATGAAGAGTCCTGAGCTTGAAGCTTTAGCCAATCCTTTGTCCTTAGCATCTTGAGGGAGTTCCCACATCCTTTAGTCCATGCCACTCCATTGTTGAACTTATCTGAAACATACTAGATAAAAGTGTTAGTCCAACAAGAGATATGTTGATATTAATTACCAAAACCACCTAGGGAGCACTTGTGCTTTCAGTATTTTTAAAACATCATTACAATTGAAAAAACACATACATACATACAAAAAACATGTAAAAAATACATACATACACATATGAACATACATCAAAAAATACATATATTTAAAAAATACATACATACATATATATATGAAAATGTAAAAACATGTACAAAATAGCATGTATAATTAAAAAAATGCACGGCGGCGGCGGGGGAGGCAGATGCGCGCGCGGTGCTCACAGAGGCGGCGACACGTTGGGGCAGGGGACGGCGGCACGGCGACGGCGACGGGGCAGGGGCGGCGTGCGTCGGGGCAGGGGACGGCGGCACGCAGCGACGACAAAGGTGTCGGGCGAGGGCGCGGGTGACGTCGGGCGATGGTCGGGCGAGGGCGCTGGCGACGGCGACGACGGGCGCGGCGGCGACGGCTGGGGCGGTGGCGGCGTCGGGCAGCCTGGCGGCGTCGATGTGCTCGGCGTCATCGGGGGCAACTGCGAGGGACATGTGAAAGTTTCCTAAGTCTTTGCTTATATAGCTAAGCCTTTGGTCCCGGTTGTAGCACGAACCGGGACTAAAATGATTTGTCCGGTTGGTGCCACCAACCGGAACCAATGGCCTCTTTTCAAGAGCCCAAAGGGCGGAAGCGGCCTTTGGTCGGTTGGTGGCACCAACCGGGACTAAAGGCGGGCATTGGTCCCGGTTTGTGCCACGAACCGGGACCAATGCCCCCCTTTAGTCCCGGTTGGTGCCACCAACCGGGACCAAAGGCCTTGCACAGCGGCGTGGTGGTGGGAGTTTAGTCCCACCTCGCTAGCTGAGAGAGAGCCGCACCTGTTTATAAGGTGCGGTGCGCCTTCCCTCTCGAGCTCCTCTCTAAAGCAGGCTTTCGGGCCTAACCGTGCAATGTGTGCCTGTGGGCCTACTTGGCCTCCTGCGGGCCTGAATCCTGACCCATGTAGGGTTTCTAGTCGTATTCAGGCCGTGGGGGCCCAGTAGGCGGCACTTTTTTATTTTTTTTCCAGTTTTTTGTTTTGTTTTCTGCATTATTTATTTTTTCTTGTTTTTTGCTTTATTTTTTAATTCTTTTTTGCTTTTAGTTTTAGAAAAATTATAAACTTTCTGTTAGTGCCATTAGTTTTCAAATTTGAAAACACTTTTTTTGTTTTCTTTGTTGCTTTATTTATTTTATTTTGTTTCTACTTACAACAAAATACTTATTGTTGCTATGTTTTTTTCCAGTTTTTTTGTTTTGTTTTCTGCATTATTTATTTTTGTTGTTTTTGCTTTATTTTTTAATTCTTTTTGCTTCTAGTTTTAGAAAAATTATAAACTTTCTGTTAGTGCCATTAGTTTTCAAATTTGAAAACACTTTTTTAGTTTTCTTTGTTGCTTTATTTTATTTTGTTTCTATTTACAAAAAAAATACTTATTGTTGCTATTTTTTTCCAGTTTTTTTGTTTTGTTTTCTGCATTATTTATTTTATTTTGGTTTTTTGCTTTATTTTTAAATTCTTTGTGCTTTTAGGTCAGCAAAATTATAAACTTTCTGTTAGTGTCATTAGTTTTAGAAAAATTATAAACTTCCTGTTTGTGCCATTAGTTTTCAAATTCGAATAGTTAAAATTTGAATTCTTTGAAATTTGTGTCAATCACAAGTTTGTGATTAACTTTACTAAAAATTTGAACATAGATGCACCTATAGAGAAAATTCGACCTAAATTCATAATCAATTTCTATGAATTTCAGAGAAATTCACTATGAATTTAGGTCAAATTCCCTGTATAGGGGCATCTTCAACCGGTTTGGATGGCGGTCATGTAATAGGATAGGCGATTAGTTTACCTATCTTTGTTATGCCAGCCGGTTGTGGCTTTTGGGCCTTTTGTTTTTGGCGTTGTGGCTCTTTGTGAGCTAGCCATTTATATAAGACTTTGTTGAACATCCTTATTTATCTATAAATGTGGCCGTATGCATCGTTCTGATGCAGAGGCCGGGGAGTCCCCCCTTTTCGAAAAAAAAGCACATAGTTCACAATTATAGGACAGGAGATGAAAATGTTTTCTCTGTGGCAGATTTCTTCAGTTCAATATATAGTTTAATAGCAACCAGAAGAAAGTATTGTGTCTAAAGATAGCAGCACTCTTCCAGATATTTTTGAATATGAAATGAGATGGAGTACCTCACCGTCTTATGACCATATACAACTGAATAGATGAGAATTTGGTTGTCTTCCAAGGATATGTCCACTTATGTACATTCTCATTAACTTGCTGTTGCTGGAGAAATCAGCATTAGCTCTTCATATGGTTGATATGCCTGTGAAGACAATGAGTATGAAAGTTATTGATTGCACCATCTTCCTCCAGAAAGTCTTTGATAGTAACAGGTGTATTCCTCGCAAAGGAGATGCTCTAATATACTTTTTATGATGACCGATAGCTAGAGTGTGTCAAACTCGATAATTTCTGGTTATGATGGCTTCGACAGGCAGGGCCAGGGTGAGAGTAAGCTGCTCATGCTTGTTGCAGTCTAGTTGGCAAACCGAGTCAGGCACCGCGACGTGGCATCATATGTTGGTCATCAGGTGGAGCAACTTTCAACACCCGCATTTACTCTTTTCTGCACCCACCTACATGATCAATCACCGTCAATGAATTCTACTCTTTTCAGGAACGTTTCTTACTATCTTATATTAGCACTTTGCCCATTTTGCATTGTCTATGCTATTTTATGGTATGCTTTTTGTTGGGTTCCCCATGCATGGATTATTCAAGATATTCTTATAATTGTAAGTTTTTACAAGCATTGGAGTTATTCTCCAATGATTAACATCATGATTAACATAGAGAATGCTAGATGCAGATCGTATGCAAATGCATGCGAGGTTGGCTAAAAAAACAACTTGCGATCCAGAACCATATGCTCTTCACATCACCAGCTCTACCAAATATAGCAACCCCTCATCCACATGCACCTGGCTTCATGTTTGTGAGTTCTCTTTGAACTTTCCAATATGCATGTTTTCCATCATTAGCCATCTTACAATCTCATGTTTAAAGCTCCATCCATCTGCAGGGTCAAATGGGCGGGGAGGTGTATCTAGACATGGGAAATGAAGCCCAATGTCGCCTCATGGCGGTGACACTCCAACCTTCAGAAATTTGTAAACTACAGATTATGTTGAGGAACTTTCTACTTGTGGACTTTCTATACTTGTGCTTGTGAACTTTTTATATATGCCGAGAATGGTTTGAATAATGTTTCAATGCTTGTGATATGTGGGATGTCATGATATATGAATTGCTATATATATGTTTTATTGCATAGGCTGATTGCAGAACCAAATGAAAAACATATGTTTGCCTTACACTCAAAAAGGTAGATTCTAGGATTTTTTGTTGAGTCCTCCCTATGGGACTCGGCCAGCCATGTAGCACGTCCTCGGAGGGTGCCCGCCAGTTGCATAGCCCCTTGGCCGAGGGTTGTTTGTCGAGTGTCATCTCGGGAAACTCGCCCAACCAATGAAAATGTGGCGCTCTCACATGGGTCGGCCTTTGCCAAGTATCTTCCTTGGGGAACTTGAAAAACTGAGGGCTCTTTGGTGAGTGTTTGCACAAAGGTATTCAGCACTTGTGGACTTGTGGTGCCCTCCCGTGGATACTTCTTTACCGAATATCAAATAGGGGCACTCAACAAGCTTTGTTGCCCACATGGAAAGTGTCGTTTCCATTGGCTGCCCGTGAAGCCACTTTATTTTCCACAATACCCCATTTGTCACTCGCCAAACTATTCGTCGAGTGCCCAACAAAAAGGACATGGCGAAGCCCTCTTTGTCGAAGGGATGTTTGTCGAGTACAACATCATGCGTGACCTTCGCCAAGTTTTTTTGGCCTTCATTGAGTACTCCTCATACTCGATTTAACAACCAAATTCCAGTAGTGATCACACTTATTTGTTACTGTGATCCAAGCTTGAGGTAATTGTTTCTGCTCCTTGCTTTGTGCTTTTCGTGTAGTGAAGGGTCTTAGTAACATCTCTTTATTTGCTCATAATTGTAAGATCGAGATTGTTCTTCTTCGTTATTTTAGCATTCAAGATAGTAGGAAAGGTTCCTACTAACATATATTTCTCATAGTCACCTGGTTACAAAGGGGTAGTACAACCATGTAGTGTTGTTACTCAGCAAATCGCTCTAGCCCTATGCATCAACAGTAACAGCCAGATGGTAGCCATTATGCTATGCAAAGAAGGGGACACAAGGGGTAAACAAAAACAAGAAATCTAAAAGGTGGTTGATAGGAAAGATGCAACAAAGTCCACAAGGGGCGCCTTAACCCTATGGGCAAGTAGGGAGAAGTCTTGGGTGAATCTGTTTTTCCATGGCTCGTAACTGGGGATTAAATCGGAAAATTTTGTTGTTGCGCTCTTTCCATATAGTCCAGGCCGCAGATGCAAATATTTCTGTGAACATAGGCCGGGTCCATCGAGTCCTCCTAGAATGGATAAGATGTAGGCGATGATCACCGGCATCACACACAAGTCCCAACGTTGTCCAGCATCTCTTACTGAACTCGAGTTAAAGAAAAGATGTTCCACGGTCTCGTCTACATGGTCAGCACAGAGGACACAGTTGCCACCATGAGCCACGTTGTACTGGTGCCGTTTGAGCATGTTCTTGGTGTTTACCCTATCGGCCAGCAAGATTGTTCTTCTTCATTGCTGCCTCTCACTACGCCACCCCTGGATTCGCCCCCCGCCCCTCGGGCAACTGGACCTGCAACAGGTACAAGCCCGGGGGTCACGACATTACCGTCCAGCCTCAGAGCACGTGTCTTCCCTTCTATGTGAGTGGCGGGAAAGGGGTGACGTGTTGGGATAACACCATTAATGGAAAACTTAGGAGTGAAGGAAGATCATCACACCACGAGTATTCGTTGACAGATGGTGTGTGATCGCTCTAGACCATCGCACACAATTTCTTTCTTAAATCATTTGCCAATGAACGCCGCCTTACATCTACATAACGCACACCAGTATATTTTGTCCTGTTTGCGATGCCCTCATCGCACACAGTTCATCCCAACCATATGTGTTAGGCCAACCATACACGTGCCGCCACACATTTCTCTATGATAGGCTAGGATGCGTCGTGCGAGCAACCCTGTGAGTTGACGAGGCGGGAGGCATGCAAGCAGGCTGCTATGCAGATTCACCGGGAGGTGAGCCATTTTACTTCCCTTCGACGACTTCCTTCCTTCCAAATGCCCCCTTTAAGGGCGCCCGCGCTGCTGTTTAATAGGCGGCCGCACTCCTCGCTCTCACTACAATCCTCTCTTCCCCCTCTGACTCCCCCTCTTTCCTGCCTCGCTCCAATCAGCTAGACCTCCTCGCACGCCATGGAGCAGCAAAATGGGCTGCCCCTGGTTTTGCACTTTGGTGAGGAAAACTCCGAGCCGTAGGAGCAGGAACATAAGGAGCACTGGGATAATTTTGACACGGCCCTGGATGAAGTCGCCATGGCGGCCATCCCCGCGCCCGCGCCTGGGCCAGCAGCGCCCATCCTCGTGGCATTGATGGGCTAGGCACCACATATTGTCACCCCTGCTTGAAACCGCGGGCATCCACGAGGTCGCCATCACGCTGGTGCCTGTGCCCGTGCACGCGCCTTTCCCCATCGCGAGCGGTGCCAGTGTGTGCCATATATAGCGGCATGGAATGCCGCCATCGACTGCTTTCTCGTAGCGCCCCCAGTCACCGCTCCCCCGTCCGTCGACCGGCTCCTGAGGGCACAAGTGCAGAACATTATGGACTTACTTGAAGCTTGGCCCAACGTCCGGGAGTGCACCAACGCAAGCGCAAGACGCCGCCACCGCCGCATTCATGATTAACAAAGAGAATGTATTGTCGTACTGTGACTGAATGGAATGTATGGTTTGATTACTTGAGTGTTTTCTGCAAGAGTGAAGAAGGGGAGCATGGTGTTGGCAGGACTGAACCGTCTGTACCTAATCACACATTGATCTCCATAAGTTGTGTGTGGAATGGTTATAGTCATCACAGACAATTTTATTCGTCAAATCATAGGTCCTATACTGCAAACAGTTCACTTAAAGAAATTGTGGGCCATAATAAGTAGCTTCACGAACGGTTTCTATTTTTTACCCATCTGCAGAGTATCGCATACAGTTTAATTTTTTAGGTCGTGTATGATGGCACATCGAGTACACAGTTCTGCAAGCGGTTCTATTTTTTAAGCGTCTCTGATGCCTTTTTACACACAGTTTCTCGATTTTGTGTGCGATTTAGGGGGCTTCATAGAGGTCAGGTATAGTAGTGTCTTCAAGGTCTAAGTGGTCGCAGGGCAGCTGGTGACTTCTCTATGTCTTCACGGTGGCGGATCTCCTTTTGACTGATCCAACAAAACTGGCTCCCGCTCTAATCGGTCTGCCTAGTGGTGATGGATGTTGAGTTCTTGGTGTTGGCTGCTTGTCATGTATCACTTCTAGGCCTTTTTCTGTTGTTCCTTGTTTCTTGGTGTGTGTGCTCCTGCGCTACATGTTGTAGCCGATGTGTTGTATCTCATTCTTAATTATTATAATGAAAATGGTTCAGGTGGCCTTCCCTTCCCTGTCTTGGTGGGCTGGGCTGCTCAGAGCCAAATGCCACGGCATGCAATCAACCAAGTCCGATCCGGGCAGGGAAATTGAAATCTCAAATCTGTACTGCAGTTGTGGTATTTGTATTAGAATATTTCCTACCACTCCAAATTAAACTATTAAAACATGTCTCTACAAAATTGAAACATAATACTCCCTCCATTCCATAATATAGTGCCTATAAATTTTTCGTAAAGTCAAACTACGCAAACTTTGACAAGTTTGTAGAGAAAGAAAAAAACTACATTTCAAATACCAGATAACTACAGTTAGATATGTCATGACACATGCTTTTGTACAGTATTTATTTGATATTTATTATGTCGACATTTATCTCAATACATTTGGACAAAGTTTACAAAGTTCGACTTTTGGAACAATCTATAGGCACCATATGGAGAGCATAGAATTTTTTATTTTATTTTAGCATTTAACTTTTGATTTCATACATAAAAAATCAATAAAAGGAAAGAAAAGATAGCTTCGTGGTTGATGCTGAATGACCAAGCGTCACACACTTATCTAGTACAACTTGGCGTGACTCAATCCGTTGATATTCTATTTTGGTATATTTGTTCACCTGATTTCTTGAGCTGACAACACATTTTGTTTACAAACTGTTTCTTTGTTTATCCAGGTTGCAAACATGCAAAAGACTGGATCAATTCCCACTGATTATGTTCGCTAGATTTTTGCTCGGGACAAACCAATAGAACACACCTCCCTGTATTGCCTTGCCAGTTTGGTAAGGACATTTGGGATCATGTTAAATCTGAATTCAACATCGGTCTGAACTACAAGTCCTTTAATGGCTACAATGGCAGGTTGAAGCTTCTGGCCTGCATACCATGGTCTGTGTATATTCCTGGAATGTTTCATATGACCATACACCAAGCAGCATCTAGCGCTCTCAGAGTTTCCGACATCCATAATTCTACCCGGGGTTCTCTGGCCACTGCAGGGGTCCCTGGATGATATATGAACAAAGGTTTTATTTTTCCATGAGCCTGGTAACTTTGGTATCATGATAACTGAGACAGCGAAGTTCATAGTCCCATCTCTGTCCCTACAAATCCAAATACAGTGATGCATGGAAATTCTTTTTTGATAATTGTGATGCATGGGAAATACATTTTATTAAGTTTCTTCTGTTTAGTAGTAGTGCGCTTTGCAAAGTACACCCTCTGTTCCAAAGTATAAGACATTTTGGCAGTTCAATGTAAACTGTCAAAATGTCTTGCATTTTGAAACAGAGGCAGTAAGTTTTATCCTACATTTCACAAGTAAATGCGTCATCTCTTGGGTAGGAGAAAATCCTAGCTCTGGCCATGACCTTGTTATCTGCTCATCATTTGAACATCCTGATCAAAGCTGGGAGAGCAAACATGTATGTATGCTCCCTCTGTTCAAATGGTTATGAAAACTACCCTAGTTTACATTGTTGCTTTTCATGTCTTATTGTGCTTATTATGTAGTTACAATGTTTGCCATTTATTTCGGATTCTTCATTTTATATACATGGCTTGGATGGATCGGTCTGAGTGTTATGATCTGCCAGAAATTATTTGGAGAGCAAGACTCATCAGTACCAACGAGATATCCACTTCTCTGAAGGAGAATAATACTTTACCTGCCAATGATGGAGTCAATGCTCGTAGGATGAATGCTATTGGAACATGGTTACGTGAAACTCAAGAAACTGGGTAAGTCTGCTGCTTCACAACTGTTTGTCAAACTGATTCTATTCTTTCAACACAGAGGTAAAATTGTATTCCAGTTGCACTAGTGATTTCCATATCGTTAAATCGTGCATTTTTGTTCAAATCAGTATTTAATACCCTATAATGGAGGTTCTAAAGTGCATTCGCTCCTAGCCAGATGACAACTTTCATCTGATCTTTCAATTGTGTGTGTTTGAAAGATGTTATTTGTATAATGTTGCAGGTATAATATCATAGGCTTGTGCGCGTCTGTTGAAAGATCAATTTTGGATTGGACTGTTATGTTTTCATCGATGCTCTTGTAATGGATATAAGTTCCATGGATTGTGATCATGTGGGGAAACTCACACAGCTCACCTTCATTCCATTATTCAGGTGTTGCCCTCTAGGATGTTGGGACAAATGGGTGGTGGTGTTGTTGGAATCTTTATTTTTCCTACGTGAAGATACATATGGAAGAAAATTAAAATGTCATTATGTACATAGTTGCATATGGAAGCAAATAAAATGACATTATGTGCTAGTTCAGTATGGAAATTTGGGATGGCGTTAAATCTGAATTCAACATCGCTCAGAACCCCAAATAGAAAAATATCCGAGAGGAAAATTAATTCTATGTTCTGACATGAATATGTTCCCAAGCAATAGTCAAGAATTATTGACGGTGAAAGCCAAGAACAGCATCACAAACCAAGCACAGCCAAACATCTACCAGCTGGTGACATGGTAAATCACAAGCCCCATGCTTAGCCAGCATAACAAATTAAATATCCAGCAATATGGACTAATAAGATCCATATGTACAAAAAATTACCCACACATCAAGAAAATATGAAAGATAGACATGCAAGCCATGTAAATCCAAGCTAGTTACATGTCATGCAGAAAATCATCCACCTTGAAACACAATTTGTTTTGACCATGAAGGATGAACCAGGTGAATTAGCTATCAGGCATCAAACGGAGCAATACCTCGTCAACAAATGGAATAGTTGGATTCACGTTGCTTACTAAAATGGTTTAGTGATTTAGTACAGTAACATCAACACTTTACATGCAGTAGTATTTCCATTCACGAGGTTAATTTCAGATTTATATGTCAGCCAGCATGCAGAAGCCATCGTCACCACGTGGGCCAAAGAAAACAGCAAATCTGGACCCTCATCGCCATCTATGAGAGGAGTATTCAGGGAGTGGACCAAAGGGAGAGAAAAATTGTACAATTCTTAAAATTCTTAGCAAAATCATGCATATACATGATGCAAAATCTCAAAGTAGCATATGTTGTCACAAAAAATTTCTAAACTGTGTAAGCGAGCTTGTGTTCAAAAAATCCACGCCGACCATCCTGCTCTCCAGCAAACTCAACCATTGTCGACGCGCGTAATATGGAACATGAAGAGATGCATTAGCAGGTAGCAGCTCTATGGCATAACAGACTTGAGACATCACTGAAGCCTCCTGATTCGTAGCCTATCGGTTTTGGTAATTTACCTCATCTCACCAAAAGGGCCGACGATACAGACGGTTCATAGGTACACCGTACACAATGGTAGCCAGGAACAACGGTCCATGGAGCCGGGGCAAAATACAAAGAGATGTGGTTTATGGGCATTTTCCCACTAAAAGTGATTATTAATTCTCCATCTCATTTTATAATCAAGTGGAAATTTCTGGGCAGAGCCCGGGCAGCTGCCCAGGGTCCCCGGGAGGTGGCTCCGCCACTGGCCAGGAACTTAGCTCAAACTCAAAACCTGGAGCAACCATGATGTATACATATACACTTGATGGAGTAAAGGTTCTTAATCCAACAGGAAGAGACAATAAAATCACTTTATCCATTTCACATCATGGTACAGAAGCACAATTCATACCTAATTATAACTTGTTAACAGGCAAACCAGACCATCTATTGCTTACAGCCCCTTGGTTGAGAAAAAAGCAGATTAGTACAATGATACGCAAACACAGCACAATAAACATCCTCATGGTGGATTTCCAAAGAACTTCAGACCATAGTTCATGTTCTTGCGTCCTGAATTGCACATCAGTGGCCATGGTTAAACGATATGTATATACACGTACAAGGACTATAGACAACTAGAAGTCCAATCTAAAGTACAAGTCAACTGTACATTATAGTGCACAAACTGTCAAGTAAAAATCCAGATTTAGGTACCTCTTGGAGGTAAAAATCTTATTTACATGCTAGCTTGGCCATGCTCCGCCAGAATAAACAGAACATGAACATCCAAATAAACATGGCAAATAATGAACACCCAAATCCAGATACTGAACATTTATGTCAGTTCTAGTAATATCCTCAAACGCAAGGAGAGGTACTCCCTCCGTTCCAAAATAGATGAATCAACTTTGTACTAAATTTAGTATAAAGTTAGTATAAAATTGAGTCATCTATTTTTGAACGGAGGGAGTAGGTCAGAATGCACAAATAGATTCCATATTCTGAGAGCAGAACAAGTAATAAAAATAAAAACGTTCCAACGTTCACCTCTCCAAAAATGTATAGCTTGGGGCTGGCCTAAATTCCTATAGTTGAAGTTGAAGTTGAAGCTTTTAAGAAACTGCCAGCCAGATAACTGAAAGGTAATTAATGACTACTCGTACCAACGTTCACCTCTCCAAAAAGATGCCAGCAAACAATTTCCTTCTCAAACACAACTAACTAAGCACTAAATGATGATTTTAGCTCTACTGAGATAAGAGTTAATATAACTATACGGAAAGGTGCAACAGCACCCGGGAGTCCCGGCACCCTTTTATCTGGTGCGTACAGCGACGCCAAGATTCGTGCTTTGGAGACTGTAGTAGCAGGTCATTTACCGTGTCAGGCTAATTAGGCAGGCAATTTGCAGAAACTGCAGCAGAGAGAGTAGGTATGGGTGTAGGGCACTGACCAACTTTGTCAGTCTATTTCGCTCATCTAATAGGGTCGCAGGTAGGCAATAATAGGTGCCCCTAACCTGTATGGCGACATGCATGACAGAACGGTCACTGTTCATGAGTGTGACGCATGCAGCAGGCTTATCCTGCATGGTCGTTTTGTGCTGCAATATTCATGAGAGCTCACAACAGGCTAATAAGTTACTTCTTGCTCTAAAAAAACAAGTTACTTTTTGATAGCAGTATATATATACGGCTGTTGACCGTGATGGGTCATGGTGGAACTAGAAAGCAGAAACGAAACATTTTCGCTGGCACGCGTGACTCTGAACAGTGGATTCAGTAAATACCAACCCTTGTCAAGCGAAGAGCAAAGTATGAATTACGGGCCGACATATCCAATCGACGGACTGGAAAGTGACAAAAGAATCTGCCTAAAATGTTACAGTGCCCTACAAAACCCAGCTCGCTCAGTTACTGTTTGAGTAGGCCTGCTAAACCAAGTAGTAATGTAGTGTGTGGCATAGATTCCTTGGTCCAGACCGGGGGTGCCGGGGCACCCGGGTCTTGAAAATCCACTCTCTATAACTATATTACTGCAAGAACATGAATTTGCATTTATAATCTAGGCAACAAGTACCATTACTCTTATATAGGAAAAATATGGCAACAAAAAAATCACAAGATAACCGCAGTAACATTAATTTGCTAGAAAAGTAAAAAATTCTGCAGCAATATCAACACCTGACATGTAGTATTAGTTCAGTACTTCAGTTCATAAGGTAATTAAGATTTATAATCAAGCCATGCACACCACCTTGATCATCTCTTTATCGGCGGAAAATCCCAGCTCAGGACAAGCCCTCATACTGTGCTGATCATCCGAACCTACTCTGGAAGAGGGTTTTAGAGATCGGACTCAAGCCGGGATAGAAAACTGTACAGTTCTTTAAATGGTACTGCATGCAGATACATATAGGATCACCCTTACGGACGACACGAATAAAATTACCAATCTTACTCAGAAAAGTCAAAGTTCTCGAAAAAAATCTTGCAAATACATTTGGTGCACTGGAGGCCAATAATATGCAACAGATAACGAAACGAAAACTTCCAAGATCATTAGGCAGCAATACGACACCATATCTGTACTTACTTGAACATGTATCTCAAGATCCAGTTTACATGTTATACTTGTCACTTTGTCAGTAACATTGCTTTAATACAAAAACGAACGCTAACCAAATTCACTAAATTAATAAAGGCTTATCAGTGAGACAGCATGCAGAAACCATCACCATTTCTACTTTAGGGCGAGACAAACCACTAGCTCTAGATATGTCATCATTATAAACTCATGAGAGATGAATTTAGATTTGGGAGAGCAAACTGTAAAGTTTTCAAATTGGTAAGACTAAGCTCCTGTCCGCAGATGCTTGTTAAGAAAATTAAACAACAAAGCACATGGTTCTTAATGCAGCTACAAGACCGAAGGTTCATTGCAAGACATCAAACTGTAGAATTTTCAAAATGACAAGATTAAGCTACTATCTGCAGCTGCATTTTTAAATCAAATTAAACAATAGAGCAAATGGTTACTACTGCTGCTGCAAGAATTGAAGGTTCATTACAAGTTTACAACATAATCCATCATCCAATTACGCATGCGAACAACATGGGAATGCTGTCAAGCTTACTGAAAAAGTTAAATACAATATGAGAAATCAAGCAAGCACCACTGCACCAAAAGGGCTACTATGTAGTGATATAATTCATCACAAGACCCCTGCCGCCTAAGCTTGTCATCCTTCTTGTTGATGAGAGTGGCCGCCTGCCGTTAAGCATATTCCACCATACCTTGTCAATGGATCACAATGGGCTTCACCCTTTCTGCAAACATAAATTTGCCGGTGTGATTCCAAAATGGGGATGACATGATACGATATAAATAGCCAATTAAATTAGCATAATTAGTTGTAATTACATATCACCCGAACTTTGCTTGGAAACATTTGAAATGAAACTTTATATCTGATTAGAGATCGATCGTTTTGTTTGTTCCACTAAATGACATATAAATACAACTATATCTGATTAGTATAACTTAACAGGTGTTGCCAAATCACAATAAATGACATATAAATACAACTATACCTTGTCGATTGTAGAAACTCATGTATGGAATCACAACATCTAAATTTTCTCTCTTCCCTAGCTTCTTCCATCGCTGCGAATCGACATTAATCTCATAGATGCCCAGCACCGTGGTGACGAAAACGACATCACCGCCCTCCACGGATCCAACTACTCTAAATGTTTCCCCAGGATTTTGGATGGGGAGAAGGTTCGTGAGATTGATAATTGTACGTTGATTCCATGAGGCAACTCCATTGGAATCCATCAATCTTGACCACAGGTAGAGGGTTGATCCATTGACATATGCATACCCCAAACTGCCATCCTCCATCGCCATGAGGATAGAGGAACTGACAGTTTCAGAATCCTCAATCGGTGCACCAATTAGTGATAAGCTATTAGAGCTCAAGTCATACTTGAGAATTTCTTCACTATCATCATCAAGAGATTGAATCATGAAGTGAAGTGCTTCTTGGATGAGGACAGAGGGGATTGGCTTGATGAATGCATCGGCTGGAAGATGAAGAAGAGGGCATGGCTCGCCCCACTGGTCCAAGGCTGAGCATGATCTGCTTGAAAAAGGGATCGAACCAGAGACAATGTACTGGCCAGACCGTTGCCGGACTTGGTTCTTCGGGGCTGGCGGAACCTTGGACCCTGTAACAGGGAAGTGCCAGTGGACGGACGAGCAACTGCAAATACCAGTCAAGAACCTTCGACACTATATCGATGCAGTGCAGCGAGTGTTGGGTAACGTAGTAATTTCAAAAAATTTCCTACGCACACGCAAGATCATGGTGATGGCATAGCAACGAGAGGGGAGAGTGTATGTCCACGCACTCGTGAGACCGTGAAGCGGAAGCGTTATAACAACGCGGTTGATGTAGTCATACGCCTTCACGATCCGACCGATCCAAGTACCGAACGTACGGCACCTCCGAGTTCAGCACACGTTCAGCTCGATGACGATCCCCGGGCTCCGATCCAGCAAAGCGTCGGGGATGAGTTCCGTCAGCACGACGGCGTGGTGACGATGATGATGCTCCACCGACGCAGGGCGTCGCCTAAGCTCCGCGACGATATGACTCTACCGGCGCAGGGCTTCGCCTAAGCTCCGCAACGATATGACCGAAGTGGAATATGGTGGAGGGGGGCACCGCACACGGCTAAGGAACGATCCGTAGATCAACTTGTGTGTCATGGGGTGCCCCCTTGCCCCCGTATATAAAGGAGCAAGGGGGGTGCGGCCCTAGGGGAGGCGCCAGAGGAGTCCTACTCCCATCGGGAGTATGACTCCCCCCCCCCCCCTTTCCTAGTTGGATTAGGACTTGGGGGAGGGGGAAGAGGAAGAGGCGCCGCCCCTCCTTGTCCTATTCGGACTAGGGGGGGAGGGGGCGCGCGGCCTGCCCTGGCCGGCCCTCCTCTTCTCCCTTATGGCCCATCAAGGCCCATTGACTCCCCGGGAGGGTTCCGGTAACCTCCCGGTGTTCCGGTAAAATCCCGATTTCATCCGGAACCTTTCCGAAGTCCAAACATAGGCTTCCAATATATCGATTTTTATGTCTCGACCATTTCGAGACTCCTCGTCATGTCCGTGATCACATCCGGGACTCCGGACAAACTTCGGTACATCAAAACTTATAAACTCATAATAAACTGTCATCGTAACGTTAAGCGTGCGGACCCTACGGGTTCGAGAACTATGTAGACATGATCTAGCACTATTCTCGGTCAATAACCAATAGCGGAACCTGGATGTTCATATTGGTTCCTACATATTCTACGAAGATCATTATCGGTCAAACCGCATAACAACATACGTTGTTCCCTTTGTCATCGGTATGTTACTTGCCCGAGATTCGATCGTCGGTATCCAATACCTAGTTCAATCTCGTTACCGGCAAGTCTCTTTACTCGTCCTGTAATACATCATTTCATAACTAACTCATTAGTTACAATGCTTGCAAGGCTTAGGTGATGAGTATTACCGAGAAGGCCTAGAGATACCTCTCCGACAATCAGAGTGACAAAATCTAATCTCGAATTATGCCAACTCAACATATACTTTTGGAGACACCTGTAGAGTACCTTTATAATCACCCAGATACGTTGTGACGTTTGGTAGCACACAAAGTGTTCCTCCGATAAACGGGAGTTGCATAATCTCATAGTTGCAGGAACTTTGTATAAGTCATGAAGAAAGCATAAGCAACATACTAAACGATCAAGTGCTAAGCTAACGGATTGGGTCAAGTCAATCACATCATTCTCCTAATGATGTGATCCCGTTAATCAAATGACAACTCATGCCTATGGTTTAGGAAACATAACCATCTTCGATTAACGAGCTAGTCTAGTAGAGGTATACTAGTGACACTCTGTTTGTCTATGTATTCACACATGTATTATGTTTCCGGTTAATACAATTCTAGCATGAATAATAAACATTTATCATGATATAAGGAAATAAATAATAACTTTATTATTGCCTCTAGGGCATATTTCCTTCAGTCTCCCACTTGCACTAGAGTCAATAATCTAGATTACACAGTAATGATTCTAACACCCATGGAGTCTTGGTGTTGATCATGTTTTACTCGTGGAAGAGGCTTAGTCAACGGGTCTGCAACATTCAGATCCGTATGTATCTTGCAAATCTCTATGTCTCCCACTTGGACTTGGTCCCGAATGGAATTGAAGCGCCTCTTGATATGCTTGGTCCTCTTGTGAAATCTGGATTCCTTTGCCAAGGCAATTGCACCAAGTATTGTCACGGAAGATCTTCATTGGTCCCGATGCACTAGGTATGACACCTAGATCGGAAATGAACTCTTTCATCCAGACTCCTTCATTTGCTGCTTCCGAAGCAGCTATGTACTCCGCTTCACATGTAGATCCCGCCACGACGCTTTGTTTAGAACTGCACCAACTGACAGCTCCACCGTTTAATAAAAAAACGTATCCGGTTTGCGATTTAGAATCGTCTAGATCAGTGTCAAAGCTTGCATCGACGTAACCATTTACAACTAGCTCTTTGTCACCTCCATATACGAGAAACATATCCTTAGTCCTTTTCAGGTATTTCAGGATGTTCTTGACCGTTGTCCAGTGATCAACTCCTGGATTACTTTGGTACCTTCTTGTCAAGCTTATTGCTAAGCATACGTCAGGTCTGGTACACAGCATTGCATACATGATAGAGCCTATGGCTGAAGCATAGGGAACATTTTTCATTTTCTCTCTATCTTCTGGCTGTCGGGCATTGAGTCTGACTCAATTTCACACCTTGTAACACGGTAAAAATCCTTTCTTTGCTCGATCCATTTTGAACTTTTTCAAAACTTTATCAAGGTATGTGCTTTGTGAAAGTCCAATTAAACGCGTCTTGATCTATCTCTATAGATCTTGATGCCCAATATGTAAGCAGCTTCACCGAGGTCTTTCATTGAAAAACTTTTATTCTAGTATCCTTTTATGCTATCCAGAATTCTATATCATTTCCGATTAATAATATGTCGTCCACATATAATATCATAAATGCTACAGAGCTCCCACTCACTTTCTTGTAAATACAGGCTTCTCCAAAAGTCTGTATAAAACCATATGCTGTGATCACACTATCAAAGCTTTAATTCCCACTCCGAGAAGCTTGCACAATACAATAAATTGATCGCTGTAGCTTGCACACTTTGTTAGAAACTTTTGGATCAACAAAACATTCTGGTTGTATCATATAAAACTCTTCTTCTAGAAATCCATTCAAGAATGCAGTTTTTACATCCATTTGCCAAATTTCATAATCATAAAATACAGCAATTGCTAACATGATTCGGACAGACTTAAGCATCGCCACGGGTGAGAAAGTCTCATCGTAGTCAACCCCTTGAACTTGTCGAAAACCTTTCGCAACAAGTCGAGCTTTATAGACAGTTACATTACCATCAGCGTCAGTCTTCTTCTTAAAGATCCATTTATTCTCAATGGCTTGTCGATCATCGGGCAAGTCAACCAAAGTCCATACTTTGTTCTCATACATGGATCCCATCTCAGATTTCATGGATTCAAGCCATTTTATGGAATCTGGGCTCACCATTGCTTCTTCATAGTTCGTAGGTTCACCATGATCTAGTAGCATGACTTCCAGAATAGGATTACCGTACCACTCTGGTGCAGATTTTATTCTGGTTGATCTACGAAGTTCAGTGACAACTTGATCTGAAGTTTCATGATCATTATCATCATCTTCCTCGCTAACTGGTGTAGGTGTCACGTAAACAGATTTCTGTGATGAACTACTTTCCAATAAGGGAGCAGGTACAGTTACCTCATCAAGTTCTAGTTTCCTCCCACTCACTTCTTTCGAGAGAAACTCCTTCTCTAGAAAGGATCCATTCTTAGCAACGAATGTCTTGCCTTCGGATCTGTGATAGAAGGTGTACCCAATTATCTCCTTTGGGTATCCTATGAAGAAACATTTTTCCGATTTGGGTTCAAGCTTATCAGGTTGAAGCTTTTTCACATAAGCATCGCAACCCCAAACTTTCAGAAACGACAACTTTGGTTTCCTGCCAAACCATAGTTCATAAGGTGTCGTCTCAACGGATTTTGACGGTGTCCTATTTAACGTGAATGCGGCCGTCTCTAAAGCATAACCCCAAAATGATAGCGGTAAATCGGAAATAGACATCATAGATCGCACCAAATCTAGTAAAGCACGACACGACGTTCGGACACACCATTACGCTGTGGTGTTCCCGGTGGCGTGAGTTGCGAAACTATTCCACATTGCTTCAAATGTAGACCAAACTCGTAACTCAAATATTCTCCTCCATGATCAGATCGTAGAAACTTTATTTTCTCGTTACGATGATTTTCAACTTCACTCTGAAATTCTTTGAACTTTTCAAATGTTTCAGATTTATGCTTCATTAAGTAGATATACCCGTATCTGCTTAAATCATCTGTGAAGGTGAGAAAATAACGATATCCGCCACGAGCTTCAACATTCATCGGACCACATACATCTGTATGTATGATTTCCAACAAATCTGTTGCTCTCTCCATACAACCGGAGAACGGTGCTTTAGTCATCTTGCCCATGAGGCACGGTTCGCAAGTACCAAGTGATTCATAATCAAGTGATTCCAAAAGTCCATCTGTATGGAGTTTCTTCATGCTTTACAATCGATATGACCTAAACGGCAATGCCACAAATAAGTTGCACTATCATTATTAACTCTGCATCTTTTGGCTTCGACATTATGAATATGTGTATCACTACTGTCGAGATTCAACAAAAATAGACCATTCTTCAAGGGTGCATGACCATAAAAGATATTACTCATATAAATAGAACAACCATTATTCTCTGATTTAAATGAATAACCGTCTCGCATTAAACAAGATCCAGATATAATGTTCATGCTCAACGCTGGCACCAAATAACAATTATTTAGGTCTAAAACTAATCCGAAGATAGATGTAGAGGTAGCGTGCCGACCGCGATCACATTGACTTTGGAACCGCTTTCCCACGCGCATCGTCACCTCGTCCTTTGCCGGTGCTCACAGATTCCGTAGTCCCTGTTTCGAGTTGCAAATATTAGCAAATGTAACCAGTATCAAATACCAGTGCTACTACGAGCTCTAGTAAGGTACACATCAATAACATGTATATCACATATACCTTTGTTCACCTTGCCATCATTCTTATCCGCCAAATACTTGGGGCAGTTCTGCTTCGGTGTCCAGTCTGCTTGCGGTAAAAACACTCGATTTCAGGCTTAGGTCCAGACTTGGGTTTCTTCTCTTGAGCAGCAACTTTCTTGCTGTTCTTTTTAAGTTTCCTTCTTCTTCCCTTTACCCTTTTTCTTGAAACTAGTGGTCTTGTTGACCATCAACACTTGATGCTCTTTCTTGATTTCTACCTCCGCTGACTTTTAGCATTGCGAAGAGCTCAGGAATTGTCTTAGTCATCCCTTGCATATTAAGTTCATCACGAAGCTCTTGTAGCTTGGTGGCAGTGATTGGAGAATTCTGTCAATGACACTATCATCCGGAAGATTAACTCCCAGCTGAATCAAGTGATTATTATACCCAGACATTTTGAGTATGTGCTCACTGACAGAACTATTCTCCTCCATCTTGCAGCTATAGAACTTATTGGAGACTTCATATCTCTCAATCCGGGCATTTGCTTGAAATATTAACTTCAACTCTTGGAACATCTCATATGCTCCATGACGATCAAAACGTCGTTGAAGACCCGGTTCTAAGCCGTAAAGCATGGCACACTGAACTATAGAGTAGTCATCGACTTTGCTCTGCCAGACGTTCACAACTTCTCGGCGTTGCTCCTCGGCAGTTCGGCACCCAGCGGTGCTTCCAGGGCGTAATTCTTCGAGGCAGCAATGAGGATAATCCTCAAGTTACAGACCCAGTCCGTGTAATTGCTACCATCATCTTTCAACTTTGCTTTCTCAAGGAACGCATTAAAATTCAACGGAACAACAAAGACGAGCCATCTATCTACAAGAAACATAGACAAGCAAAATACTATCAGGTACTAAGTTCATGATAAATGTAAGTTCAATTAATCATATTAAAAAACTCCCACTTAGACAGACATCTCTCTAGTCATCTAAGTGATTACGTGATCCAAATCAACTAAACCATAACCGATCATCACGTGAGATGGAGTAATTTTCAATGGTGAACATCACTATGTTGATCATATCTACTATATGATTCACGCTCGACCTTTCGGTCTCCGTGTTCCGAGGCCATATCTGCATATGCTAGGCTCGTCAAGTTTAACCTGAGTATTCTGCGTGTGCAAAACTGGCTTGCTCCCGTTGTAGATGGACGTAGAACTTTATCACACCCGATCATCACGTGGTGTCTGGGTACTACGAACTTTTAGCAACGGTGCATACTCAGGGAGAACACTTCTTGATAATTTTTAGTGAGAGATCATCTTATAATGCTACCGTCACTCAAAGCAAGATAAGATGCATAAAGGATAAACATCACATGCAATCAATATAAGTGATATGATATGGCCATCATCATCTTGTGCTTGTGATCTCCATCTCCGAAGCACCGTTATGATCACCATCGTCACCGGTGCGACACCTTGATCTCCATAATAGCATCGTGGTCGTCTCGCCAACTATTGCTTCTACGACTATCGCTACCGCTTAGTGATAAAGTAAAGCAATTACATGGCGTTTGCATTTCATACAATAAAGCGACAACCATATGGCTCCTGCCAGTTGTCGATAACTCGGTTACAAAACATGATCATCTCATACAATAAAATATAGCATCACGTCTTGACCATATCACATCACAACATGCCCTGCAAAAACAAGTTAGACGTCCTCTACTTTGTTGTTGCAAGTTTTACGTGGCTGCTACGGGCTGAGCAAGAACCGTTCTTACCTACGCATCAAAACCACAACGATAGTTTGTCAAGTTGGTGCTGTTTTAACCTTTCGCAAGGACCGGGCGTAGCCACACTCGGTTCAACTAAAGTGAGAGAGATGACACCCGCCGGTCACCTTTAAGCAACGAAAGTGCTCAAGCGGTGAAACCAGTCTCGCGTAAGCGTATGCGTAATGTCGGTCCGGGCCGCTTCATCTCACAATACCGCTGAACCAAAGTATGACATGCTGGTAAGCAGTATGACTTATATCGCCCACAACTCACTTGTGTTCTACTCGTGCATATGACATCAACGCATAAAACCAGGCTCGGATGCCACTGCTTGGGTAACGTAGTAATTTCAAAAAATTTCCTACGCACACGCAAGATCATGGTGATGGCATCGCAACGAGAGGGGAGAGTGTATGTCCACGTACCCTCGTAGACCGTAAGCGGAAGCGTTATAACAACGCGGTTGATGTAGTCGTACGTCTTCACGATCCGACCGATCCAAGTACCGAACGCACGGCACCTCCGAGTTCAGCACACGTTCAGCTCGATGATGATCCCCGGGCTCCGATCCAGCAAAGCGTCGGGGATGAGTTCCGTCAGCACGACGGCGTGGTGACGATGATGATGCTCCACCGACGCAGGGCTTCGCCTAAGCTCCACGACGATATGACTCTACCGGCGCAGGGCTTCGCCTAAGCTCCGCAACGATATGACCGAAGTGGAATATGGTGGAGGGGGGCACCGCACACGGCTAAGGAACGATCCGTAGATCAACTTGTGTGTCATGGGGTGCCCCCCTGCCCCCGTATATAAAGGAGCAAGGGGGGGTGCGGCCGGCCCTAGGGGAGGCGCGCCGGAGGAGTCCTACTCCCACCGGGAGTAGGACTCCCCCCCTTTCCTAGTTGGATTAGGACTTCGGGGAGGGGGAAGAGGAAGGGGGGCGCCGCCCCCCTCTCCTTGTCCTATTTGGACTAGGGGGGGAGGGGGCGCGCGGCCTGCCCTGGCCGGCCCTCCTCTTCTCCCTTATGGCCCATCAAGGCCCATTGACCCCCCGGGAGGGTTCCGGTAACCCCTCGGTGTTAAGTAAAATCCGATTTCATCCGGAACCTTTCCGAAGTCCAAACATAGGCTTCCAATATATCGATTTTTATGTCTCGACCATTTCGAGACTCCTCGTCATGTCCGTGATCACATCCGGGACTCCGGACAAACTTCGGTACATCAAAACTTATAAACTCATAATAAACTGTCATCGTAACGTTAAGCGTGCGGACCCTACGGGTTCGAGAACTATGTAGACATGACCTAGCACTATTCTCGGTCAATAACCAATAGCGGAACCTGGATGTTCATATTGGTTCCTACATATTCTACGAAGATCATTATCGGTCAAACCGCATAACAACATACGTTGTTCCCTTTGTCATCGGTATGTTACTTGCCCGAGATTCGATCGTCGGTATCCAATACCTAGTTCAATCGTTACCGGCAAGTCTCTTTACTCGTCCTGTAATACATCATTTCATAACTAACTCATTAGTTACAATGCTTGCAAGGCTTAGGTGATGAGTATTACCGAGAAGGCCTAGAGATACCTCTCCGACAATCAGAGTGACAAAATCTAATCTCGAATTATGCCAACTCAACATATACTTTTGGAGACACCTGTAGAGTACCTTTATAATCACCCAGTTACGTTGTGACGTTTGGTAGCACACAAAGTGTTCCTCCGGTAAACGGGAGTTGCATAATCTCATAGTTGCAGGAACTTTGTATAAGTCATGAAGAAAGCATAAGCAACATACTAAACGATCAAGTGCTAAGCTAACGGATTGGGTCAAGTCAATCACATCATTCTCCTAATGATGTGATCCCGTTAATCAAATGACAACTCATGCCTATGGTTTAGGAAACATAACCATCTTCGATTAACGAGCTAGTCTAGTAGAGGTATACTGGTGACACTCTGTTTGTCTATGTATTCACACATGTATTATGTTTCCGGTTAATACAATTCTAGCATGAATAATAAACATTTATCATGATATAAGGAAATAAATAATAACTTTATTATTGCCTCTAGGGCATATTTCCTTCAGCGAGGGACGTTCCTTCCAAACAGGGAGAAGGACGAGCTCACAATGGCCCTTGGGAATCCTGAGCACCCTGGACGGACACGAGGCACGCCAGGCTCCATTCTGTGGAAGGTTGGTTTTCCGGACGCAGGGGGTTACAAAACCCACGAGAGGAGGAAGAAACTGGAGCAGGACCAACTGCAGGCGCTGCACGAAAGGGTAATGGGGCTAGAGGAACGAGAAGAGGAACGAGAAGCAGCAGATATCAGCAAACGACCTGCCGAAGCTTCCCCCGAAGCTACCCCGCCATCTCAGCGGAGAAGCAGCGTGGCTTCCACTGAGCTGCTTCAGCCGGAGCATGTCTTGACGGCTCCTGCCAGCTATCCCGTATGGTATCACGGAGTCTCAAAATTGCCACATTATGGCGCGATGGATGAATTTGAAGGTCAAGGCGGCTGTTGGCCAAGTTTATCCTAGTGGACCCGGCACAACTTATCACTGCCAGCCGATTCCAGAAGGATATGCTAAGGTGATGGTGGATGAAATAACGGAGGGATTTGAGGACCTCCTGCTTGACCACCCTACCGGTGAAGGGGAGACTAGGCTGGGTTCTGCT
This sequence comes from Aegilops bicornis, assembly GCA_021605145.1. Lineage (NCBI taxonomy): Eukaryota > Viridiplantae > Streptophyta > Magnoliopsida > Poales > Poaceae > Aegilops > Aegilops bicornis. The sequence continues at coordinate 811,223,520 of CM038673.1, forward strand.
CTGAAGACTCCATGCCTATGGCGGAAGGAGCTCATCAACCTTCCGAACTGGACGCCTCCGCCTCCTCCTCCTCCTCCGGCGAGTCAGGCACTCCACCTCCTCCACCGCCTCCTCCTCCGGCGAGTGACGATCAGGGCACGCGTGGCGGCACTCCGCCTCCTTCTCCGGCGCGTGGCGGCACTCTGCCTCCTTCTCCGCCGCTGGCGCGCTACCGAGCCAGCCTTCTCCTTCTCCGCCTCGTCGGCAAGGGCGGAAGAGACCCGCCGCCACTCCGGCTGCTCCGTGGCGTCGTAGTCCTTCTCCTCCGCCTCGTAAGTAAGCAAAGAAGACATCCGCCTGGCTCTGCTGCCAGCGTCTAGCAAGACAGCCAAAGGTGGGAGGAAATACAGATTCGGTCCTTGTCTCAAGACTCGGAGAAGTTACCGTCTGAGAGGACCGAGGAGGAAAGCGAAGATCGCGCAGACTGAAGTGGATGACTGGTTTGCAGGGTTGAAAGCAAAGAGACATCCACCTCCGGAGGAGAAGATAGATCCGATGAAAGCGAAGCGCACTCTGGCTGCCCTGAGGAAACCGGCAAAGTCTCCGCCGAGAACCAACTATGAGCGCATTACTGAACAGACTTATCTCCAAGCGGAGCGGTTGGGAAGTACTGTCAGACATCAAAGAGAAAAAGAACGAGCAGCTGCGAAAAAAATTGACGAGCTCGGCGAACAAGCAAACCAATCGTGCCCCCCGCTCAATGTGTCTAGCGGCAACATCGTCGCTAATGTTCCGGGGATGGTGGCCGGTTATGGCAATCTACAAGATTACCTGCTCGACGATGCACTACCTGAATACATGAAGTTGGAAGAACACAGAAAATAGTACGGGAAGCCTCTCGTCAAACTTTAAAAAACACTAACAACGATCATGCGAAGATTCAATACTTGGTACATGAAAAAATGAGAGAGTCTGCGGTGAAGAAAAGTTTGTATCTGCACATTAAAGAGGAGCACGACCTCGTTGGAACTGATCTGTTGTGTGTTCCATTTGAGGAGTTCTTCGCGTTCTTCAATCAAAAGGCCCTCGATAAATTAATGGTCTTTTGCTACTGCATGTAAGTACTATTTCTGTCATTAAGTCTCTATATATAGCTCGGCTCTTTCATTGCATGTATTTATAATTAATTAACCTCAATATATTATGCAGATTGAAGATCGTCGAGTGCAAAAAAAAATGAAATCTATGATATTGGGTTCATTAACACAAATATCATAGATGTATTTCTGGTTAAAAAGCACGTCAAAGAGGCCGAGGACAACTTGCTACAATCGTTGATCAAAAATCAAAAAAAAGATACCATACTCTTTCCTTACAACGGCAAGTGAGTGTTACTGATCGTTTGCATATTCGGTTTCCCTTATTACTCGGCGAGGTTATAGTAATGTAATTGATGAGTTATGCATGCGTGCGCAGGTACCACTATATTCTTCTGGAGATTAAGCTTGAGCGTGGACTAGTAACCGTCTTAGACTCGAGACGGAAAGATCCCAGCACCTATGCGGACATGACTGAAATGCTCAGCAAGTAAGTTCAACCGATCATTATCGCACCATAGCGGCAACTTTTTGTTCATTTCCTGATATCTCAAGTAATAATAATTATTTTCTTTGTCTTGCAGGGTTTGGAAACAGTTCACCGCAAAAGCTCCGGGACTGCCGAAGGAGCTGCGATATATATACCCGAAAGTAAGTACTACTGGCTAGCTAGTTGTGCGCATCTCCCGTTGATTCTATAGCTATACTTTCATCAATGCCATTTATAATGCTTCATTATCAGTTTGATTGACCTTTATTTCTCGTAAAGTGCTTGTGGCAGGAACAAGGGAATGATTTCTGTGGATACTACGTGTGCGAGTTCATCTATAATGCGACTTTGAAAAATAAGCGGGGCTACTCTCAAAGACAATATGAAGTGCGTAAGCAATTAATAATATTCACAATTTCATTTTATTACACCATCATTTCTGTTGAGTTTCATTCATATATATGTATTAATTAACCCCCTTCTTAAAATTAGACGTGGCAGTTGCGGAATGAACTCCTAGAACCAGATCGCATTAAAGCAATTCAAGAGGAATTGGCGGGATTCTTTCTTGACCACGTCATCAATAAAGCCGGAGAATACCATGTGGAAGTTGATTTCAAATGCTAGGGGACTGTAATTGAGAGATCTTGTATATTGTACATGTATGTAGCCAGTAGCGTCGGACGTACATGATACGAAAACTTGTTGTTCGACCAATCTCTCGGAGAAGGAGAGGTCGATCGATCATTTCTCTCGGTATGCATGACAAACTTCTGTACACGATGGTTCCCTTCATTTTCTTACTAGCTAGCGTGTCGAGGGCTATATGTATATAGTACGTAGCGTCGACCAAGCACGGACATAAGAGAGGACACTTCTCTTTATTAATTAGCTAGCTAACACAATATATGAAACACCTAAATTAACCCCCAAAACCCCCCACCCCCCCCCCCCCTAAAAAAAAAACAAAAACCGCAGCCACTGAAATGCTGACGTGTGGGTGCCTTTTGGTCCCGGTTGATGCCACCAACCGGGACCAAAGACCCCCCTTCCTGGGCTCAGCGCACCGGCCACGTGGAGGACCATCTGTCCCGGTTCATGTTAGCACCGGGACTAAAGGACGCCCGTATGAGAACCGACCCATTAGTCCCGGTTCATGAACCGGGACTAAAGCCCCTTACGAACCGGGACTAATAGGTGTTTTTCTACTAGTGGATGCTGTGACTACGACTTAAGTGGCGATGCTGCTCCGGCGGCTCGCCGACCTGCTGTGTGACGAGCATGTGTTTTGTGTTGACTCATCTGATGCATGAAAACGCTCAGATGAGGATGAATCGGATGGTAGAAAAGATAGATGTTGTTTTCCTAAAAACATCCAACTGGCGCCTAGCAGCTGCCCTATAATAGCTTTGTCCCATCCAAAAAAATATTGACATACACGTTCAGCAGCGTACGTTGTTAGAGCGTCTCCAACAGCCACGCTACGCGCCGCACGCTAAAAACTACTTTGCCGCACGCCTTTCGCTTAGTTTTTCGTGACCGGTAGCGCTGGCTCCAACTCCAACAGCCGCGCTAAAATGCAGCGCGCGCACCACTCTAGCAGCGCGCAAAAAATTCAGCGCGCCCGACTCGCCGGGGCATTGCATATATTGCATTTTGGACACAAAATGTAATGAACATGACATATAAATGCCGGCGATTGCGTCCATCAGGTCAAGTTCGCCAGCACCGGCGCGCGCGGGGCGAAGTTGGCGGGGAGGAGAGAGTGCGGTGCAAGCGCTCGTGTGTGCGCCGCGCGGAAGCCGGCGCCCCAAATACACAGCGCGAGTTGGCGATTTGGACCGCGTGCCCAACTACATATGTCGTGCGCGCGGTTATTGCGTGCTCGCTGAAGCTTGTCTACAGGTTGCGCGCGCGCTAAAATGGCAAAGCTGGACCATTAGGTCCTTGATTCCCTCAAACCTCATGTGAACACAACTGTTGTCCAACCAATATATTTGTTTTTTTATTGATTTCTTATTTAAAATTTAATTTTATGATTTTAGAGCTAACATGTTTGTTTCTCTCTTTAATTTTTGTTATTAGTCTTGGTTTAGTTATACCGCCCACACCGACCTCCGCTGCTGCTTGATCGACCTCTACCTGAATTTTCACAATGTTTTAAACAATTTACTGTCTAAATTGCTTAGTGGTGAGCTCGACCTGCAATTGATTACATCTAATGAACCATTGAGCTTCTGTAGTTTCCAACGGGAGTTCTCTCTCCTCAGTCCTCAGCCTATAGTTGAGAACCTCTGTGCCATTGATCTCGCCACTCTGGTTCCTTTTCATCCTTCTCAAGTATGTAATGATTCACAATTCGCAACCTGCTTTCTCTTGTCACGTCCACACATAATCATCCTTTTTCTGGGTGCATGTGTATAAACAAATTTCCCACTTCTTTTGTGGTACCTCTATACATTCTACTTTAGCTATATTATTATTAAATGAATAAAATATATCCCATAGGGTAACAAATTTTGTTCCTGGATTGGGGGAGGTACATGATGGAATTTGGAACTGTCGTCAGGAAAAAAGGCAAAACAGGAGCTTAGGCTTTGAGCTCTGTATATAGAAGAATACAGTGAAATGCATGAAACTAATACTCAATAATCATGCACCATCTATCGCTCTCAACATTTATTTTCAAGCTACAAATTCTCTTGCAATGTGCAAATAGAAAGATCAAAATATATACCCAACTGTAAAGAAACCACTTGGAGAAAAATTGGAATAGAGCCGGGCAGGTCCTGTATATCAAGCTTTCTACATGACATGAACTGCAGTTCGTTGTGCCCATGAATGATGAACTTAAAAAAACCCACAGAGGATTGTGCTCATGATTTCGAGTTACATAAACAAGGAAAATCACTGTAATCAGTCTATAAATACGATAAACCAAAATAACTGCAATGATCAATATAGCCTTCCACACTGTGATCAAACATCTTCATCTCACAGTATGGCTGTGCAGTTTACAGTTGAGTGCTCTTGTAGGCAAAAAGATGCAAAAAATAACAAACAAATATATAAGAGATTTTTGGAGCACCTGAAGCAAATTAAAGCTCTGTGAGATTTACAGGTAGCCATGCAGCTCATATCCTATCAGCCTGTCAGTTCACTACACTTATAACTCAATGTTTCAGTTTAAATTGCTTGCTGAAAACCAAACTGCAGTAAAATCACATCAGCACTTGGCATGTAGGTTCACGAGATTAATTAGAAAATAGCGATGAGCCAACATGCAGAAACCATCATCATTTGTTCGAGGATAGAAACCACTAGCTGTAGACATGTCATTGTCACCATCTGCTCCTCTAATTAAGGTACCTCATTTGTTCTTTAACTGGTCAGGCTAAGCGACTCTCTAGTCTCTACAGATGCATTTTCAAGCAAAATTTAACAAAGGAGTTCATGGCTGCAAGATAGTTCAGGTTCATTACAAGGTAATCCATTCACCTGCTTACACACACCAACGACATGGGGAAACTAACAAGCTTAGTGACAAAAGACAACACCAATATGAGAAAACAATTCATCGCGCGACCCCCATCGTCTCCACATTTGTCATCTATCTTGCTGATGAAAGTGGCCTCCTGTATATTCAGCCATACATTGTCAATGCTCCGCGCTGCTGGGGGTAGCCCTTTCTGCAAACATAGATTTGCCAGTGCAATTCCAAGAAAAGAGATGACATGATACTACATAAATTGCCAATTAAGTAAGAATAGTTAGTTGTAATTACATAGTACTCAAAATTCAGTTACGCACATTTCAAATGTAACTTTCATTCAGATTAGGCATTCAATGTTTTGTTTGACTAACTTACATGGAGTATCACTTAAGAATTGTTCCGAAATCTGGAAAGAAAGAGCATATGCATATATACAAATATACCTTGTCGATTGCAGAAACTCATGTATGGAATCAAGGCACGGATATTTTCATTCTTCCATAGCTTCTTCCACTGTAGTGACTTGATTTTAATCTAGTAAATGCCCAAGTCTGTGGCCACATAAAAGGTGTTGCCGCCCTCCACAGATCCAACCAGTTGAAGTTTTTTCATGGGATTTTGAATCAGGAGAAGTTCCTTGAGTTTAATGGCTCTACGACGACCCCATGCCGAGATTCCGTCGGAACTCATCTGCATTGACCACATGTAGAAGGTTGACCCGTCCATGTATGCGAACCCCAAGCTGCCATCCTCCATTGCCATGAGGATAGTGGCAGTGGCAATGTTAGCATCCTCCAATGGCGCATCAATCAGTGATAAGTCTTTAGAGCTCAAGTCGTACTTGAGAATTGCTATGCAGTCATCATCAAGAAAAGCAAGCACGAAGTGAAGTGCATTTTCGACGAGGGCAGGGGCCTTGGCTCAATGCAGGCATCATCTGCAAGATGATGAAGACCATCTCGCATGTCTCGATCCACTCCACACGATGACGATAAAAAGGAAGGCTTGTCCCACTCAGCCGAGGACACACACGTATGCGACACAACATCTGAAGCAACCATGATGTATACACATACACTTCATGGAGCAAGATTCTTAATCCAAAAGGAAAAGACACTAAAATTACTTTACCCATTTCACAATTCACATCGTGGTACACAAGCACAATCCATACCTAATAAGAACTTGTTAACTGGCAAACCAGACCATCTATTGCTTACGGCCCCTTGGTTGAAAAAAAACCAGATTAGTGCAATGGTATGCAAACACAGCACAAAAAACATCATCATGGTGGATTTCGAAAGAACTTCAGACCGTAGTTCATTTTCTTGCGTTCTGAACTGCACATCAGTGGCCACAGTTAAACGATATGTATATACACGTACAAGGACTATAGACAACTAGAAGTCCAATCTGAAGTACAAGTCAGCTGTATGTTATAGTGCACAAAGTGTCAAGTAAAAATCCAGATTTAGGTACCTCTTGGAGGTAAAAATCTTTTTTACATGCCAGCTTGGCCATGCTCTTCCAGAATAAACAGAACATGAACATCCAAATAAACTATGGCAGATACTGAACATCCAAATCCAGATACTGAACATTTATGTCAGTTCTAGTAAAATCCTAGAAAGCAAGGAGAGGTAGGTCAGATTGCACAAATAGATTCCATATTCTGAGAAGAGAACAAGTAATGAAAATGTATAGTTTGGGGCTGGCCTATACTTGAAATTGAAGCTTTTAAGAAACTGCCAGCAAGATAACTGAAAGGTAATGATTATTCGTACAAACGTTCACCTCTCCAAAAAGATGCCAGCAAACAATTTCCTTCTCAAACACAACTAAGCCCTAAAAGATGGTTTTAGCTCTGCTGACTTGAGAAGAGTTAATATAACTAGTAAGCGTGCACGTGCAACGCACCTCAAGACTAACACACATTACGTCTTTCATAAAAAAATTCTAACAAAAACGTAGTATTACTTTCTTAGATAGGTTGTTGTTCGGTAGTGGAAAATCATAACTTCGTTAATCAGGAAACAATGTGAAGCCTGAGCTATACATGCATGTTCTCACACTCGACCACCTCTTATTAAAGATATTTTTTAATATCACATCATAATTTCCACCAAACATATTCATAACCATGATGCCAGTGAGGATTTTCCAAATGGACTGGACAATCGGGATAATTAGTCTAGGCATGAGAGGCTAACACATATTGCATTTTAGCTCTTGAGATCCACATGACATGGCACTGAATTCCTCTTCATTAACCCATTTTTTGTATTTCTCTTCTCCTATACGAAGATAAAATATCATGTTAATTCTTGGATCAACTCATTATCAGAGATTACAACAATCTAGATGAGAACAAGACCCATTGGGATGTTAAACCATATAAATATTGACCAGCGGTCATCTAAGATTTAGAACCAAGTCAAAGGGTATTCCGGCCATCTACCAGCTTATAACCATCATACACTATATTGTAGAGAGAAACAAGAGAAGAAAACTGAGACAACATTGAATGATGTAAAGCACTAAGAAAGCAAGAAACATATGCAAATATACCAGGAAATTTAGGCTGGGTGTACAAGTAGGCTAGTATAGATTCAGTGTTTTGCCTGCACGTGTAAATTTTGACCTTGTAATTACTTTTTTTAGAATTGACCTTGTAATTAAATGAAGCATTCTACAATTACTTGAACAAAATAAAACAAATAAATCAACAAATCGATCAATCCTGTAGAAATATGCTAGTTCCTCGGCTACAATAGAAAAACAAAAATTAAACATCAAAAGAAAGAATTGGTCCATGAACTAATTTCCACATAAATCAAAAGGAGGCAAGGCGCAAACCGTAAAAACTTTAACATCTTGCCTTCTCGTTGATGTTGTCCAACAGAAAACCATACAGAGTTTGCCCAAAATTTCAAAATAAATAGGGACACGCATGCAAGTTTTACCAAATTCAAGGCCACCTGTTTTGGAACAAGAGTTAAAAAGATCAATTTCCTTTCAAATTTACAATTGTAACATGTTAAAGAAAGGAGATGCATAAAAAAGATGGTAATCACATAGGTGAGCACTTTCCATATTAACTCAGGTTCATGGTACATATATTAAATCATTTCAGCTTTTGTATTTGTGTCATAACAAACAACCGAAAGAATCTGGCCATCTCTAATCTGTTAGCACTAATCATGTCATTAGGTATCTGCATGTTGAATATTGCATGTAGTTTAGTCTAGGGTCTGGTGAAGCTTCAGCTGTACGCGTGAAGGAGACGAGATGTCAGGCAGCCGTGCGATGCGGCGAGCACGGCGAGATGTCGATGGTGTCGTGCGATGTGGCAACGCCGTGTGAAGTGGCAAGACGCGATGAAGCTGGAGCGGGACGGGCCACAAGACCAGGAGGAGTCGGGTTATCCGGCAAGTTCGGGTGAGTTCTGTGGCCGTTGATGAGGCTACCCAAGGACTAAACTTGGTCGTACAGGTAGCTAAGGTTGTCAGCTAGCCTCATGCATGGGTTGTTAGCCTGCTGCATGCAAGTGGTTAACGTTGAAGAGAAGCTACGCAAGTTGGGGACACAACTAGTGATTAGTTTGTTAGTGCTAGTGAGTAGTGGCCGGTTGGCCAGGCCATCCACATCATGGAGTGATTTCACGAGGTGGAGTTAGTGGCGTATGGCGTTAGTGCGTGGGTCTTGGCTGAGTGCCAAACTTTGTATAAATAGTCATCTGATTCAGTAACGGAACATGAGGCCGTGAGGGTTAGAGAGGAACATGTAGCCACTGTATTCACCAAGGACGGAGCCTCTCGGCAAAGCTAGCGGATGGTCTGCTCCTTGGTGTATGTGTATGTGTGTGTGTACTGTGCGTTCAGGTATTCTTGAGAGAACCATAGAAGAGAGAAGAGAGAGTTGTGTGAGGCAGCTCGAGGTAGAAGAAGAAGAGCGGCACTGCGAGAGGCGGCGCCAACATAATCTTGCAAACTACCTGTTATAATTAAGGATTTGCAGCAGTGATGCAATGCCTCTTTTGCCTCTGTCTAGAATCAACAATTCTGTTTAACTTTGCACTCGAGGCCAATTTCCACTTTTGGAGGGTTGCTAAAGTAAAATGACGCACCTACATCCTGGCAAATCATAGTGAATTGGACATTAAAAACAAATTTGGTATGTGAAGTCAGTTTACACAAGATAAACAGGAACCTTTGCATGAAACAAAAATATTAGCGGTGATGAGAATACTATCGGCCAAGTACTTCTGGGAGATGCTCACAGAAATATTAACAAAAAGACAAGGTTGCTTCTACATGCTATCCAAAATAACTGCGACTTGTAAACCAGCGAAACATAAAAATACAGAGATCCCACAAAAACCTTCAAGAAGCATTTTACCTTCAAATTGAGACCATGAACACTAAAGATGTCTTTCATGGAGTGTGAATCGTATGGTAGAATGTAGGATCTATAGGCTGGTTGATCCGACTGATGTAGGAAGTAGCTATCGCCAACGATTTTCTCCTGCTCAATAAATTCAGTTGTAACTTGTCAACATATTGTAAAGGATGTAAAAGGTGGATTACCAACTTAAGAGGAAATAAAAAAATAATGGATTGGAACACTTCACTATATTGTAAAAGATGCACTTACAAAATGTGCTTGCAGATTTGGCACACTCTTGTTATTAAACTCGTGCTCTGTGAGATGAATGTTGGCTGCCTGCAGACACACTAAATATGTGATTTTCGCTAACTTTAGAGGGAAAGAAAGGCCATATTATCTCGGCGCAGAATTGATTAACCTCAAGGAGATAAGAAACTCTAATTGTTTGGGCATGAAGAATAACAATACAGTTCCTTTTCCTTTATCACCAGGTGCAGTACGTCCAAAATGATGAATGTAATCCTGAAAGTCAAATCCAAATAGCTTAGCACAGTCCGAATATGAGAGGAATTCCTGAAAGTACCTCTGGTTCATCTGCTGGGGGATCCTAAAACAAGACCATATATGATCATTAGGTTAGTACCAGGAAAAATATTCGGTAGCACTCAATTAGATATACATATTTGTAAGTGCTAATTACCCCCGAGAACCAACTCGGAGACTTCTTGGTTAAACCTCCTTATGTCTTCCGTGAGGTAAAAACAAAAATAAGCATGGCAATTTCAGTAACAATCTCACCTATCAAGGCGAGGAGGTCAGCCCGGATGACCACGAGGAGCTTGAGCCCGCCAGATGAGAAGATCCACTCAGCTACATAAAATCAATTTGACATATTGGAAGGAGCAGAAGGAGAGATCTCATATCCATGCCAAAATCACGATCAAATCCATCACAAGCAGTGAAAGAGTACCATAACCAAACAATTAAAAGGGGCAATTCAACAACATTAAAAAAATGAATTCGGAAGAGGAGGAATCAATATTCCTCACCTTAAGCATGGAAGAATGGCGTCCTGCCTGGCAAAGTGGCGGCGGGTGGCAGGAGGTGCGGGGCAATGGCAGCGACATGGGCAACGGGAGCCTGTTGATGCAAGAGAGTTAAATATGCAGTCGGACACAATCAAGAAGAGGGAAGGAGGGGATCGGGGCGGGAGAAAGGGAAGGGGCAGCGGAATGGACATTTGGAGCGGGCTTGGCGACAACGGCGGCAATGGATTGGAGGTAGTCGCAGAACAAGGTGAGTGAGGGGGCGGCGAGGATGGCCGGGACCTTCTTGCAAGCCTCCACGTACCAACGTAGCTCGCCCAGCTTGGAAGGATCCATCGCTCTCCCTCGCGCTCTCTCTCTGTCTTTCTCCTTCCAGGCGAGGGTTAGGGTTTCTCCTTGGGAAAGAGGAAGGATGCGGGGTGGCGTCTTCGGCCGAAGCAGGGCACACGGACGGGGAGTTACCGTGCTTTGGTGGTCGCGGGGTTTGCGTACAGCAAAGCAGCCGCAGTAGGGCGTGGAAATTGATTTTCGTCCGCAGATGATTCGTCTGCCTATTATAAGTTCTAATTGCACTCAGGATATCTTGTTAGATTAATCTAATCTGTTCGATTTCATCGACTTAGATAATCCAACAACCATAATCAACTAGTGTACATTGAACGGGTGTCCGTAAGAAAGAAAGCGTTTGCTCTTTTAATAGTAGTAGAGATTATATTTCTGCAAGAACATGAATTTGCATTTATAATCTAGGCAACAAGTACCATTACTCTTATATAGGAAAAATGTGGCTACAAAAAACAATCGCAAGATAACTGCAATACCATTAATTTGCTAGAAAAGTAAAAAAAATCTGCGGTAATAACAACATCTGACATGTAGTATTAGTTCAGTACTTCAGTTCAGAAGGTAATTAAGATTTATAATCAAGCCATGCACAATCCCTGATCATCTCTTGATCAGTCCTAGCTCAGGACAAGCCCTCATGCTGTGCTGATCATCCGAACCTACTCTGGAAGAGGACTTTAGAGATTGGACTGAAGCCGGGAGAACAAACTATATAGTTCTTTAAATGGCACTGCATGCAGATACATATAGGATAGTCCGTACGGATGACATGAAAAAATTACAAATCTTACTCAGAAAAGTCAAAATTCTCGACAAAAATCATGCAAATACATTTTATGCACTGGAGGGCAAAAATATGCAGCAGATAACGAAATAAAAACTTCCGAGATCATTAGGCAGCAATACAACACCATATCCGTACTTACCTGAACATGTATCTCAATATCCAGTTTACATGTTATACTCGTCACTTTGTCAGTAACATTGCTTTCCTAAAAAAACGAATGCTAACCAAATTCACTAAATTAATAAAGGCATATCAGTGACACAGCATGCACAAACCATCACCATCTCTACTTCTTTAGAGCGAGAAAAACCACTAGCTCTAGACACGTCATCATTATTAACTCATGAGAGATGAATTCAGATTTGGGAGAGCAAACTGTAAAGTTTTCAAAATGGTAAGACTAAGCTCCTGTCTACAGATGAATTGTCAAGAAAATTAAACAACAAAGCACATGGTTCTTAATGAAGCTGCAAGACTGAAGGTTCATTGCAACACATCAAACTGTAGAATTTTCAAAATGACAAGATTAAGGTACTATCCGCAGCTGTATTTTTAAATCAAATTAGACAACAGAGCAAATGGTTACTACTGCTGCTGCAAGAATTTAAGGTTCATTACAAGTTTACAACATAATCCATCATCCAATTACACACGCGAACAACATGGGGGGACTGTCAAGCTTACTGAAAAAAGCTAAAAGCAATATAAGAAAGCAAGCAAGCACCACTGCAGCAAAAGGGCTACTATGTAGTGATATACTTCATCAGAAGACCCCCGCCGCCTAAGCTTGTCATCTTTCTTGTTGATGACAGTGGCCTCCTGCCCTTAAGCATATTCAACCATACCTTGTCAATGCGCCACATCATTGGGCATCACCCTTTCTGCAAACATAAAATTGCCGGTGTGATTCCAAAATGGGGATGACATGATATGATATAAATAGCCAATTAAATTAGCATAATTAGTTGTAATTACATATCACCCTAACTTTGCTGGGGAACATTTAAAAATGGAACTTTATATCTGATTAGAGATCGATCGTTTTGTTTGTTCCACTAACTTATTTGGTGTATAACTTAATAGGTGTTCCCAAATCACAATAAATTAAATGACATATAAATACAACTATACCTTGTCGATTGTAGAAACTCATGTATGGAATCACAGCATCTAAATTTTCTCTCTTCCCTATCTTCTTCCATCGCTGCGTATCGACATTAATCTCATAGATGCCCAGCACTGTGGTGACGAAAACGACATCACTGCCCTCCACGGATCCAACTACTGTAATTCTTTCCACAGGATTTTGGATGGGGAGAAGGTTCATGAGATTGATAATTGTACGTTGACTCCATGAGGCAACTCCGTTGGAATCCATCAGTCTTGACCACAGGTAGAAGGTTGATCCATTGACATGTGCATACCCCAAACTGCCATCCTCCGTCCCCATGAGGATAGAGGAAGTGACAGTTTCAGAATCCTCAATCGGTGCACCAATCAGTGATAAGCTATTAGAGCTCAAGTCATACTTGAGAATTTCTTCACTATCATCTTTAAGAGACTGAATCATGAAGTGAAGTGCTTCTTGGATGAGGACAGGGGGGATTGGCCTGATGAATGCTTCGGCTGGAAGATGAAGAAGAGGGCAGGGCTCGCCCCACTGATGAGATGGAGGGCATGGCTTGCTCCAGTCACCGGTCTCTGGCAAGGACACACAAGCGAATGCAGCACAATCATCGTCATCCTCATCTTCTCCCATTTCCACGCCGACAAAAACCACCTGGAAGGGAGCCGCGTGACAAGTGCGGTGGTCACAGCCCCTCATGGCGCAGAGCACGGCGACCCCGCGGCTGTCGTCCGCCAGGTTGGGCCAGTCCAGCCCCCTCCGGCAGCCCGTCATGGGGTCCCAGACGAGGAGCGCGGAGCTACGCACATCCCCAAGAAGGACGCGGCCATGGCGGCAGTCCCACGCAGAGTAGTCAGAGTGGTCCCATTCGTCGTCGGGAATGCGCGCGCCGAATTTCGCGGTGGACGTGAAGCGTGGGACGGGACCTTTTCGCCCCGGTTGCAGCCCTCCAGCCAGAAACCACGAAGGAAGCCGAGCATGGGGGGAGCTCCATGGTGGTCGTGGTAGCGACCGCGGAAGCGAGGGCCGGAGAGGAGGCCGAGCCAGAACTTGCTGGAGAGGGAGGCGCGCACGAGGCACGCGGGCTCGTCCGGCGGGAGGCGGAGGAAGATCTCCTCGAGGAGCTCGCCCGGCAGTGATGGCGGTGGCGGCGGCGGCGGCGGCATGGTGGGTGATGGCGGCGAGGGTTTCAATTGGGAGGGGATCGATGAGGAGTGTGGTCTGTGCGAGGGTTTCAATTGGGAGGGGATCGATGAGGGGTGTGATCTGGCGGCGAGGGTTTCAATTTCACGGTCCGCTTCAGTGCAGTTGAGTTGTGCGTGGGCCGTGGGGTTTGGCTGATCGAACTATATACTAGTCTATAAGCTGCTGGAGTTTTTGCAATTAAGGATATTTTCTAAATATATGCTGGCTGGGTGATAGTGATGATCCAAGCTGTGGCACCATAACCTTGGTGAGGGCCCGGCCTCCTCGGAGGGCTCGGCCAAGAGCTCGTCAAACATCTGATCATTATTCTTTGATTCGAACCACGTTTAGTTCACGGCGATGAACTGCGGGTTCTTTGCGATGAGCTTGGCCATGTATGCCGAATCGGCACGCTCAGTCTCGAGCTTCTTTGGGGGTGTCGGCGAGGAAATATGCTTTGTCGGGCTCCCGAAGTAGCAGAGCTCAATCATGTCGTACGCGTGTACCGCCTCCTCCGCGGCGGCGAACATGTCGAGCCATCTCTTCTCCCGCCTATCTGAATTTTGGATTTTCGTTGCCCAAGTGCCCATGGCTGCTACCACATGCCTCGGTTCTTTGGCGGTAAGTCGCTGCTACATGGAGCTCAAGGAAGCAATGGCGGCCCGAATTAGAGGTCCGGAGGCGGAGCGAGCACTTGGGGTGGATGCGCAGACCCGTTCTGGCTCCACGTCGATGAGCTCTCGGTAGCTTGATGCGTCAATTCCAGCGATGGTAGTGGCTGGCGAATGAATCGAAGTGTGGCGGCCTGGCGGGAGGTAGGCAGGGGCTGCTGGGTGCACGTGGGCATGTGCGGTGATCACCGGAGGCAAGTAGGGCATTAAATATATAATGTTGAATGTTAAAAAATATTTGATTTTATTTTTTTGCAAATTTAAAAACCATGATTTCTTTCAATTGTTCATAGATTTCAAATAAAGGTCAAAAACTTAATGTCTGTGGGCTTTAAATATATTATCAAATTTAACACCCTTACAGATGGGCCCAAGCGATCCAGTCCCCCACAACCCCTGACGCATCGGGAGGTTCCAAATCTAGGGAGTTTAGTATCCTAACAAACAGGCAGAAGCGTGGTGGCACGCCACGCCCGTCAGGAAACCAGGAAGCCTGAGCAGAGCTATGCCTCTTTTTGCAACGTCGAAGGAGCCTTTTTGTAATGTGTCGCTGAATGTGAAAGAGATTACAAAAAGGTTTGTTGAATCGGGCTAGTGCGTAATTTGTTTTGGGATCTCTCCGTAATACACTAACACTAAAATAGTAGACAGAGATATGTGTCCATCTAACATCCAAACATATCAGGAGGACTTGATCAGGATTTTTTTCGTCGAAACAATAGATGAACAGCTAATGATATTCATTTTTACAACCAAAATGTCCTGCCGAAGCTGCGGAAATGCAAGACGTGAAACATCAAAACCAGCAAAGGCAGTGGTTCCAGCACACTTACCCCCAGCGGCCTCGGTAAGGACTCCTTCCAGTGGTCATCCTCAAGGCTTGCCGGCTGGGGCACTGGTGGAGCCGACACAGTTACCCCCTGCCTTGCCCAGATGTTGAAACAGCTAATGCGGCGACAGGTCAGGCAACATCGGCAGGAATGACTCCTCCAAGTGGTTGTCCATGTGGCTTGCTGGCGAAGCTAGTGGTGGCACCGGCACACTTACCCCCATTACCCTATCTGGATGTGGATGCGGAAGATGTTGGGACGGAAGATTCGTTTCTTCGAGTAGGAGTGGAGAACGTGAGCTGTGGGGGGCTTATGTTATAAGTGGTGGAAGTACTACAGGCGGTTTCATTTCAAAAACTGCCTCCATTTTTTTCTAAAATATAGACGGTTTCGAAATCACAACCGCCTCTGATGTTTACTATAGGCGATTTCAAATTTCAACCTCCTCGACCACAGAAATAACCACCTTCGATGGAATATTATAGACGGATTTGGAACATGGGGACACAACCATCTCCGGGGGCCGCTGATAATGCCCGTTTTTTCTATTAGTGCTGTTACGCAAGGCCCATTGTGAAACGGAAAAGAAGCGGCTACAGATGAAAGGTCCGTCACACTTCCAGGGGAGCCTCAACTTGATAGCTCTCCACCAAAAAATGGTATATGCAACCCCAAGGTCAATTTTGTCTCTAGTTGCATCTAGATTCATTAATCATGTTCTTTTCTCTTGTAGAAAAGACAACAGCCTAGGGGCCAAGTTAATATCATGCGGGCATGGGAAGATGGCCATAGGGGAAGGGGGCAGGGGTATTGCTAAAACAAAATATTGTTCTTTCAAAAAAATGGTGTTTATATAATTCCATATAGAAATATATGTCACCAATCTTGAAGCGCCATAGAATTTGGAGAATTTTAAATATATGCCATTCGTTTTTCATGGGGAGCATGGAAGTATTTCTTTTTTAGTATGTACTTTTAGTAAACACCACACATTGAGGAACAGAACCCACTTACATAGCATCAGATTGAACACCAGAGCAAAACTTGGCAATCTCATGTGCACTTTGTTCGCCCCTCTCCTTCTCTTTAGAAGTTTAAAACTAAGGAACAAGTTAATAACTCAGTAGTGTTTCTCGCTTCAAATGAACCAGTGAAAACCTATTGCCCACACAAATATGCATGCACAGTAGAACAATTAGTCTCCACAATGAATCAACCAAGTCCAGTCCGGAGCAGGGATTCCGACTTGTAGCACTGTTGTTCCATTACTAAAACAGAATATTCACTAAATTAAACATTATGGAGTTCATGCATTCCATATAGAACTAGATGCAAATCATTAAGCAATAGAATTTGAAATCATGTCTACACAAATGTGTTTTTTTCATGGATATCATGAAGTATTCCTTTTTTAGTTTGTACCTTTTGATTTCTCATACATAAAAACACATAGCTTCATAGTTGATTTTTTTTTCTTTTGCAAGATCCATGGTTGACGTTGAATGAAAAAATTTCACCCTCATTTGGTACAGTTTCAGCGTGAACCAATCTTGATTTTTTTTGTCGTTTGACATTCTATTTCTATATATTTATCCACCCATTTCTTGAGCTGGCGACATAATGTTTCTTTGGCTATCCAGGTTCATAAACATGCAAAAAAAGATGGAAGTGACTATGGTGTGTAGCAGCTCTATGCCATAATTAACATCATATATCTTACTAAAGCCGGTTGAATGCACTAATATAGATCCAAATATGTGAGATAGGTGAATGCAAATAAAGAGGCAACTTGAAAGGCAATTTATTTGTTCCATGAAGGAAGAAAAAGATTAACTATCCACCAGATATTTGGAACAGAGCCATACCTCTTTCTCATATATAGGTAAAGAAAAATGTAGAGAAACGTGTGTTCATGATTTTGAGTAAAGGATCCTATCTAAGGAAAATCGACAAACAACAAAGCAGTTGCAGTGAGTACTCTGACCAAACATATGAACATCTTCGTCTCACATGGACATTGCAGTGCACTACTTGTTATGTGCACTGCAGGCCAAAAATTTACATGCAATAGATAACGAACTACTCAAGATATTTGTGCACTTTTGTGGAGCTATTGAAGAGAAATAAAAGCTAACAAGATCTTCAGGCAGCAATACAAAACCATATCTGTAGTTACCTAAACATGTAGCTCAAGATACAGTTTACATGTTGTACTCACCAGTATCATTGCTTTGCTAAAAAAAAAACTAACTAAATTCACTAAATTAATTAAGGCATATCAGTGAGACAACATGCAACCATCACCATCTCTATTTCTTTAGGGCGAGACAAACCACTAGCTCTAGACATGTCATCGTTATTCACTCTTGAGGGATGAATTTAGATTTGGGAGAGCAAACTGTCAAATGGCAAGGCTAAGCTACTGTCTGCAGATGCATTGTCAAGAAAATTAAACAATGACGCACACGGTTTCTAATGCAGCTCCAAGAACTGAAGGTTCATTATATCATAATCCATTCACCCACTTACGCACACCAACGACATGGGGAAACAACAAGCTTACTGACAAAAGCCAAGAACAATATGAGAAATTAAGCAAGCACTACTGCACCAAAAGGGCTACTAAATAGTGACATAATTCATCACAAGACCCCTGTCACCTCCAAGCTTGTCATCTTTCTTGATGAGAGTGGGCTCCCGCCCTTAAGCATACTCAGACATACCTTATGAATGTGCGCGTCACTAGGCACCGCGTCACCCTTTCTGCAAACATAGATTTGTCGGTGCGATTCCAAAAAGGGGGTTGACATCATACTATATAAATTGCCAATTAAGTAATAGAGTTGTAATTGCATAGCAGCCAAAGTTCAGATGGGAACATTTGAAATGTAACTTTATATCTGATTAGAGATTCATTGGTTTGTTTCTTCCACTAACTTATATGGAGTATTACTTAACAGTTGTCCCCAAATCCCAACAAAGGGTATAAATACAACTATTCCTTGTGGATTGTAGAAACTCATGTATGGAATCAAAGCATGGAATTTCCCTCTCTTCCATATCTTCTTCCATCGCTGCAACTTGACATTAATATCGTAGATTCCCAGGTCTGTGGTCATGAAAACAGAATCACTGACCTCAGTGGATCCAATCAGTCTAAGTCTTTCCTCGGAATTTCGGTTAGAGAGAAGATTCTTGAGATGGATAACTGTATGTTGACTCCATGACACAACTGTGTTGGAATTCATCTGTCTTGACCACTGGTAGAGGGTAAACATGCCCACATATGCAAATCCCAAACTGCCATCTTCCATGGCCATGAGGATAACGGTAACAGCAATGTCAGGCCCCACAAGCGGCGCATCAACCAATGATAAGAAATTAGATCTCAAGTTGTACTTGAGAATTTCTACGTGACCATCATCATGGTCATACTCAACCATGAAGTGAAGAGATTCTTCAACAAGGACATGGGCATCCGCGCGATTAACGCATCGGCTGCAATGTCAAGACCAGAGCATGGCTCGCCCCACAAATCAGATCGAGGGAACGGCTTGCTCCAGCCACCCACCTCAGGCAAGCAAATGCATGCCTGTGCAACTCAACCATCACCATCATCTTCCCTGGTGTCCACGGAGACAAAGACCACCTGGAAGGGGCCGGCATGACACGCACTGTGGTCACAGCCGCTCAGAGTGCAGAGCACTACGACCCCATAGCTGTGGTCCGATAGGTTGGGCCCGGGCAACTTCCTCTAGCGGCCCATCATGGGGTCCCAAACGACGAGCGCTTCCGCCATGGCAAAAGTCTCATTATCAACAAGAAGAATGCGACCATGGCGGCAATCCCATGCAGCGTACTAAAAAACCCAGTCATCGTCGGGAATGCACGCGCCAAACTTTGCGGTGGAGGTGAAGTGTGGGATGTGGTCGCATTCCTCAAGGAATCCCTGACAGGTATGAAGGAACCCCAAGACCAAGGGGGTGCGTTGACGGGGTACTTTTCCATTTGCCATGGCAGATGTCAAAGGCACGGCCGGCGGATGGCAAAGGGCTTTGCCATTAGCCAGCAGATGGCAAAGGGCCGGCTGAATAAACTACGGTAAATGCTTCTTTGCCGTCTGCTGGCAGAAGGCAAAGAGCCTGTAACCTTTGCCATCAGCTAGCGGATGGCAAAGCCTCTAGACGGCAGAGGAACGGGGTTAGCCACGTTAGGAGGCTAACGGTGTGCTTTTCCTGCAGGCTCTTTGCCATCTGCCAGCAGACGGCAAAGGCTACATGCTCTTTGCCATCCGCGAGCTGATGGCAAAGGCTATAGGCTCTTTGCCATCCGCGAGCTGATGGCAAAGGCTATAGGCTCTTTGCCATCCGCCAGCTGATGGCAAAGGCTGCAGTCTCTTTGCCATCCGCCAGCCCATGGCAAAGGATGCAGTCTCTTTGCCATCTGCTGGCAGACGGCAAAGAGACCAAATAGGCCAGACGAGCGCTTCCCAGGTTGGCCTCTTTGCCATCTGCCAGCTGAAGGCAAAGTGCCTATATTGCCCCATTTAATTTTTTTTTCTTATATCAATTCATTTTCACAGAAAATCAAACAAAGATATATATATGACCAATATAGCATATTCAACACATATTACCAATAGTCATGAACACATATATATCCAACACATGTTAGCAATAGTAGCAAGTCTCATCCATACATATACATAGTTTCATCAATATTACATAGTTTCATCATAGGTAGCAAGTTTCACAAAGTCAAAACAAAAACTAAAGACAAGCACTCCATCAACCCAAGCTTCCGTGATCTGAAGCAAATCTACAAAATGGGAAAGAAGAAAGTTAGAAGAAGAAGACTAGAAGAAGAAGATTATTATGATGCAACTAAAATGTGAAGATTATTACGATGCAACTTATATCTATAAAATAGGGCATTTTGGAGCTAAGTATGGTTATTATGTCATTTTTGAGCTAGCTAAGCATACTAAGTCATTTTGGTGTAAAAAATGCTAAGTTAGGTCATTGTGGAGCTCATAAGTTTATTATGTCATTTTGGAGGTAGCTAAGCATATGAAGTCATTTCGGAGCTAAAATATGTCATTTTGTAAGCATATTATGTCATTTTAGAGCTAGCTAAGCATATTAAGTCATTTTGGAGGAAAAAATGCTAAGTATAGGTCATTTTTGAGCTAGCTAAGCATATTAAGTTATTTTGGAGGAAAAATGCTAAGTATAGGTCATTTTAGAGCTATCCTAGGTTAAATAGGTCATTTTGGAGCTAATTAAGCTTATTATGTCATTTTTGAGCTAGCTAAGCATATTAAGTCATTTTGGAGGAAAAATGCTAAGTATAGGTCATTTTAGAGCTATCCTGGGTTAAATAGGTCATTTTGAAGCTAATTAAGGTTATTATGTCATTTTGGAGGAAAAGTGCTAAGTATAGGTCATTTTAGAGCTATCCTGGTTAAATAGGTCATTTTGGAGCTAATTAAGGTTATTATGTCATTTTGGATGAAAAAGTGCTAGGTCATTTTGGAGCTAAATAGGTCATTTCTTAAGCTAATTATGCATTTATTAAGCAAAGCACTAGGGAAAACTTACCGTCAACCCGTAGGTGAAGGATTGGGGTTCTTGCTCACGGTAGTGGCAGACGGAGGAGGATCGGGGTTCTTGCTCGTGCCAGTGGCAGACGTCGATGCTTGTCGGGAGTTATGGTGCACCAAATTAAAGATCATTTGAAATGTCGTATTAGCATGATGCAACTCAAATGGGAAGACTAATAAGTAATGTCCATTCAAATGAAACTCACCGTGCCTGCCGGAGCAATGACTGGCATCGGCGGAGGGCTCTGACCGTTCTTCTCGCACATGGACTGCACATTTGGTTTTAACGAGTCAGTCATATTAGTTACTAATGAAAGGAACATTACGTGCATGATTTAGCTAATATGCAAAAGAAACTTACCGCGAAGAGCTCGTATATGGCCCGATTAGCCAAGTCGTTCTGGTTCCTCTCCTCCTCCAAAAGCCTAGCCGTCCTCTCCTCAATCTCCCTCTCCCTCTCAGCCGCCTGCCTCCTTTCCTCCGCCAGAAGCTCCTGGGTCTTCGTTCTCTCTTCCTCAATAGCAGCCTGCAACACCACTCCTCTTTAGCATTGTAATCATCGACGGCCACACACATAATGTAATGGAGGAAAGGTATCTGATTCTGTATAACTAACCTTGATTTCGAGATCCATTGGCCATGGACGAGGCCTTAACTCAGGATCGGAGCTCGTCTGGCGCCTCTTGATCTGTGGGAGAGTGCTAGTACAACGTATCAGTCCATCCCCAATGGCTAACAAGCCATGGTGCCTCCCGCCACCAGATATCATCACCAGCTCTGGATCAATAGGCTGGCTTGGGTTAAAGTCTGACCCTTTCCTCGCCTTCCCCTCGTCTCTGTACCTCACGAGCTTGTTGTGGGAGGAACGGTTGGTGAAGTTCTTTGGATCATCGAGTCAGACTCATAGAATGCCTTGGCCTTCTTATACGGGGCACTATGGGCCATGGCATAGAGGCCGAACAGCTCTGGCACATCCGTCTTGTTGTGTCGCGCCTAAAAGAGAGGAACAAAGTATTAGTTAAGGGCTCAAGCTAGCATGAAGAATGAATTTGCATGAATCATCAAGCAAACCACATACCCAGTTATCCCCGTACTGATATAGGTTGACGCTGCCTTGATGGTGTGGCACACCGCTCATTTTGCCACGCCGATCCTTTGCATTGTTGTGGGTGGATAGCCATTGGGGAGAGCACCACTCATACACCAACGCCTCCCAGCAATCCAGCCTATCCGCACACCATCTGGGGGGGCACCTAAGTTAAGTAAGAGAAATTTGAGCGCTACGCCTATGAATCAAATCAAGGAAACTAAGTATAAGGCCTTAAGAATAGGTAATTACCTTCATGTACTTCTCCTTACTCAGATACTTTGTGCGCCACTACGACTTGGACATCCTAATACCAGTCGAGGGGAAGTAGTATCGAATAGCCTGCGTCCGAGCCCCGTTCCGCCAGTTTTGAAGTAGGCGCCTGCACTCGGCGTCGATAAACCGAGCCGCGGCCTCCTCCTGTCCCTCAGCACACCTGTAGAAGGTCTGCAATCAAACAAGAAAACACGGATTGGTACAATCACTAGGGTTGCCAATCAAACAAGAAAAAACAACGTAGAGGAGAGAGGAAAATTTACCCAAAACGTCTGGATCACAACATCAACCACCGTGTGGCACTCGACACCGCCGATCCTCTCCCCCGGCGGGGCCGGGGCAGCCAAGTAGTGCTCCCAGGTCATTCATAGCTCCGGAACCTGGCTCTCACCGGGCAACGTGACCCACCCCGGGAAGCTCTGGCGACAAATCACACCAAGGATTGTGTTGGGCCTACGGACACCACGGTCGTGTTTCCAATACCTGTAGTATGACAAGGCTAACGCATTAGATATTCGAAGAAACGTGAAGGCAAAAGGTTAAAAAAGAGTAAATGCTCTTACTTCTCCCCATCAGGCGTAATCAACCACCTCTGGTCAGGGGTCGCCGCGGTGGGCGGGAGCTTTGTACAACCACGCTGGTAGACATTGCCCCCCTCAAACCCGCTCGCTCTCACTATAGCTATCAGAACTATAACCACCCTCGCCACCATCAGCATTACCACTTGACTCCGGCCAGTCTCCCAATCGGTTCGGCTGCGACATAGCCTGATCCAGAGTCTCGTGGGACGGAGCCTCTGGGACCAGAGTCTCGTGGGACGAAGGCTCGTCGGTCCGATGCTCGTGGACCGGGGTCCAAGACGGGTCCACCTCAGGCGGCTCCATCTCAGATAGAGCAGTCATGTGGTCAGGTGAATCAGCTGGGGGTGGCGGCAAGGAAGGCGTAGTAGCAGCCTTCCTACCTCTCCCGCCGCCATGTCCACCTCTACTAGCCTTCTCCTTCTTCTTCCCTTCCCCCCCCCCCCCCCTCCCGACCTCTCCCGGCTGAAGAAGAAGCGACTGTCGTGGTTCTAAGACTGACAGTAGAAAGGGGGGTAGGTATGGAGAGGCAAGATCTTAGCTATGGCGAAGGTGTACACACAGGATTTACGAGTTCAGGCCCTTCGCGGAGGAAGTAATAGCCCTACGTCTCGGTGCCCGGAGGTGGTCGACTGGATTATATGTGTGTGGTGTTACAGGGGGTGCGAACCCTTGTCCCGGAGGAGGGGGGTGGCTTATATAGAGTGCGCCAGGGCCCCAGCAATCCTCCATTACAAGGGGCTTAATGTACATAAAGTAGGGGCGTTACTTATAACGCCAACCATAAGTGATATTAATGACCTTAAAGACTACGGAGTGAATGTCCGACCGTTGCAGTGCTGAGTGACTCCTGGCCTTCAGTAGGTCGAGTGATTCCTCATATGGTCGAGTGACAACAGGTAGGAGGGGTACCCGAGTGATATGATTGGTCGAGTGGATTGCACTCGACACCTTTGACCGGGGCTTCTTCGTTCCCTCTTGGACTTCTTATCTTCTAGGGTAGTGACCTTGGGTAGGACGTATAGGTCAATCCTATGACCCTACCCCGGGTCTGTATCCTCATCAGTAGCCCCCGAATGGATTTAGGTTCGAGTGGAAAGTAGGTTGAAGTTGAACTTGTTCCGAGCTTTGCGTCTCGCGAGTGTTTTACGCGGGACGGAAGGCTTACGTTGGTACTTCAGCATCGATTCAGTCGCCTTGATCCATTCAGAGAGTTGCCGACTGAACTTGTAGCATCATCTGCCGAGTGCTCTCTTGGGGTGCAGAATCTTTGGCGCGATTGATAGCAGTGTATCCCGGATTTCACGGGATACGAAATTTCGGGGAAGCGCGCGGGACGGGGCGTGCCGACGTAAGCGGGGCGGATAAACAGTAGCGCCTCGATCTTTGTGCCACCTTTTCCGCCACGTACGTTGCGCGCGACTGTTGCGGGATTTGACAGGATCGCCTGGTCCCACGCGTCAGCCACTCGGAAGCGGCCTTTTATAAGCCGACGAAGCCGAGGCGCCTGCACTGTGCGCGTCTGTTTTTCTTTCTTCTTCCTCTGCTTCTCCACTGCATCCGGCTCTTCTTCTCTTGACGCCGCTGCTCCGCCACCATGGTAAAGGACAAGACGGCAGCGCTGGAACGCGTGAAGAAGGCGACGGGGGCGGCGAAGGGCAAGAAGCAGAACCGCGGGTCATCATCGCGCTCAGGGCTGCCGCCAGGCTGGATCCAGGGCGATTGGATCCGGTCTTCACTCCGGCAAGAAGATCTGGATGAGCTAGTGGAGTCCGGGCTGATAGCCAAGGGTGCAGCAAGGCTGCCTGAGGGGGAGATAGAGCCGCAGCCTCGACCGGGTGAGAGTGTACTGCTCGCCACCCAGGTCGATCAGGGATTATCACTTCCTCCGCACCCCTTCTTCCGGGGCTTCTTGAACTTCTTCGGTGCCCAACTCCATCATTTTTCTCCCAATACCATCACGTACCTTGTCGCGTTCATGTCGATGTGTGAAAACTTTTTGGGGTGTCGACCGCACCGGGGTCTTTTCAAACATATTTTCACCATCCGTTCCCAGTCGATGAAGAAAGCGAAAGCGAGTGACGAGAAAACCCATGTCATTCAGATGTGTGGGGGTTTGGGTATCCAGAAGAGGCAGAGGAGTTATTTCCCTTCCATGACTCTCCCTGAGTCGGTTAGGGGCTGGCAGTCGACCTGGTTCTACTGCCAGGACCTCCCAACTCCAGGTCAGTCGACCGGCCTTCCCCACTTCACTTTTGACCGTATGCAGACTCCTTCCTCATTGAAAGTGACCACTGCTAAGAACATGGAGACGAAGATGCTGGTTGCAAAAGTGGTCCAACTGATCAATGAGGGTGTCACTGGCATGGACCTGCTGGAAGTATTCCTCAGTCGACGCATCCAGCCTCTTCAGGCCCGTGACCAACCCATGTGGCTGTACTCTGGGGCTGACGACACCGCTCGTGTTCATCGAGAGGAAGTGCTAGCCAAGACCGTGGTCATGTGGTTGAAGAGTATTACATGCAACCAGGACAACCCCAGAGGAGCCAGGAGAGTCGTCCCCTTCAGTGACGACAATCAGCCCGACAAGGTATGTTCTTTATTCCGACTATCTTTGCATACACATTTTGACTGTCCTTGAGCTCGACTGAATTTTACTTGACTTCTTGCCTTGTAAGTTTTTACTGACATGTATTCGATGCCCAACGGTGAACAAGTTCTAGAGCAGGACCAGGAGGGAGAGGCCAGCGCTAAGGAGAGCGGTGAATGGGAATCTTCGGATGAAGACGAGGAGGAGGAAAGCGAGGAGTCAGACGAGGAGGAGGCGGTCGACTCGCGGCTGCGCTCTGAATGCCGATCCAAGCAACACCATGACCCGGCGGGCGGGCGCGGAAAGAACGTGGCCCCGAGCACCCAAACGTAAAAGCGCACTCGGACGTTGACTCTGGAGCCAACAGAGAAAGTCTCCAAGCATCCCAAGGTTGTTCCTCCAAAGACTCGAAAGACTCTGCCGATGATCAAGATGGACATCCCCGTGGCTTCAGGGTGAGCATCTTTCTTGTGTTTTATCTAGGCCGACTGATACTTCTGTTCTGACCGAATGGATCATGTATCTTTCCAGCCCAACCTCTGCTGCGACTGACATGGATATTGACAGAGCTCCAGGAGATGAGGAGACCGATGATGCGGCCACCTCCCGAGCTGGTAAGTCCGCTCGACCAGAACTCATTTAGTCGATTGAGTTACCAGTCGGTTAGATTTCTGATATTTTTCTTTCGCTGCAGTTCCGCGAGACATCGTCGTGCTTCCTGATGATGAAGATGAAGAAGTGCCTCTACAGGAGAGGAGGAGGAGAAGTGGGGGCTCAAGCAGGAGAGGGCTTGAAGTTCAAGTCCCTCAGTCGACGCCAGCGCTTGAGGCGGTGGTCGAGCGATCCGGAGACCTGGTTCGGATCAATGTCACTTTCGCCAACCCGCTGACGACTGATCGTCCATCGGGGTCGACTACTCCGGCTCCTGCTGCTCCAGTGCAACTCCATGCATCTGACCCAGTAGCTGCTTCGGCCGCCTTGGAGCCATCACTTTTTGCTGCATATCAGACCCAGATGACTCGCCAAGTGCTGTCAGGGAGGCTCTTTGCCAGGTGAATCTTGTTATGGAGCAGGTGAAGCTGATGCACGAGGCCAGCCAGGTGGCCTATAACGCCAGCACCGCTCTGCAGACCAATGTTAAGGTTAGTAAACTCCCGTTGGGGTGTGCCTGTTTTTAGAGTTTAAGAAGTCTTCCATTCCACTCGACTCGTGTTGAGTCTTAGTGTTCTGTCCGAACCAGTGGGGGCATGCTGTGTGCACCCACTGGGTGTAGTCCCCGAGACCACAGTCGACTGCTGGCAGTCGGCCGAGGTCTTAGAATCTACTTTCTTTCTATTTTTTCTGACTCACGCTGGGCATACCATGCTGAGTGTTGATCTAGATCAGTGGGGGCACGCTAAGTGGACCCACTGGGTGTAGTCCCCGAGACTACTGTTGAATATTTGATTCGGCAGTAGTCTTAGAGTAACTTTCACTGTCATTGTCTTTTATTTCTGTCGACTGATATACCTCTCTCGCTAACTGCAGAGGTCTTGTGATCTTGGAGCTCGGCTTTCTGAGTTAAACAAGAAGCACATCAGCCTCGAACTTATCTTGAACTTGCCAAGAAGAACCTCAAGACTGATCAAGAAGAAACAGCCATCATGGGAGGTAACCAATCGACACTTCTCCAATCAGTAGCTCGCGCCTTTCAGTGTTTTTTCTTTCAGTCTCTTCGAACCGAGTGACTTCACACAAGCAGATGTGCGTAGTGAAACCGCCGCCTGTGCCTGCCCTCAAGAGTGTTGTTTCTTTAGAGAGAATGAAGGAAGCTCTGGAGAAGAAGGATCAGGACCTTGCTACTGCTCAGAAGGAAGCACGAGAGAAGATAGCGCTTGCGGACAAGAAGCTGGCTTCGGTCGGCAAATTGGAAGAGGAGAACCTATTTGCAATTTTTTAGAATCCTCAAATTCTAAAAGGGAAAAAAAGATATGCTCAAATTTCAGTTTGTGAATACTAAGAAGCACACCTTCCAGTCCTTCATGGATACCTTCCTTGAGGCTGCCACTCGTATTGCAGACAGCATTGATCTTGATAGCTTCTGTGATCCAGCCAGCCCTTCTCCTGACGAGTGATCGAAAAACATTATGCCTCACCTTTATTTGCCTCGGAATGCCGAGTGATTTTGTAATCGTTGAAACTCCTTCGGGCCTGACGCCCGAGCACTTTAATCTGCGGTTTGGAACCTTTGGATTTATCTGAACTTGGTTTATCTTTGAATATGTTGTGTTTGTCTTCGAGCGGAACTCGTTCTTCACTCGGATTGGTTCTTGTACTTTTGATGCAGCTTCTGAGGAAGAGGCCGCAGTCGACCTGTTGGACGAGCCCTGAGCAGCATTGATCAGCTCATCAGCGAGGCACTCAGCAATGGTCTTGACGTTCCTGAAAGCAGCTCGTCTTAACACTAGCTGTTGGATGAGCCTTTGGCAGCATTGATCAGCTCATTAGCGAGGCATCCAGCAATGGTCTTGACGTTCCTGAAATCAGCTCGCCTTGGCAGCAGCTGTTGGATGAGCCTTTGGTAGCACGCATAATCTCGTCCTTCTTCTTGACGGTGCAGCCCTGGGGGGGAGAGTCGTGGCCGTCCCGCACCACTCGGTAGGATTTTTTTTCTTAGGCGAGTACTAGACTGCAGCTAAGCCTCCGAGTGGGAGGATCGCTCACCACTCGGTAGGATTTTTTACACTTAGGCAAGCACTAGACTGCAGCTAAGTCCCCGAGTGGGAGGATCGCTCACCACTCGGTAGGAATTTTTACACTTAGGCGAGTACTGGACTGCAGCTAAGCCCCCGAGTGGGAGGATCACTCACCACTCGGTAGGATTTTTTACACTTAGGCGAGTACTGGACTGCAGCTAAGCCCCCGAGTGGGAGGATCACTCACCACTCGGTAGGATTTTTTACACTTAGGTGAGTACTGAACTGCCGCTAAGCCCCCGAGTGGGAGGATCGCTCGCCACTCGGTAGGATTTTTTAAACTTAGGCGAGTACTGGACTGCAGCTAAGCCTCCGAGTGAGAGGCTGGCTCACCACTAGGTAGGATTTTTCAAACTTAGGCGAGTATTGCACTGCAGCTAAGCCCCCGAGTGGGAGGATCGCTTGCACAATCTCGTCCTTCTTCTTGACGGTGCAGCCCCCCCGGTGGGGGTCGTGGTCGTCCTGCACCATTCGGTAGGATTTTTTACACTTAGGCGAGTACTGGACTACAACTAAGCCTCCGAGTGAGAGGCTTGCTCACCACTCGGTAGGATTTTTCAAACTTAGGCGAGTACTGGACTGCAGCTAAGCCCCCGAGTGAGAGGCTTGCTCACCACTCGGTAGGATTTTTCAAACTTAGGCGAGTACTGGACTGCAGCTAAGCCTCCGAGTGAGAGGCTTGCTCACCACTCGGTAGGATTTTTCTTTTCAACTTAGGCGAAACGGATTCGCAGCTAAGCCCCCGAGTGAGAGGCTTGCTCACCACTCGGTAGGATTTTTCTTTTCAACTTAGGCGAAACGGATTCGCAGCTAAGCCCCTGAGTGAGAGGCTGGCTAACCACTTGGTAGGATTTTTCTTTTCAACTTAGGCGAAACGGATTCGCAGCTAAGGCACCCACTGGGGGATTTAGAACATGTAAAAAATGAACGACAATCATTCAGAAGACTGTAAAATTATGTCTTTGATAATCAGAAAAGGTATTTCTTATTACATCTCAACAGTTTGAATGCTTAAGAGTAAAAGGGGCGGAGCAGCTCCGCATTCCAAGTTCGTGGCTCGTCTTTATTGTGTTTGACATTGAAAAGACGACATGCTCTGTTGTGGAGCACTCTGGTGACGACGAAGGGGCCTTCCCAAGCGGGAGCGAGCTTGTGTGGTTTCTGCTGGTCCACTTGAAGAACCAAGTCTCATTCCTGAAACGCCCGACCCCTTACATTTCTGGCGTGGAATCGACGCAGGTCTTGCTGATAAATGGTCGACCGAATCAAGGCCATTTCTCTTTCCTCTTCCAGGAGATCGACTGCATCTTGCCGAGCCTGTTCTGCTTCTTCTTCTGAGAAAAGTTCGACTCGGGGTGCATTGTGAAGCAAATCACTCGGGAGTACAGCTTCAGCTCCATTGACCAAGAAGAATGGAGTTCGTCCAGTCGACCTATTAGGAGTTGTCCTCAATCCCCAAAGTACTGATGGAAGTTCATCGACCCAGGCACCTGCTGCATGCTTGAGGTCACGCATCAACCGGGGTTTCAGTCTTTTGAGAATCAATCCATTTGCTCTTTCAGCCTGCCCATTTGACCGAGGATGGGCGACTGAAGCGTAGTCGACCCTCGTGCCTTGGGAAGCACAAAAAGCTCTGAACTCGTCAGAATCGAAGTTCGACCCATTATCAGTGATGATGTTGTGCGGAACACCATATCTGAATGTCAATTCTCTGATGAAACTTACAGTTGTACTTGCTTCAAGGTTTTTAATGGGCTTGGCTTCAATCCATTTGGTAAACTTGTTGACTGCTACCAGCACATGGGTAAATCCACTCCTGCCAGTCCTCAGAGGTCCAACCATATCCAATCCCCAGACAGCGAAAGGCCAGACGAGTGGAATAGTCTTCAGAGCTGACGCAGGCTTATGGGACATGTTGGAGTAAAACTGACAGCCTTCACATTTGTCTACTATTTCTTTCGCCATCTCGTTGGCATGTGGCCAGTAAAATCCGGCTCGGTATGCTTTGGCCACGATGGTCCGAGAGGACGCATGGTGACCACAGGTCCCCGAGTGAATATCATTGAGGATCATTCGGCCTTCTTCTGGCGTGATGCATTTCTGGCAGATTCCAGTTACACTTTCTCTGAACAACTGACCTTTTATCACAGTAAAGGCTTTAGATCGTCAGACGATCTGTCGAGCCTCTTCTTCATCCTCTGGAAGTTCTTTCCTAAGAATGTAAGCAATGTATGGCACTGTCCAGTCAGGAGTGATGTCCAAAACCTCCATGACTAAGTCAACCACAGCTGGGATTTCGACTTTAGTCGGATCTGTGGCACTCTTAGGCTGTGGGGGCTCTTCAGTGAAAGGATCTTCCTGAACTGAAGGTGAATGAATATGCTCCAAAAACACATTTCTGGGAATGGTCTCTCTCTTAGATCCTATCTTTGCTAATTCATCTGCAGCTTGATTTTTCAGTCGGGGTATATGGTGAAGCTCCAACCCTTCAAACTTCTTTTCCAGCTTTCTTACTGCGTTGCAATAACCAGTCATGGCCGGGCTCCTGACATCCCACTCTTTCATCACTTGATTAACCACCAAATCCGAGTCACCGTAGACCATAAGGCGACGGACGCCGAGTGAAATGGCCATACGCAACCCGTATAAAAGTTCTTCATATTCAGCTTCATTGTTAGAGGAATCAAAATGAATCTGGAGTACATAGCTAAGCTTGTCTCCACGGGGAGATACCAATACTACCCCAGCACCGGAACCATTCAGCATCTTGGAGCCATCGAAGAACATGGTCCAATGCTCCGAGTGAACTTGAGTCGGTAGTTGCTGCTCAATCCACTCGGCAAGGAAATCTGCGATTGCTTGGGACTTGATAACCTTCTTTGCCTCAAACTTGATATCCAATGAAAGGAGTTCAATCGCCCATTTTGCCACTCGACCAGTTGCATCTCTGTTGTTCTGAATTTCAGATAATGGTGCATCGCTGACGACTGTAATGGAGTGATCAGAGAAATAGTGTGCAACCTTCTTCATGGTCATGTAGATTCCATAGACAAGCTTCTGATAATGTAGATATCTCTGCTTGGACGGATTCAAAACTTCAGAGAGATAATACACTGGGCGTTGAACTTTGTAAGCTTTTCCTTCTTCTTCCCGCTCGACCGTGAGACTGTACTGACAACTTGTCCAGTGGCTGCAATGTAAAGCAGTAAAGGCTCTTTGCTGATTGGCGCAGCAAGCACCGGCTGGGTGGAAAGCAGGGTTTTGAGCTCTGCAAACACTGCGTCAGCTTCATCAGTCCACTCGAACTTATCAGATTTCTTCATCAATTGGTAAAGAGGTAAGGCCTTTTCACCGAGATGAGAAATGAATCAACTCAAGGCGTCCAAACAACCAGTAAGCTTCTAAACGTCATGCACATGCACAGGGCGTTTCATTCGAAGGATGGTAACGACTTTTTCTGGATTTGCGTCGATCCCTCGTTCGGAAACGAGGAAACCGAGTAATTTTCCACCTTGGACTCTAAATGTGCACTTTGACGAATTAAGCTTGATATCATACCTTCTTAGGTTGGCAAAGGTTTCTGCGAGGTCGGTCAGCAGGTCGGAACCTTTACGTGACTTGACCACAATGTCATCCATGTATGCTTCCACATTCGGACTGATTTGAGTGAGCAGGCACTTCTGAATCATCCTCATGAATGTGGCGCCGGCATTTTTAAGACCAAATGGCCTGGTGACATAGCAAAACCACCCGAATGGGGTGATGAAAGCTGTTTTTATTTCATCGGGACCATACAGTCGGATCTGATGATACCCGGAATATGCATCTATAAAAGACAGCGCCACACCCGCAGCTTGAGTCAACAATCTGATCGATGCGGGGAGAGGAAATGATCTTTCGGGCAGGCCCGATTGATATGCTTGAAATCTATGCACATACGAAGTGAATCGTCTTTCTTAGGAACCATGACCACATTGGCAAGCCACTCGTAGTGGTAGATCTCTCGGATGAACTCTGCTGCTAGGAGCCGAGCCACTTCCTCGCCAATTGCTTTTCTCTTCTGCATGGCGGACCGCTGAAGATGCTCTTTGACGGGTTTTACCTTGGCATCGACACGCAAACGGTGCTCAGCCAGTTCTCTGGGTACACTCGGCATGTCAGAAGGTTTCCATTCGAAGATGTCCCAGTTCTCACGGAGGAACTGGATGAGCGCTTCTTCCTATTTGCTGTCGAGTGTCGTTGAGATATGAGTCGGTGTAGCATTGGGATCGGTTGGGTGAATATGAATCGGCTTCGTTTCTCCAGACGACTGAAATGCAGAATCCGTGGCAGGCTTCTTAGCTCGGAGCAAATCACTTGGATCTGCATTCTTCTGATATTCTTGAAATTCAACTGCTGCCATTTGTGCATCGGCAATTTTGGAACCCTTCTGGAAGCATTCCTCTGCTTTCTGCCGATTGCCAGTGACTGTGATCACGCCTCTGGGGCCAGGCATCTTCAGCTTGAGGTACACGTAACATGGCCGAGCCATAAAACGTGCATAGGCAGGCCTACCCAGAATAGCATGATAAGCACTCTGGAAATCCACAACTTCAAACGTCAACTTTTCCTTACGGTAATTCTTGGAATCACCGAAAACCACATCAATGGTGATCTGGCCGAGTGATTCGGCTTTCTTTCTAGGGATAGCGCCATGAAAACTCATATTGCTCTCGCTAAGTTTGGACATCGGAATGCCCATCCCCTTCAAGGTTTCAGCATAAAGGATATTCAGGCCGCTACCACCATCCATTAGCACTTTGGTCAGTCGAGTGCCTTCGACCACTGGGTCGACCACCCACGCTTGCCTCCTAGGGGTGGCTATGGGTTCCGGGTGATCAGACTAGTCAAATGTGATGGTTGTTTGCGACCATTTCAGATATGTGGTCGTCGTCGCCGGAGCAACCATATTTACTTCTCTGTTGATAACTTTCAATCGACTTTTTCTCTCAACATCAGCAAAAATCATCAGGGTGGAATTGACTTTGGGATAACCATCGTCTTCCTCTTCATCCTCGTCTTTGTCCGACTCTTTTTCCTTCTCACTAGGCTGTTTCTCTCGGAACTGCTGGATCAGGAGTCGACATTGTCAAGTGGTGTGTCTAGGATAAATCAGATTACCCTCTTCATCCTTCTTCGTATGAATGTGACATGGTAAATCCAACACATCATTTCCCGCTTGATCCTTTACCTTCTTAGGGGTCCAGGGGCCCCTTAGGTTTTCCTTTAAACTTTCCTTGAACCACTGCCGCAATTTCACAGAGTGCTGCAGGCTCGGCCTTACATTTCTGTTTCCGATTGGAATTACCCCCGCCGGCGTCTTGGCCGACTGGTTTACCCTTTCCGCTGCGGAGTCGATCCTCTTCTTCCCCGTTAGTGTACCTGGTGGCTCTTTCCATCATCCGAGTCAGAGTCATATCTCCAGTCCGACCGAACTTCAGGACCAGCTCTCCATATTTAACGCCTTCCTTGAAGGCACACACTGCTTGATGCTCAGATACATTTTCCACTGTGTGATGCAAAGTGGTCCACCTCTGAATGAAATCCCTTAGAGTCTCACTCGGTTTCTGCACACAATGCTGCAACTCTGCCAACCCTGCTGGCCGCTTGCAAGTGCCCTCAAAAGTTCTGACGAACACTCGAGCAAGCTCTTCCCAACTGTATATACTACCTAGGGCTAACTGAGTCAACCACGCTCTGGCTGACCCTTCCAACATCAGGCATTGCCACTTCATCATTCCCGCCACCAATCTGCACAGCCACTCGGTAATCCTCAAGCCAAGTTTCAGGCTTGGACTCTCCAGTGAACTTGCTGACTCCAGTCGCCAACCTGAAGTTGGGAGGAATCACTGCAGCCCTGATGGCTCTGCTGAAACACTCTGGACCCGAAACATGAACTCTGCTACCAGTCGGACGATCTCTACCAAGGTCTTCCCAATGCACTCTGTTCCGGTCGACTAGACCTTGAACTAGAATAGATCTTGCATCAAAGCCTGGCTCTCTTGGGTCGACTGGTGCTCTGCGCTCGCCACTGAGAAGGCGTCTATCATCGTACTGCCGAGGCACATATGATGCACTCCTTGGAGGAGGTGTGGGCACTCGACGATATTGTCGCGGTCGAGTCGGTGATCATACTGCCCACGGCCTTCACGCCGCAGGGGCGATCTTGGACTATGGGCCGACTGGACAGTATCCGCTACCACGGATCTGCTATGAATCCTATTCCGCGACTGAGACACTGATGTGTTCTGTTCTCCTGCTGCCCGGAGTAAGGCCCGGATCTGCATCAAACTTTTGCCAGCCTCCAACTGGGAAGGTTGAATTGACTCTGCTATTCGGGCCGCAGCTGTGAGATTTTGAATCAGAGTGCGGTATACCTTAGGTGGAGGCGGGAAAAGCTGTCGTCGACTGAATTCGGGGATCCGCTCCCGAGCACGCTCATCGAAAAGCGCTACCGGAGATTCTCCAGTCGAGTGTGCTCACCCAAATTAGCCAAGCGCACCTCTTCCTAGGCCCGAGCCTCGGGGGTTTCTCCAACAATGGGCGTGTGGAGTGCATCCATGTTGCGGTGACGAAGTTCTTCCCTCTGCTGCGAAGAGAGGGGTTCGGGATGGTACTCCTCGTGGACGCGCGATGGATCGCCGCCACCATCCCCGCCATCCTCACGGCGGAAACCAGGCGGACTACGTGGTCCGTCGACCATCAAGACTACAGCCGCAGGGTCGCTGCTATCACACTCGGATGCGGTCTCGACGGAGCCAGTCGAACAGGCCGTGGAGAGTTACATCGGGCTTGATTGCCGCGACTTGATGGGTGGCCGAATGTTGAGCCACCGCGTGTTTCACCCACTGCTGAAGCCACGACCGATCAGATCGCTTGCGGCAGCGAATAGCAGGGAGAGAAGACATCATCGGAGCCGACCGATACTGGGTCGACGGCTGCCGGAGAAGGACTCCACGTACGCACGCGCGAAAGTGCGTCGCCCCCCGGACAGGGAGCGCCTCGATGTCAAGGGGAGCTTCCTGAAGCCAAGCGGAATCGTCGGCGATGAAAACGAGCGCGCCGAGACGGATCTCGCGGCCCTCAGCCAATCCACCGACAGAAACCATGATGATGGGGATCGAAAAAATTGCAACTTCACCAACAAGTCGCTAAGACACCTGCCCCACGGTGGGCGCCAACTGTCGTGGTTCTAAGACTGACAGTAGAAAGGGGGTAGGTATGGAGAGGCAAGATCTCAGCTATGGTGGAGGTGTACACACAGGATTTACGAGTTCAGGCCCTTCGCGGAGGAAGTAATAGCCCTACGTCTCGGTGCTCGGAGGCGGTCGACTGGATTATATGTGTGTGGTGTTACAGGGGGTGCAAACCCTTGTCCCGGAGGAGGGGGTGGCTTATATAGAGTGCGCCAGGACCCCAGCAATCCTCCATTACAAGGGCCTTAATGTACATAAAGTAGGGGCGTTACTGGTAACACCAGCCATAAGTGCTATTAATGACCTTAAAGACTACGGAGTAAATGTCCGACTATTGCAGTGCTGAGTGACTCCTGGCCTTCAATAGGTCGAGTGATTCCTCATATGGTCGAGTGACAACAGGTAGGAGGGGTACCCGAGTGATATGATTGGTCGAGTGGATTGCACTTGACACCTTTGACTGGGGCTTCTTCGTTGCCTCTTGGACTTCTTATCTTCTAGGGTAGTGACCTTGGAAAGGACGTATAGGTCAGGCCTATGACCCTTCCCCGGGTATGTATCCTCATCAGCGATCACGGTGGTGTCTCAGACACCGAGATCTAAGCGCTCTTGAGGGTCTGGGTGGAATGGAACTACCCCTCCCACCACACGCCGAGGAAGGAGCCTCGGAGCGCTCTCGACCCGCGCCCACCATTTGTCAACACCTGTAATGACAAAGAGTAAACGAAATTAGTACAACATAAAAAAAGAATACCTGACATGAATAATAATATGTATATAATTTAAGTGTATCATCATCATGAACATAAAAAAATGGAATACCTAACATGAACTATAATATTAATCTTCATCGTCTATATATGCTTCGGGGTCAATAAATGCATCCTCATCATCACTATCAGTAATGACGTGCTCATCATCATCATCAATGAATGCATCAACATGTGGAAGGCCTCCTTTACGTAATCGGTCAAGCATTGACAGGTCACCCGCAGCAGTAACCTCTTCTTGTTCCGGCTCTTCTTGTTCCGGCTCATGCTCGAATTCACTGTCGCTGTCTACTTCAATGTTCTGGGGTGAAGTACAGCGGTTCTTCAAACGTTTTTTGGAAAGACGTGTTTCTTGGAAGAACTCTCCTTCATATGTGTCTGGGTTATTGAGAGGTTCATAATCCTCTTCATTGGGGGGAGGTGGTCTAACATGTGGCGGCACTTCATAAACGACATCCCAACCATTGAGATTTGGATCACTTTGGCAAGCCCACGGTAGATAGAAAACTTGGGTTGCCCGTTGAGCCATAACATAGACATTGGGAACATCCAAATGGGTGCTTTGTTTGATTTCGACTAGCCCTAGATGTTCATGAGTCCTTCTAGTCTCCTTCGGCTAGAACCAATAACATTTGAAGACTACGACGTTTGGTGGGTTTGCACCATAGAATAGAAGTTCATAAATTGCTTCAACTCTTCCATAATACTCGGTATCTCCTTCGCCGATAGCAGAGACACAACAATTTGTAGACTTTCAGTCGGCCATAGATAGCTCTTTACCATAGGTACGAAAGCGATACCCGTTGATGTCGTATTTTTCAAATGAACGGACCTTATAGTCAAAACCATTGGAGACTTGTCTCAATTCGGCGTCCTTAGACTCTGAACTAGCTTACAAGTTTAATACAAAATGATTGTTGCATTAGCCGGAAAATAAATGAATAAATGAAATGGTCTAATGGAAATTACCGTTTGTTTGAACCAAGAGATGAAACCGGGATAGCCGCGTCCATGCATTGCCAGAAGCTCATACTCTTCGACGGAATCCTTTTGGATCACCGCTCCATACGAGAATTTGGCGACGTATCGACTGTATCAAATATCCGGGAATAAGAGCAGTTCAAAGGAATTAGAGGTTGCGAAACAATGTACCGAGAACTTACTCGATGTACGGCCGCACTTCTGTTAGATTGTTCAAGATATACAACGTAATGGTCCCCCTTCGTCTACATCCAACAATAAAGGAGCATAAGCACCGGATAGTGCGAGCTTCCCTTTGAATAGGCTGAGGTTGGATCCACCCTTTTTAGGGTCGCCAGCATTGTTCCGAGGCTTCGGATTATGCAAATGACGATTTTTGGCTTCGTAATGTGATGTCACGAAGTTTGCCGCCTCCTCGGTAATGAATGCCTCGTCCATCGATGCTTCAATTCGACCTTTATTTTTACATTTTGCTCGAAGTGTCTTCTGCATCCTCTTAGTTGCGTAGCACCAATGATTCTGCACGGGCCCCCCCGATCGTGCCTCGGTCGGGAGATGCAAAAGCAAATGTTGCATTCGATTAAAGAAGCCCGGTGGAAAGATCTTCTCTAACTTGTAGATCAACTCCGGCGCCAACTCTTCCAGTTCTTCTAGCAAGCCAGGCAATAGTTCTTTCGCACAAAGAACACGGAAGAAATAGCTCAGATGCTAGTACTAGCCATTCATCCTCAGGGATAAAGC
Source organism: Aegilops bicornis (assembly GCA_021605145.1). Taxonomy (NCBI): domain Eukaryota; kingdom Viridiplantae; phylum Streptophyta; class Magnoliopsida; order Poales; family Poaceae; genus Aegilops; species Aegilops bicornis. Next base: position 811,261,550 of record CM038673.1, read on the forward strand.
CATGCAACATCACTGGCATTACCCGCTGAAGCCATATGTGCCAATCATGACTCTTGAGACCAAATATTTTCAATTTTTCAAGGCTCGCTCCCCTCTTTCGATTCACTGCATACCCATCGGGGAACATCAACTCCTTTTTCACCCGCAGGTAATTTCCCTCATATCTGGCCTTCCACGATTGAACCATGCCTTTGGCTTCACGCAGTTCTTCTTTCCTTTCGGTTGTCGCATGTTTTGTAGCGGTCTATCACATAGAGCCTCCTGATCGACTAGCGATTCCTGCTTCATGCAGGCGAGTTGCAGCCTGCAATCCGAACTGAGGACGGGTTTTTGGAGTTAGCTCACTATCACTATTTTTCCTACAATCTCTTGAATTGAAAAACAAACTATGGGAAATTGGGTCAGGCTGAAAGAAAGAGGGGAGAAAGTCACGCTCAGCATGGTCAACCTATGATACATTTTCTCTATGTGAAAGAGCTCAATGAAGAGGCCACAGGATGAGCCCATTCCTGACGAGTGATTTAGAAAGGAGTGAACGAACTACAGAATGTAGCGAGCCTCTAGCCATAGGATTATCCTTTGTTTTCCCCTCTATGCCGAACAATGTACCAAAGAGGGCCTCGCTCACATTCTTTTCAGTGTGCATCACGTCGATGTTGTGTGGGCAAAGGAGGTCTTTGAAGTAAGGCAGATCCCACAAGCATGTCTTGTGAGTCCAAGCGTGTTCCGAATTATACCCCTTGAAATACCCTGGACGCTATGGATCCGGCTCGAGAGCGTTTAACTGATCCAGGGTCTGTTGGCCTGTCAACGCAGGTGGTGCAGAGTTTTTGACAACTCTACCATTGATGAAGTTCTTATTGTCTTTTCTGAACTTATGGCGAGGATCCAGGCACTGTCTATGCATGTCGAAGCAAGAAAACTTGCCACCCGCCTGCAGCTGACGAAACTCAAGAGCTGCCTTGCATGTGGGGCACGGGAACCTACCATGCACACAGCAGCCAACGAATAGCGCATACGCCGGCAAGTCATGCATCCAGTACATGTACCACACACGCATTAGGAAGTTTTTTTTGTAGCGACGTCGTATGTCTTGATCCCATTATCCCAAGCTTATTGCAATTCATCCATAAGCGGCCACATGTACACATTCATATGTTGGGGAATGTTGCAAAAAATAAAAAAAATTACGCTTCACCAAAATCAATCTATGGAGTCATCTAGCAACGAGAGAGAGGAGTGCATCTACATACCCTTGTAGATCGCGAGCGGAAGCATTCAAGAGAACGGGGTTGAGGGAGTCGTACTCATCATGATCCAAATGACCAAAGATCCTAGTGCCGAACGGACGGCACCTCCGCGTTCAACACACGTACGGTTGGGGAAGGAGACGTTGATGGAGATCCAGCAGCACAACGGTGTGGTGGTGGAAGTAGCGGCGATCTCGGGAGGGCTTCGCCAAGCTCAGCGAGAGGGAGATGTGGTGCGGGGGGAGAGGGAGGCGCCAGGGACTAGGGTGCGGCTGCCCTCCCTCCCCCCTCTTTATATAGGGGCCCTGGGGGGCGCCGGCCCCTAGAGATCTAATCTCAAGGGGGGGGTGGGGCGGCGGCCAAGGGGGGGGAGGGACTTGCCCCCCATGTCAAGTGGGGCGCTCCCCACCCCTAGGGTTTCCAACCCTAGGCGCAGGGGGAGGCCCAAAGGGGGCGCACCAGCCCACCAGGGGCTGGTCCGCTTCTCACTTCAGCCCATGTGGCCCTCGGGGATAGGTGGCCCCACCCGGTGGACCCCCGGGACCCTTCCGGTGGTCCCAGTACAATGCCGGTGACCTCCGAAACTTTCCCGGTGGCCGAAACTGGACTTCCTATATACAAATCTTCACCTCCGGACCATTTTGGAACTCCTCGTGACGTCCGGGATCTCATCTGGGACTCCGAACAACTTTCGGGTTACCGCATACTACTATCTCTACAACCCTAGCATCACCAAACCTTAAGTGTGTAGACCCTACGGGATCGGGAATCATGCAAACATGGCCGAGACAGCTCTCCGGCCAATAACCAACAGCGGGATTTGGATACCCATGTTGGCTCCTACATGTTCCTCGACGATCTCATCGAATGCACCACGATGTCGAGGATTCAGGTAATCCTGTATACAATTCCCTTTGTCAATCGGTACGTTACTTGCCCGAGATTCGATCGTCGGTATCCCAATACCTCGTTCAATCTCGTTACCGGAAAGTCACTTTACTCAAAACTAAATGCATGATCCCGTGACCAAACACTTGGTCACATTGAGCTCATTATGATGATGCATTACCGAGTGGGCCCAGAGATACCTCTCCGTCATACGGAGTGACAAATCCTAGTCTCGATCCGTGTCAACCCAACAGATACTTTCGGGGATACCTGTAGTATACCTTTATAGTCACCCTGTTACGTTGTGACGTTTGGTACACCCAAAGCACTCCTACGGCATCCGGGAGTTACACGATCTCATGGTCTAAGGAAATGATACTTGACATTGGAAAAGCTCTAGCAAACGAACTACACGATCTTGTGCTATGCTCCTAATGATGTGATCCCATTGTCGGTGTCAAAACCGGCGGATCTTGGGTAGGGGGTCCCGAACTGTGCGTCTAGGCGGATGGTAACAGGAGATAAGGGACACGATGTTTTTACCCAGGTTCGGGCCCTCTCGATGGAGGTAAAACCCTACTCCTGCTTGATTAATATTGATGATATGGGTAGTACAAGAGTAGATCTACCACGAGATCAGAGAGGCTAAACCCTAGAAGCTAGCCTATGGTATGGTTGTTGTTCGTCCTAGGGACTAAAACCCTCCGGTTTATATAGACACCGGAGAGGGCTAGGGTTACACAGAGTCGGTTACAATGGAAGGAGATCTACATATCCGTATCGCCAAGCTTGCCTTCCACGCCAAGGAAAGTCCCATCCGGATGCGGGACAAAGTCTTCAATCTTGTATCTTCATAGTCCAGAGTCCGCCAAAGGTTATAGTCCGCTATCTGGACACCCCTAATCCGGGACTCCTCAAGAGCTCCCCAAACCAGGCTTCAATGACAGCGAAGTCCGCGCGCAGATTGTCTTCGGCATTGCAAGGCGGGTTCTTCTCCGAATTCCACATACCTGTTGAATAGTGTCCGGCTTCTTGTGAATATTGCGCTCCTTGGCTTCTGTGCCCAATAATGGCCATCTTCCACGTGTCAAACGAATGCAAAAATCCAGGGTGTTTTTACATTTACCCCCCTAGCTGCACAAATGAGCTGTCTATTAAAGAGACGAGGATTTAGATCCGAATCTCCTTTACCTGATGAGCCGGATAAGATTGTTAGCTCATTCCGGACTGACCATGATTGAGGTCATGGCCACATGTATTATGCGGGGGGTGCAGCCGCTTCAGTATAGGGGCCACCCCATGTGGGATTTCAACGGGGAGGATGACGCCACCCGCTACGGCCGTAAGGGGCCGGGATCAGTTGCCGCTCTGACGGAGATCTTGTCCGCATTGTACAAGGGAGAAGAGGAGGAATTTCTCCGTGTCAATCCACAGGGCGGATTTTCTATGTACAATCCCACAAACTGGGTAAGCGGACACTTCTTTTTGCCCATCCGTTCCATATTCCTGTGGTTAAGTATCTCATCTTATGATTCCGACGCAGGAACTGCGCCAGGCTGTAAAGGGTATAAACAGCCTTCCTCCACAACCCGAGGATCCGGAATGGTCTCTCGATCCGGCCTCCCAAGAGGATCCGGACATATCCGTGGAGCTGACCGATGGGGTATTTTCCCAACTGAGCATCGACAATGCCCTGGTGGCTATTACAGCCGATTATCCCGGACTGCTCCCCGCCTCACAGGTAACCGAGACCGAAGTCTCAATACTTCGAAGATGATCCGTCCGTGCTTATTTTTGATCACCGCACACCAATGGTGTTTTGCAGGGGAGGATCTCGAGGCAGAATGTCGAGCCTGCGGCGACTAGCCAACAAGGGACCGCGAGGGCGGGCAGGCTAAAAAGACACGCAGTCCGGGTCGAGGCACCGGCGCAACAGTAAGGCGCGCCACCTTACTCCAAGGTATTATTCTTGCGGTGCATACTAACGCCCGTGCTCCGGAGAGGTTGCCGATCGCCCCTGCACCAGCCAGGCTCCAAAGCCTGGTCCGGAAGCAGAGGCGAACACGAGGCGTGCGTCCGGCGCTCCTCCGACAGAGGATGCGGACAGACTGTCCGCCACCAATTCCGAGGTGGAGAGTGCCATGAATCACAGGCGCCGCCGGACAGTTCTTCGCAATGCTTGTTTCTCCCAAGAGGCATTGGATGCCTTCAACTTGGGAGATGCGTACCTCCGTGTCGCTCAAAATGGTCTAGCCCGAGCCACGGATCAGTATGTGAAAGACATACGGGTGAGAAAATTAGATGGTTATATATGTCAGTAGCCCCCGAGACTTGAAACAGTTAGAATAACTGATTTAAGGATCATTTGTTACGCAGGTTCTTACAGAAAAGAATACCCAACTGTCCCAGGAGCTGGAGGAGTGCAAGGCCCAACTTGAGGCCGCACTAGCCGCGGCAGGGGAGGCCAAGGAGACCCCCTCTGGTAATATATGCTTCGAAAGATGAGTATGTTGTGAAGTGCGGCATGTGTGCAAATCTGACAATAACATTGCAGATGGCGCTGGAGTAGATCCGGACAGGCAACATCTCTTGCGCCGGTTAAAGGCCGACGAGAGCATGCTTACGAAGGTGAGGCAGGAGAAGAATAATCTCCAAGATGCCAACACCCAGCTGGGCGAGGAACTAAAGGATGTCCGTGCCCAACTGTCGGACTCCGTTAAGGAGAATCGGCGGCTTCGACGCGGCATGTTTAGTAAGTGCTTGAACGAACTTTGAAAAAGAGTTCGGCGAGTAAGCCGACTAACAGAGTTATGTCTGTAGGTATGCTCACAGGTCGTCCTGCAGAGGAAATGCCCGATTCTACGGGTGACCTTCTTCCCGAGCTTTTACAACTGCACGAACGAGTTCGGCGGGTGATGAAAGGCGTCGCCCAGGCCTTGTGGTCATCTATCTCCATGCCCGAAGGCCTTGGAGAGCTTGCAGAGAGGCTTAAGGGAGCGCGGCGGCGCTTCCGATTATGGAAGATATCGGCCTGTCGTCAAGGCGCTAGGGAGGCCTTGGCCATGGTGAAGACGCGGTACACGAAGGCTGACCCAAACCACATGGCCGAGGTCGGACCTGTGGGGCCCGATGGGAAGGAGATCCCTGTGAGCTTAGTGTACGGCCAGGTAGAGCTGGTCATTGAAATATTCCCAACAGACTGTAAACTAGACAACCTGTTGGATGGTATTGAAGAGGAATATACCCACCAAATTGACTATGTAATTTAAGATGACATGTAAAAATGCCTTCTAGCCGGATTGTAGATCGTTTGTCATGGCAGACCTTTTCGCTTCAACCTCGGGACCCGATAGTCCAGAGTGTGTCCGAATACCCTCTCGGTAATGTAAGTACCGGGGCATGCGTGGAGACAAGAGTAGGGGTCATTAGTGCTTGAACAGACAAGTGCCAAACTAGTTATGTTATATTACATGATTAGTAAGAAACATCCTCCAGGGAGAATAGTTCCGTTAGGGGTTCCTTTCCCTGGGAGGCATGCCCTAAAGTGCATGTCCGACTACGAAAAAGCGTAAAAGCATCCGGGGCGGAAAAATAAACAAGTGAGAAATCATCTTCAGTTCACCGACCGAATATTCTCTTAAGAACGCTTAGCTTTCGCTTCACCTACCTGAGGTACACATCCGCTGACCCGGTGGTAACAATCGCAGAGGTGCTCCTTTACCGCCTAGCCGAACAATCAGGAACGAGGGGTAAGCACAGGAGCCAGGCAACCCAGCTTGGCCAAAACTTAAGTCATATCGATGCATATAATGGTGAATAAAAGGTACATGCGGAAGTGTGACACATGTGTTGGGCATGAAGCCTGTATAAATAAGCTTATGTTAAAGAATCCCCCAGGTATAATGAGCGCGGTTAGCGCGTCGATTGTGTGCGAACAAGGCGCGAACGAGCCTTTAAAGGCTGTAAGAGAAAAGGAGGGAGAAGGAGAGAAATAAAAGATAGCTAATGTGTAAAAAATAGACAGAGGAAGGAGACGAACACAGAGTCCGGCGCTATGCGTAGAATCTTCGGAGACGGGCTGCGTTCCATGGTTTCGGCTCGAGTCGGTTCTCCGATGCGTCTCGCAGACGGTACGCTCCACCAGTCAGGACTTGGTCAATAATAAAGGGACCTTCCCATTTGGGCTTGAGTTTGTCCTTTTTCTTGTCCGGCAGGCGTAGAACTAACTCGCCAACATTGTAAGTTTTGGCCCGTACTTCTCTGCTTTGGTATCTTCGAGCCTGCTGTTGATAAAATGTGGAACGGGCTTTTGCCACGTCACGCTCCTCCTCCAAGACGTCTAAACTGTCCTGCTGATCGAGTTCGGCTTCTCATTCTTCGTACATGCGCACGCGAGGTGAGTCATGAATTATGTCGCAGGGCAGAACTGCCTCTGCGCCATATACCATGAAGAATGGTGTGTATGCGGTGGTTCGATTCGGCGTGGTCTGCAGCCCCCAGAGTACGGAGTCGAGCTCCTTTACCCAGTGCGTGTTAGATTCCTTGAGGGACCGCACTAATCTGGGTTTGATGCCGCTCATGATTAGACCATTTGCTCGCTCGACTTGACCGTTAGTTTGTGGGTGATAGACTGACGCATAGTCGAGCTTGATGCCCATGTTTTTGCACCGGAGTTTTACCTCGTCGGCCGTAAAGTTCGTGCCGTTGTCAGTGATAATGCGTGGGGATGCCGTGAACGGTGTAATGCACCGATATGAAGTCTATCATCGTCTGGATTCGCCGCCTTAACAGGCTTGGCCTCTATCCATTTGGTGAATTTATCCACCATGACCAATAGGTATTTCTGCTTGTGGGTTCCTCCTTTAAGGGGTCCAACTATGTCAAGCCCCCAGACCGCGAAGGGCCAGGTGATGGGTATAGTTTGGAGGGCGGTGTTGGGAACGTTGCAGAAAATTAAAATTTTCCTACGGTTTCACCAAGATCCATCTATGAGTTCATCTAAGCAACGAGTCAAGGGAGTGAGTTTGCATCTACATACCACTTGTAGATCGAAAAGGAAGCGTTCAAGGGGATGGTGATGGTGGAGTCAGACTACCGTGATTCGGATCACCGATGACCAAGTGTTGAACGGACAGCACCTCCGCGTTCAACACACGACGGCACGGACGACGTCTCCTCCGCCTTGATCCAGCAAGGAGGAAGGAGAGGTTGAAGAAGACAGCTCCAACGGCAGCACGACGGGCGTGGTGTTGTTGGTGCAGAAGATCTCGGCTGTGGCTTCGCCAAGCACGTACGGAGGAGGAGAAGTGTTGGGGTGGGGAGGGGCTGCACCTTGGCTTGGGTGTTCAGCCCTCCCCTCACCCCTCTATTTATAGGGGAAAGGGCAAGGGGGGTCGGCCCCTCTAGATGGGATCTAGAGGGGCGGCGGTTGTGGAGGGGGACTTGCCCCAAGCAAGGGGGGCGCCTTTAGGTTTCCCCCAACCCTAGGCGCATGGGCCCAAGGTGGGGGCGCGCCCAGCCCTCCAGGCTGGCTCCCTGCCCTCAGGCCCATGTGGCCCTCCGAGAGGGGTGGCCTTCCCGTGGTCCCCTCGAACCTTTCCGTGGCCCCTGCATAATACCGATATGACCTCAATTCTTCCGTGTCCGTATGACAACTTCCCATATATAAATCTTTACCTCCAGACTATTCCGGAACTCCTTGTTACGTCCGGATCTCATCCGGACTCAACAACATTCGTAATCACATACAAGTCTTCCTAATAACCCTAGCGCCACCGAACCTTAAGTGTGTAGACCCTACGGGTTCGGGAGACATGCGCATATGACCGAGACGGCTCTCGTGTCAATAACCAACAGCGGGATCTGGATACCCATGTTCGCTCCCACATGCTCCTCGATGATGTCATCGGATGAACCATGATGTCGAGGATTCGATCACACCCCGTATACAATTCCCTTTGTCAATCGGTACGTTACTTGCCCAAGACTCTATCGTCGGTATCCCAATACCTTGTTCAGTCTCATATCGCAAGTCACTTTACTCGCATCAGTAATGTGATGATCCCGTGACCAAACACTTGGTCACTTTGATCTCATTATGATGATGCATTACCGAAAGGGCCCAGTGATACCTCTCCGCCATAACGGAGTGACAAATCTCGCCTCGATCCGTGTCAACCCAATGCATACACTTTCGGAGATACCGTAGTGCACCTTTATAGTCACCCGCCATGCCAGGACGCTTTGGTACACCCAAAGCACTCCTACGGTATCCGGAGTTACACGATCTCATGGTCTAAGGAAGAGATACTTGACATTGAAAAAGCTCTAGCAAAACGAACTAAACGATCTTGTGCTATGCTTAGGATTGTCTTGTCCATCACGTCATTCTCCTAATGACGTGATCCCGCTGTCAATAACATCTCGATGTCCATAGTCGAAAACCATGACTATCTGTTGACCAACGAGCTAGTCAACTAGAGGCTTACTAGGGACGATTGTAGTCTATGTATTCACACGCAGTATTACGATTTTCGGATAATATAATTATAGCATGAATAAAAGACAATTATCATGAACAAGGAAATATAATAATAACCCTTCTATTATTCCCTCTAGGGCATATTTCCAACAGTCTCCCACTTGCACTAGAGTCAATAATCTAGTTACATTGTGATGAATCGAACACCCATAGAGTTCTGGTGTTGATCATGTTTTGCCCATGAAGAGGTTTAGTCAACGGATCTGCGACGTTCAGATCCGTATGCACTTTGCAAATTTCTATGTCTCCATCTTGAACATTTTCACGGATGGAGTTGAAGCGACGCTTGATGTGTCTGGTCTTCTTGTGAAACCTGGGCTCCTTGGCAAGTGCAATAGCTCCGGTGTTGTCACGTAAGAGTTTGATTGGCCCCGACGCATTGGGTATGACTCCTAGGTTGGTGATGAACTCCTTCACCCAAATTGCTTCATGCGCTGCCTCCGAGGCTGCCATGTACTCCGCTTCACATGTAGATCCCGCCACGACGCTCGCTTGCAGCTGCACCAGCCATCGCTTCCACCATTCAACATATACACGTATCCGGTTTTGTGACTTAGAGTCATCCAGATCTGTGTCAAAGCTAGCATCGACGTAATCCTTTACGACGAGCTCATCGTCACCTCCATAAACGAGAAACATGTCCTTTGTTTTTTTCAGGTACATTAGGATATTCTTGACCGCTGTCCAGTGTTCCTTGCCGGGATTACTTTGGTACCTTCCTACCAAACTTACGACAAGGTTTACGTCAGGTCTGGTACACAGCATGGCATACATAATAGATCCTATGGCTGAAGCATAGGGGATGACACTCATCTCTTCTTTATCTTTTGTCGTGGTCGGGCATTGAGCCGAGCTCAATCTCACACCTTGCAATACAGGCAAGAACCCTTTCTTGGACTGATCCATTTTGAACTTCTTCAAAATCTTATCAAGGTATGTGCTTTGTGAAAGACCTATGCGGCGTCTCGATCTATCTCTATAGATCTTGATGCCTAATATATAAGCAGCTTCTCCAAGGTCCTTCATTGAAAAACTTTTATTCAAGTAGGCCTTAATGGTGTCCAAGAGTTCTATATCATTTCCCATCAAGAGTATGTCATCTACATATAATATGAGAAATGCTACAGAGCTCCCACTCACTTTCTTGTAAACGCAGGCTTCTCCATAAGTCTCAAGATAAACCCAAACGCTTTGATCATCTCATCAAAGCGAATGTTCCAACTCCGAGATGCTTGCACCAGCCCATAAATGGATCGCTGGAGCTTGCATACTTTGTTAGCATTCTTAGGATCGACAAAACCCTCCGGTTGCATCATATACAGCTCTTCCTTAAGATAACCGTTAAGGAACGCTGTTTTGACGTCCATCTGCCATATCTCATAATCATAGTATGCGGCAATTGCTAACATGATTCAGACGGACTTAAGCTTCGCCACGGAGAGAAAGTCTCATCGTAGTCAATCCCTTGAACTTGCCGATAACCCTTAGCGACAAGTCGAGCTTTATAGATGGTGACATTACCATCCGCCATTCCGCCTTCTTCTTAAATATCCATTTGTTTTCTATCGCCACGATCATCGGGCAAGTCACCAAAGTCCATACTTTGTTTTCATACATGGATTCTATCTCGGATTTCATGGCTTCTAGCCATTTGTTGGAATCTGGGCCCGCCATCGCTTCTTCATAGTTCAAGGTTCACCGTTGTCTAACAACATGATTTCCGTGACAGGGTTGCCGCATTCATTCTGGTGCGGAACGTGTCCTTGTGGACCCACGAAGTTCTCAGAGCAACTTGATCCGAAGTACCTTGATCATCATCATTAATTTCCTCTTCGATTGGTGTAGGCATCACAGAACATTTTCCTGAGCTGCACTACTATCCCGTTCAAGAGGTAGTACTTCATCGAAGTTCTACTTTCCTCCCACTTACTTCTTTCGAGAGAAACTTTTTCCGTAAAGGATCCGTTCTTGGCAACAAAGATCTTGCCTCGGATCTTAAGTAGAAGGTATACCCAATGGTTTCCTTAGGGTATCCTATGAAGACGCATTTTTCCCATTTGGGTTCGAGCTTTTCAGGTTGAAGTTTCTTGACATAAGCATCGCATCCCCAAACTTTTAGAAACGACAGCTTAGGTTTCTTCCCAAACCATAATTCATACGGTGTCGCCTCAACGGATTTAGACGGTGCCCTATTTAAAGTGAATGTAGCTGTCTCTAGAGCGTATCCCCAAAATGATAGCGGTAAATCGGTAAGAGACATCATAGATCGCACCATATCCAATAGAGTGCGACACGACGCTCGGACACACCGTTCTTACCGAGGTGTTCCAGCGGCGTGAGTTGTGAAACGATTCCACATTTTCTTAAGTGTGTACCAAATTCGTGACTTAAATATTCTCCTCCACAATCCGATCGTAAGAATTTGATCTTTCGATCACGTTGATTCTCTACTTCATTCTGAATTCCTTGAACTTTTCAAAGGTCTCAGACTTGTGTTTCATCAAGTAGACATACCCATATCTACTCAAGTCATCTATGAGAGTGAGAACATAACGATATCCTCCGCGAGCCTCAACACTCATTGGACCGCACACATCGGTATGTATGATTTTCCAACAAGTTGGTTGCTCGCTCCATTGTTCCGGAGAACGGAGTCTTGGTCATCTTGCCCATGAGGCATGGTTCGCATGTGTCAAATGATTCATAATCTAGAGACTCCAAAAGTCCATCAGCATGGAGCTTCTTCATGCGCTTGACACCAATGTGACCAAAGGCAAGTGCCACAAGTATGTGGGACTATCGTTATCAACTTTACATCTTTTGGTATTCACGCTATGAATATGTGTAACATTACGCCGAGATTCATTAAGAATAAACCATTGACCATAGGGGCATGACCATAAAACATATCTCTCATATAAATAGAACAACCATTATTCTCGGATTTAAATGAGTAGCCATCTCGTATCAAACGAGATCCAGATACAATGTTCATGCTCAAACTTGGCACCAAATAACAATTATTAAGGTTCAAAACTAATCCTGTAGGTAAATGTAGAGGCAGCATGCCGACGGCGATCACATCGACTCGAACCATTCCCGACGCCAAGATCGTCACCTCGCCCTTCGCCAGCCTCCGCTTATTCCGCAGCTCCACCGTGAGTTACAAATATGAGCAACGGCACCGTATCAAATACCCAGGAGTTACTACGAGTACTGGTAAGGTACACATCAATTACATGTATATCAAATATACCTTTGGTGTTGCCGGCCTTCTTATCCGCTAAGTATTTGGGGCAGTTCCGCTTCCAGTTACCCTTCCCTTTGCACTAAAAGCACTCAGTCTCGTGCTTGGGTCCATTCTTGGACTTCTTCCCGCAATCGGCTTACGGGCGCTGCAACATCTTTTGCCGTCCTTCTTGAAGTTCTTCTTACCCTTGCCCTTCTTGAACTTAGTGGTCTTATTGACCATCAACACTTGATGTTCTTTCTTGATTTCAACCTCTGCTGACTTCAAAGCATTGAAAATACTTCAGGAATGGTCTTCACCATCCCCTCGTGCATATTGTAGTTCATCACAAAGCTCTTGTAGCTTGGTGGGAGCGATCAAGGATTCTGTCAATGACCGCCTCATCCGGGAGGTTAATGTCCAGCTGGGACAAAGCGGTTGTGCAACCCGGACATTTTGAGTATGTGCTCACCGATGTAACTATTTTCCTCCATCTTACAACTATAGAACTTGTCGGAGACTTCATATCTCTCGACCCGGGCATGAGCTTGGAGAACTAGTTTCAGCTCCTTGAACATCTCATATGCTCCGTGTTGCTCAAAACGCTTTTGGAGCCCCGGTTCTAAGTCAGTAAAGCATGCCGCATCGAACGAGGGAGTAATCATCAAGACGAGACTGCCAAGCATTCATAATGTCTTGGTTCTCTCGACGGAGCGCCACCTAGCGGTCCTTCTAGGACATATTGTTTCCTGGCAGCTATGAGGATGATCTCGTGTTCCGGACCCAGTCCGTGATAGTTGCTGCCATCATCTTTCAGCTTGGTTTTCTAGGAACGCGTTGAAGTTCATGTTGACATGAGCGTTGGCCATTTGATCTACAAGACATATTTGCAAAGGTTTTAGACTAAGTTCATGATAATTAAGTTCATCTAATCAAATTATTTTAATGAACTCCCACTTAGATTAGACATCCCTCTAGTCATCTAAGTGTTACACGATCCGAGTCGACTAGGCCGTGTCCGATCATCACGTGAGATGGACTAGTCATCGCCGGTGAACATTCTCATGTTGATCGTATCTTCCATATTTACTCGTGTTCGACCTTTCGGTCTCCGTGTTCCGAGGCCATGTCTGTACATGCTAGGCTCGCTGAGTTAACCCTAAGTGTTTTGCATGTGTAAAACTGTCTTACACCCGTTGTATGTGAACGTAAGGATCTATCACACCCGATCATCACGTGGTGCTTCAAACGCATTTAACTTTAGCAACGGTGCACAGTTAGGGGAGAACACTTCTTGATATTGTCGTAAGGATCATCTTATTTACTACCGTCGTTCTAAGTAAACAAGATGCATAAACATAATAAACATCACATGCAATTATATACTAGTGACATGATATGGCCAATATCATATAGCTCCATTGATCTCCATCTTCGGGGCTCCATGATCATCTTGTCACAGGCATGACACCATGATCTCCATCATCGTGTCTTCATGAAGTTGTCACGCCAACGACTACTTCTACTTCTATGGCTAACGCGTTTAGCAATAAAGTAAAGTAATTTACATGGCGTTCTTCAATGACACGCAGGTCATACAAAAATAAAGACAACTCCTATGGCTCCTGCCAGTTGTCATACTCATCGACATGCAAGTCGTGATTCCTATTACAAGAACATGATCTCATACATCACAATATGTCATTCATCATTCATCACAACTTCTGGCCATATCACATCACATGACAATTGCTGCAAAAACAAGTTAGACGTCCTCTAATTGTTGTTGCATCTTTTACGTGGCTGCAATTGGGATCTAGCAAGAACGTTTTCTTACCTACGAATAACCACAACGTGATTTTGTCAACTTCTATTTACCCTTCATAAGGACCCTTTTCATCGAATCCGCTCCAACTAAAGTGGGAGAAACAGACACCCGCCAGCCACCTTATGCAACTAGTGCATGTCAGTCGGTGGAACCGGTCTCACGTAAGCGTACGTGTAAGGTTGGTCCGGGCCGCTTCATCCCACAATACCGCTGACGCAAGATAAGACTAGTAGCGGCAAGCAAGTTGACAAGATCTACGCCCACAACAAAAGTGTGTTCTACTCGTGCAATAGAGAACTACGATAGACCTAGCTCATGATGCCACCGTTGGGGAACGCTTGCAGAAAATTAAAATTTTTCCTACGGTTTCACCAAGATCCATCTATGAGTTTATCTAAGCAACGAGTCAAGGGAGTGAGTTTGCATCTACATACCACTTGTAGATCGAAAAGTGAAGCGTTCAAGGGATGGTGATGATGGAGTCGTATTCGCCGTGATTCGGATCACCGATGACCAAGTGCTGAACGGACAGCACCTCCGCGTTCAACACACGCACGGGTGCGGACGACGCCTCCTCCGCCTTGATCCAGCAAGGAGGAAGGAGAGGTTGAAGAAGACAGCTCCAACGGCAGCACGACGGCGTGGTGTTGTTGGTGCAGCAAGATCTCGGCAGGCTTCGCCAAGCACGCACGGAGGAGGAGAGGTGTTGGGGTGGGAGGGCTGCGCCTTGGCTTGGGTGTTCAGCCCTCCCTCACCCCTCTATTTATAGGGGAAAGGGCAGGGGCCGGCCCCTCTAGATGGGATCTAGAGGGGGCGGCGTGGAGGGGGACTTGCCCTCAAGCAAGGGGGGCGCCCCCTTTAGGGTTTCCCCCCCAACCCTAGGCGCATGGGCCCAAGGTGGGGGGCGCGCCCAGCCCTCCAGGGGCTGGCTCCCTGCCCCTTGTGGCCCATGTGGCCCTCCGAGAGGGGTGGCCCCTCCCGGTGGACCCCCGGAACCTTTCCGGTGGCCCTGGTACAATACCGATATGACCCCGAATTCTTCCGTTGTCCGTATGAGAACTTCCCATATATAAATAAATACCTCCGGACTATTCCGGAACTCCTCGTGACGTCCGGGATCTCATCCGGGACTCCGAACAACATTCGGTAATCACATACAAGTCTTCCTAATAACCCTAGCGTCACCGAACCTTAAGAGTGTAGACCCTACGGGTTCGGGAGACATGCGCATATGACCGAGACGGCTCTCGTGTCAATAACCAATAGCGGGATCTGGATACCCATGTTGGCTCCCACATGCTCCTCGATGATGTCATCGGATGAACCATGATGTCGAGGATTCGATCAAACCCGTGATACAATTCCCTTTGTCAATCGGTACGTTACTTGCCCGAGACTCGATCGCCGGTATCCCAATACCTTGTTCAGTCTCGTTACCGGCAAGTCACTTTACTCGCATCAGAATGCATGATCCCGTGACCAAACACTTGGTCACTTTGAGCTCATTATGATGATGCATTACCGAGTGGGCCCAAAGTGATACCTCTCCGTCATACAGAGTGACAAATCTCGTCTCGATCCGCGGTCAACCCAATGCATACACTTTCGGAGATACCTGTAGTGCACCTTTATAGTCACCCAGCTTACGTTGTGACGCTTTGGTACACCCAAAGCACTCCTACGGTATCCGGAGTTACACGATCTCATGGTCTAAGGAAGAGATACTTGACATTGAAAAAGCTCTAGCAAAACGAACTACACGATCTTGTGCTATGCTTAGGATTGGGTCTTGTCCATCACGCCATTCTCCTAATGACGTGATCCCGTTGTCAATGACATCTGATGTCCATAGTCAGGAAACCATGACTATCTGTTGACCAACGAGCTAGTCAACTAGAGGCTTACTAGGGACGTATTGTAGTCTATGTATTCATACGTGTATTACGATTTCCAGATAATACAATTATAGCATGAATAAAAGACAATTATCATGAACAAGGAAATATAATAATAACCCTTTTATTATTGCCTCTAGGGCATATTTCCAACAGGCGGTGGGTGGCATATGGCTTTGGTTAGCAAAGAGCTGGCAACCGACGCATCGTTGGACTAAGTCCTGAGCATCTGCCCGGGCCGTCGGCCAATAAAATCATGTACGGAAGGCCTTGCTTACAAGGGCCCGGGCTACGGCGTGGTGCCCGCCGAGTCAGGCATGAATTTCAGCCAGAATATTCCGCCCTTCCTCTTCGGAGATACACCTTTGAAGGACTCTGGTGGTGCTTTTCTTATAAAGCTCTCCCTCATGGACTTTATAGGCTTTAGATGGCCGCACTATGCAGCGTGCCTTGTTTTGGTCCTTGGGAAGTTCCTGCCTGGTTAGGTAGGCTAGGAATGGTTCTGTCCACGGGGCAATGACTGCCATTATTTCGTGGGCTGAAGATGTTACTTCGTTGGCAGAGCCTCCTGTTGTGTCGGAATGTTCAGCGTCGGGCAAAGGCGGTTGATTCCGGCTGTTATTTCTGGATTCCCTTCCCATAATACAGATGGCTTGAACAGCCTCTCCAAGAAGATGTTGGGGGGACGGCATCGCGCTTTGCGCCAATGCATGCCAAGACGTCTGTTGCCTGATTGTTTTCCCGAGCTATATGGTGAAATTCGAGCCCCTCGAACCGAGCTGACATTTTTAGGACGGTGTTGCGGTAAGCTGCCATTTTCGGATCCTTGGCATCGAAGTCTCCATTTATTTGGGATATCGCGAGGTTCGAATCCCCGCGCACCTCTAGGTGTTGAATGCCCATGGAGACTGCCATCCGGAGACCATGTAGAAGGGCCTCATATTCGCCGCGTTGTTGGAGTCCGTATACATTATCTCGAGTACGTATTGAATCAGTATCTCCTGTTGGGGACGCCGTAACGACGCCAAATTTCTGCATCAGCCAACATTTTGGAGCCGCTAAAGTGCATGAACTAGTTGGAATATGTGCCGTACTCTTTAGGGAGTTCGGCTTTAGTCCATTCGCCATTTAAGTCGGCCGTAACTTTGCGATTTCATAGCTCGCCGTCGCTTATAGGTTATGTCGAACGGGAGGATCTCAATAGCCCATTTGGCAATCCGGCCCGTCGCGTCACGGTTGTTTATAATATCATTAAGAGGTACTTCAGAGGCTACTGTTATCGAACACTCTTGAAAGTAGTGTCGCAGCTTCCGAGATGCCATAAATACCGCATATGCTATCTTTTGATAATGCGGGTACCGCGACTTGCATGGAGTGAGGACAGTGGACACGTAGTAAACTGGCTTTTGAAGGGGGAATTTGTGTCCGTCTGCTTTCGCTCGACGACGAAAGCACCGCGCCATAACTTGGTAAGTTGCCGCAATGTATAATAGCATTGGTTCGCCGATGTTAGGCGCGCCAGGACCGGGTTTGTTGCCAATATGGCTTTAATTTCTTCGAGTCCGTGGCGTATGCATCCGGCCCACTCGAAGTGTTCAAAGGCGCCGAGGAGGCGATAAAGGGTAATGCCTTTTCTCCTGTTGGAGATAAAGCGGCTTAGAGCCGCCATGCATCCAAATCATTTTTGTATTTGTTTGAGGTCCTTTGGGATATCCAATTGTGACAGAGCTCGGATCTTGGCCGGTTTGCTTCAATTCCTCTACCGGATACAATGAAGCCCAAGAGCTTTCCGCTGGTACCGAAAACGCATTTTTCCGGGTTAAGCTTGATGTCATATGTTCGGAGGTTGTCGAATGTGAGCCTCAAGTCGTCTACTAGAGTTTCGACATGCTTGGTTTTGACGAGCACGTCATCTACGTATGCCTCCACAGTTTTGCCGATCTGATTTGCCAGACATGTCTGAATCATGCGATGATATGTTGCGCCGGCGTTTTTGAGCCCGAAGGGCATTGTGTTGAAGCAGAATGGACCATATGGGGTGATGAATGCCGTTGCGGCTTGGTCTGGCTCTGCCATCTTAATTTGATGGTAGCCAGACTATGCGTCGAGGAAACACAATGAATCGTGCCCTGCGGTAGCGTCGATAATTTGATCAATGCGGGGGAGGGGGAAGGGATCCTTTGGGCAAGACTTGTTGAGGTCCTTGAAATCGACGCATAGGCGCCAGGATTTGTCCTTCTTTGGTACCGTCACCAGAGTTGGTAGCCAGTCCGGATGTTTTATATCTCTGATGAATCCGGCCTCCAGTAGTTTGGCTAGCTCCTCTCCCATGGCTTGTCTCTTAGGTTCGGAGAAACGTCGAAGGGCCTGCTTGACTGGCTTGAATCCTTTTAGGATGTTTAGGCTGTGCTCGGCCAGCCGGCGTGGGATTCCTGGCATGTCTGAAGGGTGCCAGGCAAAAATGTCCCAATTTTCACGTAGGAATTCTCGTAGTGCGGCGTCTACATCAGGGTTTAATTGCGCCTTGATGGAGGCCGTTTTTGTAGGGTCCGTTGGATGGACTTGGAATTTGACTATTTCGTCCGCTAGTTTAAAAGAGGTGGACTTGGATCTTTTATCGAGTATCACGTCGTCCCTGTTCACCGTGGAGCGAGGGCGCCAGGTTCCTCGGCAGCTAGGGCTTTGATAGTGCCTCAAGGGCCGCGGGCTGTCTTATTTTCGGCGCGGAGTGCTATGTCCGGGTCACTAGCAAGAGTGATGATTCCGTTGGGCCCGGGCATTTTGAGCTTCATGTACCCGTAATGGGGTATAGCTTGAAAAATTGTAAATGCCTCCCGCCCTAATAGAGCGTGGTATCCGCTGTAGAACGGGGCCACTTGGAACGTGACCTCCTCGGACCTGTAATTATCCGGCGTGCCGAACACCACATCCAGTGTGATTTGTCTCAGACAACAAGGCTTCCGATCGGGATTATCCCTCTAAAGGTTGTGTTGCTTCGCTCAATGCGGCTCCAGTCTATTTCCATTTTTCAAGAGTTTCCTCAGAATGAGGTTCAATCCGCTGCCACCGCCCATGAGTACCTTGGTATGTAAAGCCGCCCACTCATCGGATCGAGGACCAATGCGGCTGGTGCTCGGGCTGTTCGGAATTTAGGTTCATCACTGGCATTAAAGGTAATAGCCGTGTTACTCCATGGGTTTGTTGTTGCTACTTGGTAGATTTTGGCAAGGCTGCGGAGTGTTCGTTTCCGCATATTATTTGATGTGAAAGTCTCGAAGACTGTTAATACCATACTGGTATCCTTGGGCTGGTGCTCTGTGGATTCTGGAGTTAGGAGCTCTTTGCCATTTCTGGCCACCTGCCGGAGTATCCAACATGCTCTAAGGCTATGAGTTGGTGTGGCGCCCTCTGTACTATGAATTTTACAGGGTCCATTGAGCCATCCCTCCAGTACGGTTCCATGCTCTATAGAGGGTTTTTGCCTTTTGGTTTTTAACCCAGGTGCCTGGCAATAATGCACCCTTTTATTTCGGATCGGGGTTGTATTCAGTAATGGATTGTCCCAAAATTTTATTTCGGTTTCCTGTGCGCTTTCCATCGCACAAGATTTTCGCATTATGGACGCCAAGTCAGCGAAGCGTGTAATTTTATGGCGACTTATGGCGTTGAGGATTCCGTTGTCTGTGCAATTATTGCAGAAGAATGAAATTGCATCCTCCTCGCGGCAGTCCTTTATCCTGTTTATGACTAGGAGGAATCTGGCCCAGTAATGGTGTACTGTTTCTGCGGGCTCTTGCCGAATTTGGGATAGATCGCTTATGTTTGGGTGGGCGGGTGGAATTAAATCCGGAACCTCGCCCAATATGAGACTCAGGGGCCAAGGAGTTTCCGAAATCGGAAGCTTGGGTTCTTGGATGTTGCCCAATGAATCTAGCCCGCTACCTAACTTTAGGTTCAGGGCTTGAGTGACGTCCTCCCCTCCATGGTATCCGGCTTGGAGGGATCAGGAATCCGGACATAACTAGTCCTTAAGATAGATGAAGACTTGCCGCATTGTTCCTCCACCACTGCAACATGATGGGTGACCTGGGGAGAGTTAATCTCTCTCGGATCGGGTTTAGGCCCAATCTGACCGTAGTCTATAGCGACTCCCAGGGCGGCGATGCGATCCAAGAGCTCGTTCAAGGAAGAGAGCTCCATCGGATCTAACTGCTCGGCGAGTTCCGAGTTGACGTGAAGATTTCTTTCGATGACCCGAGAAGTCATCGTCGGCGCGGCGGCCGAACAGGCGGTCATAAGAAAACCTCCTAGCCGGAGAGTTTGGCCGATAGCCAAAGCTCCTTTAGCAATAGTGTCGTCTTTAAAGATAGGATGAGGCATCCTTCCTGATGGCAACGACACAGTGGAACTCTCAATGAAAGCACCAATGTCGGTGTCAAAACCGGCGGATCGGGTAGGGGGTCCCGAACTGTGCATCTAGGCGGATGGTAACAGGAGATAAGGGACACGATGTTTTTACCCAGGTTCGGGCCCTCTCGATGGAGGTAAAACCCTACTCCTGCTTGATTAATATTGATGATATGGGTAGTACAAGAGTAGATCTACCACGAGATCGTAGAGGCTAAACCCTAGAAGCTAGCCTATGGTATGATTGTTGTTTGTCCTACGGACTAAAACCCTCCGGTTTATATAGACACGGGAGAGGGCTAGGGTTACACAGAGTCGGTTACAATGGGAGGAGATCTACATATCCGTATCGCCAAGCTTGCTTTCCATGCCAAGGAAAGCCCTATCCGGACACGGGACGAAGTCTTCAATCTTGTATCTTCATAGTCCAAGAGTCCGGCCAAAGGTTATAGTCCGGCTATCCGGACACCCCCTAATCCGGGACTCCCTCACCTGTTATCAATGATATCCAATGTCCATAGTCAGGAAACCATGACTATCTGTTGATCAACGAGCTAGTCAACTAGAGGCTCACTAGGGACATGTTGTGGTCTATGTATTCACACATGTATTACGATTTCCGGATAACACAATTATAGCATGAACAATAGACAATTATCATGAACAAGGAAATATAATAATAACCATTTTATTATTGCCTCTAGGGCATATTTCCAACAGTCTCCCACTTGCACTAGAGTCAATAATCTAGTTACATTGTGATGAATCGAACACCCATAGAGTTCTGGTGTTGATCATGTTTTGCTCGTGGAAGAGGTTTAGTCAACGGATCTGCGACATTCAAATCCGTATGCACTTTGCAAATATCTATGTCTCCATCTTGAACATTTTCACGAATGGAGTTGAAGTGACGCTTGATGTGCCTGGTTTCTTGTGAAACCTGGGCTCCTTGGCAAGGGCAATAGCTCCAGTGTTGTCACAGAAGAGAGTGATCGGCCACGACGCATTGGGTATGACTCCTAGGTCGGTGATGAACTCCTTCATCCAGATTGCTTCATGCGCTGCCTCCGAGGCTGCCATGTACTCCGCTGCACATGTAGATCCCGCCACGACGCTTTGCTTGCAAATCGCACTACCATCGCCTCCATTCAAAATATCCACGTATCCGGTTTGTGACTTAGAGTCATCCAAATCTGTGTCGAAGCTAAGCGCCGACGTAACCCTTTACGCATTTGTGCTCTTCGTCACCTCCATAAACGAGAAACATATCCTTAGTGCTTTTCAGTACTTCAGATATTCTTGACCGCTGTCCAAAGGTTCCATGCCGGGATTACTTTGGTACCTTCCTACCAAACTTACGGCAAGGTTTACATCAGGTCTGGAACACAGTATGGCATACATAATAGACCCTATAGCCGAGGCATAGGGGATGACACTCATCTTTTCTCTATCTTCTGCCATGGTCGGGCATTGAACCGAGCTCAATTTAACACCTTACAACACAGGCAAGAACCCCTTCCTGGACTGATCCATTTTGAACTTCTTCAATATCTTATCAAGGTGTGTGCTTTGTGAAAGACCTATGAGGCGTCTCGATCTATCCCTATAGATCTTGATGCCTAATATGTAAGCAGCTTCTCCAAGGTCCTTCATTGAAAAACACTTATTCAAGTAGGCCTTAATGCTGTCCAAAAGTTCTATATCATTTCCCATCAAAAGTATGTCATCTACATATAATATGAGAAATGCTACAGAGCTCCCACTCACTTTCTTGTAAACGCAGGCTTCTCCATAAGTCTGCATAAACTCAAACGCTTTGATCATATCATCAAAGCGAATATTCCAACTCCGAGATGCTTGCACCAGCCCATAAATGGATCGCTGGAGTTTGCATACCTTGTTAGCATTCTCAGGATCGACAAAACCTTCCGGCTGCATCATATACAGTTCTTCCTTAAGATAGCCATTAAGGAATGCCGTTTTGACGTCCATTTGCCATATCTCATAATCATAGTATGCGGCAATTGCTAACATGATTCGGACGGACTTCAGCTTCGCTACGGGAGAGAAAGTCTCATTGTAGTCAACTCCTTGAACTTGTCGATAACCCTTAGCGACAATTCGAGCTTTATAGATGGTAACATTACCATCCGCGTCCGTCTTCTTCTTAAAGATCCATTTGTTTTCTATCGCCGATCATCGGGCAAGTCTGTCAAAGTCCAAACTTTGTTTTCATACATGGATCCTATCTCGGATTGCATGGCTTCAAGCCATTTGTTGGAATCTGAACCCGCCATTGCTTCTTCATAGTTCGAAGGTTCACCTTTGTCTAACAACATGATTTCCAGGACAGGGTTGCCATACCACTCTGGTGTGGAACGTGTCCTTGTGGACCTACGAAGTTCTGTAGTAACTTGATCCGAAGTACCTTGATCATCATCATTAATTTCCTCTCTAGTCGGTGCAGGCACCACAGGAACATCTTCCCGAGCTGCGCTACTTACCGATTCAAGAGGTAGTACTTCATCAAGTTCCACTTTCCTCCCACTTACTTCTTTCGAGAGAAACTCTTTCTCCAGAAAGGACCCGTTCTTGGCAACAAAGATCTTGCCTTCGGATCTGAGGTAGAAGGTATACCCAATGGTTTCCTTAGGGTATCCTATGAAGACGCATTTTTCCGACTTGGGTTCGAGCTTTTCAGGTTGAAGTTTCTTGACATAAGCATCGCATCCCCAAACTTTTATAAACGACAGCTTAGGTTTCTTCGCAAACCATAATTCATACGGTGTCGTCTCAACGGATTTAGTTGGTGCCCTATTTAAAGTGAATGTAGCTGTCTCTAGAGCGTATCCCCAAAATGATAGCGGTAAATCGGTGAGTGACATCATAGATCGCACCATATCCAATAGAGTGCGATTACAACGCTCGGACACACCGTTACGCTGAGGTGTTCCAAGCGGCGTGAGTTGTGAAACGATTCCACATTACCTTAAGTGCGTACCAAATTCGTGACTTAAATATTCTCCTCCACGATCTGATCGTAAGAACTTTATTTTTTGGTCACGTTTATTCTCTACCTCATTCTGAAATTCGTTGAACTTTTCAAAGGTCTCAGACTTGTGTTTCATCAAGTAGACATACCCATATCTACTTAAGTCATCAGTGAGAGTGAGAACATAACGATAGCCACATGAGCCTCAACGCTCATTGGACCGCATACATCAAGATGTATAATTTCGAATAAGTTGGTTGCTCGCTCCATTGTTCCGGAGAATGGAGTCTTGGTCATTTTACCCATGAGGCATGGTTCACACGTGTCAAATGATTCGAAATCAAGAGACTCCAAAAGTCAATCTGTATGGAGCTTCTTCATGCATTTGACACCAATGTGACCAAGGCGGCAGTGCCACAGATATGTGGGACTATCATTATCAATCTTACATCTTTTGGTATTCACACTATGAATATGTGTAACATCACGTTCGAGATTCTTTAAGAATAAATCATTGACCAACAGGACATGACCATAAAACATATCTCTCATATAAATAGAACAACCATTATTCTCGGATTTAAATGAGTAGTCATCTCGTATTAAACGAGATCCAGATACAATGTTCATGCTCAAAGCTGGTACTAAATAACAATTATTGAGGTTTAAAACTAATCCCGTGAGGTAAATGTAGAGGTTATGCGTCGACGGCGATCACATCGACCTTGGAACCATTCCCGACGCCAAGATCGTCACCTCGCCCTTCGCCATCTCCGCTTATTCCGCAGCTCCTGCTTTTGAGTTACAAATATGAGCAACCGCACGGTATCAAATATCCAGGAGCTACTACGAGTACTGGTAAGGTACACATCAATTACATGTATATCACATATACCTTTAGTGTTGCCGGCCTTTTTGTCCGCTAAGTATTTGGGGCAGTTCCGATTCCAGTGCCCGCTTCCCTTGCAATAAAAGCACTCAGTCTCAGGTTTGGGTCCATTCTTTGGCTTCTTCCCGGCAACTGGCTTACCGGGCGCGGCAACTCCCTTGTCGTCCTTCTTGAAGTTCTTCTTACCCTTGCCTTTCTTGAAACTAGTGGTTTTATTGACCATCAACACTTGATGTTCCTTTCTGATCTCCACCTCCGCTGATTTCAGCATTGCAAATACTTCAGGAATAGTTTTCACCATCCCTGCATATTTTAGTTCATCACAAAGCTCTTGTAGCTAGGTGGGAGCGATCAAGGATTCTGTCAAAGACCGCCTCGTCCGGAGGTTAATGTCCAGCTGGGACAAGCGGTTGTGCAACCCAGACATTTTGAGTATGTGCTCACCGATGTAACTATTTTCCTCCATCTTACAACTGTAGAACTTGTCAGAGACTTCATACCTCTCGACCCGGGCATGAGCTTGGAAAACCATTTTCAGCTCTTCGAACATCTCATATGCTCCGTGTTGCTCAAAACACTTCTGGAGCCCTAGTTCTAAGCTGTAAAGCATGCCGCACTGAACGAGGGAGTAATCATCAAGACGCTGAACGCCAAGCGCTCATAACGCCTTGGTTCTCTCGATGGGTGCTTCACCTAGCGGTGCTTCTAGGACATATGCTTTCTTGGCAGCTATGAGGATGATCCTCAGGTTCCGGACCCAGTCCGTATAGTTACAGCTATCATCTTTCAGCTTGGTTTTCTCTAGGAACGCGTTGAAGTTGAGGTTGACATGAGCGTTGGCCATTTGATCTACAAGACATTTTGCAAAAGTTTTTAGACTAAGTTCATGATAATTAAGTTCATCTAATTAAATTATTTAATGAACTCCCACTCAGATAGACATCCCTCTAGTCATCTAAGTGATACATGATCCGAGTCAACTAGGCCGTGTCCGATCATCACGTGAGACGGACTAGTCATCATCGGTGAACATCTTCATGTTGATCGTATCTTCTATATGACTCATGTTCGACCTTTTGGTCTCTTGTGTTCCGAGGCCATGTCTGTACATGCTAGGCTCGTCAAGTCAACCTAAGTGGTTTGCATGTGTAAATCTGGCTTACACCCGTTGTATGTGAACATTAGAATCTATCACACCCGATCATCACGTGGTGCTTCGAAACAACGAACTTTTGCAACGGCGCACAGTTAGGTGGAACACTTTATTGAAATTATTATAAGGGGTCATCTTATTTACTACCGTGGTACTAAGCAAATAAGATGCAAAAACATGATAAACATCACATGCAATCAAATAGTGACATGATATGGCCATTATCATTTTGCTCCTTTTTATCTCCATCTTCGGGGCGCCATGATAATCATCATCACCAGCATGACACCATGATCTCCATCATCATGATCTCCATCATCGTGTCTTCATGAAGTTGTCACGCCAACGATTACTTCTACTACTATGGCTAACGGTTTAGCAATAAAGTAAAGTAATTACATGGCGTTACTCAATGACACGCAGGTCATACAATAATTAAGACAACTCCTATGGCTCCTGCCGGTTGTCATACTCATCGACATGCAAGTCGTGATTCCTATTACAAGAACATGATCAATCTCATACATCACATATATATCATTCATCACATCCTTTTGGCCATATCACATCACAAGGCATATGCTGCAAAACAAGTTAGACGTCCTCTAATTGTTGTAGCATATTTTACGTGGCTGCAATAGGGTTCTAGTAAGAACGTTTCTTACCTATGCCAAAACCACAACGTGATATGCCAATTTCTATTTACCCTTCATAAGGACCCTTTTCATCGAATCCGATCCGACTAAAGTGGGAGAGACAGACACCCGCTGGCCACCTTATGGAACTAGTGCATGTCAGTCGGTGGAACCTGTCTCACGTAAGCGTACGTGTAAGGTCGGTCCGGGCCGCTTCATCCCACGATGCCGCCGAATCAAGATAAGACTAGTAACGGCAAGTAAATTGACAAAATCGACGCCCACAACAACTTGTGTTCTACTCGTGCATAGAAACTACCCATAGATCTAGCTCATGATGCCACTGTTGGGGAACGTTGCAGAAAATAAAATTTTTTTACGCTTCACCAAAATCAATCTATGGAGTCATCTAGCAACGAGAGAGAGGAGTGCATCTACATACCCTTGTAGATCGCGAGCGGAAGCGTTCAAGAGAATGGGGTTGAGGGAGTCGTACTCGTCGTGATCCAAATCACCGAAGATCCTAGTGCCGAACGGACACCTCCGCGTTCAACACACGTACGGTTGGGGAAGATGTCTCCTCCTTCTTGATCCAGCAAGGGGAAGGAGAGGTTGATGGAGATCCAGCAGCACAACGGCGTGGTGGTGGAAGTAGCGGCGATCTCGGCAGGGCTTCGCCAAGCTCAGTGAGAGGGAGAGGTGGTACGGGGGGAGAGGGAGGCGCCAGGGACTAGGGTGCAGCTGCCCTCCCTCCCCCCTCTTTCTATAGGGGCCCTGGGGGGGCGCCGGCCCCTATAGATCTAATCTCAAGGGGGGGCGGCGGCCAAGGGGGGGACTTGCCCCCCAAGTCAAGTGGGGCGCCCCCCAACCCTAGGGTTTCCAATCCTAGGCGCAGGGGGAGGCCCAAAGGGGGCGCACCAGCCCACCAGGGGCTGGTTCCCTTCCCACTTCAGCCCATGTGGCCCTTCGGGATAGGTGGCCCCACCCAGTGGACCTCGGGACCCTTCCGTGGTCCCAGACAATACCGTGACCTCCAAACTTTCCCAGTGGCGAAACTGGACTTCCTATATACAAATCTTCACCTCGGACCATTCCGAACTCCTCGTGACGTCCGGGATCTCATCCGGACTCAACAACTTTCGGGTTACCGCATACTAATATCTCTACAACCCTAGCGTCACCGAACCTTAAGTGTGTAGACCCTACGGGTTCGGGAATCATGCAGACATGGCCGAGACAGCTCTCCGGCCAATAACCAACAACGGGATCTGGATACCCATGTTGGATCCTACATGTTCCACGATGATCTCATCGAATGAACCACGATGTTGAGGATTCAGGTAATCCCGTATACAATTCCCTTTGTCAATCGGTATGTTACTTGCCCGAGATTCGATCGTCGGTATCCCAATACCTCGTTCAATCTCGTTACCGGCAAGTCACTTTAATCGTACCGTAATGCATGATCCCGTGACCAAACACTTGGTCACATTGAGCTCATTATGATGATGCATTACCGAGTGGGCCCAGAGATACCTCTCCGTCATACGGAGTGACAAATCCCAGTCTCGATCCGTGTCAACCCAACAGATACTTTCGGGATACCTGTAGTATACCTTTATAGTCACCCAGTTACGTTGCGACGTTTGGTACACCCAAAGCACTCCTACGGCATCTGGGAGTTACACGATCTCATGGTCTAAGGAAATGATACTTGACATTGGAAAAGCTCTAGCAAACGAACTACACGATCTTGTGCTATGCTTAGGATCGGGTCTTGTCCATCACATTATTCTCCTAATGATGTGATCCCGTTATCAATGACATCGAATGTCCATAGTCAGGAAACCATGACTATTTGTTGATCAACGAGCTAGTCAACTAGAGACTCACTAGGGACATGTTGTGGTCTATGTATTCACACATGTATTACGATTTCCGGATAACACAATTATAGCATGAACAATAGAAAATTATCATAAACAAGGAAATATAATAATAACCATTTTATTATTGCCTCTAGGGCATATTTCCAACATCATACTCTTCCCCGGATAGTTGGGCCCCGGAATTATGAACTTCAGGAAAATGTTCTTTCCTTGCATAATTTGTCCCGGAGGGAGATTGAGTGGAATGACAAATACACGCCAGCAACTGTAATGGGCTGCCGTCATACCAAACACGTTGAACCCATCCGTGCTTATGGCGATTCGAGGATGCCTTGGATCTGCCGCTTTAGCATGATGTATTGCATCGAATCGCTTCCACGCAAAACCGTCCGATGTGTGTACCAACATCGGCTCCCCGTCTCCATCTAGTTCGGTTCTTTTGCCCAATTTGTGCAATGTCATCTGTCTGGCCGTCTCTTCGACCATGAAAAGACGTTGAAGTCTTGGTATGATTGGCATATACCAAAGAACATTAACTGGGATATTTGTCTGACTCTTCTCACCCATACCGTTGTCTACCACAACATACCTGGAAGACTGGCAAATGGGACAATACTTCAAGTCTGCATACTCAAGCCTAAATAAGGCACATCCTTTCTCACAGGCATCTATCTTCTCAAAGGGCATCTTAAGTACATGGAGGATTTTGTCCGACTAGTACAGGTTTGCAGGCATTACATGGCCTTTGGGTAGAAGCGTCCAAATAGTGTCATTATCGCGTCATAGCATTCTCTGCCCAAGTTGAATTGAGCCTTTAGAGCCATTACTTGTGCGATGGCATGCAGCTGACAAAGCTCAGTGTGCTCGTGGAGAGGACGTTTTGAAGACTCCAACATATCATTGAAGGCCTTTGCAGATTCCTCCATCTCATCATCCGAATCCCGAGCATCATCAAAGTCTTCCACCATGTCTTCCATCCCGGTACCATGCTCGTCGGTGCGACGACGGCCCTCCTCAGCTCTGGCACGTTGGGAAGACTCACCATGAAATGTCCAGACCGTATAATTAGGCGTAAAACCCCACTTCTGAAGGTGTTTGATCATTTCAAACTCTGACCTCTTATGATAGTTGTCGCACTCGACACAGGGGCATCAGGTTTTTCTCTGTCCATTTGCAAATGCGACTCTCACAAACCCCTTCTTTTTTGTTATCCATTCATGGGTCATGTCTTTCTGACTAGTGTGATCGGTGTACATCCACGCACGATCACTCATCTAGCCTAGCTACTGGACACACAAGAAATATATACATAATTCAGCAAACCATATTCATCAGTTAATAGAGTTTGTCATTTTATTATGTCCGTGCAACCTAGACGCTAATAGGTAAAGATAGGTCCTAATCCCACCCGAGTATGTGTAGATTGGGTTTGTTTTCCCATGCTCTACTCCGGATCCGACGCAAAATTTCGGCAGCACCTCCCCACTGTTCTCCTGATACACGTCTCAGCAATAAGCAGAGAGGATGTGTACCCAGAGAACAACAGGGAGGCACTTACGAAATTCTGCATCGGATCCGAAGCAGAACATATGGGAAAACGAACCCAATCTACACATACTCGGGCTGTACATGGATAACGTTGGACAATTCGAAAGAATCAAGGTTATAAATATGCAAATGCATGCATATTTATAGATGTAACCCTTTCGAACTGGAGACGCATAGTGGTCACGCATACTGATGATTCAATCTACCTACAGCTGGCATGTTTCATCGGCACGAAGACCGGAACATAGCAAATGATTGGGGAGGAGGAGATGTCATTTGTGCTCACCCACGAACGCCGGGGCGGAGCTCGTTGAACGCACGGGGAGGTCGTCGAACACCAGACCCTCGCAGCAACGAAACAACTGAACATTTAAATCCACCCGATCAACACAAATATATATGATGTTTTTCATAACAAAATCGGAAAATGTATGATCTAACTCATAATTCATAAATATATGACCCCGTCGGCCTCTAGAAGGCCGAAAAGCACCTTTTCAGTCAACAGGAAGCCAAAGAGGTGTCGGGGGTCGGGGTGTCGTGTCTGGGTGTCGTGGTGTCAAAGGGACAAAGATAAATTCTATCCGGCAAAAGTGGACTGTAAAGAAAAGCCTGCTACATGATCCTCAAAACATCTATAAGCATATCCTAAATCTTGGCTGCATGCATGTGTTTTTTCGAAGTCTAAGAAGAAAAAACTAACATGGTTTTCAGTGTGCACTTAAATAGTCTGTCCGCTGTACAATGTGATTTTTTTAGTAGGGGTATAAGCGAGAACTCATAGACATCTTACCTTGGGCAAGAAGTGCTCAAGCAAGGAAACGACAGTGACCAAGGCTGGATCAAGCCCAATCTCCTCCTTTGCCTCCCTTAGTGCTGTTGCTGCATCATCAGCATCACCCTCCTCTGCCTTTCCTCTGGGCAATGCAACCTCCCCTGCAAATCTCAAGTGGAGAAAACAAAATCAGATAGGGTTTATCCAGCTCGTGTCTAGGTTGGTATCTATTTGTGAACCTGATTGTTTAAATATAAAAGCTAAGGCAAGCCAAACCAGCACTAAACAGAAAAAGCTAGGTTAAATATCCTCTTAAAATTAGGGAGTGTCTATTTAGCACTCGATTGTTTTTCAATTCGGTAACATTCACATTTCCTGACAAATAAACAGAGGACACTTGTATGTCCAAAAAACCCCACCCCGGCGACTGTATGCTTTCTATTTCTAAAAAATGGGTCGGGCTAGACTGTCACCTGGTTTCAACTAAACCTGAACCACAAATACCCTGGACCATGGCGAACAACTGCCCATCAGCTTGCGACCCACCAAATAGCCAAACATTGGGGGAAATCACAGGAAGATCACCAGGTCAGAAACACTTCTACTTATTATATAGTAATAAAATCTGGGGAAATATTAGTATATTAAATTAGAAACAAGCAGGATACTCTGGAAATTACAGAAACTTTGAAGTCTAGAATGAAGAAATATAGTGGCAAAAAATCATAGAACCTACACTATAATCCTGAGGTAGATGATAATTACACTGCAGACTCAATATTAGTGAAAGCATGCAGAAAAATACAAAAGAACGTGTGCCCTAATAGCATAGAAACATTCAGAAAAATGACAGGAACTCATTTCTGAAGTATAATACAAAAACAAGGCTGCAAAGAGTAGAAAGAAAAAAAATCAGAGCCTACACACTGTGTTGACAAAGTAAATGACATTGAAAATTATCAAGAATGATAGTGCAAAAGAGTCCAAGAACACCTACAAATTAGAGTCCAAGATTTACACTAGCAGAACTTGCCAACTTATACTGCAACTGCCTAACAATTACAATGCAATAGTCCAAGACTTACAGTGTAAATCCCCTAAAAATTATAGTCCACATTAACACAAGAATTAACACTGAAAAGTACCAGAGATTTAAACTTGCCAAAACTTGTCAGCTTACACTGTAAATACCTATGAATTACAGTGTAACTGCACAAAACATACAGTGGAAATCGCCTAGAATATACAGTGTAAATTACACTCTAAAAATGAACATCTACACTGCAAGAATGTTGATGATCCAGGGTTTACAGTGAACTAACCCAGGAATTACAGTGTAAAGTGCCCCTATATTTACACTGTAACTTCCTGGCTCCGGCGGTGGTTGAGGAAGGCCGGCGCAGGGAGGAAGGTCGGCGCGGGGCGGGTCGTGGATGGCGCAGGGCGCGCATGTGGCGGGAGGGCAGCTGGAGGGCGCGCGCCGCTGCCTGGCTCAGGGGCGGGCGCAGGGCGGGCTGCGGTGGCGGAGAGGGCTGCGGGCACGCCGCGTGGCCGGGAGGGGCTGGGAGGGCGCGCGCGGCTGAACGGTGGAGGGGCGGGCGCAGGGCGGGCTGCGTGGCGGGAGGGGCGGGAGGGACGGGCTGCGGTGGCGGGAGGGGGGCTGCGGTGGCGGGAAGGGGCGGGCCGGCGGCGGTGCTGGGCGGTGGCGGGGAGGGCCGGCTACGGTGCTGGGCGGCGTCGAAAACGCGGGGTTGGGGCGCGCGGGTGCGGTGGTGGGTGGGTGAGATGGGGGAGAGAGGGGTGGGGCCGGGCTGGGAGAGGAGATAGTCCCACCTTTTTACCATCAGCCAGCAGATGGTAAAGGCTCACATCTTTGCCATCAGCTAGCGGATGGCAAAGCCCCACCTCTTTGCCATCAGCCAGCAGACGGCAAAGATTCTTTGCCATCTGCTGGCAGACGGCAAAGAGGTGGGTTGATAGGCCGTTGCAGCACTGGACGCCACCCACCTCTTTGCCGTCTGCCAGCGGACGGCAAAGACTTTGCCATCGGCTGGCAGATGGCAAAGAACTGGCTGATGGCAACCAGGTTCTTCGTCATCTATCAGTTCTTTGCCGTCTGTTTTTTGTAAGCGGATGGTAAAGACGTTCTTTGCCATCCGCTGGCATGCAGCAAAGAGTTGACTGATGGCAAATTCCCTGTTTCCAGTGGTGGGGGACGTTACCGGCGGTGAACGAGGTGGACTTTTTCTCGGGCGAGATGCATCAAGCGACGCATGGAGCTTTTGTTGAATTTTTCTTTTTCTTTTTTCGTTTCTTTGCGTGCGAGAGGTGGACAGTGATAAAGATGACGCTCTAATCGAATGGCTAGTAACATGCAAATCGTGCGGCCACGCGGAGACCGGCCCAATTTAGGCCGGCGCACCTGCGCCTAGCACTGGCCTTTAATAAAAGGGTAGCATTGGGCGCCGGTGCGCCGGCCGAAAGTTTCGGCCGGTCTGCCCCGGCCGCCCGATCTGGCTGCACTAGACCGTCAGATTACAACTCATATTCTATTTTTTTTCCTTACCTTATCCCCGTCTCCAGCACACAGAGAAAGGAGCGAGCCAGTCAAGGCCGCCATGGATGCGCGACCACGAAGCCCGCGCTTGCCGCCTTGGCACCTCCCGTGCTCGTCGCCCTGGCCGCCTGTGGAGCTCGTCGCCCCAGCCATGGCGCCACGCGCGCTCGTCACCCTGGCCATGGCGCCACGCGCGCTCGTCGCCGGTCCCCATCCTCGCCGGCGGTCCTCGTCGCCGGTCCCCACTCGCGCCACCCGTGTTCGTCCTCGTCCTCGTGCTCGCCGGCAACCCGCACTCGCCGCCGTATCCTTGGCCGCCCGCGCTCGTTCTAGGCCACGTGCTCGGTGTCGCATCCTTTGGCGGCCGCGCTTATCGGCCATGGCAACTCCGGTGCCGGTCGTAGCAAAAAATAATAAATGGTTGTAGCAAATTCTTCGTCGTCGCCACCATTGCTGCTCGCGACTCCGCCATGGATGGATGTAGCAAAATTTCACGCCGTTAGTAGCAAAATCCGAGGACGGTTGCAACAAAAAAAGCCACCGCCGTAGTACGTTCGCAGCTCCGCAGTGATAGATGTAGCAAATTCCGTCGTTGGTAGTAGCAAAATTTGGCGACGGTTGTAGCAAAAACCTCGGCCGTTTCCAGCAAAGATCTTGTCGTTGGTTGCCTGATTAATTCGCTTCCCATCGCCGCCGTTGACTTGGGGGGTTGCAACTTTTCTGCACAACGGTTCGAGCACCTTCAACGGGGGGTTGCAGCTTTTCTGCGGGGGTCGAAGCTTTCAGCCGGTCGAAGCTGTCTACAGAAGCAGGTTGAAGCCTTTTCAAACTACGGTTGCAGCTTTCATATGAATGAATGTAGCTTTTTTCGGTGCATGGTGTCTGGTTGAAACTTTATATGCCGCAGGTTGAAGCTTTCGATCAAAGGGTTGTAGCTTTTTTGGTAGTCGATTGCAGCGTCAATGGAGGAGCAAGAAAAAAATGCTTCCAGGTTAGTTTTGGGATGACATGGTGCAGCGGTGGGGGGAGGAGATCGCGCTGCCGTGGTTGTAGCATCTCCAGTGGACGGTTCCAGCGTACGAAAACTGTGTACTGCAGCTCGCGGATGGCATGTCTATGAAAGCTTCCCAAGTCTGGCTCGCCGGGGCGGAAGGAATCTGCAAGCCAGAGCAGTGGAAGAAGTGTTTATGGGCGCACATGTTGGAGACGGAGACTCACATGGGATTGGGGCTAGCCGGCAGCGGGATCTGAACGAGGCGGAAGACGAGGAGCGGCTGAGAGAGGAAGCGGGATCGAGAGGAAGAAGATGAGCGATGAGCGAGAGAAGGGGATCGGGAGGGATCGGGCGAGCAGGTGGGCCAGCTGTCGCACGAGGCCCACACCCTGTACC
Organism: Aegilops bicornis; assembly: GCA_021605145.1. Lineage (NCBI taxonomy): Eukaryota > Viridiplantae > Streptophyta > Magnoliopsida > Poales > Poaceae > Aegilops > Aegilops bicornis. The sequence goes on from CM038673.1 coordinate 811,295,416, forward strand.
CGCCGCGCGCGACCGGCTGAAGTTTCGGCCGGTCCGCCGACCACAAATCGTTTACCTTAATAAAAGGAATTGGGCTATGTCATCAAGGTGGTTACTGCACATGGGCTAGTGAATAGTGATGCACTTGCAGCTTTTAATGGAAAATAATCAGTAGCAAATTAAGCAGCGGCCAAACAAGAAAGAAAACCCTAATTAGACATGATCAAATTAATCAAAGTGGCTCCATCGTCTTCACGTAGGCAAACGTCCGGTAGTTATCAAAAGAGTAGCCTCCCATATCAACGAGCGACATCCCCTGGTGCCCCTGGCCGACGCGCACCGCACCGCGGCCGTCGTCGCGCCGCAGCCTCCATTCCGACGGCGACGCATCTTTCGGCCAGTGGGCGTAGAAGGACGACCTCTTGCGCACCGTGAGGACGCACCCGCCAGCGAACGCAAAGTGCGGCACTGGGACATGCTGCCCGACGACGTACCGGTGGATCCACCCCTGCCCCTTCACCAGAACCCACGCGTCGGCCGACATGGAGCCACGGGTGACCACGCCCAGCCTCCCGCGCACCTCCGTCAGGTGGTAGCGCATGTGTCCGGGCGGCAGTGAGGGCAGCGTCGGGGCGGCGGGAGCAACAACTTGCTCGTCGTCCAGGTCGAACGCCGCGACCTTGCGGGTGCCGCTGAGCGTGACCCAGAGCCAGTAAGTCATGCCGTCGACGCTGACGATACCGGCGGCGAGGTCGCACTTGGGGCAGCCCGGACCGGCATGCACGGGCACCTCCCGCCACGTGGCCTCCCCGAGCGTGAGCACATGGACGGCGTCGAACTCGCAGACCCGCTCGTAGCTGCACGGGACATGGACCACCTTGTACTTCCCGGTCGTCGGGTGGTACGCGAAGCCGTACGACTCGTGCCATGCCTTGGCCTCGCTCCACTTGGTCTGCGTGATGTGGCGCCCGACGAGCTGTGCCGCGCACGGCAGCGCGGGACAGCGAGGGCCTTGTCGGTGGCCGGGTTGACGACCGTGACGGCGCTGCCGGTGCGCTCGTCGTTGTCGCAGAGGCAGAGCAGGCCGTTGCACGTGCCGACGAGCTGCACCGCACTATCGCAGTGGAGGCGTTCCGCGGTGTTCCTCCAGAGCGGCCTGCAGCTCCCCGCCGCCGCGGCCGACGAGGACAGGTCGTCGATGATGTACGCGACGCCGCTTCTCGGGTCCCAGATGAGGGGGCTGGCGCGGCTCTGCATCTCGGTGGTGCGGCTGTTGACGACGTCACGCCAGTGACGGCATACGAGACGTGCCCGGCGACGGGAGCTCGGCGGCAGCCGCCGCAGGATGTCTGCCAACACGTCGGTGGAGAAGTAGCGTTCCATGGCACGCCGTGATTCTCTTTCTTCTTGGATGGGATCTGTGAATAAGTTTGTTGTTGGTCGACGTCCTTATTTTTAGCCGCGGCTTACGCCAAGTTTGAGTAGAATCCGTTACGGGAAGAGGTCTGCTCCTATACTTTCCCGGAAGTTTTTAGGAGACCTCCTTTTTTTTAGAATCGGTTTGTGAGACATCCTGGTTATAGCTGGCCAAATGGGCCGGGCCAAACAGGCCAGCCCGCGAGCACGCCGGCACAGCCCGCCATGGGCCAGGCACGGCACGGGCTAAACGGGTCGTGTCCGGCACACGGCATGCCTTGGGCCGTGCCTGGGCCTGGAGCCTGGGTACGCAGGCCGGCACGGCACGGCCCGTTTATTTTTTATTTTTCTGGGAGTATTTCAGAATTTTTTTATAAATGTATACGTAAAATATAGCCTAATAGGCCTAAAAACCAGCCCAATAGGCTGAAAATATGCAGCCCATCATGCTAAACGGGCCATCGGCCAGGCCCATTTACTAATCAGGCCGTGCCTGGGCCAAGGAGCAACGCCCGTGGGCCGGCACGGCACGGCCCGGCTATTAAACGTGCCACGGCGGGCCGTGCCGGGCCAGGCACGATTAGCACAGGCTTGGCTGTGCCAGGCCGGGCCGGCCCTTTTGGCCAGGTATGATCCTGGTTGACCCTATTTGTTTTTTTAGGGAAGTAGGAACCCCCCCCCCCCCTCCCTTTTTCTTTTGAGGGGTGGTTGACCTTTTTTTAGAATAATAGTTGACCCTTTTCTGAGACCTCATGTTTCGACGCGCAGAGGCGTCAAACAGCCGGAGCCAAGTATTAGAACTAGCGCATTGGCCCAGCCTAGGGCTGCAAACGAGTCGGGTTTGAGCGAGTTGGATCAGGCTCAGTTCAACTTCTAAAAAAATTCAAACGAGCTCAAACCAAGCGTCGAGCTGTAGAATGTGGCTCGTGCTCAGCTTGTAACGATTTCGAATCGATCTCGAGCTAGTTTCAAGCTAAATGTTTTCTTTATAATTTAAGACAATTAAAAAATAAGATAGATCACAACACAATATAAAAACCCTATATAACTCAACCTATTATTTCTAAACCGAAAACTTGTACTTAATAGAAGAGATCGTGGAAGAAACTAGTAGCAAGAGAAAAAACGTAGATGCGCCTGCTTTCAAACTTTTGCAAAAATAACATGATATTTAACACATGATGATCACGTACCATAGTGGGGCTAAATTTTCTCCGGGGTTAATTAACTTTCCATGTTTGGTAGTAGTTAAAATGAAGGAAAATCAAACACAGAGTGTATGTTAATAAATTATTTTTGACTATCCATATGGTAATAAATTGTCCCATTTATCTTTAATATAGATCAAAATTATGTAATATAATCATATGATCTCGGGCTATCGAGCTAAAATTGAGCGAGTCAGTGTTGGCTCAAGATCAGCTCGTTTCTCGATTGAACTACATAGAGTGTTCATACTCAGCTTATTTCTTTTCGAGTCGATCTCGAACAACTAACGAGCCTCAAGCTGTTCTTCTAGCCCTAACCCAGCCCAACAAGCAATACTGTACTGGAATGCAGGTTTTTATTTTTCATAAATTTACTTTTTCCTAATTTTCTATACAATGAAAATTTTATATATACAGTTCTCATTATTTCAATACACACTAAACATTTTAATAAAACACGATAAACTTTCTTGTGTCAAACATGAATATTTTTTTTAAATATGAATATATATGTTGAACAATTTTCGAATATGCATTGAACGTTTGGTAATATAAGTTGATTTTTAATACACATCGAACATTCATGTAATATATGCTCAACAAATTGCAAAAACACAATGAATATTTGCATTATTGAAGAGTTTCTGATATATTATGAATATTTTTGTAATGCATCATAAACTTTTTGTAATATACCATGACATTTTCTTATATGTGATACACATATTTGTAACAAATAATGAATTTTGTATAATACAAAAAAAGAAAGAAAAGGAAAAAAACAAATGACATAGAAACAGAAACAGTAAAAATGAAACGAAAAGAAACCGAAATAAAAGAAGAAACAACAAAATGACCGTGGGCCTGCCAAAACCTGGTAATCGGGAGGCTTCAACAAAGCCACGACGTTTCACCTTCACCTCACCTTCTGCCATTCCACCATCCATCTCTTCCATTCTGCCATTTTTTTCTCCTTCCGCCATTAGCACAACACACCTACCGCTATTATTCATCGCCACACACTTTTCGCCATTTCGCACAACACACCTTCACACATTCTGTCATTCGCAACACACCGTCCACCATTCGCAACACACCTTCCACTCTTCCCTACACCAATGTTCTGCATGGGGATGTTGCAACCGACTACGATGGTGCTGCAATTGGCACGCGAAGCTGAAACTAGTGCCAATTGCTACGTCCGGGGATGTTTTTGCTTGACCCACAGAAAATGGAGGATGCAATCATCATTGACTTTTGCTACCACACGCAACAGTAATTGCTACAATCATTCATGGCGAAGCTGCAACCACGATGGCAGTGACAGCGATTTGCTGCCACCGTCGGCTTTTGCTACGACCAACAAGGAAATTTCCTACAACCAGGTCATGCCATCTACTAAACAATGACATCTGCTGAAAAAAATTATAAACTACCATGTAAAAATTTCCAACAAAAAAAAGGTTCATCGGTGTGTCACATCTAGATGTGGGATAATACCTCACATCTAAGTATGATGTTAGCGCCACCTCATTTCTTCATTATTTGTTCTGTTTGTTTGATTTTAATTTGTCAAAGCCCAAAACTAAAACCCAGCTTGCCGCGTCCGCCTGGGTAGCCGGCCTATACGTAAATCTTGTCGCTAGCTCCCATAAAAAGAAAAAAATCTGGTCACTAGATATGAGTATAAATAAATCTGATCGTTAGCTTTTTCTGGAAAAAATCTAATCTGTGGTGCAACATGATTTGTTAGCTTTTGGGTCTGATCATTATACATTTACAAGTATGTCTCTCAGCTAGCTTCTACCTACCAACAATTTTGTTTGTCTTTTAGTTTTTGCATTTTTCACTCTTATATTTTATAATTAATTTTCAGTAAGGAACAAAGTTTGATTAAAACATATTATCAAATACATGTTCATGAATTTACATAAAAACTTTCCAATTACAGAAAATGTTAAGGAATACCAAAAAGTTCTAATATACAGTGAACAATCCTTTAATAAATGATCATTTTCTGAATACACACTAATTTTTTGTAATATACATTGAACATGTTTTCAATAAATAATGAATTTTTTATATACAGTCGATTTTTTATTTATAGTCAATCAAGATTTCTTTAAATACACCACATTATTTTAAAACAGTTACTAAACAATTGATTGTGCATTCAAAAAAGTTCGTCGATTACAAAAACATATTCATGATTCAAAATTTGTTCGCAGATTCAGAAGATATGTTCATAATTTACAAAATATTCATGATTTAAAAAATGAAAATAATTCTAAAAAAGGTTTGGGGATTTTAGAAAATAAAAAGGAAATGATAAGTAGAAAAAAATGAATGAAAAAAAGGAAAAAAACCCAGAAAACCAAATAGAGAAAATAGATAAATAACAAGAGAACAAAAATGAACACATTTTGATTTTTTTTTAGTTGATAAAAACAAACAATTTTAGAAAAATAAACAAATTTATTAATTTTGGAACATTTATTGAAACTTGTGGATTTATGAAACATGAAAAAAGAATCAGAAAAAACAAAAAAATGAGATTAACTTTTGAAAAATAGAAAATTAAAAGGAGAGGAAAACCAAATGATGGAAAAATAATAAAATAAAAAACAGAAAAAAAAAACATGAAGAATACAAAGCAAAAAAAGTGTCCTAGCTACTTGGGCCGGCTCATCTACGGTTTTTTCGCTGTCGAGGGTGGACATGCAACTGGGATAAAAAAGGTCGGACCCCCAGAGGCATATCGAGAGTGGACTGGCAGTTGAGACCAAAAATGGTCAGGCCCCAGTTACGAGTCAAGTTTGGACTTGCAACTGGGACAAAAATTGTTGGGCCCCAGTTGCGAGTTGAGGGTGGATTTGTAACTGAGACGAGAAAAGGTCGAGCCTAGTTGTAAGTTGGCGGTGAACCTATAACTTGGACAAAAAAGGTCGGCCCAGCTGCAAATCGAGGGTGGACTTACAATTGGGACTTAAAAACCCGGGCCCCAGTTGCGAGTCGAGGTTGGACTTGCAACTCGGACGAAAAAGATTGGGCTCTAGTTGCTAGTCGAGGGTGGACTTGCGATTTGGACAAAATAAAATGGTTTGGCCCCATTTGTGAGTCGAGAGTGGACTTGCAAATAGGACAAAAAAGCTTGGGCCATAGTTATGAATCGCGGGTGGACTTCCAATTGGGATTAAAAGAAGTTAGACCCGAGTTACGACTTGAAGGTGGACTTGCAATTAGGACAAAGGGGCCGGTTGCGAGTCAAGAGTGGAATTGCGACAAGGAAACAAGAATGGGCTCCAGCTTGCAACTTCGAGGTGGAATGCAACTGGGAGAAAAAAGGTTGGACTTGCAACTGGGACAATACAAAGTAAGATCACAATTACGTGTCGAGGGGGATTGCAACTGAGAAAAAAGACCGGGCCCCAGTTACGAGTCGATAGTGGACTCGCAACTAGAAAAACGGTCAGGCCCCAGTTGCGAGTTAACGTTGGACTTGCAACTGGAGAAAAATAGGTCAGGTCCCAGTTGCGAGTCAAGGGCGAACTTACAATTGGGATAAAAAAGGTCGGGGCCCATTTGCGAGTCGAGGGTGGCCTTGCATCTGGGGACAAAAAAGACCGTGTCCCAGTTGCGATTCGAGTGCGGACTTGCAACAGCGAGGGAAAAAAAGGTAAGCCCGCAGTTGCGAGTCGAGGGTGGACTTGCAGTGGGAACAAAGAAGGATGGGTCCCAGTTGCGAGTCGAGGGTGGACTTGCTACTGCGACAAAACAAGGTCAGGCTCCAATTGCGAGTCAAGGGCCGACAAAAGCAAAGCCAAACAGGTCTAGGCCAACAACAGGATGCACAGTAAACAAACATCGATAAGCGAGGCGGGAGATAGAGAGCTTGCACAAAAATTACGGGAACTAAATCAAATGATGAATTTAAAATAGACTTATAAATTCTTAAAAACATGAATTTTAAAAAGACAAAAAAGAGATAACAAATAGGCAAAAGTGTAAAACCCAAAAGAAAAAATAGAAAGAATAAAGAAGGAAAAAAAATTAAAAAGTCTTGTTCCAAAAGGACCGAACTAAAAACTACAAGTTGGCAGTTTGGCACCCTAGCGCCTTGTAACTCACGGAGCGTACTACTTGCCTTACTTCTGCCTGCTCTAAATTAAATTGCCTTAAAAATTATATCCGTCAAATACGTGGGCAGCCTGACCCACATAAAAGGCAAAAAGAAAAGTTGTTATTTTCATCATTGGGTCAGGCCCAACGAAAACAACGTGACACAACTGAATAACAAACACGACTGCATGGGATGTACGAGTGTGAGGGATTGTTGCACGAATTTTATAGCAAAGTTTTATCCTATGCTGATGGACTTAGATGTGAGGTAACTATTTCACATCTACTCCCTCCGTTCGGAATTACTTGTCACAAAAATGGATGTATCTACAACTAAAATACATCTAGATACATTCATTTCTTCGACGAGTAATTCCGGACGGAGGTAGTAGCTGTGAAATAGCAAATCCGAAAAGAAAAAAAATGCCATCCGCTGAACAACGGGGAGCCTGGGATCGTTTGCTGGCATTTGTCACACAACGAACTACTTTGGCTCCGATTCTGTATCAAGATTCGCACAACTGAAACCTCCGGCGAGCGGCTGTTCGTCTGATCCAGCGCATGCTGGACGGAGCGACCTGCATGAACGTTGGATCGATGGGTGTCGGTGGGCTCATGATGCGTCGCACGTCTCTCTTTGGCACGTTGGACCAACGTTCGCCAGCGATCACGATCCTTATTGTTAAATCTAAACTTGGTCAACGAGCCAACATGTCATCGACTGCACCATCAAATGAGAAATCATATGCTAGTGTCTATTTTTATTTTGGAGACGCGAGACGCTCATTGTGATTGGCTCAGTCAGAGGGAGACGTGGTGCAGGTGATGTTTCCTTCCTAATCGTCAACTAGGAGCCTATTTTTTTTCTGAAGGAAGAACAATCTTGCTAATCTAATCCCAACCTCTAATCTACAGTTAGTTTTTTGCCACAGAAGCACCAGAATCGATCCAAATATCGATCTGAGTCGCTTTCTCCCCTGTCATGTCCTCCCCTCCCCGGTAGCTAGCTCTCCTGTAGGCCCTCTCTCCGCCCGTGACCACCACCAAGAGGCGCCCCCGGCAGCGATCAACGACGGCGGCAGGGACGCTTCCCGGCGTCTCAACTCTCAAGGTGAGTCTTCTCCACTGATACTACCCTCCTCTTCCTCCTTCATTTCTCTGATTTATCTTTCTGCTTCAGCTCGAACAGACTGAGGGGAATTCCGTACGTGACAAGTAACCCGGCCACATCCATCTCAATCCTTCCTACCCTCCACCAACAACCATGCCGCCGCCTCCGATTCTGGCGGCGAGGCCTGCACCGATGCTGCCGGACGAGCTTATCGAGGAGGTCTTCCTCCGCCTCCCACCGGACGAGCCCTCGAGCCTCGTGCGCGCCTCCCTGGCCAGCAGTTTTTGGCTCGGCCTCCTCACCGGCACTAGCTTCTCCGTTCGCTACCGAGAGTTCCATCATGCTCCCCCCATGCTGGGCTTCTTTTATTCCTGGCTCCACGCCGACCGCCCCAGCGACGAAGGAGAATCCCCTGTCCAACGCTTTGCCTTCACCACGAAATTCGGCGCGCGCATTCCCGATGTCGTGGAATGGGAGGACTATGAAGCGTTGGACTGCCGCCATGGCCGCGTTCTCTTTGAAAACCCCTTTGGCTGTCCCGCCCCGATGTTCGTTTGGGACCCCATGACGGGCTGCACGAGGTACCTGGAGAGGCCCGATGGATGCTGGAGGAATGGGGCCACGGTGGTCTGTGCTGTGAGCGGCTGTGACCACCGCTTGTGTGATGGGGGCCCCGTCCGTGTGGTCTTTTTCACGACCGGTGACGGTGATGGTTGTGTTGCACACGCGTCCGTCGCGTTGCTGGAGATGGATGATGCGTGGAGCGAGAGCTCTGATCTTGATCTTGATCTTGAGCTTGAGTGGACCCTGAGCACTGGTCTTGAACTTGAAGCTAGGCGTGCATTCATTCCGGAAATAATGCCCCCTGTCCTCATCAAAGACGCACTCTACTACATGCTTTCCATTGTTGATGGTGTTCGTGACATGGCTATTCTCAAGTACGACATGGCCTCTGATGGCTTGTCATTGATTGATCTACCGGACGTGCCCTCTAATGGCTTACCACTCAAAGACCATTCCTTTATCCCCATGGCCATGGGGGATGGCAATTTGGGGTTTGCACAAGTGGACGGGTTAACCCTCAACCTATGGTCAAGCTCAATCCAGACGAGTGCCGAGGGCCTTGCGTCATGGACTCAACATAGAGTTGTCGATCTTAAGAACCTTCTCCCTATTCAGAATCCCAAGGAAAGTCTTAGGCTGATTGGATCCGTGGAAGGCAGTGATATCATTTTCGTGACTACAGACCTTGGCATCTACCGGATTAGTCTCAAGTCCCTCAGGTGGAAGAAGCTATGGAAGAGGGAGAAGTTCAGTGCTTTGATTCCGTACATGAGTTTCTACAATCCACAAGGTATATTTATATGTCCATTTCTTTCTGATTTGGTAACAACCACCCTTAAATAATAAGCCCTCTGTCCCAAAGCAAGTGTCGCTCTGAAATATTTTACACCTAGTTATATTTGATGTTTAACTAGATGAAAATTTATATTTGATGTTTTTAATTTGTGATAATGTATGTAGGCTCAAGAAAACTTTGAGCGCTATATGTACTATACTTGAATGTTACACCTAGTTATGCTTATGAAGGGGCATGGAATCATACTAATAAATCTACGTTTGCAGAGAGGATCAACCCCTACGATGAAGCTCATTGATGGCTTAGTGTTGGATATGCTTAAGAGCAGAAGGCCACTATTATCAATTGGAAAAATGACCACTTGAAGGGGCAACGTGGTCTCGAGATGAATTATGCACTATTAATAGCTGGTTTGGTGCAATGATGTTTGTTTTGTCATTTTATTGGTAATTTAGTCGGCCAGCTCAATTATTCCCGGTGTTAAGTGGCATGCATAAGCGGGTGAAGGGATTATCATTGTAATGCACCTACTAGTTGTCACATGATTTACGGATGGACAGAGACAACTGACTTTAATTATTTTCCTCATAATTGGAATTAATGTCTTATCTTCTATAATTGATGTCTTAATATCTTTCAATCAAGTTACCGCATTTGGTTTGCCGCCTCTTCATGCCTACATATTGTCTCACACTAGAGGTCTCTCATTTTGCTTCATGCTTATCGACATCTAGAACCTTTGTGCAACAATCGATCACGTCAGGAATCACCAAATTTTAAATCGCGAGCGAAAGTTGCGTGATCACGGCGCAATTGCTGGCTGGAAGCCTCTCCCCGCGACACAATCCGTCAAAAAACCCGATCTGACGCTAAACAGCCAGTACAGACAAGGTCTTTTTTGTTGTCCAGCAGGAAGTGAAATTGTTTGACCTGCACCCCTGAACGGAAGCTAGCTAATTCTGCATGATTAGGGGAAAAGCATTGAGACATGGTGATCTTTTGCATCATGGGAGTAAGAGTTAAGCTAATTCTGCATGATTAGGGGGAAATCATTTAGTGTATCTGTGCATGCCCAGGCCTGTTGCTGCATTAACTCTACAACAAGCAACAAGCATCTGAAATTGTTTGACCTGCGCCCAGGCATGATCACTGCACCCTTGCAATCTCTGACAAAAAAATAATGTATTTATTCATTTGAACATAAGGAGGAGCTATGTACTATAATTGAATGTTACACCTGGTTATTCTTATGCTACCTAATTGGCAATTTTATCATGCCTTTTTTTGGAATCACACTAATAAATCTACGTTTGCAGAGAGGATCAACCCCTATGACGAAGATCATTGATGGCTTAGTGTTGAATGTGCTTAAGAGCAGGAGGCCACTATCATCAATTGGAGACCACTTGAACGGGCAACGTGGTCTCGTGATGAATTATGCACTATTAATAGCTGGTTTGATGCAATGGTGTTTGTTTTGTCATTTTGTTGGTAACTTAGTCGGCCAGCTTAATAATTCCCAGTGTCAAGTGGCATGCCTAAGAGGGTGAAGGGATTATCTTTGTAATAAACCTACTAGTTGTCACCGGATTTACGGATGGACAGAGCCAACCGACGTTAATCTTTTTCCTCATAATTGAAATGTCTTATCTTCTACAATTGATGTCTCAATATCTTTCAATCAAGTTGCCGCATTTGGTTTGCCGCCTCTTCATGCCTACATATTGCCTCACACTAGAGGTCTCTCATTTTGCATCATGCTTATCGACATCTAGAACCTTTGTGCAACCATCGATCACGTCAGGAATCACCAAATTTTAAATCGCGGGCGAAAGTTGCGCCGATCGCGGCGCAATCGCTGGCTGGAAGCCTCTCCCCGCAACGCAATCCTTCAAAAAAACGTGATCTGACGCTAAACGCGCGAGCGATCGCGTGCGAAACGGGACGATTTGCCTTAGCTTTCGCTGCACTTTTGCTGGGACGGGCTTAATGACTGAAACAAGAAAAAGTCATACAACATGGGGGGGTGGGGGTGGGGGGGGGGGGATAAATATTCCAAGCTTGCTAGTAAGCTCTTCTGGTATTAAAATTGACAATATTCTAGACAAAAAACTTTTGGCAAAAATTCTCATACTGATAAAAGTTACTACATGGAGGCGGAGGCATATCTGAATGACTCTATAGAATGGTGCAATGATGAGTATGAGAAAAGTTTGAGCAGGTTACGTGTGGTGCTCTGCTATTTGGTTTTCATGCCTATGAATTGATAGACAAAGAAGGCTCCAGTCTAAGTAGCATGTCGTTCTTCAGACGGTTACAGGTGCAGGTTCAGACAGTTCTCTGTTGTCCGGTAGGAAATGGTACTGTTTGACCTGCAAGAGACTAGTAATGTGCACCAGGAATTATTTGTCCTGCCCGAGATTTATAGAGATCTCATAACTAATAATGGGAGTAGTAAAGTTACAGATCTTGAGGCTTAACAGCCAGTACAGACAAAGTCTTTTTTGTTGTCCAGCAGGAAGTGAAATTGTTTGACCTGCACCCCTGAACGGAGGCTAGCTAATTCTGCATGATTAGAGGAGTAAGAGTTGAGACATGGTGACCTTTTGCATCATGGGATTAAGAGTTGAGACACAAGTGTATCTGTGCATGCCCAGGCCTGTTGCTGCATTAACTCTACAACAAGCAACAAGCATCTGAAATTGTTTGACCTGCGCCCAGGCATGATCACTGCATCCTTGCAATTTCTGACAAAAAAATAATGTATTTATTCATCTGAACATAAGGAGGAGCTAGGGCGCCATTTCTTGAGAATTCAAAAGCATTTTACATCCAGGACTTTGAAGTCCCAGGGAACAAAGTTGCGCAACCTGAGTAACATTGGGCACTGCATGGCCCTGTGAGCTGAAGTGAACTAGTAGTACAGTAAGCAGACGGGGATACAACGCACAGCTTTTCAAATAGCATGTGCCACACCACATTCAAAATCTCTAGCGATGTGACATATCCTCAATCCTCGATCGTTATAAGCCTCCAAGAAATCTGCGAGATCAGATCAAATTTCCCACTGCCTCGAATTGGAAAGGAGGTCACCTGAAGCTGCAGCTTGGCTGATGTTTGATCAGCACATCTTGATTCCCATGATCGTCCTGTTCTCTGCAAACATAGATTCCAATGCTAGTAGCAGGTTGCAGAAAGTTGTTCTCCCAGGAGGCATCTTGCAAAAAACTTAAAACCTTCATTGTTCAAGTCACTTTTAATGGTAGCTCCCTGAGGGGGTGGTGAGTCATCAACATCTGTTGCTGCTCCTGGTGGTTGATCTTGCTGCCCAGTGGTACCTGCCTCATATGCTGATCACTGCATAATAACATGTGAAAATCTTCATCCCACTACATGGACATTGCAATCTACTACTATTACGTCCACTGTAGGTCAAAAGTATGCAGCAAATACCTGACAGTTTTGTGGACCTGCTGAAGCAATAAAAACCAGTATCAGATCTTCAAGCAGCCATGTAGCCCCATATCCTGTAGTTCCCTAAACTTATATCTAAAGATTCAGTTTGCATGATATGCTCTTCAGCAACATTGCTTGCTAAAAGAAGAACAGTGACATCAGATCTTGACAGGTAGAACCCATCTTTTTCAGGGTGACATGCAGCACTAATTAAACCCAGAAGTATAATTAGGACACATCAGCAGGCCAGCATGCGGAAACCATCATTATATCAATTCTTGGATGACATAACCACCAACTCTGGATATACTCTTCCATAGAAACAACAGAGCACATATGTGATGCTGCAAGGGTCCATTACAAGATAACACATTCACCCGCTTACAAATGCCAACAACGGGAAATTATCAATGCTTAGTGGCAAAAGCCTACAACAATACAAGAAAACAAGCACGAAAATAGCTACTAAATAGTGATATAATTCATTAAAAGGTCCTCGTCGCCTCCAATTTGGTCGCCTATCTTGTTGCTGAGAGTGGCCTCATACCCTAAGCATACTCAACCATACATTGTCACTGCGCCGCATCACTAGGGATCACTCTTTCTGCAAGCGTAAATTTGTGAGCGTGATTCCAAAAAGGAGTTGACATGGTATAATATAAATTGCCAACTAGTAAGCATAATTAGTTGTAATTACATAGCACTCAAAGTTTGCTCAGGCACATTTCAAACATAACTTTCAATCTGATTAGGTCAATGTTTTGTTTGTTCCAGTAACTACATACGGAGTATCACTTAAGAGTCTTAAGAGTTGTTCCTGTATCACAAATGAGAGGACACATAGGACATAGATAAAAATATACCTTGTGGATTGTAGAAACTCATGTACGGAATCAGACCACAAAGCTTTTCTTTCTTCTGCAGCTTCTTCCACCGTAATGTCTTGAGATTAATCTCGTAGATGTCGCCTATGCTCACGAAAATGATATCACTGCCCTCCACAAATCCAATCAGCCTAAGTCTTTTATAGGGATTCTGAATGGGGAGATGGCTATTAAGATTGATGACAGAACGCTGAGTCCATGACACAATGCCGTCGGAACCCCTCTGTCTTGACCACAGGTGGATGGTTAACTTATCCACGCGTGCAAACCCTAAACTGCCATCCTCCATGGCCATGAGGATAGTGACATTGAAAAGGATAGACCCAGCCAACGGTGCATCAATGACTGATAAGCAGTTAGATCCCAAGTCATACTTGAGAATTGCAATGTGATCATCTTCCTGATAGTACACGAGATTGACGTAAAGTGCGCCTTGGACAAAGACAGGGGCCATTTCGTCCCAGGATGGAGTGTACCCACCAACACGAAGAGCAGAGCACGGCGCGCCCCACTTGTCAAGACGAGATTCAGAGCACGGCTTGCTCCAATCAGCCGACATCGGCAAGGACACGCATGCGCTCGCAAAACATTCGCCATCTTCTTTAATCGTATCAACACCGATGTAGGCCACCTGGAAGGGGCACGCGTGGTCACAGCCGGCCACCGCGCAGAGCACCGCTGCCCCATAGCTGCTGCCGACCTGGCTGGGTTGGTCTAGCTCCCTCCGGCGGCCCGTCATGGGGTCCCAAACGACGAGCGGGACGGGATGGTAAGACTGGTCGCCGAGGAGAACGCGGCCGTGGCGGCAGTCCCACGCAGTGTAGCCCCAATCCCCCCAGTCGTCATCGGGTATGCGCGCACGGAATTTGGTGGTGGGGAAGAAGTGTGGGATGTTATCTTCCACCACCTCAAGGACGGAGTTGGGGCGCCAGGAACAAAGGAAGCCGAGCATTGGGGGAGCTCCATGGAAGTCGCGGTAGCGAGCACGGAAGCCAGGGTCAGAGAGGAGGCCGAGCCAGACCTTGCTGACGAGGGAGGCGCGCAGGAGGTGCTCGGGCTCGTCCGGAGGGAGGCGGAAGAAGACCTCCTCCAGGAGCTCGTCCGGCAGCGGCGGCGGGTGGAAGGGGATACTGGACAGTGTCTTGTGTGGTGGGGGAATCCGTTGTATTTCACTGTAAAAATTGTTTTTCGAGGAGTGCTATATGAGTTTGACACCCGAGCGATGAATATCCAACCGCTATAGAGTTGAGGGGACAAAGTTAGACTCCGACAATACTCAGGGACCACAAATTTTTTTTTTCCATTTTGAAGAAACATTTTCAATTACTACTGGAGCAACTTCAATTAATATGCATCGGAGGGAGTGGTGAAGTTTCATCAGAGTGCTCTCTTTTCTAAAATATAAGGTCATGTAAATATTCATGTTGTGATTGGAAATATCTCATAAAATGGATGGATAGGAGGTGGGCAAGCCATCCTTGGAGAGAGATGCAGTGAGACTTGTATGTCTCTGTTGGAGGCTTCGGTGGCTTGAGGTCGGCGGGAGGTTGAGCTCATCACGACGGCGGGAACAGGAGCTTGTGTCAAGGCAGTGCGAGTTAGGCGGGAGGCCGAGCTTGTCACGATGACTGGATGAGGGCTACGTGAGGTCGAGGTGTCTGGAGGGCGACCGACAGCAGGGTCATGACTAGGGTTTCAACTACAAGGGAACCTCGAAGTAAACCAAAATATCTTTGGTGGTGGCATATTTCAGTAATTGCGTGGAACTCCATGAATCGTAATTACTTCGGGGGTCCTACGATCTTGAAATTTGGCTTCGTGGAGTTCGGGCCAACTCCGTCTTGGAGTCAGCTAAGCTAATAGTTGGAGTATTCCTGAACACACTTTATATAATGAGTATAACCAGATATCCTTAGCAACTGGCTGTTTTTGAAAAATTATCTCTATTTAGTAATATCCTCGAGGACGGTTTTCTGCATTCCTGGAAATTTGAGGTGTTGATATTTTTACAAGCGTTGCACATATCTAAAAGTCTGAGGCTGTATTTTGCAATATCTGGTTCCAAGGGTTCTTTAGGCGAAGCCGTTTAAGAAAAACAACCTATTAAAGGCCTAGTTTTTTTTGAGAGGTTATTAAAGGCCTAGTAGTCAGCGCTATATATCAGGCGATGAAATCCAAACTTATTCTCGGGCTCCCGCTCCATCGTCCATCAAAGCTTTCTTATGTTTATGCCAAAAAAGGGGTTTGACAACGAATGTTTCTTACAAAATGGAAAAGAAAATAATAGAAATAGAAAAAAAGAATTAAAATGTATAATACAGTAGAAAGAACAATGGATTTTTATAAATTAAATTGATTTATTTTGTATATTTAAAAAAATCTCGTAACACATATTTATGGTCTATGCTGTTAACCTATATTTTATTTTATTTTCTTAAATATTTTGATATAAATAATGAGCAATCTGTAAGAAAAATAACATGATTTATGCCAAATAAACCAAAATTTCCAAGTGGTTCTTGAACCTATTTTATTCTTCTAATCGTCCACTCCATGTCATCATAAAAATCACATTTACTGCAACAATTGGTCAATGCTAAATATGATTTAGCAGTTGAGCGTTGATCCGACTAGTATAAAATTAAGGGATCAAATTTTGACTCCGGTAATAATATGAAGTTACCTCACTATTCTGCGATTATAAGCTATTTTATCTATGCATGGAGCAAAAACAACACTATAAACCTAACTTTGAAGTTACATCACGTATATGATGTGACATGTATATTACCTTGGCAATGTATGTAGATTTTTCCAAAAAAAAACGCACATATAAAAATGGAATGTGAAACATAATCTTAAGGCAAGGGGTAACACATCAACATCATAACACCGTCCACATTGTGCCAGTTTGGCTGCTAGGTTTATTGGAGCCAGGTATTTTTGAAAATATAAAAATTATATTTGGAAAAATTCCAATATTATACATTCTTTTCCATATAGATGAAAACCTCTTGGGTCCTGGGTTTCTTGGCCCCTGGCATTTTTTTTTTGAAAATATGAAATTTATATTAGGAAATTTTCAAATATTATAAATTATTTTCTGTACAGAAAAGAACCTTGGCACAGGCATGCAACACCAGATAGATATATTTATTGCTCTCTCCAGTTCCCAGTGCACAAGGATCTGGAGCACACGATGGTTCGACGGACAAAATATCACCTTTACCACAAGTCACAAATGGAGGAAACAAAAAACTTTGATGATATAATGCCGCGGGGCACCTCCCCCATTGGTCTATTTTTTTTTCCAAAACCACCAATGGCAACTTGTGTAGGCAACTGTTAAAATTCATTTTCACACAAAGATGGGGATCTCATATTCAAGAGCTGTGATCGGTACTCCAAAAGTGTTTCACTAACTGTCAGATGTCGGAGACATTCTTCCAGTTTTCATTTGCTTGTTTCACAGCAGCATGTACTTCGGCCTAGAAGGAACAAACAAAACATTGTAAGAACAGATGGTAGAAGGGGAAGTACATGAATTTGTTCTAAGAAACCTATAAGATGAACAAAAGTGAATACATTCTCCTTTTCTGTAAACTATATTGGTCATACAAGCGAGGAATTAATGTTTCCCCCCATTTTGGTAGCATTTGACACGATGAGGAGATGGCATAGATCAGTCAATAGCAGTAAAAGACTAACAGTAAACTATGTTGGTCAAAATCCTTCATTAAGAAAGCATTATTTTATCAGCGAGTGCTCTAAAAAAATCTAGAGTGCAACAAGGAATTCATGTGCTCATATCTGTATGTGCAGTTGTCAACTTTAAAGCCGTTGTGCCAATATGACGGAACTTGTCAAATATTCAGGTGGAAGGAGTGCGAGAAACAAAGAATAATTGAAAAGCAATGAGTAAACTCACATTCTCCATGATGATCTGATAGGAACTAGGGTTTTGCCCTGCCTAGGGCGTAGGCTATAGGGGAAGGAGGGAGGTGGGCGAGGGCTAGAGCGCGGCGGCCGGCGGCGAGGCGCCGTCCTTGCGGTTTGGGCGGCGGGGCGCAAGCAGGAGGCGGCTAGGGTTTAGGGTTCCAGCTCCTCTGGGAGCCGGGCAATAGAATAGTCTTATTGCTTAATTCTCAAAATAGTCTTACAAGTCGTATATATAACCACGATATGAAATAAAACTAAGATAACTTGAGGGCTAAGTTTGCCCCGTGGGCCTCCTGCGGCCATAGACCTGGCTGGTCATAACATCTCTCCCCGCCTGCGCAAACAGCTCGTCCTCGAGCTGAAAATCAGGGTAGTGCTGGCGGAACACCTCGCGTTGCTCCCAAGTAGTGTCCTCCTCTGGTAGTCCAGTCCACTGAATCAACACGTACCAGCACTACTAGAGACATGAGTTTTAGCCACCAAGGTGATCGGTTGCTAAAGGTACAAAATTGGTGGCTAGTGGTCTATTGGTACCAACACTACTTGGTCGCTTCGTGGTGGCTATAGTCTAGTCGCTATAGATATTGAGCGACCAACATTGAGAACCCTGGTCACTAAATGTCATACCAATAGCTACCAACCAAATCTGGTGACTAATGGCATCTAGGGACCAAGGGAGACTTGGTGACTGATGACATCTAGAGACCATGGACAACTTGGTTGCTAAAATGTACAGCGACCATGTACATGGTTAGTGGTTAGAGATATCAAGTGACCACCCAAGGCTTGGTGACTAAAAGAATGTAGAGACCAACTACATGTTGGAGACTAGACATCTTTTGTAACCAAAAATTGTAAACCTTGGTAACTACAGGCATGAGAAAGCAACTACTCGTATATCATAGGTACAATATATTGTCACATCGCTGACATTTGCAGTATGCAAGAAATCTCAGAATTTTAGACATTTGGCAGTTCAGAATCAACATTCAAAAGTTTAGAATCAACATTTGTAAACTTATGATCCAAACATTACATTTAGTACTGAATTTTGTTTTGCAAGTAGGAAATACCACTGTAGCATTTGCAAAGTACAGTACCACGTTTAGTACTGATCTGAACATATGATCCAATCAGTAAACCCCAATATGATCCAAACATTACATTTAGCATTTGTACACTGAATTTTCTTTAGATCCAACTAGTTTTCTCTTCTCAGTCTTTAGCGCGATTATTGCTTTCCGCTGCTCCTCCATGGTCATCTCCTATATAATGATGGCCAGAGCACATGTTATTTCATTAACAACACCAGACATAACAAACATCAGAAAGAGTGCAATCATGCCAATAAACTAAGCTAGAGACACCAAATTGCCAGTCACTTGATCAGCTTTGCCATAGCTCAGAAGCTCAACAACATCACAGGAAGAAAAACTGCACGCATACACAGGAAATACATTTGTACGTAGCTAACTCTGAATCACCTACCTACTTTGCCACCTACCTACTTTTAATTTCTACTATACATTTGTACGTATCTAACTCTGAATCACATTATTCTCCAACTCCCATGGGTCAAAACCAATAACTGTCCAATTGTCCACCAAGAGACATCGCTGGATAATGAACTAACGAATCGGTGTGAAACCAACATTAAGGAACATGGTCAGGTCAGGTCTAGCAAAAGTAAACAGACTGCATACGTGATTACATCCAAGACTTGAGCTAATGTACGTACACTTAATATTATCAGCGTTGCAGAAAACTAATCAAATAAAAATGAGCGCATTAAATTAACTTAAACTGGTGTTAATAACCAGAGTGCATGGGTGGTGGCAGAACTCGACTAAGCGAGAGTAAATGTGGTCAAGAGAATTCAGTCAGATAAGTAGATTGATCTGGCATTTTGAAGAAGCAACGGGGTGGATCTAGGTGCACCGGCACACCCAAAAATTCAGAGGCCAGTAGTGTTTAAGGCTAGCTAATCGTCAATGAAGAAATGGCAAGTTAACTAGTGCCAAGCCGTGTCATTCGTCCAAGACGAGAAAGACAAGCTTGTGCCGGGATTAACTAATAGAATGACTAGGTAAGGCAGACAATTAATGGGCAATGCAATGTGCCTTTCTTGAGATGTGGTAGCAGGCACGAAAAGCGGGGAAAGTGCAGCATCGAATCGTGCCGGCCAGGGGAAAGCACTGCAGGAGCGTGTTTGGTTGGTGAGGTAAACAACACAAAATAAAGCTAGCAACCTGATCATGAATACCTGGACCCTCCATCCAACACCAGAGAGCCTGTGATTCACAAATTTGGACCATCAAGATTAAGATCATGAAGAAATTTTCCAAATCACATAGTATTTTGATTGTTTGAAGCAGAGGCAAACTGATCATACCATTTCCATCAGAAGAAGAAGTTGGAGCAGGTCTATATCCTGGCCTCAAATGACTGTTGAAAATGTACATGTATTACTAGCTATACATTGGAATTTGTAAGTCCATATATTCATGATGAGTATCTTCATTTTCTGTTACAGAATTATTAGCAAGAACTATCGTGATTAGAAGATCTCGATACCAAGTACACTGCTATATCTAAGCAAGCTGCAGGTGTAGGAAGCATCATCTAAAATACCAGAGCATGGGAAAAATAACAGTACCTACAAATGATCTTGGAAAACTTGACATCCTTTGTACAGTGTTAGACATCAGCGAACCTGTGTCAGAAATTGGAATGCTTTAACAAAAGCAATATGCTACATATATTTTCAGTGAATAAAAATGACAAAAATAGTTGAGATTGATGTGTTGCATACCTATTCCGTCAGATGGCATTGGCCGCTCAGTTGTGAAACCTAGCCCTGTTGCAGTAGTGCCGTCCATAGGAGGTGAAATGCCAACCAAGTTAGACCACGACACTTTGTAGCCAATCGATCTTCTTCTGTTGAGCTTCAAGTTGAGATTGTTGAGCCTCAATTTGAGTTTGCTGCGTAGCAACAATCTCCTTTGTAGAGGCCAATTCTTCCACTACATGCTGAGTTGAGCTTGATGCGCTTGAGTAAGCCCTTCTATTTGGTTTTGGTCCATGACCCCGACCTCTGACGTAACCATATGCCTTACCTAGCACATGCTCGCAAATCTGTTGCTCTGTTAAAGGTACTTCACCCTCCTCTATAGGTTCCTTTTGCTTCTGCAACATTTCTTCCTGCATTAATAATACAAGAAATGAAAGGCATTTACATTCTTAATTGCAGCAACATAATAATGTATTTAAAAGTACCCAAATTCACTATTAGTATAATGCAACACTAACAACTTTGAATTACTTGAATAACCGTAGCCATTAAAGTCTAGTTCTGCCATCACTACTACTTAAAAGTACAAGAACCATAGTCAAGCAAAAATTATTTGTACCTACATCATGCACATCTTCCTAATAATAGTGCATCATCTAGTTCTGCCATCACTACTACTTAAAAGTACAAGAACCATTTCTTGCTCTCTAGTTCTCATTTGTATCTAAGTATTCCCATTGCTTAATCTCTCTCAACAGAAATTAATTTGTTACATGGTACTTACATGTTTATTCCTGGCCTGATGCCCATCCCTTCTTATCACTAGAGTAACACTCCTTGTATAGTCTGATATCGCTACAATTCTGATAATACAAGATTCAAAGTCAAAAGACATGAATATAATAAGACAGCTACAAGTTTTGATATTCTGCTTTCACCATAATTGTGACACAAGATAAAGATAAGTAATAGTGACTTACTAATTCATGTTGATGACTCATTGGGCTCCGGAATGCTACCTCCAGCAGGATTATGGTTCTCTTGCTCGTCAACCCCAACCGTGGCTCTATGGATATCTCCTAGCAGATCTTGGACCATATCAAATCCATCAAAATCATCAAGATCTTCCTCATCTTCAAGTGACTCATCAACTTGGTCTTCATCATTGCTAACTTGTTCTCCATGGAATATCCATTTTGTGTACGAAGTTTGCATACCATACAATAACAAATGGGTTCGAACTTGACTAACACTCTGCTGACTTATATTCATACAAGTTTCACAAGGGCAACGCATCTTATCATTGCCGTTGTTATGTTGACAAGCAAAATCAATGAATGCATTCACCCCTGAAATGTAATCACTTGAAAACCTATCAGGCAACCTCATCCAACTCTTATCCATACTATATCTTTTCCTGCACAAGCACTCTACAAGTGAACCAAAGTACTAGAAATGTAAAATATAACAACATAACCACATTAGCTACAAATCATTATATCTGCCGGTAAACACCTCAATCACGAAAGGAATCAGGCTAGCTATGTCAATCATTTTCAACCAGTCCACCCGACATGATAAACTAATTGATCTACTGAATTTCGGTTAAATCAGGCTTATATTTATCAAAATAACAATCCTACAGTACCCCATATATATGTCACATTGCCACTGTATTTTCAAAAGAAAACTTGCACTTTATCAAACTAAACACGCAGCTTGCTTATGTAATTATTTTATATGCAGTAACATTATACTAAAATATAATATCACAACAACAACAGCCATGGAACTCTATAATTTTATACTAGAATTGTATACAAAGACAGTCTTCAAATATTATACTACAACATTATACAAAGACAGTCTTCACATAACAGTATTTGAAGATAGTCATCACAGAACTGCATATCCTTTCTAAACATTGTACTACTAAAATATACTACAAGTCCTGATGTTGTAAGTATCAATATGTAGTAACATTATGCTGTATATTTTACTACAAGCAAAACCAAGACTATATGTATATTATGGCCCGGTTGGGCACGACAGTATTGCCATTATTCTACTACTCTGGTTTTGAAGAGGATAATCTAACTCTCAGTATTGCCATTATTCTACACAACACATCAACCGGACCAAGCCAATATTGGCATTATATTCAAATCACACAACCGAACTCTACATGGTAGGCCAAGCCAGTTTCCAAATCACAAACGGTAAGCTACATGTATATTTTACTTACACATTTCCACAAACACTTGAAGTGCATGATCTAGCCATCAAGTACTCCAAGGAAATTAATGGAGAGACACAGGGAAGGAGGCAAGGACAGAGAGGAGACCAGCCTTACGGGTCGAAGCTTTTGCTGGTGTTGACGGTGAGAGCGAGATCTCGTTGGCGAGCTTGGGGCGTCGGTTCCTACAGAGCTGGTTGGGGTTGGGGAAGGAGGAACCCTAGGCGCCCCTTCCCTTCGACCACGCGGCCGCTGCTGCCGCTGCTTCACCTCCCCCACGCAGCCGAGCTGCCACCACCGCCGCAGGGACAAGCCCGCCGCTGCCGTCGCGAGGAACACGCCCGTCGCCCGCCGCCCGTCGCGAGGAACACGCCCGCCGCTGCCGCAAGGAAGAGCCCCTCTCTTCTGCCGCGAGGAAAACGCTAGCCGCCATGAGGAGCGCCCTCCGCCTTCGCCGCCCCCCTCCGGCAGGAACGAAGTCAGCCACCAAGGAACGTCGGCCACGCCAGGGATGTCGATCTGATTTGGGGATTTGGGGAGACGCTAGGAAGGTGACTTGCCTTTTGCATATTAGCCCTTGGTTGCTATTTCTCCACTAGATACAAAGTCGTGAGGGTACAACACATAGGCCTATGGTGACCAAGGAACTAATTAGCTGGTTGCAATTAGTACATCTTCAGCCACCAAACCGCTTGGTGACAAAATATCTGGTGGCAAATGATATATTTTCTTGTAGTGCAGGAGCCTCGTCGCAGCTGAGCCTTCATCGCCTTCTCTGGCTCAGGAAGGAGACGCCCGTCCGTGATCGGCGGAAGTGCCGGTGAAGCCGCGGGTGGCTCGCCGCGGAATGGCTTGAGCAGCCCGACATGGAAGACATCATGGATCCGCGTGCCTGCCGAAAACTGAAGACAGTAAGCCACTTTCCCAATGCGTTCCAGGATAGCAAAGGGACCGGCATAGCGAGGACCGAGCTTCCTCCTCGCGCGTGGGTCCAAGGACTGCATAGAGCGATGAAGTAGACGCAGCCAGACCCAATCACCCACCGCGTGAAGGAAATATGCCCTAGAGGCAATAATAAAGTTATTATTTATTTCCTTATATCATGATAAATGTTTATTATTCATGCTAGAATTGTATTAACCGGAAACGTAATACATGTGTGAATACATAGACCAACATAACGTCACTAGTATGCCTCTACTTGACTAGCTCATTAATCAAAGATGGTTATGTTTCCTAACCATAGACATGTGTTGTCATTTGATTAACGGGATCACATCATTAGGAGAATGATGTGATTGACATGACCCATTCCGTTAGCCTAGCACTTGATCCTTTAGTATATTGCTATTGCTTTCTTCATGACTTATACATGTTCCTTTAACTATGAGATTATGCAACTCCTGTTTACCGGAGGAACACTTTGGGTGCTACCAAACGTCATAACGTAACTGGGTGATTATAAAGGAGTACTACAGGTGTCTCCAAAGGTACATGTTGGGTTGGCGTATTTCGAGATTAGGTTTTGTCACTCCGATTGTCGGAGAGGTATCTCTGGGCCCTCTCGGTAATGCACATCACTATAAGCCTTGCAAGCAATGTAGCTAATGAGTTAGTTACGGAATGATGCATTACGTAGCAGTAAAGAGACTTGCCGGTAACGATATTTAACTAGGTATTGGATACCGACGATCGAATCTCGGGCAAGTAACATACCGATGACAAAGGGAACAACGTATGTTGTTATGCGGTTTGACCGATAAATATCTCCGTAGAATATGTAGGAGCCAATATGAGCATCCAGGTTCCGCTATTGGTTATTGACCGAGAATAGTTCTAGGTCATGTCTACATAGTTCTCGAACCCGTAGGGTCCGCACGCTTAAGGTTTCGGCGATGCTATATTATGAGTTTATGAGTTTTGATGTACCGAAGGAGTTCGAGTCCCGGATGAGATCGGGGACATGACGAGGAGTCTCGAAATGGTCGAGACGTAAAGATCGATATATTGGACGACTATATTCGGACATCGGAAAGGTTCCGAGTGATTCGGTATTTTTCGGAGTACCGGAGAGTTACGGGAATACGTATTGGGCCTTATTGGGCCATACGGGAAAGAAGGAAAAGGGCCTCAAGGGTGGCCGCACCCCTCCCCTTGGTCTGGTCCGAATTGGACTAGGGAAGGGGGGCGCCCCCTTCCTTCCTTCTCCTTTTCCCTTCCTCTTTTCCTATTCCATATGGGAGGTGGAATCCTACTAGGACTAGGGAGTCCTAGTAGGACTCCACACTTGGTGCGCCCCCTCCTAGGGCCGGCATCCTCCTCCCTTGCTCCTTTATATACGGGGGCAGGGGGCACCCCATAGACACACAAGTTGATCTACGTGATCGTTCCTTAGCCGTGTGCGGTGCCCCCCTCCACCATATTCCACCTCAGTCATATCGTCGTGGAGTTTAGGCGAAGCCCTGCGCCAGTAGAACATCACCATCGTCACCACGCCGTCGTGCTGACGGAACTCATCCCCGACAGTTTGCTGGATCGGAGTCCGGCGATCGTCATCGAGCTGAACGTGTGCTGAACTCGGAGGTGCCGTACGTTCGGTACTCGGATCGGTCGGATCGTGAAGACGTACGACTATATCAACCGCGTTGTCATAACGCTTCCGCTTACGGTCTACGAGGGTACGTGGACATACACTCTCCCCTCGTTGCTATGCATCATCATGATCTTGCGTGTGCGTAGGAAATTTTTGAAATTACTACGTTCCCCAACAGTGGTATCAGAGCCTAGGTTTTATGCGTTGATGTTATATGCACGAGTAGAACACAAGTGAGTTGTGGGCGATACAAGTCATACTGCTTACCAGCATGTCATACTTTGGTTCGGCGGTATTGTTGGATGAAGCGGCCTGGACCGACATTACGCGTACGCTTACGCGAGACTGGTTCTACCGACGTGCTTTGCACACAGGTGGCTAGCGGGTGTCTGTTTCTCCAACTTTAGTTGAACCGAGTGTGGCTACGCCCGGTCCTTGCGAAGGTTAAAACAACACTAACTTGACGAACTATCGTTGTGGTTTTGATGCGTAGGTAAGAACGGTTCTTGCTCAGCCCGTAGCAGCCACGTAAAATTTGCAACAACAAAGTAGAGGACGTCTAACTTGTTTTTGCAGGGCATGTTGTGATGTGATATGGTCAAGACGTGATGCTATATTTTATTGTATGAGATGATCATGTTTTGTAACCGAGGTTATCGGCAACTGGCAGGAGCCATATGGTTGTCGCTTTATTGTATGCAATGCAATCGCCCTGTAATGCTTTTCTTTATCACTAAGCGGTAGCGATAGTCGTGGAAGCATAAGATTGGCGAGACGACAACGATGCTACGATGGAGATCAAGGTGTCGCGCCGGTGACGATGGTGATCATGGAGGTGCTTGAGATGGAGATCACAAGCACAAGATGATGATGGCCATATCATATCACTTATATTGATTGCATGTGATGTTTATTCTTTATGCATCTTATCTTGCTTTGATTGACGGTAGCATTTTAAGATGATCTCTCACTAAATTATCAAGAAGTGTTCTCCTGAGTATGCACCGTTGCCAAAGTTCGTCGTGCCCGGACACCACGTGATGATCGGGTGTGATAAGCTCTCGTCCATCTACAACGGGTGCAAGCCAGTTTTGCACACGCAATACTCAGGTTAAACTTGACGAGCCTAGCATATGCAGATATGGCCTCGGAACACGGAGACCGAAAGGTCGAGCGTGAATCATATAGTAGATATGATCAACATAGTGATGTTCACCATTGAAAACTACTCCATCTCACGTGATGATCGGTTATGGTTTAGTTGATTTGGATCACGTGATCACTTAGAAGATTAGAGGATGTCTTTCTAAGTGGGAGTTCTTAAGTAATATGATTAATTGAACTTAAATTTATCATGAACTTAGTCCTGGTAGTATTTTGCAAATTATGTTGTAGATCAATAGCTCGCGTTGTTGCTTCCCTATGTTTTTGCTTCCCTATGTTTTTATATATGTTCCTAGAGAAAATTATGTTGAAAAATGTTAGTAGCAATGATGCGGATTGGATCCGTGATCTGAGGTTTATCCTCATTGCTGCACAGAAGAATTATGTCCTTGATGCACCGCTAGGTGACGGACCTATTGCAGGAGCAGATGCAGACGTTATGAACGTTTGGCTAGCTCAATATGATGACTACTTGATAGTTTAGTGCACCATGCTTAACGGCTTAGAATCGGGACTTCAAAGATGTTTTGAACGTCATGGACCATATGAGATGTTCCAGGAATTGAAGTTAATAATTCAAGCAAATACCCGAGTTGAGAGATATGAAGTCTCCAACAAGTTCTATAGCTAAAAGATGGAGGAGAATCGCTCAACTAGTGAGCATATGCTCAGATTGTCTGGTACTTCAATCACTTGAATCAAGTGGGAGTTAATCTTCGAGATAAGATAGTGACCGACAGAATTCTCTAGTCACCATCACTAAGTTACTAGAACTTCGTGATGAACTATAATATGCAAGGGATGACGAAAGTGATTCCCAAGCTCTTCGTGATGCTGAAATCGTGAAGGTAGAAATCAAGAAAAACATCAAGTGTTGATGGTTAACAAGACCACTAGTTTCAAGAAAAGGGCAAAGGGATAGAAGGGGACTTCAAGAAGAACGGCAAGCAAGTTGCTGCTCAAAGTGAAGAAGCCCAAGACTGGACCTAAGCATGAGACTAAGTGCTTATACTGCAAAGGGACTGGTCACTAGAAGCGGAACCACCCCAAGTATTTGGTGGATAAGAAGGATGGCAGAGTGAACAAGGGTATATTTGATATACAGGTTATTGATGTGTACCTTACTAGTGTTTATAGTAGCCCTGGAGTATTTGATACTTGTTCGGTTGCTAAAAATTAGTGACTCAAAACAGGAGTTACAGAATAAACAGAGACTAGTTGAGGGTGAGTTGTCGATGTGTTTTGGAAGTAGTTGCTATATTGATATGATCATCATCGCAGTCTTGCTATTCTTTCGGGATTAGTGTTAAACCTAAATAAATGTTATTTGGCGTTTGCGTTAAGCATGAATATGATTTGATCATGTTTATTGCGATACGGTTATTCATTTAAAGTTAGAGAATAATTGTTATTCTGTTTACATGAATAAGACCTTCGATGGTCATACACCCAATGAAAATAGTTTGTTGGATCTCGATCGTAGTGATACACATATTCATAATATTGATGCCAAAAGATGCAAAGTTAATAATGATAGTGCAACTTATTTATGGCACTGCCGTTTGGGTCATATCGGTGTAAAGCGCATGAAGAAACTCCATAAAGATTTATTTTCGGAATCACTTGGTTATGAATCATTTGATGCTTGCGAACCGTGCCTTTTGGGCAAGATGACTAAAACTCCGTTCTTCGGAACAATGGAACGAGCAACAAACTTGTTGGAAATAATACATACTGATGTATGCAGACCAATGAGTATTAAGGCTCGTGATGGGTATCGTTATTTTCTGACCTTCACAGATGATTTGAGTAGATATGGGTATATCTACTTGATGAAACATAAGTCTGAAATAGTTGAAAGGTTCAAAGAATTTCAGAGTGAAGTGGAAAAATCATCGTAACAAGAAAATAAAATTTCTGCGATCTGATCGCGGAGACGAATATTTGAGTTACGAGTTTGATCTTCAATTAAAACAATGTGGAATAGTTTCACAGCTCACGCCACCTGGAACACCACAACATTATGGTGTGTCCGAACGTCGTAACCGCACTTTATTTGATATGGTGTGATCAATGATGTCTCTTACTAATTTACCAATATCGTTTTGGGGTTATGCATTAGAGACAGCTGCATTCACGTTAAAAGGGCACCATATAAAATCCGTTGAGATGACACCGTATTAATTATGGTTTAGCAAGAAACCAAAGTTGTCGTTCTTAAAGTTTGGGTTGCGATGCTTATGAGAAAAAGTTTCAACATGATAAGCTTGAACCCAAATCGGAAAAGTGCGTCTTCATAGAATACCCAAAGAAAACTGTTGGGTACACCTTCTATCACAGATCCGAAGGCAAGATCTTTGTTGCTTAATATGGATCCTTTCTACAGAAGGAGTTTCTCTCGAAAGAAGTGAGTGGGAGGAAAGTAGAACTTGATGAGGTAACTGTACCTGCTCCCTTATTGGAAAGTAGTTCATCACGTAAAGCAGTTCCTGTGATTCCTACACCAATTAGTGAGGAAGCTAGTGATGATGATCATGAAACTTTAGATCAAGTTACTACAGAACCTCGTAGGTCTTCCAGAGTACGGTCCGCACCAGAGTGGTACGGTAATCCTGTTCTGGAAGTCATGTTACTAGACCATGATAAACCTACGAACTATGAGGAAGCGATGATGAGCCCAGATTCTGCGAAATGGCTTAAGGCCATGAAATCTGAGATGGGATCCATATATGAGAACAAAGTATGGACTTTGGTGGAGTTGCCCAATGATCGGCAAGCCATATTGTATAAATGGATCTTCAAGAGGAAGTCAGACGTTGATAGTAATGTTACTATCTACAAAGCTCGACTTGTCACAAAAATGTTTTTTGACAAGTTCAAGGTGTTGACTACAATGAGATTTTCTCAACTGTAGCGGTGCTTAAGTCTGTCTGAATCATGTTAGCAATTGCCACATTTTATGAAATCTGGCAAATGGATGTCAAAACTGCATTCCTTAATGGTTTTCTTAAAGAAGAGTTGTATATGATGCAACCATAAGGTTTTGTCAATCCTAAAGGTGCTAACAAAATGTGCAAGCTCCAGCGATCCATCTATGGACTGGTGCAAGCATCTCGGAGTTGGAATATACGCTTTGATAAGTTGATCAAAGCATATAGTTTTATACAGACTTGCGGTGAAGCCTGTATTTACAATAAAGTGAGTGGGAGCACTACCGCCTTTCTGATAAATATGTGTGAGTAACATATTGTTGATCAGAAATGATGTAGAATTTTTCGGAAAGCATAAAGGAGTATTTGAAAGGAGTTTTTAAAAGAAAGACCTCAGTAAAGCTACTTACATATTGAGCATCAAGATCTATTGAGATAGATCAAGACGCTTGATAAGTTTTTTCAATAAGTACATACCTTGTCAAGATTTTGAAGTAGTTCAAAATAGAATAGTCAAAGAAAAGTTCTTGCCTGTGTTGCAAAGGTGTGAAATTGAGTAAGACTCAAATCCCGACCACGGCAAAAAATAGAAAAGAGAATGAAAGTCATTCCCTATGCCTCAGTCATAGGTTCTATAAAGTATGCTATGCTATGTACCAGACCTATTGTATACCTTGCTCTGAATTTGGCAAGGGAGTACAATAGTGATCTAGGAGTAGATCACTGGACATTGGTCCAGAATATCCTTAGTGAGGACTAAGGAGATGTTTCTCGATTATGGAGGTGATAAAGGAGTTCATTGTAAAAGTTACATCGGTGCAAACTTTTACACTGATCCAGATGACTCTAAGTCTCAATCTGGATACATATTGAAAGTGGGAGCAATTAGCTAGAGTAGCTCCGTGCAGAGCATTGTAGACATAGAATATTTGCAAAATACATACGGCTCTAAATGTGATGCACCCATTGACTAAGCTTCTCTCACGAGCAAAACATGATCATACCTTAGTACTCTTTGGGTGTTAATCACATATCGATGTGAGCTAGATTATTGACTCTAGTAAACCCTCCAGGTGTTGGTCACATGACGATGTGAACTATGGGTGTGGATTGGTGTTAAATCACATGGTGATGTGAACTAGATTATTGACTCTAGTGCAAGTGGGAGACTGAAGGAAATATGCCCTAGAGGCAATAATAAAGTTATTATCTATTTCCTTATATCATGATAAATGTTTATTATTCATGCTAGAATTGTATTAACCGGAAACGTAATACATGTGTGAATACATAGACCAACATAACGTCACTAGTATGCCTCTACTTGACTAGCTCATTAATCAAAGATGGTTATGTTTCCTAACCATAGACATGTGTTGTCATTTGATTAACGGGATCACATCATTAGAAGAATGATGTGATTGACATGACCCATTCCGTTAGCCTAGCACTTGATTAGTATATTGCTATTGCTTTCTTCATGACTTATACATGTTCCTGTAACTATGAGATTATGCAACTCCCGTTTACCGGAGGAACACTTTGGGTGCTACCAAACGTCACAACGTAACTGGGTGATTATAAAGGAGTACTACAGGTGTCTCCAAAGGTACATGTTGGGTTGGCGTATTTGGAGATTAGGTTTTGTCACTCCGATTGTCGGAGAGGTATCTCTGGGCCCTCTCGGTAATGCACATCACTATAAGCCTTGCAAGCAATGTAGCTAATGAGTTAGTTACGGAATGATGCATTACGTAACGAGTAAAGAGACTTGCCGGTAACGAGATTGAACTAGGTATTGGATACCGACGATCGAATCTCGGGCAAGTAACATACCGATGACAAAGGGAACAACGTATGTTGTTATGCGGTTTGACCGATAAATATCTCCGTAGAATATGTAGGAGCCAATATGAGCATCCAGGTTCCGCTATTGGTTATTGACCGAGAATAGTTCTAGGTCATGTCTACATAGTTCTCGAACCCGTAGGGTCCGCACGCTTAAGGTTTCGATGATGCTTATATTATGAGTTTATGAGTTTTGATGTACCGAAGAAGTTCGGAGTCCCGGATGAGATCGGGGACATGACGAGGAGTCTCGAAATGGTCGAGACGTAAAGATCGATATATTGGACGACTATATTCGGACATCGGAAAGGTTCCGAGTGATTCGGTATTTTTGAGTACCGGAGAGTTACGGGAATACGTATTGGGCCTTATTGGGCCATACGGGAAAGAAGGAAAAGGGCCTTAAGGGTGGCCGCACCCTCCCTTGGTCTGGTCCGGGTGGACTAGGGAAGGGGCGCCTCCTTCCTTCCTTCTCCTTTTCCCTTCCTCTTTTCCTATTCCATATGGGAGGTGGAATCCTACTAGGACTAGGGAGTCCTAGTAGGACTCCACACTTGGTGCGCCCCCTCCTAGGGCCGGCCTCCTCCTCCCTTGCTCCTTTATATACGGGGGCAGGGGGCACCCCATAGACACACAAGTTGATCTACGTGATCGTTCCTTAGCCATGTGCGGTGCCCCCCTCCATCATATTCCACCTCAGTCATACCGTCGCGGAGTTTAGGCAAAGCCCTGCGCCGGTAGAACATCATCATCGTCACCACGCCCGTCGTCTTGTGGAACTCATCCCGGCAGTTTGCTGGATCGGAGTCCGGGGATCGTCATCGAGCTGAACGTGTGCTGAACTCGGAGGTGCCGTACGTTCGGTACTCGGATCGGTCGGATCGTGAAGACGTACGACTACATCAACCGCGTTGTCATAACGCTTCCGCTTACGGTCTACGAGGGTACGTGGACATACACTCTCCCCTCGTTGCTATGCATCACCATGATCTTGCGTGTGCGTAGGAAATTTTTGAAATTACTACGTTCCCCAACACCGCGAACTCCGCCTCGCGATGGTGGCCATCATAGTAATGTTTGGCCAACTGCTGGGCCTGTAGGAGCCGTTGCCGGACTTCCGCGAGCATCTCATCACGGCTCCTCAGAAGAGCCCCGGCTGCATCGGTCCGTGCCAAGGCCGGATTAACCGGAAGGATCGGTGGGGGTGGCCGGCCATACACCACCTCAAAGGGCGTAGCACGGAGGGCGGAGTGATAAGAGGTGTTGTAGCAGATTCGCCCACGAGCCAGTCCACCCATGCGCGAGGGCGATCACCTGTAACACAACGCAAATACATGGCAATCACCTTGTTAACGATCTCAGACTGGCCGTCCGTCAAAGGGTGGAAGACGGTGCTCAGGCGTAGCTTCACGCCCGCCAGCCGGAAAAGGTCGCGCCACACGTGTCCTGTGAACACGGGGTCCCGATCACTGACGATCGAAGAAGGGAACCCGTGGAGACGGACAATGCCATCGAAGAAGGCCCGCGCAACAGACGCCGCTGAATATGGATGGCCAAGTGCGATGAAGTGAGCATACTTGGAGAAGCGGTCGACCACCGTGAGAATGACGGACTTGCCGCCCACCTTGGGAAGGCCCTCGATGAAGTCCATGGAGATGTCCGCCCAAACCTGAGACGGGACCTCCAAGGGCTGAAGCATGCCAGCCGGCCGTAGAGACTCCCTTTTGTTGCGCTGGCACGTCACACAAGACGTACCCAGTCACGGACCAAGGCACGATCACCGGGAATGTAGAAGTCGGCACGGAGACGATAGAGTGTCTTCTGCACCCCCTCATGGCCCGCCGAGTGGGCGAGGCGTAGCACCTGCTGGCGAAGATCGTCATGCGCCGGAATGAAGACCCGACGCCCATGGAGAAGCAGGGCATCGGTGAGGCGCCACGGTTCCTCCAGCTCTCCCGCCGCCAGCTGCTGCCGCAGGAGGAGGGAGTCGGTCGCGGCAGCGGTCCCCCGTCGGATGTCGGCGTAGAGGGCGAAGGAGGGCCCGGTGATGATGCAGAAGGCCGCCCCCTCTGCCGCACCGTCGTCCACATCGGCGTCACGCCGAGACAGGGCGTCGGCGACGGTGTTAAGGCGACCCGGCCGGTACTCGACGGTGAAATCAAAGCCAAAGAGTTTACTGATCCACTGGTGCTGGGGAACCGTCGAGAGCCTCTGATCCAGCATGAACTTGAGGCTGTAGTGGTCCGTGCGGATCCGGAAGGAACGACCCCAAAGATAGGGCCGCCAATGGCGTACTGCCTGCACCAACCCAATGAGCTCACGCTCATACGCCGCCAACTTAAGATGGCGTGCGGCAAAAAGCGGTGAAGAAAGTGAGGGGTCCATCGCCCTGATGAAGGACCGCACCGAACCCCGCACCGGAGGCGTCGCAGTCGATGGTGAAGACGCGGCCATCGCGCTGTGCCGGGCGCTGGCGGCCGGGCGGTCAGAAGGCGTTGTAGCCCGGCGAGGCCGCGGGCACCGAGTACCACGGGAGAGCCGACGGTCCGGAGGGTACGAGCAGCGGGAGCGGCGGCAGCCCGTACGGGCTGGCCAGGAAAAGCCGGATGCCCTGGACCGCGACGACCAAGTAGTTGAGGACACTCGCCATGGCCTCCGGGGTGTATTGGGCCGGCAGGGTTGATTTAGATGGCGGCGTAGCGGTGACGGGGGCCGGCGGCAGGCCGGTGGACGCGCCGGAGATGAGATCCAGCGGCGCCGATGGAAGGGCCAGCGGCCCCGTGACGAGCGGCGATGCCGCGGTGGTGGTGGTTGGCGATGACGCGGCGATGGTGGTGGTGGTGGTGGCCAGAGGCAGCGACGGCGATGGTGGTGGTGACGACATAGTCGAACCTGAGCTGTCTGATACCAAGGTGATAGGAACTAGGGTTTTGCCCTGCCTAGGGCGTAGGCTATAGGGGAAGGAGGGAGATGGGCGAGAACTGGAGCACGGCGGCCGGCGGCGAGGCGCCGTCCTTGCGGTTTGGGCGGCGGGGCGCAAGCAGGAGGCGGCTAGGGTTTAGGGTTCCGGCTCCTCTGGGAGCCGGGCAATAGAATAGTCTTATTGCTTAATTCTCAAAATAGTCTTACAAGTCGTATATATAACCATGATATGAAATAAAACTAAGATAACTTGAGGGCTAAGTTTGCCCCGTGGGCCTCCTGCGGCCATAGACCTGGCCGGTCATAACATGATCCTTCACCACAAACAGTTTCAGTACATACGTGGATGATACATCTTCCACTGTGTCAATTCCTCCTCATGGCCAACAAACACATCTCAGAAAGCAAGGGCTATTTATCTTCTCTTTCGCTAACAATGTTAGTACGTACTTCCTCCGTCCCATAATGCAAGATGTCAAAAAACGTCTTACATTATGGGACGGAGTAGTATTATATTTAACTCGTGTCAGATCATTGCCTTCTCCGCCTTCGAAGTCCCTCTCTAGAGAAGTATCATTTCAACTTTCAACAGGAACTCCTCACCCGTTACTACAACTTCTCTGGTCAAAGTTTCAACTAGAGCAATAGTTTGCCTCGCCTTCAAATGCCTGGTAGGTAATACGTCCGTACCATGATGTCCTCGTCGACGTCACTAGAGCCATTGCCTTGTTGGTCGTAGGTATATCTCCTCTTTACGAGCAATGAGGGAGTAGTGTAGAGTGCACAGGCCTGCTGGTGGAAAAGGTGGTCCTGCCAGACGAAGATTCACATTACCTGCATAATACCAGAAGTGAACCATCTCTTTTGAAATCAAGATTCTCATTCAGCCGGGATTAAGGTACACAAACTAGTTCACACAGAAAAGGAGAACTTTGTTCAGCTGCCAAGGCTGCTAATTGAGTTCAGAACAGATATCTTTAGTTTGCATTTGATGACAAGTACTAGTAGTGAAGTAGTAATCTTTATAGAATGCCACATGCATAATGTTAGAAATTCTATCCGCAAGGTTATAAAGAAAGCTCTGCCTTTCTTTTTCTGACGGGCACACTATGTTCTAACTGTATTTTGTGCCTGAAACAATTTTCCTATTGTTCTGAAATGTGTCCCCTGCATAGATTATAAAGTCATGAAAATCTTCTAGTTATTTCTAATCGTGAATCTTAAAATTTGTAATGATCCTCAAACTTTAAGATATTACCTCACAGATAACCTTGGACTGCCTCAGTGAACTGAACTATATATCCACTATAAAGTATACAGAGAAGACATTGGGCAATTAACAGCAGAATTATGTAGACAGAATCTTAACGCGCAATAATCCAAAGCAGTCATGATAAACCGTAATACATGAAATACTCCAGTTTTTGATTCTCCAATAGCATACAAACTTGGAGGAGAAAATGAATGATTAACCCCACAGGGGTTTAATAAACTTTTGGGGCGAAGAATGAATTCCGGCAAAATGTCTCATCCTTTCTGCCAATTGACTGCTGACCTTTGTGGGATTGTTATTAATTGTTCATCTCATGAAGGGTGGGGTATCAAATCCCTAGAAACAAGGAAATTCAGGCTTTACTTCATTATAATATCTTAATGATAGTATGTGCCACGGTAGGGGATAGCCACGATGAAGGAGTGATCAATCATGACTATCTCTCCTGTTGACTAGAGTGCCACCCTTCTCTTCAACATACTCAACCAGCATAACAAGCAACTCTCCAGCAATCCGCAATATCCCCCCAAAAAACTGATGAGCAGGGGCCCCACCTCCGGTTCCATATTCATTGAAAACAAAACCAAAAAAATATATAGTACAAATATATATCCTGCTGTAAGAATACAAACCACCTACCACGAACACCCACATATGAAGAAAATATGAAACAAAGTTATGAGTAGAGAAGTTTTCCAAGAAGATACCTTGTTTTTCTATTAAGTGTGTGTTGTCTGATGAAGAATAATGGGGGGAGCCAACTCAGTAGCCAAAGGGAGGAACAGTCCGGACTTGAAGAGAGACGGGGTCATGTAAATCCATGTTTTTTCCAAGACATGCATATTTATATATAGGTACAGAAAAACATAGAGAAATGTGTGTTGATGCCTTTGAGTAAAAGATCTTGTCTAAGAAATAATAAATATCTACGAGCCATTCTAGAAAGTATGATAAACAAAAGCAATTGCAATGATCAGTCGATAACTGTAGCCTTGCACTCTATGACCAAACATATAAACAGCTTCATCTCACTAATATTGCACTCTAGTATTATATGCACCTTTGGCAAAAATATGCAAGAAACAATGAACTAATAACTGACAGTTTTATGAAGCTACTGAAGCAATTAAAACCTCTTTGAGGTCTTCATACAGTCATGCAGATCACATCTTCTCAGTCAGTCAGTTCCCTCAACTTATAGCTCAAGATTTCACTAACATAATAACATTGATTGCTAAAATAAATGCAATAAAATCAGCACTTGACAGGTAGCTCAAATTAAATTCAAAATATAAATTAAGATATATCAGCAAGCCAGCATACAGTAACCCATGATCGTCTCTTGAGCGACAGGAACCACTAGCTATATACATGTCTCATCACCTCTTTTTGAAGATGAGAATTCAGATATTGGATCAAAGCCGGGAGAGCAAACTGTACAGGTTTTTAAATGGAAACACTAAGATATTGTCTGCAGATGCATTTTTGAGCAAATTACAAGAAGCCACATAGCTGACGCTGCAAGAAATTAGAGGTTCATTACAAACATAATCCGATCACTCGCTTACGCTGCACCAAACCAGCTACTAAATAATGGCATAAGACGACACGGGGAACTGTCAAGCTTACTGACAAAAGCCAACAACAACATGATAAAACAAGAAGCACTGTACCAAACCAGCTACTAAATAATGGCATGATTCATCAAAAGACCACTGTCGCCTCCAAGTTGGTCATCTTTTGTGATGATGAGAGTCGCCTCCTGGCTTAAACATACTCAACCATATGTTGTCAATGCGCCGCAAAAAATCTGCAAACTGAAGACTTTTCAGTGTGATTCCAAAAGAGAGATGACATAATACTATATAAATTGCCAATTAAATAAGCACAATTAGTTGTAACCTTCTTTGTTACATACCACTCAAAGTTTGTTAGGATGCATTTCAAATATAACTTCCACTCTGATTAGACATCTAGTGACTTGTATGGTCCACTAGCTTATATTTTATACTTAAGCTTTATTCCCAAATCAGAAGAAAAAAAAAGGACTACAGATATAGATATATACCTCAGCGGTTGTAGAAACTCATGTACGGAATCAAAGCACAGAACTTGTCTGTCTTCCACAGCTTCTTCCATCGTAGTGACTTGAGATTAATCTCGTAGATGCCCATGTCCGTGGTCACGAAAACAGTATCACTGCCCTCCACAGATCCAAGCAGTTCAAGATCTTCCTCGGGATTTTGAACGGGGAGAAGGTTCCCAAGATCGACGATTGCACGCTGAGTCCATGAGGCAACTCCGTGAGAACCAATCTGCCTTGACCACAGATTGAGGGTTAACCTTTCCACATGTGCAAGTCCCAAGCTGTCATCCTCCATCGCCATGAGTATAGCGGCATCGTCAATGACAGACCCCTCCAATGGCGCATCAATTAGTGATAAGCAGTTAGAGCCCAGGTCGTACTTGAGAATTCCTACACGACGATAATCCTCATAGTGCCTAAGCATGAAGTGAAGTGCGTCTAGGATGAGGACTGGGGGTCTTGCCTCAATGAATGCATCATCCACAAGATCTAGACGAGAGCACGGCTCACACCATTTGCCATTGGGCCGCTTGCTCGAATCAGACAAGAGGACGGCTGCGGATGCAACACAAACACCCTCGCCCTCATCCTGGTCCAGGTAGACAAAGACGACCTGGAAGGGGCCCTTGTGACACGCGCGGTGGTCACAGCCGGTGACGGCGCAGAGCACCGCAGCCCCATGGCTTTCGGCCTCCATGTATTCTGTGGACGGGGGCAGCTCTGTGGAGCAGCCCGTCATGGGGTTCCAGATGAAGAGCATCCTCCTGGGTCCCAGATCCTTAAACCTGAGGAGAACGCGGCCATGGCGGCAGTCCTGCGCATCGTACTCCGAGTACCCCCGGAGGTCGTCGGGGATGCGTGCGGCGAATTTCGTGGTGGAGACGAAGTGTGGGTGGGGGTCTGTCGACGGCGGACTGGAACATAAGAAGGGCAGGGTATATAGGAAGCCGAGCATGGGGGGAGCTCCATGGAAGTCGCGGTAGCGGCCGCGGAAGCGAGCGCCGGTGAGGAGGCCGAGCCAGAGCTTGCTGGCGAGGGAGGCGCGCACGAGGTGCTCCGGCTCGTCCGGCGGGAGGTGGAGGAAGACCTCCTCGAGAAGCTCTTCCGGCAGAGATGGAACGGGGGTCGTCGGCGGCATGGTGGAGGCGGCGAGGGTTTCGGTTCGGCTCTGGACTTCTGGAGTGGGGCTTCCCCGGATCGGCCTGTATTTGGGCTTTGGGCTTCCAGGCACATAGTACGTCGTGGTAGGCCTCAAAAACTTATTCTAAAAATAAAAATCATTTGCCAAGGCATGAGAGAGTCATGGTAAATTCACTACTACGATTTCTTTTCAAAATGTGCCGCTATGGCGATAGCATTTTGGAATTTCATTTGATGTCGTCCAGTGATCAACAAAAAGACTCTAATAGAAAAAGGCAAACACCGCCGTTTTTCTAAAGGAAATACAGAAAGGAAAACCTCACAATTTCCCCCAAAAAAATAGGAAAAAAATTGCGGAAATCCAACTCGGTGCCCAGGCTCATCTGCTCTAGTATTTGTTTGAATTAAGGTTTAATGCTTAAATTATCTACCACTCATCTGCACCCGCGCTCAGAAAAAAATTAAAACAAATACTAGAAAAATTCAAAAAACTCCCAAGTGGTAGATAATTTGATACGTGACGTCCGCTCTAAATTTCAACTCATTTGGACATCTGAGCAGCTCTCGGCAAAAAAGACAAATCGGCTCAGAACAGTGCGTGAACAGTAAACCTTTTTACTGACCATGAATTTGTCTTTTTTGCTGAGAGCTGCTCAGATGTCTAAATGAGTTGAAATTTTGTACGGACCTCAAACATCAAATTATCTACCACACAAAAACAATTTGGATTTTTTTTGAATTTTTCTAATATTTGTTTTGCTTTTTTTCTAAGCGCGGGTGCAGATGAGCTCGGGAGCAGAAACTCTGCGTCCAAACAATTGTTTCTTTAAATGTTCTATTTTTATAACATCCATTCATGTTTTGTGTTTCCCTAGTTCCTTCAAATGTTTTCCTAGTTCCATGTAAAACCCTGGTTTAAATTTTACTCCTTGGAAATTTAGTCTGCCTAGTTATAAAATTTGTTTTCCTCAAATTCTTGAGAATTGAGCTAATTCTTCCAAAAAAATATTTAAAATTGTTTATTATTCTTCCAGATTCCATTGCATTTCAGTGTAAAAGTTGTTTTTCGTGGAGTGCTATATGGGTTTGACACATGCGCAATGAATATCCAACCGCTATAAAGTTGAGAGGACAAAGTTAGACTCCAACAATAGTCAGGGACCACAAATAGTGTTTCCCGTTTTGAAGAAACATTTGCAAGTAGTAAAGTTTCATCACATTGTCCCTATTCCAGAAATATAAGGTTAATATTCATGCCATGACCATAAAAATCTCATGAAAATTGATGGCGAGCATGTGGGCAGGCGGTCCTTGGAGAGGATGTAGTGAGAGTTGTAGGTGTCGGCCAGAGGCTTTGTTGGCTTGAGGTCAACGACACGGCGAGCTCATCATAATAGTGGGAGGAGGAGCTTGGCGTTAGGGTTGCGCAAGTTAGGAAGGAGGGCGAGCTTATCACGGTGGCTGGACAAGGAGCTTGGTGTCAGGGCTACGCGAGGTCAAGGTGCCCCAAGGAGTGACTGATGGCTAGATCACGACTACGGTTTCAGCTACGAGGGATATGTGTAGGCGATGCGCTTTTGTTTTGTTTATGTTTGTCTACCTCGAGGTAAACCGATATCTTTGGTGGTAGTATATTTCGGTTATTACCCGAAACTCCGGGAACCTTAGTTACTTCGGGGCTCCTCCAATCCTGAAATTTTGTTCCTTGGAGTTTGGGCCCACTCCTTCTTGGAGTTAGTGGAGCTAATAACCGGAGTATTCTTGAACACACCTTATATAATTACTATATAACCATATTTCTTTAGCAGCCAAAGGGTTTTCAAAATTGTCTCCAGTTAGTCATATCCTCGATGAGGGGTTTTCAACAATCCCGGACGTTTGAGATGTTGACATTTCAACAAACATTGTGCATATCTAGCAATATGAGGCAGTATTTTACAATATTCTCCAGGCTAAGCCATCTCAAAAAACCAACGACCTATTAAGCCCTAGTAGTCCACATTATATATTAGGCGGTGAAACCCTAATTTATTCTCGGTCCCCCCCCCCCTCTCCCCCCACACACACACATCGCCCGTCAAAGATTTCTTATGTTTATGCCACATAAACAAGTTTGACACTGACAATTTCTTACAAAATGAAAAAATAAATAACGGAAATTGAAAAAAATAAAGCGCACAACACTTTAGAAAAAAACAAATGGACTTTCATAAAAATATAATAGATTTTTCCTACATTCTCAAAAATCCCATAACACATATTTATGGTCTATGCGGTTAACACACATTTTGTATTTTCTTAACTATTTCAATGTAAATAATCAGCCTTCTGTAAGGAAAAACAGGATATGTCTTGATTGATGTCAAATAAACAGAATTTTTCAAATGGGTCTTGAACCTATTTTATTCTAGTAATTGTCCCTTCCATGTCAGTAAAAATCACTTCTATTGCAATAATTGATCAATGGCAAATATGGTATTGACACTCAAGTGATGATCCGACTAGCATAAAATTAAGGGATCAATCTTTGACCCCATTAATAATTTCAAGCTATCTATTTTGTGATTATAAGCTATTTTATTTATGCATGGAGCAAAACCTAACCTTGAAGTTATATCACATATATGATATGACATGTATGGCAATGTGCATGTACCATTTTAGAGCATTACCTTGACAGAATGAGGTACCATGTTAGAGCATCCACAAAGGTATAATCACTTATTGACTTTTCCACAAATAGATTTGGAAGTACTGCTTTTGATTATTTTTTCCAAAC
This sequence comes from Aegilops bicornis, assembly GCA_021605145.1. NCBI lineage: Eukaryota > Viridiplantae > Streptophyta > Magnoliopsida > Poales > Poaceae > Aegilops > Aegilops bicornis. Next base: position 811,336,650 of record CM038673.1, read on the forward strand.
AACGTGTCTCGTGGAGCCTGGAAACCAATATGCCTTTTTGTGCACTTGCTGGATATTCTCAAATACAGTACTGCTTTTTTCAACGAAATATTTTCAGTTCAGTGATACTCATGTATCCTGCTGATAAGGATTTACCGACAGAGAGAATTTTGACCAACTTAATGTTGTCCAGATAACTTAAATGCCATACCTTCTCAAGTGAATCCCTTTGAATCAAATCAAGAACTATTTGTTGATCGGGACGGGATAAACATTCGGAGGTTTTCGCCAAAAGAAAACCTTGAGAGTTTCCTTTTTCGTTATTCCTGCAGGTACCAAAGGGATGGAACAAACCTACAGAGATCTGCTGGACGGCATCCATCACAGAGAGTTGAGAAAACTGGATCGAGGCACAGCGTTCAATGATGGATGGAGTTCAGCTGAAGCCTACATGTAGAGGAGCCGGAGCCCTTGTTCAGGCGCTACTCACTATATATTACTAGAACCATATAACATGACCACAAATCTCACCAAAGTCCGATCACTCACCATGGCTGGTGTAGAGTCTAGACACCCGTCTTCTACGTGCGCCTAAACACTGCAAGTTACAGATCTTCAGGCTTGATAGCCAGTTACATGACGATGACGGTGCTCTGCTCTACCCGACGGGTCTGCCGTTCCGTTTCCATTTCTGTGAATCTTCCGTCTTCATTCCCGTGAGTGTAGTAACCAGATCGTCTCCATTCACATTGTAGCATCATGATGATCCTACTTGTAGGAGGCAAATAAGGGTGCTGCAGTACCCTCCTTGAGTAAAACCCAAGTCAATTAACTCGCCTGACTTCCCTTCGCAAGTCAGAGGATCCTAGCAGTGAATTAAGAAGCTTTGCAAACTGCAAGTACCTGGACAATATAGGTTCAGCAGTACCCGCAAAAAAATATAGGTTCGGCAGAAATAAACAAACTAAAAAAGAAATCTTCCATACTTCCAAGATTATATATCATGGCAAGATGCCACATACTGTTCCAAATTTTTATTTTCAAGATTGTTAAGAAAGTTCCGTCTTTTTTCTTCTTCTTACGGGTACAGGGACACGGTGTGCTAACTGTATATTGGGCCTGGGACAAAGTCATGGCATATGAACTTTTTCCTATTATTTTGAAATGCTGGAGTCCCCTCTGTCGATTATAAAGTAGCCTATGAATTCTTGATAAATCTTTTTTGTTATCTGGTAACCATAGGAAAGCTTAATAGTGGATCTTAAATTTTGTAATGATCATCACTTGTTAAGATACCATCTATACCCGCTATTAAGTATATGGAGGAGAGGTTAGGCAGTTAACTGCAGAATCTTTTATACTGAATCTTTCATGTTATTTTGAAATGCTGGAGTCCCTCCCCTCTGTCGACTATAAAGTAGACAACATTACTCAACCAACATAACAAGCAATTCTCCAGCAATATGAAAATTATAAGATCCAAATATATTACTCTGCTGCAAAGAAAGCAGATTACCAACCACATATGAAGAAAATAGAAAAGAGAGAGGGGGGCATGTAAATCAGAGCTATACATGACATGCAAAAAAAAAAACAGCCAACTCAGAAGGCAATTCATTTTGCCCATGAAATAAACAAAGTTAATTAGCTATCAGGCATTTGGAACATAGCCTTGCCTCTTCCATAAATATAGGTCAAGAATGCACATAGAAATGTGTGTTGATGCTTTTGAGTGAAAGCTTGTCTAAGAAATAAGGAAAATCTGTGAACCAGTTCCAATTAACACTGTAGCCTAGCAGTATGTGAGAAAACATATACATCTTCATCTCACTACAAGGATTGCAGTCTACTATTGTCTCCGCCGTAGACCAAAAATATGCAAATAGCAATATGCAACAAATATGAGTACCTAACAGATTTGTGGAGCCACTATGGCAGTATACCTCTATAAGATCTTCAGGCAAGTCAGATCCTGTCGTACTGTCAGTTCCCTCAACTTACAGCTCAATATTTCAGTTTACATGCTATACTGTTCAGTACATTGCTTGCTGGATAAAATAAGGAACTGCATGATATACTTTTTACTCTTCAGTAACATAAGGCACTTGACCTCTAGCACTAATCAAAATCACAAAATTAATTGAGGCATACCAGTGAGCCAGCATGCAGAAACCATCATCATCTCTTGGCAACAGAAATCACTAGCTCTAAACATGCCATCATCAATGTTCTTTGTTTTGGGCAAAGCTAGGAGAGGAAACTTTAGAGTTTTTACAATGGCAAGAGAAAACTAGTGTCCACGGTACATTTTCAAGCCAACAACAACAACAACAACAACAAAGCCTTTAGTCCCAAACAAGTTGGGGTAGGCTAGAGATGAAACCCATAAGATCTCGTGACCAACTCATGGCTCCGGTACATTTTCAAGCCAATTAAAAAAAATTAAGAACATAACTGACGCTACAAGAAATTGGAGGTTCATTACGAGATAATTCATTAGACAGCTTGCACACACCATTAACGCAGGAAAAATCTCAAGCTTGCTGACAAAAGAGAAAACAAGCACCACTGCATGAAAACAGCTACCGGATACTAACACTGATCGCATGTTGCCTCGCCTTCAAATAAACATTTCTCATGTTGCCTCCCTTAAGCATATTCAATCATATGTTGTCAATGCCTTGCAGCCTCACCCTTTCTGCAAACATGGATTTATCAGCGTGATTCCAAAAAGTAGTCAACATGCTACTATATAAAATTGCACTCATAGGTAGGCATAAGCATAGTTAGATGTAACATTCAAGTGTACATAGCACTCAAAGTTTGCTCAAGCATATATATATCCAAAAATGACACATAAAAAATAACTGCCCATCTGACTGAACATTCAATGTTTTAAATTGTTCCACCGACTGGTATATTAATTATTTAAGAACTGTTCCAAATCAGAAAAGAGAGGGACATACAGATTTTACCTTGTCGATTGTAGAAGCTCATGTATGGAATAAAAGAACGGAACTTTTCTCTCTTCCATAGCTTCTTCCACCGTAGTGTCTTCAAATCAATCTCGTAGATACCAAGATCTATGGTCACGAAAATGATATCCTGGCCCTCCACAGATCCAATAACTCTAATCATTTTCTTGGGATTTTGAATGGGGAGAAGTTCCTTGAGATTGATGACTTTACGCTGAGTCCATGACGCAACTCCGTTGGAATCCATCTTTCTTGACCATATGTAGAGGGTTAACCCGTCCAAGTGTGCCAACCCCAAGCTGCCATCCTCCATTGCCATGAGGATAGCGGGCCAGACAATGGCCAACCTTGTAAGCGGCAAATCAATCAGTGATAAGCAATTAGAGCTCAAGTCGAACTTGAGAATTCCAACACGCTCATCGTCATAAGTAAGCCTGAAGTAAAGTGCGCCGTCAACGAGGACAGGAGGCACTCCGTCGATCTTTGGATCGGACGCGAGAAGATAAAGACCAGAGCACGGCTTGCTCCACCCACCAAAACGAGAATCAGAGCACGCCTTGCTCCTCCCATCAAAATGAGAATCAGAGCACGCATTGCTCCACTCGGGCGTCACCGGCAAGGACACGCACGCGTGCGCAACACAATCGCCATCATCCTCATTCATGTCCAGGCCGATGATGACAACCTGGAAGGGGCCCTCATGACACGCACGGTGGTCACCGCCCGTCATAGCGCAGAGCACTGCGGCGCCAACATAGCCGACGGGCGGTTCCAGCTTCATCCGGCGTCCTGTCATGGGGTCCCAAACGATGAGCTCTGCGTAGTTCCCGAGGAGGACGCGGCCGTGGCGGCAGTCCCACGGAGTGTACTGACGGTCCCAGCCATCGCCGTCGGGAACGAGCGCACTGAATCTGGCGGTGGAGACGAAGTTTGCCACGGGGTCCTCCTCATTGGGGCCGCTGCAAAAGAACCAGTTGTAGAGGAACCCCAGCATGGGGGGAGCTCCATGGAACTCGCGGTAGAGGCCGCGGAAGCGAGCGCCGGAGAGGAGGCCGAGCCAGAGCTTGCAGACGAGGGAGGCGCGCACGAGGTGCTCCGGCTCGTCCGGTGGGAGGCGGAGGAAGATCTCCTCGAGAAGCTCGTCCAGTAGCGCCGGTGCCGGCCTCGTCGGCGGCGGCGGCGGTGGCATGGTTGGTGGTGGGTGGAGGCGAGGGTTCGGATGGGGATGGGGAAAAGTTTGAGCTGGTGTGGGCTCTGCGTGTGGGGTGGGCTCTGTGTGGGCTACTCAGTTTTCGCTGCATTGGCCTGGCTGTGTTAAAAAATTTAATTTTGACGACATTTTTTCAAGGCACATACTCCCTCCATTTCATAATGCAGTGCGTCCATGCTTTTCAAGATTTAAATTTGATCATAAGTTTAACCAACTTTGGTGGCTGTGGCGGGAGCAACTTTGACAACATTTTTCAAACTTAAATCTCGAAAAATACGGACGCACTATATTATAAAATGAAGGGAGTACATCGTAGGCTATCAGCAACTTAAAATGGTTTGATTTGCCAAAGCATGGGAATGTCATGAAATATATTTTCTTTCTCAAAATTTTCATGGCGGTACAACAACAACAACAATTGTACTTCTATATTATGTTGTCGAACAATCAACAACAAATCTCTACTTTTAAACACCATTGAGAAGTCAATTTCTAGCTCACGAAAAGGCTCCCCGGTCGCTTCTGCATGCGGCCAGGGAGCGAAACCGAACCGCCACTAGTTCCACACCCCGCCATTCCCCCTCCCTTCGCTGTGGCTTGTAAGCGTCGCCGGACAAAGCCCGCGTGGCTCGGTGGCAGCGGGGCCCTTTCCTCCTCCCGCTCCGGGCCAAGCAACATGGGTCGGTCACATTGAAGGCAGCTCGGGCGTGCGGGTGCTCGAGGGGCGTAGCGAGGCAGCGTAGGGTGGCGACACATGGAGAGCAGGAGGGCGTTGCCGAGAGTGGTGCCGCTTGGCATCAGGCGGAGGCCCTGGGGCTATGGATGACAATTTTACCCATGAGCATAGTACCCGTGGGTACCCGACCCACATGGGTAGAGTACGTGCACATTTTCATGCCGATGGGTAGTGCTCGAACCCTACCCGACTAGTCGTGTGTATGTCATGGGTATGATTTTATGCCCATGGGTATGCCCAGACCCTACCCAATTATATTACTGATGAATGACATGTGTTATAAGCCCTAGAATTACCGAGTCTTTGTATGTAAGCTTCGTGCCCCACCCCATCCTTCCAATAACAAATTCCGCAACAATAGAAATCTCCTGGTGGCTGATGCCTCTACAACACATGGAACTATCAATTACGCCACCATCTTTCGATGTTATGTTGATCTTCCTGATGGGAACCCTATCGAATTTGTAAAATGTCGATTCAGTCACATTTCCTTCCTTTCTTAGGATGTACTCACGTGTCTCTCAACAGAAACAAAGCAATCATCAATCAAAAATTGTAAACAAATCAATCATCAATCAAATTGTCTCCAAAAGCCCAGTCGATTCATCATGTTCCAATTTCGTTCAACCTTCATCGTCTCCATCCCATGCTTACCATGCCAAGAAAACTAGGGGAAAACCGGCCCACGACAGCCCACACAGGTGTGCAATGTTGTTGTCTGCGGCGGTTGCACCGACATGGTTGGCGGTGGGTGGAGGAGAGCGTTTCAACTAAGAGTGGAAAGTTTGAGCTGATGTGGGTTTGCAATCGGCTTTTGGTAGGCTCTGTGTGGGGAGTTCGATAGGTGGGGCATGGGCGAGTGTGTTGCTCTCGTCGGGGCCACAACACAAGGTATATGCATTGACTACATGATTCTTCCACTTGCTCACAACTCGAAATGATTTGATTTGTTGTTTTGCAATTATTCAAGCAATTTAAATTTTTCACCGCGTCAATCGATATCTGTGTAAGACCAAGGCGCAACTCCGAGAGTGAGATGGGGACATTAGGGCTAGCCGCGGCAAGCCCGAGTCTGGAATGAGCAGGAGATGGGGGGCGTTGCGGATGGCCACAGTCGATGGGAGCGAGGCAGGAGCGAGACTGGTGTGGGGGCAGGCAGGGAGGGTTGTCGGCGCCGAAGAAAGGTTGGGTTTAGAGGGATAGGCAAAGGAGATGGCTTGGCGGGAGGGAGGACGAGGTGGGGCACCACCGCCGGCTACGGTTGGTGAAGGTTCTCTGAGGCTAGAGGAAGAAGATGAGCCCTAGGATTTACATCCAACGATCTGCGCCGATTCAACTGAATGCACGCACTACAAGAATTTTGTTAGTCCATGACAGTCCTGGTCCGTTACAAATCGGTAAAAAACCATCACGGAAGATCATCCATGACGGACGTGAAGTCATTGATGCCATGTATATCGCGTCATAATTCGAGTATCATGGATCCATGACGGCTCTTGACCATCATTGATGCCACTTAACAGACGTGCTAACAATGGCGTTGACATGGCAGCCAACGTGAATCAGACGTGATGGCCCATTAGGATTTTGTTTCACTTTCTAGTTTCGACCCATGTTATTATCAGCCCAAATAGAATCTCGGCCCACTGATTATAGCTGCGGCCCAGTTAGAGTTTAGCCCTCTAGTTTCCACTAGAAGCATCTTTAGACAAGATACGTTATTTTTTGTCTGTTGAGATTTCTAGCAGAAATGTCAAAAAAAAAAAGATTTTTGCTCATATCATTAAATAAAAATATTACACAAACGCACACAAAGAAAAATAACAGCCAGAAATAAAATGAAAATGAAGCACACAAACACATTTACAGCAGCTCCCTATTGCAGAGAAACTAGAAAAAAAAACAAAAAACTGCTCCCTCAAAATCTCTCTACAGCAACCAGTCTGCTGATTTGTCCATCCATCTCGTCGCCGTTGAGCCATCAGAAAACCAGAGGAGATCGGAGCCCATGAGAGAAGTTGCTGATTTGTGCCCAGATCTCATGAAGACCGAAGTAGCATCCCAACTCAAATCAAGCCATCTATTTTGAAGTCTCTAGTTTGCGAACCTAACACAGCCAAACAAATCTCACAACAAAGAATTGGCATGCAAATATGAACTAATAATGAATCTCAGAAATAGGGGACTGGATGCTCTCCTGATGAACGCAGAATCACATGCCCACCGGAGCCAGCGCCTAGGTTCAGTAGATCCGAGTTGGGCGCCAGCGTTGGCTGTCGGAGTGGCACCACGGTGAGGCGATGCCCGCCGACGTCGCGCCCGGCAGCACCACACGGCGTCGGGTCGCACCTCACGCACTCCTCTGGCCGGAGCAGTCAGCCAGTGACGCGTGGCCTGCACGTTTAGGCTGCTTTCCATCGATGGAGGAGAAGGCGGGGAGGACCAGAAGCTCGGGATCCCGGCGCGACCTCGACGGATCCGGTCGCTGCCTCCACCAACGGAGGACGCGGCGTCGAGATTAGGAAGTCATTGGCGGCTGGAAGTGGACATCTCGCCGGTTCTGGTCGTGGATGGGGCGGCGGCTGGGTGGAGCAGAGGGCCGCGCGCTCGAATTGATGTGGTGGGGTGGTCGTAGTCGGAGAGGAGGTAGCAGCCGATGTTGCTAGCACGGTGGATTCACACCGGATCTGGCCGTACACGGGCCCTAGACGGTGTGGGTTACCCGGACGGTGCACCGACGTGGCCTGGACGGCACACCGGCGGTGCGGTCTCTGAGCACCTTGATTGGAAGAATCCGACGAGAGAGGAGCTGGGAGGGGAAGCATGGCGGAGATCAGGGAAGTCAATGGCTGGAGGAGATGGGAGGAAGGCACTAGAGAAGTGGTAGGGGAGGCGGCTGGCGGCTGTGGGGTAGGGGAGAGAGAAGAGAGCATATGTATTGTGTAACAACCGTTGGATGTCGAGGAATCGAACGGCTGGGAGCTCGATCCGTGGGCGGGTTGAATCGACCAATCAGAACGCATGCTTTGACTCACGCAGGATCGTTCTCTACTCCACCCAACATGCCACGTCAGCACTTGATGGTCCAGTTGGTTGATCCGGATTCCATGACGGATCCTCTGTGGCCGTCGTAAAGGGGCTACCGTTCCACAAGCCAGTCTTATCTTGATGAATCATGACGATTTCTGTGACGAACTAAGAAACGTCACCGGAAATCCGTCATGAATTAACATGTTTCTTGTAGTGACGATGTTTTACAGGCGGCAAGGCCACCCTCTTTGATTTGCCAAAGAATGAGAGAGTCATGATAATTTCAGTATCACGATCCCTTTTTCGATTTGTCATGGCAGTATGACAACAACATTTGTACGTTCATTTGATGTTGGCCAAAAATCAACAAAATATTCATTTATATCAAAATCTCACAAGTAGTACCAAAAGTATAAACTAATAAAAAACAAAGAAACTCCAATATAGTTGCTTATTGGTCACTGTATATATTTTTTCTTCCATGGACAATTGTCAAAATCTAAGCTTGGTGCCCACCTTTTAATGGGTTTAGTTGGGTTCATCCAAGGTCAAAAGCCATCTAGATTTCAGATGGCGGCACTTCATATGAATGGAGAGAAGAAGGAAAAAAATATAGCTGGGAGAAATAAATCTCTACTTCTATAAAAGGTTGAGTTCGTGATGATGGTGTGCCTGCCATCCTTCATTTACAACTGTTCGATTTACATCCAACACATTTGAGACAAACTATGTCAGTTTTGCAAAAAGACCCCCGCACTCCACTCCTCGTTTGTAGATAACCCCCTGCCTCTCACGTTCAGCCACTCTCCCTCTCACCTCATCTAGCCATCTCAGGAAAAGAAAGAAGGATCTGGAGAGGTCGTTGTTCTCGGCGCCGTCTGCCCCCAACACCTCTCATACCTTCTCTCAGGCCGCATTGCTGACCACCACCATGACCCCCTCCTCCTCGCCATCTCCTCCGCTCCCTTTCAAGTCCTCCTGAGTTACATTCATGGGGATCTAGAAAAAAATCAATACTAAAAAAATGATTTTTAAAGATCATTTTTTGCAAAGCACAATAAGTATTATTTCTTCATGAAGTTTTGGATGCAGGTTAGAACACTTGAATGTTTTTTTGCAAAAGATATTTTTTTATCTATTTTGCCTACATTTACTATTCATCTGGATGTTTGTGAGCTCTGGAGAAGAATGGATATTCGAAGAAATCTATCGATATTTTTTACACATGAGATGACCCCACATACTTTGTCAAATAAACAACTCCAGGATCAATGCATTTCGATGTTCCGTGCAACGCATAGGCATCTATATCTATATGAACATAAAAATACCCAAATGGGCAGATCCAATTAATCTCGGTCATCAAATCATGTCAATCCAACATCTAGATTGCTTCAATGTCGAGCGCTCAACACGTTTAGTGTGCAGTTAATTTCATGCCAAAAATAGTGCTAATCACATAATAACACGTAAATAATATCCTACTTAATATCTGCATGCACTTAATATACTTCCAAATTAACGTGCATTGCACATACACATTGACTAGTATTATTAGTATTCCAAAAATGTTAATAAGCTTCTATGATATTAAAATTCATAATATTGTAGACAACATTTGGCAAGAAAAATCTAAAAAATTGATACTGAAGTTACAGATTTTGAGGCTTGAGAACCAATTACGTGGATGTGAGTGACTCTTATCCACTTTAGTGTACCCTTGCAATCTCTGACCAAACATCATCATCATCATCATTATTATTATTATTATTATTATTATTATTATTATTATTATTATTATTATTATTATTATTATTATTATTATTATTATTATTATTATTATTATTATTATTATTATTATTATTATTATATTTTTTAATAGAAGGAGGAGCCATTTATTGTAAATTCAAACAAATTTTACATCTAAGACTTTGAAGTGCTTGTGAAAAAAGTTGCTCGGCCTGGGCAACATTGGGCACTGCATAGCCCTGTGAGCTGAAGTGAACTAGTAAAGCATGCAGAGGGGGTTAATAGACAGCTTTTCCAAAGTCTAGCAAAATTATGTTCAATTCAGCCAATCACAATGGACAACTGAAGTGAACTAGTGCATTAAGAGGAGAGCTGGCAGCAAGACAGCTTGCCATGATCATGTTGTTGATTCAGAGAGGCATCTGTAAAACCCTTAAACCTGCAATGTTCCTGGCAGTTGATCATCAACGTCTATTGTTGCTTCTGGCAGTTGATCTTGCTGCCCAGTGGCACCTGCCTCTGATGCTAAATTGCAGATCACTGCATAGTAACATATGAATATCTCCATCCCACTACATGGGTATTGCAATCTACTATTATGTCCACTGTAGGCGAAAAGTATTCAACAAGTACCTGACAGTTTTGTGGATCTGTTGAAGCACTAAAAACATGTATGAGATCATCAAGCAGACATGTAGTTTGCATATCTTGTAGTTCCCTAAACTTATGGCTAAAGATTTAGTTTCCATGCTATGCTCTTCAGTAACATTGCTTGCTAAAACAACAACTACAGTAACATCAGCACTAACCTTTTTTAGGGTGACAGGTACCACTAATTAAACCCACAAGATTAATTAGGATACATCAACAGGCCATCATGCAGAAATCATCATTATATCAATTCTTGGATGACAAACCACTAACTCTAGATATACTTTCATCATCTGCTCGGCAATGGTACGAGATGAATTTAAAGCATGGATCAGAGCTGGGAGATCAAACTGTGGAGTTTTTAAAATGATAAACTTTAGAGAAGGGTGAATCCCCCTCTGCAATCAATTTTTAATAAGAGGAAAATCCAGGCCTGTTACAATACTCGTTATAATAGACGTACGTGCACATGGTTCAAATAAAAAAAATCATCTCCTCTCTTTTTTCGGCAGAATAGTTTCAGTTCAGTGCTCCTCATTGTAAGGATTTACTAATGGAGTGAGTTTTGCCAATGAACTTCAATCTTTTCCAAACAAATTAAGTGCCATATCATCAAGTACAGGAATTACATTCAATGGTGTCTCAAAATCTTCAAATAAAGTTTGCCGGCAAAACCCAAAAACATAATGAGGAAACAAGCACCACTGCACCAAATCATCTACTGAACAGTGACATAATTCATCCCCAGTCACCTCCAAGTTGGTCATCCTGCCCTTAAGCATATTCGACCATGCATTTTCAATGAATCGCATCACCGGGGCTCACCTTTTCTGCAAACGATAAACCATTTGTTAATGAGATTCCAAAAAGGAGCTGACATGATACTATATAAAATAGCTAGGCATAAACATAATTAGGTGTAACATTGGAGTGCTACATATCATCCAAAGTTTGCTTGAGCAATTCCCACGAAAAAAAGAAGTTCCCTTGAGCACACATATCTATCTCTCTAAACAAATTAGAAACATCAAATATATATTTTTATCTGATTAAACACTAAACATTTCCCCCCGCTTCCACTAAGTGATATACCTATAGTACTTATATAAGATTCCCCTAATCACAAAAGAAAGACATAGAGACGCACCTGGTGGATTGTAGAAACTCATGTATGGAATCAGAATAGGGAATTCTTCTCTCTTCCATAGCTTCTTCCATCTTAGTGTCTTGAGATTAATCTGGTAGATACCAAGGTCCGTGGTCACGAAAATGATGTCCCTGCCCTCCACAGATCCCATCAAGTCAGGTCCTTCCTCGGGGTTTTGAATGGGGAGACTTCCCTTGAGATCAATGACTCTATGTTGAGTCCATGATGCAGCTCCAACGGAACTCATTTGCCTTGACCACAGGTATAGGATTAACCTGTGCATATATGCAAACCCCAGACTGCAATCCACATTCTCTATGAGCATAAAGGAGCCGTCACCCAGTGATAGGCCGTTAGAGCCTAAGTCCGGTAGATGAATCAGTGATAAGCCTTGAGAGCCCAAGTCGTAGCACAGAATGGCTATGTCATCATCACCACCAAGGAAAAACATGAAGTAGAGTACGCCGTCGACGAGGACAGGGCGCATTGGCACAATGCATGCATGCTGATGACCTGCAAGTTCAAGATCGCATGTCTCGACCCACTCATCCTCATCCTCATCCTCATCCTCATCCTCATCACAATTATTCCTATAAGAATAAGACAACTGATTACTCAAGAACGAGTGTATAACACAACCAACTTCAGTATCTTTCGTGCCGACGAAGGCTACCCAGAAGGGGCCCTCGTGACACGCTCGATGGTCACAACCGCTCACGGCGCAGAGCACCGCTGCCCCATAGCTGTCGAACACGTCGTAGGGCACGTCCAGGTCCGTCCGGCAGCCCGTCACGGGGTCCCAAACGATGAGCTCCCCGGGTCCCGCACACTCTTCACAAAGGAGAGCACGGCCATGACGACAATCACACGCCGTGTAGTCCTTCCAGTGGTTGAAGGGAATGAGCGCGCCGAATTTCGTGGTGGAGAAGAAGAGTGGGGCGTCATCCTCAAGCTCCGGGCCAGAGTCTGACAGCGTGTTGTAAAGGAAGCCCAGCATGGGGGCATCTCCATGGAACTCACGGTAGCGGCTGCGGAATCAAGCGCCGAAGAGGAGGCCAAGCCAGAGCTTATTGGCGAGGGAGGCGCGCACGAGGCACGCCGGCTCATCTGGCGGCAGGCGGAGGAAGACCTCCTCGAGGAGGCCGTCTGGCAGCCATGGTACCGGCGGTGGCGTCGGCGACGGCGGCGGCGGCATGGTATTTTGGGGGCGAGGGTTTGGAAATTTGGATCGTGAGAGCCTGAGAGGTGAGGGGAAAGGGTTGAGCCTGGGGAGAAAAGGTTTAGCGGACAGTTCGGTTCGGTTCGGTTCAACCAGGAACGCATGGGGAGCATCCGACAGGTGGGCCCAGAGTGGCACTGAGATTAGGCTGCTCCCGCTGTTGCTCGGTTTTCTTCTGTACATGAGGATTTTGTCGACCATAATTTCAAACAAATGAAAAAATTAGAAAAAGATAGGGGAAATAAATATTTCAGGCATGTTAATTAGCCTATATGAATTTTCAAATCCTCAACATCCTACAAAACAATAGATTTTTTCCAAAAAAATCTGATATATATATTTGTAATTTCTAAAAACCAAACTGAAGTTTTGCGTTCCCTAGTTTTTGTTGTTTTGCTTGAAATGCGTCAACTTCAACATTCAGTCTCCTATAAAAACCTGATTTTAAATACACTCTTCGTAAATCTCTGAAATTACATTCAGTCCACCATGTGTGAGTTGAGCTCTCAAAAATGATCTTTCATTCATTTTTTTTTCGGTTTCTTGGCCTTTCATCATAAAATCGCTTTAGCTGGAGCGTTATATGTACCTGACATTTTTTGTTTTTTGAGATGATATGTGCCTGACACTTGAGTGGTGAAATTTGGACGTTTTAGGGTTTAGAGATGAAAGTTAGACTCCCGCTGCTTTTTTTGAAGATAATCTGGGGTCCTTCTCACAAAAAAAAAGGGACAGCAAATCGATTTTTTTTTCATTTTGAAGAAACAGTTTCAAGCAGTGAAGTTGCATAAATATATGGTTTGACATGTACATTATTACTTTGGCAGCGTGTTGGAATCATGCTGGAGCATCGACAAACTTTATTGTCTCTACCGTTTCAGAGTCAACACTACAATAATTTGTACAACTTCACTGATGATTGGTATATCTTCACTGATGCTGTATGAAAATTAGGCATATCCAATGCGATATGAAAATTAGGCATATCACATCCTCAACGACAACCGTTTTGCATATCTAGTGATCTGAGTTTTTTTTTTTTTTGGCAATTTCTGATCCGAGCAGTCTCTATGTAGTCTCCAAAAGCCGACAACCCGTTGAGGCCCAGTAGCCAGCGCAATATAGAAAAAATATGATGAATCCCTAATTTATCATCTCTTTCTAAATTAGGTTTTTTACACCACTGAAAGTGGTTTTGACGATGACAATTTCATACCGATAGAAAAGAAGATAATCAAAAAGTGAACAAATAAATAATGTAAATGCATACCCCAAAGAAGTTAACAGAGCTTCTATAATTTCAAAATGGATAATATTCTAAAAAAAGTTTTTTACAAAAATGTAATAGGTTCCTTTTTTACATTTTTTGTTTAAAGAAAATCCAATAAGTTAAATATCATATGAAGAGAATTTTGCCAACCAACTTTAACATTGTCCAGATAACTTAAATGCCACACCTTCTCAAGTGAGAACAATTTGTCGTTGAGGATGGGATAAACATCCAGTGTTTTTTTTCCTCGCAGGTGTTCAGATGAGGAGCCATTTCCCCCTGCCTACCAGGTACCGAAGGACAAGATAAAAAAAATTGGGCTAGAGGTGGAGGCATGTCTGAGAGCCTCTATAGAAATAATGTTGCAGCTGGTGAGTATGATAAGAGTATGACAAGATAAAAAAATGGGCTAGAGGTGGAGGCATGTCTGAAAGCCTCTATAGAAATAATGTTGCAGATGGTGAGTATGATAAGAGTTTGAGCAGGTTACATGTGATGTTGCTCTAGCCTGGAGATTGTGGCACATCTCTCCATAATAACGAATCAATCGATGCACCATCTCCAATGCATCGTAGCATGTTGTTCTTTAGCACCGCTGAAAGGGGGTTAGTTTATGTCAGCATGCATATGAGGAAAAATATTGACATATGGTGGCATGTACATTGATCTTTGCAAAAGAAAAACATCACTAAAGTAGAGACCAGTTATAGCAATGGTCAGTGCAGCGTTGCCCTCTTTGACCAAGCATATATGAGCTTCATCTCACTGTCTAGACACTGGCGTCAACTACAATTATTATGTCCACTAACCTCTATAGGCCAAAATATATGCAACAAATAACAAACTAAACATAACTGTTTTGTGAAGCTACTAGAGAAAATAAAAGATATATGTGAACTTCATGCAACCATGTCGCGACATATCATGTAGTTCCGTAAACTTACATCTCAACATTCAGTGTACATGTTATACTCTTCAATAACATTGCTTGGGTGAGGAGAAAGGGTGGGCGAGAGGATGGGTCAATGGCGCGTCGCAGGAGGTGATAAGGGCGAGGTGAAAGCGTGGGCGAGCACGGTTCTCTCGGGTTCAGGTGGGTGAGCTGGAAAGAAGAAGGGCACCAAAGGAAGAAGAGTGGGTGAGCACACGTGGACAATCGCTGACAAGGCGGGCCCCATTTACTGCTTTGGTTTTATAAAAGTGGTTTGAGAATTTTTGGAAGACTTTAAATCCAAACAAGTTTGAATTAATTTCAAAATATTTGAGTTTTCAAACCAATTTAAATGAACTCCATACTGGCTGAAACTTTAGGAGGTGACTCCTCACTTTAAATGTGATTTATGAGAAAATTTGGAACATTTATTTTGAAAGTAAAATTTCAACTCAAATTTAATAAAAGACTTTTTGGAGAATGTTTGAAAGTTCAAAAAGTTGGTAGTTCACTTTTAACGTTCTGAATAGTCAAATAATCAAACTGTGTGGAAAAACATGGCAAGATGGAAAAATAAATATAACACCACATCACATGCACCCATAACATAATTAAATATTACAAATAGGTCATAAGGTAGGGGTTTGGGTTAGGACTGATACACATGACAATATAAATTGAAAAGTGTGTGTGTGTGGGGGGGGGGGGGGGGCGTGTGCGTGCGTGTGCGTGCGTGGGTGTGTGTGTGTGTGCGCGCGTGTGTGTGCGTGCGTGCGTGCGTGCGCGTGTGTGTGAAAAATGTATAGTTTTAGTCGATTCCTTCCTTGCCGAACGGCTGTAGGATTGAAAGTATGTCTAGAACGGGGGTGATTAGACTACTATTTAAAGTAAAGATGACTCTTTTCCCAGTTTCACTGGTGGAAAAACAGGCTTCCGTCCAGCCCCATAAGTCGCGAAGCTGTAGGAACCGCGACTAATGGGACCTTTAGTCGCGGTTCTGGAGGTGAACCGCGACCAAAGGCCCAGGCGCTCGGTGGCCGGTGGCGCCGCGTGAGGGTCTTTAGTCGCGGTTTGCCAGGACAACCGCGACTAAAGGCCTTCGGCACCTTTAGTCACGGTTTGCCGAATGCCATCCGCATCTAAAGCCCCTCCCCTATTTATACGCATCCTGCAGCCATCTCTTAGCCATTTGGAGCCATTCTCTTCACAAGTGGGTGTAGGTTTGGTTTTGGTTCCTCTTATGCACATATGGTGTTTGATGATATGCCCCAAGAGCATGAAACAAACATGACATGATGTTTTGGAGCCACACTCCTCGATCATGATTAGCAACTTGATGAACCTTTGATGTGTCATTGATAAAATATGCATGTGTGTAGTTCATTGTTTAATTTATATTGTTTGTAGCTAGTTAGTTTAACAAATGCATGATGGTTAATTATATATTTTATATTATAATAATGCAGATGAATCGGCAATGGATGTCTGATAACCGACTCTCCGTGAGTTCACTACGGGTTTGAAAGATTTCCTCGTAGTGGCTAATGCGAACAAGCGGGGGTTTTGTTATCTGTCCATGTGTTATCTGTAAGAATCGGAAGGGTTACTCTTCCTCAAGAGATGTTCACATGCATCTGCTTGACACGGTTTCATGCCAAGCTATAATTGTTGGACCAAGCATGGAGAAAGAGGGGTTATAATGGAAGAAGATGAAGAAGGATGATTTCATCGATGAAAGCTATCTTGCTCATTTCGGTGATACTTTCATGGAGGATGCCGAAGATGAAGGGAAGGTGAAGAAGAGGCACGTGATGATCCCGTTGATGATCTTGGTCGGACCATTGCCGATGCACGGAGACGCCGCTAAACCTGAAAAGGAGAGGGAGAATTTGGATCGCATGTTAGAGGATCACAGAAAGGCGCTGTACCCGGATGCGATGATGGTCTGAAAAAGCTGGGCTGCACTGCTGGATTTGCTGAAATGGAAGGCAGAGGCAGGTGTAGCTGACTCGGCATTTGAAAACTTGCTGAAAATGTTGAAGAATATGTTTCCAAAGGATAACGAGTTGCCCGCCAAGATGCGTCTGAAGCAAAGAAGGTTGTCTGCCCTCTAGGTTTAGAGGTTACGAAGATACATGCATGCATCAACGATCGCATCCTCTACCGCGGTGAATACGAGAATTTGAATGAATGCCCGGTATACCTTTGCATTGCGTTATAAGATCGAGGCGATGACCACGGTGACGATGTTGAGGGCCGAAACCGGAAGAGGGTTCCCGCCAAGGTGATGTGGTATGCTCCTATAATACCACGGTTGAAAGCGTCTGCTCAGGAACAAAGAGCATGCCAAGTTGTTGCGATGGCACAAAGAGGACCGTAAGTCGGACGGGGAGTTGAGACACACCGCAGATGGAACGCAATGGAGAAAGATCGACGGATGGTTCAAAGATTTTGCAGGTGACGCAAGGAACATAAGATTTGCTCTAAATGCACGGATGGCATGAATCCTTTTGGCGGCAGAGCTCCAGCCATAGCACTGGCCCGTGACTCTATGCATCTACAACCTTCCTCCTTGGTTGTGCATGAAGCGGAAGTTCATTATGATGCCGGTGCTCATCCAAGGTCCGAAGCAACCCGGCAACGACATCGATGTGTACCTAAGGCCATTAGTTGATGAACTTTTACAGCTGTGGGGTGGTGTCCGTGTGTGGGATGAGCACAAACAAGAGGAATTTGACCTCTGGCGTTGCTTTTCGTAACCATCAACGATTGGCCTGCTCTTAGTAACCTTTCGGGACTGTAAAATAAGGGATACAATGCATGCACGCACTGCTACATGAGACCGAAAGTGTACATTTGCCAAATTGTAAGAAGAACGTGTACCTTGGGCATCGTCAATTTCTTCCAAAATTCATCCAAGAAGAAAGAAAGGCAAGCATTACAACGGCAAGGCAGATCACCGGCGAAGCTCGCGAACGCACCGGTGCCGAGGTATTTGATATGGTCAAGGATTTGAAAGTCATCTTTGGAAAGGGTCTGGCGGACAATCAGTTCGAAGGGAGCTGACGGGCACGCAGCCATGTGGAAGAAGAAATCTATATTCGAGCTAGAATATTGGAAAGTCCTAGATGTCCGCTCTGCAATCGGCGTGATGCACGTTCTGAAGAATATTTGCGTGAATCTCCTAAGCTTCTTGGGCGTGTATGGGAAGACAAATGATACAAAGGAAGCACGGCAGGACCAGCAACGTTTGAAAGACCACGATGACCGGCATCCGGAATGGTTTCAAGGTCGTACCTACGCCTCGACCAAAGAAGAGAAGGTCATCTTTTTGAATGCCTGAGCAGTATGAAGGTCCCGTCTGGATTCTCGTCAATATAAAGGGAATAATAAACATGGCGGAGAAAAAGTTCCAAAACCTGAAGTCTCACGACCGCCACGTGATTATGACGCAATTGCTTCCGATTGCTTTGAGGGGCTCCTGCCGGAAAATGTTCGAGTAGCCATTGTGAAGCTATGTGCATTCCTCAATGCAATCTCTCGGAAGGTAATCAATCCGGAAGTTCTACCACGGTTACTGAGCGATGTGATCCAATGTCTTGTCGATTTCGAGTTGGTGTTCCCGCCATCCTTCTTCAATATTATGACGCACCTCCTAGTTCACCTAGTCGAAGAGATTTTCGTTCTCGGTCCTGTATTTCTACACAATATGTTCCCCTTCGAGAGGTTCATGGGAGTATTAAAGAAATATGTTAAGTAACCGTGCTAGGCCGAAGGAAGCATCGCCAAGGGCTATGGAAATGAGGAGGTAATTGAGTTTTGTGTTGACTTTGTTCCTGACCTTAAGCCGATTGGTCTTCCTCGATCGCGCACGAGGGAGACTAAGTGGAAAAGGCACGATCGGAATGAAATCAACGATATGTATGGACGGCCATTCTCCGATCAAGCACACCACACCAGACTTGACCAATTCCAGCTTGGTGGCTCCGTACTTTGAGAAACACAAGAATATTTTACGTTCGACAACCCGGGAAGCCCTGAATCCTGGATTAGGAAGGCCCACATGGAGACTTTCGGCAGTTGGTTGAGAAAACATTTAATGAATGACAATGATGTTGTAGATCAGCTGTACATGTTGGCCAAGACACCATCTTCGACTATAACGACTTTCCAAGGGTACGAGATAAATGGGAATACATTTTACACGATCGCCCAAGATAAAAAGAGCACCAACCAAAACAGTGGTGTCCGCTTTGATGCAGCAACCGAGAATGGGCAAGAGGTCACATATTATGGTTACATAGAGGAGATATGGGAACTTGACTATGGACCCTCCTTTAAGGTCCCTTTGTTCCGGTGCAAATGGTTCAAGCTAACAGGAGGTGGGGTAAAGATGGACCAGCAATACGGAATGACAAGGGTGGATTTCAACAATCTTGGTTACCTTGACGAACCATTCGTCCTAGCGAAAGATGTCGCTCAGGTTTTCTATGTGAAGGACATGAGTAGCAAACCGAGGAAAGCGGAAAGATAAGAAAAGCGATCAAGACATCATGCGATGATCCAAAGCGCCACATTGTTCTTTCGGGGAAAAGAAACATCGTGGGAGTGGAGGACAAGACAGACATGTCGGAAGATTATAATATGTTTGCTGAAATTCCGCCCTTCAAAGTGAACACCGACCCAAGCATTAAGTTAAATGATGAGGATGCTCCATGGATACGGCACAATCGTAAGCAAGCGGGGACACAAGGGAAGAAAAATGATGTGTAATAATTTATTGTACCAAACTTTGTTGAATGGATCATGTGAATTATATTACCCGTGATGTGTTTGGTGTCCATTTTGAATGATTCGAGATACCACCGATGATACATGAAATTTGGAGTGATTTAGTCATACTCCTGCCTAGGCGTATAATATGCATACTCGTAGTCTTCATAGCCGCCGTCGTCGTTGTACCGTAGTAAATCGCCTTCTAAGTTGCCGCCGCCGTCGCTGTCTTTGCCGCCGCTGCCGCTGTCGTCGCCGGGCGGCGCTAAATGGCTCGAATCGAGGGTAGCGCAGCGGGGATATCGCCGCCGTGATGTAGTCCATGACGCTCTGCAGAGTCCGCCATACCACCATAGCCGACGGCCGCCTCGTGGAAGTTCCCTGTGAGGCGCAGACCGTCCTCCTCATACCTGGCGGCGCCCTCTCACGCCGATTGATGAAGAAGGCGTCCCAAGTATGCTGGTTATCGGGATGCCAGCCGGGATTCATCCGCTGCTCGGCGTGAGGTCGAGGTAGTAGTGGTTCGTGATGGCCGCCCGCGCAGTACCACGAGGGGACGGGAGGGACTGCACGCCGCCGGCGCTTAGGCTCCAGCCGGTGGGGACGCCGTAGCCCGGTGGACAAGGGTAGTTCGAGGCGCAAAGCTCCTCCACCTGCTGGTAGGTTAGAGTGGGTGCGGTGGAAGCCATGAGAGAGTGATGAGAGATTGTAGAGATGTGATAATGCTGGCCAAGCCCGGCTACATATATGTAGTGAGAAATGGCGGGAAAAATGGGAGCGGGAAGACAGGAGGCGGGAAGAAAGTGGCGGGAAGAAAGAGGCGGAAGACAGGAAGAAATGGCGGGAAGAAGAGGAATCAGAGCTGGTCATCTAACCTTTAGTCCCGGCTGGTTGGTGCAACCGGGACTAAAGGTTAGACAGACGTGGGTAGCGCATGACGCCTGTCGGAGGAACAAGACAAAGCGTAAGCGGCACCGTGCCTATAAAAGGAGCATCGATACGCCAAGATAGAGGCGTGAAGAAATGGCGGAAGACATAGGCGGAAAGAATGGCGGGAAGATCGGCCGAAGAACTTGTGGGAAGACAGAGGCGGCCGGAAGAACTTCTCTGAATTTTTGATATATTATTTGTATTTTTAGAATTTTGAAATGAATTAGTTCTATTTTTCTGAATTTTTGATATATTATTTGTATTTTTAACATATTGAATTGAATTAGTTTTATTTTTGACATATTATTTGTATTTGCCTCGTAGGGTTTGGAGACGGTTCGTAGATACAAAGGACGTAGAACTTTATATGCATTAAATTATGTATGGAAACTTGTTCAAAATTGTATATGGTCATCCGATGATATTGAATATATATTGTATATTCCTCTTGAATTCTTTTTGGTTCTAATTTCAAATTTGTTTGAAATTGTACATTCATATGCATGTATGCGATCAGTAGAATATGTGAAACTCCTTCAAAATTAAAATAAAGCACAAAAGAAATAAAACAATACAAATTAAACAGAAAACAATACAAATTAAAAAGAAAACAATACAAATTAAACAGAAAACAGGTTTGGGGGGCTAAAACCCTAAACACATGGCGGCCTTTAATCATGATTGGCGAGACCAACCGCGACTAAAAATGAAGCGAGCATAATAAACCCGCCAAAACCCTTTAGTCGCGGTTGGGCAGGCGACCAGCGACTAAAGGGTACCTTTAGTCATGGTCTCGTCGCCAACCGCGACTAAAGGTGAAGCGAACGCATAAAAAACCATAAAAACCCTTTAGTCGCGGTTGGGCGGCGACCGCGACTAAAAAGGTACCTTTAATCATGGTCTCGTCGCCAACCGCGACTAAAGGGGGCTATAAATACAAGGCTCGATTCTCGTCTTCTCCGATTCCGATTCTCGCTGTTCGTCTCTGCCGCGCCCTCGGCGCCGCCCGCCCGTCGCCCTCGCCCTCGGCCGCCGCCCGCCGTCGCCCTCGCCTACAGCCTTGCGCCCGCCGGCGGCCTCGTACTGCCGCCTCGCTCGCCCGCCCTCAACGCCCGCCGACCGGCCTCCCTCGCCCACAGCGCGCCGCCTCGCCTTCGCCCGCCCTCCCTCGCCCACATGTGCCCGCCTCGCTTCGCCCCGAGAGCCGGACTCCAGCCAGTGAGTAAATCCCAGCCGGGACTCGGGCGGCAGCGTCTTGTGTGAGAGAGAGGCGGGCGCTGGGCCGGGCACAACTGGCTGGGCAGCTGGGCCTCGATCCAGAGGCAGCGCTTCGTTTTTAAATTAAAACAAAACAAAATAAATAAAATATCAAACGAACTCCGATTTAAATAAAACAAATTTTCCCCGACTCCTAAAAATGAGTCGAACAAAATGAACTTTTAAAAACTGCAACATGCATAAAAATCTTAAATGCTCATTTTTGCCTAAGCAAAATAAATCTTTCGAAAACCAAATTTGATTTATTTATAATATCTTCGTTTTTCCTAAATGTTGGGAAAGTCATATTATTCCCTCTCTTGAGATTTTTATAGGAAAACTTTATGAATATAATTTTAAATAAATCCAATGATCCTATTTCCAAAATTTGAGAAATCCCAAATATGAAAATAATGAAACTTCCAACTCTCTCCGAGGGTCCTTGAGTTGCGTGAAATTTCCTAGGATCGGAAAATGCGAGAAAATATGATATGCATGATGATCTAATGTATAACATTCCAAATTAAAACCAAAAACAAATTGTAATTTTTTTACCAAACATTGACAAATGTTTAATTGCTTGCAAAGTTTCTTCACAAAATGACATTCGTGAAGACGTGGTTGTCTGTTGTCCTCGCCTCCCTCTCCGTGTGTGTTGTCCTCGCCTCCCTCTCCGTGACGCCGCTGCCCCGCCGCCCTGCCTCACGCTCTACCGCGACACCCTCTCCCACCCCTTCCTCGCCTCCTTTTGCCACCGCCTTTCGCCACCGCCACCGCCACCGCCTTCTTCACTTAATTAATTTGTTTTTACTATATGTTTTCAGGACTGACATAATGGCGGACGATAGAGCTGACCCGATTATGGACAACTATGATCCGGACGGTGAAGCACATATGTTCGGCATCATAAACGGCGATATTCTATATGTGCCGACCGGAGAAGAAGAAGATGATATCTCTTCTTATCTGAACCTTGACGGTGAAGATGAAGGGCGCCACAAGAAGATGATGTTAACAAACGTCGATAAACGATTTATCTTCAAATGGAAGTAGCAACCACCTCCGGCGCCGAGGTATATATATACATTGAGCCTCTGGTGATACAAACTAACTGATTTGAATAAATATGTGTGTACTAACGCCGCGACTCTCTTTCTTATTTTAGCCCTCGGCGGATCGTCGAAACAATCGAGTACGTCGTCAAAGCGTGGCGCAACCAAGACGATGAAACAAGGAGAAACATGCACCATCGAGGTTGTCGACAAGGTGCAACCGGCAGGTCAGCTGGAGCCCCGCAAGAACGCCACCAAGTTTGTCAGCCAATGCGGAGCCATTGTTAGAGACAACGTCTCGATCACCGCCCAGGAGTGGAATGAGCCAAAGAAGGCACGAATTGATGGTTTCACTTTTGTCGATAAGAGAACAAAAAAGATTGCTTCAAGAAGCTTATGGAACATTTCGCTCTACCTCCGAATACAACAAATTCGATGAGGAGGGTAACAAGATTGAGGAAAACAAGGAGAGGAGGAGGCTAGTCAAACAGTTCGCTTCTTCATAAGATGGCCGACGATTCGGAAATTCAAGCAAAATCTAGCCCATGACTTTGTCAAGCGTAACAAGACCGGATTTCAAAGGACAATATGAGAAACTGAAACATGATTGGCCAGAATTTGTGAAGCAAAAGAAATCGGAGCAGTTCATTCAAATATCGAAAAAAATAAGGAAAATGCGGCTAAGAAGGAGTACAATCATGTTATGGGGCCAGGAGGGTATCGCATTTGGGTGCCTAGGTTGGAGAAGATGGAGAACGAGCTGAGGCGCGAGGAATCCGTCCAGTACGGAGGATGGGACCCAAGGGCCAAAAGCTGGTGGTACGGGCATGGGGAACGCCGAACCCGGAGACAGGGGAGTGTGTTTACCGGGGCAAATTAATTAAACCCACCCAAGCCCTTATTGACGCAATGAAGGATGCTCAACAGGGAAGATCAAGTTCAACAGAGAGAACGACGCTGACAAAGCCCTCGGGAATCCTCGAACACGGAGGACGTAGACGAGGCATGGGGCACATTCCGTGGAAAATAGGGTTCCCCGTAGCGATGACCCGTCTGATTCTGAAGCCGTAAGAGAAAGATGGATCGGGAATCAGATGTTGTGGCGCGGTTGGCATCGGAAATGGATGTGATGAAGAAAACCATGAGTGTACTAGTAGCCGAAAGAGATGCAGCTCGGTGCAGCATGAAGATCATCCAGCGGATCTCGAAGCCAAGAAGCGAGAAGCAGCTGCGGTTTCCACGGAGGTTCCCCACCGGCCGGGTGCGATGCACCGACGATCGAAATTACTGCACCGGAGCCTCGGTGGTCGAAATTACTGCACCGGAGCCTCACGGTGGTCGAAATTACTGCACCGGAGCCTTCTCGCTACCCGTGGGCGATATAAAGGAGATGAAAGAATGTCATCTGTATTATCCTATCGGGAACATGTCCATGAAGGTAGCCATCGGCAGTGCTTTACCATGTTTACCGGAGCACTCCACCACAACAACCCCATTCAAGATGGCTATGCTCGTGTCACGGTGGAGGACATAGTCCAAGGGTTTGAGGACACAGAGATTGACATTGCTACACCAAGGGGAGAAAAGACTTGGAGATGTCAAGCGCCATTTCTTTCTAGGGCAAAAGAAGTTTACCACGTTTCCAGGCGCGGCCCCATGGACAACACGTCCACCCCCATCGGGTGGTGGTGGTGGCGGGGGCGGTGGCGGTGGTGGTGGTGGTGGTGGCGGTTCACCTACACCTCCGCCACGCCACCGACGCCGCCCCGATCCACAACGTCCCGGCGGGTGATCAGCCGCCGCCCCGATCCTCGTCCGGCGGGTGATCGACGCCGCCCCAATCCACCTCCGCAAAGAAGCGTATCTGGATTATTAACCCGGACCCTTATGTACCTAAGACCACAAAGGTACCGGAGCCATCATCAAGCCTCTCCCCACAAGGCCTTGGGAACGTAGTGCCGAGGAAGTCGGCAGCTGCGGCTGCTGATTTGGAGAAATGGAAGGCGGACTGCAAGAAGAAAAGAGAGCCCGAGCCCAAGCCAAGATTTTCGATGAGCAAAAGAAGTGGGCTAAGTCATTTTTAGCACACCGTCCCAAGCCGCCAAGAATCTGCTTAACGACTATGCACGTGAACTTCACAGCAGGCACTCATGTTCAAGGAGAACAAAGAGGGGAGAAGGCCGAAAGTACAAGAAGCGGGAAACAAGCTGCCCACCTCGGGGAACAACGTCAACAACCGAGGGCCCCGCGTATAGTGGAAGCCTTCTGTCCGGATGCCCCCGAGATCATACAAGCTGCGGCAGCACAGGATTGATCTGTAACGAGTGCCGAGAACAAGCGGCCAACTTAGGTATTACTCTTCGTGAACTGTCAGGCCTTGATGAGGCGCCGGTGAAGGAGTTAGTAATTACATATGTCAAGAATGGGCCTCTCGTCGAGCCTGCGCAGGAAAAGGATCTACCTCCACAAATGAAAGGTCTGCTGAAATGGTACAAGGGTTACATAAAAAATAAAAACGCCAAAGAATATATTTATGCGGAAGTTAGACATGAGCATCACTTCAAACATTACTATGTACAAATTGAACTGAGTGAATTGTTCCAGCTTTTCAATCTTCGCGAGCTCGACAAATCTATCATCGCTGCTACGCTCTGTAAGTGATTTATTAATTTCTACCCCATCTCGCTCATATTGCCTGCACTATATATATATGTCCTAACTATATTGTTGTGTCCGCTATTATACATGCAGAATGAAGATTAAGGAATGCAGAGTAAGGAACATCCATGATGTAGGGTTCATTGACCCACACATCGTTAATGGACATGTGTTGGATCGACACCCCGCCGACGTGGAGGCAGACCTGTGGCAGTTTCTTACAAAGCAGGAACTCAAAAGTGATATTCTATTTCCTTACCATTTTGGGTGAGTGTTTCTGTCTTGAGCACATTCTCTTTTGTTTACTCCATGCATGGTATGTGGCCGGCTAATCGATGAGTTATGCATGACGATTGTGCATGTATCGTGTCCGCAGGTTCCACCGGATTTTGCTAGTAATTAAAATTAACACCTCGTAATGTCTCGCCCACGACTCTCTGAATATGGATCCAAAGCTTTGGGGCGGCATGAGAAGAATGCTGCGAAGTAATTATTTTCATTCATTTGCGCTCTATATCGATCGGCCTATTTCGCTCATTTCCTAATATCAAGTAACTAATAACTCTCTTGTTCATTTAATTTTCTTTGCCTCGTAGGGTTTGGAGACGGTTCGTAGATACAAAGGTCGGTGAATTCAAAAAGAGCTAGAATTCAAAAGGTCAAAGCCTAAGAATGCTGGGGATATTCAGCCACCGGAGACCAATCTATGTGGATACTATGTTCTGTGAGATGATCCGAGATACACCTCTCGAGCGGGTTCCGAGTGATACCAATGCTCGGAGGAATAACCTCCGGATGATGCTTAGTCCGTAAGCTCGCTTCCGACCACTTCAAGAGGAACTAGCTGGATGGTTCAAATAGGAAGTCCTCCATCCTAAAGGAGAACACTATTACGAGGACGTAGACCGTTATATGCATTAAATCATGTATGGCAACTTGTTCAAAATTGGTTATGGTCATCCGATGATATTAAATATATATTGTATATTTCTCTTGAATTCTTTTTGGTTCTAATTTCAAATTTATTTGAAATTGTACATTCATATGCATGTATGTAGTACCGTAGAATATATGAAACTCCTTCAAAATTAAAATAAAGCACAAAAGAAATAAAACAATACAAATTAAACAGAAAACAGGTTTAGGGGGGCTAAAACCCTAAACCTGTGGCGGCCTTTAGTCGCGGTTGGCCGTAAGAACCGCGACTAAAGGTCCTCCGCCTTGACGGTCACTGGCGCCCACGTGGACGGGCCGTTAGTCGCGGTTCTTAAGCAACCGCGACTAAAGGTGGGGGGCATTAGTCGCGCTTATTTGGTCGCGGTTGCCCAACCGCGACTAATGGCAGTTGCGAACCGCGACCAAAGGCCTTTTTTCCACCAGTGTTTTAGTTCTTGGCAGATTTTAGCAATTCTAAGCAAGTCTAGAAACACCTACACATGCAAGTCTAATCATAAGCAGCGGAAAAGTAAAGACATTGGCCCTGTTTGGATCCCTCAATTAGAGTTAGATTGAGTTAGTTTTGCCTGAACTAACTCTAAAGGATCCAAACACCTGGGTTAGTTTCAGCTAGTTGGATCTAACCCATGTAAAAAACTATCCCGGGCGAGAGGTGCTAGTTGGGTTAGATTTCCTAGCGCCCATTAAAAAAATAACTAAAAAAATCTCCCTCCCGCACCGCCCCTCCGCGACTCCTCTCCCGTTCCCCATCGCGCCCCCGCCCAAGCGCCGCGCCGCCAGCCCGAGCGCCGCGCCGCCGGAACCCCAGGCGCGCCCTCCTTCGGCCAGCGCTCGCCCTCCTCCGGCCGGCGCTCGCCCTCCTCCGGCGTCCCCGGTCGTCTCTGTCTCTCTCTGTCGTCCGAGGCGGCGCATCCACCAGGGATCCAGCGAAGGTGAGTTCGTTCGTCCTTCTGTACTCGTGCCCTCCCTCCTCCTACACGCTCGTCTCTCTAGCAACGGCTCGTGGCCGGGATTTGAGCCGGCGGGGCGGCTGGATCCGTTGGAGCCGGACACAGGGGCTTGGGTGGAGTGAGTGGCCGGCGATTGAGGACTAGGAGGCGGCTGTGTGCATGTGGCTGGTGCATGCATGAGCCAGAGCAATGGATGTCTGCGCATGTGGCTGGTGCATGCATGAGCAAGTCAGCAAGAGTAGTCTGCCCTCCTTCTCTTCATAGGAAATTTCTTGCTGATCCAGATTCTTGCATGCTAATTTGTTGGCAGAACTTCTGATTAGGTAATAGCTAGATTTTGTACTATTTTTTGTTAACAGAACGGGCGGTGATGGTTAAAAGAAAACCATCGATGCATTTTACATAAGAAAGAGAGTTATGTGAAGAACATTAACTGAATCGGAGTGTGAAGCTAATGAACCAATAGTAACTGAATCAGAACACCCTGTTTAGCCTCCTCTTTTGTTGCAGATGTTCTTGTGTAAATTTAGAGCATTAAGAAACGAAGAGCTGATATATATAGTGTGATCAACTCAATACTTCATCATTAAATAATATTTTGGTACAATTTCATTTTCTGGATGCGCTACTGAATCTTCTCTTCGGGTGCAGGTAGTATAGCTTGGAGCAGAGCACCCGCGATGGACGGAGACGGCTTCGATATGTGGGGTTCGCAGCCGTCGGCAAGCGGCCCTGCTACCCATGCCGGTCTTGACCTCAACTCGCAAGCGCCGACGTCGGAGGGGTTCCCGGGCCTTGGGCTCTACGGAGCCTTCCTCCAGAGCGACGATGACGAGCTCCTCCCTGGGCGCGTCAGGGGCTCCGGGCTCCCTCCTTATCACCCACCCTACGCCCGGCGACTGAACTTCGGCGGCTCCTCGTCGGCGGTAGCTGGTCGCGGAGGAGGAAACAGTGGCGTGTTCCTCGACGGGTCGTCGTCGGGGGCAGGCGGCGGTGTTCGACCGCGCACCAACTCGGCCGCCGCGGCACCCAGCCGCCGTAACCAGCGCACCAGGATGGTGTTCAGTGGCGGCGACGTTCGGCGGGCTGAATTAATTTCATTTGCTTACATTCCTCCAAGTTTTATGATATGTATTGACAATTTGATACATGTGTTGAAACAGGAAGAAGATCATGTCCCCATGACTGAGGAAGAAGAATATGATGGAGGTAGCACAAGTGAGGATGAGATCATATCCATGTGTTGCAACAATTTGGTGCAGTCCGAGAATTTAATCTTGAAGTTGGTTCCTGTCTTGGGTATGTACTCCGATAACTACTTTGTGAAACTACCTAGGAGGGTCAGTGGATATTCTGGTTTGGATTGGGTCCAGGAGACA
This sequence comes from Aegilops bicornis, assembly GCA_021605145.1. Classification (NCBI taxonomy): domain Eukaryota; kingdom Viridiplantae; phylum Streptophyta; class Magnoliopsida; order Poales; family Poaceae; genus Aegilops; species Aegilops bicornis. The sequence goes on from CM038673.1 coordinate 811,365,503, forward strand.
CTAGCACGAGATACCCAATGCTATAACATGTTTAGGGTTGAGAGACCTTTGTTTAACAGGCTACATAATACTTTGGTGCAATCATATGGCTTGAAGTCCACTACAAAAATGACATCTGTAGAGGCTCTAGCTATGTTTTTATGTATTGTTGGATCACCACAGTCAGTTAGGCAGGCTGAGAACCGTTTTAGGAGGTCCATGAAGACAGTAAGTAGGACATTTAACAGAGTTTTGACATGCCTCCTCAGGTTAGCACATGACATAATTGTACCCAAGGACCCAACATTTTTAGAGGTGCACCCAAGCTTAGAAAATCCAGCATTCTGGCCACACTTCATTGACTGCATAGGAGCAATAGATGGGACACATGTGAATGTTGTGGTGGATAAGAGTAAGAGGGTTCCATACTTGAACATGCACAATGAAACCAGTCAGAATGTGCTTGCTGTTTGTGATTTTGACATGAGATTTACATTTTTTATGTCAGGATGGCCTGGTTCCAGCACATGACATGAGAGTTCTGAAAGATGCCATAACTACTCATCATCAAAAATTTCCACATCCACCACCAGTTTTGCTACTTGAAATGTCTTGCAACATTTTGTATCCAATTACACTTGTTCATCTAAGTCTCATTGTGTGTCTTTCACAATATGTAGGGAAGTATTATGTGGTTGATGCGGGGTACCCAAACCGTCCGGGCTACCTTTCACCATACGGATGTACAAGGTACCATGTGCAACAATGGCAAAACGGCCCGCCGCCCCAAGGTATGAAAGAAACCTTCAACCATGCACATGCCAAAGTTAGGAATGTCGTTGAGCGGTCCTTTGGAGTGTTGAAGATGAAATTTAGGATTTTATTGAACATGCCAAAATTTCCAGAGGACAAGCAAACTAGAATTATTGTTGCTTGTATGGCTCTTCATAATTTCATTCGAGAGAGCAGAATTCCGGATAGGGAATTTGATGCATGTGATGCGGATGAAAATTATAACCCAATGCCTAGTTCTTCTGCATCCGCATGGCCAGAAGACGAACCTCTTGTTGAAGATATCGACATGAATGCCTTTCGTGATAAGTTAGCTCATGCTTTGTTTCATGGAGCGTAATTTTTTTTGAAACTTGATTGACGACTTGTATGTTTAAGTGGAACGTCTCATTTGTATGGAGAAAATAATATTTATCATGTTTTGGACCCTTGATTTGTAAAGATCATTTGTTTATGTCAATTGTGAGCGGGAGGAGGCCACATAAGAGCCGGCCACACCAAATTCGGCAGAAAATAGGATCCAAAGTAGCCAAATGATTGAGAAAGAATATTTATTGTCAATCTAACCCTGTCATCCAAACACCTCTTGGGTTAGAGTTAGTTCAGAGTTAGTTTAGGATTAGAATCTAACTCTAACCTCTAACTGAGTTAGAGTATCCAAACAGGGCCATTGCAAGTGATAGTAGTAAAGGGATGAGTTTGGAGACATCCAGTCACTATGGTGACACGGAAGATTATGACCCGTGGTTCCAATAGGTGGTGCTATCGTACTTCCATATTTTATGGAGGCTTCATCCGTAAAGACATTGCACGATCACGAGGATAACAGTCGAGATTCCACGAAGAAATTGAGTCTATGGAGGGCTCCACCCACAAATGGTCAACAAAGTAGCAACCCTGCATGTCCCATCATGGCTTACGCCCACGAACGACTAGCCTCACTCAAGGTAGATCTTCAAGAAGTAGGTGATCTCCTTGCCTGTACACATTTCTTGGTTTCTTCACACGATTTGGAGAATCCCAAGCACACCTAGCCAATCTAGGAGGCACCAACCTCTAAAAGGTAATGGGCGGGGTTGTTGATGATGAACTCCTTACTATTGTGCTTCAAATGATAATCTCCTCAACACTCAAACACCCTCTCACAGATTTTGGCTTTGGGGGTACGGGAGGATTTTGGTGAAAAGCAATTAGGTGACTAGAAAATCAAAGGTTCCATGGTTGGAGTGGTATCCCTTTGATCTCGACACAAAGGATGGGGATCTCTCTCTAAGAAAATGGATATGGGAAGTGCTGCTTCGCTCTTGTTGCTCTCTGAGAGAGTTTGGTGGGTGGGTGGGGTATATATAGGCAGCACCAAAAATCTAACTGTTACTCGCCTTTATGCACTACTCGGTGGTATCGGGTAAAACCACTAGATGAGAGAAACTAGTACAAAATGTTTGAACTTTAGGCTTTTTGATGAGACCGGGCGAAAACGTCCGGTGACAATGGGAAGTGATGACCTACACTGTCCACGCTTTGGTGTCACCGGCTGAAACCCATCGGAAATTCTGATTGAATTTCAGTTGACAATAGAAGCTTGTCAAGTGTACTTGACCAAAAGGCCAACTTGGCGAGACTGAATGTCAGGGTTTAGGCAACGGCTATGTCATAGATGACTCAGTGAGACATGATAGTGGTTCGGTGAGTCTGAGTTTCACTTAGGGTAGGCCTCGGCATTCGGTTCGGTGCCTTAGTTTATTTTAAAATTCGGTTTTCTAATTTTACTAATGGATCGGTTTCCTGAGAAATCACTGACTGAGACTTTGGCCCAACGTTATTTCAGCTCATTCGTCGGTTATAACTGAAGAGAACCGATAAGGTTGGGAGGAAGAAATCGGGAGTCAAATATTTGAGACAGAAATAATGAACGACATAACATGAATCGATTCAAATATGTGTAGCGCACTAGGGCTGTGGAGGAATCATAGGAGGGAAGAAATACCGCAGGATGTTGACGCAAGCTGGCCACCAGCGTGAAGAAGTGATGGTCACCGTCGCTTGGGAGTCACGGGCGCTGCCATACGCCGCCACATGGGAGGCATGGGCGCAGCCGGCCACCGCTGGGATTGCGCTAGGTGGGAGAATGGAGGCGGTGGCGCTGCGTGACATCGTGCACCCGGCTTTAAAGAAAATTAAGGTATTAGTATTTCTGGAGCTAAAATATCCGAGAACAATGACATCTCAGCTAACACATTTTTTTTAACAATTAGCTGACACACAATTTTTTCAAACACAATAATATATTACTAACAACTAAAAAATATATGTTTTTTTAGCTGGAATGGGTTGTGTTGTATTCATTCAACTCGGCACGATCCGAGTCCGAAGATCTCGAACACAATCTGGCGGATACCTGACCCAAGTTTTACATAACGTATCTGCACAACCCTCCTTCAGTAGCGGATGAGCAGCCCCAATGGTAGGCACTGCCGCCTACTTCTGCTTTTCTTTTTTTTGCGGGGTGCCGCCTACTTCTGCTACTGCCACACACACAACCTCGCCTTCCTACTCCGCTTTGAGTTGTCGTCTCCGTCGTGCTATCGTTGCCCCGGCATCGCTCTAAGCTTCATTTTCTCCGGTGCCCACGACCGCCCTTGTTCCCTACACCCGAACCCGTCAACCCTCGAACTCGATGGCGTTGACACCGCTGAGGCCAGCCAACATCCACCCCACCCCACCCCCACCCCGGCTCGGCTCGTCCTCACCGGGCGATGTTGCATCTCGACCTCACAAAATAGCAAAACCGGAAGAACAATTGTCGCATGCCTTTTATTCATCTAAATATGAAGTACAAAATCATGACAGAGGGCCATACAACAGCAATTATGATCGATGGAGTGGGGAATCAAACAGTACACACCGTACGACAATCAATACGACTACACTGACCGGGCACCTGATATCGATAGTACCGAAGTATGTACGCTCGCCCGTTATTTGATTATTATTAGTAAATAAAGCTGCGGTCGTTGTGTCACGTAAAGACCCTGCTCGACGATGGACGACGCGATGAGGCTATGCGGCGGTGACGGCGATCTTCATCCCGGACTGGCAGTGTCCGGGGAGGCTGCAGATGAAGTAGTTTGTGCCGCGTGCGAGGGTGACACGGTCGGCGCCGGACTTGTAGACCTTGGCGCCGTTTGCCGGCTTGGCGCAGGCCTTGTACCCCGCCGCGCTCACCGCCACCACGTCGTGCGCCGTTGCGTCGTACTTGAACACTGCACGCATCAAAGGTCTATCAGTTTGCATGCTGGATGGTGCATCATGCATCCATGCACTTGCAGGGACGGGTGTAATACCTAGGACGTCGCCGGCCTTGAAGCGCTTGCCGGTGGGCCAGGAGTTGGTGTTGAAGGACCAGCCGCCGCGGTCGCCGACGTTGAACACCGCCGCCTCCGCCACGAGCGTGCAGAGAAGAAGCACGCCGAGGACCACGGCCACGTTGGCACTGCCTCTTCCCCGGGCCGCCATTGCTAGCTAGGTTAGCAGCTACCGATCAAGCCAGCAGGTACGAGGAGAGGCAGGCTGAGAGGAGAAATGCTGAGAGGGAGGTGCGGTGGTGGTTGGCAATGGACTAGCCGGCCGGTGCGGTGGTGGTTGGCAATGGACTAGCCGGCCGGTGCGGTTATATATAGGCCCGCCGGAGTGGAGGCGTGAGGGCAAGTAGGCCCCGTCGCACGGGCGAAAGGAGTGTGGAAATACTGGGTTTCTTGGGAGGGCTGTAGTATTTTTCTTGCGATGGCGTAGAGTAGAGTGGAATGGGGGTTGGCCAACGACCCACAACAATGGAGGCGCGCCATTACTTTCGTCTTTGGACCCGACCGACTGCGACAAGTCGTACATGAGTAGACTTGGAAGAGAACTTCTGATGGGAGCGTGACGACGCCAACCCGGCCATTTAGCTGCAGCGTGGACCAAATATGTATTAGTAACTATGATGAACACAAAAGTGTGGACGGAGAAAAACTATGCAAAAAGTGGAGTCCAAGTATAATTGGACTGCGCACTATACGTTTAATCAATCGATCCATCTCTCTCGACCAACAACTTCAAATAAACTTAACTTTCCCGCTTTTGCTTACATCAGGCACCCGAAAATTTTCGACGCGAGAGCATGTTTTGTACCATTGTTTTGGGTTCTATAATGCGGGGCGAGAGAATGTTTCATAAAAAAAAATTGACGAGTCGGTCGATTTGGGATTTGCCCCAAGTGCGAGACAGGGAATCCTTGGCTGAATGCGAGCCGTGAATGAGCGGGAGCCGATGAGGCTGCTTGATGACCTAGGCAACGACGGTCCATGGCAGTGCGGGGATGGCGAGATGAGTGCGGTAGTGTGAGGCAGGAGCATGTAGCTAGCCCGACATCGACTGACGGGCGCGCGGAGGAAGAAGATGAATAGTGCATAGTCGGTTGTGGCTGTTGGATGCGCTCTAGAAATCTGGCTGACGCAAAAAAAAAACAAAGTTCAAGTACCTGATCGTAGGCGGTCCCGAACTTCCCACTAGAGTATTGTATGTATATACATAATACTAGTGAATTGTACGTGCTTTGCACGCGAGATATTAGTGCACCACAATATTAACAAGCCACAAATATTTATATATGCATGATGGAAAATGAAGAGTTGTTCCTGATTGTATCCGAATTAATTTTGAAAAAGTAAATTTTACTAACATAGTGCACTGTACAAGATATATCAAATGTATGGACCTTAAGAACAAAATTTCATGATCATGCATAGTTAGTTCGGGATGCCCCACAAAAATAGCTAGTGTTGTGATGTTTGGTAGAAACTATCTGAAAAGCTGCATGGACTTCAAGAAGTGTTTGATAATAATTCTTTCACCTTGGACAAAATTCCACAAGATAATCTCATAAATCACAACATTTGTATGCAAGAGGAAGAAAAAGTATTGGAGCAAGAGCATGCATGAAGAGTCTAGAATAGAGGATGATAGTAAAAGGGGCAACCATCACACATCAGAATGGGTTCACATCAGATTTTCTATTCATTCATTGGAAACTTCTAGATAGTAGTACACATGTCACAATCTAATGGATGAATAGGAAATCGAACGGTCAATAACGATTAGGCTTGCTACCTCTATCATCGGATCTAGTTCATCCAACGATCCCCATTCAAAGTTATTCCTACACTAAACAGGAGTATAGAACAGGAGTATAGAGTATAGATATAGAAATGGCGTGTGAAACCCGACGTGTGTATGATACTCTGACCGATTGCATGCTCTCGATGGTCTTTGATTGATAATTAATGGCTAACCCTCGCGTGACATAAAAGCAGGGTGGTCAGTGGGGCTTGCCGTCCGGTGATGGAAAATGGAATGGAAGAGGTCTGGAAGGTCAGGTGAGGTCGCCGTCGACTAGAAACATATGCAAGTGCATAGATTTCTGGTATATTTACACTTACATCATGTTGTATGGGGGCTGTTAGCTGCGGGGTCGCTGCCTCCCAGTCTCCAACCAACACCACGCACAACCCGGCGTCTCCAATGGGCGGGGATTCTCTACCTTGCCCATGAGGTAGAGACCTACAGTACCCTGCCTTTGCCCCACAGCCGTTGGATAGGGGGGTCCAGATCGGGGGAAACACTGTAGCGCGCGCACTGTTTGACACACTGTTTGAACTGTTCACGATATTATAGCACGGGTACTGTTTCATTAAATCTGGTCGGTCCGTTCGCGATCCAACGGACGAAAGAGAGGAAAAGGCAGGATTACTGTACCTCTCTATCTTGCCCATCTGCAGCCGTCTCCAATAAGCTGCTTGGCCTGTCTTCGGCCGCGGTACCAAAAGGCAGCCGGTCAAAGGCAGAGCTGTTTTTTTACTGCCTCGTGTCCCTGTCTCCTAGTCAAGGCGTAGAGCGATGGGAACACACCAGTCGAGACCTTCCTGTTCGACACCTGAAAGCCAGTGCCAATGGGCCGGCTAAATACTAGCGAGCTTCACCTGTAGGATTCTTTTAAAAGAAATTACTAGTTGTTGGCTGTTTTCTCATCATTTTTTTTCATTTCGTTTTTTACAAAACATGTTTGGTGTGTTTTTCCAAAAAAGTATCATGTGCATTATAAATGTTCAGCATATATTAGAAAAAGTTCCCATAATTTAAAAACGAGTTCTGTTTGTCTATACAAATATTTCACCGCATGTTAAAAATGTTCACTGTACATTTTTTCACATTACATAGAAAAAATGTTCAACGCACATTAAAAAATAGTTCAAAACCTGCATTAAACAAGTTTGATTTGCATTAATAAAATTTTAATTGTATAGTGAACTTTTTTTAATTGTATATAAAGATGAAAGCTAGAAGAAAAACTAACCCATCTGGGCAAGCCGGCCTCGCTCGCTTTCAGGGCAAAAAACATTTCCCCAAAAAATCATGATTTTTGTTGAAAAGTTTGAGAATTGTTTATGAGACTCATAGTAGATCATGAATTTGAAAAACTTGTCACAGATTTCAAAAATGTTCTCTAAGATAAAAAAAAATAGTCATGCATTTGAAAATTGTTTCCATATTTAAAAAAATCAATTTTAAAGTTTTTTCACAATTTTTAAAAAGTATTTGCTTTTTTCGAAAAATGTTTGTGAATTTACAAATTGTTCAGCATTCCAAAAAACAATTTGAAAACTTTTCTCTATTTCAAAAAATGTTTGAAATTCAAAATAAATCTAACTCTCTGAAATATTCCAATTTTTTTTAGAAATGTTTGCAAAATGGAAATGAGAAAACATACATAGAAACAAAACAAGAAAAAAAATGAAAGAAAGGAAACACCGCTGGAAATGATAATGAACACTCTGAAAAAAATCACCAATGCTATTTGATGTGGGAAAAAAAAATATGAAACACTTATATCAATGCCATCCACGGGGCTAATAAAAAGTTGAGGTATGGTAAAGACATCTTGTACCAGTGTTATGATAGTAATGTGCCTTTGTATACATCTTTTGTCCTAATTTTATGTGCACGTGGCATGGAGACATCATAAGAGAATGAAACCGTCGGATATATGCTCTCGTTTCCCCGTCGAAAATTCATAGCGGCACGCTGGTGCATGGACACGCACCTGCCAAGCCCTGCCCGACCGCTCAATTGCCTAGCGGTTCACAAAATAGTTGAATCCCACACAAGGGCACAATAAGTTTTGAATATTGGCCGGCGCGGAGAGAGGCATTGTTACCCATCAACATTGGCCAACGCGGAGTATATGAGCTCGAGTTCAGAAGGGTACTTTCGTTCCGTAGGGCCTATGCAGTTGTTTTAGCTTTCTCTCGAAAGGCTTTATGAAAGGTTCGTAGCAAGTTTTGATGGACGACTATGGGTATGAGATATGATCATCTATGAACCTGCAGATATGTGCCCGCGAATAGATAGAGACAATGGCCACACTTGTCCCTGCCTCCAGCCTCAGCGCACCCTCATCGACGACGCTGCATCACGGCCTTGGGGCACTCTCAGGCAAAATCGAGTGACGCATTTCATAATTCAGGCTACCGACAAATAGCAAAACCAGAAGAATAATTGTCGCATGCTTTTTATTCTCGTATATATAAGTACAAACTCAGTACATATGGCACCGTACAACAACAAGTATGATCTATCGCTCGAGTGCACATTGATCTAGGACTTGAAAGAACGAAGCACGTACGCTCGGCCTTTTATTTTGGTTATATCAGGAATTAATTTTTGCTTGTTGTGTCATGTAACATCGGGCGTACGATGGAGGAGGCTAGGCGGCCGTGACGGCGATCTTCATGCCGGACTGGCAGTGTCCGGGGATGCTGCATATGAAGTAGTTTGTGCCCCGTGCGAGGGTGACGCGGTCGGCGCCGGACTTGTAGGCCTTGGTGCCCTTAGCCGGCTTTGTGCAGGCCTTGTACCCCGCCGCGCTCACCGCCACCACGTCGTGCGCCGCCGCGTCGTACTTAAACACTGCAGACAGCCAGATTCGCATGCATCAAAAATTCTTATTCCTAAGAGAAAAGCTAATACTTCCTTCGTTTTTATTTAGTTCGCATATTAGCTTTGGTCAAAGTCAAGCTTTACCAACTTTGACCAAGTTTATAAACAAAAATATTAAGATATATAATAACAAATCAACAGCATTACATTTATTAATGAATGTATCACATCATATAGATTTATTATGATAAATGTCTATATTGTTTTTTATAAACTTGGTCAAACTTTATGAAGTTTGACTTCAGTCAACTCAAATATGCAGAATAAATAAAAACGAAGGGAGTACTGTGCATGCATGCGCCGTTGGTTTGCTTGAAGATCCGATGCCATGCATTTATATCGCTGGCAGTTAGTTACATGCAAGTACACTGTTCCATCTATGCTACACCATCCCATGCTAGTATCTGCCTGCATGGAGAACATTATCGATCCATGCGTCATCCATGCATGCACGTATATAGGTACGTACCTAGGACGTCGCCGGCCTTGAAGCGCTTGCCGGTGGGCCAGGAGTTGGTGTTGAAGGACCAGCCGCCGCGGTCGCCGACGTTGAACACCGCCGCCTCCGCCACGATCGTGCAGAGAAGAAGCACGCCAAGGATCACGGCCACTTTGGCACCGCCTCTTCCCCGTGCGGCCATTGCTAGCTAGCGCCTACCGATGAATTGCTAACTCAAGAGCTAGCACGTACGAGGGGCAGGCAGAGGAGATATGTTGAGAGTGAAGTGCTGTGGTGGTTAGCGATGGAGTCGCCGGTGCGGTTTTATAGGCCCGCCGGAGTGGAGGCGTGAGGGCAAGTAGGCTAAAAGTTGTGTGGAAATACTGGTTTTCTCGGCAGTGCAGGAGTATTTTTCTGATGGAAGCGTAGAGTAGAGTGTAGTGGAGTGGAACGGGGGTTGGCCAACGACCCACAACATTGACCTTGCTGCCAGGAGTTTCCCACGCCGCCGCCCTCCGGCGGCTCCCCTCCGCCGTCAGCCTCGGTCGTCGGTGGTGAGGGGGGTCATCGATCCACGTGTGTGGATCGTTTTTTACTCTAGAAGTTTAGATTTTTAGGTTGTTCATCGTCTTTGCTTCGGCGGCGGTGATGGCGGCGCTGAATAAAGTTTCTTCAGATCCTACTCCGACAAGGCGATCGGTCCTATGGTTGGGGATGGATTTGGAAATCAGTCTGTTCAAGCAAAGATGGTGCGGCGGCGACAACATCCTCGTGGTGGACCTGTGTCCTCGAGCTCCGCCTTCGCGACGGCGTTTGCTCCAGCGCCGGCGTGGAGCTTGGGAGGTAGTCCAGGAGCGGATGCAGATTGTGGTCTGCATCGACGGCATCTGGAAGATGGTGGATCGTGTGCTAGGTTCATGGTTTGGGGATGGCAGGTGTGGTTTTCTCCTCCGGCGTCTTAGTCGTGTGGGGGTGCCAGATCTAGAGTTTGATGGCGTGTCCGGCGTGTTGCCCTGGTCTGATTCGTTCAACGGTAATGGTTTCGCTTTTGGTGAGCCACCTTGAAGGTCCGCAAAGCTGCATATCAGCGATGGAGCCGCTTCGAGCTCGGGTGTGAAGGTGATTCGTCATTTTTTTCCTTTGGTGGCTGCTATGGTGGTTCCAGAGGCTGGAGACGGGCGTTGGTGTCAAGTTCAGAGGTTTCTTTGGTCTTGATTGTAATTTTACTTCTTGGTTGTTGTTCTTTTGTGTAAAGGCTAGCGATTTGCTGTCTTTTCAGTTTTGCCAGTTCGGTTTATACGTGCCTCGTATTATGATTCTTATGATATAAAGAGACACATATTACCATGAAAAAAAAAACGACCCACAACATTGAACAGGGTTGACGTCCGTGCTGGGAAAACGATTAACTACGAAAAGATGTGGAAATAAAACAGCACGCGCGCCAAAGTGGCGTTCAAGTATACTTGGACAGCGCACCATGTACGTATGATAATATAATCAATCTCCCAAGTCTCTCTCAACAACTTCGCATTGGAGCAGTGTAAATATATATCAATGTTTGCCATGTGCATATGATACTCGATCCGTAACTCACGTACGTAGAGTCGTCGAACTACTCACCCTGGCTGGGGTGACATAAAAACAGGGTGGTGAGTAGTGCTTGCTTGCCGATGGACGAAAGTGGAAGACGGCCGACGGAAGGTCGGGCCGCAGGTGAGGTCGCCGTCGACTAGAAACACAAGTACACAGGTTTATGGTACTTCTGCACTTCCAACGTGTTGGGACCATTAGCTGCGGGGTCGCTACCTCCATATCTCCAACCAACACCAAGCACTAGGGGTGTGTTTAGTAGGTCGCATAGAGGCCAATCAGGCCCACGAGGAAAGAAAATGAGCTGTTTGATTGTCTGCGTTTACTGAGCTAGATTATGCAAACTCACACACTGCTTCTATTTATCCATCAGGGGTACATTTATACAGGTTACATGAGAGAGAGCAGCGAGATCGTGGGAGAATACAACGGCATTAGCCGGCTAGCGCTATCATGCAGGAGAAGATAAGCACGAAGTGTATGCGTCTGTTGGAGACGCGGACGACGCTGAGCTGCATGGCTAGCCACCTGACGAAGCGGGACGTGGCGCGTTCCAACACTTCGCAGTCGAAACGTGGGGTTCGCCGACGCTGAGACTGGACCGAAGTCGAGGAAGACGCCCGTCGGGAGCCCCTTGGTGAAAATGTCGGCGAACTGCGAGCTCGTAGAGTACGCAGAACCCGGATCTCACCCAGGGCCTGCGCCGCGCACGAAATGAAGGTCGATCTCGATGTGCTTCGTGCGTTGGCGTTGCACCGGGTTACTCGACATGTACACATCACTGATGTTGTCGCAGTAGACGACCGTGGCATGGGACGGCGGTTGGTGAAGCTCGCCAAGTAGCTGTCGGAGCCACACCGACTCGGCGACGGCGTTGGCAACCGCCCTGTACTCGGCCTCGGCGCTCGAACGAGAAACGGTGCTCTGCCGTTTAGATGACCACGTGAGGAGATTGGAGCCAAGGAAGACACAATAGCCTGAGGTGGACTTGCGCGTGTCGGGGCAGCCGGCCCAGTCGGCGTCGGAGTAAGCCACAAGCTCAGTGCCGGCATCCCGGTGGATCCGAAGACCGAGGTGAGTCGTGCCGCGTAGATACCGAAGGATGCGCTTCACGAGCTGGAAGTGGCAGTCGCGGGGGGCATGCATAGACATACAACACTGCTGAACGACATAAGAGAGATCGGGCCGCGTCAACGTGATGTACTGAAGCGCCCCAGCCAGACTGCGGTAGAGCGACGGGTCGTGGAAGAGCGGGCCAGTGTCCGTGGAGAGCTTGGCCAGCGTGTCGACCGGAGTGGAGATGGGCTTGCAGTTCAGCATCCCGGCACGGTCGAGGATCTCCAGGGCGTACTGTTCCTGGGAAAGGAACAAGCCACGCGCAGTGGTGGTGACGTTGATGCCGAGGAAGTGGTGGAGCGCGCCGAGGTCAGTCATAGAGAACTCGCGGTGAAGAGCCTGGATGACGGAGGCGAGCACCGCGCCCGAGCTGGCGGTGAGGATGATGTCGTCGACGTAGAGGAGCAGGTAGGCGAGGTGAGCACCCCGCCGAAGGACGAAGAGCGACGAGTCCGCCCGGGACGCGACGAAGCCAAGGGTCCGCAGGTACGTCGTGAACCTGGTGAACCACGCCCGAGGCGCCTGCTTGAGACCGTAGAGAGAACGGTTCAGCCGGCACACATGCGAGGGCGAGGTGGTGTCGACGAAGCCGGAAGGTTGGTTACTGTAGACCGTCTCCGCGAGGTGGCCGTGGAGGAAGGCGTTCTTGACGTCCAGCTGATGTATGGGCCACGACTTGCCGGCTGCGAGGCTCAGGACAGTCCGAATGGTGGCCGGTTTGACCACGGGACTGAACGTCTCGGCGTAGTCGACGCCGGCCTGTTGCGTGAAGCCGCGAAGCACCCACCGCGCCTTGTACCGGGCGAGCGTGCCGTCCGGATGGAATTTGTGCCGGAAAATCCACTTGCCCGTGACAACGTTGGCACCTGCAGGTCGAGACACTAAACACCAAGTATTATTCCGCATCAGTGTGTTATATTCCTCAAGCATCGCAGCGTACCAGTTTGGGTCTCGAAGAGCAACGCGATACGAGGCGGGAATAGGGCTGATGTTGGAAGTGCTGGCGTGAAGCACCTTCGGTTGGGCGAAACCAGACTTGCCGTGGGTGCGCATGCTGTGGAGATTTGTGGGAGGGGCGACGGGAACGGCTCGCGGCGGGAGGGCGGGAATAGGTGGCGCGCATGTAGTGGGTGCATGGGACGTGTCAGCGGGCCCCGGCGCATGCAGTGGTGCATGCGGTGGAGAGACGGGCGGCGTGGGCGGGGTGTCATGGCTGATAGCGACAGGCAAGCCTGACGCGGTGGTCGGCCCGGGAGGTGACCCAGGGGAGCGTGGCGCGGAGGGAGTGGGAGGCGCGGTGTACGTGGTGGTAGGGTCAGCCTGGCCAGGTGGGGAGCTGGGTGCCGATGGGTTTGGCGCGTTCGGAGAGGAGGGAGCAGGCGAGGATCCCGGAGGGGATTGGTGCAGCGATGGTTGCGAGATGTGTGGCGCGCGGAGACCGGGGTGGATCACGGCGCCTGGATCCGCTGCGGCTAGGGGAACGGGTGAGGATGGTGTGGTATCGACAGAAGAATAGGGCCGTGAGATGATAATTTGCGAGTGGTCAAGTCTAGGCAGCGATATCTTTTATGCTCGAGAGGATAGCCGAGAAACACACAGCGAGACGACCGTGGTGCGAGTTTGTGTGGACTTGTGGCGATGGTGTTAGGGAAGCAAAGACAACCAAAAGCGCGCATATGGTCGTACGTGGGGTGTTGGCCGAGGAGAAGGAAGTGGGGCGTCAGGAAGTGGATGGCCGAGGAGGGACGCCGGTTTAGGATGTAGGTGGCGGTGTGGAGGGCTTCGACCCAAAATGGGGGTGGCAAGTTTGCATGGATTAGGAGAACGCGAAGAATGTCGTTGGTGGTTCGTATGAGTCGCTCGGCTTTTCCATTCTGTGGTGATGTGTGAGGGCATGAGAGGCGGAAGGAGGAGCCGTGGCGAGAGAAGAGGTCGCGCAAGGAGGAAGTGAGGAACTCGCCGCCGTTGTCACATTGCATGCACTGTATGGGAACGTGAAATTGGGTGAGAACGTACAGAAAGAAACGGGAGACGGTAGCGGCGGTGTCGGACTTGTTGCGCAACGGAAAAGTCCACGAGTAATGTGAATAATCGTCGAGTATCACAAGATAATATTCAAAACCAGAAAAACTATAGACGGGTGATGTCCACAAGTCACAATGTATTAATTGAAACGGTGCACTGGTTTTGGAAACAGAATGAGAAAAAGGCAGTCTGGGCTGCTTGCCTAGTTTACATGAAGGGCATACGGTGTTGCTAGGCATGTCTTTATTACAACTTGGAAGGAAATCACGAGCTAGAATGGAAACAGTTTTATTGCTAGCGTGGCCTAGTCGGAGATGCCATAGGCCGGTGGTGACGACGGAGAGAGCTTGCTGCACGCCGGAGTTGGTGAAGAAAGGGTAGAGGTCGCCATGGCTATTGGACCTCATGACGAGTTTCCCCGTTGCTAGGTCCTTCACGAAAAAACCAAACGGGTCAAATTCTATCGAGCAAAAATTATCTTGAGTGAAACGGCGTACGGAAATTAAGTTCTTGATGATTGTGGGAGAAATAAGAACATCATGCAGAGAAAAATTAGAGAGGGAGGTAGAACCTACGGCTGTAACAGGAAGACGAGACCCATCACCAACTAGGATGCCAGAGGAATAACGCAAAGAGGGGGAACCGTACGAGGTGAGTGTGTCTGTCGTACCTGCGACGTGCGACGTTGCGCCCGTGTCGAGGAACCAGTCCGGCGCGCCGCCGGCCTGATGCTGCTGCACGGAAAGGCTTTGGAGGGCCGCATAGAGCTGATTATACTGCTCCCAAGTCGGCCCGCCGGCGGAGGAAGCAGCAGCGACCGGGTAGGCCTGGTGCGGTGGTGGCGGGCGCGGGCCTAGGACGCCGGAGGCGTTGGGGGCGGCCCAAGGCGCGCGAGGCTGGGGCAGGCCGGGGAGGAGGGCCCCGTAGGGAGCGAAGTAGCCTGTGGAGAGAGGCGCCAGCGCGCCAGGTGCAGGTGGAGCAGCGCCGCGTCCACTCGGGGCGCCACCAGGGGACTGGGCGCCGCGCCCATGGCCACGCCATGCAGCGCCGCCGCCACCGCGTCATTGTTGGGAGACGGGGCCGGGCCCTTGCCGCGGTCGTTGTGGGAGCCGCCGGAGCCGCCGCGGTCGACGGGGAAGCCCCCGGAGGAGCTGCCGGAGCCACCGGAACCACCGCCCGAACCGTGGCCGATGGTGAGCGCCGTGGCAGTTGCTTCAGGGCGACCGTCCAGGCGAGCCCGCTCGTTGGCCGAGATCTCCTCCATGAGTAGCCTCGAGCGGGCCTGCACGAAGGAAGGAAACGGCGATTGCATTGGCAAGAGAGTGGCCATGACGTGGTACTTACGGTTGAGACCGCGGATGAGCTGGAGCGTGAGGGACTGGTCGGTGACGCGTTCGCCCACGTCCTCGAGGGCATCAGCAAGGGACTTGAGTCGCCTGCTGTATTCGGCGATGGAGAGGTCGCCCTGGACGAGGTTACGGAACTCGGCGCCGAGGATGACGGCGCGGCCCGGCTGGTTGTCCATGAAGAGGAGGTGGAGCTGCGACCAGATGTCGTAGGCGGTGCTGGCCGGAGTGGCGACGACGTCGAGAAGCTCCTCGTCGACCACGCCGTGCATCTAGAGCACGACGGTCAGGTTGTCGTTGCGCCAGACGGCGCTCTGGCCGAGCGGGTCGGCGGCGACGTCGAGGTGGTGCTGGACCTCATACTTGTAGGAGATGGTGTAGAAGAGCTGGCGCCAACGGGAATAGTTGCCCGACTCGAGTTGGAGTTTGGCGGAGAAGAAGTGGGCGATGGATGGCGGGAGACCTGCGGCCGTGGAAGAAGGACCGGCGTCGGAGCTGCGAAGGCCGCCGAGCGCGAGGTGGGGAACGATGGCGCGGCCTGGCCCGCCCGGCGCAGGGACGGGGGTGCTGCCGGCCGTGTGGAGGACACCCGCCGCAGGCGGCGGAGCGAGGCGCACCGCGCGTGGTGCCGAGGAAGAAGAGGAGCCAGCGGGCGCAGCCTCGGGAGCGGGCATCTCGGGGACGGTGGCCTTGCCGCGATCGGCGAGAGGCGCGCGGCGGGGCGCGGGGTTGGCGAAGGGCGCCGCCGGGAGTGGAGTAGCCGCGGCCGGAGTGACGGCGGGGATCGGGGTGAAGGGGTTGGACGGCGGCGTGTCGAGGTCCGCCGAGCGGGTGCGACGGAGAATGCGGTTTATGGCGGAAGCGAAGGAGGATCGAGGGTGGAGAGGCTCGGCCTCTGATACCAAGCTAGATTATGCAAACTCACACACTGCTTCTATTCATCCATCAGGGGTACATTTATACAGGTTACATGAGAGAGAGCAGCGAGATCGTGGGAGAATACAACGGCATTAGCCGGCTAGCGCTATCATGCAGGAGAAGATAAGCACGAAGTGTATGTGTCTGTTGAAGACGCGAATGACGCGGGCTGCATGGCTAGCCACCTGACGAGCGGGACGTGGGCGCGTTCCAACATACTGTTGGGTCTGCATCGCAAGAAACTTAAAGCAGTTTCCAGCCAGGCCCGCTAGAAACTGTCGAATCACCAGTTTCTAGAAGTCAGGCTGAGTTGAGACACATCAAGCACACATGATGGGCCTCCCTTGCATTAGAGTATGAGTATGCCAGTGCAAAGTAACCTCCTCTCTAATCTTCTTTCTTCCTCGTCCCTTCTAATCTACATAACGGTGATTCGATTCAAGATAAGCTCTACACGAAAAAGATGCACATCGATGTCAGTTCGTAGTTTCATCTATCATAAATGCTCAATTTTGTGTTCATGTATGAAGCTATTTTGGATGAATTTTGTCAAATTCGTCGCGCATAGTCAACCGTTTAAAATTTCCTTTGACAGTAGCTTCATCTCACGGTTTCACATGACTTTTGGGTTGCATATTTTCTGTTTTGACGATCGTAAACGAATATATCTACATCTTCCTCATGAACTGTATATATGCATATATGTGATATGTTTTAATGACACTCCTTAAGGCATCTCCAACGACGACCCTCATTTCATCCAACTATCTGTCTATCTATGTATAGAAAAATGTTGACCATGCATCAATCGAGTGACACATTTAATAATCAATATTGTTAAATTTCAGTCGACTGAGACTTGATTACGTCTCAGTTGATGCTATACTCATAAGACCTTGCTTCGTGCAACTTTTTTTTTAGTTTTTCCTTTTTCCATTTTTATAAGGTATGTCACATGATTGAGACTTGGTTAACTCTCAGTCGACTGAGACCTAGCCGCATCCTTTTATAATTCAGTCAAGTGACAAATAGTTAAATCAGAAGAATAATTGTCGATGCCTTCTCGTATACTACAGGAGTACAAAATCAGCACACATGGCACCATACAACAGCAAGTACGATCGGTCGAGTGGAAATCAAACAGTAACATTGATCGAGGACTTGTGAAAGAGCGAAGCACGTACGCTCGGCCTTTTATTTTGGTCAGGAATTAAGTTTCGCTCGTCGTGTCACGTAACATCGCGAGTACGATGGACGAGGCTAGGCGGCGGTGACGGCGATCTTCATGCCGGACTGGCAGTGGCCGGGGATGCTGCAGATGAAGTAGTTTGTGCCGCGTGCGAGGGTGACGCGGTCGGCGCCGGACTTGTAGACCTTGGCGCCCTTGGCCGGCTTCGCGCAGGCCTTGTACCCCGCCGCGCTCACGGCCACCACGTCGTGCGCCGTCGCGTCGTAGTTGAACACTGCAATGCATCCAGATTCACATGCATCAAAACTTCTTATCCGTTTGCATGCAGAACACTATCGATCCATCATCCATGTATGCACATGCACGTATATAGGGTACGTACCTAGGACGTCGCCGGCCTTGAAGCGCTTGCCGGTGGGCCAGGAGTTGGTGTTGAAGGACCAGCCGCCGCGGTCGCCGACGTTGAACACCGCCGACTCCGCCACCGCCGCCGCGCTCAGGAGCACGCAGACGAGTAGCACGGCCACGACCACGGCTGCACCGCCTCTTCCCTGGGCCGCCATTGCTAGGTAGCTTAGGAGCGCCTACCAATCAACCAGTCACTCGAGAGCTAGCAGGTAGGAGGAGAAGCAGAGGAGATATGTGGGAGTGAGGTGCGGTGGTGGTTGGCAATGGACTGGCCGGTGCGGTTATATATAGACCCGCCGGAGTGGAGGCGTGAGGGCAAGTAGGCCCGGTCGCACGGCCGAAAGGAGGAGCTTTGCTACATCAACGGGCTATTACGGGGTTTTACAGGGCTTGACGCCCACCCCCACCAGTTAAAATCAAGGGGGGCGATTAATTAGGAGAAGAAGATTAGTTAGCCCAACTAAAGAAGGACATGTCGTAAAAGCCTGTCGAGATAGTCCGTGTATCTAGCATTTTTGCCGAAAGGAGTGTGGAAATACTGCTGGTTTTCTCCGGAGTTCTCTGTTGCTGTGTTCTTCTTCCGAGAAGGCGTGGAGTAGAGTGGAACGGGGTTGGCCAACGACCCACAGCAATGGAGGCGCCAATAAAATGCTTGTTAACTTTGGACCCATCGACGAATCTCCTGTTCGACGGCGACAAGTCCTACATGAGTTGAATTACAAGTGAGCGTTGGACAAATGGATGTGAGACGTGACGGCCAACCCGGCCACTACTTAGCGTTGAAACATTTGAAGTACGTAAAGGTGGCAAAGGTGTGGAAAACAACACACCACGCGCGCAAAGGTGGCGTCCAAGTACAATTGGACCGCGCACCATACGTATAATCAAAGATCAAATCTCCTTAGTCCCTCTCAGCGCCTTCAGATTAATCTTAACAACAACTTTGCATTGGAGCACTGTGTGTATACACATTCAGTTGGCTTGTGAAACTCGACGTGTATGATACTCATACCTAGAGTCGTTGCAGGGTAACTGGCGCTATTTAATGACCCTGCTTAGCTGCTGGCGTGACACCAAAGCAGGGTAGCGACTAGCGAGTGGGGCTTGCTGATGGTGATGGATGGGCCGGAAGAGGAAGACGACCGGAAGGTCGGGTCGTCGCAGGCGAGGTCACCGTCGACTAGAAACACTTGCAAGTACATAGGTTTCCAACGTGTTGTACGGGAGCCGGTAGCTATGGGGTCCCGAATAAGCTGCTTGGCCTGGCTCGGCGGCCGGTGAGCGGCAGTGTGGACGGCCATCGCTCGTTTCTTTAGTGGGCTCGCCCAAGCAAAAAACTTTTTTTTAGGGGTGCTCGGCCGAGCAAATGGTCGCATGCGTCGTCATTACCGGCCTCAAAATGTTAATGTCGGGCCACTCCTGTACTGGGCGTCAAATAGGGATGAAAATGAAGTGGAAAGTTTTCGCTTTTTCGGAGAAAAAATAGAAATGGAGAGGAAATATAAAAATAGAAATGAAAATTTGCAAAACAAAAATGGAAGTGGAATTGTTTATGCGGAAATGGAAACAAAACGGAATGGTGGAAACAGAACTTTCTGTTTCCGTTAATATATAATTTTCGTTTATACTATAGGCCAATGGTTGCTTTGTAGCCCAACTACCAAACAACACGCAATGACACAATGAGTAGAATGAGTAAAATGTATTATTTGAGTTCCAACGTTTACTACCACACACATATGCAGCTAGACCCTATACGAAATTGTCATGTACTACTACAATACTACCATGTGTTACCAACACAACCATATTATTTTGTAGCCATGTTAACAATTCCATCAATTTGTTCGTTTTTCGTCTGTATTTCTCCATGATTCAAGGGGGCTTTAAGTTCCGGTTAACACACAGTTTTATTTCCGTGTCCGCTCTGTATTCGCTCTGTGTTTGTTTCCGATAATACCTGTTTCCGTATTCATTTCCGGGGTTTCTGTATTCGTTTCCGCTTCTGCAAAAGATATGAAAACAAATATGGTAGCACCCAGTTCCGTCCGTTTCCGCGCCGTTTTCATCCCTAGCGTCAACAGGGCCATGGGCAATGTAAGTGAAAATGGATTGTATTCTCTCCAGTTCATGTTAATTATTACTAATTTAGTACAACTGGTGTCAAAAACATTCGTATTAGTGTTATCTGAAAATACGAGGCATGCATGGCAAAGACACGTTGTATCAATGTTTTCAAAACATTTAAAATCTTGTTGTTAATTTAAAGATCCGTGCGCATTCCTTCACCGTCATTGGATTGGGGGTCTCTATGCATTTCCAAACTTTTTTTCGAGAGTACGTCAATAGCGTACCATATTTTTATAGAAGATAGAAATAGTATTTACAAGATGTGCTGCACATATGCGTACATTTGCGCGAGCACGACACCCCACACCAAACACCTATTTCTACATTAGGGCTATTCTCTCACAAATCGTTGTAAACCTCCTACACCACCGGCCGCCTGCCTCCATTCTTCCAGTTCCCTTAGGATGGCTTGAGCTAAATCCCGTGGCCTCATTTGTTGCTCAAACCGATTGAACACCCTCGCATTCCTTTGCTTCCATAACGACCAAGTGACCGCGATGATCAGAGTGTCGAAACCTCTCTTTTCCGCCCTGTAAAAGTTGCCTCTTTCTCTCAGCCACCAACCGAGGGTGGTATCCGTGGGCAATGGGTCATTTGCGTTGACTTGAATTGTGTCCCATATCGTGTACCAGACCTCACGGACGTATGTGCACCGGATGAGAATGTGATCTGCGTTGTCCTCATCTTGAAGGCACGTGTAGCAGGGCGAGGGTTCTTCCTGTAAAAGTTGCATTTCCAAACTTTGACCCATCCTCTTCTTTGAGTGCCCCCACCTCCATCGATTCAAGGGGTGCATGCTGGATGATAGCGTCCCAGCCCCCTCAAACCTATTTGGAGGAGGCGTGGAACCACTTCTCTATCGTTCGTACCTCGTGCCCAGCTCCACGTGACGTGACCGATGTCTCTCTTGCTCTCCGGGTAGTCTGAAAAATCAAGAACTTGAAAATGATCTTTGAAGTGCTATATGTCGCTACTCGCTACCCATGGCTCTGGGTTTTTAGTGCACCAATGCACGTAGATTGTCGGCCTATCCTCTCTTAGCACAATCCCATTTTTGGCTGTGTAACCCTAGCCCCGTTCCATGGGTGCAGGTTGTTTGCTCACTGTACCGTGTACCCCCGCTCCTTCGGAGAACGTTTCTGTGTATTCAGGTGGACGATCACCCTCCGTACGTTGCTTATCTAACAAAACGCATTGTTATAATTTTTTATGTGCAGACATGAAGGAAACACCGAAACAATGCCAATAGTGTCGACCAACTCGTTGCAGCCGCTATATATACCTCATCTGAACTGAAGTAACACGCTTAAGCGACCCGCTGCCTCCTCTATATGATGTGTGTCCTTTGCACGTGTCTTTCTGCAATTTTTTTTGTAACATCACGTGTGCTGCAAAATTTCCTTTCATGACAACACCCATGTTGCCAAAAAAAACTGCAAATATTTATTGCAACATCATCTATGTCGTAAAATTTTCTTTCGCAACAACACCACCAATGTTGTGAAAAATATTTAAGATTTTTTTTCCGCAACTTCACCTATATTGCAACGGAAGTTTTGTTGCAAAGTATTTTACGGAATTATCCTTATTTTGCAACGGTGAGAACAACATTAGATGCAAAATAGATCTAGATCTAGCGGTTGCCAAAGCCGACAGAGATCTGCCGGCCGACGAGTAGCGCAGCAAAAAAAGAAAAGAAAAAAGAAAAGAAAGATGAGGACAAAGGAAAGGACGGGCAGCATACTCCAACGATACAATTGTGGACGCGGGTGGGCGACCGCTGCTTTACTCCCAAGCGAACGACCTCCCCATAGCCCCTCCCAAAATAAAATGACATCAATACCCTTGGAGCTATCCAGAATGAATGCAGTGGCTAGCACTCGTTCAGATTCGACTCTAGTTGTTCAGACTTCAGAGTACCGGCGAGCGGTGGCCGGACAAGATGACGCCTTTCCTTCTCCTCTCCGTCCTCCTCCTCGTCTGCCACGGGGCCCCGCACGCCGCCGCCGCCGGCAACCCGCCGGACCAGCCGCCGGCCCCGACCCCGTGGCCGCACCAGTTCCACGCGAAGCTCCTGATGGACTACAAGGGCAACCTGTCGCTGGCGGACCTGTGGTACGACTGGCCGGAGGGCCGCAACCTGCACGTCATCCGCTACCAGCTCGCCGCCGACGCGCCCTACTACGACGCCGAGTGGAACAACGGCACCTCCTTCTTCTACACGCCGGCGCGCCGCGCCTGCCGCTCGGCCGCCGTCGGCGTCGGCATCCTGCGCCCCGACTGGCTCGCCCCCGGCGCCGCCTACCTCGGCCGCGCCCCCGCCGACGGCTTCGACTGCCACGTCTGGGCCAAGGCCGACTTCATCACATACTACGAGGATGCGCGGACCAGGCGCCCCGTCAAATGGGTCTTCTACACAGGTAATTAGTTAAATCGATTGATTAACCCTCCTCCCGTGCTGAAGGCCACAGATTGTGATACTAGCTACTGATTTATTATGGTTTCGTTCAGGATCTAGGGCATGCTGCAGTATTAGGGGAACACCTGGTCTTTTGTTAATTAGTCTCCTAGCTATGTGGTTAGGGTCTTTAAAAATTCAGTAATTCACCCATTGCCCATTGAACATGGTGATGTTACAGAGCAACACACTGGGTACAAGCAAAACAGAAAGGATTACAATAATGCACTAAGAAAGGAGAATCAATTTGGGTAAAACCACAAAAATCTTGCAGATTTTGGTGAAGAGGAGAAAAAAAAAATGCAGTCAACTCCCACTCTCACCAAAGCAGACATACACCATTGCTCTGCTGCAACTTGTGTTGTCAAGTATCTGACTCGTGTGGGTTAAACTTATCTTTCAGCAGCAGGGCAAGGTTTAGAATTTGCTAAACTGACTCATCTTGCAGAGAGCAGTCAAATGTTTCAGAACCATGGGGGTTATTTTCTTACACTAACCACTTGATTTGCTCCAAACCTACTCCCAATTAAGTAATGTTATGTTTGCAAATAAGACTTGCAAAAATTCTCCGTTAGTGCTCCTCCCGATCCATTGTATCCGTCAGCCCATGAAGACAGCCACTAAGATTGAACCATCACTTGTTCCTCCATTTATATCAGTTAACGGCTGATGGAATGAGCTCTGGCACACCGGCACTAGGTCGGGGAAGAAGATGGGTGTTGAGGTCGGGGAAGAAAGCGCCACATCTGGGGGCGCAAGGTTGCCTTGCTCTCCTCTGTTATTTTCACCCCGCTCTCCTTTATCTAACCCTAGGCGTCCGAGCGCTTTTTTCAGTGCCTACCCCAGAAACAAAGCAGTAGGCCTCTGCTCAGCGCTTAAGTGCGCCTAGGGGTATGCTCAATTTTTCACTGCTCTTACGGCACAATTGATGCCATCTGTTGTGTCCAGAATCATGCATTTCCTTTCCTGACTGGTGACTAGTGAAGAGGAGACAAAACTATAGCGAAGTCTCACTCTCTACTGAGACAAATAATGTACAAATAATTTTCTACAGCGACCAGATTTATTTGCTCCAGTGACACTACACATCCATTAAATGTCAGTTTGGTGCCAACCGTAAAGACAACCACTAAAATCATACTGCATTCATCCGAGTGAGTCCTGCCAATAGGCAACCTGTTTCCTCTATCATAGTTTCAGCGGAATAGAGGATTGTGGGTGTGAGAATGCGACAGCCTCTCTTTAGCACACCCATCTGCCATAACTTTAGCCGCCAGTCTTGAATCTGCAGCTATGAGCCTATTAACACAAATGGGCAAAGCCAAGTGTCTAGCTGGAAGATGTTTCCGCTTTTTAGAAAAAGAGGAAGACTCTCGGCCTCTGCATCTGGACGATGTATGCAGCCACTTTTTTAATTGTTCACACAAGACCTTACAAAGTCATACAAAAGTAAGATGTTTCCGTTGCAGCCAAACATGCAACTGGCGGCTATATCCAATGGTCTATTAGGCTTGCTGATTTGCTGTATTCAATCTATGGGCTTTATTACCTAGCTTGTATTGAAACCTTCCAAGTTTATTGTACCAAGCCCTCCATCATTTTTATACTTCTGTATGCATCCTTCCATGCAAGTATGGAAACAGGGCATTGTCATACATCTACATTTGTCGCACCTGTCAACGATAAAGGAATTCTGCAGGGCTCATTGGATATAGATGGAGGACTATCAGTATGAGACGCATCTCCCTTTGTTAGAGCATTGGATATATATGTATGTGTCAGATCTTTAGTGACCGTTTATGAACCTGTAGGTTTGAGCCTATGAACAGATTGAGACAAGGCTAAATATGTGAGTCATGTGACTACCAAATGTTCCAGTTTGCAGCCAAATATGTGACTCTTACCTATTGCCTGCTCAAGATCTGTTATAGGTAGTGTACAGGATTCATGGATGTTAGCTACCGATATTGTCTTGGCTTCCCTTAGACTGGAAGGTGTTTTTTAATGTATTGCTTAACGCCGCCATATGCAACACAGTCGGTACAAGTCAAACATAGCCGGCTGGTGCAATTCACGATGAGGCTAAGGCTTGCTGCAGTGCTGGTGCCCTATGCAGTGCTGGAAAAACGAATGTGGCCAAGTCGCACTCTCTCTTATGGTACACAATTGCTGCCATCTGTTCTGTCCAGAACCATACATTTCCTTTCCTGACTGGTGACTAGTGAAGGGGAGACAAAAACTGTAGTGAAGTCTTACTCTCTACTTCAGCAGCAGGAAAAGAAAGATTTTCAAATCGAGAAATGCACTAATTTAGCATCCACATATCATGCTTTGGGAAGCTGGGGATTATTTTTGTACAGCGACCAGTTTTATTTGCTCAAGTGATACTGTCCTTTGGTGCCAAACCATAAAGACAACCGCTAAAATCATACTCAATTCATCCAAACGAGTCCAAACAAAAGGCAACCTGTTTCCTCTATCATACGTTCAGGAGCGTTGGGATAGAGGATTGTAGGTGTGAGAATGCGACAGCCTATCACCCATCTGCCATAATTTTAGCTACTAGTATTGAACCTGCAGTTATGAGCGTATTAACAGAAACAGGCAAAGACAAATGTCTGGCTGGAAGATGTTCCAGTTGCAGCCGAACATGCATGCCTGCTAAAGATTGCTCCCACTTCTTTGATCAAGATCTAATATAGGTGCCGGTCTGGATCAGTGGGTTTTAGTTCCCAGTTCCCTTGAACTAGAAAATGTGTATCTATCTAGAAAGAGAAATACCTTCAATCTGCAGAAGAAGTGCATCTGCTGTGCTCGGTGTATCAGCGGATGCAATGTGGTGTGATGACCAGAGTAATACACAGTAGTGTTAGTTTTCAAGACTGGTCGCTTGTTTGACGATCAATCATAGGCAAGCAACCAGATATCGACCGTCGCAGTTCAGATTGGCAACCACAGCTTTGTTTCGTTGTTCGGCCATAGCACCGATGATGCATGCCAGCCAGGTACAACCTGAACTTGGAGTACGCTGACGTTTCCTGATGCGTGTGCAGGGCGGACGGCGCATGTGATGAGCTTCGAGCCGGGGGCTGTGCTGGAGGACGTCGCGGAATGGCAGGCGCCTGACTACTGCTTCACCGCCGAGAAGGACCTCGCCTCCGAACCTGCTGATCGGCGCGACGACGAGGGCTTCATCCCCAGGATCAGAATGCCGTTGGAAGGCTAGTCCATCTCGTGGAACCGTTGGACGGTCGCGCGCGATTGATCGATAGGTGCTTGTGCGCCGGCATCAGCGTTTTGCCCGGACATTGGTTTGCTTCTTCGATCACATTTTGCTGGCAAAACTGACAGGGCAGTTCCCTGAGCAAGACGGTGCTGCAAATAAATGTGGTGATGGATGGTGGTTGCATGACCGGTGTAGCTGCTGCAGCTGCAGCTGCACGAGGGAAACGGGCAGCGACCCAACCGTCGCGATCTCGCGGCTGCTGGCTCATACCTCGCTCGTCAGACACCAAGCAATACACCACCTCAACCGTCAACTCTCCAGCACTTTACTTAACACTCTGTCGAGCCGTCTCCATCGGATGCAAGTTCCTCTCTCTCTCTCTCTCGTGCCATTACCGTTGGGTCACTGTCAGCTTCGCAAGTTGCTGGGCAGCCTCCATCAAAGGTGTCACTGCTCCAACTAAGTAAGGTTAAGGAAAGGAAACGACTTGTCCAACTACAAGTGTCAATGCTAGCTACTAGCTGCTTGACCTCACCAAGAAAAACACGTGCCCATGAATATTACTCCGTACCAATAGAGCTCTGAAATTGCAACATGGAGCTGTAACTACTATTGCAGACTGGGGATCCTAACTAAGAGCCTGTTCGGTTCCTCTCCGCTCCCGGAGCAGACCAGGCTGCAGCTAATTTTCACGGAGCGGCTAAAACCGAGCGCCACAGCTCCGAGAGTCTTATATTGGAGCGGGGTGGAGAGGTTTCGAACAGGGTCTAAGTCTCTAGGGGGTTGGGCTCTGAAGTCATACACATGGGACGGACGGACACATGCGTCCACTTCAGTTCCTGCCGGCAGACGGCGACGGAGCACCTCACTCGCTCACGCTCACATGTCATCACCGTCACAGCGCTAATAATAACTTGCACCGGCAGCCCAGCTTACCCCACACCCTTCTCCAGCTATAAGAACCAACACCCCGGGCCGCTCCCTTCCCAACTGACACAGAGCGGGTCGAGAGCCACCGTTGCAGCACAGTTGGTACCAGTGAAACATAGGCGTGTTTCCGGTAATTGCCTTTGGTTCCTAGGTGCATATGCACCCATTGTCAAAATACACATTTCGAAAAGTTAAAAAATTCGGAACAAAAATCCCGCGTGTATATAAAAAACGTCGTTTTTCACCGAAACCTTGTGCACGCACATAAAATGTCCGGATATACACGCGGGATTTTTGTTCCGAATTTTTTAACTTTTTGAAATATGTATTTCGATAATGAGTGCATATGCACCTAGGAGCCAAAACACCGTTCTCTGTTTTCTATAACTTATTATCCCTTTCTTTTAGTGAAATGACGTGCAAATCCTTTGTTTATTTAAAAAAAATGATATATATTAGTTAATGAGAATCAATTTGTATCGGTTCATAAATATATCCAGCAGTTTGTGGTAAAGGCGAGAAATGAAGGTGGTCAATTTGTCTCACCCTCTCTTATGGTACACAATTGATGCCATCCGCTCTGTCCAGAATCATACATTTTCCTTTCCTGACTGGTGACTAGTGAAGGGGACACAATGTTGTAGCGAAGTCTCACTCTCTACTAAGACAAACAAATGCACAAATAATTCTCTACTAAAACAAACAATGTTGTATGCAACATGTGTCCCCTATCATAGTTTCAGCGTTGGGATAGAGGATTGTAGGTGTGAGAATGCGACAGCCCCTATTCTATTTAGCACACCCATCTGCCATAACTTTAGCCTCCAGTCCTGAATCTGCAGCCACACGCTTATTAATAGCAAGATCAGTGGGTGTTAGTTTCCAGTTCCCTTGAACTAGAAAACGTGTATCTATCTATCTAGAAAGAGGAACACCTTCAATTTCAATCTGCAGAAGAAGTGCATCCGCTCTGCTCAGTGTATCAGCGGATGCACTCAACTGTGATGACCAAAGCAATAGTAATACACTAGTTTTAGTTCCCGAGATTGTTGTTTGTTTGGAGCTCACAGGTAAGGTAAGCAACCAGATATTGAGTGTTGCATCTCAAATCAGCAATGGACTGTATGTCTGCACGACCGATTGATGGAGCTGCACGAGGGAAACGGGGAGCGATCCGTCGCGGCCTCGTGGCGGTTGGCTCATAACTCGCCCGTCAGACACAGGCGAGGACGACGTGCATCCACCTCAACCATCAACACTCTCGCCAGCAGCTGTCGAACGCTCGGTCCAACGGATGCCTAGTTTCTTTATCTCGCGCGTGTGGTCTCTCGCTCGCTCGCTCGCTCGCTCTCTGCCCATGTTCCTAGTGGGATGACAGGCACTTACTGTGTTTGGGTGTGTGCCTCCGTCTGCCATTACCGTTGGTTCACTCTCAACTTCGCAAGTTGCTGGGCAGTCTTGATCAAAGGTACGTACGTGCGCAGTATGCTGAAGGTGCCACTGCTGCAACTAAGGTTAAGAAAAGGAAACGACTTCTCCAACTACAAGTGTCAATGCTAGCTACTAGCTGCTTGGCCTCACCAAAGAACACACAAGTGATTTAGAGCATCTAAAGCCATGGGCAAATCCGGCCCCTCAAATAACACGGTTGCGGCGCCTGGACTAGTGCACCATACGGGTTGCCAGGGAATGTGACTCCGACTCGCCGACGTCCACCGCCGCGAGGGCTGCCGTCGCGTCCCGCGCCCGCTGCCTCACACGCCGCGCCATGTTCTCGTCGGACAAGGCCCATGGTGCGTCCCGATGCTCGGTGCGCAAACAGAGGGATTGCGCATCCGCCACCGCGTTCAGACGCCAGAAGGACCGCATGTCCTCCGGTGAGCCAGCAACGGCTGTCATAGCGCCGGATCCATGGGCCAACTGGATGGACGTAATGGATTCCCGACGGAAGGAGTCCGAGCGCTCCCATGCATGTGCAAGAAGGAAGGCCATCTCCTCCTGGGGGCCGAGTAGGATGAGCTCGGGGTCGACGGATCCGGAGGTGAAGGAGTTGGATCCGCTGCCCGCCATGCCGGAGACTGGCTAAGGCGAGCTCGAGTAGCGGAGGAGAGTGGAGTGAAGTGGCTAGGGTTTTGTCCGGCGAGCGGATGAGGACGAATATATGTGGGGTCTGATGGAACAACGTGGGCCGGGTTTGACGTGACGGGCGTGCCCGGGCGCCTCCATATCGGCCCATATATTTGAGCTGAATATGAAGGGTGCCGATCAGCCCGGGCGTTTGAGGCCCGTTTGAGACGCCCGTCTGTGTCAGATTTTCATGACCAGTCAATGACCGGGCGGGTTAACCGGACGAGCTGCACGGGCGTACGAGAAGGATTTGAGGTGCCCGGTGGTAGATGCTCTAACGCAGCTAGCTAGCGAGAGATCGATGTTACGTACGTACGAATAGAGCTTTGAGACTGCAACATGGAGCCGTAACTACTACTGCAACAACAATCCCTTTACTGCCAATATATCTTTTAGCTTGCAGACTGCATTCCTAGCTAAGTCTGGGAGAGGGGGAGGGGGGGCGGGACTCTTCCGGATACATGTGTCCAGTTGGTCCTGCCGGTAGACGGGGACGGGGCACCTCACTCACTCACACTCACATGTCATCACAATCACACCCTTAATCACAATTTGCACCGGAATCTCAGCTCACCCCACACCTTTCTCCAGCTATAAGAACCAACACCCCGGGCTCTCCCTGCCCAACTGACACAGAGCACATCGAGCGCCACCGTTGCAGCAGGAATGGACTGCGGTACCGAAGATGAGCACCAACACGGCCATGGCCATGGCGACGGTGGCAACGCGGCGGAGTGGAAGAAGGTGGCCGAGCTGAGGGCCGTGGTCGAGGCCCAGGACCCCGCTGACAAGGTACCCTCCCCACCGCATCCATGCATCCATCGTCTCCTTGAGTCCTCGTCAACTCATCGCGTGAGTCACTCCACTAATTCTCTCCCTGCTAGTCCTGGAAATACACACGCCCATGAATGACCACTTCAATCGCACAACCTTGGATGCATGGTTAGTTAATTTCCTCCTGGGTGAACCAGATCCATAGAATTCATTAATTAATCTGCAAGGGTCAATTATGTTGGTGTGGCACTACTAGTAGCTTAATTAGCAGAGAGTGGTTGGTTAATTTCCTTGTCAGTCCTTTTTGGAGAAGAAGACGTACGGGTGGTTCATCAGTCCTTTTTGTCAGTCCCGCACCCTACCTAGATTGATGCTTCCCCGTGACAAAGAACAATAATCATCCTTACGGAATCTGCTACCCAATCATGTGCGTACACGTGGATGATTATCCAGTTGTTGACCTATGGCCATCATATGCTTGGTTGCAGGAGGAGGACGACTTTGCACTGCGGCGGTTCCTGCGTGCCCGGGACCACAACATCGGCAAGGCATCGACGATGCTCCTCCAGTACCTCACCTGGAAGCATGTTGCCAAGCCTCGCGGCTCCATCTCGGACGACGAGGTGCGCGGCGAGATCGCAAAGGACAGGGTCCGCATGCAGGGCTTCAACCGCCTCGACCGCCCCATGGCGTATCTCTACGGCGCGCGCCATTTCCCTGCCCAGCGTGACATTGGCGAGTTCAAGCGCTACGTCGCCTATGTCCTCGACAAAATCTGCACCAGGTATATCTCCACATATAGACCCATCGAGTTAATGCACGACAGTTCTACTGTCTAGCTAGTCACGTTTGATCGATCGAGTAACTAATTGTTGGCTTTGTCTTGATCTTTATAGGTTGCCAGTGGGGCAGGAGAAGTTTGCAGCGGTGATTGACATGAAGGGGTGGGGGTACGCGAATTGTGACATCCGTGGTTACGTGGCGGCATTGGAAATCATGCAGGGCTATTACCCGGAGCGCCTTGGCCGGGTGTTCCTGATCCACGTGCCCTACATGTTCATGGCGGCATGGAAGATGGTGTACCCGTTCATTGACGACCGGACCCGGAAGAAGTTTGTGTTCGTCGCTGATAAGAACCTCAAATCCACGCTCCAGGGCGCCATTGACGAGTCCCAGCTTCCCGAGGAGTACGGTGGCAAGTTGAAGCTTTAGGGCTACAACAATTCACTGTAGTTCAAATCCATTTGATGATTGGACGCTGGTGATCCCTACCTGACTTACGCAATTAAGGGTGCATCAAAACTTCCACCACAGTCAACCTAATAGAAGTGACAATCCTTAAAGCGGTAGACCGGCTCCCTGCTTACTAGACATAAGTGACATGTAGATCTATGCCAAAAAAGGCTCCCTGCTTTATAGATAAAGTAACGACCATGATACAAACGAAATCGAACAATGCACTAACATAACACACACACCCGGGGATAGATACATAGGTGTTGAAGATCAACAGCACCACCCCATACAACTTCAAGCAAACAACAGATGTACAATACAGATCATATAAAGTTGACGGAGCTCCCAACCGTGAGCGAGCCACCACAGAGGGATGAAGCTGGACGCCGATGAACCATGAGATCCATGGCTGTGTCATCAAGATGGTAGGACACCGGAGCACATCTACTTCCCGATCCAAAGGATAATGATTTTCATCCGGCGCAACCCGAAGAACAGAGAGCAACCACAAGGAAGCCTTCAAGGAACTGATGATGCCCACAGACACCTCCACTGTCGGCCTGACAATAGCCAAACAAGAATTTTACCCCGGCCAACCACTCTGTCTCTGAATAGGGCGCAGTCGATCGCGAGATACCGGCCGCACCATCTCCATAGAACATCGTATTCTAGCCACCAGGCCGCCCACACAGCCATGGTGGTCATGCAACACCCCAGCCATGAGCTCCGCCCATGAACACCACAACTTTCGCCAATCGGATCGCTGCCCCAACAACCATGGTCCCGACTCCAAACCCCATCGCACTAGCTTGTTGCTTATGTATTTTCAACAAAAAAAATCCCCCCTTATATATGTTTGGATTAGTGAATCATAAGTGAATTAATTTAAATGTACTTCGTATAAAAAAATTCATTAAGACACATGTAAAGAAGAGAATTGTTAATCGAGTAACCACAAATATTTTATTATATAAATAACCACATATATTAAGCATCAAGAGAAGTCAATGGCATATAATCATTTCAATAATCATGCATTATTTCTTATAACATAACAATGAAATAATAAAAAAATAATATTTGTGGTATATGCACCAATCGATAAAGATCATAGCACACTATTCTTGATTTCTTTAAGATATAGGGAGAATATGATTAGTACTTTAACTAACACTCGTATTATACTTGAGTTTCTCTCATAACTAATATTACTAATAACAAACAACCATATATTATGCATAGAAGAATAAAAATCACCTTTACCAATTCTTTTTTCTAAAATTTTGAAAATAAACTCAAATTATTTATCAAATATTCTGATAGCATTGCACACTATTGTAAGATTTTACATTGTTAATAAAGTTTTCGAAAAATGCTGATGCCATGTATAATCTGAATAGTTCCCTCTCTTCGCATTTTCTTTTATTACCAATATAAGTTACAATCAATAAAGAAACCAAAATTTTAAACAATTTCTCTTGCATAATATGCCTAATTTTTAACTATTAATTTATTGATGGTTTGAACCAAATAATTTTTTCCTGAATTTAATTTTAAACAATTCAGATTGTCCCGGTTAAATTGAACCAGTGTAATTGATTACTTATACTAAAATTTTATATTCATATGTAGCTACTTTTTTTAATAAATATTAGTCATAATTAATGTATTTTGTAATTTAGTTTTGACAAATCATTAAATGACAAGCCTATTAAATAATTATACTGGTGTTATTTTTGATAGTACAATTGTAATGTCTAACTTTGAGAAATGTGCATGCACCTGCTAGGTTTAAATGAGGCCTTGTAATGGGAATTACATTAGTCATTAATTATGATGCGTTGCGCTTTAAAAAGATATTCAGACCAAATCCCAATATATGTGGGAAAACACAAATATCAGGCCTTCATAGATAAATTGTGACTCGCTTGAGCATATAGATGTATACACCTATGTATGTCTTATTACATATGTTGGATTATATCCTAAAGGCGCGTGGTCTCAGAAATATCAGGGTAACAGTTTCTAGTTTATAATTAGGTATACACAAGTAACAAATTTAGAACAGATCTAAAATATCGGTTTTCTAAAGAAGGTCAAATTTAACTTTTTTTAGTTGGAGCAAACCTAAACTTCAATTTGTTTGGAACCAAGTGACTAGAATCGACAGTCAAACCATGCGTCGGATATGTGGACACTAATCCACTTGATGATATATTGCCATCTTATGTGTCGAGGAAGAGGATTCCCTTTTTACAGAAAGGTTGAAGGCCATATATTAAATAAATCAACCTTTACAATAACTACCTTACAAGATTAACAAATTACAAGCAAGTCCTTGAAAATATTAGCACCGTCTTCCTTTTGCATCCATCGGTGGTTTGGCATGAGCCGTCGCCGCCTCTGCCCCCGTAGTGGAGTAACCTTGTTGAAACCTAAGAGCTTCTAGAAGAAGTGTGTCAGTGTCAAAACCGGCGGATCTCGGGTAGGGGGTCCCGAACTGTGCGTCTAGGCGGATGGTAACAGGAGACAAGGGACACGATGTTTTTACCCAGGTTCGGGCCTTTCGATGGAGGTAAAACCCTACTCCTGCTTGATTAATATTGATGATATGGGTTGTACAAGAGTAGATCTACCACGAGATCAGAGAGGCTAAACCCTAGAAGCTAGCCTATGGTATGATTGTTGTTCGTCTCTGGACTAAAACCCTCCGGTTTATATAGACACCTGAGAGGGTTAGGGTTACATAGAGTCGGTTACAACGGGAGGAGATCTACATATCTGTATCGCCAAGCTTGCCTTCCACGCCAAAGAAAGTCCCATCCGGACACGGGACGAAGTCTTCAATCTTGTATCTTCATAGTCCAGGAGCCCGGCCAAAGGTTATAGTCCGGCCATCCGGACACCCCCTAATCCAGGACTCCCTCAAGAGCCCTCGAACCAGGCTTCAATGATGACGAGTCCGGCGCAGATTGTCTTCGCATTGCAAGGCAGGTTCCTCCTCCGAATACTTCATAGAAGATTTTGAACACAAGGATAGTGTCCGCTCTGCAAAATAATTTCCACATACCACCGTGAGAGAGAATAATATTTACACAAATCCAATCTGTTGACATATTTCACAAGGTGACATCACACCACGGCCAAGCCTTTATTCAATCGCTTTTATCGTCCCACCTCAACAAGACTTAGCGAGGCGGTTTCTTGGCACGCCTTTGTTGAAGCGTAGATCGTGTCCCCTTATTCCAGGATTCTCATCAATACGGCGTGGGTAACCCAACTGCCATTAATTTACGGGCGCTTGGGAGATAAGCGAGTTTTACCAGGCTGGTGGGGGCACGTAGTTTCGTCCGCCCATATAAGGGGATAAGGATCCACCTTTTCCATCTACGCCTTCTTCCTCCTTTGCTTATCCACTTTCGTGCACTGGAGCTCCAGCGCCCAAGTCCGCATGCACATCCCACCTCTACCTTCTCCAGCCATGTCCGGAGCGGGAGGCAAGTGGATGGTCTCCTCCGTCACGGAGGGACACATCAAGAAGCTGAGGGAGGCCGGATACTTGTCTAACGACATCGCGCACCGGCTCCTGCATAAGGGGCAGCTCATCCCCACCCCTGTGCCCCATGAGAGGGTGGTGTTCCTCACCCATTTCCTCCATGGACTAGGTTTCCCACTTCACTCATTTGTCCGGGGCTCATGTTCTACTACGGCCCTGGATTTCCACGATCCGCCCCAATTTCGTCCTCAACATCTCGGCGTTTATCGTCGTGTGCGAGGTCTTCCTCCGCATCAAGCCCCATTTTGGCTTATGGCTGAAGACCTTCAATGTCAAGCCGAAGGTAGTGGGCGGTCAGCAAGCGGAGTGAGGAGGCGCCATGGTAGGCAAGATGCCCAACGTTACATGGCTCGAGGGATCCTTCGTGGAGACCATAAAGGGGTGGCAATTGGGGTGGTTCTACATCACCGAGCCGCGTGACCATGAATGGGCAGCGCCCCCGAATTCGATCCGCATCCCCACATGGCTCACCTCCGGAAAGAGAAGGGCCTGTCGTGGGGTAATTCGAAGAGCGGACCGGACTCCAAACCTGCGTCCAAGACCTGGTGGACAAAAAGGTTAAACTCGTCAACGTAGTCCAGGTCATGCTCATCCGCCGGATCCTCCCGTGTCAGCGACGGGCTTTAACTTATGGGAGTTCAACCCGGCCCAGCACCAAACTCTGACCAGGCTCTTTGACACAACGCACGAGGATGCCTGGAAGGTGCAATTCAAGGGCGCCGAGGTTCCCCCTCCCATCATCGAGGATCGCGGATTCCGCGCGAAGTGCAAAGCCAACATAGTAAGCTTATTTTACCCTTTACGGGATACTTGTTTTTCATAGTTTGACTCTATGCGGGATCTAAGCTCCCGTTCCTTTGACAGGAATGGCAGAAGAAGACCGGACAGATCGACTTTCCGGCTCCTTTGCCCGAAGATCCAGCAGGCGCCCACTTGACGGGGCTGCTGGTCCCGGCACCTTACGTGGTTTCAAGTTCCCGGCGCCCGGTGGTGTCGGATTCATCGTCCGATGACTCTGAGGCGCACTCCTCCTCTGAAGACGAGGAGGAAGAAGAAGAAGCCTCCCCCTCCAGCGGGGGGAGGAATGAAAAGGAAGGCCGCCCCAATTGGGGGGGCCGGAGGGTCCAAAAAAGGGAAGAACCCTTCCTCCGGACTACTCCACCAATGCCGACGACGGTGAAGAGGAGTGGCCATCCAGGGCCAAGCCCCTGGCAAAA
Organism: Aegilops bicornis; assembly: GCA_021605145.1. Taxonomy (NCBI): domain Eukaryota; kingdom Viridiplantae; phylum Streptophyta; class Magnoliopsida; order Poales; family Poaceae; genus Aegilops; species Aegilops bicornis. Next base: position 811,400,996 of record CM038673.1, read on the forward strand.
TCGTAAGTATTCGAATACCAGAATAACTCACGACGTTCCTCTATTGCATAGTATCTTCTGACGCCGAATATAATCATGCAGTCCGCCCAAGGCCGGGGTCGACGCTTCGGTGAGCGGCTCCTTGGGTTCGTCGGATGTGAATAGCACTTCACTTTCGGCCGCCTCCTCCCCTCGCCCAGCGGATGATGCCGAGGGGGAGTCCCAAAAGGGTCCAAGCCAGGAGGAGGTGGTCCTGGAGGCGCGGCAAGGAGACCTCCCGGACTCCAGGCGCAAAGGGGATAAGACCCCCAAGGGCTCCAATTCCGGCCCTGGGCCGGACACCGCACCGGAACCTTCAACGGTTCCGGCATCCGGCAGGCGGCCCCCTACTAAGAAGGGAAAGCCTACGACGCCGGTGACCTCCGTCCAACCGGAGGCACCGGATAATCTGCTGGAGGTGCTTAACGGCGCCTCCATCGACGAGGAGCACCGCACTATTATGAGTGTGGTGATCCAGAAGGTTCAGTCTGCCAAGAGCGGGCTGACTGAAGCCTGTGCCAGCCTTCTAACAGGCTTTGAGGTATGTATTTAAGATATGTAAAAATATTACCGCATAGACAGTAGCCCCTAATGCTTGGTTTGGTGTTCGGAAAGAAAAGCCGAACTGAGGATCAAAAATATATACGCAGGAGTCTAACATAAGTATGTCAATATGGGAATGCAGGCTATGTCAGACCTCTGCCCAGACCGATCATGGAGGTCAATGCATTGAAGCAGAGCCTCGAGCGGTCCGAGAACGAGCTCGGCCTTGCCAAGAACCAGCTCGAGGACAAGGAAGGTAAGTAATACCTAATGTAAGTATATAAAAAAGATGTGGTTGCAAAAAATGATAGGACCAACGTGAGTATTACAGGGGCCACAACCCAGGTGGCGACCCTGAAGAAAACGCTGTCCAAGGCCGAAGAAAATGCGGCCGTGGAGCGTACCCAGCGAGAAAAGCAGGAGGCGCGGGTGGCGGAGGTGCAGCAAGAGCTCCAGGCTCTCGTGGAAAAACACGAGAGTTTGGAGCTTGACTCAAAGACTCGAGAGTCCGAGCTCGCCTCGGCACTTGAGAGTGCCAAATCTGCAAAGGCCGAAGCCCAAAAAGCCCTCTAGGAAATTGAGGCGATGAAGAAGATAGCAGCGGGTAAGGCATTCTTTTGCAAAGAAAGCACGTGAAAGTGAATTACTTGTTACTTACCCGAGTCCGGAGCTCTCCAGGAGCATTCGCAGATCTTCCCCGCAGTGTGTCCCAAGCTGCCACATTCTACCGAGCAGAGGAGGGGAGCTCGACGGAGAAGGTGTTCTGGTCTCAGTATGCTGAGGCCGGACACCCGGTTCCCTTGAGAGCGACCAACTGAAGCAGCTGGTCGAGCTCCATAAAGTGGCCGAACAGGCCATGAAGGGTCTCGTAGTCCGGCTGTGGCCTGGGGAAGCCATGCCTGGGAGCTACTTCGGGCTGGTGAGGCGGCTGGTGGATGCCTGTCCATGGCTTGAAGTCATCAAGCGCTCAGTATGCATCGAAGGTGCCCGTAGGGCCCTTGCCCGTGCTAAAGTGCACTGGGGCAAGATGGACGCTGAGAAGCTTGTGACGGACGGACCACCGCCGGGCAAGGAGCATCGCAAGCCCGAGATGTATTATGAGGGCGTCCTGAAGGGTGCCCGCCTTATAGCGGATGAGTGCTCCAAAGATGTAATTTTTGAGTAAACTCGCATTTGTGATCCTGTACGCTGAAAACTTGTTCATATGCGCTAAGCAACACTTTTGAATTTAAAATATTACCTTCTGTGCGGCCGTTTATTAAATTTGAGAGATGGCGAGTCGTCGGCTTCTGCCCCATGTCATGAAAGTGTCGGGCGTGTTCGGGATAAACTTGAGCGCTCTTTTTACCATACTGGGTCCTTCGAGGGAGGCGCTCAACACAACGAACAAGGCAATCAGACTATAATGCTTGAACACTCTCACTTAGCCATAGAATTCTATAATTTTAAATTTCGGCGAAGCCCCTAGTATTCGGAAGACCGAGTTTGGGGTGCTATCCACGCCTAGGCCGGACAAAGCCAACTCCTCGCTCTAAGCGGCATAAGTCTTTAGGGACTCGAAACCTCTCGAACAGCGACCAGCTCTCGCCCTATCATGACGGTCAGTTTTAGCTTTCTCCACTGAGGTGCTTAGCCCAGCTCAACCGGGGCACAATCGCAGTGGTTCTCCCAGTGCTACCTTAGCCGATATAACGGAACGTAAGGTCAAAACATGGGAGCTGGGCAAACCCAACTATTGACCCAAGACATGATTCAGAGCCGATGCATATAATGCTATAAGTTCGGGGTGCCGCACTCATGAGAGTGTTCGGACTTCTCACACCATATTCTGGGGTACGTAAGCCCCTGGTGTATTGGCCGTACCAAAGTGTACGGTTGCATAATGTCATAACTGAACATATTTTTATAAAAAAAGAAATGCAATAATAGACAAAAGCTATGTATTGTTTATTCGAAAAGTTTGCGGTAAAAGCAGAACGATGCAAATAGTGCGATAAGCAAGAGATGGGACTATTTGACATGTCCCCCTCCAGGGGCGAGCTGCGGGATGATATGTGAAACAAGTATACTGCTCGTTATAGAGACCACCTGGACACTCGACGTATATTTCTGCCTCCCGATCGTTGCATCGTGTGTTCGGCGATTGCTCACGGACAGGCCTTCCGTGAGAGGAGTCCTGAAAGTAAGAAAAAGAATGACAAAATCGAGCCCCACAGTGCGGTTGAGCCGCATTTTGGGCATGCCGTGGTCGTGCCACTCCCCCTATGCCCATGGTATTTCCAGAGCGTAGTTATGTACGCGTAGTACTGGTATCGCAGTTTCGCGAGGGTTGGGGTTGGGGCCGCATTGCTACGCGTCCTCGGAATGTGCCAGTCGGTCTTGTTGTAAGTTACTCTGGGCGCGCTTGACGGTGTCCGGACGTTTAATGGCCGGACTGGAGAATTGCCTTGAGAGGCTGCTTTGTACTTCCGCCGCGAGGGCCGCCGTATGCTCCTCGGTTCGGAGAGAGCGTTCGGTGTTTCCATTGACCGTAATGACTCCTCGAGGGCCTGGCATCTTGAGCTTGAGGTATGCGTAGTGCGGCACCGCATTGAACTTTGTAAATGCGGTTCGTCCGAGCAGTGCGTGATATCCATCATGAACGGGACTATGTCGAAGATTAACTCCTCGCTTCGGAAATTATCCAGGGATCCGAAGACCACCTCAAGTGTAACTGAGCCTGTACAGTTGGCCTCTACACCTGGTATGACGTCTTTGTGGGTTTAATCCTTGAGGGATCTATGCCCATTTTTCGCACTGTATCCTAATAAAGCAGGTTCAGGCTGCTGCCGCCGTCCATAAGGACTCTAGTGAGGTGAAACCCGCCAATGATTGGGTCTAGAACCAATGCGGCGAATCCGCCATGTCGGATGCTAGTGGGGTGGTCCCTTCGATCAAAAGTGATCGGGCAGGAGGACCATGGGTTGAACTTTGGGGCGACTGGCTCCAACGCATATACGTCCCTGAGTGCATGCTTTCGCTCGCTTTTGGGTATGTGGGTTGCGTATATCATGTTCACCGTCCGCACTTGCGGGGGGAAGCCCTTATGTCCCCTATTGTTCGTGGCGGGGCTCCTCCTCGTCATCGCTATGCAGCCCCTTGTCATTGTTTTCGTGTTTAACTTGCCTGCTCGCTAAACACCCAACAATCCCTGTTGGTGTGGTTGGCTGGTTTTTGGGGTGTCGTGTATCCGCACGAAGCGATCGAGTATTCGGTCCAAATTGGACGGGCCCGGAGTATTTCTTTTGAATGGCTTTTTCCGCTGACCGGGTTCAGAGCCTCTGAATCCGGCATTAACTGCCATATCCTCAGCATTGTCGCTGTTAATGCGGCGCTTTTGCTTGTTGCGACGCGACCTGCCAATGCTGTCCTTCGTATCCGAATTACCAGGCCTCTTGGTCATGTTATTACTACGAGCTAGCCAGCTGTCTTCTCCCGCGCAAAAGAGGGTCATGAGTGTTGTGAGGGCTGCCATGGATTTCGGCTTTTCCTGTGCTAGGTGCCGGGAAAGCCACTCGTCATGGATGTTACGCTTGAAGGCTGCAAGGGCCTCTGCGTCCGGACAGTCGACTATTTGATTTTTCTTGGTTAGGAACCGTGTCTAGAATTGTCTGGCCGATTCCTCTGGCTGCTGAATTATGTGGCTTAGGTCATCGGCGTCTGGTGGTCGCACATAGGTGCCCTGGAAGTTGTCGAGGAATGCGGCTTCCAGGTCCTCCCAACAACCAATTGATTCTGGCAAGCTATTAAGCCAATGCCGAGCTGGTCCTTTAAGCTTGAGTGGGAGGTATTTGATGGCGTGTAGATCATCACCGCGGGCCATGTGGATATGAAGGAGATAATCCTTGATCCATACCGCGGGATCTGTTGTGCCATCGTATGATCCGAAGTTTATGGGTTTGAAACCCTCGGGGATTTGATGATCCATTACTTCATCTGTGAAGCATAGTGGGTGTGCAGCGCCTCTGTATTGGGCTATATCACGACGTAGCTCAAATGAGCTTTATCTATCAGGTCTTGCCCGGCGGATTTACAATATCCGGCATGACGGTTATCGTCACATGTCGTAGGCGCCCACGCGATCCATAGATCGATCTTGTTTGCCTTGCCCGTCCTCCAATATATCTCGCAGCTCGCGCATTTCCCGTGCCTTGGTATTCTTTGAGCGACGCCAGGTGCGGCTTGAGTGGAGGGCCGAGAGGCCTCTTCGTCATGCGCCACGGGTGGCCGGTCGTCTGCATCATGCGCTGGTGATGTAGGTCTAGGTGCTTCCTCCTCTAATCGGGGTAGCAGCCTGCGTTTTGGGTAGCTCTTGGAGGGGTGTTCGAGTTCGTACTCTTCGGCTGCGAGGACTTCAGTCCATCTGTCGGCGAGCAAGTCTTGGTCAGCTCTAAGCTGTTGCTATTTTTTCTTGAGGCTGCTCGCCGTGGCCATAAGCCTGTGTTTGAAACGCTCTTGTTCGACGGGATCCTCATGCATGACAAATTTGTCGTCGTCGAGGATTGCCTCGTCTTTGGAGGGAGGCATGTAATTATCATCCTCTACCTCTCTGTCTGCCGCTCTCTCATGAGGGCTGGCTTCTCCATCCTCCTGCGCTGAATCCTGCTGGAGGGGATTGTCTTCGGCACTGTCCGGGGTGTTATTATCTCCCGTGCCGGAATCGCTGTTTTTGCTGTGGCGGGATTTAGAGCGGCGCCGCTGACGCCGGCGCTTAGGCTATTTCTTGGAGGGGTCATCCTCCGTTGTTCCATCACCGTTCCCTTCTATTGGGGTGTCCACCATGTATATGTCATACGACGAGGTGGCCTTCCAGTGCCCTGTAGTCGCTGGTTCTTGGTCGTCTCCTGCATCGGCGTCCATACCGTCAATGTCTTCGGAGTCGAAGTCGAGCATGTCGGTTAAATCATCGACAGTGTCTACGAAGTGGGTGGTGGGTGGGCTTTGAATTTCTTCGTCGTCCGCATCCCAACCTTGCTGACCATAGTCCGGCCAGGGCTCTCCTGATAAACAGAGAGACTTTAGTGAATTTAGAATGTCGCCGAAAGGCGAGTGCTGAAAGATGTCCGCGGCAGTGAACTCCATGATCGGCGCTCAATCGGATTCGATTGGAAGGGGCACGGATGGTTCGGAGTCCGGAGAGGAGTCCGGCACCTTGGAGTCGCGAGCTTCGCGAAGGAAAGGTATGGTGTTCGGCTTGATCGCCGTAGATATTGCAGCCCCCGAGGCGGTGTCCAGCCACCCGTCCTCGATTGGCGCAGTCAGCTCTGAGCTAAGGGTCGGAGCGGACACTGGTGCGGCCTCCAGGGCACTGTTCGGCAAAAGAGCTGGATCACGCCCATCGTGACAGCGTGGCGTGCTTGGCTGTGGCTCGAACCCGTCGAAGATCAAGTCTTCGCGGACGTCGACCGTGTAGTTCGAACTTCCAAATCTGACCTGATGGCCAGGGGCGTAGCTTTCGATCTACTCCAGATGGCCAAGCGAATTGGCCCGCAGTGCAAAGCCGCCGAATACGAAGATCTGTCCGGGGAGAAAAGTCTCGCCCTGGACCGCATCGTTGTTGACGATCGGAGGAGCCATCGGGCCTAAAGATGACGCATACGTAGGAATTCTCAATGAAAGCACCAATGTCGGTGTCAAAACCGGCGGATCTCGGGTAGGGGGTCCCGAACTGTGCGTCTAGGCGGATGGTAACAGGAGACAAGGGACACGATGTTTTTACCCAGGTTCAGGCCCTCTCGATGGAGGTAAAACCCTACTCCTGCTTGATTAATATTCATGATATGGGTAGTACAAGAGTAGATCTACCACAAGATCAGAGGCTAAACCCTAGAAGCTAGCCTATGGTATGATTGTTGTTCGTCCTACGGACTAAAACCTTCCGGTTTATATAGACACCGGAGAGGGTTAGGGTTACATAGAGTCGGTTACAATGGGAGGAGATCTACATATCCGTATCGCCAAGCTTGCCTTCCACGCCAAGGAAAGTCCCATCCAGACACGGGACGAAGTCTTCAATCTTGTATCTTTATACTCCAGGAGTCCGGCCAAAGGTTATAGTCCGGCCATCAGGATACCCCCTAATCCAGGACTCCCTCAAAGTGGTTGTGGATTCATAGATGTGGATCAGAATATGCCGACTACTGCAAGCTCGATAGATAGCCATCTTGGTGAATCCAATATTGAAGAGGCCAAGAAGATAATCCTAACTCCGACCAGGTAGGTGAGGGGGGGGGGGGACTTCAGAAGTTACTCGACGAAGCCATATCTAGCTGAGTTTCACCAGACGGTGATGGAACTAGGGAATAAAACACACCGCCATGCCACCCCTCGTGTAGGACGCCAATGACCCACAAGTGTAGGGGATCAATTGTATATTTTTTTTGTAAGTAGAGCGTTAAGCCCAACAAGGAGCAGAAGGAACTGGTGCACGCAAATTAGCTATGATCACTGGAAGTGCTAGAAAGATTGGTTGTTTTTTATTTAATTTATTGAACGTTATAATAATTTAAACTACAAGAAAAGTAAAAAGAGTGTGGTAAGTGGATCAATTTTTAATTGTGCTAAGGAAAAACCGTTTGTGTTTTCATATATACTAAATCATTCTCGACGGGAAGATCACCTAGTTGTTGTCATTCACAATCCTTTACAATAACTTTTGTAGCTTGATAATGATTGTGTGGATAAAACATTAAAACCTAAGTTGATGTGCTGCCAATCCATGTACTCACACATACTTCTGATTATACGCTAAGCCACAACAAGCATCCATAAGTAGTGCAAACAATTAAGATAAACGTCTAACAATAGCATTAGAATCTAAGGCCTATCCATTTCCTCATGCCATAACTTATAATTTTTTTTAGAATTTTGGTCAAACTTCAGGAAGTTTAAATTAAGATCGATAGAATATGAGAAGTACGACTAAATCACCAAAGAAGGCAAACTGGCAAAGGAACGACACACACAAGAAAAGCGAGGAAATCTGTATGTCTCATAGATGAGTAATTTTAACATGCTCCCTCTTATCCTCTCTTTCCAAATGGGAGGTAAGAAGGTAAGAATAAATCAGACCACTATTTAATCAAATCAATGGCTCAGATCTATTATGTACTCTTACCTCTCATAGAAAAAGGAGAGGTAAGAGAGGCCATGATAAAATTTTCCCTCATGGATGGTCTGGTCACAGAACGAGCGAGCTGCACGAGGGAAACATTTTTTCGATAAGGGGCATTTCATTGAATTGAATTATTGAGATGATACAATCGCATCGAATGAAGGCCCGGCCTCTGCATAGCTAGATGCACACAGCCAACAAGTCCAAAGGTCCGAAAACTAAAAAACGAACTACAGCAAAGTTTAGTACAACCTATGACGTGGCAGATCCTATCCGGAGATCACACTGCCATCCATGGGGGTAGAAAACCTCCCTGACCATATGCTCCAGCCGTGTAGACGCCATCATAAAAAGGTCCCTGTCCTCCGGCCTCTGCAGGATAGACCAAGTACGGAGCCATCGCGTACATATATGAATAACCTACATAGGAGATGAAACACACTTATTATTAAAAACCACATCATTCCTGGTAAGCCACAATACACAACATAAGGTAGCCCCCCCCCCCCACCGCAAGAATGTGTGCAGAAAATTGTTTATCGATTCCCCGCAACCAGTTGCCGAACATGTTACATGCACTACATGGGGGGTATAAGTTTGAAGCTACTTGAACTATGGCCCAAACTGTCCGAGCAAACTTACACTCAAAAAATAAGTGTTTAATAGACTCGTTATGTTGGCAAAAGACACATTGCTTGCTACCCTGCCAGTTGCATCGTGCAAAATTATCTCTAGCTAAGATGACTCCTCTATTTAGGAACCAGAGGAATATCTTCACCCTTAGAGGAATCTTGAGCTTCCACAATTTTCTGTTATCAACCGGAACCTCACTATGAACCATTGCATCATACATGGACTTGACTGAAAACTTGCCATTCTGATGCAACTTCCATCAAAAGATATTTGGTTCACCTGGCAGCTGAATAGCCTCCAGACGCATGAGTAATTCATTCCATGCTGCCAGGCGAGGTCCTAAAAGATCCCTACCGAAAGAAATATCAGGCTTTTCTTGTCCCAAAACTTTGATTGTGACAAATTTATGTCTTACAATCCTGTACAAGCTAGGGTATTGCACCATGAGAGGGTGGTCCCTAGCCAGGTGTCTTCCCAGAATCGAACATGAGAACCATCCCTAACTGAGAATGTTCCAAATTGGAAAAAGAATTTCTTGGTCTTCATTAGCCCACTCCAAAAATGTGAATCACCAGGTTTCCAATAGACCTGAGAAATAGCATTGGATCGCACGTACTTGTTACGAATGATTTCGTGCCATACTCCATTCTCAGTGAGTAGTTTGTACACCCATTTGTTGAGAAGAGCGATGTTTTTAATCTCAAGGTCTTGAATTCCAAGTCCCCCTTGACTTTTAGGTCGACGTAATACATTCCACCTAGCAAGTCGATATTTCTTGGATTCGTTATTACACTACCAAAAAAATCTAGATCTAAAGTAAACGAGACGATGAAGAACCCCTTTTGGGACGTGAAAGAATGACAACATGTATAAAACCATGTTGCTGAGGATAGAATTGATCAAGACTAATCGCCCCCCATAAGACAAGAGCTTTGCCTTCCAACTGGCTAGTCACTTCTCAAGTCTCTCTTCCACATGCTTTCACTCAGCGATAGTTAAGTGCCGATAGTGTATGGGAATACCCAGATACCGAATCAGGAATTGCCCATGTGATAACCCACAAGTATAGGGGATCACAACAGTTTTCGAGGGTAGAGTATTCAACCCAAATTTATTGATTCGACACAAGGGGAGCCAAAGAATATTCTCAAGTATTAGCAGTTGAGTTGTCAATTCAACCACACATGGATAACTTAATATATGTAGCAAAGTATTTAGTAGCAAAGTAATATGGAAGTAACGGTAATGGTGGCAAAAGTAACAGTAGCAGTTTTGTAGTAATCGTAACAGTGACAACAAAAAAGTAACTAAGCAAGATCAATATGTGAAAAGCTCGTAGGCATTGGATCAGCGATGGATAACTACGTCGGATGCGGTTCATCGTGTAACAGTTATAACATAGGGTGACACAGAACTAGCTCCAGTTCATCAATGTAATGTAGGCATGTATTCCGAATATAGTCATACGTACTTATGGAAAAGAAGTTGCATGACATCTTTTGTCCTACCCTCCCGTGGCAGTGGGATCCTATTGGAAACTAAGGGATATTAAGGCCTCCTTTTAATAGAGTACCGGACCAAAGTATTAACACTTAGTGAATACATGAACTTCTTAAACTACGGTCATCATCGGTAAGTATCCCGATTATGGTCACTTCGGGGTTGACGGATCATAACACATAATAGGTAACTATAGACTTGCAAGATAGGATCAAGAACTCACATATATTAATGAAAACATAATAGGTTCAGATCTGAAATCATGGCACTCGGGCCCTAGTGACAAGCATTAAGCATAGCAAAGTCATAGCAACATCAATCTCGTAACATAGTGGATACTAGGGATCAAACCCTAACAAAACTAACTCGATTACATGATAAATCTCATCCAATCCATCACCGTCCAGCAAGCCTATGATGGAATTACTCACGCACGGTGGTGAGCATCATGAAATTGGTGATGGAGGATGGTTGATGATGACGACGACGACGGATTCCCCTCTCCGGAGCCCCGAACGGACTCCAGATCAGCCCTCCCGAGAGAGATTAGGGCTTGGCGGCGGCTCCGTATTGTAAAACACGATGAATCCTTCTCTCTGATTTTTTTCTCTTAGAACGTGAATATATGGAGTTGGAGTTGAGGTCGGTGGAGCAACAGGGGGCCCACGAGGTAGGGGCGTGCCCAAGGGGGTAGGCATGCCCCCACCCTTGTGGACATGGTGTGCGCCCCCTGGTCTTGATTCTTTCGCTAGTATTTTTTATTAATTCCAAAAATAATCTTTGTGGAGTTTCAGGTCATTCCAAGAACTTTTATTTTTGCACAAAAATAACACCATGGCAATTCTGCCGAAAACAACGTCAGTCTGGGTTAGTTCCATTCAAATCATGCAAGTTGGAGTCCAAAACAAGGGCAAAAGTGTTTGGAAAAGTAGATACGATGGAGACGTATCAACTCCCCATGCTTAAACCTTTGCTTGTGCTCAAGCAATTCAGTTGACAAACTGAAAGTGATAAAGAAAAACTTTTACAAACTCTGTTTGCTCTTGTTGTTCTAATGTAAAGCCAGCATTAAAGTTTTCAGCAGAGATTATGAACTAACCACATTCACAATAACATTTTGGTCTCATGTTTACTCATATCAATGGCATAGTCAACTAGCAAGCAATAATAATAAATCTCGGATGACAACACTTTCTCAAAACAATCATAATATGGTATAACAAGATGGTATCTCGCTAGCCCTTTCTAAAACAGCAAAACATAAATGCAGAGCACCTATGAAGATCAAGGACTGACTAGACATTGTAATTCATGGTAAAAGAGATCCAGTCATAGTCATACTCAATATAAATTAATAGTAATGGATGAAAATGACAGTGGTGCTCTCCAACTGGTGCTTTTTAATAAGAGAGTGATGACTCAACATAAAAGTAAATAGATAGGCCCTTCGCAGAGGGAAGCAGGGATTTGTAGAGGTGCCAGAGCTCGATTTTTGAAACAGAGATAAATAGTATTTCGAGTGGCATACTTTCATTGTCAACATAACAACCGAGAGATATCGATATCTTCCATGCCACACACATTATAGGCGGTTCCCAAACACAATGGTAAAGTTCATACTCCCCCACCACCAACAAGCACACTCCACGGCTGGTCTGATCAACGGGTACCGTCCATACCAACAACAATCCTGGGGGAGTTTTGTTTGCAATTATTTTGATTTGATTTAAGCATGGGACTGGGCATCCCAGTTACCGGCCATGTTCTCGTGAGTGAGGAGCGGAGTCTACTCCTCTTGAGAATAACCCGCCTAGCATGGAAGATACAGACAGCCCTAGTTGATACATGAGCCATTCGAGACAAAACATAATTTCATTTGAAGGTTTAGATTTTGGCACATACAAATTTACTTGGAACAGCATGTAGATACCGCATATAGGAAGGTATGGTGGACTCATATGGAATAACTTTGGGGTTTTATGGAAGTGGATGCACAAGCAGTATTCCCGCTTAGTACAAGTGAAGTCTAGAAAAAGACTGGGAAGCGACCAACTAGAGAGTGACAACAGTTATGAACATGCATTAAAATTAATCAACAATGAGTGCAAGCATGAGTAGGATATAAATCACCATGAACATAAATATCATGGTGGCTATGTTGATTGTGCTTCAACTACATGTGTGAACATGTGCCAAGTCAAGCCACTTAAATCGTTCAAAGGAGGATACCACCCTATCATACCACATCACAACCATTTTAATAGCATGTTGGCACGCAAGGTAAACCATTATAAACTCCTAGCTAATTAAGCATGGCATGAGCAACTATATGTTGGGGAACGTAGTAATTTCAAAAAAATTCCTACGCACACGCAAGATCATGGTGATACATAGCAACGAGAGGGGAGAGTGTTGTCTACGTACCCACGTACACCGAAAGCGAAAGTGTTAGCACAATGCGGTTGATGTAGTCGTACGTCTTCACGATCGGACCGATCAAGTACCGAACGTACGACACCTCTGAGTTCAGCACACGTTCAGCCCGATGACGTCCCTCGAACTCCGATCCAGCCGAGTGTTGAGGAAGATTTTCGTCAGCACGACGGCATGGTGACGATGTTGATGTTCTACCGATGCAGGGCTTCGCCTAAGCACCGCTTCTGATGTTATCGAGGTGGACTATGGTGGAGGGGGGCACCGCACACGGTTGGGAGAGATCAACTGATCAACTTGTGTGTCTAGAGCTGCCCCCCTGCCCCAGTATATAAAGGAGCAAGGGGGGTGCGGCCGGGCAAGGGGAGGGCGCGCCAGGAGGAGTCCTAGTTGAAATAGGATTCGGGAGGGGGAAAGAGGAGGGAGAGAAGGAAGGGGGGCGCCGCCCCCCTCTCCTTGTCCTATTCGGACTAGAGGGAGGGGCGCGCGGCCCAGCCCTGCCGCCTCTCCTCTTCTCCGTAAAGGCCCACTAAGGCCCATTTACCTCCCGGGGGGTTCCGGTAACCTCCCGGTACTCCGGTAAAATCCCGATTTCACCCGGAACACTTCCGATATCCAAACATAGGCTTCCAATATATCAATCTTCATGTCTCGACCATTTCGAGACTCCTCGTCATGTCCGTGATCACATCCGGGACTCCGAACAACCTTCGGTACATCAAAACATATAAACTCATAATATAAATGTCATCGTAACGTTAAGCGTGCGGACCCTACGGGTTCGAGAACTATGTAGACATGACCGAGACATGTCTGCGGTCAATAACCAATAGCGGAACCTGGATGCTCATATTGGCTCCCACATATTCTACGAAGATCTTTATCAGTCAGACCGCATAACAACATACGTTGTTCCCTTTGTCATCGGTATGTTACTTGCCCGAGATTCGATCATCGGTATCTCAATACCTAGTTCAATCTCGTTACCGGCAAGTCTCTTTACTCGTACTGTAATACATCATCCCGCAATCAACTCATTAGTTGCAATGCTTGCAAGGCTTTGGTGATGTGCATTACCGAGAGGGCCCAGAGATACCTCTCCGACAATCGGAGTGACAAATCCTAATCTCGAAATACGCCAACCCAACAAGTACCTTCGGAGACACCTGTAGAGCTCCTTTATAATCACCCAGATTCGTTGTGACGCTTGGTAGCACACAAAGTGTTCCTCCGTAAACGGAGTTGCATAATCTCATAGTCATAGGAACATGTATAAGTCATGAAGAAAGCAATAGCATCATACTAAACGATCGTGTGCTAAGCTAACGGAATGGGTCATGTCAATCACATCATTCTCCTAATGATGTGATCCCGTTAATCAAATGACAACTCATGTCTATGGCCAGGAAACATAACCATCTTTGATCAACGAGCTAGTCAAGTAGAGGCATACTAGTGACAATCTGTTTGTCTATGTATTCACACATGTATTATGTTTCCGGTTAATACAATTCTAGCATGAATAATAAACATTTATCTTGATATAAGGAAATAAATAATAACTTTATTATTGCCTCTAGGGCATATTTCCTTCAGTCTCCCACTTGCACTAGAGTCAATAATATAGGTTACACAGTAATGATTCTAACACCCATGGAGCCTTGGTGCTGATCATGTTTTGCTCGTGGAAGAGTCTTAGTCAACGGGTCTGCAACATTCAGATCTGTATGTATCTTGCAAATTTCTATGTCTCCCACCTGGACTAGATCCCGGATGGAATTGAAGCGTCTCTTGATGTGCTTGGTTCTCTTGTGAAATCTGGATTCCTTCACCAAGGCAATTGCACCAGTATTGTCACAAAAGATTTTCATTGGACCGGTTGCACTAGGTATGACACCTAGATTGGATATGAACTCCTTCATCCAGACTCCTTCATTTGCTGCTTCTGAAGCAGCTATGTACTCCGCTTCGCACGTAGATCCCACCACGACGCTTTGTTTAGAACTGCACCAACTGACAGCTCCACCGTTCAATGTAAACACGTATCCGGTTTGCGATTTAGAATCGTCCGAATCAGTGTCAAAGCTTGCATCAACGTAACCATTTAGGATGAGATCTTTGTCACCTGCATAAACGAGAAACATATCCTTAGTCCTTTTCAGGTATTTCAGGATGTTCTTGACCGCTGTCCAGTGATCCACTCCTGGATTACTTTGGCACCTCCCTACTAGACTTATAGCAAGGCACACATCAGGTCTGGTACACAGCATTGCATACATGATAGAGCCTATGGCTGAAGCATAGGGAACATCTTTAATCTTCTCTCTATCTTCTACAGTGGTCGGGCATTGAGTCTTACTCAACTTCACACCTTGTAACACAGGCAAGAACCCTTTCTTTGTTTGATCCATTTTGAACTTCTTCAAAACTTTGTCAAGGTATGTGCTTTCTGAAAGTCAAATTAAGCATCTTGATCTATCTCTGTAGATCTTGATGCCCAATATGTAAGCAGCTTCGCCGAGGTCTTTCATTGAAATCTCTTATTCAAGTATCCGTTTATGCTATCCAGAAATTCTATATCATTTCCAATCAGCAATATGTCATCCACATATAATATCAGAAATGCTACAGAGCTCCCACTCACTTTCTTGTAAATACAAAGCTTCTCCAAAAGTCTCAGACAAAACCAAATGCTTTGATCACATTATCAAAGTGTTTATTCCAACTCCAAGAGGCTTGCACCAGTCCATAAATGGATCGCTGGAGCATGCACACTTTGTTAGCTCCCTTTGGATCGATAAAACCTTCCGGTTGCATCATATACAACTCTTCTTCCAGAAATCCATTCAGGAATGCAGTTTTGACATCCATTTGCCAAATTTCATAATCATAAAATGCGGCAATTGCTAACATGATTCGTACAGACTTAAGCATCGCTACGGGTGAGGTCTCATCGTAGTCAATCCCTTGAACTTGTCGAAAACCTTTCGCGACAAGTCGAGCTTTGTAGACGATAACATTACCGTCGTCGGTCTTCTTCTTGAAGATCCATTTATTCTCAATTGCTTGCCGATCATCGGGCAAGTCAACCAAAGTCCACACTTTGTTCTCATACATGGATCCCATCTCAGATTTCATGGCCTCAAGCCATTTTGCAGAATCTGGGCTCACCATTGCTTCTTCATAGTTCGTAGGTTCCTCATGGTCTAGTAACATAACTTCCAGAACAGGATTACCGTACCACTCTGGTGCGGATCTTACTCTGGTTGACCTACGAGGTTGAGTAAGAACTTGATCTGAAGTTTCATGATCATCATCATTAACTTCCTCACTAATTGGTGTAGGTGTCGCAGAAACCGGTTTCTGTGATGAACTACTTTCCAGTAAGGGAGTAGGTACAGTTACCTCATCAAGTTCTACTTTCCTCCTGATACGTCTCCATCGTATCTACTTATCTACTTTTCCAAACACTTTTGCCCTTGTTTTGGACTCTAACTTGTATGATTTGAATGGAACTAACCCGGACTGACGCTGTTTTCAGCAGAATTGCCATGATGTTGTTTTATGTGCAGAAAACAAAAGTTCTCGTAATGACCTGAAACTCCACGGGATGTCTTATAAAAATAATAAAAAATCCTCGCCAAAGATGAAGACCAGGGCCCACACCCCTGTCCCACGAGGGAGGCGCCCCCTAGGGCGCGCCCTACCTTGTGGGCCCCGAGACCCTCCGACGACAACTCCAACTCCATATATTGGCTTTCGGGGAGAAAAAATCAGAGAGAAAGTTTCATCGCTTTTACGATCTGAGCCGCCGCCAAGCCCTAATCTTTCTCGAGAGGGCTGATCTGGAGTCCTTCGGGGCTCCGAGAGGGGGATTCGTCATTGTCGTCATCATCAACCATCCTCCATCACCAATTTCATGATGCTCACCGCCGTGCGTGAGTAATTCCATCGTAGGTTTGCTGGACGATGATGGGTTGGATGAGATTTATCATGTAATCAAGTTAGTTTTGTTAGGGTTTGATCCCTAGTATCCACTATGTTCTGAGATTGATGTTGCTATGACTTTGCTATGCTTAATGCTTGTCACTAGGGCCCGAAAGTGCCATGATTTCAGATCTGAACCTATTATGTTTTCATGAATATATGTGTGTTCTTGATCCTATCTTGCAAGTCTATAGTCACCTACTATGTGTTATGATCCGCAACCCCGGTGACAATAATCGGGACCACTCCTGGTGATGACCATAGTTTGAGGAGTTCATGTATTCACTATGTGCTAATGCTTTGTTCCGGTTCTCTATTAAAAGGAGGCCTTAATATCCCTTAGTTTCCAATAGGACCCCGCTGCCACGGGAGGGTAGGACAAAATATGTCATGCAAGTTCTTTTCCATAAGCACGTATGACTATTCGGAATACATGCCTACATTACATTGATGAATTGGAGCTAGTTCTGTGTCACCCTATGTTATGACTGTTACATGACGAACCACATCCGGCATAATTATCCATCACTGATCCGGTGCCTACGAGTTTTCCATATACTGGTTTACGCTTATTTATTTTTCCGGTGCTACTGTTACAATCACTACAAAAATACTAAAAACATTACTTTTGCTGTCTTTACTTTGCTACTAAACCCTTTGCTGCTGATACTAAGTTTCCAGGTGTGGTTGAATTGACAACTCAGCTGCTAATACTTGAGAATATTCTTTGGCTCCCCTTGTGTCGAATCAATAAATTTGGGTTGAATACTCTACCCTCGAAAACTGTTGCGATCCCCTATACTTGTGGGTTATCAAGACCTTTTTCTTGCGCCGTTGCCGGGGAGCATAGCTCTATTATTTGAGTCACTTGGGATTTATATCTGCTGGACACTATGAAGAACTTGGTAGACGCTAAGACAACAATTTATCCCTCAACTACGAGGGGAGGTAAGGAACTACCATCTAGCTCTGCACTTGATTCACCTTCTGTTATGAGTAAGCTAGCGACACCTAAACCTGCTTCTGCTATTCGTTCCGATCTGTCGCATGTTATTGATGATGCCACTTCGCTATGCATGATACTTATGATGAAACTACTTCTATGCTTGATACTACTGTGCCCCTTGGTGAATTTCTAGATGAACAAATTTCTAGGTCTAGAGAAAGAGAAATTATTGAAACTGAATACAATGATGAAAGTGATGATGAAAATATGCCTGCTATTCCTGAGGGTTATCTTTTTGATGCTGAATCTTCTGCAGCTATTTTTGCTTGTAAGGATAGATATGAACTTAAGAGGCTGCTAGTTAAATGGAGTAAAGAATCTCTTATAGATAGGATGAGACATGACCTTGCTTTTGCTACTTCACCTATCTGTGTTCCTGATAAGGATTAAGAATTCTCTGTTGATCCTGATATAATTACTTTGGTTGAATCTGATCCTTTTTATGGCTATGAATCTGAAAATGTTGTGGCACATCTTACTAAGTTAAATGATATAGCTGCCCTGTTTACTAATGATGAGAGATCGCGCTACTTTTATATACTCAAAATATTTCCGTTCTCATTAAAGGGTGATGCTAAGATATGGTTTAATTCTCTTGATCCTGGTTGTGTGCGTAGTCCCTGGGATATGATTTATTACTTCTCTGCTAAATATTTCCCTACTCATAAGAAACAAGCTGCTTTGAGGGATATATATAATTTTGTGCAAATTGAAGAAGAGTGTCTCCCACAAGCTTGGGGGAGGCCTCTCAAGTTACTTAATGCTTTGCCTGATCATCCTCTTAAGAAACCTGAAATACTTGATATCTTTTATAATGAACTTACCGATGCTTGCAGAGATTACCTGGATAGTTGTGTTGGTTCTCTTTTCAGGGAAAGAACACCGGATGAAGCTGAAATCTTATTGAATAATATGTTGAAAAATGAAAATAATTGGGCACCTCCTGAGCCAACTCCCGAGCCAGCTCCTGAGCCAATTACCGAGCCTATTCCTAAACCAACTCCGAAGAAGAGAGGTGTTCTATTTCTCAGTCCCGAAGATATGCAAGAGGCAAAGAAATCTATGAAAGAAAAAGGTATTAAAGCTGAAGATGTTAAGAATTTACCTCCTATTGAAGAAATACATGGTCTTAATTTACCTTGTTGAAGAAGTATATGATCTCAATTCTTTATTCACTGAAGAACCTCCTGATCCCGATATCCCGACACATGTAGTAAAGGTAAATTCTCTCTATAGATATGATAAAGCTGAAGTACCTCCTACTAAAATTGCTAGTCAGTGCTTGGATGAGTTTGATAACTTTATGTTTAAGCAAGATGACTTTAATGCTTATTTTGGTAGACAATTAAAACAGAATACCTTTATGACTAGATGCTTGAGTGATTATATGGCTAATATTAGAGGTGAACTTAAACTTGTTAGCAAACATGCTTCTATGGTTACCACTCAAGTAGAGCAAGTACTTAAAGCTCAGAAAGAAGTGCTTGATGAAATGAATAGTAAGAAAAATG
Organism: Aegilops bicornis; assembly: GCA_021605145.1. Lineage (NCBI taxonomy): Eukaryota > Viridiplantae > Streptophyta > Magnoliopsida > Poales > Poaceae > Aegilops > Aegilops bicornis. The sequence goes on from CM038673.1 coordinate 811,419,780, forward strand.
ATTATGCTGTTAGAGTGGCTACTAGAACTTGTAGAATGACTCGGGAACCTTTGTATCCTGAAGGCCACCCTAAGAGAATCGAGCAAGATTCTCAGAGAAATAATATTGATGCACCTAGTTCTTCTAAAAGGAAGAAAAAGAAAAATGATAGAACTGTGCAAACTTCTAGTGAACCTATTGCTGAACCACCTGATAATCCAAATGATATCTCTATGTCTGATGCTGAAACACAACCTAGTAATGATAATGATGTAGAAGTTGAACCTGCTGTTGATCTTGATAACCCACAATTAAAGAATCAACGTTATGATAAAAGAGACTTTGTTGCTAGGAAACATGGTAAAGAAAGAGAACCATGGGTTCAGAAACCCATGCCTTTTCCTCCCAAACCATCCAATAAAAAGGATGATGAGGATTTTGAGCGCTTTGCTGAAATGATTAGACCCATCTTTTGCGTATGCGATTGACTGATATGCTCAAAATGAATCCTTATGCTAAATATATGAAAGATATTATTACAAATAAAAGAAAGATACCGGAAGCTGAAATTTCCATCATGCTTGCTAATTATACTTTTAAGGGTGGAATACCAAAGAAACTTGGAGATCCAGGAGTACCTACTATACCATGCTCCATTAAAAGAAATTATGTTAAAACTGCTTTATGTGATCTTGGAGCCGGTGTTAGTGTTATGCCTCTCTCTTTATATCGTAGACTTGACTTGAATAAGTTGACACCTACTGAAATATCTTTGCAAATGGCTGATAAATCAACTGCTATACCTGTCGGTATTTGTGAGAATGTGCCTGTTGTGGTTGCAAACGTTACTATTTTAACGGACTTTGTTATTCTTGATATTCCCGAGGATGATAGTATGTCTATTATTCTTGGAAGACCTTTCCTTAATACTGCAGGGGCTGTTATTGATTGCAACAAAGGCAATGCCACTTTTCATGTTAATGGTAATGAGCATACGGTACACTTTCCGAGGAAACAACCTCAAGTTCATAGTATCAACTCTATTGGAAAAATTCCATCGATTATATTTGGATGTTTTGAATTTCCTCTCCCTACTGTCAAGAAGAAATATGATATACTTATTATTGGGGATGTCCATATCCCCGTTGAGGAAACATAGTGTTATTCGAAATTTATCCGGTTCCATGATTATCGGAATGAGTTTGTTAACAAGACTTGATCAACCTTGTTAGTGGATTCTTTTTGATGAGCATGAGACGGATGAAACTAGAAGCACAACCTTCTGTACCCTCTTTATATTTTCTGTTACTTAGTAGAAATAAAGTAAAAATAGTATTTTTCTGTCTGTTTCCTGATTTATCCGTGCAATATAAAAATATCCCGAAAATAAAAGTCCTCAGAATGCCATGCCAATTTAATATGATTTTTTCGGGAATATTTGAGGATTTACTGTGCACAAATTACCGCGGGGGGAGCTGCCACCTGGCCACGAGGGTGGTGGGCGCGCCCCTGCCTCGTGGGCCCACGGTGGCCCTCCTCCACTTATCCCTGCACCCATCTTCTTCCTCTGCCGCACACAAATCCGAAAAACCAACTCAAGCTCGTGTTCTAGCCACTTTTGCTGTGATTTTCGATCTCCTTGCTCAAAGCACCTCTCGCAAAACTGCTTGGGGAGATTGTTCCTTGGTATGTGACTCCTCCATTGGTCCAATTAGTTTTTGTTCTAGTGCTTTATTATTTGCAAATTTGTGTTGCATAGGTGACCATGTTCTTGAGCTTGCATGTCAAATTTATATGGTTCCAAGTAGTTCTAATGCTTGATATATGCTCTAGGCACTTGTATGAGTAGTTGCTATCAGTTTTATTGAAGTTGGTTCACTTTTGTTTGAAGTTACTAAAATTTCAGATTATTTCAGAAATAATGAAGAGACTTTTGAGGGCCTCGTCGAGCCGAAGCTCGAGGGAAAAAATAAAAGGAAGAAGAGCAGAAGCCCAAATTTAATTTGCCTCGCATCACGGAGGTCCGGCCGTGTGAATGGCCTTCCGATGACTTGAGGAGAGTCGGGATTTATGAGGATTTCCATCTATTAATTGAGAATGCTGGACTCACCGACTTCCTCCGCGACCAACATCATCAGTATCTCTTACTCACAAATACTTTTGTGCAGAACTTCTACTTTTTCCCTAAGAAATCACCTCCAACAGTAGAGTTCCATTTATATGACGTTGTTAAGGAGATGACATTAGCCGAATTTTGCGAGGTTTGCAAAATACCTTTTGAGGGCACCTTAGATGAACCACACCGTAATGAAGTGGAAGCTTTTATTAACTCTATCACTGTGGGAGAAACCAGGAAGGTTTCTGATGCAAGAATTACTAGCATACATTTCCCTGTGTTACGCTACTTTGCCTTATTTGCTAGTCGTTGCTTGATTGGTCGCAGGAACTGTGGAAACCTTAGCATTCCTGATATTATCATTTTGTTCCATGGTTTATACCGCAATAACTATGTTAGTATGGGTGGGATTGTCGCTAGACGGTTAAGTCTGAACCGTACTAAGGGCCCCGTCTTTGGAGGCATTTATGCTTCTCGCCTAGCTGAATATTTTGAGGTACCTATTAGGCATGAGGAGAAAGAAGAAACATCGCTGCCCGTGCTTATTTAGATTATAAGATTATGCTAGCGCATGATTTTCTTGTTAAGAGTCGCGAAGGGGAGCTTAAATATAAATTGTACTTTGATAAACATCACCCTGAGACTATTACTTTGCCTGCTCCCTCTTTGTTTAACTTGTCTACAGGTCCTTACATTGTACCGTGGGCGGCTGTTCAAGCCTATCGGAATCCTGCACCAGCCCCGGAACCGGAGCCACAAGATGAGCCTCCACGACAGTCTGTTTATTCTTGGGATCCTGAGGCGGTTGCCAGCCAGTGGCAGTCAGAGTCCTCTTCATCACATTATGATCCCAACTATTCTTCATCGCAGTATGACCCCAGCTACACCTACGGGTATCAGCCAGGCTATCCCTGGCAATAGACCAACTTAGGCCAAAAGCCTAAGCTTGGGGGAGTACGTATTTCCCACCGACATTACATTCATGTTCACACACACTCATTGCTAGATTTCGGTGCTCATACTCTTTCACTGTAATACCCACGCTAGTTTATTTCCTTTTTCCTGCTTTCTTCTTGTGTGTTTAATAAACCTTAGAAAAACCAAAAAAAAGTAGTAGTTTATCTTTCCTGCTGTAGTAGTAATAATTAAAAAGAAAACCCAAAAATATTTCATGTTCTTCTTTTGCTTGTTGGGAGCTCTCCCGTGTAAATAGTTTTTATTTCCTTTCTTTTCTTTGGGGGTCAGTAGGAGAAGACCATGATTAAATTGTTGAAGTGGCTCTTATATGCAACATTGTTGATTTAACCAAGAGCCCATATTGCCTTGTCTTCTCCTGTTTATTGAATGCTCGCAAATTCCAGTTTAGTCCAATGCACGTTCACTCTTATTATTATTCACATCGTTCGGTCGTGCAAGTGAAAGGCAATTATGATGATATATGATGAACTGACTGAGATGGGAAAAGCTGGTATGAACTCGACCTCTTTTGTTTTTGTAAATATGATGAGTCTATCGTTCCTGATTCAGCCTATTATGAATAAACATGTTTGCAATGACAATTAGAGATCATAGTTGCTTGTGCCATGCTTGATTAGCTATGAGTTATAATGGTTACCTTGCGTGCCAACATGCTATTGAGATGATTATGATGTGGTATGATGGGTTGGTATCCTCCTTTGAATGATTTAAGTGACTTGACTTGGCACATGTTCACGCATGTAGTTGAAACAAATCAACATAGCCTTCACGATATTTATGTTCATGGTGGATTATATCCTACTCATGCTTGTATTCAATGTTTATTAATTTTAATGCATGTTCATGACTGTTGTCGCTCTCTGGTTGGTCGCTTCCCAGTCTTTTGCCAGCCTTCACTTGTACTAAGCGGGAATACTGCTTGTGCATCCAATCCCTTGAACCCCAAAGTTATTCCATATGAGTCCACCATACCTTCCTATATGCGGTATCTACCTGCCGCTCCAAGTAAATTCGTATGTGCCAAACTCTAAACCTTCAAATGAACATTCTGTTTTGCATGCTCGAATAGCTCATATATCAACTAGTGCTGCCCTTATCTTCCGTGTTAGGCGGGTTATTCTCAAGAGGAGTGGACTCCGCTCCTCACTCACGAGAAAATGGCTGGTCACCGGGATGCCCAGTCCCATGCTTTATGCAAACTAAATCAAAATAATTGCAAACAAAACTCCCCACAGGACCCGTTGAATGTTGGAGGCACTCGTTGTTTCGAGCGAGCCATGGATTGATGCTTGTGGAGGAGGGGGAGTATAAACTTTACCATTCTGTTTGGGAACTGCCTATAATTTGTTTAGCATGGAAGATATCGTCATCTCTTAGTTGTTATGTTGACAATGAAAGTATGCCGCTCAAAATATAATTATCTCTATTTCAAAATCGAGCTCTGGCACCTCTACAAATCCCTGCTTCCCTCTGCGAAGGGCCTATCTATTCACTTTCATGTTGAGTCATCACCCTCTTATTAAAAGCACTAGCTGGAGAGCACAACTGTCATTTGCATTCATTACTCTTAATTTATATCGGGTATGACTATGATTGGATCTCTATTACCATGAATTACAATGTCTAGTCAGTCCTTGATCCTTGAAGGTGCTCTGCATTTATGTTTTGCGGTCTCAGAAAGGTCTAGCGAGATACAATCTTGTTATATCATATTATGATTGTTTTGAGAAAGTGTTGTCATCCGAGATTTATTGTTATGACTTGCTAGCTGATTATGTTATTGATATGAGTGAACATGAGACCTAGGAGTTATTGCAAATGTTGTTAGTTATGATCTTTGCTGAAAACTTGAATGCTGGCTTGACATATTTACAACAACAAGAGCAAACAGAGTTTGTAAAAGTTTTTCTTTTTCTATTTCAGTTTGTCAACTGAATTGCTTGAGGACAAGCAAGGGTTTAAGCTTGGGGGAGTTGATATGTCTCCGTCGTATCTACTTTTCCAAACACTTTTGTCCTTGTTTTGGACTCTAACTTGTATGATTTGAATGGAACTAACCCGGACTGACGCTGTTTTCAGCAGAATTGCCATGATGTTGTTTTATGTGCAGAAAACAAAAGTTCTCGGAATGACCTAAAACTCCACGGGATGTCTTATAAAAAATAATAAAAAAATCCTCGCCAAAGATGAAGACCAGGGGGACCACACCCTGTCCACGAGGGTGCCCCCCCCTAGGGCGTGCCCCCTACCTCATGGGCCCCTTAGAGACCCTCCGACGCAAACTCCAACTCCATATATTGGCTTTTGTTGAGAAAAAATCAGAGAGAAAGTTTCATCGCGTTTTACGATTCGGAGCCGCCGCCAAGCCCTAATCTCTCTCGCGAGGGCTGATCTGGAGTCTGTTCGGAGCTCCGGATACGGGGATTCGTCGCCGTTGTCATCATCAACCATCCTCCATCACCAATTTCACGATGCTCACCGCCGTGCGTGAGTAATTCCATCGCAGGCTTGCTGGACGGTGATGGGTTGGATGAGATTTATCAGGTAATCGAGTTAGTTTTGTTAGGGTTTGATCCCTAGTATCCACTATGTTTTGAGATTGATGTTGCTATGACTTTGCTATGCTTAATGCTTGTCACTAGGGCCCGAGTGCCATGATTTCAGATCTGAACCTATTATGTTTTCATGAATATATGTGTGTTCTTGATCCTATCTTGCAAGTCTATAGTCACCTACTATGTGTTATGATCCAGCAACCCCGAAGTGACAATAATCGGGAGCACTCCCGGTGATGACCATAGTTTGAGGAGTTCATGTATTCACTCTGTGCTTATGCTTTGTTCCGGTTCTCTATTAAAAGGAGGTCTTAATATCCCTTAGTTTCTAATCGGACTCCGCTGCCACGGGAGGGTAGGACAAAAGATGTCATGCAAGTTCTTTTCCATAAGCACGTATGACTATATTCGGAATACATGCCTACATTACATTGATGAATTGGAGCTAGTTCTGTGTCACCCTATGTTATGACTGTTACATGACGAACCGCATCCGGCATAACTATCCATCACTGATCCAGTGCCTACGAGTTTTCCATATACTGGTTTACGCTTATTTACTTTTCTGTTGCTACTGTTACAATCACTACAAAAATACCAAAAACATTACTTTAGCTATCTTTACTTTTGTTACCGTTACCACCACTATCATATTACTCTGCTAATAAACCCTTTGCTGCAGATACTAAGTTTCCAGGTGTGGTTGAATTGACAACTCAGCTGCTAATACTTGAGAATATTCTTTGGCTCCCCTTGTGTCGAATCAATAAATTTGGGTTGAATACTCTACCCTCGAAAACTGTTGCGATCCCCTATACTTGTGGGTTATCACCTCCCACTCACTTCTTTCGAGAGAAACTCCTTCTCTAGAAATACTCTGAATTTAGCAACAAAGGTCTTGCCTTCAGATTTGTGATAGAAGGTGTACCCAACAATCTCCTTTGGTTATCCTATGAAGACACATTTCTCCGATTTGGGTTCGAGCTTATCGGGTTGAAGCTTTTTCACATAAGCATCGCAGCCCCAAACTTTAAGAAACGACAACTTTGGTTTCTTGCCAAACCATAGTTCATAAGGCGTCGTCTCAACGGATTTTGATGGTGTCCTATTTAACATGAATGCAGCCATCTCTAAAGCATAACCCCAAAACGATTGCGGTTAATCAGTAAGAGACATCATAGATCGCACCATATCAAGTAAGGTACGATTACGACGTTCGTACACACCATTACGCTGTGGTGTTCCGGGTGGCGTGATTTGCGAAACTATTCCTTATTGTTTCAAATGTAGACCAAACTCGTAACTCAAATATTTTCCTCCACGATCAGATCGTAGAAACTTTATTTTCTTGTTACGATGATTTTCAACTTCACTCTGAAATTCTTCGAACTTTTCAAAAGTTTCAGACTTATGTTTCATTAAGTAGATATACCCATGTCTTCTTATATCATCTGTGAAGGTGAGAAAATAACGATATCTGCCACGAGCCTCAACATTCATCGGACCACATACATCTGTATGTATGATTTCCAACAAATCTTTTTCTCTCTCCATAGTTACGGAGAACGGTATTTTAGTCATCTTGCCCATGAGGCACGGTTCGCAAGTACCAAGTGATTCATAATCAAGTGGTTCCAAAAGTCCATCGGTATGGAGTTTCTTCATGCGCTTTACACCGATATGACCTAAACTGCAGTGCCACAAATAAGTTGCACTATCATTATCAACTCTGCATCTTTTGGCTTCAACATTATGAATATGTTTATCACTACTATCGAGATTCAATAAAAATAGACCACTCTTCAAGGGTGCATGACCATAAAAGATATTACTCATATAAATAGAACAACCATTATTCTCTGATTTAAACGAATAACCGTCTCGCATCAAACAAGATCCAGATATAATGTTCATGCTCAACGCTGGCACCAAATAACAATTATTTAGGTCTAATACTAATCCCGAAGGTAGATGTAGGGTAGCGTGCCGACCGCGATCACATCGACTTTGGTACCATTTCCCACGCGCATCGTCACCTCGTCCTTAGCCAATCTCCGCTTAATCTGTAGTCCCTGTTTCGAGTTGCAAATATTAGCAACGAAACCAGTATCAAATACCCAGGTGCTACTGCGAGCATTAGTAAGGTACACATCAATAACATGTATATCACATATACCTTTGTTCACCTTGCCATCCTTCTTATCCGCCAAATACTTGGGGCAGTTCCGCTTCCAAAGGACCAGTCGCTTGCGGCATGAGAAGCACTCGATTTCAGGCTTAGGTCCAGACTTGGGTTTCTTCTCCTGAGCAGCAACTTGCTTGTTGTTCTTCTTGAAGTTCCCTTCTTCTTCCCTTTGCCCTTTTCTTGAAACTAGTGGTCTTGTTGACCATCAACACTTGATGCTCCTTCTTGATTTCTACTTCGCAGCCTTTAGCATTGCCAAGATCTCAGAATCGCCTTTTCCATCCCTTGCATGTTATAGTTCATCACGAAGCTTTTGTAGCTTGGTGGCGGTGATTGGAGAATTCTGTCAATGACGCTATCATCCGTAAGATTAACTCCCGGTTGAATCAAGTGATTATTATACCCGGACATCTTGAGTATATGCTCACTAATGTAACTATTCTCCTCCATCTTGCAGCTATAGAACTTACTGGAGACTACATATCTCTCAATCCAGGCATTTGCTTGAAATATTAACTTCAACTCCTGGAACATCTCATATGCTCCATGACGTTCAAAACTTCGTTGAAGTCCCGGTTCTAAGCCGTAAAGCATGGCACACTGAACTATCGAGTAGTCATCAGCTTTCCTCTGCCAGACGTTCATAACATCTGGTGTTGCTCCTGCAGCAGGCCTAGCAACCAACGGTGCTTCCAGGACGTAATTCTTCTGTGCAGCAATGAGGATAATCCTCAAGTTACGGACCCAGTCCGTGTAATTCCTACCATCATCTTTCAACTTTGCTTTCTCAAGGAACGCATTAAAATTCAACGGAACAACATCACGGGCCATCTATCTACAATCAAACATAGACAAGCAAGATACTATCAGGTACTAAGTTCACGATAAATTTAAGTTCAATTAATCATATTACTTAAGAACTCCCACTTAGATAGACATCCCTCTAATCCTCTAAGTGATCACGTGATCCAAATCAACTAAACCATGTCCGATCATCACGTGAGATGGAGTAGTTTCAATGGCGAACATCACTATGTTGATCATATCTACTATATGATTCATGCTCGACCTTTCGGTCTCCGTGTTTCGAGGCCATATCTGTTATATGCTAGGCTCGTCAAGTTTAACCTGAGTATTCCACGTGTGCAACTGTTTTGCACCCGTTGTATTTGAACGTAGAGCCTATCACACGTGACCATCACGTGGTGTCTCAGCACGAAGAACTTTCGCAACTGTGCATACTCAGGGAGAACACTTATACTTTGATAATTTAGTGAGGGATCATCTTATAATGCTACTGTCGGTGTCAAAACCGGCGGATCTCGGGTAGGGGGTCCCGAACTATGCGTCTAGGAGGATGGTAACAGGAGACAAGGGACACGATGTTTTTACCCAGGTTCGGGCCCTCTCGATGGAGGTAAAACCCTACTCCTGCTTGATTAATATTGATGATATGGGTAGTACAAGAGTAGATCTACCACGAGATCAGAGAGGCTAAACCCTAAAAGCTAGCCTATGGTATGATTGTTGTTCGTCCTACGGAATAAAACCCTCCGGTTTATATAGACACTGGATAGGGTTAGGGTTACACAGAGTCGGTTACAATGGTAGGAGATCTACATATCCGTATCTCCAAGCTTGCCTTTCACGCCAAGGAAAGTCCCATCCGGACACGGGACGAAGTCTTCAATCTTGTATCTTCATAGTCCGTGAGTCCGGCCAGAGATGATAGTTCGGCTATCCGGACACCCCTAATCCAGGACTCCCTCAGTAGCCCCTGAACCAGGCTTCAATGACGACGAGTCCGGCGCGCATATTGTCTTCGGCATTGCAAGGCGGGTTCCTCTTCCGAATATTTCATAGAAGATTTTGAACACAAGGATAGTGTCCGGCTCTGCAAAACAAGTTCCACATACCACCATAGAGAGAATAACTTTTGCACAGATCTGCTGACGTATTCCGCGGCGTGACATCACAACACGGCTAGGCCTTTATACGAATCGTTTTTACTGTTCCACCTCAGCATGTTTAGCGAGGCGGTTTCCTTGGCACGTCTTATCAAAGCGGAGATCGTGCCCCCCTTATTCCGGGATTCTCATCAATACGGACGTGGGTAACCCAACCGCGCCGTTGATTACGGCGCTTGGGAGATAAGCGAGTTTTACCAGGCTGGCGGGGGACGCATAGCTTCGTCCGTCCATATAAGGGGATAAGGATCCACCTTTTCGCCTACGCCTTCTTCCTCCTTTGCTCATCGATTTCCGCGCACTTGAGCTCCAACGCCCAAGTCCGCACATCCCTCCTCAACCTCCTTCAGCCATGTCCGGAGCAGGAGGCAAGTGGATGGTCTCCTCCATCACGGAGGGACAAGTCAAAAAGCTGCGGAAGGCCGTATACTTGTCCAGCGATATCGCGCACCGGCTCCCCGACGCGGGGCAGCTCATTCCCACCCCCAAGCCCCATGAGAGGGTGGTGTTCCTCACCCACTTCCTCCGCGGACTAGGTTTTCCACTTCACCCATTTGTCCGGGGGCTCATGTTCTACTACGGCCTGGACTTCCACGATCTGGCCCAGAACTTCATCCTCAACATCTCGGCGTTCATCGTCATGTGCGAGGCCTTCCTCTGCATCCAGCCCCACTTCGGCTTATGGCTGAAGACCTTCAATGTCAAGCTGAAGGTAGTGGGCAGCCGCCAAACGGAGTGCGGAGGCGCCATGGTTGGCAAGATGGCCAAAGTCCTATGGCTCGAGGGCTCCTTTGTGGAGACCATAAAGGGGTGGCAATCGGGGTGGTTCTACATCACCGAACCGCGCGACTCTCAATGGGCGGCGGCCCCCGAATTCCGATTTGGTTCCCCCACACGGCTCACGTCATGGAAAGAGACGGGCCTGACGTGGGGTGATTCAAAAGAGCTGCCCAGACTCCAAACCTGCGTCCGGAACCTGGTGGACAAGAATCTCAAGCTTGTCAGTGTAATCCAGGTGATGCTCATCCGCCGGATTCTCCCATGCCAGCAACGGGCCTTCAAATTGTGGGAGTTCGATCCGGCACAGCACCAAACTTTGAAAAGGCTCTTCGACACTACGTACGAAGATGCCTGGAAGGTGTTGTTCAAGGGCGCCGAGGCTCCCACATCCGCTGCAAGATCGCGGATTCAGCTTCAGCGTCAAGCCAGCGAGGTAAGTTATTTTACCCTTTATGGGACTCTTTTTTCATAGTTTGACTCTATGCAGGATCTAAAACTCCCTAACCTTTGACAGGACTGGATGAAGACGTCTGGACAGATTAACTGTCCGGCCCCCATGCCAGAAAACCCAGCGGACGCCCGATTGACGGGGCTGCTGGCTCCGGCACCTCACGTGGTGCCGGAGAAGAAGGCCAAGAAGGAGGCCACGGGGACTCGAAGGAGCGCCCGACGCCAGGTGTTGTCGGACTCATCGTCCGACGACTCTGAGGCGGAATCCTCCCCTGAGGAAGAGGAGGAGGAAAAAGAAGCCTCTCCCCCAGCGGGGGGAGAGAAGAAAAGGAAGGCCGCCCCGACTGGGGAGGCCGGAGGGTCCAAGAAAGGAAGGACCCTTCCTCCGGACTTCTCCACCAACGCCGACAACGACGAGGAGGAGTGGTCAACAAGGGCCAAGTCCCTGGCGAGATCGTAAGTGTCCGGACTCCGGAATAGTTCGTGACTTTTTATTTGTCGCATAGTGTCTTCTAACGCCGAATATGACCATGTAGCCCGCCCAAGGACGAGCTCGCCACTTCATCAAGCGGCTCCCTGGATTCGTCGGATGTGAATAGCACTTCACTTCCGACCGCCTCCTCTCCTCGTGTCGCCGACGACACCGCGGTGGAGTCCCAAAAGGGGCCCAGCCAGGAGGAGGTGGTCCTGGAGGCGCCGCAAGGCGACCTCCCGGACTCCGGGCGCAAAGGGGGCGAAACCCCAGAGGGCTCTAAGTCCGGCCCTGTGCCGGACTCCGTACTGGAACCTTCAGTGGTTCCGAAGTCCGGCAAGCGGCCCCTTCGTAAGAAGGGTAAGACTGCGACACCGGTGACCTCCGTCCATCCGGAGGCGCCGGATAGCTTGCTGGAGGCGCTTAACGGCACCTCCATCGATGAGGAGCACCGCACTGTTATGAGTGTGGTGATCCAGAAAGTTCAGTACTCCAAGAGCGGGCTGATAGCTTGTACCAGCCTTCTAACAGGCTTTGAGGTAAGTTTAGAATATGTAAAAATATTACCGCATAGACAGTAGCCCCTGATGCTTAGTTCGGTGTTTGGAAAGAAAAGCCGGACTGAGGATCTAAAAAGATATACGCAGGAGTCTAACATAAGTATGTCAATATGGGAATGCAGGCTGCCGACCTCGCTGCCAAGACCGATCATGAGGAAGCAGAGCCTCGAGCGGTCCGAGAACGAGCTCGGCCTTGCCAAGAAGCAGCTCGAGGACAAGGAAGGTAAGTAATACCTTATTAAAGTAATACCTTATAGAAAGGATTTGGTTGCAAAAATGACAGGACTAACGTGGGTATTGTAGGGGCCACGAACGAGGTGGCGACCCTTAAGGAAGCGGTGTCCGCGGCCGAAAGCAAAGTGGCCGGGGAACGCACCGAGCGAGAGAAGCAGGAGGCGCGGGTGGCGGAGGTGCGGAAAGAGCTCCAGGCTCTCGAGGAAAAACACGAGAGTTTGGAGCGTGACTCGAAGACTCGAGAATCCGAGCTCGCCTCGGCTCTTGAGAGTGCCAATGCCGCTAAGGCCGAAGCCCAAAAAGCCCTCCAGGGAAATTGAATCATTAAAGAAGATAGCGGCGGGTAAGGCATTCTTTATGCAAAGCAAGCATGTGAAAGTGAATTACCTATTACTTACCCGAATCCGGAGCTCTCTAGGAGCATTCGCAGATCTGCCCCGTAGTGTGTCTGATGCTGCCGCGTTCTACTGCGCCAAGGAGGGGAGCTCGACGGAAAATGTGTTCTGGTCTCGATATCGAGGCCGGACATCCGGTGCCCCTGAGCGACTAGCTGAAGCAGCTGGTCGAGCTCCACAAGGTCGCCGAACAGGCCATGAAGGGCCTCATAATTCGGCTGTGGCCATTGGAAGCCATGCCTGGAAGCTACTTCGGGCTAGTGCGGCGGCTGGAGGACGCCTGTCCATGGATTGAAGTCGTCAAGCGCTCCGTCTGCATTGAAGGTCCCGTCGAGCCCTTGCCCGTGCTAAAGTGCACTGGGGCAAGCTAGATGCGGAGAAGCTTGTGACGGGCGGGCCATCGAAGGGCAAGGAGCATCGCAAGCCCGAAATGTACTATGAGGGCGTCGTTGTGGGTGCCCGCCTGTTAGCGGTGAATGTTCCAAAGATGTAATTTTTGAATAGACTTGCTTTTGTTATCCTGCACGCTGAAAAGTTGTTCATATGCGCTAAGCAACGCTTGTGAATTTAAAATATTACCTTCTGTGCGGCCATTTATCAAATTTGAGAGATGGCAAGTAGTTGGCTTCAGCCCCCATGCCACGAGTGCTGGGGTGTTCTTGATAAACTTGAGCGCTCGTGTTCCCATTCTTGGGTCCTTCGAGGGAGGCGCTCAACGCAACGAACAAGGCAACCGGACTTATAGTGCTTGAACACTCTCACTTAGCCATAGAATTCAATAATTTTAAATTTCGGCGAAGCCCCTAGTATTCAGAAGACCGAGTTCGGGCGCTATCCACGCCTTGGCCGGACAATGCCGACTCCTCGCTCTAAGCGGCATAAGTCTTTAGGGACCCGAAAAAACCTCTCGAACAGCGACCGGCTCTCGCCTATCATGACGGTCAGTTTTAGCTTTCTCCACTGAGGTGCTCAACCCAGCTCAACCGGGGCACAATCGCAGTGGTTCTCCCAGCGCTACCTTAGCCCATATAACGGAACGTAAGGTACCAAAACATGGGAGCCGGGCAAACCCAACTATTGACCCAAGACATGATTCGGAGCCGATGCATATAATGTTATAAGTTCGGGGTGCCGCACTTGTGAAAGTGTTCGGACTTATCACACATATTTTCGGGGTACTTAAGCCCCTGGTGTATTGGCTGTACCAAAGTGTACGGGTGCAACATGTCATGAATCAACATATATATAGAAAAAAGGAGTGCGATAATAGACAAAAGCTATGTATTGTTTATTCAAAAAGGTACTGCAGTGAAAGAAGAACGATACAAATAGTGCGATAAGCAAGGGATGGGACTATTTAACATGTCCCCCTCCAGGGGTAAGCTGTGGGATGGTATGTAAAACAGGTATAATGCTCGTAGTAGAGACCACCTAGACACTCGACGTAGCTTTCTTCTTCCCTGGCTGTTGCATCGTGAGTTCGGCCATTCTACTGCCGGACAGGGCTTCGGAAACGGAGTCCTGAAAGTAAGAGAAAGGAAAAAGAAAAAGAATGACACAATCGGGAGCCCCTGGTGCGGTTGAGCCGCATTCTGGGCGTGCCGTGGTCGTGCCCCTCCCCTTATACCCATGGTATCTCCAGAGCGTAGTTATGTACGCGTAGTACTGGCTTCGCAATTTGGCGAGGGCTTGGGTTGGAGCCGGATTGCTACGCATGCTCGGATCGTGCCAGGCGGTCTTGTTGTAGGCTCCGGGCGCGCTTGACGGTGGCCGGACGTTTAATAGCCGGACTCGAGAATTGCTGTGAGAGGCTGCTTTGCACCTCCGCAGCGAGGGCCGCCGTGTGCTCCTCCGTTCGGAGAGAGCGTTCGGTGTTTCCATTGACCGTGATTACTCCTCGAGGGCCTGGCATCTTGAGCTTGAGGTATGCGTAGTGCGGCACCGCATTGAACTTTGCAAATGCGGTTCGTCCAAGCAGTGCGTGATAGCCGCTGCGGAACGGGACTATGTCGAAGATTAACTCTTCGCTTCGGAAGTTATCCGGGGATCCGAAGACCACTTCGAGTGTAACTGAGCCTGTACAATTGGCCTCTACACCTGGTATGACGCCTTTAAAGGTCGTCTTTGTGGGTTTAATCCTTGAGGGGTCTATGCCCATTTTGCACACTGTATCCTGATAAAGCAGGTTCAGGCTGCTACCGCCGTCCATCGGGACTCTAGTGAGGTGAAATCCGTTGATGATTGGGTCAAGAACCAATGCAGCGAATCCGCCGTGACGGATGTAGTGGGTGGTCCCTTCGATCGAAGGTGATCGGGCAGGAGGACCATGGGTTGAACTTTAGGCGACTGGCTCCATCGCATATACGTCCCTTAGTGCACGCTTCCGCTCCCTTTTGGGTATGTGGGTTGCGTATATCATGTTCACCGTCCGCACTTGTGGGGAAGCCCTTCATCATCTATTGTTCGGCCGGGGCTCCTCCTCGTCATCGCTATGCAGCCCCTTGTCATTGAGTTCGGATTTAACTTGCCTGCCTGTTTGAAGACCCAACAATCCCTGTTGATGTGGTTGGCTGGTTTTTCGGGGGTGCCATGTATTTGGCACGAGCGATCGAGTATTCGGTTCAGATTGGACGGGCCCTGAGTATTTCTTTTGAATGGCTTTTTCCGCTGACCGGGTTTAGAGCCTCTCAATCCGGCATTGACTGCCGTATCTTCAGAATTATCGCCGTTAATGCGGCGCTTGTGCTTGTTGCGACGCGACCTGCCATTGCTGTCCTTGGTATCCGAACTACCAGGGTTTTTGGTCAAGTTGTTGCTACGAGCTAGCCATTGTCCTCTCCGCCAAAAGCGGGTCATGAGCGTTGTGAGGGCTACCATGGATTTCGGCTTTTCCTGTCCTAGGTGCCGGGCAAGCCACTCGTCACGGATGTTATGTTTGAAGGCCGCAAGGGCCTCTGCATCCGGACAAATAACGATTTGATTTTTCTTGGTTAGGAACCATGTCCGTAATTGTCCGCCGATTCTTCCGGCTGCTGAATTATGTGGTTGAGGTCATCGGTGTCCGGTGGTCGCACGTATGTGCCCTGGAAGTTATCAAGGAATGCGGCTTCCAGGTCCTCCCAACAACCAATTGATTCTGCTGGCAAGCTGTTAAGCCAATGCCGAGCTGGTCATTTGAGCTTGAGTGGGAGGTATTTGATGGCGTGTAGATCATCATCGCGGGCCATGTGGATATGGAGGAGGTAGTCCTCGATCCAAACTGCAGGATCTGTTGTGCCATCGTATGATTCTATTTTTACGGGTTTGAAACTCTCGGGGATTTGATGATCCATTACTTCGTCTGTGAAGCATAGTGGGTGTGCGGCGCCTCTGTATTGAGCTATATCACGACGCAGCTCAAATGAGCTTTGTCTCATCAGTGTTCGGCCCGGCCGGAATTGCTGTATCCGGCGTGATGGTTATCATCACATGTCGTGGGGCGCCCATGCGATCCGTAGATCGATCTTGTTTGCCTTGCCTTGGCCTCCAATATGTCTCGCAGGTCTGGCGCGTTTCCCCGTGCCTTGGTACTTTACGAGCGACGCCTGAGTGCGGCTTGAATGGAGGGTCTAGAGGCCTCTCTGTCGCGACCACGGGGTGGCCGGTCGGCCGCATCATGCGCTGGTGATGTAGGTTTGGGTGCTACTTCCTCTAATTGGGGTAGCAGCCTACGTTTTGGGAATCTCTTGGAGGGGCGTTCGAGTTCATACTCTTCGGCTGCAAGGACTTCAGTCCCTCTGTCAGCTAGCAAGTCTTGGTCAGCTCTAAGCTGCTGCTGCTTTTCTTGAGGCTGCTTGCCGTGGCCATAAGCCTGCGTTTGAACGCTCTGTTCGGCGGGATCCTCGTGCACGACAAATTAAGTAAATCGTCGAGGCTTGCCTCATCTTCGGAGGGAGGCATATAATTATCGCCCTCCACCTCCCTGTCTGCCGCTCTATCATGAGGGCTGGCTTCTCCCTCCTCCTGTGCTGACTCCTGCTGGAGGGGGTTGTCTTCGGCACTGTCCGGGGTGTTATTATCTCCCGTGCCGGAATCACCGTTTTGCTGTGGCGGGATTTAGCGGCGCCACGACGCCGGCGCTTGGGCTGTTTCTTGGAGGGGTCATCCTCCGTTGTTCCATCGCCGTTCCCATCTTTTGGGATGTCCACCATGTATATGTCGTATGACGAGGTGGCCTTCCAGTGCCCTGTAGGCGCTGGTTCTTGGTCGTCTCCAGCATCGTCGTGCATATCGTCGATGTCTTCGGAGTCGAAGTCGAGCATGTCGGTTAAATCATCGACAGTGGCTACAAAGTGGGTGGTGGGTGGGCGTTGAATTTCTTCGTCGTCCGCATCCCAACCTTCCTGACCGTAGTCCGGCCAGGGCTCTCCAGATAAAGAGAGAGACTTTAGTGAATTCAGGATGTCGCCAAAGGGCGAGTGCTGAAAGATGTCCGCGGCAGTGAACTCCATAATCGGCGCCCAATCGGATTCGATTGGCGAGGGCGCGGAGGGCTTGGAGTCCGGAGAGGAGTCTGGCACCTTGGAGTCACGGTCTTTGCAAAGGACAGGGAAGGGGTTCGGCTCAATCGCCGTAGAGATCGTAGCCCCCGAGGCGGTGTCCAACCACTCGTCCTCGATCGGCGGAGTCGGCTCCGAGCTAAGGGCCGGAGCGGACGCTTGTGCGGCCTCCAGGACACTGTTCGGCGGCAGAGCCAGATCGTGCCCATTGAGACAGTGCGGCGCGCTTGGCTGTGGCTCGAATCCGTCGAAGATCGAGTCTCCGCGGATGTCGGTCGTGTAGTTCAAACTCCCAAATCTGACCTGATGGCCAGGGCCGTAGCTTTTGATCTGCTCCAGATGGCCAAGTGAATTGGCCCGTAGTGCAAAGCCGCCGAACACGAAGATCTGTCCGGGGAGAAAAGTCTCACCCTGGACCGCGTCGTTGTTGATGATCGAAGGAGCCATCGGGCCTAAGGATGACGACACAGAGGAACTCTCAATGAAAGCACCAATGTCGGTGTCAAAACCGGCGGATCTCGGGTAGGGGTCCCGAACTGTGCGTCTAGGCGGATGGTAATAGGGGACAAGGGACACGATGTTTTTACCCAGGTTCGGGCCCTCTCGATGGAGGTAAAACCCTACTCCTGCTTGATTAATATTGATGATATGGGTAGTACAAGAGTAGATCTACCACGAGATCAGAGAGGCTAAACCCTAAAAGCTAGCCTATGGTATGATTGTTGTTCGTCCTACGGACTAAAACCCTCTGGTTTATATAGACATCGGATAGGGTTAGGGTTACACAGAGTCGGTTACAATGGTAGGAGATCTACATATCCGTATCGCCAAGCTTGCCTTCCACACCAAGGAAAGTCCCATCCGGACACGGGACGAAGTCTTCAATCTTGTATCTTCATAGTCCAGGAGTCCTGCCAACGGTGATAGTTCGGCTATCTGGACACCCCCTAATCCAGGACTCCCTCAGCTACCGTCAATCAAAGCAAGATAAGATGCATAAAAGATAAACATCACATGCAATCAATATAAGTGATATGATATGGCCATCATCATCTTGTGCTTGTGATCTCCATGTCCGAAGCACCGTCATGATCACCATCCTCACCGGCGCGACACCTTGATCTCCATCGTAGCATCGTTGTCGTCTCGCCAATCTTATGCTTCTACAAATCGCTACCGCTTAGTGATAAAGTAAAGCATTACAGGGCGATTGCATTGCATACAATAAAGTGACAACCATATGGATCCTGCCAGTTGCCGATAACTCGGTTACAAAACATGATCATCTCATACAATAAAATATAGCATCACGTCTTGACCATATCACATCACAACATGCCCTGCAAAAACAAGTTAGACGTCCTCTACTTTGTTGTTGCAAGTTTTACGTGGCTGCTACGGGCTTAGCAAGAACCGTTCTTACCTACGCATCAAAACCACAACGATAGTTTGTCAAGTTGGTGCTGTTTTAACCTTCGCAAGGACCGGGCGTAGCCACACTCGGTTCAACTAAAGTTGGAGAAACTGACACCCGCTAGCCACCTTTGTGCAAAGCACGTTGGGAGAACCGGTCTCGCGTAAGCGTACGCGTAATGTCGGTCCGGGCCGCTTCGTCCAACAATACTGCCGAAACAAAGTATGACATGCCGGTAAGCGGATGACTTATATCGCCCACAACTCACTTGTGTTCTACTCGTGCATATGACATCTACGCATAAAACCAGGCTCGGATGCCACTGTTGGGGAACGTAGTAATTTCAAAAAAAATCCTACGCACACGCAAGATCATGGTGATGCATAGCAACAAGAGGGAAGAGTGTTGTCTACGTACCCTCGTACACCGAAAGCGGAAGCGTTAGCACAACGCGGTTGATGTAGTCGTACGTCTTCACGATTCGACCGATCAAGTAGCGAACGTACGACACCTCCGAGTTCAGCACACGTTCAGCCCGATGACGTCCCTCGAACTCCGATCCAGCCAAGTTTTGAGGGGGAGTTTTGTCAGCACGGCGGCGTGGTAACAATGTTGATGTTCTACCGACGCAGGGCTTCACCTAAGCACCGCTACAGTATTATCGAGGTGGACTATGGTGGAGGGGGGCACCGCACACGGTTGGGAGAGATCAACTGATCAACTTGTGTGTCTAGAGGTTCCCCCTGCCCCCGTAAAAGGAGCAAGGGGTGCGGCGGCCAAGGGAGGCGGCGCCAGAGGAGTCCTACTCCCACCGGGAGTAGGACTCCCCCTTCCTAGTTGGAATAGGATTCGAGAGGGGAAAGAGCGGGGAGAGAAGGAAGGGGCGCTGCCCCTCTCCTTGTCCTATTCGGACTAGGGGAGGCGCTCGGCCCAGCCACTGGCCGCCTCTCCTCTTCTCCGTAAAGGCCCACTAAGGCCCATTTACCTCCCGGGGGGTTCCGGTAACCTCCCGGTACTCCGGTAAAATCTCGATTTCACCCGGAACACTTCCGATATCCAAACATAGGCTTCCAATATATGAATCTTCATGTCTCGACCATTTCGAGACTCCTCGTCATGTCCGTGATCACATACGGGACTCCGAACAACCTTCGGTACATCAAAACATATAAACTCATAATATAACTGTCATCGTAACGTTAAGCGTGTGGACCCTACGGGTTCGAGAACTATGTAGACATGACCGAGACATGTCTCCGTCAATAACCAATAGAGGAACCTGGATGCTCATATTGGCTCCCACATATTCTACGAAGATTTTTATCGGTCAGACCGCATAACAACATACGTTGTTTCCTTTGTCATCGGTATGTTACTTTCCCGAGATTCGATCGTCGGTATCTCAATACCTAGTTCAATCTCGCTACCGGCAAGTCTCTTTACTCGTACTGTAATACATCATCCCGCAACCAAGTCATTAGTTGTAATGCTTGCAAGGCTTAGGTGATGTGCATTGCCGAGAGGGCCCAGAGATACCTCTCCGACAATCGGAGTGACAAATCCTAATCTCGAAATACGCCAACCCAACAAGTACCTTCGGAGACACCTGTAGAGCTCCTTTATAATCACCCAGTTACATTGTGACGTTTGGTAGCACACGAAGTGTTCCTACGGTAAACGGGAGTTGCATAATCTCATAGTCATAGGAACATGTATAAGTCATGTTGAAAGCAATAGCAACATACTAAACGATCGTGTGCTAAGCTAACGGAATGAGTCATGTCAATCACATCATTCTCCTAATGATGTGATCTCGTTAATCAAATGACAACTCATGTCTATGGCCAGGAAACATAACCATCTTTGATCAACGAGCTAGTCAAGTAGAGGCATACTAGTGACAATCTGTTTGTCTATGTATTCACACATGTATTATGTTTCCAGTTAATACAATTCTAGCATGAATAATAAACATTTATCATGATATAAGGAAATAAATATTAACTTTATTATTGCCTCTAGGGCATATTTCCTTCACTATAATCTTTAATTGTCATTGCAAACATGTTTAATTCATAATAGGCTGAATCAGGAACGATGAACTAATCATATTTACAAAAACAAGATACGTCGTTCATACTAGCTTCTCTTATCTCAATCAGTCCATCATATATCGTCATTATTGCCTTTCACTTGCACGACCGAACGGTGTGGATAATAATAATAGTGCACGTGCATTGGACTAAGCTGGAATCTGCAAGCATTCAATACAAGGGAGAAGACAAGGTAATATGGGCTCTTGGTTAGATCAACAATAATGCATATGAGAGCCACTCAACATTTTCATCATGGTCTTCTCCTCTCGACCCCCAAACAAAAGAAAAGAAATAAAACTATTTACACGGGAAAGCTCCCAACAAGCAAAAGAAGAACATGAAATCTTTTTGGGTTTTCTTTTAATTACTACTACTACAAGCATGGAAAGTAAACTAGCTAAAAGCTATAACTATTTTTTTGGGGTTTTCTTAAAGTTTTTCAAACACACAAGAAGAACGCCTTAGAAAAGAAAATAAACTAGCATAGATAGTACAATGAAAAAGTATGAGCACCGACAACTAAAATGAGTGTGTGAACATGAATGTAATGTCGGTGAGAAATACGTACTCCCCCAAGTTTAAGCTTTTGGCCTAAGTTGGTCTATGCCGCTCAAAGGGGTTCTCTCCAGTGTACTAAGGAGGATCCTCAGATGCCACTGGTTAGCGAGCTCCTCCGGATCCCACTGATAAACAGGCTGCTGATAAGGATCAAGTTGTGGCTCCGGCTCAGCCTCAAGAGCAGGTGTCAGGCTCCAGTATGCATAAATGGCCTCCGGCAGGATGAGGTACGTGCCTGAAAATATGTTAAACAGAGAGGGCGCAGGCAAGCTAATAATCTCACAATAATTTTTATCAAGCATCAATTTATACTTAAGCATGTTCTTCTTATCTTTAACAATAAAGTCATGTGCTACCATACTCTTATAATCTAGAAAAACAGGAGGCAACAACTTTTCTTCTTTCTCAAAATGCCTAATAGGTATATTAAAGTGTGCAGCAAGGCGCGAAGCAAAGATGCCACCGAGAATGGGGCCCTTTGTATGGTTCAGACTTAATCGTTTAGCAATAATAGCGCCCAAACTTAAAGTTGTATCTTGAAACAAAGCATGGCGCAATAACAATATCAGGAGCACTAAGATTTCCACTGTTCCCACGACCAATCAAGCATCTACTAGCAAATATGGCGAAGTAACGTAGAACAGGAAAATGTATGCTAGTAATTCTTGCACCTGAAACTTTCCTTGTTTCCCCTACAGCAATTTCATTGATAAATCCTTCCACATCATTACGGTGTGTTTCCTCTATGCCGCCCTCAAAGATTATCTTGCATACCCGACAAAAATCATATAGTGACATCTTCTTAACCTCATCATATAAATGAAACTCCACTGAAGGTGGTGATTTCCTAGCATGAAAGTAAAAGTTTTGCACGAAAATATTAGTGAGTAGGAATACTGTTCGCGCTGGTCGCGGAGGAAGTCGGTGAGGCCTGCATTCTCAGCCAAATGATAAAAATCATCATGAATTCCCGTGGCCTTCAAGAATGCATCACAAGGCCATTCGCACGGCCGAACCTCCGTGGTGCGAGGAAGATTATATTTGGGCTTCTTATTCTCCTCACTTTGCTTATCCTTCGAGCTTCGGCTCGAAGAGGCCCTCAGGAACCTCTTCATCATTTTCTTTCTCTGAAAAATTCTAAATTTTTTAGTGACTCAAAATAAAAGTGAACTAAACTCAACAAGATTGATAGCAACTACTCCCACAAGTGCCTAGAGACTATATCATGCATTAGAACTACTTGGGACCATATAAATTTGACATGCAAGCTCAAGAACAGGGTCACCTTAGCAGCAAAAATTTGCAATGAATAAAGCACTAGAACAAAAACTAATTGGACCATTGGAGGAGTCACATACCGAAGAACAATCCCCCAAAGCTGTTTTGTGAATGGAGCTTTGAGCAAGGAGATCAAAAATCGTAGCAAAATGAGCTAGAACACGGGTTTGAGCTGTGTGGTGATTTTTTCTGGAGGAAGACAAAGTGTGTGGGTGCTGGAATAAGTGTAGGGGGGCACGTGGGGCCCACGAGGCAGGGGGCGCGCCCAGGGGGTAGGGCGCGCCCTGGACCCTCGTGGCCAGGTAGTGTGCCCCCCTGACGTGTTCTCGGTGCCAAATATTCTTAAATATTCTAGAAAAAAATATATTTTAATTTCGAGATATTTGGAGAACTTCTATTTTCGGGGTATTTTTTGCTTTATTTAATCAAAATTACATAAAGTAAAAGAAGGGTACAGAGAATTGTGCTTTCTAACTTCATCCATCTCATGTCATCAAAAGGAATCCACTAACAAGGTTGATCAAGTCTTGTTAACAAACTCTTTCCGAATAACATGAAACCGGAGAATTTTCGAATAACACTAGGTTACCTCAACGGGAATATGCACGTCCCCAATAATAAGAATATCATATTTCTTCTTGACAGTAGGAAGAGGAAATTCAAAACCTCCAATAATAATCGATGGGATTTTTCCAATAGAATTGATACTGTGGACTTGAGGTTGTTTCCTCGGAAAGTGTACCGTATGCTCATTACCATTAACATGAAAAGTGACATTGCCTTTCTTGCAATCAATAACAGCCCCTGCAGTATTCAAAAAGGGTCTACCAAGGATAATCGACATACTATCGTCCTCGGGAATATCAAGAATAACAAAGTCATTAAAATAGTAACATTTGCAACCCCAACAGGCACATCCTCACAAATACCGACAGGTATAGCAGTTGATTTATCGGCCATTTGCAAAGATATTTCAGTAGGTGTCAACTTATTCAAATCAATTCTACAATATAAAGAGAGAGGCATAACACTAACATCGGCACCAAGATCACATAAAGCAGTTTTAATATAGTTTATTATAATGGAGCATGGTATAGTTGGTACTCCTGGGTCTCCTAGTTTCTTTGGTATTCCACCTTTAAAAGTATAATGTTGGCAAGCATGGTGGAAATTTCAGCTTCCGGTATCTTTCTCTTATTAGCAACAATATCTTTCATATACTTAGCATAAGGATTCATTTTAAGCATATCACCAAACGACACGCATAAAAGATAGGTCTAATCATTTCAGCAAAGCGCTCAAAATCCTCATCATCCTTTTTCTTGGATGGTTTAGGAGGGAAATGCATGGGTTTCTGAACCCATGGTTCTCTTTCTTTACCGTGCTTCCTAGCAACAAAGTCTCTCTTATCATAACGTTGGTTCTTTGATTGTGGGTTATCAAGATCAACAGCAGGTTCAATTTCTACATCATTGTTATTGCTAGGTTGAACAACATCATGAACATTATCATTAGGTTCATGTTCATTACCAGATTGTCTTTCAGCATCAGAAATAGAGATATCATTGGGATCCTCAGGTGTGTCAACAACAGGTTCACTAGAAGTATGCAAAGTCCTATCATTTTTATTTTTCTTCCTCTTAGAAGGACTAGGTGCATCAACACCAGCTCTTTGAGAATCTTGCTCAATTCTCTTAGGGTGGCCCTCAGGATACAAAGGTTCCTGAGTCATTTTACCCCCTCTAGTTGCTACTCTAACAGCAAAGTCATTCTCCTTATTATTTAATTTATTGAGCAAATCATTTTGAGCTTTAAGCACTTGTTCTACTTGAGTGATAACCATAGAAGCATGTTTACTAATGAGTTTAAGTTCACCTTTAACTCTAGACATATAATCACTCAAGTGTTTAATCATATAAGCATTACGTTTCAATTGTCTACCAACATAAGCATTGAAGTTTTCTTGTTTAACAATAAAATTATCAAACTCATCTAAACATTGGCTAGCAGACTTATAACGAGCAATATCACCTTCATCAAATCTATAGAGAGAATTTACCTTTACTACCTGTGTCGGGTTATCAAGACCATGTATTTCTTCAATAGGTGGTGAATTAAGACCATGTATTTCTTCAACAAGCGGCAAATTCTTAACATCTTCAGCTTTAATACCCTTTTCTTTCATAGATTTCTTTGCCTCTTGCATATCTTCCGGAATGAGAAATAGAACACCCCCTTTCTTCGGAGTTGGCTTAGGAGTTGGTTCAGGAAGTGTCCAAATTTTTTCATTAGTCAACATATTATTCAATAACAATTCAGCTTGATCAACAGTTCTTTCCCTGAAAACACAACCAGCACAACTATCCAGGTGGTCTCTCGAAGCATCGGTTAGTCCATTATAAAAGATATCAAGCATTAAGTAATTGGAGAAGCCTCCCCCAAGCTTGTGGGAGACTCTCTTCTTCAATTTGCACAAAATTATATATTTCCCTTAAGGCAGCTTGTTTCTTATGAGCGGGGAAATATTTAGCAGAGAAGTAATAAATCATATCCTGGGGACTACGCACACAACTAGGATCAAGAGAATTAAACCATGTTTTAGCATCACCCTTTACTGAGAACGGAAATAACTTAAGGATATAGTAGTAGTGAGTTTTCTCATCATTAGTGAATAGGGTGGCTATATCATTTAATTTAGTAAGATGTGCCACAACAGTTTCAGATTCATAGCCATAAAAAGGATCAGATTCAACCAAAGCAATTATCTCAGGAACGACAGAGAATTTTCGTAATCCTTATCAGTAATGAAGATAGGTGAAGTAGCAAAAGTGGGGTCATATTTCATTCTAGCATTCAAAGACTTTTCTTTCAGCTTAGCTAATAATTTCTTAAGATCAGATCTATCATTGCAAGCAAGAAAATCTCTAGCAGTTTCTTCATCCATAACATAACCCTCGAGCTGTGAGGCAATTCATATTTAGGGGGAGAATCTTCATCATCACTTTCATCAATATTATCAGTTTCAATATTTTCATTCTCTCTAGCCCTAGCAAGTTGTTCATCAAGAAATTCACCTAGTGGCACAACATTATCAAGCATAGAAGTAGTTTCATCATAAGTGTCATGCATAGAAGAAGTGTCATCATCAATAACATGCGACATATCAGAATTAATAGCAGAAGTAGGTTTAGGTGTCGCAAGTTTACTCAAAACAGAAGGAGAATCAAGTGCAGAGCTAGATGGCAGTTCCTTACCTTCCCTCGTAGTTGAGGGATAAATCTTTCAAGTTCCTCACAGTGATCAGCAGATATAAATCCCAAGTGACTCAAAGAATAGAGTTATGCTCCCCAGCAACGGCGCCAGAAAATAGTCTTGATAACCCACAAGTATAGGGGATGGCAACAGTTTTCGAGGGTAGAGTATTCAACCCAAATTTATTGATTCGACACAAAGGGAGCCAAAGAATATTCTCAAGTATTAGCAGTTGAGTTGTCAATTCAACCACACCTAGATAACTTAATATCTGCAGCAAGGTATTTAGTAGCAAAGTAATATGGAAGTAACGATAACGGTGGCAAAAGTAACAGTAGCAGTTTTGTAGTAACTGTAACAGTGGCAACGGAAAAGTAACTAAGCAAGATCAATATGTGAAAAGCTCGTAGGCATTGGATCAGTGATGGATAATTATGTCGGATGCGGTTCATCATGTAACAGTTATAACATAGGGTAACACAGAACTAGCTCCAGTTCATCAATGTAATGTAGGCATGTATTCCGAATATAGTCATACGTGCTTATGGAAAAGAACTTGCATGACATCTTTTGTCCTACGCTCCCGTGGCAGCAGGGTCCTATTGGAAACTAAGGGATATTAAGGCCTCCTTTTAATAGAGTACCGAACCAAAGCATTAACACTTAGTGAATACACGAACTCCTCAAACTACGGTCATCACCGGTAAGTATCCCGATTATTGTCACTTGAGGTTAACGGATCATAACACATAATAGGTGACTATAGACTTGCAAGATAGGATCAAGAACTCACATATATTCATGAAAACATAATAGGTTCAGATCTGAAATCATGGCACTCGGGCCCTAGTGACAAGCATTAAGCATAGCAAAGTCATAGCAACATCAATCTCAAACCATAGTGGATACTAGGGATCAAACCCTAACAAAACTAATTCAATTACATGATAAATCTCATCCAACCCATCACCATCCAGCAAGCCTATCATGAAATTGGTGATGGAGGATGGTTGATGATGACGACGGTGACGGATTCCCCTCTCCGGAGCTCCGAACAGACTCCAGATCAGCCCTCCCAAGAGAGTTTAGGGCTTGGCGGCGGCTCCGTATCGTAAAACGCGATGAATCCTTCTCTCTGGTTTTTTTTCTCCCCGAACGTGAATATATGGAGTTGGAGTTGAGGTCGGTGGAGCAACAGGGGGCCCACGAGGCAGGGGGCGCGCCCCCACCCTCGTGGACAGGGTGTGGGCCCCCTGGTCTTGATCCTGTCGCCAGTATTTTTTCCAAAAATAATCTTCGTGGAGTTTCAGGTCATTCCGAGAACTTTTATTTCTGCACAAAAATAACACCATGGCAATTCTGCTGAAAACAGCGTCAGTCCGGGTTAGTTCCATTCAAATCATGCAAGTTAGAGTCCAAAACAAGAGCAAAAGTGTTTGGAAAAGTATATACGATGGAGACGTATCACCAAGCTGGCGTCCAAAAATCTCAGCATACTCAGGTGCGGATTCTGTAGCATCGCCAAAGCAAAACAGTTCACTCTTATGAAAATTAATTTTGAGACCGAAAAGTTCCTCAAAAGCACATAAAAGCAACTTGAGATTTCTTGCTTTCTCTAGATAATGACCCAAGAACAAAATAGTGTCATCGGCGTATTGTAGAATAGATAGACCATCCTCTACCAAATGAGGAATGGCAGCGCTGACTTGACCGTCCAATTTAGCCCGCTCAACAAGGATAGCTAACATGTCGGCCACTATGTTAAAAAAATAGGGGATGCGGGGTCCCCTTGGCGAAGCCCCTCCCCAGTCTGAAAATAGTTGCCAACATCATCATTAACCTTGCTGGCCACACTACCTCCAGACACAAAACTCTCTACAGATCGACATCATTTTTGCGAAAACCCCTTCATGCGTAAAGTTTGCAGGAGAAATGACCATTTAACTTTATCATAGGCTTTTTCAAAATCTATTTTAAAGATGATTCCATTCAACTTTTTATGATGAAGCTCGTGCACAGTTTCATGCAGCACAACAACTCCATCTAGTATGTTGCGTCCTTGCATAAATGCTGTTTGGATGGGTTTGACAATATGGTCAGCTACCCCATTCAACCGATTAGTTAGAACCTTCGTAAAGATTTTAAAACTTGCGTTTAGGAGGCAAATCGGTTGATATTGTTGAATACGACTAGCCTCCTTAGACTTAGGCAATAGGATAATTTCCCCAAAGTTTAAACGAAAGATATCAAGGTTGATAAAGGTGAGGGTGGGTCCTCAATATGCAGTTCATTAAACAACTGAACCAAGTTCGCCTTAATCACATTCCAAAAACATTGATAAAACTCTACCGAAAACCATCCGGTTCCAGAGCCTTGTTGTGTTCCATCTGAAACACCGCGGTTCGAATTTCCATAAAACCATCACGATCTTACCGCTGTTGTCCAATAACTCGCTCATCACACGCCTGGACCATCAAGTCGCCAGCAGTTTACTCAACACTGTGTCGTGTCGTGTCGTGTGGAACGTGAGGACCAACGGATGCCAAGTTTCTTTCTCTCAACCACAGCTATGTGTGCCTGGTCTCTCTGTGTCTGTCATTGCCGTTCACTATCAAGTTGGAAATTCGAGGACAGTCTCACAGGTACGTAAAAAAGGATTGGCAAATATTATCATGCTCCCTCTTACCCCTTCTCTTTACATATGAGGTAAGAATATAAGAGTTAATCTGATCACTAATTAATGTGATCAACGGATCAGATCTACTACATGCTCTTACCTCTCATATGAAAAGAGGGGATAAAAGGAAGCATGCTAAAACTGCTCGGAAGGAAAGGAATTCTCTAGCTACTAGCTAGTGTGAATGCTAGCTAGTTATCCGTACGAATAAGAGAGTGGCTAGGTGTAAGTCGATGGAAAAGTTAATTTAGGTCAGCCGGTTGTTTCCAGCCGTCTAATGCAAAACGAACAGCCGGATCCTTTCTTTAACCTCCCGATGCCTTCTTCTCCAAAACCGCTCATGGACCACTGGCCGGACTGCCAGACACCAGCACCCATGCCAGCCTCGCCGCCCTACCCTCCCCTCAACCGCCTCCCACCACCCCCAGCCATCGCCTAGCCCCGGCAATGGCCAATGTTTTTGGCAAACTTTCATCACCTGCACACCCCTAAGATACATAATGGGCTGACTGCCATCTTAAGATAGATAGTGGGGTTGTCTGCCACCCTAAAATAGACCTAGAGGGCTTTCTCCGGCAAGCTCCTTCTTCCCTCCAGCTGGTCCTTCCTTCAAACGAAATTCAAATGACCAATTCTAAAGGGCGACTTACGAACTTTCCATGTTACCCAGAGTACTTGTGTGAGATCCATGTTACTCCAACATGGCACGTACGTAGGACTGGTAGGATCAGTGGTGAAGTCTAACTGATGGACTCTGAAGAAAATAGGAGACATATACCGGCGTACGGGTGAGCGGTCCGTTTGGTGGTTCCTTCCTACCGACGGACAGAGAGGGAACACCACACTCACTCACATCACTGCTCATAGCATCTGCCTAATTGCCTCTGCACAGCCTCATCTC
The DNA here is from genome assembly GCA_021605145.1 of Aegilops bicornis. Classification (NCBI taxonomy): domain Eukaryota; kingdom Viridiplantae; phylum Streptophyta; class Magnoliopsida; order Poales; family Poaceae; genus Aegilops; species Aegilops bicornis. Next base: position 811,449,165 of record CM038673.1, read on the forward strand.
TCTCTATCTCTCTCTCTCTCGGAGTAGTAATGAAAGGAGTGGACATTTATGTATCGTTTTGTTTAATTTTGGGTGTACTGTCTCGGTCCGCCATCACACTTTACTGTTAAGTTCACAAGTGGCCAAGTTCCTTATAATAATTACGAAGAAAGCGAGTGTCCTAGGTCCATGTTACTAACGCAACTGGAGAGAGAGAGAGAGAGAGAGAGAGAAAGAGGGAGAGAGAGAGAGAGAGAGAGAGAGAAAGAGGGAGAGAGAGAGAGAGAGAGAGAGAGAGAGAGAGAGATGTTACTATGATGATGTTACTGTGACGGCCTCACGGGCGGGTAAATAAATAAGTTGATGCGTATGCGCTTCTGCTTTCTGCAACTTGGAGCCAAAGCACAGGAATCATTTTCATAGATTGAGTAGTCAGCAATCTTGATTTGCAGACCGGCCAGGGTCCTAACTCCTAACTAAGTTTCACGGTCGGGATGTGATGAGCTTTGAAGCTAGGAGATTACTCCTAGCAGGTTCAAGTCCATTTCAGCGTCAACCAATCCATCAATTTGCACCATCAAGAAGTAGATGGGAGTGGGACACCTCACTCACTCACAGCCCAACTGATGAGTGATCACCCTTCTCTCTGCCTCTTACACCCCAAGGCCAAGCCTTCTCCAGTTATAAGAACAGATCCATCCTCCCGCCACTCTCTCACCAACACAGCACATCGAGCACCACCATCGCAGCAGGAATCAATATGGATTGCGGTACTGATGAGCGCCAACACGGCCACGGCGACGCGGCGGAGTGGAAGAAGGTGGCGGAGCTCAGGGAAGTCGTCGAGGCACAGGACCCCTCTGCCAAGGTACCACATCATATATATGCATCGTTTCCCGATTACTCGTCAACTTGTCGCATGACTAAGTGGACTACGCCCCGCCGTGATCGACCAGTTCAATCACACCACCTTGGATGCATGGTTAACTAATTTCCTCTTCAGTGAACTGCACGGGTCAACTAGGTTGTTGTCCTAGCTTAATTAGCTGACGGTGTTTGCAGCTGGTTCGTCAGTTTGTTCATCTATCGCTATTATTCGCGTGCAGGAGGAGGATGACTTCATGCTGCGGCGGTTCCTGCGTGCCCGGGACCAAAACATCAACAAGGCATCGGCGATGCTTCTCCGGTATCTTGCCTGGAAGCGTGTCACCAAGCCCCATGGCTTCATCTCCGACGACGAGGTGCGCGGCGAGATCGCAAAGGGAAGGGACCGCCACCAAGGTTTTGACCGTCTTGGTCGCCCCATGTCGTATCTCTATGGTGGGCGCCACTTCCCTGTCCGTCGTGATCACGAAGATCTCAAGCGCTATGTGGTCTATGTTTTCGACAAAATCTGCACCAGGTACATGCCCCATAAAGATCAGCCAGTTTTGCATGCATTCAGTGTGCTAACTAGCTACTTCCTCTTATATTTTTTTACGGAGGGAGTAGCTAACAGTTGATCGATCGAGTGGTTAACTGATGGGTTTTTCTTAATCTTATAGGCTGCCGGCAGGGCAGGAGAAGTTTGCGGCGGTGATAGACCTGAAGGGATGGGGGTATGCGAACTGCGACATCCGGGGGTACCTGGCAGGGCTGGACATCATGCAGAGCTATTACCCAGAGCGGCTGGGCCGCGTGTTCCTGATCCACGTGCCCTACATGTTCATGGCGGCATGGAAGATTGTATACCCTTTAATCGATGACAAGACCAAGAAGAAGTTTGTGTTCGTCGCTGATAGGGACCTTGACGCCACACTTCGAGATGCCATCGACGAGTCCCAGCTCCCTGAGGAGTACGGTGGCAAGCTCAAGCTTTAGGCCTACAACAGTTCACCATCGTCCAAGTCCATCTGATGATCAATCGATAGCGATGACCATCCGACATATGCAAATAAGGTTGCGGTGTCCGGCGAGATAGCCCGAAAGAGTTGACAATCCTTGCAAGTGTGGGAGATCGGCTCACCGCTCAGCTACTTCTTGTAATTTTTTCTACGAAAAAATTGGTGACTCATACGTGACCCGTTATATATGTTTTTTTCCTGTAAGACAATTATATATTTTTCAAAAACCAAGCGCCAACATTTCTCGGTGAAACATATCAAAGACACAAATGAAATCATGTTTTATGTTTGACAGTTGCAAATTAATCATGATGGTGTTCTTGAAACCACCCTCCTAACTTGAGGAAAATCACACGCGTGCTACCCTCTTTCCATCCTCCTCCCCCACTGACGCCTAGATCCGGCATCCCAGGTCGGCCCACGATGCACAAATGGGTAAACTGTCTTGGGATGCTGAAGAGGAGCAAAGGCAGCATGCTGAGGAGGAGAGAAGAGAGAAGGAACGAGCAGAAACGAACGAAAGGTTCAAGCTGCTTGAGAAAAAACTAGAGGTAGAACATTCTCTAAATTTAGCCCCATTCATTATATAGCGACGACGAACAATGCTCACATGACTACTCTTATAGGCTCTTATGCAATTTCAAGGCAGTGGAAACGATGCCCCTCCTCCTCCTCCACCAGTAGCTTAACCCGATCACTACTAGGGAAAACCCTAGCAGTAGCGCTGGTTTTATGCTCACTAGTAGCGCGGGGCGCGCTGCTAATAAGGCGCTACAGCTATTGCTTAGCAGTAACGTGTGCCCGCACACGCTACTACTAGGACAAATAGCTGCAGCGTTTGTTCACTCCCACACCATTGTACAAATATTGGTACAATACCAGTTATGAGGTTTACATCATTATGTCCATAACAGTGTGTCAAATGAAGATGGATTAGGTTCAAGTGGAGGCAATATGTGGTGCATGTCAAAAGTATGCTACTAATCCAAACTTGATCTAGTTTGGACTAGTAGTACTTTCGATGTGCACCACATGTTGCCTCCATTTGAATCTAATCCGTCAGCACAAGCTATTTAATCATCATCATAGTCATTACCACCAACAGTATTTATTTAATCACCACTAACAATAGCTAATAATAATCATCATAGTCATTACCACCAACACTAGCTATTTTATCTTCATAGTAATAGTGTAGCACATCATCATCTTCAAACTCATTTCTAGCTAGCTAATCACTTCTGCTGCTCTCTCTTAGGTAAAATAACATAAAACATGTATAGCTCTCCTCCTTGATCAAGTTGGAGCATGCAGATGAACCTATCTCTTAATCGTGGGTAGCGCATCTGTTTGCTGCCCCCTAGTACTTCTCTGCGCTCCCCCATCACATATTTGGTCCAGTCTTGCACTATTAAGAATTCATCGCTAATCTTGAATGCACTAAAGTAATCTGTAGGATATCTTAGCCGTAAGCTAATAATACTCATGGTACCTTTAGTCTCGATCCCATAAGGCATAACATTTATCAGGAGTCCCTGTTGAAGAACATCATATGGTAACATACTTAGAATGAAGTTTAGCTTCAAAAATAATGTACGGAAAAGATGCACTGAGGACAAATAGTAGAAACCTTACCATCCTTCCTAAATAGATGTGACCGTAGTTCATTACGAACATTATTGGTCGCACATTTTCTGTACTAACATTTCTAAATGCTGGAAGAAAATTTGTCTTGACAGTATTAAGATCTGCAAGCCATGAAACATAATGACTGAGCCCCTCACAGTTGAGTTCAGCCCCGACACAGTATACGGTCCTGTCTACCAAGCGTTGGACATGTTTGCTTGCACCGAAATAAGCTGACAATACAAATTAGTTGTCAACTATTTTTGAATAAACAATATCAAAGACATAAATATGGTTGAGAAACTTACATAATGGTATAACTGGAGGCGTCTGCACATCGACCCAGATATCGGTATTACCTTCAATATCATCTTCCGCATTTAATATCAAAGGTGATAACCATATCAGGCTCAAATGCATAAGTCTTGCATAGTGCTCGCCATCTTTTGCATCCAAAATAGGTGTAGTCGTCTGAATTGTATAATTTAACGTTGAAAATATAACCATGCTCGGTCTTCAAGTAAACTTTCTTTACCTCCATAGTACGAATGAAACATATCTTATCCAATACAAAAACTCTTGCATGGCAGGGGATACGCTAGTAGAATAGTAAAAAACATTATAAGTTGAAGCAAATGTCATGCTTAATTATGAAAAAAGACTTGTCGTTGTGACTTACTGTATCCAATTCGAAGTTCTCGTCCAGCTTGATGCTGAAGCGCCTATCATCATCTAGGAAGATTCCGTCGCACAGGCCGCACTCATCTTCGCAGTATTTGCAAATACCGAAATCCTTTTCGTCGTCAGACATTTCCTATGTTCATAGTTAAAACATTAAATGAAAATCGATCGAAGAAAACTACCAGGATACTCAACACACAAATCCGGGGCACTCGATATTTCCTACATATTCTGGCACAAGTCATGCCAAAATTTACGAAAAAATACGGCATGACCTTTGCTGAAATAGGACATATCGAGCGCCTGAAATTTGCCGGAATGGAAATGAATCAACACTCCGGCAAAACATAGGCCACTCGGAGGTGTAACCTGCAAACATGACCGGCCACTTGGGCAAGCACATATCCTATTTGAGCAACACAAGATACACATTTCAAAATATCTTATAGGACTCAAATTAGCATGCATTCAATAAGCAAAAGTAAATCATCTCATGCGTTCGTACATCGTCGAATATTATCACTAATAGATCCCAAATAGTGTCATAGATATAACATCACTAATACAACTAAAACCCTAGCACACGACGGGTATCGGCGCGGGCGGTGGACACCCACAGAGAAGGAACCATCACGGGATCATAGCTCCAGTGAGATCCCTGGAGAACCTGCTAGGTATTAGAGAACCTGTGCTCCAACGCAAACAAGTAGCGACGGACATGCGCGTCCTCCTCACTGACACGGTGACGCACCACCTCCGCGGGGTCCTCGAGCCTCTGGACCGTCACTGGCCCACGCGACCGCCACCAAAGAAGGTTCGGGTCAACGACAGACTGGCTCCTCACCAACCTGCGCCCCCCGGTAGGTAGCGCCTCCCAGTACCACCCCGGCGGAGCCCAATCCCGGACATGGCCCGTCTGGTTAAGCAGGTGTCGTCCTCCGCCGACTCTACGACCAGGATGCGGGATAGGCATCGTCCACGTCGATGCGGGAAAAATTGCTTTAACTAAAAAATAGCAACAAGTTCTTACTAACTAGTTCTATTAATTCAATTAGTTCTTACTAAAAATAAACTTACTATAAATAAAAATAAACTAGTACATAGTTAGTACCTAGTTCTTACTAACTAATTAGTACCTAGGAACTACTGCCCTAATTACCATCTAATTTGATGAACCTAGGGGTGGAAAGTGGTATCGGATATTCCAATTATCCAACTATAAAGTGAAATAAGTGGTCAAATTTTACTCGTTTTATGATTTATTTTAGAAATTTGATTCGTTTCCACCCTTACATGAACCCTAACTCATTTGAGCCGCATCCGCATCCGATTTGTTTCCACCCTTACATGAACCCTAATTTGATGCAACTAAAATATAAAGAAACCCTAGGCAGAGGTTGGGGAGAGGGAGGAGCAGGCGTGCTCACCTCGGGTGCCTGCAACGAGGGAGGGGTAGGCGGCGTCGAGGTCGGGGTCGGGGCTCGGGCGCGCGGCGGATGGCGGCGTCGAGGTCGGGGTCGGGGTCGGGGGCGGCGTTGAGGTCGGGGGCGGGGGCGGCGGTGAAACTGGGGTCGGGCGGCGGAGAGGGTGTGCGGAGAGCCTTGGCCAAGCGACGGCGGCGAGAGTGGAGAGTTGGATTTGGGGGAAGTCGCCGTGGGGAAGGACGAACCCGTGGTTAACTCAGAAGTAGCAGTAGCGTGTTCCAGAAAAGTGCGCTACTGCTACGTTAGCTACAGCGCGTTCTGGGATACACGCTACTGCTACTCCTTTCTCTTTTTTCCCCTTTTTCATTTAGTTTTCTTCACATTTTAATTTTTTTTCCTTTCATCTTATTCTATTTCTTTCATTTTCAATTACATGTCTATTTGCTTTCCATTTAATTTTATATCCTTTAGCAGTAGCGAGTTTAGATTAAAACGCGCTGCTACAAAGAAAGTAGCGGTAGCGCGGTTCGATATAGATCGCTACTACTATGTGTAGCCTATCGGCTAAGCCGTGGGAATTTTAGTAGTAACGTGTTTAGAACAAGGTGCGCTACTGCTAGAACTATATCTGCAGCGCGGTTTGCACAGGCGCGCTACTGCTACTTAGCACCAGCGTGCTGTTTTGACCCGTGCTACTGCTAAAGTTCTGTGTATAAGGTTTTCCCTAGTAGTGGATGGAAATGATGCCCCTCCTCCTCCTAAAGATGTTGTATGAAGATGTGAACTTCTATGCGATGTACATGTGTTTTGCAAGTAGTGAACTTCCCTAAGTTCACCCTATGTATGAATTTGTGAACTTGTGTGTGATGTGTACTAGTATGAAACATTGGCCTATGTGAACTAGTTTGGGTTATGCTTATGTGAACTACTTTAAATTATGCCTATGTGTGTGATGTGTTGCTTGATGAACTTCTAGGGAGCTAGGAGCTCCCACATTCATTTATTACCATAACATTTTCTACATTGAAGATATAGACAGAAAATGCACTCTAGTTGTCTTCAGTTGCAGGGATTAGATAAGAAACAGTTTCACAACAGAAGCAATGGCACACATCTCCGAGAGCCACACTCGGAAACAGAGCCATTCAGGAGCGGCTGCTCTCGGAAATGGGGTCGCCTGAGCACTTTAACTACTGTTGTGCCATTATTTTCCGAGGGCTCCTCTTGGAGAAGGGGTCATCTGAGCACTTTAACTACTACAGTTGTGCCACTCTTTTCCAAGAGCTGTAACACTCGGTAAAATTTCAACTGTCATGTGGGACACCTGGGCCCACAGGACATGTTTGAAGGTTTCAGTCAACGGTCATATACCGAGCGGTACGAAGGAAGCTCTCGGTAAAGAAAACATGTCATATTATTCGTTTAAAAAAATTTACAAATAATTTGAAAGTTCTACTGATAACTGGGACTAGTTGAACCACATGTCGGGTTTGAATGTTTCTGTGACATGTTTTTACTCACCAAAACCATCACGGCTCTCGGTATAGGTAACAGAAAGTGACGGTGCCGTCAGTTGTGAACGGGCATGCCACATGGCTTATCTTTATCGTGTGGTGCTCTCGGTGTCTGTGGTGCTTGCCGTGCGTTGTTTGTTCGTCGTGAGTTCGTGTCGGCAATGTTAGCTAGTTGCCGTGAAGCCATGGTTGCCGACTATGGCTCTCGGCATCTGTACGTTTGCCGAGTGCCCGTGCTTTAGCTCTCGGCGAAGAGACGAACACTCGCTTATAGGAAAATTCCAGTAGTGCCGGCATACCGGTGTGTTGTCCATTTCGGTGGTTCCTTCCTGCCGACCTATCGGAGAGGGAACGCCACACTCACATCACTGCTGATAGCATCTTCCTTAGCGCTCTCTCTCTCTCTCTCTCTCTCTCTCTCTCTCTCTCTCTCTCTCGTTCTGGCTCTCGTTCTGGCTCTCGGAGTAGTAATGAAAGGAGTGGACAGTTATGTGTAGTTTTGTTTAGTACTGTCTCCATCCGCCATTAACCTTCACTGTTAAGTTCCCAAGTGGCCAAGTTCCTTATTATCAATAACGAAGAAAGCGAGTGTTGTACGTTCATGTTACTAACGCAACTGCCGAGAGATGTTACTATGATGATGTTAGTGTCACGGGCGAGTAAGTAAGTTGATGCGTACGCGCTTCTGCTTTCTGAAAACATGCATGGAGCCAAAGCGGAAGAATCTTTTTCATGGATTGAGCAGTAGCAATCTTGATTTACAGACCGGCCAGCGTCCTAAGTCCTAACTAAGTTTCGCGGTCGGGATGTGATGAGCTCTGAAGCTAGGAGATTACTCCTAGCAGGTTGAAGTCCATTTCAGCGTCAACCAATCCATCAATATACACCATCAAGAAGTAGATGGGAGTGGGACACCTCACTCACTCCCTCACAGCCCAACTGACCACCATTCTCCCTGCCTCTTACACCCCAAGGCCAAGCCTTCTCCAGCTATAAGAACCGATCCATCCTCTCGCCACTCTCTCACCAACACAATATAGATCGAGCGCCACCATCGCAGCAGGGATCAATATGGATCGCGGTATTGATGAGCGCCACACTGGATGCATGGTCAATTAATTTCCCCTTCAGTGAACTGCACGGGTCAACTAGGTTGCTGTGCTAGCTTAATTAGCTGTTACTGTTTGAGAGGAGAGGTGTAAAAAACAATCATGGACCCAGTTTGGACCAAGTCAAACGGTATTCACCACAACCAATGCTGACTGGGCAATGCCACCTCAGCAGCCACTATTGACGAAAACTACGGCTTGGGGACTAGAAAAAATGGATTGTCCTTGCTCTCTGTCTTACCCCCGACCCTGATGCCATGCTCCTCCCACGACAGCAATCGCCACCATAGCCCAGATAGGTTGTTTTCTTCTGGAAGTTACCTACCGTTGTTTTCTGTTTTGACAGTTACTTGCTACTGATTAATTCATTCCAGATACTTCAGCAGAGAACCTAGGCTTCCTTTGGTTTGGAGGAATTTCACAGGAATTCTTTGGAAATTTCTCCTTTAGGGCCCTTCGGCTCATAGGAATGGATTCCAATTCCTACATAGGATTTGTTCCTATCTGTCATATTTCAAAGGAAAATAAACATTAGCCTAGACTCGATGGAAAAATTTCTAGAACCAAATGCCATCTCTTTTCCTATTCCTCTCATAGAAATTGAGATACATGTTATTCCATTTCCAACAAGTTTCCTATTTCTATGATAATCCTACTCTATGAACCAAGGGAGGCCCTAGAAGGCTAGCGAGCTGTGAGCTCTCGCTCTAAAGTATACAATCTGACCCAGCAATCTTTGCAAAAAGAAAAAGACAAACCTAGCTGAGCAAAGGCAGACTAGCGTTCGTCGCGCGGGAGTTATTGGCGTTCGCCGATGAGAAAAGGATCAAGCAGTATGTAGGCACGATGAAAGGGCACCAGGGAAACAAGAACGGAGCCAGATCGATCGACAAAGATCTCCCTGCTTCATTACACGTGATGGATCAAGTCCACCACCTAGGGTTTGTGTCATACTACCCTAGCTTATATTGTGTCTCCCTGCTTCATTACCACCACGGAGGGTTTATCTCTCATAGAAATTGATACACAAGAGGAGCGACACTAGCCGGCCAGACTACCTTAGCTTAGATTGTGTATGCCATTTTCTTCTTCTTTCAATTCTTGAAACTGTCAAGTCAGTAGAGAATATTGGGCTAGCTCCTCCTACACGTTGCAAGTCATTGGCTCTCATCCAAGATCCTATACTGACAAGATTTGGCAGGCCCATGCTGAGCCGAAGCGCAAACTTTTCTCTCGGCTAATCCTCCACAACAGGATCCTCACGGTCGACCACCGCGCGGTGAGAAGATGGCCGTATGACCCGGTTTGTCAGCTCTACCTTTATGGGGAAAAAATCCTATACGACCGGGTCGTACCGACCCGATCGTGAGACCCACTCCCTCGTGCGCCAGTTGGCCATCCGAATCTCAACGCATCGTTCCTCGCCCGACCTCCAGCCCACCTCGTTCCCCATGTCCCACGCCCGTCCTTTCAGCTTCTAAAATCTTCCAAAACAGAAAACCCATCTCCATCTCTTTCATCTCGCCGGCGACGGCGTGGCAAGATGGCGCCGCCCGATGACAGCAGCGAGGCCCCGGATCGTAGAACATATACGGCAACCCCTCCATCTGAACATCCTCTGCCCACATCTCCAATCATGGTGAGTTCAGTATACTAGTGCCCTCTTCCTAGGAAATTCCTTCTTTCTGAAGATTCTTGATTGATCTCATGCTTCTATCTCGCCGGTGATGGCGCAGCCCGACGACGGCACCGAGGCACCAGATCGTGGAACATATAGAACAACCCCTGGACCGGAACCTCCTCTGTCCACAGCTCCTCCACTGATGGTGAGTTCAGTATACTAGTGCATCCCTCTTCCTAGGAAATTCCTTCTTTCTTAACCATCTTGATTGATCTCATTACCCTTGCAGCAATCGCCAAGGAACACAATTCCGCCGAGGACGAGCAGCACACCAAGGGACAATCAGGATTTGCAAGATGAAAATAATGTTCCAAGTGTTGGGATGAGCTTCCAATCTGAGGAAGAGGCATACCAGTTCTACAATTCTTATGCTAAAATAAAAGGATTTAGCATTAGAAAGTGCCACCTGAAGCTTAGAGCAGATAACACTTTAAGTGCCAGATATTTAGTTTGTAGCAAGGCAGGTGTGAAGGCCACTCATCCAACACATGTACCCAAGAAAGAACAAGCTATTTCGAGGACTGATTGCATGGCACGTGTTCAATTCAGCATCAATCGGGAGGGTATTTGGAGTGTTCAAAAAGTCATGCTCGAGCACAATCATCAGCTTGTAAGTCCAGACAAGAGGCACATGCTTAGATCACAGCGTCAACTCTTAGATGCTGACCGCCACATGATTAAGCAAATGAGGACATCCGGAATTAAACAAGCTGAAATATATGATTTCTGTGAGGTTTGGTATGGTAAAGATGCTATGCCATTCTTGCAAATGGATTGCAATAATTACTTACGAAGTGAGCGCTCGAAGTATTTGGAGACCAAAGATGCACAAACATTAACAGAGTATCTAAAGAATAAGCAAGCTGAGGACCCTTCATTTTTCTATGCCATGCAATTAAATGATAATGATGGTACAATAATGAATATCTTTTGGACTGATGGACAAGCTATCATGGATTATTCTGTCTTTGGAGATGTTGTTTCCTTTGACACCACATTTTCAACAAATAAATTTCAAATGCCATTCGCTCCATTTATTGGTGCTAATCATCACAAACAGACTGTTCTTTTTGGTGCAGCGCTGCTATATAATGAAACTGCAGATACATTTGAGTGGGTTTTTAGAACTTTCCTACAAGCTATGTCCGTAAGCAGCCTGAGACAATATTCACCGATCAATGTGCTGCCATTATAAATGCTATTGGATGGATAAGTTGGCATTGGAAGCACATGAATTACTTAGCAATTTAAATTTGGATGAAGATGAGGACTCTGAAAGTTCATCCGAAATGACCGAATCTGTTGCCAAGACAACGGTGTCATTTAGAGCTCCTGAACGAATAAAAGGTCCAATGAAAAAAAGATCAAAAGATGTGCTAGAGGGAGCAAAGAAAGGGAAAAAAGGTACATTTAATTCTTATGTGTGAATAAGTAGCAAGGTATCCCTTCTATCTCTTATATGTACACACAATGTGCAGGAAAAGGTACAAATCATCCAGCAAAGGAATCGGTGTTTGTTCCATCTACAGTTGGCCCTTCAGAATTTGCTTGCGCCGGTACTACACATCCACCTATGACCATGGCATTTGGAGAGTATCCATCAGCTTTTGTTCCACCTATTCCAGGAGAATTTACAAGATTATTGCTTCAAGCTCATGGAGATGGCACAACACCGCCGACTGCTCGTCAATTAGATTTCAGCGAGGGTGCTAGTACATCAAGGTTTCAGTAGACGTCTCGGTCGTGCCCTGCTTGTTTCTAATGCTAGTTAGCTCGGCATGTCAGCTAAAGGGTGTTATTTACTTGAAGTTGTCGTTTTATTTTATAAATGTGTGCTAGTGTTGGTACCTGAATTGGTGAACATATAGTCCCTTGGCAAACCTGGAATGTTTTGCTCATGCCAAATGATGGTACTTGTTGCAATATTAATCTGAAGTTATCCTTTTATTCTGTAGCAATCTAATTTGTGGCGTTTATTTTTCTGAAAGTATTGACCAGATACAATCTAATTTGTAGCGCCGAAGAAGTACAAATGTTTTTCTCAATATACTGGAAAGCAACAACACACAAGTTCTCCGTTGATATGACAATTGGAGGCATCAGGTCATAGCTCCTCTCCTCGCTTCACATCTGCCCAGTGCTCTCAGCGCGCTCTATACTTGAAATGCAGCCAGCGGGTACATGTCCAGTAGCTACGCCGCCACATCCGGCAGGGAGAAGTAGCTGGCGTGGTGCCGCGAGCTGAGCCGGCTACGACCGTGGCGGTTTCCTGCGGGGATGGAGCACCGGAGTAAGGGACTTGCGCTCAATGAGCATGCCATGGCCAGATGTGGCGAGCGGCAATGGCGGGGCCTCCGACGGGCCGTTGTCGGCGGGGGTAGAGTGGGCCGAGCTTGGGTGGTATGGCGTCGACAAGCAGAACAGCGGCGATGCGGCACCGGCAGCTGGATTTGGGGTGGAGTAGAATCGTGATTTGGAAACAAGAAAGTGGGGAACGAGACGACGGGGGGCTGGAGGTCGGGCGAACGATGCGTTGGATGGCCAGCTGGCGCACGAGGGAGTTGGTCTCACGATCGGGTCGGTACGACCCGGTCGTATAGGATTTTTTCCCACCTTTATGGCCCTGGAGACTGGCACCCACTTTGTTTTGGAATGCCCATTCACTTCGGCGGTCCACTTGTTGGTGATCTGCTAGGTGAACGGCCATTTTCCTTTAAAAAAATGGCATCCAACTCACCCTCGGTGGATGCATGGTGGGAGCGATATTTGCAGCATTCGGATGCTGACCAAAGGAGCGCTTCAGCGTCTACCTATACATCATGTGGAATGCCTGGAAAGAGATCAACTGCCGCATCTTCAACGACAAGCACATGACATACATCGAGGTGGCACCTTTGAAGACATTTGGCAGAGGGACCAGAACCTGGAGTAGTTCGCACGTAGTGTTAGGCTGGTCATAGTGAAAGTAACATAGGTAGTAACATAGATGCCACATAAGCAAAAATGGTGATGTGGCAAGTAGTTAATGAGGAGAGAGGCAAATAGAGTAACATAATATGTTACCATCACATAGCGCTTTCCAATGCACAATGAGTCTACAAAATAATAAATGAAGGTAACTATGTTACCACACCTATGACACTACCCACTATGAAGGTAGTAACATAGACTAGTAACATATGTATGTTACTAGTCTAAGTTACTCCCCACTATGACTAGCCTTAGGGGAGTAACTTAGACTAGTGTCATATGCATGACACTAGTCTAAGTTACTACCTTCATAATGCAAAGTAACATGATAGTGGTGTCGTAGATGGCTTCATTTATTAGCTTGTAGACTCATCTTGTCTTGGGAAGCGCTATGTTACAGTAACATATTATGTTACCACCTCACATTAAATACTTGCCATATAAGCAAAAAAAATTTGAAGTGCGCTATGTTATTAGCTAAGTTACTCCCACTATGACTAGCCTTAGGGTGTGCTTTGTTGGGTTTTTGGCATGTGCCCGTTTCAAAATATGCCAATATGTACGGATTTCCCTATTCTTAATGAAGATGGTGCACTCCCCCGGCGCCCAAGAAGAAAAAAAGAAACGATCCATTGGCGTTGTTTGTTTTCCCAAGAGTTTTGTGGTCTCGGTGCTAAAGGGTGGTCCAATGACAGTAACCGTGTAGATTGGGTGTGAACATCTGTCATTAATATTATGTATATCATAGGCGGGGGTAGGCACTATAATGTGCTCTGGAGGCTGGGCTCCAGGTAGCCCGTTTTTTCTTCTTCTGAAAACTTCATTTTCTACTTCACAAAAAATTCTGAAAAAAGTGTGCTTACACATATAGATTTATAGTTTGTACTTCATGAAAATCATGTACACAAAAAGGATAAATTCATGTATAAAATCAGGCCTTTCTATTGTTGTTGTTTGGCCAGGATTTTATTCTTCTGCATAGTCAACGAATCAACTTATTATCAATGAAACTTTACGGGCATGTGAAGAACACCTATATGTATCCGTGCAAAAAAACATTTTTTTCCTAAACTTACAAATGGCATTTTCGAAATTTTGGAAAAATATCGGTCTCCTTGGAGCCTAGTCTACAAAACGCCGCACTGGGCCAGGCAGATCTATCTAGCTAGTGTTGTGCTGGTCCGTCTATGGAAAACGAGATTGGTGTCCAACCAGAAGTGTCGATGCTACATTCTACATGGCCTCTCAACAAAAGAAGTGGTCCGTCCTACTTGCCCTTGCAATTGGTAAGATATGTTTATGGTGTTTGTGTGATAGACACTACTCCAGTAGCTAGCAAACACATGTAGAAGTACCTAAGAGTATCTCCAACAGATTTTGATCAATTTTGTGTTCCTTAAGAAAAACCAAGGGACAACATGGCACGTGCAAATTGCGCATTGATGCGGGGTGCCTGTGAAAGGGTTAACGAGACCACCATCAGGCATTTTGTATTCCATATGTTAACGTTTTAAACACTGCATAAAATGTGATGTACTTCCACTAAATATATATGAATCCCTTGTGAAAAGAACGACCCTCCTTGATAACATATGTCATGCAATCATGTATAGTGCACGTGAACAGTGATCCACTCATAGATCTGTTGACATCATATGCTTACGGGAGGAAGATGATGCTCACTAATAATACTAGTTTATTGAAAATCCAAAACTAATTGACAATACATATCACCTTTAAAAGAGCACCACGCGTTGGTTAATAATATTATAATGTGTTACAAAATCTTGACACATCAAAATGTAAGTTGCAATCCAAATATCTAGCTCTCAGCACGTTTATTTTGCTAAACTGTGCAAGTTGCAATCTGTCTAATTTTACCTTAGCCAAAACCGAATTTCTAATGGCACAAACTATTCTCTTGCAAACTATCCTATACTGAACTAATGCATGGAGTTGAAGTCTAATGCAATATCTGAGAGACCTTGTAATACTTCCCTAATCTTGTTACTCCATTTATTTCTCTATGTACCGAGCACCCTCATGTCGGCTCGACATTTGCATTGCCACTAGTGTATTGAAGAGTCAAAACAAAATAAATATTTATACTGAACTTTTATATTTATATGTAACTCATTTTTATACATCATTCATAATTAATATAATTTTGATAAATTTTTATGATAATCAATCAAATGACAATGCTGCTAAACAGCAATACTGGTGTTATTTATGTTATATTTGCATCTCTATGGTTGAGAAATATGCATGCACCATGCTGGATTTAAACCCTGTTTATAATAAGAGTTACATTGGTTTTTAGCATTTTATACAGTGTGCCTATATAAAGATATTTAAACCAAATATCCATCAGTGTGAGAAAAATAATAAACCAACGATAACATAGGCCTTATTGGATTAATTCGATATACGCTTATACCTATATGCATTCTGAAAAATTCTTGTAGATGTCTCGAAGGTGTATTTGTCATAAATATCTAGTGATCACTAGTTCTAGAGTACACGAAATCATTACGAGGAGCTTGAGGTGTAAACTTAGTTTGGCAAACTGAGTTTATTTTTTGAGGTATTTAGTAGGCCCTTGGATGCAATAACAATTGACTAATCATGTAGTGGTTAATATAATGTTACATAATTAGTAAGTGGGCTGGGACCTCCATCTCGTGTGCCTAGGATGGTCTTTTCTGTTAGCACGGTCTATCACTAATATATTGGTGGTTATAAACTCATGGGCTTCAAACCTAGGGTTTTCAGGAATGTCACTAAGAATTAGTCAGTCGTGATATAAAGGTCATTAATGGGCACATCACCCGTTAGTGGCGTTAGTGGCGATAGAGATACTGTTGGAACCCAAAAAAAGCTCGGGTAATTGTAGTGGTGGCGCAGCCATATCTAGCCATCATCATTGCCTTGTCATCGGCTGGTGCCTCTGCAACTGCCGGGAGGAGTTGCAGTCGTTGAACAACCACTACGTCCACCACTATATACTCACACCTCACGACAGATGCCCTTGCCAGTGCTCATATTATTGTCATCTCTTCACCGAGTGCCGCTACCGTTGTAGTAGCCACCCTGCAGCTGATGTGTAGAAACCACGCTACCACCACTTCGGTTGTTATACTGTCGTTGATGTCTTCAAAGGAAGAACACTTGAAGTGAGTGTTGAGGACGGTTGGTGGGGAACATGGTGCCCTCACCCCAATGACTTTGTGGTTGGCGGGGGTTGAGGAAGGCCTGCGCTAGAAATGGCTGGAGGCTAGATCCGATGGAGGGGTAGCTAGTGGAGGTATAGTCAAGGGTGGCTTCCCCTATCCATTGAAAGAAGATGAGACTATCTGGGGATCGAGAGTGATACACAAAGTGTGTGTGTGTGTGTGTGTGTGTGTGTGTGTGTGTGTGTGTGTGTGTGTGTGTGTGTGTGTGTGTGTGTGTGTGTGTGTGTGTGTGAGAGAGAGAGAGAGAGAGGGAAGATTAGAGTTGGGAGGCCGGGAGGGAGATAGGGGAAACTAGAAGGAGGGACTTTTTGTACCTCGGACACCTATGCTTCTTTAGGGGTACCTCAACCACCTATGTGGGTGTTATGGGCCGTGGGTAGGACAATGAAGAGCAAATGATGAGCCCTTCTATAGTCCATCAATGAGTGTGCTAGTTTTGCATAAAATGAAGGCGCAATGCATTGTCCTAGGAGCAAATTATTACCAAACGGGCTGTGTTTGGTGTTCTTTCTTAGCAAGATAGGACATTAGAGTTTATTTGCTAACAAAGAAAAAAAGGAACATATGCAGCACAATTTCTATTTCTACCATGAATTGTTCGCATCATGAGGTACCATACTTAGAACTCCGAAACAATAATAGACTTGAGTTAATAATTTGAACTTTTTCTATAAGCACAAGGGAAACAACTTTGTCAAAGGCTGCGCTATCATAACAATACACTATAACCATGGACACCTAAATTTGGTTGGACCCGCCTGTCCCAATGGGCCAATGATGGTTGGCTTTCCTGGCCCAATTTTCATATGAACCTGACCCAGAACACCCATCAGCCTTGAAATTTTTGACCAGTGCCCCAATGGGTAACGTTGACTTATTCCCATCATGGCAAGAGTGGTTACCGATCATCATTGTGCGGACCAGCCTTGTTAAGTACAAGGGAGATTTCCCCCCAAAAAAGGTGTTGTAAGGAAGAGTATCCTATGATACCGTGTTATTTTTTCGACAAAGTGCGCTTTATTACTTAAAAGGTGTAAGCATTATACCCGATGTCTGCATAACTGTGATGCGCACAACCATAACCAAGTCCATGTTCCAAAAAAAAGGTGGAATACACCCGGTCTCTGCATAAATATGATCCCGTGTTATGGGTGTTACCATGAAACAACTTTCGGTAGTACCACTAAGAAGCTTTTAGCATTAAAAAGAACTAAGTAGATCGAAACGACACACATCTACAATCTCATAAAATTTCAAGTATAAAGTCAGAACACAGTTTAAGATATAACAAGAACATATCGTGTCGTTAATAGTAGTCGAAAACAGTAAGAGATTTTCAAAATCCTTGAAATAAATTGTGCATGTAGAAATAGCATGTACCTAGTATCCCACAAAAAAATTCATCTATAACCTCTATTTTTTACTGTTGTTTGCAGGAGCTACCCTTTTTAATTAAGAAGAAAGGAAGGGGGGGGGGGGGGGGTGATATGTGCAGTCATCTGAAGAAATTTAGCTTCCAGAAGGGGGATTCAACCTACTTATCTGTATTTGTTTATAATTTGATGAAAGGCAGCGGCATTGGGCCTCATCAACATCCGCTCACGTGAGTTGCCCGGTCTCTGAAGTATGTACAATTTCACGACTTGCACTGGATTGTCATAGGGGGAAGTGCCCTGCTCCCACCTGTTGCGTCACAGCGCGGACATCTTTTCTGTCGGTGGCACCCTCACTTCATGGGTGCCCAGCCGCATTCATTATGGTAACTAGAAGATACCCCGGGTGTTACAGCAAAAAATCATTAGAAAATATTTGAATTCATATTGATTACGATCTATTTTTTTAAAAGGAGGATGACCCCCGGCCTCTGCATCTGGGAGATGCATGCCGCCATTTATTAATTATTCTTGAGGACCTTATAAAGTATAGCAACAATATGCTTGAATCCACCATCTTAACAGCATCTGCCGCTACTCCTATTCAAATGATGAAGGGGTGCAAGCTGGGCCACATACCCATACCTCTCACGTAAGCCTAACATCTAAAGCCGGAGGCCCCGACCGAGCCATCTGCCGGGTTCGGGTCTCAAGCCGGTCTGACGCACTCACATGTGTCGTCGCCGTCATCTTCCACTGGTCCATCTTCAGAGCAGATTGAGGTGACAACCTTGACAGGTCCTCCGCCATTGATATCACCACAACGCCAAATGATGACCTTCACCTACACGAGCCTTGGCACGTCCTCCGCCATTGA
The DNA here is from genome assembly GCA_021605145.1 of Aegilops bicornis. Lineage (NCBI taxonomy): Eukaryota > Viridiplantae > Streptophyta > Magnoliopsida > Poales > Poaceae > Aegilops > Aegilops bicornis. The sequence goes on from CM038673.1 coordinate 811,467,518, forward strand.
CGCCACCACGACGCCTGCCGACGACCTCCACCTACGTGACTCCATCTCCAAGCAACGGATATAATCCATGCTAGGAAAGGGTCGCACCACCGCTGTCGCCCACCACCCACAAGCGTCACCCAACCCCAAGATTCCCAAAGCGGCGCCTTCAAGAAGGGAACAGCGCCGTGAGCGCCGCCGCCACCCAACAGAGTTAGGACTTTCGCTCGGGAAACATAGGGGAACGTGAAGTGAGGACATCAGTCCATACCGACGCCTCCAAGGAAGGAAACGGCGCCCTCAGGTGTCACCGTCGGCGTGCCGGTCATGGCGGGCCAGAGATTTCGCCCGAATTAGATCTCCGCCACCAGCAGCACCTCCTGTACAGAACCGGTGACCAAGAGGAAGCGCGACCCGACTAGGCTGGCCCGCACGCCGAACAGGAGAGGAAGGGACGCGCCAGATCGCGCACACCGACCGCCGCAGAAGCCGCCGGCGGCCGCCAACGACCACCGGATCCCACCGCCCGCGAGGCCGGGACACCAATCCACCACCCGCACAACTGTTAGCCGGATGCGGTAACAGCCTATTTTCAAAGGAGGCAGAGGAATTAAGCGATAGCACGCATGAGGGCATCTCTAATAGTTTGTTTGTTAGCTTGTTGGTAAGATATGCCATGTCATCAATTAACACCTTAACATACAACTACTCCATAGTTTGTATCTAGTTTGTCCAATAAGATATGAGATAATAAATAAGGTGCTCTATCATACTACATTGAAGCTTGTGTAAGGGGTGTTGGTACATGTACATACAACCTTACTCACTTTCCTCATTTATCTTATGACATATTATTAAAAATCTTACCGTTTCAAAATAGATGACCTAACTTTATACAAAGTTAGTACAAAGTTGAGTCATCTATTTTGAAACAGAGGAAATATCTGACAAACTCCACCAACAGCTATAACCATTGAAGATGCACTAAATGAAATCTGTCTGTCTGCGTGTGTGTCAGCGGATCCAATGAATGGTGATTGCGAACCGAACGAGTTGCACGAGGGAAACGATGGCGATCTCGCCGCTGTTGGGCGTTGGCCCATAACTCACTCACTCACTCACTCTGTCAGACACCAAGCAAGGCAGGACGTGCGTCCACCTCAACCATGTACTACGTTCACGCCAGCAGTTTACATAGTGTGGTGCTCGTGTCGTGTGTACCCGACCTTTAATTATAATCGCAAATAAACGTGAGGACGACCGGACGCCAAGTTTCTTTCTCTCAAGTCTCAAGCGTGAGAAGCGTGAGGTCCCACCGACCACCGTCCTAGCGGTTTTAGGTGTAGGTGTCTCTGTCTGCCATTAACTCATTACCGTAAGTCGAATGATTGCAAGCCCTCTGGACCCAAACTCCCTCCCCTCCCATCTCCCTCCCGCGACGCTCCCGCGGGCGTCCGGGGGGCAACCCTAGCTTGCGCCGCCGCCGGTCACTGTGTTGTCACCGGTCGTGGCCGCGGTCCACCCCTCCCCCTTCCCCCTTCCTCATCTCTGTTTGTTATCGGTTCCGGCATTGTTCGGCGGGTTTGCTGGCGGTCTCGAAGGTGGTTGTGGTGCAGATTGCTCAAAGCCTCGACCTTTGGTGGTTCTCGAGGCGGTCTGGATGCAGGGCGGCGGCTTTGGCGGTGGGAGGCGTGTTGGTCGTGGGCTGACCGCACGGCTCGGGAGCGGGCGGGCAGCCATGGTCGCTTGAGCGGCATGGATGCGGGTGGTTGGCAGAGTGAGGTTGCGACGGAGGGGTAGGAGCACCGGGGTTCATCACTCGCCCAGTCCCAGTACTGGCCGACGGAGGCGGCGTCCGTGGATGTCGTTCTCCTTCTTGCAGGCTCCGTCGTGGTGCTTCAATTGCCTTCGTGTCACTCTGAGTGAAAACCTTATCTTCAGGACCAGACGGTGACGGCTTCCTACAGTCATTTCCCTCTTGAGGGCATCGTCTTGGAGTCCTCGCTCCGGCTTTGTCCGTCTCATTACCCCTCGGTGGATTGCTCATCTTCATGGTGGTCTTCGGCTTATCATTAGGGTGCTTAGTCATCGTTGGGGTGGTGTTTTCGGTGCTCGGCACCTTTGTATGTCGCCTTGGGTGTGTGCGTTGAGTGTGGTGGTGGCGTGCGTTTGTATCTTCTTACTTGATGTTGTGGTGATGGTGTTTTATATATAAAGCGGGGGAAACCTTTTTTCGTATTAACTCATTACCGTTCACTGTTGATAGCTAACCAACTCCCAAGTTCCAGGGAAGAAGAGAAGTGGATGGCCGTGTAACCAACGCAACCTGCGAGAGATGGATGTTACGTACGTAGTAGGAATTGGATGTTAGATTGTGAGTTCTGAAGCTGAAACACCAATCTTGTTCCTAGATGGAGTAGTCAGCTAGTAGTGCAGAAAGTACTGCCAATCTTTTAGATTGCGGAGGAGATTTGGGTCCTAATTAATGAGCTCTAAATACTATAGGAGAAACGTGTGGCTATGTGGGTGTGCAGTGCGTCTCGTCCATTTCCGTTCCTGCCGACGGACCGGGACGGAACACCTCACTCACTCACGCTCACGCTCGAGCCTATGACTTAGAGGTCACATGCAGCTTTAATTCGCTCAGACACGCAGCAGCAACCCAGCTCACCCTAAAGCCTTCTCCGGCTATAAGAACCAGCCAGCCCTCTACCGGCCAACACAGAGCAGAGCAGATCGAGCGCCTCCATTGCAGCAGGAATGGACTTCGGTACTGATGAGCGCCAACACGGCCATGGCGACGGCGGCGAGGCGGCGGAGTGCAAGAAGGTGGCGGAGCTGAGGGCCGTCGCCGAGGCCCAGGACCCCGCGGCCAAGGTACCCTACCCTACCGCATCCATCTATCGTATCCTTGAGTCCTCGTCGTGGGAGAATGGATCACTTCTTGGTCCAACGCCCTAAACTTGAGAGGATTTGCACTACTGTATACATGCCAGAATCAAACACGACACTGAACACCCGATATGACACAATGATACGGCTAGAGGAGGAACGCTGTTGCCCAAAGTACAGACCCTGTCACTGCATGTCCTCCACTCCCTAAACCCATGACCACTTCATTTCCCAATCAGCACGGTTAAATTAGGTTAGTGTGCTAGCTTAATTAGCTGATAGTGCAGTGGCGTAGCCAGGCCTAGGGCTGCCCTGGCCGTGGAGATGAAATCCTTTGGGACGTACTGTGCCAAGGAGGCTGGCCTGGGGCGTTGAGATTTTCTGCCTACGCCACTGTGATAGTGGTTGGTTCCTGGTTGGCTAGCCACCCACTCTTCTCATTTGCGAGGAGAGGACAGAGGAGATACGATCGAGTGGTTCATCTAGCACTCCAGTCTTGATGGTCAATCATCCTTATAGAATTGGCTGTCCAACCATCTCTACATATCGGCTTTTTACTTGGTCTATTCTAGGAGGTCGGAAGGTAGCGACCTTTTTTCTCATGACTACCCGACAACAACTTATGGCAAGGGAGGTTTTCTCCAACCATGGATAGCTTATAGAAGTAGGTTGTTGCTCTATTTTTACTTTTGTTTTGTAAGACAATTTATTTTATATTTGGACGTGTTGGTTGTGGGGATCTTGTTGTGCATAGGCCTGGTATTCGCTTAGTGCAGCTGTATCAACTCAATATAATGATTGGATGGAAATGTTCTTTGTAAAAAAACATGTATCTTACATGTGGGCTACGATCAGACCTGTTGATCTACGCTATCATGCACGTGTAGGTGGAGGACGATTTTGTGCTGCGCCGGTTCCTGCGTGCTCGGGACTACAACATCGGCAAGGCATTGACGATGCTCCTCCAATTCCTCGCCTGGAAGCGCGTCACCAAGCCCCATGGCTCCATCTCCGACGAGGAGGTGCGCGACGAGATCGCAAAGAAGAGGGTCGACATGCAGGGCTTCGATCGTCTTGGTCGCCCCATGGCGTATATCTATGGCGCACGCCACTTCCCCGCCCGGCGAGACCTCGACGGATTCAAGCGCTATGTAGCCTATGTCCTCGACAAAATCTGCACGAGGTATATCCATATATTGATTTGTCATACTAGCTAGCTACGTTTGATCAATCAAGTTATTAATTGATGTGCTTGTCTTGGCCGCTATAGGTTGCCGGTGGGGCAGGAGAAGTTTGCGGCGGTGATAGACTTGAGAGGGTGGGGGTATGCAAACTGCGACATCCGAGGCTATGTGGCAGCGCTAGACATCATGCAGAGCTATTACCCAGAGCGATTGGGGCGTGTGTTCCTGATCCACGTGCCCTACATGTTCATGGCCGCATGGAAGATGGTCTACCCCTTCATCGATGAAAAGACAAAGAAGAAGTTTGTGTTCGTCGCTGATAGGGACCTCGATGCCACTCTCCGGGATGCCATCGATGAGTCCCAACTCCCCGAGGAATACGGCGGCAAGCTTAAGCTATAGGCCTACAATAGTTCAATGTCGTGCAAGCCCATCTCACTATCGAACAATTAACATATGCAATTAAGGGTGCCCTCAAACCAATGTTGGAGGAGCCTAAAGAGAGAAGCGACAATCCTTTCAGTCCAACTCACCGATGTTGACATAAGTGACATATGAGGCTATGCATCCATCCCCACCCAGTGGTTTGCTGTAATTGTTTTTTCTTAAAGGGTCACTCACATACACCCATCATGACGTTTAGATATGAGTGAATCCTACATAAATAATTCAAATGAATTTCATGTGGGTATATGCAAAGAGTGCAGCGTTTTGGTGCTTGGGCTTCATGGTGCCCTTTTTATGAAACATTCAAAAATCACACTTCTATGTCACTGGTGGAAAAACAGGCTTCCGTCCAGCCCCATAAGTCGCGAAGCTGTAGGAACCGCGACTAATGGGACCTTTAGTCGCGGTTCTGGAGGTGAACCGCGACCAAAGGCCTGGGCCCAGGCGCTCGGTGGCCAGGCTGGCGCCGTGAGGGTCTTTAGTCGCGGTTCGCCAGACAATGCGACTAAAGGCCTCGGGCACCTTTAGTCACGGTTTGCCGTGTCAACCGCAACTAAAGCCCTCCCCTATATATACCCATCCAGCAGCCAACACTTAGCCATTTTTTGATATATTATTTGTATTTTTAACATATTGAATTGAATTAGTTTTATTTTTGACATATTATTTGTATTTGCCTCGTAGGGTTTGGAGACGGTTCGTAGATACAAAGGACGTAGAACTTTATATGCATTAAATTATGTATGGAAACTTGTTCAAAATTGTATATGGTCATCCGATGATATTGAATATATATTGTATATTCCTCTTGAATTCTTTTGGTTCTAATTTCAAATTTGTTTGAAATTGTACATTCATATGCATGTATGTAGTACCGTAGAATATGTGAAACTCCTTCAAAATTAAAATAAAGCACAAAAGAAATAAAACAATACAAATTAAACAGAAAACAATACAAATTAAAAAGAAAACAATACAAATTAAACAGAAAACAGGTTTTGGGGGGGGGGGGGCTAAAACCCTAAACCTGCGGCGGCCTTTAGTCGCGGTTGGCCAGACCAACATGACTAAAAGGTGAAAGCGAGAGCATAAAAACCCGCCAAAAACCCTTTAGTCGCGGTTGGGCAGGCGACCATGACTAAAGGGTACCTTTAATCATGGTCTCGTCGCCAACCGCGACTAAAGGGTGGGGCTATAAATACAAGGCTCGATTCTCGTCTTCTCCGATTCCGATTCTACTTTGTTAAATCTCTGCCTCGCCCTCGGCCTTGCGCCGCCGTCGCCCTCGCCCTCGGCGCCGCCCGCCGTCGCCCTCGCCTACAGCCTTGGCGCCGTCGGCCGACCTCGGTACTGCCGCCTCGCTCGCCCGCCCTCAACGCCGCCGACCGGCCTCAAGCGCCCGTGACCTCATCACCTTCCTTGGCTTCTCCGGCGTGCCGCCCGGCTGACAGCGGCGGCGCGTGCCAGCGGTAGAATATATGAAACTCCTTCAAAATTAAAATAAAGCACAAAAGAAATAAAACAATACAAATTAAACAGAAAACAGGTTTAGGGGGCTAAAACCCTAAACCTGTGGCGGCCTTTAGTCGCGGTTGGCGGAAAGAACCGCGACTAAAGGTCCTCCGCTTGACAACCGCTGGCGCCCACGTGGACGGGCCGTTAGTCGCGGTTCTTAAGCAGCCGCGACTAAAGGTGGGGGGCATTAGTCGCGCTTATTTGGTCGCGGTTGCCCAACCGCGACTAATGGCAGTTGCGAACCGCGACCAAAGGCCTTTTTTCCACCAGTGTGTTTCGAAAAAATCTGGAAGAAGTTTCTCACTGACACATGTATGTATACTACATGTGTAAAATTTCATGAGAGAATATATTGATTCGCGAGGTACACAAAAAGTGAAAACTATTGGATTTACATAGAGAATAATGCGCACATTGTTCATTTGTTTTCAAAATGAGCAATTTGTCTTTTCTGTGTAGTCCGTGTGTCGATATATTTTATCATGAAAACTTGCACACATGCAGTATATATCCGTATGAAGATGTTGACTGTTTTTTCAGAATTTTAAAATATTGAAACTTTTTAGAAAAAAATCAAAGAAAACTAGCTCCATGGAGCACAAGCACCAAAGGCATTTCTGAATTGTAAACTTGTATACGAACGTGAGATGTACGTTTCTTTAGAAAAACCGCGAGAGGTAGTGGACTGATTGATCCAATTAGATCAACATTATCATACGTACACTCCTCTAAAAATAAACAAGTCCGGTCAGATCGTGGTAGAGAGTACTTCTCTAATGAGTTTGACTCCTTCTATGCGGAACACGCATTATTTATAAGAGGATGCCTCCCTATTCATTCCAGTCAAACGGGGTTGCCAAGCGGAAAAATCGTACTCTAACTGATTTGGTTAACGCCATGTTAGATACATCGGGTTCATCCAAGAGGCATGTGTTGGAGAACGTAGCAGAAATTCAAAATTTTCCTACGTGTCATCAAGATCTATCTATGGAGAAACTAGCAACGAGGGGAAGGAGAGTGCATCTACATACCCTTGTAGATCGCTAAGCGGAAGCGTTCAAGAGAACGGGGTTGATGGAGTCGTACTCGTCGTGATTTAAATCACCGATGATCCTAGTGCGAGCAGACGGCACCTCCGCGTTCAACACACGTACAGCCCGGTGGCGCCTCCCACGCCTTGATCCAGCAAGGAGAGAGGGAGAGGTTGAGGAAGACTCCATCCAGCAGCAGCACAACGGCGTGGTGGTGATGAAGGAGCGTGGCAATCCAGAGGGCTTCGCCAAGCACCATGGGAGAGGAGGAGGAGGAGAGGCAGGCTGCGCCAAATAGAGATCGAATCGCGTGTTATGGGCAGCCCCATAGGCCTCATATATATAGGGGAAGGGAGGGCTGCGCCTCTAGGGTTTCCACCCCTAGGGGTGGCGGCCAGCCCTAGATGGGTTTTGGGGGCGGCCAAGAGGGGAAGAGGGAGGCGCCCACTAGGTGGGCCTTAAGGCCCATCTGAACTAGGGTTTGCCCCCTCCCACTCCCCTTTGCGCATTGGGCCCCTTGTGGGGGGCGCACCAGCCCTCCTAGGGGCTGGTCCCCTCCCACACTTGGCCCACGCAACCTTCTGGGGCAGGTGGCCCCACTTGGTGGACCCAGGACCCTCCCGTGGTCCCAGACATTACCGATATCGCCCAAACTTTTCCAGAACCAAAACAGGACTTCCCATATATAAATCTTTACCTCCGGACCATTCCGGAACTCCTCGTGACGCCCAGGATCTCATCCGGACTCGAACAACATTCGGTAACCACATACAAACTTCCTTTATAACCCTAGCGTCATCGAACCTTAAGTGTAGACCCTACAGGTTCTGGAACCATGCATACATGACCGAGACGTTCTCCGGTCAATAACAAATAGCGTGATCTGGATACCCATGATGGCTCCCACATGTTCCACGATGATCTCATCGGATGAACCACGATGTCAAGGACTCAATCGATCCCGTATACAATTCCCTTTGTCTAGCGGTATTGTACTTGCCTGAGATTCGATCGTCGGTATCCCGATACCTTGTTCAATCTCGTTTCCAGCAAGTCTCTTTACTCGTTCCGTAACACATCATCCCGTGATCAACCCCTTGGTCACATTGTGCACATTATGATGATGTCCTACCGAGTGGGCCCAGAGATACCTCTCCGTCACACGGAGTGACAAATCCAGTCTCGATTCGTGCCAACCCAACAGACACTTTCGGAGATACCGTAGTGCACCTTTATAGTCACTTTCGATTCACGTTCTGACGTTTGGTACACCCAAAGCATTCCTACGGTATCCAGGAGTTGCACAATCTCATGGTCTAAGGAAATGATACTTGACATTAGAAAAGCTTTAGCATACGAACTACGATCTTTGTGCTAGGCTTAGGATTGGTTCTTGTCCATCACATCATCCTACTAATGATGTGATCCCGTTATCAATGACATCCAATGTCCATGGTTAGGAAACCGTAACCATCTATTGATCAACGAGCTAGCCAATAGAGGCTTGCTAGGGACATGGTGTTGTCTATGTATCCACACATGTATTTGAGTTTCCTATCAATACAATTATAGCATGGATAATAAACGATTATCATGAACAAAGAAATATAATAATAATAACTAATTTATTATTGCCTCTAGTGCATATTTCCAACAGTCTCCCACTTGCACTAGAGTCAATAATCTAGTTCACATCGTCATGTGATTAACACTGATAGGTCACATCGCCATGTGACCAACACCCAAAGAGTTTACGAGTGTCTGTAAACTAGTTCACATCATTATGTGATTTAGACTTGATGATTTCTGAGGTTTGATCATGTTTTGCTTGTGAGAGAGGTTTTAGTCAACGGGTTTTAGTCAACGGGTCTGAACCTTTCAGATCCATGTGTGCTTTGCAAATTTCCAGGTCATATTATAAATGCTGCTTCCACGCTCCACTTGAAGCTATTCCAAATGGTTGCTCCACTATACGTATCCGGTTTGCTACTCGAGTCACTCGAGATAGGTGTTAAAGCTTGCATCGACGTAACCCTTTACGCCAACTCTTTATCACCTCCATAATCGAAAACATGTCCTTATTTACTTCAAGGACAATTTTGATCATTGTCCAATGATCCATTCTTGGATCATTCTTGTACCTAGTGACTCATGGCAAGGCACACTTTCGGTGCGGTACATAACATAGCATACTTTGTAGAGCCTACGTCTGAAGCATAGGGGCGACCTTCGTCCTTTCTCTCTCTCTGTCGTGGTCGAGCTTTAACTCTTAACTTCATACCTTACATCTCGTGCAAGAACTCCTTCTTTGATCGATCCATCTTGAACACTTTCAAGATCATGTCAAGGTATATGCTCATTTGAAAGTACCATTAAGCATTTTTGATCTATCCTTATAGATCTTGATGCTCAATGTTCAAGTAGCTTAATCCAGGTTTTCCATTGAAAAACACTTTTCAAACATCCCTATATGCTTTCTAGAAATTCTACATCATTTATGATCATCAATATGTCAACAACATATTGTTATCAGAAATTCCATAGTGCTCCCACTCACTTCTTTGGAAATACAAGTTTCTCATAAACTTTGTATAAACCCAAAATCTTTGATCATCTCATCAAAGCGCACATTCCAACTCCGAGATGCTTACTCCAGTCCTTAGAAAGGATCATTTGGAGCTAGCATACCTTTTAGCATCCTTAGGATCGACAAAACTTTTCTGATTGTATCACATACAACCTTTCCTTACGTAAACTGATAAGGAAACTCGTTTTGACATCCATCTGCCAGATTTCATAAATGCAGCTTATGCTAACATGATTCCGACGGACTTAAGCATCGCTACGGATGAGAAAATCTCATCGTAGTCAACTCTCTGAACTTGTGAAAAACTCTTCGCCACAAGTCGAGCTTCATAGACGGTGACATTACCGTCCACGTCCGTCTTCTTCTTAAAGATCCATTTATCTCAATGGCTTGCCGATCATCGGGCAAGTCCACCAAAGTCCATGCTTTGTTCTGATACATGGATCCTATCTCAGATTTCATGGCTTTTAACCATTTGTCGGAATTTGGGCCCACCGTCGTTTCTCCATAGCTCATAGGTTCATTGTTGTCTAGCAACATGACCTTCAAGACAGGATTGCGTACCACTCTGAAGTAGTACGCATCCTTGTCACCCTACGAGGTACGTCAGTGACTTGATCCGAAACTTCATGGTCACTATCATAAGCTTCTACTTCAATTGGTGTAGGTGCCACGGAACAACTTCCCGTGCCCTGCTACACACTAGTTGAAGTGATGGTTCAATAACCTCATCAAGTCTCCACCATCCTCCCGATCAACTTTTCGAGACGAACTTTTCCTCGAGAAAGGACCCGATTCAAGAAACAATCCCTATTGCTTTCGGATCTGAATTAGGAGGTATACCCAACTGTTTTTGGGTGTCCTATGAAGATGCATTTTATCCGCTTTGGGTTCGAGCTTATCAACCTGAAACTTTTTCACATAAGCGTCATGACCCCAAACCTTTAAGAAATGACAGCTTAGGTTTCTCTAAACCATAGTTCATACGGTGTCATCTCAACGGAATTACATGGTACCTTATTAAAGTGAGTGCGGTTGTCTCTAATGCCTAACCCATGAACGATAGTGGTAATTCGATAAGAGACATCATGGTACGCATCATATCCAATAGGGTGCAACTATGATGTTTGGACACACCATCACACTATGGTGTTCCAGCGGTATTTATTGTGAAACAATTTCCACAATGTCTTAATTATGCGTACAAAGCTCAGAACTCAGATACTCATCTCTATGATCATATCATAGACATTTTATCCTCTTGTCACGATGATCTTCAACTTCACTCTGAAATTACTTGAACCATTCAATAATTCAGACTTGTGTTTCATCAAGTAAATACACTCAAGATATCTACTCAAATCACCCGTGAAGTAAGAACATAACGATATTCATCACATGCCTCAGCACTCATTGGACTGCACACATCAAAATGTGTTACTTCCAACAAGTTGCTATCTTGTTCCATCTTCTTTGAAACCGAGACTTTTCAGTCATTTTGCCCATGTGGTATGATTTGCATATCTCAAGTGATTCAAAATCAAGTGAGTCCAAATGATCCATCTGCATGGAGTTTCTTCATGCGTATACACCAATAGACATGGTTCGCATGTCTCAAACTTTTCAAAAACGAGTGAGTCCAAAGATCCATCAACATGGAGCTTCTTCATGCGTTTATACCAATATGACTTACATGGCGAGTGCCACAAGTAAGTGGTACCATCATTACTATCTTATATCTTTTGGCATGAAAATGTGTATTACTATGATCGAGATTCAATAAACCATTCCTTTAGGTGCAAGACCATTGAAGGTATTATTCAAATAAATAGAGTAACCATTATTCTCCTTAAATGAATAACCGTATTGCGATAGACATAATCCAATCATGTCTTTGCTCAAGGCAAACACCAAATGACAATTATTCTGGTTTAATACTAATCTTGATGGTAGAGGGAGCGTGCGATGTTTGATCACATCAAACTTGGAAACACTTCCAACATATATCGTCAGCTCACCTTTAGCTAGTCTCCGTTTATTCCGTAGCCTTTTATTTCGAGTTATTAACACTTAGCAACCGAACCGGTATCTAATACCCTGGTGCTACTAGGAGTACTAGTAAAGTACACATTAACATAATGTATATCCAATATACTTCTATCGACCTTGCCAGCCTTCTTATCTACCAAGTATCTAGGGTAATGCTGCTCGATGGTTGTTCCCCTTATTACGTAAGCACTTAGTCTCGGGTTTGGGTTCAACCTTGGGTTTCTTCACTAGAGCAGCAGCTGATTTGCCGTTTCATGAAGTATCCCTTCTTGCCCTTGCCCTTCTTGAAACTAGTGGTTTCTCCAACCATCAACAATTGATGCTCCTTCTTGACTTCTACTTTCGTGATGTCAAACAACGCGAATACCTCAAGGGATCATTATATCTATCCCTGATATGTTATAGTTCATCACGAAGCTCTAGCAGCTTGGTGGTAATGACTTTGGAGAAACATCACTTTCTCATCTGGAAGATCAACTCCCACTCGATTCAAGTGATTGTTGCACTCAGACAATCTGAGCACAAGCTCAACGATTGAGCTTTTCTCCCTTAGTTTGCAGGCTAAGAAAACTCGTCGGAGGTCTCATACCTCTTGACGTGGGCACGAGCCTGAAATCCCAATTCAGCCCTCGAAACATCTCATATGTTCCGCGATGTTTCAAAACGTCTTTGGTGCCTCTACTCTAAACCGTTCAACTGAACTATCACGTAGTTATCAAAACGTGTATGTCCGATGTTCGCAACATCCACAAACGACGTTTGGGGTTCAGCACACTGAGCGGTGCATTAAGGACATAAGCTTTCTGCTGATCGCATAATTGCTACTTTCAACTTTCAACTATATTTTCTCTAGGAACATATCTAAACAAGTGGAACTAAAGCGCGAGCTTACGACATAATTTGCAAAAGGTCTTTTGACTATGTTCAAGATAATTAAGTTCATCTTATGAACTCCCACTCGAGATAGACATCCCTCTGGTCATCTAAGTGATTACATGATCCGAGTCAACTAGGCCGTGTCCGATCATCACGTGAGACGGACTAGTCATCATCGGTGAACATCTTCATGTTGATCGTATCTACTATACGACTCATGCTCGACCTTTCGGTCTACGTGTTCCGAGGCCATGTCTGTACATGCTAGGCTCGTCAAGTTAACCCTAAGTGTATTGCGTGTGTTTCGAGGCCATGTCCAGACATGCTAGGCTCGTCAACACTCGTTGTATGTGAACGTAAGAATCCATCACACCCGATCATCACGTGGTGCTTAGAAGCGACGAACTTTTGGCAGCGGTGCACGCTTAGGGAGAACACTTCTTGAAATTGTTGTAAGGGATCATCTTATTTACTACCGTCGTTCTAAGTAAACAAGATGCATAAACATAATAAACATCACATGCAATTATATAGTAGTGACATGATATGGCCAATATCATATAGCTCCATTGATCTCCATCTTCGGGCTCCATGATCATCATCGTCACCGGCATGACACCATGATCTCCATCATCATGATCTCCATCATCGTGTCTTCATGAAGTTGTCTCGCCAACTATTACTTCTACTACTATGGCTACGGTTAGCAATAAAGTAAAGTAATTACATGGCGTTGTTTAATGACACGCAGGTCATACAATAAATAAAGACAACTCCTATGGCTCCTGCCGGTTGTCATACTCATCAACATGCAAGTCGTGAATCCTATTACAAGAACATGATCAATCTCATACATCACATATCATTCATCACATTCTTCTTGGCCATATCACATCACGTAGCATACCCTGCAAAAACAAGTTAGACGTCCTCTAATTGTTGTTTGCATGTTTTACGTGGCTGCTTTGGGTTTCTAGCAAGAACGTTTCTTACCTACGCAAAACCACAACGTGATATGCCAATTGCTATTTACCCTTCATAAGGACCCTTTTCATCGAATCCGTTCCGACTAAAGCGGCACCCGCTAGCCACCTTATGCACCAAGTGCATGTCAGTCGGTGGAACCTGTCTCACGTAAGAGTGCGTGTAAGGTCGGTCCGGGCCGCTTCATCCCACAATACCGTCGAAACAAGATTGGACTAGTAACGGTAAGCATATTGAACAAAATCAACGCCCACAACTACTTTGTGTTCTACTCGTGCAAAGAATCTACGCAATAGACCTAGCTCATGATGCCATCGTTGGAGAACGTGGCGAAATTCAAAATTTTCCTACGTGTCATCAAGATCTATCTATGGAGAAACTAGCAACGAGGGAAGGAGAGTGCATCTACATACCCTTGTAGATCGCTAAGCGGAAGCGTTCAAGAGAACGGGGTTGATGGAGTCGTGCTGCCGTGATTCAAATCACCGATGATCCTAGTGCGAGCAGACGGCACCTCCGCGTTCAACACACGTACAGCCCGGTGACGTCTCCCACGCCTTGATCCAGCAAGGAGAGAGGGAGAGGTTGAGGAAGAATCCATCCAGCAGCAGCACAACGGCGTGGTGGTGATGGAGGAGCGTGGCAATCCAGCAGGGCTTCGCCAAGCACCATGGGAGAGGAGGGACGAGGAGGCGGGGCTGCGCCAAATAGAGATCGAATCGCGTGTTATGGGCAGCCCCATAGGCCTCATATATATAGGGAAGGAGGGCTGCGCCCCTCTAGGGTTTCCACCCCTAGGGGTGGCGGCCAGCCCTAGATGGGTTTTGGGGCGGCCAAGAGGGAGAAGAGGAGGCGCCCACTAGGTGGGCCTTAAGGCCCATCTGAACTAGGGTTTGCCCCTCCCTCCCCTCCCTTTGCCTTGGGCCTTGTGGGCGCACCAGCCCTCCTAGGGGCTGGTCCCTCCCACACTTGGCCCACGCAACCTTCTGGGGCAGAGTGGCCCCACTTGGTGGACCAGGACCCTCCGGTGGTCCCAGACATTACCGATATCGCCCAAACTTTTAGGTGGCCAAAGCAGGACTTCCCATATATAAATCTTTACCTCCGGACCATTCCGGAACTCCTCGTGACGTCCGGGATCTCATCCGGGACTCGAACAACATTCGGTAACCACATACAAACTTCCTTTATAACCCTAGCGTCGCCAGACCTTAAGTGTGTAGACCCTACGGGTTCGGGAACCATGCGCAGACATGACCGAGGACGTTCTCCGGTCAATAACCAACAGCGGGATCTGGATACCCATGTTGGCTCCCACATGTTCCACGATGATCTCATCGGATGAACCACGATGTCAAGGACTCAATCGATCCCGTGATACAATTCCCTTTGTCTAGCGGTATTGTACTTGCGAGATTCGATCGTCGGTATCCCGATACCTTGTTCAATCTCGTTTCCGGCAAGTCTCTTTACTCGTTCCGTAACACATCATCCCGTGATCAACCCCTTGGTCACATTGTGCACATTATGATGATGTCCTACCGAGTGGGCCCAGAGATACCTCTCCGTCACGGAGTGACAAATCCAGTCTCGATTCGTGCCAACCCAATGTACACTTTCGGAGATACCTGTAGTGCACCTTTATAGTCACCCGATTACGTTGTGACGTTTGGTACACCCAAAGCATTCCTACGGTATCCGGAGTTGCACAATCTCATGGTCTAAGGAAATGATACTTGACATTAGAAAAGCTTTAGCATACGAACTACGATCTTTGTGCTAGGCTTAGGATTGGGTCTTGTCCATCACATCATCCTACTAATGATGTGATCCCGTTATCAATGACATCCAATGTCCATGGTTAGGAAACCGTAACCATCTATTGATCAACGAGCTAGCCAATAGAGGCTTGCTAGGGACATGGTGTTGTCTATGTATCCACACATGTATTTGAGTTTCCTATCAATACAATTATAGCATGGATAATAAACGATTATCATGAACAAGGAAATATAATAATAATAACTAATTTATTATTGCCTCTAGGGCATATTTCCAACAGCATGGTGGGGGAGGCTATATTGACGTTATGTCATGTCCTGAATAAAGTTTCGACAAAGGATAATGAGATCGCTTCCTATGAGAAATACGCGAAGAGAAGGACAACACTCTTGTACTTGCGGACTTGGGCCTGTTTGGTGAAAGTCAATGTGTCGATCCCCCAAAAGCGTAAGCTTGGACCGATGATTGTGGACTGTGTTAATTTGGGCTACGCTAAGAATAGCATTAGCTATAGATGTCTAGTAGTGAAATCTGAGGTGCCTGACCAGAAGGTCGGTACAATTATTGAGTCTAAGGATGCTACATTCTTCGAGGATATTTTCCTATGAGAGATATGCAAAGCACTTCTAGACAGGAATCTGAGGAGACTCTTGAGCTTCCAATTCTTGTGGAATATTATGAACAAACACATGATGAAAATTATGAGGAGGATGACCAGGAAACCCTTGGTAGGGGCAAGAGACAAAGGATGATGATTTCTTTGTCTACCTCGTGGATGATACTCCCACTACTCTTTCAGAAGCGTATGCATCTCCAGATGCTAACTACTGGAAGGATGCGGTCCGTAGCAAGATCGATTCCATCGTGGCTAACGGGACGCGGGAGATCATTGAACGTCCCTATGGTTGTAAACCATTGGGATGTAAGTGGGTGTTCAAAAAGAAGCTTAGGCCCAATAGTACTATTAAAAAGTACAAGGCTAGGCTTGTGGCCAAGGGTTATGACCAGAAAGAAGAAGAATATTTCTTTGATACTTATTCACCTTTAGCCAGACTGACCACCATTTGAGTATTACTCTCGTTGGCGTCCTCGCATGGTCTTCTTGTCCACCAGATGAACGTTAAGACGGCTTTCCTGAACAGAGAGCTAGACGAGGAAATCTACATGCAACAGCCAGACGGCTTTGTGATAGATGGTCAAGAAGGAAAGGTGTGTAAGTTGTTAAAATCTTTATATGGCCTGAAACAAGCACCTAAGCATTGGCATGAGAAGTTTAATACAACTCTGACATCTGTCGGCTTTGTGGTTAATGAAGCTGACAAATGTGTATACTATCGCCATGGTGGGGGCGAAGGAGTTATACTGTGCTTGTATATTGATCTAATACTGATATTTGGAACCAATCTCAAAGTCATTGAAGAGGTCAAATCGTTTGTATCTCATAACTTTTAGATGATGGACCTTGGTGTGGCTGATGTTATCTTGAACATCAAGCTACTGAGAAATGATGAGGGTGGGATTACATACGCAATCCCATTATGTTGAGAAGGTGTTGATTCGTTTTGGATATGCGGACTGCAAACCATCTCAAACACCATATGATCCTAGTGTGTTAATTCGAAAGTTCGAAGGCACAACTGAGGATCAATTGAGATACTCTCAAATTATTGGTTCACTCATGTATCAAGCGCAATGAGGCCTGACATCACGTTTGCTGTGAGCAAACTGAGTCGGCTTGTTTCCAATCTGGGTGATGTACATTGGCATGCTATTGAAAGAGTAATGCGTATCTGAAAGGTACTATAAACTATGGACTTCAATACACCGGATACCCATCAGTACTTGAAGGGTATAGTGATGCGAATTGGATCTCTGATGCTGATGAGATGAAGGCCACAACTGGGTATATGTTTACTCTTGGAGGTGGCGTTGTTTCCTTGAAGTCTTGCAAGCAAACGATCTTAACGAGATCGACAATGGAAGTACAATTAACAACATTAGACACATCTGGTGTCGAAGCAGGGTGGCTTCGAGATCTTTTGATGGACTTGCCAGTGGTTCAAAAGTCGGTTCCGGTTATCCTTATGAACCGTGACAATCCGACAATTATTGCCAAAGCAAAAAGTTCAAAGGACAACATGAAGTCCAACAAACATATAAGAATGAGATTAAAATCTATCAGAAAATTAAGAAACTCAGGAGCGATGGCATTGGATTATATCCAAACGGCTAAGAATCTGGCAAATCCCTTTTACAAAAGGGCTATCACATGTTGTGATATATAATGCATCGAGGGAGATGGGTATGAGACCCACATGAGTTGCCATGGTGATAACCCAATCTATGTGATCGGATCGATCCCGTGAAGTAGGACCCGAAAAAACAAGTCAGTGGTGAATTGGGGAGAGTAATTTTACTAACCCACTCCGCTGGAGATGCAATACTCTCGGAAACTGTATGGTAGGTTGACTATTATTTCAATGTGTTCCGAAGCTTATATAAGAAAGGTGCTATCCTACAGAGCGATCTTTGAAGGATTACACCTATATGAGCCCGACTGCTGGTCACATTCTACGAGATTAGAGTGATCTCTAGTAAGCTCATGAATAGGCCAGGAGTCTGACTTATATGCTCCACCCGAGGGGTCAGCCTTCAGCAGTCTAGTACTAGTAAGACATATGGTGAAACTTCTTTACGCGGAACTGACAATTCAAGGCATAGTTCATTGTTCAGTTGTGTATGAGCTTAGCTACTTGCTCTAGGTGAAGCCCAACCTTAACATGTCTCCACTGAAATACCGGTATATCAAAACAGTGTTTGGAACATTAGGATGGGCCTAGGGCTCATCTAACAATTTCGGAAAATTTCTAAGGGCCCATGTGGGTGTATATGGCACTAGGGGTGGCGGGAAGTTTACTCCCACCTTGCTAGTTGGAGAGGATTTGGACCACTGCTACCTCTTGAGCTTGCGTTGGATTTCCCCGAAGAGGAGAGGATAATGCAGCAGAGTAGCGTAAGTATTTCCCTCAGTTTTTGAGAACCAAGGTATCAATCCAGTAGGAGGTCACACGCAAGCCTCTCGTACCTACACAAAACAAATAGCTCAACGCAACCAACACGATTAGGGGTTGTCAATCCCTTCACAGTCACTTACGAGAGTGAGATCTGATAGAGATGATAGATAATATTTTTGGTATTTTTGGTATAAAGATGCAAAGTAAAATAAAAAGCAAAGTAAAAAGCTAAGCAATAATAAAGCGTAGGAAGATTGATATGATAGAGAATAGACCCGGGGGCCATAGATTTCGCTAGTGACTTCTCTCAAGAGCATAAGTATTTTATGGGTGGGTGAACGAATTACTGTTGAGCAATTGACAGAATTGAGCATAGTTATGAGAGTGTCTAGGTATGATCATGTATATAGGCATCACGTCCGAGACAAGTAGACCGATTCACCTGCATCTACTACTATTACTCCACTCATCGACCGCTATCCAGCATGCATCTAGAGTATTAAGTTAATGAAAACAGAGTAACGCCTTAAGCCAGATGACATGATGTAGAGGGATAAATTCATGCAATATGATAAAAACCCCATCTTGTTATCCTTGATGGTAACAATACAATACATGCCTTGCTGCCCCTTCTGTCACTGGGAAAGGACACCGCAAGATTGAACCCAAAACTAAGCACTTCTCCCATTGCAAGAACTACCAATCTAGTTGGCCAAACCAAACGGATAATTCGAAGGGACTTGCAAAGATAATCAATCATACATAAAAGAATTCAGAGAAGATTCAAATATTGCTCATAGATAATCTTGATCATAAACCCACAATTCATCGATCTCAACAAACACACCGCAAAAAGAAGATTACATCGAATAGATCTCCACAAGAGAGGGGAGAACATTGTATTGAGATCCAAAAGAGAGAAGAAGCCATCTAGCTACTAACTATGGACCCGAAGGTCTGAGGTAAACTACTCACACTTCATCGGAGAGGCTATGATGATGTAGAAGCCCTCCATGGTGGATTCCCCTTCCGGCGGAGCTCCGGAACAGGCCCCAAGATGGGATCTCGTGGATACAGAAAGTTGCGGCGGTGGAATTTGGTTTTTGGCTCCGTATCTGATCGTTCGGGGGTACGTAGGTATATATAGGAGGAAGAAGTACGTCGGTGGAGCAAAGGGGGCCCACGAGGCAGGGGGCGCGCCCTAGGGGGTGGAGCGCCCTCCACCCTCGTGGCCGCCTCCTTTCTTTCTTGACGGGTGGTCCAAGTCTCCTGAATCATATTCGGTGAGAAAATCATGTTCCCGAAGGTTTCATTCCGTTTGGACTCCGTTTGATATTCCGTTTCTTCGAAACACTGAAATAGGCAAAAAACAGCAATTTTGGGTTGGGCCTCCAGTTAGGCCCTGTTCGGATCTCAGGAATGTAAAATGTAGGAATGTGAGAAAATATAGGGATAGCAAAGGAACGTAGATGCAAAACAAAGGATCCGAAAACCTACATACTGTTGTACCTGATGTAGGGACGGTGCGTTCGTTTGGTTACAAAAAAGAAACAGAGGAATGCATACTGTTGCACCTGATGCAAATCGTGATTTCAAGAATATTTTATTTGGCACAGCTGATGCAACCTCGATTGGACACACAACATTGTATTATTTTATTTGCATGCAAACCAACAGCCTGCCCCACACCATGACCTCTCCTCGGTCTTGCGCCCAGAAAATGAGAACTGAGTGGATGTTTACAATCCTCAGGATTTGGCACTGTGGGAGAAGATTTCCCTTGGAACACTGTAGTCATTTCCTACATTCCGAACGCCAGGAAGGGAAGAATTCCTACATGAACAGTGTTCCTCTAAAATTCCAGCAGAATTCCTATGAACCGAACGCAGCCTTAATAGGTTAGTCCTAAAAGTAATATAAAAATAAAAAATAAAGCCCAATATGGTCCAAAACAGTAGATAATATAGCATGGAGCAATCAAAAATTATAGATACGTTGAAGACGTATCAACCACCTTATAAGATATTCTCTTCTACATGCTATTGGAGCTTGAGAAGAGAAGAGGCTCTCGCGCGCTCCTTCTCCACTGCCCGCCTTGCCACGCCATGCCGCGGTTTGCGGGAATGAGCCGAGCCGAGATCACATCTATGCGCTTATTTTTGCCGGTCGGGAACGGAGAGTCATTGACAAGTGGACCATGATCTGAGACGTCAGATTGTCGGTTGTTACTGACTCAGACATGGGCTTAGCCCACGTCTCTCCACACGGCCGCGCATATATGCTTCGCCTACGTCTTTGTCATCACCATGTCTCAGCCAACCGATGTCGACCGTCTCGCTGCCGAGAAGCTCAAGGCCGAGAAGAAGGCCACAGAGGACGCCGCTGCTACCGCTGCTGCGGCCTCTACCTGCCCTACTGGAAGGTATAACTCGTTTATCCCGCTCTTACTATTTTCCTTTTTAACCATGCTAGCGTTATACGTAGATGTGTCTGGAATTAATGTAGTATGTGCTAGCATATGATTGAATATCAGCATGTATTTATTTCTGTCAATTTTTTTTTGGATTAATTCAGTCGAAAAATTGCCTATTTACTCAACAAGGGTCAACAGAACGCATGCCAAAGGAGGGGGTCAGGGTGGGAAGGGAGAACCTTACCACATTCGTGCTCAATCCGAGCGCCACGGCCAAGGACAGGGTGGTGCTTGCTTGTTTGGTTGTGGAGGAGAAAGAGAGACGGAAACGTGGCGCCGTGGGATGGAGCACGAGCGCGTGGGTGTGTGTATGTGTGGCTGGAGCACGAATAGACAAAGGGCGATGCTAGGCGCCGGCGCGTCGGCCGAACGTTTCGGCCGCTCGCACGCTAGCCATCGAATCGCCCGTCCCGAGCTGTTAGATTCTTTTTCACACAGGTCATCTTCTTCCCTCATGAACGCGTACTTATCCACACAGGTCATCTTCTTCTCTCATGAGCGCGTACGAGAAAAACGACCCCCGCATCTCATCGGCCGCATGCACTCTTGGTGGTCGTCCGTGTCGCCGGTCCCAACCCTCGCCAGCCGTCCTCGTCGCCGGTCCCCGCCCTCACCGGCCGTCCTCATCGCCGGTCCCCGCTCTCGCCAGTTTTCCTCGTCGCCGCCTTGACACATGTAACAGCTGCACCACTGGTTGCAGCTCTCGGCGGCGGCGGTTGTAGCTCCAGTGGGCTGCCTCTCATACGCAGCTCAGGTGTTTTCCCCAGCGCATCGTCTCCAGCTTCCGGCGGCGAGTTGGATAATTTCAAGACGGCGAGGTATGCCGCAAAGAGGGATGCTGGAACCGGCTTCTTGTTTTGCTACAGCCGGCAAATAAAAAGCTGGAACCAGCATGTAGTTTTGGTGCATTGGCTGGAGTGTTTTCTATGGCGACGCTGCGGCCGCCTCATATGTTGCATCCGACAAGACAAAAGCTTCTACCGCCGAGCTTTTTTGCTACCACAACGACTGACGGAAGTAGTGACCAGGAGATGGATTTGCAGTAAACGATCTGTTTTTCAACGCAAAACCAAAAACTGATGGTAGCAAATGTAGGCGCCAAATCCAGCAAAAACCAAAAGCGATGGTAGCATTTTGGTTGCAGTAGAAAAAGGCATCGCCGACGTCGGCCAACACCGCCGTGCATGCATGTAGCAAAAAAATTCACTGGTGGTAGCAAAAACAGTCTACGGTTGTAGCAAAAATGTCTGTTCCAGCAGGACGAACTCCGGTGGTAGCAATTTTGGGGGTGGTTCCAGCAAACCTCCCCGCCGGTTCCAACAAACTTGGTCGCCGGTTGCAACATCCTGTGAGCCCCTGTCGCAGCTCCAGGTTGTGGCTTGCTCCATCACAGGACGCGGCCGCTGCTCTCCGGTGGCACGCCGGCGTGTTCTAGTTGAAGCTTTTGTTGTCGTTGGTTGTAGCTTTTGGGTCGCCGATTGCAGCATCGATGGAGGAGCAAAACTTTTGGGTTTCGTTTGGGTGAGGAGATGCTTGCAACGGCAGATAGGTGGCGCTCGTGAAAGCAGCAGGGGGTCGCGCCACTGACGCCGGCGAGCTCGTACTGCGGGAGATGGGATAGGATCAGACAGAAGCGGAAGGAAGAAGGAGAGAAAAGAAAAAAAAGGAAATAGAGAAAGGAAACATTTGGGTCCACCAAGCTTGCGTGCAGCGTGTCTCGCGCGCGAAAAAAAAAAAGCAAGCGGGAGCGACCGGCCTCTGGCCCCAAACGTTTACCATAGACAAAAGAGGAAGGAGAGCAGCGATGATGGGTGCGTGGGGCGTGCTAGATAGAGAAGAGGAAGGAGAGCAGCCCTGCTCTAGGTGAGGATTTTTGGTGCGGATTGATTTTTTCAGTGGCCGCACCGACCACAAACTGCTGAATGCTGCTACGCGGGCTAGCATCAATTGTAAAAAAATTCTTCTAAATGAGCACCCATATGATTATTGGCTGTTGTTTATTGTTACTGTGATAGTTTAATGTTCATGCCTGCCACATTTGACGAATATATCATCAGATACAATAACTAAAAGTGAGTGAAATATTTGAAATAAATATTTCTTTAGGAAGGAAATATTTGGAGCTAACCCGAAGTTGCTGACAATTAAGATATTCCTCAATTCCAGATGCCACCGACGTCGTTGATGAGACAGGGGAGAGAGCGATGGTGGAGAGAATGTGACAACGGTGCATATTGAAATTTTCCTTTTTTCAGACAATTCACCCAAAATTTACTTATGATCAGGAACAGAGAAAAGCTTGCTTTTTTTTAATGGTGACCATGGCAAAATTCAGATAGTGCAAAAGAAAAGGAAGGGAATATAATCTTGCATATCAAATAACCGACATTTTCTAAAAATAAGTAACATAGCAAAAATCTCTTTGCTTTCGAATATTAACAATATATATATATATATATAATCCCACTTCAATGCACCACCATACTTTCATCCCTGTGACAAATATTGTACACAAGCAATCTCACTTAAACGTTCACGGACCAGATTTTATGATATTTTTCATTCGTTGTAACGCATTAGCATTTGTACTAGTCATTTTCATGAGCGATGCCAAGTAGCCGGATATGAGTGGAAGATGTCACGAACAGAGAAAAAAAACATCTTTCTCCCGAAACTGCCCTCGGAATCTCTCCCCAACGCTCGCCCTCGCTCCCTTCCATCCTCATCTTCCCCGCCGCCGCCCAGATCCGGCGTCCCCGGTCCTGGTGACCCGCAGCTCGCGGCAGGCCGCCCAGTCGGTCTCTCCTCCCGATCGAAGCTCGGCCCCGCCCCACCCCGCCGGGCAGCTCCTCCCCGACGCCCTCCTGCAGGTAGGCGCACCCGCCCCCATTCCACCTGATTGATTGTGCTAGCGCGATGCCACTTCCGGCGCATAGTGGCCACTGGAAAGTGGAAACTGCCATTGCCAAGCGGAGTAGGAGCTCTTACCTTAGCCTCCATGGTTGCTACCGGTAGAATCGCGAACCATGGGTAAGACATGAATACTGTATCGAAAGATTGTATCCTGAGATGTATGTGTGCTTAGTTAGTTAGTTTTGTAGTGCTACTCAATGTGGTAAAATGTACAGCCCACTTTTGTCGAAAGACAACATGCATTGCAGTGGTGTACACAGTTCTTAGCTCACTCGTTTATCTTTCTCTGAAACATGTGTTATTTCTGGATATCGGTTTGTAGCGCATCACTGTCTGTAGTTCAGATCAATTAGCTGCCGCAGTGCCGCTGAAGCCGAATCCTCTCAGTTTTATGTGATTGCCAAAATAGACGCGTAACCATTGATCGCTGAGAAACCAGAGCACGTACCCTATAAAACATTAGAACTTCTGCCAGTAGGGAGTATTTAACTAGCTATCTGGAAACAATTTCAGGAAGTACTGCAAAAAAACAAAAGGGAGACACGGATCACAATGGCGTTGCGGCAGGCACTGGGATGGTCAGACGGGGAGGTGATGCGGCCGGAGTCGAAGCCCTGCTCCCGCCTGATGCGTCACACCGCGGGCATCTTCTCTGTCGGTGGCGCCCTCGCTTCCTGGGTTCTCTGTCGCCTTCACTATGGTAGTATTTCTTCCACCACATACTTTACTTTGTCTACTCACTCATCTTCAGACATGCATACGCCTATTTGTTCGTTGATACTGCCGCCCGTGTTGTGAATCTTGCTCTTTTCGTGTCTCTCTATATATCTACATGGTTTGTATGAATACAGTATCGAGTGTTACTGGTCGTCGAAAGCAAGCGACTCGAACCTTGAACATACTTGGATTTAATAGCTAGCCCTGCAGCGTATTGTGTTGATCTCATCGGTCATATATATATGCAGGTCCGAGGATAACGGTCCCGAGGAGCCTGAGGTGGGCGTCCTGTGGAGCGATCTGCGCGAGCTCGGGGTCGGCCTCGCTGGTGCGGCTCTTGAGCCCGGAGTGCGAGCCGCAGAACATAGCGGCTTACGACAGGCCTCAACACAAGCCTGCATAATGGTTCTTGATGGTCTATCCAAATCCCAGGAGATGGAGACACATTTATCTGCCATTGTCGCGTGAGAGAGGTTCATTTACGCACTGCCCAGGAGTTGAATAATGTGTCTTTTTTCCTGACCGTTGCTGCTGAGTTCCTTCTTCTTCTGAAAATAGCGTATTCAGTATACTTGCGTACTACTGTTCCTCTGGTCTCGAAGAAGGGGCACGAGGGAAACGGGTGGCTCGCTGCTGTGTTGCTCATTACTACTCGTGATGGAATGAATCAACTCCACCACCCAGCTCGTTGTCGGCCAGCGTAATTCATGGCAACCGCCGATTAATGAGTAAGCTCTTCAATAAATCCCTGTCGTACGCACCGGTGTGGTAGGGCACTCCTACTCGGTCGATTCTTCTCGGTCGATTCTAGTCCAGCTGAGAAGAGGACCGGCACTACAGCTCGGGCCTCAGGGCGGTAGCCAGTCAGATTACTGTATCTTACACTCTACATGTCATGTTTCTTCTTCAATCTGAGTTCCGATCGATGTTGCTTCTTTATTTCCTTCTTTCTTTCTTTCTTTCTTTCAACAGGCTTCTGTACTGCTCAATCCAATGACAGGTAACAGTCTCATTCGGGTCGGGTGTGTCTCAATCTGCCATTAACGTTATGTATCTCATAGTTCCATGAAGAGGCAGTCTAGCTAGGAGTATTCTGGTGGTCCGTCCGTGAACCGTAGCATAAGGAAAAATAGTCGTTGGGGCAACCACCTGTGGCGCCTCCTGAGAGGAAGTTGAGAGCGGTGCCAGGTTGGCAAGCATCCTTTTTACTTGGTTTTTGCAGTCTGGGTAGCACAAGTACATGCAAGTGATGAGGGCTTGTTATTTAACGAGGGAGAGTAGCAACCAACGGTAGAGCTGCTTTGGTGATGCATTCCATATAATGTAGCTGGTTCAAAAGTGAAGCAAGCCAGTCTTTCTTATAGCACAAATGACACAAAACCATACAGATGCAGTAATTCCCAGCCCTTGGCATCATCCCAGCATGAAAGCTTTCTCAATCCAACTTAAGCACGCATTTCAAAATAAAAGAGACGTCGGCGATTAAACGTCCTGCATTCCATGACGAGCTTGGCGAGGAAGAGGTCGTCAATATGGAAGTGCTCTTTGAGGCCCTGGAACTGCATCAACCAGAAAAACAGCAGGAAGCAGGCCTCCATCTCACCACCTTGGCGAGATCGGGTACCCAGGCTCTCAAGCTTCCTACTGCCACTGCTTCTCTATTAGTATGCTCATATTAAAGAGACACGTCAAAAATACATTAGATCTGATACTGCATCCGTTGTCTCCAGCATCACAAGTGGTGGCACAAGGTAGATTAAATCTTATCTTCAATGAATCGTTACCATTACGAAGAAATAAAAATCATTCAATTCTATTCTAGTGCACATAAATGCAACTAATGACATATGTAATTCAGATAAATATGGGACAATCCTAGTCAGCGATATAAATTTTAGGTGCACGTGAAAATGATCATATCACGAATAAAAGAAAAAGGACTTTTTTTCTTTGAGAAAGATATTTGCATTGTGTGGTGACAGTAGCATGTGACCATCATAATTCAAACTCAAGTTCAGGTGATGTATTAAACAGATTTCAGAAAGCAAGGGCAAATCAGGAGGAAGACATGCATCAATTGTGACTCGGCCATCTCTTCTCATTCAGTCCATTTGAAATCTCATCTTCTGCAACTCCTCCTACATCATACAAATAAAGTTGTTGAACCCATTATATGATGCAAGACAAAGCATTCTGATTACTATATGATAATGAAAACAAAATCTATTGATTTTTCATAATTTTTGTAATAATATACCCAATCATCATATCAGCATTTTTATTACCTAAAGATGTAATGATCTGTGGAGATCTAATTCAACCCTGCGAAATTAGAACATGAGTTAGCTCCAAAGCATTGAAATTTTGAAAGCAATTTCCAGGAACAATTACCTCATTGTTTATAAAGATCGCCCTTGATGAAACACCAAGGTTTGATGATAATTTCCTAGTCCTTGCTACCTTTGAGGTTTCCATTCTTAATGGTACTGTTAGACAAGAGCACAAATGCAGCTATCAATAGATTCTCTTTTCTTTCTTCTTCATAGACTCTTTTCGCAACAAAAGAATTTGCACATAGAAATAAGTGTCTTCCTTTAGTTGAGCTTTTCAGTTGAGCACAGATGACAAATTAACTTCCAAAACCCTAGAACAAGAAGTATCAGGTAGCTGCAGAGAGAAAGAGAGAGAAAACACGAACCTGCAGTCAATGTCGAGTAGCTAAGTGGATGCCAGATAACCAAAAGAAACATGATGAGAGGACGCCAGAAGGAGCAGAACTACAAATTGTGACACTTAATCTGGAATCATGCACAACAAATGATATATCTACAATTTAGATCTTTTGACATAACACCTACAAATACATCTTGATAAAGCGCAAAGTACGACTGTAAATTAATATGCCTTGCAGAGTAGATAACCAAAAGAAACATGCTGAAGGAAATTCCACAAACAAAAGCGTGCAGTATCTTTAAAGCGAACTCGGTATCTTCAATGCATGCTTCTCTATTCAGTTTAGGACAATAGCCAAGTCAGTTAAAATTGGTATAAATACACATAGTAAATACAGTTACCCGGCATGCTTCTCTATATAGAGCATGCGTTTTGGGGTGGACCAACAAGAGTTGAAGCAAATCGATGAAATATTTCGACAATCTATCATAAGAATATAACTTGTAATGTAGTAAAGGCAGTTATCCGGCATGATCATTTTCGCTTAGCAGAACATATAAGATGGAACGAATATCATAGCAGATGGTAACTAATAAATAAACTTTAATTTCATGCGAACATAAAAATCCATCATCCTGCAAGCCTAGAGGCACAAAATTATTGACAGAAATTCTCCAACCGATAAAAAAATATTGCTTGTTGGGCAGAACAAAGATAGCACGAGGCGCACCCAAATCACGTCTGGCAAAAAAAAGAAGAGAGAGAACAAAAGAGCACAGATACTACCATGATAGCTAACTTTCTGATCATCTCTGTACCATGGGTAGCGCTCATAATGGAACAAAAGAAAATCTTTGTGAAATTGGATTGACTAAAAAAATGCACGCATTGCTATTTTTACTAATTGCTGGATTGACTAAATATTGCTCCCATAGTGAGATGCAAGAATGTAGAACATGGGATATGAAGGAATGTCGGGAACAAAAGGCAGATTTATTCTCCTATTCTAGAGATGCGCACATGAAAAATCAGTTAATGTGTATAAAGCTAGAATTTATTGAAACTGACAACTAACAAAAAAAGAGTTGTCGGTGTGCTCCTCGCAAAGAAGCATACAAGGCTTATGTTATTGATTTATCTATTTATATTTTTTAATGTTGCGCAACCAAAAAAGTATTACCAAGTTTAACTGATTATGTCCATGCTATACTTTGATACATTCCAGTCATTTAAATGTATCATAACACATAATATGGAAACTGGAATTACCAGAGCACCTATTTTCGCCAATGAGAATTATTGACAGCCAGGTCCTTTTGTATATACACTGCTCAATTTAGTTAAAGAGGACATTATCATCTCTAGCAGAGTCAACCCTATAAATAGAATAACTGTTAACTTACAATCTTACGAACAATCAATCATGCACCTAATTAGTAATTTATGTACCAAGGTGCTGTAATTTATACGAGAAAGCTAACGTTCATAGTAGAATTGCTTCCTATTAGTATTTTTTAAAACGAGAGAACTGACAGCACAGTTTAACACATCCCTATCCTTTGCATTTCTTAGACTCCCAAAATAAACTTGTCCACAAAAACATATCCTACAATAGTAGATTATAAAAACTCAATATAAGTATTAGATATATTTTAAACCGCGAGAGCAGTTAAAAACTGAAACATATAAATCTGCAAGTGAATGATCAGCAGGTGTAAGTTTACTCTGAAGTTGAGGTTTCGTCATCCGAGTTGAAACACCAATTGTCAGCAGGATCATCTAGAAGAACTGAACATTTCTCTTCAAAAGTGAGGTTTGAAGGGCATTCACATTATCTGTAGCGAACTTCATAAAACTTTTTAATAACCTGAAACAGAATCAAACATCGAATTCCCAGTTAAGAAAGGGTCCTGGTATATACAGGGTCGTGCAAATGATTGCGTATTGGTAACACATCAAATCAGCGTGAAAGAGTGGAGATCATAATTGCAGTTTTGAACTAAAATATTCTTAGTTTCGATGGCGATGTACAGACAACCACATGAGCAGAAAAAATGCAGTAGAGCAAAGAAATTATTTTACACACGAGAGTCCATCAAAACCAATTGGTAATATGCTAATTGGTTTGCTCATACCCACTCCAAAAATGATCACATCCAGGCCTCCGTCTCTCACCTTCCAGATCTACCCTTCCCACTTCTAATCAAAGTAATAGATCAATGATAAAGTGCATCCCATTTGTTCCAATTTTCACGCTCTTCAGCTGATTGCCTGATTCTGAACACCCGCAGCTCTGGATCGACCAAGTGAGACACCAAAAATTTCTCGCTAGGATCAACACCCATCGACCACTCGTAGTGGTGGCCTGGCCACCAATAATTTGAAGGCAGTGTTGGGTGTCGAGGTCCCAGACCCGGATAAACTTGTCCTCGGAGCAGGTCACCAGCTTCTTGTTCGAATCCAGGAACACTAAATCAGTTACCTTTAGAGAAAGGAAGATGTCCTATAAGTGCAACACTGAGAATAAACCTCTCACCGGGCAAATCCAAAATCGCCAATTTTCAACGTGATTCACAGCTCAATCGGTGCGGAAAAAATAATGCATGTCTGAACATATTCAATGGATCAAGTAATCAGGCCAGATAAATAACTGTACAAATTATCGAGAAAAGAAGATGGGGGTTTCGTCCATATCACTAATGCATTTATTCTATTTCCTAAGCAAAAAAACAGAATAGTCTACGTGACAAACGACTAAGTACACAAGACCAGAATTGTACCACCATTAAAATCATACAGTCAAAGAAATTATGCAACAAATATAACATGAATCGGATTCCATAGTTCAATCCCTCAAAACATATTTTTACATGTGTGACTCAAAATGCAGCAAACTGTTCTTATAACTTCCGTTTTTATAGCGAGTAGTGACATTGACTTTCGATTTCCTACACAAAGATAACAATAACGCTCCAGCAGGCTACCAGCCAACCAGTCATGGTGTACTTTTCTAGTCCACCGCACATAACAGATTGACCTAGATTCCACATAAAGTTATACTCTACTTTTATATGCACACAATTGTAAAAGGTAACCATGCCTAAATGTGAGTTCTTTTGACCAGAGACAATCAAATTCAGCTATGAATACGATAAAGCTAACGTTCAAAGTAGAATTGCTTCCTATTAGTATTTAGAACGAGATAGCTGACAGCAAAGTTCAACACATCCTTATCTTTTGCATTTTTTAGGTTCCTGAAATAAACTTGTCCACACAAACATATCCTACAATAGTGGATTATGAAAACTCAATAGAAGTATTAGATATATTTCAAAGAACAAGAGTAGATATAGTCACATTCTCTGTAGCGAACTTCATAGAATTTTTGAATAACCTGAAACAGAATCAAACATCAAATTCGTAGTCCAGAAAGGGTCCTGATATATACAGGGTGGTGCAAATGATTGCGAATTTGTAACACATCAAATTAGTGCGAAAAGAGGGAGATAAAATTGCAGTTTTGTACTAAAATATTCCTAGTGTTTATGCCGAGGTACAAATAACCACATGAGCAAACAAGCAGTAGGTCAAGGAAATTATTTTACACTCGAGAGCCCATCAAAACCAGTTGGTAATATGCTAATCAGTTGCTCATATCCATTCCAAAAACCAAATTTGGATCACATCCAAGCCTCTGTCCCTCGCCTTCCAGATCAACCCCACCTTGCCATACCACATAATGCATATGATTCTTTTTTTTCGAAACAAAAAGGAGATTTTCTTTTGTGAACAAGTACTAAGTAAATGAACAGCCAAGGAAGACAATAGCCATCTTCTAACTAAAAATGATTAGCAGTTCATTTAATGCACAAGTTCTTTCTCAATTGCACATATATGATAATGGTCATAGCAGAACAGATTTGAAAAGTTACTTTGGCAGGCAACAGATGGTGGTGATGTTGAGAACCTTCAATGGTGGGCATTCTCCTTCAGCAGATGGGATCAGAGTAGCTTCTCCTCTCCATGAAATATGCACAAAAGTAGATGGCACGCATCACATAAGGGGTGAAGAAAACCGGACAAGAGGACTGATTCAGACCTCCCGCCTTCTCGGTCACCATGGGCAAAGAAGGCTATGTTGGGGATTCTTCACGAACAGAGAGAGATGTTCTCCTGCAGAGAAGAGAGGGAGATTCACCACATCGAAAACAGAGAGAGAGAGAGAGAGAGAGAGAGAGAGAGAAACGATGAAGAGGACACCTTGTTCATGACGTTGGCACTAGGGTGAGAGCCGCAACGAGCACCCTCTTCATGCGGCTTGAACCTGCACATCGGGGCGCTCGCACCGCCGTGGCCATGGATCCATACCTGCTCGATCTGGGGTGAGGGGGAGGCGAGGAAGTCGTCTGTGGTGAGGATAAGCTAAGAGGAGAGGAGGGAAGGGGTGGGAGGCGGTGTGGGGAGCGCTGGTGGCGCGATCGGCTGTGGGGGACGGGGCCGGTGCGGGGTGGCGGCGGCAGACGAGGGAGAGAGAGGGGAACGTTGGCTGGGGTGGGCGATCTGTTTCTGGCTTTTCCTCTCTCTCCCTTCCCCAGTACGCCAATCGTAACGCGAGGCCCTGCCTAATCGGGAACATTTTTTTCTCTCCCAGCGATCTCTCTTTGTCTAGTAGCGATCCAATCGTGGCATAGCTCAGATATCCCCTTTGATGCGTACCTTATTGTTTTGGATGAGATCCATGTACGACCAGAAATGGCAACGCTAGGTTGTCCTACCTGTCCTTGCAAAGAAACACCAAGTGTCGATGCTATATTTAGAAGCTTCCAAAGCATTTTTGTATGGTTTTTTTTTTTGAGGTGTGTGTGTGTGGGGGGGGACGATTCAGATCACCTGGCGGATAATCACGCGGGGGGACGATTCAGATCACCTGGCGGATAATCACGCTCGCGTCAGCCGCCTCGGTTGAGTTTCACACGTCCGTTCTGGACACCACCACCAGATTATTTGCAACATCCATGCCTCGCCTCATACCTTATCCTCTTCTCCCGAATCTCCTTCCTCATGAATCAGCGCTGCCAAGCGAAGCGGTTCCCCGTGCCACTCACATCTCTACTTTCCTGGGTGCGAATCTGGCTCGAGCTCGCCGGGAAAGTAGCCGGAGGCGAAGGCCTCGACTGCCGCTGCATGGTTCCTGTGAAGAGAAGGAGATGGAGGTGACAGAGAAGGGGGGAGGGGGAGGTCATGAGAGGGGAGAGGAAGTTGTTGCAGAAAATTAGAAGCGTGAAAGAAGTTGTTGCAGAAAATTAGAGGCGTGAAAAATGTTGTTGCAGGAAATTAGATGCGGCGGAGATGTTGCAATTTTTGTAAAGGTCTTGTTGCAGGAAACTAAAGAAGATGAGGTTTTGCAACAAAGGTCTTGTTGCAGGAAATCAGAGAAGACCAGATCTTACAACAAAGAGAATCGTTGCAGGAAATTAGAGAGGAGGATTGAACGACTCGCGTCACGCAATCGAATGCCTTGCGAGGCGGCGGATCTTTTTAAAAGATCCATCGGCCGACGCGTAGCAGCCCCCTGTTTTTTGATTTGCCTTTTCTTTTGGCATATTATTATTATTATTAAAATTTTCAAATTTGCATTTTTTAGATTTCACGAAGTTTTTCAAATTCGTATACAATTTTTGAATCTGTGGACTTTTTAAAAATTCAAGAAATTTTTTAGAATTCATGAACTTTTCTTAGAATTTGTGAAAAAAAAACAAATTCATGAAAAATTTCAAACTTTGTGAACTTTTTAAATTGTTATGAGCTTTCCACAAAAATTTGAACATTTTACATTTTGTGAACTTTTCTCAAATTTGTGACCTTTTTCAAATTTAGGAGTTTTCTAAAATAAAATAAAAATCAAGATTTTTTTTTGAATATTTGCAAGCCTTTTTCTTCAAATTTATGTTTCTTTTGAATTCGAAATTTTTTTCCAAATTTTATTAAGTTTTTTCAAACACACGAACATTTTGTAATTCATTTTTTTGGGGGAATTTTGAGAGCAGCAGCAAACGTGCGAGCGATCCAGCTGGCCTGGGTGATCGACTCAAGCGGACGAGAGACGCGCGGCGAGGAATTCCTGGGTCGTGGCCCGCTTAGCGCCGGCTCATTGTAGGCGCTGGGTGGAGCGGCAGATCCAACTATTTGGCGCTGCAGGCGCCTGTTATAGGCATTTTTGCTAACGGGCGCCTGCAGCAGACCCCGCTCGCTGCACTCTGGGCCGGCCCACATACCCCTTCTCTTTTTGCAGTTTAAAAGCAAAAAAGTTCAAAGGTACAACAACAACCTCTCCGTTCAAAGGTGTAACAGCATCCACTAGGCTACATCACCCACTCGTGCACAATTTCTTTTTTCTTATCCCTTTATTTGTTCTTTTAGTTCGCGGTTTTTCTTTCCAGGTTCGCTTGTCATTTTCTGGACATTTTTATTTGGTTTTTATTTTTTTCTTTCTTTTTCCCTTTTTTTGTTTCCTAAACAAGTTTTTTTTCAAATTCATAAAGTTTCTTTTCCTAATCGATGAAAGTTTTCCCAAATTCCATGAACTTTTTTCAAATCGATGAACTTTTTGAGATTTGTGAACATTTTTTCAAATTCGATGAACTTTTTTCAAAAAATTGATGAACTCTTTGCATATATAATGAACTATTTTCAAAACCGATGAACTTTTTGTAAATTTGATGAATTGTTTTAAAAAAATGATGAACTCTTTTAAAATCTGATGTACTCTTTTTCAAAATCGATGTTCTTTTTTTTGTGCTCTGTTTTGTGTTCCAAGAAAGAAGGTTCATGCAGAAAAACTGTCACAAACGACCACCGTCGTGTGCTGGGACTTGGCCCCTAACGTTGACTACAATCAAGTGTAAGAGCTTATCTGCAGCCCCTAATGTTGAGGTGCTTCAGGCAATCCTTTCTTCCTTTGGCCGCATCTCCGGGCTGCAGACCAACTTCAGTAAATCCTCAGCTTATCCTATATGTTGTGCTGAAAGCATCATTCAAGAGGTGCTTGGTACTTTCGAGGGGGGGATCAGCTCGTTCCCTTGCAGATATCTTGGTCTGCCTCTTAGCACAAGAAAGCTCAGAAGAATTGATTTTCAGCTACTAATCGACAAGATTGCTGCCAAGCTTGAGGGGTGGAAAGGAAAACTCCTAAACAAGGCGGGTAGACTCACGCTCATCAACTCCGTACTAACCTCAATCACTACCTACTACCTCACCCTCTTTGCACCTTCATAGTG
This sequence comes from Aegilops bicornis, assembly GCA_021605145.1. Classification (NCBI taxonomy): domain Eukaryota; kingdom Viridiplantae; phylum Streptophyta; class Magnoliopsida; order Poales; family Poaceae; genus Aegilops; species Aegilops bicornis. The sequence goes on from CM038673.1 coordinate 811,501,911, forward strand.
GATTATCAAGCGCATTGACAAGATTCGTCGTAGCTTCCTATGGAGAGGTGATGAAGAAGCCAAATGAGGGCACTGTGTTGTCAAGCAGGTTTGCACTCCAAAACATACGGGGGGCTTGGCATTAAAAATCTGGGAGCCTACAGTCGTGCCCTTCACCTAAGATGGCCTTGTCATGCCTGGAAAAACCCATCTCGGCCTTGGACCGATACCCCTCTGCCCTGCTCAGCAGATGATACGAGTCTGTTCCGTGCTTCCACCACTGTTACTTTGGGAAGCTTGCCACTTTTTGGACCAGCAAATGGCTCTTCGGTTCAGCTCCAATAGACCTTGCCCCAAAGCTTTTCAGGTTGGCAATAAGAAAGAACTTGACGGTTGCGGTTGCCCTCTCGAGGGACAAATGGATGAAGGGACTACAACACATCACCTCTTTTGAAGAGATCGATCCTTCGTCGCTCTTTGGAACAAACTTCAGCGGGTTTAGCTCATCCAAGTGCCTGACTCCATCTCATGGAACTGGGGGGCTTCAGGGTCTTACTCCGCCAAGTCTGCCTACCACGAGGAGATTAAAATGTCCAAGGAGGCTCAACAGGGCATGTCCAGGCTACTAACTGGCTTAAATCGAGCACATGTAAATTACACAACTACTAGTAAATTGCCTACTACCACCCTTGTAGGACCCAAGAGTGTGAGACCACGAGCAGATACCAAAATGTTTCTAATTATTATTTTTGAGCTAGATTCGAACAAATTTCAAAATAATATTTGAATTAGCTCAATTTTGCTTAAGTAGAGTGAATTTCAATGTCCAATACAATCTCTGGAAGCTCTGATAAGTAAAACCTATCAGAATTGTGATATAAAGGATGTTCCTGGACGACATCCTTTTCTCCAAATCTACGGTGGATATTCCTATACAAATGTCATGCTAACCATAAATAAACCCAGTGGTTCCTTTACTTGCTTGCACATTTTCCCCATTGTGGTGGCCCTCGGATTTGTCCCCGACAAGCTCAAAAAAGATACTCCCTCCGGCTCATAATATAAAACGCTTTTTGACAGTAATGTAGTGTCAAAAAATGTCTTACATTATGGGACGAAGGGAGTAGGTAGCACAAAGGTACTGTCTTACACTCTCGTAGTCAAGGCTTAAGAGCACGATTCTGCTACGGTTCTTCTGTGTTTTATTCTTCAAGTGACTTGGGTGGTATTCTAATAGGTGTGGATCAAGATTTCAACAACCATGGTAGGAGCAACTATAGGTAAATGGTTAGCCTGAGATTGCAAACTCAGTGTATATCTGTGTGGACCTTAGTAACTAGAGTTGTTTGTGCTTAGCCACACATGACATAATTATCTGCATTTCCAATTTAAATTCCTTGTTGTTTCTGTGAAATGTTTCAGATCCCTAATTTGAAATTCATCCAAGTAATTATTATTTCACACAGGAAAGAGGATCGTGTTCGAGGACTGAGTGAGGTGTTGACACCTCATCAGCAAGGAATTTTCAAGAATTGACTTGCAACCATATGCACTGAAACTCTGGTTGTGCTTGACTTATTAGTGCGATGGTGATATGCTGGAATATGTGATATGGTCGCTGACGTCCAACCGTGAATGCTAGCCCATTAATTATATACCTAGAAATTTTTGTTTAGAGTACCGTATTTTTTTTGACAACCATGCGCGCTGTTTAATTTAAAACCCTTGCTTGACCGAAGCTAAAAGTTCCAGTAGATTACCAACAGGGCCACTAATATAAACAAAAAAAGGACTGCCATTTTAGAAGTTCTGGTTGCTCCAACAGATTAACCGCCTCGTTGCCGTTGGGGTTCACGGAATCTGGAAATAGACTCGGAACGCCAAAACGGTGGCATGTAGCCTATAAAAATGCCCGAAATGCGAATGTAGAGAGTTTTCACAACGACCCTGTGGTACCAAAAAGTTGTGCTACAATGCACAAAACAACTCCGAAACAGCGAAAACACGGTCTTTCACAACATTCCTATTTATTACCCTATATACAATGGGAGCACACGTAAGTGTGGCCCTACGCGACACCCGTTTCAGGGTTCATACCCAAGATTTTCGTTTGGGAGAGCTGCGTTGCAAGATCCTGTTCATACTTGGACACAGGGACCAGTTAGGAACACGGTCTTTTTGCCCAAAACAAAACATGGTATGCACCGTTTTGTAGCCATAGCTTCTGGAGTATACCTGTATTATTATTATTTTTTTGCAGATTGGGGATCCAACGAGATGGGGTTGAAGAGAGCGGTCGCGCGTCCGTTTCGGCGCCAGTACACCGCGCCCGCCCCATAAATATGGAGTCGCCGTGTCGACGTGACGCGGCACTGTGCGCGCCTGGCGTCAATTTTGATGAGCTCCGCCTCCACCCCCACCCCCACCCCCACCCGGAGGAGGAGACAGCCCTGGCACAGCTAGCTCGCACCCTCCTCCCCATCTCTTCATACTCTGTCCAGCCAGCCAGAGCTCTCGCGGTCTCCTCCCTCCCCGCTATAAATAAATTCGAGAGCCTTCCTCCAGGGCGAGCCGCTCTTTGTCCAGCCAGCAGCGGCCGTCGGCAACTACTTGGTGGTTCCGTTTCCCTCGAGTCGCGGCAATCAAAGGCCGGTCGGTCGTTTGAGGAAGGGAAGCGGCATGGACTGCGGCGGCGAGGAGCAGGCGAGGCAGAACGGCCATGGCGGGGACGGCGGCGACCCGGCCGAGTGGAAGAAGGTGGCGGAGCTCCGGGCCGTCGTGGAGGCGCAGGACCCCGCAGCCAAGGTACCGCCCACTGCTCATCCCCTTCACGTGATGGATCTTCTTGGTTCGGTTAATTGGTTGGTTGGTCTCCCGTCGTAGCAGCAAGCTCACATGCATATTCTGTGCCGAGCTCATTCATTTCCTCCCTCTCATAAGTAGGTAGCTCACACTCTGCCTGACTGTTCATCAATTAGAAAAAGGCTCACACTTCCTCTGCTCGGTTCTTCCATTTCCTCATCTCATACTAATCAACCTGGCACAAACTGACATCTCCCCGCACAAAGAAAAAAGTTAGAAATGGAAGATCAGGACTCAACACCCTGCACTATAGTATATGGAGTGTACTGTACTGCCAGCCAGTGCAGCTGACCAACCAGCAACCAACACCAAGCACTTAACTATAGGCAATAACTGCACGTGCTTAGTATAGAATACTACTCTATAATTAGCTTGACCAAGATTGTCGCTCACGGTAAGTTTCTAATTAGCTGGTGTTAGAAAGTATCGAGATTAGGAGACACGTAGCTAAGCGTCGAGACCGGGTAAATAAAAGAGACCACGGACCAAATCAGAATTATAGCTAGTCTGATGCACGTCCCGTCCGGTCAAGTAGGTGGTCGCTGCGTGCGTGCGAGTGGTTACTGGTCGCTTTTGGCGTTGATGATGGATTGTGATGGTGATACCATCTCATTTAGGACGGGTGGTTCATCGATCAGTCTCTTTTCTATAGGCAGTTAATGTTCAAGCCACGGGTTGTTGGCCGTTGGTTGGTTGGTTGGCCCAGCAAAGCACAAGGTCGACGAGCTGCTGCCATCGGTCCTGAGCTAGCTAAGCTACACACCGACGAGACGACGACGTGCGCCGCCCGCCGTCCGTACCCACTCTGCCTAATGGACTGCTGGTCTTCCTCCCTAGAAAGAGGAGGACAGCACGATGTCGGAAACGGCAAAACTTCTTGCACCGTACGTACGTGCACACATGCATGTTTTACTCGACACACCGGCCGAGCCATTTTCTGTGCATACGCATATTTCATGTATAGCAGGAGACCGTAGTATAATCCTTTTTGGGGGTGGCAAACGTGTACTGCTATACATAAAATATGCGTATCCACAGAATTTATAGGTGGCACACACATCACATCGTTGGCGGTACCGAATTTATCGCCACGGGGTGGAAATGGGGCCGCCCATCATAGTAGCTTTGATCGATTGAACCACCCACACATAGCTCGTGCAGAGAAAAGCCCATCATAAATGCTCACCTACACCTCGTGATCGATGCCTGTCGACTCCACCTCCACGCCACTTGCTCCTTCAAATTCTCTTTGCACAATACAATCAACCATTCATTCAATTCAATCATGCACCGTCCTCGACGTGGACATTCATCCCGCCGTCGATCAACCAACCGCTCACCCACATGCGCGCGTGCAGGAGGAGGACGACTTCATGCTGCGGCGGTTCCTGCGCGCCCGGGACCACAACGTCGGCAAGGCGTCGGCGATGTTCCTCAAGTACCTCGCCTGGAAGCGAGGCGCCAAGCCGCGGGGATCCATCACCGAGGCCGAGGTGTGCGGCGAGCTCGTGCAGGACAAGCTCTACGTGCAGGGCTTCGACAAGACGGGCCGCCCCATGATCTACCTCTTCGGCAACCGGCACTTCGCCGCCAAGCGCGACCTCGAGGAGTTCAAGCGCTATGTCATCTACATCCTCGACAGCACCTGCACCAAGTATGTAAAGCTTTACTGAATGTGCAAGTAATCCTACTAGTCATTAGTGAATTATTGACATATATGTGTTCGTCTATGTGTGTATTCTTCAGGTTGCCGGCGGGGCAGGAGAAGTTTGCGTCCGTGGTTGACCTGAAGGGGTGGGGGTACGCGAACTGCGACATCCGGGCGAAGCTGGCGGCGTTGGAGATCATGCAGAACTACTACCCAGAGCGGCTGGGCCGGGTGTTCCTGATCCACGTGCCTTACGTGTTCATGGCGGCGTGGAAGATGGTGTACCCCTTCATCGACGACAACACCAAGAAGAAGTTTGTCTTTGTTGCGGACAAGGACCTTGACTCCACGCTCCGGGACGCCATCGACGTGTCTCAGCTGCCCGAGCAGTACGGCGGCAAGCTCAGACTTGAGGGGTACAAGAGCTCGTCGACATGTAACTGATTCATGTATTATGGATGTCCAATTGTGCGCAAGTATGTAACATTGCCACGCTTGATAAGTGTAAGTAATACTTCTCCATTCATCTATGCAAGGCCCTTTTTTAGTCATGTCTTAAGTCAAGCTATTTTAAGTTTGATCAAGCTATTTTAAGTTTGATCGGGATGCCCTGGACCTGCTCATCGTCAAAATTTGGGCTTCGGCATCTCTCATCTCCGGGCGGGATCCCGTCGTCTAATCCTGGTGGTGTTGTTTGCGGAGTTTAGGTCTCTCTCCTTTCCGGCTTGCGCGCCGTGTATGGCAGTTGCCTGTATCCTTCCTTCTTTGGTTACTCTCAAACTTTTCGCTCCGTGCACTCTGTGCGTTGTCTAGATAGCTGGTTTCGCTCCTGTTCGGTTTTCTATGACGCTGCCATGTGGCTTTATTTATAAAGTCGGGCTCTGGCCTTTTCTCTAAAAAAAGAAGATTAACTTCCACACTACAAATCAGTATCATTGTCACTACATCTATCACAAAAGGGATGTTCTCATAATGTGCTTATTAGGTTGATCCATAGTCTTTTCTAAGAAGTTAATCAAACTTAAAACAGTTTGATGTAAGATAAAGCTAAAAGTAACCTTGTGTGGAAGAAAGGAGGCAGCAGTACGCAAGAGTAGTACGGACGGAGTACGGTTGTTTGGAGAGATGGATCTTGAACAAAAATTCGATTGATCTCTTGGTCCCTGCCTGCTGCTGCACATGCACATGCAATGCATTGATCGATCGATCTATCGATCGGCCAGCAGCGATGAGTGGAGTGATGAGCCTAGGTAGGTTTACAAATTGAATGCACGTACGTGTAGGTAGGGCGAGATCGATCTGGCCGTGAACTGTTCTGTGTTTCACTGCTGCGTGGTGCTGACCGTAAAGACAAGAGCCAATTAAGCCGGTGTACCGTGCACGCGCAGGCAGGCAGGTACGATCAGTGGCGGAGCTTAGTGGAGATCAACCTGGGCCATCGTCCCCCTGCCCAGGAGATTTGTTCATATTATCATGAGTAAACTGCCCATAGATTCATAGAAATCTAGCCTAAACCTGATGTTGGTTGCCCCCCAGCCCATTTGCCCCTCCTAAGATGTGTCCCAAGCTCCGCCACTGGATACGATGCATGTGTCGTCGACATACCAACCACATTAATCTTAGTTGCAACGTGAACTGATCTACTGAATCTCAATGACCAAGCCCCCAGTTCAAGTTTTCAAGTGAAGGTAAAGGCATAGCTGGATACAGGTACCCGCCCCCAAAAAAATTGTCCGCTGTTGATGCAGAGGTGGGCATCTGAAACTCTGAAAAAAATGTCGCATGAACCGCCGACGCCGGCTCATACGTTTACCCTGGCACTACTAAAAAAAGGCCTACTAATGGCGCACCAGTTTTGCCTACTAATGGCGCACTGATGCGCCATTAGTATCACGCCACTAGTATTTTTTTACTAATGGCGCACTGATGCGCCATTAGTATCTGGTATACTAATGGCGCACCACTGGTGCGCCATTAGTATAGGCCACAGTGCGCCATTAGTATAGGCCACTGGTGCGCCATTAGTATAGGCCACGGTGCGCCATTAGTATTTTTGAATTTTGAAGGCGGGAAAATAGTAGTGGCGCACCGTCTAACCCCCACCGTGCGCCATTGCTATTTTTGAATTTTGAATTTGGATCTGGATCTCGATTTTTTTGCCCATTTTTTGCTTGTTTTTTTTGCTCTTTTTTTGCACGATATTATTTCAAATTTTGTTCCCTTTTTGGATCTTGTACGTTCTTTTGCCGTGTTCTTTTGCCGGAGAGGAGTTCGCCGGAGAGGAGGAGGAGGTCGCCGGAGAGGAGTTCACCGGAGCATCGGAGAGGAGGAAGGAGAAACCATGAGGGGATGGGAGGAGAGGAGGGAGGAGGAGCTCACGGAGAGGAGGGTGGAGGAGCTCAGCGGTGAGGAGGAAGGAGGAGCTCACCGGAGAGGAGGGAGGAGGAGCTCACCGGAGATGAGGGAGGAGGAGCTCACCGGAGAGGAGGGAGGAGGAGCTCACCGAAGAGGAGGGAGGAGGAGCTCACCGGAGAGGAGGGAGGAGGAGCTCATCGGAGAGGAGGGAGGAGGAGCTCACCGGAGATGAGGGAGGAGGAGCTCACCGAAGAGGAGGGAGGAGAAACTGTGAGGGGATGAGAGGGGAGGAGGTCGCCGGAGAGGAGGAGGAGGTCGCCGGAGAGGAGGAGGGTAGTATGGTGGAGGAGAGAAGGGAAGATGGAGTGGAGGAGTGGAGGAGAGGTGGAGTGGAGGAGAAGAATGAAGAGGGAAGGAGGAGAGGACACGCCCAGCCATATATCTGACATAGTAATGGCACACCGTGGCAGTGCGCCATTAGTAACCTTTTTATTTATTTTGAATTTTGAAGGCGGGAAGATACTAATGGCGCACCATGGGCAGGCGCCATTAGTAACTTTTTTTTATTTTTGATTTATTTTGAATTTTGAAGGCGGGAAGATAGTAATGGCGCACCATGGGCAAAGCGCCATTAGTAAGTTTGAATTTTTGCCTCTCCGGATCTTAAAGCCCCGTATTTTTTTTTCTGTTAGGTTTTTGAGGATTTTGAAAATGTTTAACGGGGTTTCCCCAGTTAAATTCGGATGTAACTTTTCGAGTAGATGTTTTTTCATATAAAAAACTTTTTCATCCGAGTTCGTATGCAAAAGTTATGCCCATTTTTACAAATTTTCGAGAGATTTTGCAAAAAGGTCAAAAATTCATGTTTGTAAATTTTGCTAACAACTAGACCACATATCACATGGGGATCTTTTTTCTTTTATTCTTTTGACATTTCTATCATTTTTTTTTTTTGAAACTGAAAAGGCGGTCCAGAGGGGGTGCATTCGGGGGAATGTTTGAGTAAAATACTAATGGCGCACCGTGAGAGTGGTGCGCCATTACTAGTTTCAACTAGTAATGGCGCATCACTCCCACGATGCGCCATTAGTAGTTTTGAAAAAATTAAAAAAAATTACTAATGGCGCATCATGATGTGGTGCCATTAGTATTTGCACTAATTACGCACTAAAGACATGATGCGCCATTAGTATATACTAATGGCGCACCACATGTCTGGTGCGTTATTAGTGTTCATCCCATCTATAGCCCTTTTCCTAGTAATGTGGAGAAGGAACCAAGGTAGGTATTAGTATTATGCCCGAACCTTAAGACGGAGCCTTCAAAAAAATGAGTGACGCCTATAGACACCATCACTGTATCCTCAGATTGGGATTTTCACCCACGGTTGGACACTGCATGACGCTCACCGACCCCACCACGAAGAGCAAACTAGCCCACAGAATGACAGAATACACTACCGATTAGGGTTGGGACAGCCATATTTACTACTCTTTCTGTCTTATAATGTAAGATGTTTTTTGATTCTAGTATAGTGTTAAAAAACGTCTTACATTATGGGACGGAGGGAGTATGTACGAACGTAACCCCGCGTCTTTCATTTTCTTGGAGCAATTCATATCCCCGGAGTTTTAAACCGAGTAAGTACGCGATACCACGGATTGGAGTACGGACACTCGGAACATGCATCGTGCATCCATCGATTGTGCATCCATGAACAGGTTAAAGGCGTGCTGCGTAGGTTGCAGGGCCGTACCTAAGAATTTGGAGGCCCTGTGCAAAATTTAAAATCAGGCACTGCATATAATTTAATTACAAAAATAATTTGCATATTTCACAGAGTCATGCCCAGAAGTTATATCGGATCAAAAAGTGAATCTTAAAATTTGAATGCCTTTAATTTTCGCTGAAAAGCAGGCATCTCCTTTTGTGTTTTTCGGTAATATACTTATCTCCATTCCCAAATATCAAACATAATATGGAGTAAAAAAAAATTATATTTTTGACACTACTCCCTAAAAAAAATTGTTGCATTTGTTGAAATTTTTGTGCGAATAGCTTTGACGTGGAAATTTGTTTTTCATAACTGTACTCGAACAAAGATTTGCAGGTGAAGTTGCTTATTTGCTGCAAACTGCGAAAAATCCAAAAACATTTTCCATTTTGAAAATTAAAGAGCTTACGTGATCTTCAATTGTTTCTTAAGCAATCCCCTTCAAAATATTGTTTCCAGTCGCTAAAAAATATCTTCGGTGAACACTGGAGTTTACAATGGTTGCCAGTGGCTGCTCACCGCTAATAATTGATTCATTTTGGAAACTACAAAAAATTAATTGATGAAGATGATGATTGGAGAATCGAGGAGTATCCTTCAATTTGAAGAGGAGAGAGAAGGGGGGGGACACACACGGGATGGAGTACTACTACTACTCATCTCGGTGCGTAGATTGCTGAAATAGCATGCAAGTGCTTTTGCACTAGTACTACTAATGCATGATTATTGCACATAAACTTCAATTAGTACTTGTACTCAACCAAATCTGGGGCCCCTCCGATCTGGAGGCCCTGTGCAGGCGCACACCCTGCACAGGCTTCTGGTACGGGCCTGGTAGGTTGCAAGATTAAATGTGTGTGTACCCCTGAGATCTGTGGATCCGAGCTTCTGGTCGATGGGTAAAGTGCCGAATGGCTTGCATGCATAGACCGTGTGTTTTTTTTCAGCTTCATGCATGCACCGTGCTGAATGTACAAACAGGGGCGCTGTACGTGCAGTTTTTTTTCTTTTTCAGCCGCCGGCCAGTGTAGTGTTGTGTTTGTTTTTTTCTTTTCGAGAGGTGTTGTGTACACTCTCTGTAAACTACGTAGTACTACAAGACATTTTAGGTCACTACTCTAGCGGCAGTGCAACTCGATACAGGGCGCTGCTATTTCACGCCTGTTGCGAGCTGAAGAAGGAAGTGCTCGCCTACAGAGCACCAGCACATGGGCCAGCTCCGTAGGCTGGGCGTTCAGGATATGGTTTTCTTCCTATATCACTTTGTTGTTACGTTTTCCTCTCTATTATTTCAAAAACTTTATGTGCTTTAACAATGTGTCTACATTTTTCTAAACCCATGTATTTTTAAAGTGTTTCACACATTATTATAAAATCTTTTCCTATTTCAAAAACAATCATCGTGTATGAAAAAAAAATTCAATTCTTTTAAATGTTCATGGCGCATTAAAAAAATTCATAGCATATTTAAAAAGTTTTTGAACTGTATTTACAAAATGTTCATCGCATATATAAAAAATAATTATAGTGTAGTTCAAAACTATTCATTGTGCATTGAAATATGTTTGTCCTCTATTAATAAATGTTCATAACATATTTAAAAAATATTTACTAAGTATTAAAAATTATAATCAATTTAAAAAAGGTATCTAGTGTAGTTAACAAACTTTTCATCACATATTCAAAATTGTTCATGACATTTCCAAATACTTGTACCATTCAAAAATTATGTTTATGGCATTTTAATAAACAATTCCTGACAACATTAACGAAATATACAAAAATTAATGCAACTTTTTAATTGCAAATATATATTAGATATACATGAGGAATTTTTAAAAAACTTTACGTACTTTAAAAATGTGTCAACACTTCTTTCAAACCCATTTATTTCTAAACCGTTTCACACATTTCTATAAAATATTTGCCAATTTCAATAAATTTCATCGTGCATTAAACTTTGTTTCAATTTTCTGAAAAAAAATCATGGAGAATTTAAAAATGTTTGTAGCATATTAAAAAAGTGTTCGACCTGTATTTAAAAAAGTTTCTCGTGTATGTGAAAAAGAATTATAGTTTATTTTTGTCATGCATTTAGAATAATGTATATAGTGTAGTTAACAAGCTTTTGATGACATATTAAAAATTGTTCATGACATTTATAGATTATTTCTACCATTCAAAAAATATGTTTATGTCATTTTTAAAAATTGTTCACGATGTTGTTTTTAAAAATTTAGTGAAATGTACAAAAAATCATCCTTTTTTAATTGTGAATATATATTAAATATACATGTGGACTTTTAAAAAACTTTATGTGCTTTAAGAATGTGTTTACATTTTTTAACTCATGTACTTCAAAAATGTTTCACACATTTCTATAATTTGTTTGCCTATTTAAGTAAGTTTCATCGTGTATTAAATATTGTTCCAATTTTTTGAAAAAATTCAAGGTGCATTTAAAAATGTTCATACCATATTAAAAAGTGTTCAACCTGTATTTATAAAATCTTTGTCGTGTATGTTAAAAAGAATGATAGTTTATTTGAAAACCTGTTCATTGTGTATTAAAAAATGTTTGTCACCTATTAATAAATGTTCATAACATATTTAAAAATATTTACAATGTATTAAAAAATCATCATGCATTTAAAATAATGTACATAGTGTAGTTAAGAAGGTTTTGATCACATATTAAAACTGTTCATGATCTTTATAAAATGTTTGTACCATTCAAGAAATATGTTTATGCCATTTATAAAAATTGTTCAATATATTATTTTAAAAAATTTAATGAACTATACAAAAAGAAGCATGCAATTTCTAAAAACATATTCAAATGTGTTTGGAAAATGTTCAATGTGTATTTGAAAAATATTCAATGCATGTATAAAAAAGTCAATGTGTATTGAGAAAATATAAAATAAATAAATAAATAACAAACAGGAAAACATAAGACAAAAGAAAAACATTAAAATCAATAAAGTAGATACATAAATATGATAACAAAATAAAACTCTGTGGAAGGTTCCAAAATCAGTCCCAAAACTACAACATTGCATCCACTTGGTCTACTATTCGGCAACGACCCGCGTCGAACCTCCAGAGGCAGAGCTACATCCATCTCGCATGACGCGATATATAGGGTCTGTGGTCGATACACCTCGATCATCAAAGTGATAGAAGCAAGGCAAATCCTACTTTATTGATTGCAAATTTGTTTTCCAAGGGCGTGCTTCCAACAATGAAGCTCTGGTAGTTGGGGCAACCTCATGATCTCATGTGTGTTGCTCTACTTGTAAACTTTGATCAACAAGGCTTAGTGGATTTTGCAAAAAATTGTTGTGATTAATTAGCTTGTAGTAATTAGAGGGAAAATCTCCCCTTGTCCTACGACATACAATTGCCTTGTAGCAATTGACGGATCTCTCTTTCCCCTCTCTTCTAACCGTTGCATCGGTTCCAACCATCTCGTTTTGTGTGATGCGTCTCTTCCAAAAATATATAAGCTGTATTGTTTCTATCAACCAAGACAAGTTGATCTTTCACTTAAACATGTTATCAATAGATAGTTTTGTTGGGGAACGTTGCAGAAAATTAAAATTTTTCCTACGGTTTCACCAAGATCCATCTATGAGTTCTACTAAGCAACGAGTCAGGAGAGAGAATTTGCATCTACATACCACTTGTAGATCGAGTACGGAAGCGTTCGAGGGAGTGGTGATGATGAAGACGTTCCCAACGTGATTCCGATCACCGATGACCAAGTGCTGAACGGACAACACCTCCGCGTTCAACACACGTGCGGGACGATGGCGTCTCCTGCCTTGATCCAAAGCAAGGAGGAAGGAGAGGTTGAGGAAGACAACTCCAATGGCAGCACGACGGTGTGATGCAGATGGAGTGGCTGTTCTCCCCAGGGCTTCGCCAAGCTTATGCGGAGGAGGAGAGGTGTTGGGAGGGAGGCTGCGCCTTCAATGGTGTTTGCAGCCCTCCCTCACCCCTCTATTTATAGGGGAAGGGAGGAGGAGGCGGCCCCTCTAGATGCATCTAGAGGGGGGCGGCGGTTAAGGGAGGGGGCTTGCCCCCTGCCAAGGGGCGCCCCTTAGGGTTCCCCCTCAACCCTAGGCGCATGGGCCAAGGGGAGGTGCGCCCAGCCCATCAGGCTGGCTGCCTCCCACGCAGCCCAAGTGCCCCGAAAGGGGTGGCCCTCCCGTGGTCCTCCTAACCTTTTGATTGGACCCTCCATAATACCGATATGACCAAACTTTTCCGGTGTCCGCTTGACGACTTCCATATATAAATCTTTACCTCCGGACCATTACGGAACTCCTCGTGACGTCCGGGATCTCATCCGGACTCAACAACATTCGTAATCACATACAAGCCTTCCTATTAACCCTAGCGCCACCGAACCTTAAGTGTGTAGACCCTACGGGTTCGAGACATGCGTACATGACCGAGACGCTCTCCGGTCAATAACCAACAGCGGGATCTGGATACCCATGTTGGTTCCTACACGCCTCGATGTTGTCATCGGATGAACCATGATGTCGAGGGTTCAAGCAACCCCGTATGCTATTCCCTTTGTCGACGGTATGTTACTTGCCCGAGACTCGATCGTCGGTATCCCAATACCTCGCTTAGTCTCGTTATCCAAGTCACTTTACTCGTGCCGTAATGCATGATCCCGTGACCGGACACTTGATCACTTTAAGCTCATTATGATGATGCATTACCGAGTGGGCCCAATGATACCTCTCCGCCATAATGGAGTGACAAATCCTGTCTCGATCAATGTCAACCCAATGCACACTTTCGGAGATACCATAGTGCACCTTTATAGTCATCCAGTTACGTTGTGACGCTTGGTACACCCAAAGCATTCCTACGGTATCCGGGAGTTACACGATCTCACGGTCTAAGGAAGAGATACTTGACATTGGAAAAGCTCTAGCAAAACGAACTACACGATCTTTGTGCTATGCTTAGGATTGGGTCTTGTCCATCACGTCATTCTCCTAATGACGTGATCCCGTTGTCAATGACATCCGATGTCCATAGTCAGGAAACCATGACTATCTGTTGACCAACGAGCTAGTCTACTAGAGGCTTACTAGGGACGTATTGTAGTCTATGTATTCACACGTGTATTACGATTTCCGGATAATACGCTTATAGCATGAATAAAGACAATTATCATGAACAAGGAAATATAATAATAATGCTTTTATTATTGCCTCTAGGGCATATTTCCAACAGTCTCCCACTTGCACTAGAGTCAATAATCTAGTTACATTGTGATGAATCGAACACCCATAGAGTTCTCGTGTTGATCATGTTTTGCCCGCGAAGAGGTTTAGCCAACGGATCTCTGCGACATTCAGATCCGTATGCACTTTACAAATTTTCTATGTCTCCATCCCGAACGCTTTCACGGATGGAGTTGAAGCGACGCTTGATGTGCTCGGTCTTCTTGTGAAACCTGGGCTCCTTGGCAAGGGCAATAGCTCCAAGATTGTCACGAGAAGAGTTTGATCGGCCCCGATGCATTGGGTATGACTCCTAGGTCGGTGATGAACTCCTTCACCCAAATTGCTTCATGCGCTGCCTCCGAGGCTGCCATGTACTCCTCTTCACATGTAGATCCCGCCACGACGCTTCGCTTGCACCTGCACTACCATCGCTTCCACCATTCAACATATACACGTATCCGGTTTGTGACTTAGAGTCATCCAGATCAGTGTCAAAGCTAGCGTCGACGTAACCCTTTCTGACGAGCTCTTCGTCACCTCCATAAACGAGAAACATGTCCTTTGTCCTTTTCGTGTACTTCAGGATATTCTTGATCATTGTCCGGTGTTCCTTGCCGGGATTACTTTGGTACCTTCCTACCAAACTTACGGCAAGGTTTACATCAGTGTCCGTACACAAGATGGCATACATAATAGATCCTATGGCTGAGGCATAGGGATGACACTCATCTCTTCTTTATCTTTTACATGGTTGGGCATTGAGCTGAGCTCAATCTCACACCTTGCAATGTCTGAGCAAGAACCCCTTCTTGGGTGATCCATTTTGAACTTCTTCAAAATCTTATCAAGGTATGTGCTTTGTGAAAGACCTATGAGACGTCTCGATCTATCTCTATAGATCTTGATGCCTAATATATAAGCAGCTTCTCCAAGGTCCTTCATTGAAAAACACTTATTCAAGTAGGCCTTAATGCTGTCCAAGAATTCTATATCATCTCCCATCAAAAGTATGTCATCTACATATAATATGAGAAATGCTACAGAGCTCCCACTCACTTTCTTGTAAACGCAGGCTTCTCCATAAGTCTGCATAAACCCAAACGCTTTGATCATCTCATCAAAGCGAATGTTCCAACTCCGAGATGCTTGCACCAGCCCATAAATGGATCACTGGAGCTTGCACACTTTGTTAGCGTTCTTAGGATCGACAAAACCTTCCGGCTGCATCATATACAGCTCTTCCTTAAGATAACCGTTAAGGAACGCTGTTTTGGACGCCCATCTGCCATATCTCATAATCATAGTATGCGGCAATTGCTAACATGATTCGGACGGACTTAAGCTTCGCTACGGGAGAGAAAGTCTCATCGTAGTCAATCCCTTGAACTTGCCGATAACCCTTAGCGACAAGTCGAGCTTTGTAGATGGTGACATTACCATTCGCGTCCGTCTTCTTCTTAAAGATCCATTTGTTTTCTATCGCTCGCCGATCATCGGCAAGTCACCAAAGTCCACACTTTGTTTTCATACATGGATTCTATCTCGGATTTCATGGCTTCTAGCCATTTGTTGGAATCTGGGCCCGCCATCGCTTCCTCATAGTTCAAGGTTCACCGTTGTCTAACAACATGATTTCCGGTGACAGGGTTCCCGTACCACTCACAGTGCGGGCGTGTCCTTGTGGACCTCTGATTCGTGAGCAACTTGATCCGAAGTACCTTGATCATCATCATTAATTTCCTCTTCGCTTGGTGTAGGCATCACAGAACATTTTCCGGAGCTGCACTACTATCCTGTTCAAGAGGTAGTACTTCATCGAGTTCTACTTTCCTCCCACTTACTTCTTTCGAGAGAAACTCCTTTTCCAGAAAGGATCCGTTCTTGGCAACAAAGATCTTGCCCTCGGATCTTAAGTAGAAGGTATACCCAATGGTTTCTTTAGGGTATCCTATGAAGACGCATTTTCCGACTTGGGTTCGAGCTTTTCAGGTTGAAGTTTCTTGACATAAGCATCGCATCCCCAAACTTTTAGAAACGACAGCTTAGGTTTCTTCCCAAACCATAATTCATACGGTGTCGTCTCAACGGACTTAGACGGTGCCCTATTTAAAGTGAATATAGCTGTCTCTAGAGCGTATCCCCAAAATGATAGCGGTAAATCGGTAAGAGACATCATAGATCGCACCATATCCAATAGAGTGCGATTCTGACGTTCGGACACACCGCTATTACCGAGGTGTTCCAGTAGCGTGAGTTGTGAAACGATTCCACATTTTCTTAAGTGTGTACCAAATTCGTGACTTAAATATTCTCCTCCACGATCTGATCGTAGGAATTTTATTTTTCGGGTCACGTTGATTCTCTACCTCATTCTGAAATTCCTTGAACTTTTCAAAGGTCTCGGACTTGTGTTTCATTAAGTAGACATACCCATATCTACTCAAGTCATCGGTGAGAGTGAGAACATGACGATATCCTCCATGAGCCTCAACACTCATTGGACCGCACACATCGGTATGTATGATTTCCAATAAGTTGGTTGCTCGCTCCATTGTTCCGGAGAACGGAGTCTTGGTCATCTTGCCCATAAGGCATGGTTCGCATGTGTCAAATGATTCATAATCTAGAGACTCCAAAGTCCATCAGCATGGAGCTTCTTCATGTGCTTGACACTAATGTGACCAAGGCGGCGATGCCACAAGTATGTGGGACTATCGTTATCAACTTTACATCTTTTGGTATTCACGCTATGAATATGTGTAACATTACGCTCGAGATTCATTAAGAATAAACCATTGACCATCGGAGCATGACCATAAAACATGTCTCTCATATAAATAGAACAACCATTATTCTCGGATTTAAATGAGTAGCCATCTCGCATTAAACGAGATCCAGATACAATATTCATGCTCAAACTTGGCACCAAATAACAATTATTAAGGTTCATAACTAATCCCGTAGGTAAATGAAGAGGTAGCGTGCCGGACGGCGATCACATCGACTCTGGAACCATTCCCCGACGCCAAGATCGTCATCTCGCCCTTTGCCAGTCTCCGCTTATTCCGCAGCTCCTGCTGTGAGTTACAAATATGAGCAACGGCACCGGTATCAAATACCCAGGAGTTACTACGAGTACTGGTAAAGTACACATCAATTACATGTATATCAAATATACCTTTGGTGTTGCCGGCCTTCTTGTCCGCTAAGTATTTGGGGCAGTTCCGCTTCAAAGGACCCTCCCTTGCAATAAAAGCACTCGGTCTCGGGTTTGGGTCCATTCTTTGACTTCTTCCGGCAACTTGTTTACGGGCGCGGCAACCTCCTTGCCGTCCTTCTTGAAGTTCTTCTTACCCTTGCCCTTCTTGAACTTAGTGGTCTTATTGACCATCAACACTTGATGTTCTTTCTTGATTTCAACCTCGGCTGACTTCAGCATAGAGAACACTTCAGGAATGGTCTTTACCATCCCCTGCATGTTGATCTACAAGACATTTGATCTACAAGACATATTATTCAAAAGTTTTAGACTAAGTTCATGATAATTAAGTTCATCTAATCAAATTATTTGAATGAACTCCCACTCAGATTAGACATCCCTCTAGTCATCCAAGTGTTACACGATCCGAGTCGACTAGGCCGTGTCCGATCATCACGTGAGACGGACTAGTCATCATCGATGAACATTCTCATGTTGATCGTATCTTCTATACGACTCGTGTTCGACCTTTCGGTCTCCGTGTTCCGAGGCCATGTCTGTACATGCTAGGCTCGTCAAGAAAACCCTAAGTGTTTTCACGTGTGTAAATCTGTCTTACACCCGTTGTATGTGAACGTAAGAATCCATCACACCCGATCATCACGTGGTGCTTAGAAGCGACGAACTTTAGCAACGGTGCACAGTTAGGGGAAACACTTCTTGAAATTGTTGTAAGGGATCATCTTATTTACTACCGTCGTTCTAAGTAAACAAGATGTATAAACATAATAAACATCACATGCAATTATATAGTAGTGACATGATATGGCCAATATCATAAAGCTCCATTGATCTCCATCTTCGAGGCTCCATGATCATCTTGTCACCGGCATGACACCATGATCTCCATCATCATGATCTCTATCATTGTGCCTCCATGAAGTTGTCACGCCAACGATCGCTTCTACTTCTATGGCTAACGCGTTTAGCAATAAAGTAAAGTAAGTTACATGGCGTTCTTCAATGACACGCAGGTCATACAAAATAAAGACAACTCCTATGGCTCCTGCCGGTTGTCATACTCATCGACATGCAAGTCGTGATTCCTATTACAAGAACATGATCTCATACATCACAATGTGTCATTCATCATTCATCACAACTTGGCCATATCACATCACATGACAATCGCTGCAAAAACAAGTTAGACGTCCTGTAATTGTTGTTGCATCTTTTACGTGGCTGCAATTGGGTTCTAGCAAGAACGTTTTCTTACCTACGAATAACCACAACGTGATCTTGTCAACTTCTATTTACCCTTCATAAGGACCCTTTTCATCGAATCCGCTCCAACTAAAGTGGGAGAGACAGACACCCGCCAGCCACCTTATGCAACTAGTGCATGTTAGTCGGTGGAACCGGTCTCACGTAAGCGTACGTGTAAGGTTGGTCCGGGCCGCTTCATCCCACAATCCCGCGGAAGCAAGATAAGACTAGTAGCGGCAAGTAAATTGACAAGATCCACGCCCACAACTAAATTGTGTTCTACTCGTGCAATAGAGAACTACGCATAGACCTAGCTCATGATGCCACCGTTGGGGAACGCGTTGCAGAAAATTAAAATTTTCCCTACGGTTTCACCAAGATCCATCTATGAGTTCTACTAAGCAACGAGTCAGAGAGAATTTGCATCTACATACCACTTGTAGATCGATACGGAAGCGTTCGAGGGAGTGGTGATGATGAAGACGTTCCCAACGTGATTCCGATCACCGATGACCAAGTGCTGAACGGACAGCACCTCCGCGTTCAACACACGTACGGGACGATGGCGTCTCCTTCGTCTTGATCCAGCAAGGAGGAAGGAGAGGTTGAGGAAGACAACTCCAATGGCAGCACGACGGCGTGATGCGGATGGAGTGGCTGTTCTCCAGAGGGCTTCCCCCAAGCAAGGGCGCCCTTAGGGTTCCCCTCAACCCTAGGCGCATGGGCCAAGGGGAGGGTGCGCCCAGCCCATCAGGCTGGCTGCCTCCCACGCAGCCCAAGTGGCCCCCGAAGGGGTGGCCCCTCCCGTGGTCCTCCGGAACCTTTCCTGGACCCTCCATAATACCGATATGACCCGAAACTTTTCCGGTGTCCGGTTGACGACTTCCCATATATAAATCTTTACCTCCGGACCATTCCGGAACTCCTCGTGACGTCCGGGATCTCATCCGGGACTCCGAACAACATTCGGTAATCACATACAAGCCTTCCTATTAACCCTAGCGTCACCGAACCTTAAGTGTGTAGACCCTACGGGTTCGGGAGACATGCAGACATGACCGAGACGCTCTCCGGTCAATAACCAACAGCGGAATCTGGATACCCATGTTGGTTCCCACACGCCTCGATGTTGTCATCGGATGAACCATGATGTCGAGGGTTCAAGCAACCCGTATGCTATTCCCTTTGTCGACGGTATGTTACTTGCCCGAGACTTCGATCGTCGGTATCCCAATACCTCGTTTAGTCTCGTTACCCGGCAAGTCACTTTACTCGTGCCGTAATGCATGATCCCGTGACCGGACACTTGATCACTTTGAGCTCATTATGATGATGCATTACCGAGTGGGCCCAATGATACCTCTCCGTCATACGGAGTGACAAATCCTGTCTCGATCCATGTCAACCCAATGCACACTTTCGGAGATACCTGTAGTGCACCTTTATAGTCACCCGATTACGTTGTGACGCTTTGGTACACCCAAAGCATTCCTACGGTATCCGGGAGTTACACGATCTCACGGTCTAAGGAAGAGATACTTGACATTGGAAAAGCTCTAGCAAAACGAACTACACGATCTTTGTGCTATGCTTAGGATTGGGTCTTGTCCATCACGTCATTCTCCTAATTACGTGATCCCGTTGTCAATGACATCTGATGTCCATAGTCAGGAAACCATGACTATCTGTTGACCAACGAGCTAGTCTACTAGAGGCTTACTAGGGACGTATTGTAGTCTATGTATTCACACGTGTATTACGATTTCCGGATAATACAGTTATAGCATGAATAAAGAAAATTATCATGAACAAGGAAATATAATAATAATGCTTTTATTATTGCCTCTAGGGCATATTTCCAACAAGTTTCTATCGAGAGCAGAAGAGACAGAGAGAAGTTCACCCGCTGACGTTCTCTACGGTGACAATAAGATGGAAGAGGAATTATGCGCTGTGGATAGTGCAACCACAAACTCCATACCAAGGGAGATGAAGTATTTTCAAACTCTGAAAAAGATTAATGGAGATATTATAACTATCGTTGGACGCAATACGATAATCATTGGCACTGGACGTGCCATATTTACCCTCCGAGGCGGTACACAAGTGACAATTGAGGATGCTTTGTTGTATCCCGACTCATCATGTACCCTGATCAGTTATCAAGATATCCATAAAAATGGCTTTCACATTGAAATCCATGACGACAACAAATATGTGTTGGGGAACGTGGTAATTTCAAAAAAAATCCTACGCATACGCAAGATCATGGTGATGCATAGCAACGAGAGGGGAGAGTGTTGTCTATGTACCCTCGTAGACCGAAAGCGGAAGCGTTAGCACAACGCGGTTGATGTAGTCGTACGTCTTCACGATCCGACCGATCAAGTACCGAACGTACGGCACCTCCGAGTTCAGCACACGTTCAGCCCGATGACGTCCCTCGAACTCCGATCCAACCGAGTGTTGACGGAGAGTTTCGTCAGCACGACGGCATAGTGACGATGTTGATATTCTACCGATGCAGCGCTTCGCCTAAGCACCGCTACAGTATTATCGAGGTGGACTATGGTGGAGGGGGGCACCGCACACGGTTGGGAGAGATCAACTGATCAACTTGTGTGTCTAGAGGTGCCCCTGCCCCCGTATATAAAGGAGCAAGGGGGGGTGCGGCCGGCCAAGGGGAGGGCGCGCCAGGAGGAGTCCTACTCCCACCGGGAGTAGGACTCCCCCCTTTCCTAGTTGGAATAGGATTCGGGAGGGGGAAAGAGGAGGGAGAGAAGGAAGGGGGGGGGGGGCGCCGCCCCCTCTCCTTGTCATATTCAGACTAGGGGGGAGGGGCGCGCAGCCCAGCCCTGGCCGCCTCTCCTCTTCTCCGTAAAGGCCCACCAAGGCCCATTTACCTCCCGGGGGGTTCCGGTAACCTCCCATACACCGTAAAATCGATTTCACCGAACACTTCCGATAACCAAACATAGGCTTCCAATATATCAAACTTCATGACTCGACCATTACGAGACTACTCATCATGTCCGTGATCACATCCGGGACTCCGAACAACCTTCGGTACATCAAAACATATAAACTCATAATATAACTGTCATCGTAACGTTAAGCGTGCGGACCCTAAGGGTTCGAGAAATATGTAGACATGACCGAGACACGTCTCCGGTCAATAACCAATAGCGGAACCTGGATGCTCATATTGGCTCCCGCATATTCTACGAAGATCTTTATCGGTCAGACCGCATAACAACATACGTTGTTCCCTTTGTCATCGGTATGTTACTTGCCCGAGATTCGATCGTCGGTATCTCAATACCTAGTTCAATCTCGTTACCGGCAAGTCTGTTTACTCGTACTGTAATACATCATCCCGCAACTAACTCATTAGTTGCAATGCTTGCAAGGCTTAAGTGATGTGCATCACCGAGAGGGCCCAGAGATACCTCTCCGACAATCGGAGTGACAAATCCTAATCTCGAAATACACTAACCCAACAAGTACTTTCAAAGACACCTGTAGAGCTCCTTTATAATCACCCAGTTACGTTGTAACGTTTGGTAGCACACAAAGTGTTCCTCCGGTAAACGGGAGTTGCATAATCTCATAGACATAGGAACATGTATAAGTCATGAAGAAAGCAATAGTAACATACTAAACGATCGTGTGCTAAGCTAACAGAATGGGTCATGTAAATCACATCATTCTCCTAATGATATGATCCCGTTAATCAAATGACAACTCATGTCTATGACTAGGAAACATAACCATCTTTGATCAACGAGCTAGTCAAGTAGAGGCATACTAGTGACAATCTGTTTGTCTATGTATTCACACATGTATTATGTTTCTGGTTAATACAATTCTAGCATGAATAATAAACATTTATCATGATATAAGGAAATAAATAATAACTTTATTACTGCCTCTAGGGTATATTTCCTTCAGTCTCTCACTTGCACTAGAGTCAATAATCTAGATTACACAGTAATGATTCTAACACCCATGGAGCCTTGGTGCTGATCATGTTTTGCTCATGGAAGAGGCTTAGTCAACGGGTCTGCAACATTCAGATCCGTATGTATCTTGTAAATTTCTATGTCTGCCACCTGGACTAGATCCCGGATGGAATTGAAGCTTCTCTTGATGTGCTTGGTTCTTTTGTGAAATCTGGATTCCTTCGCCAAGGCAATTGCACCAGTATTGTCACAAAAGATTTTTATTGGACCCGATGCACTAGGCATGACACCTAGATCAGACATGAACTCCTTCATCCAGACTCCTTTATTTGCTGCTTCCGAAGCAGCTATCTACTCCGCTTCACACGTAGACCCCGCCACGACGCTTTGTTTAGAACTGCACCAACTGACAGCTCCACCGTTCAATGTAAACACGTATCCGGTTTGTGATTTAGAATAAATGCGGATCAGTGTCAAAGCTTGCATCAACGTAACCATTTACGATGAGCTCTTTGTCACCTCCATAAACGAGAAACATATCCTTAGTCCTTTTTAGGTATTTCAGGATGTTCTTGACCGTTGTCCAGTGATCCACTCCTGGATTACTTTGGTACCTCCCTGCTAGACTTATAGCAAGGAACACATCAGGTCTGGTACACAACATTGCATACATGATAGAGCCTATGGCTGAAGCATAGGGAACATCTTTCATCTTCTCTCTATCTTCTGCAGTGGTCGGGCATTGAGTCTTACTTAACTTCACACCTTGTAACACAGGCAAGAACCCTTTCTTTGCTTGATCCATTTTGAACTTCTTCAAAACTTTGTCAAGGTATGTGCTTTGTGAAAGTCCAATTAAGCGTCTTGATCTATCTCTATAGATCTTGATGCCCAATATGTAAGCAGCTTCACCGAGGTCTTTCATTGAAAAACTCTTATTCAAGTATCCCTTTATGCTATCATTTCCAATCAGCAATATGTCATCCACATATAATATCAGAAATGCTACAGAGCTCCCACTCACTTTCTTGTAAATACAGGCTTCTCCAAAAGTCTGTACAAAACCAAATGCTTTGATCACACTATCAAAGCGTTTATTCCAACTCCGAGAGGCTTGCACCAGTACATAAATGGATCGCTGGAGCTTGCACACTTTGTTAGCTCCCTTTGGATCGATAAAACCTTCCGGTTGCATCATATACAACTCTTCTTCCAGAAATCCATTCAGGAATGCAGTTTTGACATCCATTTGCCAAATTTCATAATCATAAAATGCGGCAATAGCTAACATGATTCGGACAGACTTAAGCATCGCTACGGGTGAGAAGGTCTCATCGTAGTCAATCCCTTGAACTTGTCGAAAACCTTTTGCAACAAGTCGAGCTTTGTAGACAGTAATATTACCGTCAGCGTCAGTCTTCTTCTTGAAAATCCATTTATTCTCAATTGATTGCCGATCATCGGGCAAGTCAACCAAAGTCCACACTTTGTTCTCATACATGGATCCCATCTCAGATTTTATGGCCTCAAGCCATTTTGCGGAATCTGGGGTCACCCTCGCTTCTTCATAGTTCGTAGGTTCGTCATGGTCTAGTAACATAACTTCCAGAACAGGATTACCGTACCACTCTGGTGCGGATCTTACTCTGGTTGACCCTCGAGGTTCAAGAACAACTTGATCTAAAGTTTCATGATCATCATCATTAACTTCCTCACTAATTGGTGTAGGTGTCGTAGAAACCGGTTTACGTGATGAACTACTTTCCAATAAGGGAGTAGGTACAATTACCTCATCAAGTTCTACTTTCCTCCCACTCACTTCTTTCGAGAGAAACTCCTTCTCTAGAAAAACTCCGAATTTAGCAACAAAAGTCTTGCCTTCAGATTTGTGATAGAAGGTGTACCCAACAGTCTCCTTTGGGTATCCTATGAAGACACATTTCTCCGATTTGGGTTCGAGCTTATCAGGTTGAAGCTTTTTCACATAACCATCGCAACCCCAAACTTTAAGAAACGACAACTTTGGTTTCTTGCCAAACCATAGTTCATAAGGCGTCGTCTCAATGGATTTTGATGGTTTTCTATTTAACGTGAATGTAGCCGTCTCTAAAGCATAACCCCAAATCGATAGCGGTAAATCGGTAAGAGACATCATAGATCGCACCATATCAAGTAAAGTATGATTACGACGTTCAGACACACCATTACGCTGTGGTGTTCCGGGTGGCGTGAGTTGCGAAACTATTCCGCATTGTTTCAAATGTAGACCAAACTCGTAAATAAAATATTCTCCTCCACGATCAGATCGTAGAAACTTTATTTTCTTGTTACGATGATTTTAAACTTCACTCTGAAATTATTTGAACTTTTCAAAAGTTTCAGACTTATGTTTCATTAGGTAGATATACCCATATCTGCTTAAATCATCTGTGAAGGTGAGAAAATAACGATATCCGCCACGAGCCTCAACATTCATCGGACCACATACATCTGTATGTATGATTTTCAACAAATCTGTTGCTCTCTTCATAGTTCCGGAGAACGATGTTTTAGTCATCTTGCCCATGAGGCACGGTTCGCAAGTACCAAGTGATTCATAATCAAGTGGTTCCAAAAGTTCACCGGCATGGAGTTTCTTCATGCGCTTTACACCGATATGACCTAAACGGCAGTGCCACAAATAAGTTGCACTATCATTATCAACTCTGCATCTTTTGGCTTCAACATTATGAATATTTGTATCACTACTATCGAGATTCAATAAAAATAGACCACTCTTCAAGGGTGCATGACCATAAAAGATATTACTCATATAAATAGAACAACCATTATTCTCTAATTTAAATGAATAACCGTCTTGCATCAAACAAGATCCAGATATAATGTTCATGCTCAACGCTGGCACCAAATAACAATTATTTTGGTCTAATACTAATCCCGAAGGTAGATGTAGAGGTAGCATGCCGACCGCGATCACATCGACTTTGGAACCATTTCCCACGCGCATGGTCACCTCGTCCTTAGCCAATCTTCGCTTAATCCCTCGCCCCTGTTTTGAGTTGCAAATATTAGCAACAGAACCAGTATCAAATACCCAGGTGCTACTGCGAGCATTAGTAAGGTACACGTCAATAACATGTATATCACATATAACTTTGTTCACCTTGCCATCCTTCTTATCCGCCAAATACTTGGGGCAGTACTGCTTCCAGTGGCCAGTCCCTTTGCAGTAGAAGCACTCAGTCTCAGGCTTAGGTCCAGACCTTGGTTTCTTCTCCTGAGCAGCAACTTGTTTGTCGTTCTTCTTGAAGTTCCCCTTCTTCTTCCCTTTACCCTTTTTCTTGAAACTAGTGGTCTTGTTGACCATCAACACTTGATGCTCCTTCTTGATTTCTACCTTCGCAGCCTTTAGCATTGCGAAGAACTCGGGAATCGTCTTTTCCATCCCTTGCATGTTATAGTTCATCACGAAGCTTTTGTAGCTTGGTGGCAGTGATTGGAGAATTACATCAATGACGCTATCATCCGGAAGATTAACTCCCAGTTGAATCAAGTGATTATTATACCCAGACATCTTGAGTATATGCTCACTGACAGAACTATTCTCCTCCATCTTGTAGTTATAGAACTTATTGGAGACTTCATATCTCTCAATCCGGGCATTTGCTTGAAATATTAACTTCAACTCCTGGAACATCTCATATGCTCCATGACGTTCAAAACGTCGTTGAAGACCCGGTTCTAAGCCGTAAAGCATGGCACACTGAACTATCGAGTAGTCATCAGCTTTGCTCTGCCAGACGTTCATAAGTGATGGACCCAGTCCGTGTAATTGCTACCATCATCTTTCAACTTTGCTTTCTCAAGGAACGCATTAAAATTAAACGGAACAACAGCACAGGCCATCTATCTACAATCAAACATAGACAAGCAAGATACTATCAGGTACTAAGTTCATGATAAATTGAAGTTCAATTAATCATATTACTTAAGAACTCCCACTTAGATAGACATCCCTCTAATCCTCTAAGTGATCACGTGATCCAAATCATCTAAACCATGTCCGGTCATCACGTGAGATGGAGTAGTTTGAATGGTGAACATCACTATGTTGATCATATCTACTATATGATTCACGCTTGACCTTTCGGTCTTCGTGTTCCGAGGCCATATCTGTTATATGCTAGGCTCGTCAAGTTTAACCTGAGTATTCCGCATGTGCAACTGTTTTGCGCCCGTTGTATTTGAACGTAGAGCCTATCACACCCGATCATCACGTGGTGTCTCAGCACGAAGAACTTTCGCAATGGTGCATACTCAGGGAGAACACACTACTAGAAAAAGGCCTACTAATGGCGCACCAGTTTTGCCTACTAATGGCGCACTACTGGTGCGCCATTAGTATAGGCCTCGGTGCGCCATTAGTATTTTTTACTAATGGCGCACTGCTGGTGCGCCATTAGTATCTGGTATACTAATGGCGCACCTAATCTTGCGCCATTAGTATAGGCCTCGGTGCGCCATTAGTATGGGCCACTAGTGCGCCATTAGTATAGGTCACGGTGCGCCATTAGTATTTTTAAATTTTGAAGGCGGGAAAATAGTAGTGGCGCACCGTCTAACCCCCACCGTGCGCCATTGCTATTTTTGAATTTTGAATTTGGATCTGGATCGCGATTTTTTGGCCATTTTTTGCTCTTTTTTTTTGCTCTTTTTTTGCACGATATTATTTCAAATTTTGTTCCTGTTTTTGGATCTTGTACGTTCTTTTGCCATGTTCTTTTGCCGGAGAGGAGTTCGCCGGAGAGGAGTTCACCGGAGAGGAGGAGGAGGTGACCCTAGCATCGCCGGAGAGGAGGACGAGGCGCCGGAGAGGAGTTCACCGGAGCATCGGAGAGGAGGAAGGAGAAACCATGAGGGGATGGGAGAAGAGGAGGGAGGAGGAGCTCACATGAGAGGAGGGAGGAGGAGCACCGGAGATGAGGGAGGAGGAGCTCACCGGAGAGGAGGGAGGAGAAACCGTGAGGGGAGGGGAGTGGAGTAGAGGAGAGGAGGGAGGAGGAGGTCGCCGGAGAGGAGGAGGAGGTCGCCGGAGAGGAGGAGGAGGAGGTCGCCGGAGAGGAGAAGGGTAGTATGATGGAGGAGAGAAGGGAAGATGGAGTGGAGGAGTGGAGGAGAGGTGGAGTGGAGGAGAAGAATGAAGAGGTAAGGAGGAGAGGACACGCCCAGCCATATATACGGCATACTAATGGCACACCGCGGGCAGGTCCGCCATTAGTAACTTTTTTTTATTTTTTTATTTATTTTGAATTTTGAAGACGGGAAAATACTAATGGCGCACCACGGGCAGGTGCGCCATTAGTAACTTTTTTTATTTATTTGATTTATTTTGAATTTTGAAGGCGGGAAGATACTAATGGCGCACCATGGGCAGGTGCGCCATTAGTAAGTTTGAATTTTTTTGCCTCTCCAGATCTTAAAAGGCCCGTAACTTTTTTTCTGTTTGGTTTTTGAGGATTTTGAAAATTTTTAACGGGGTTCCACCTGTTAAATTTGGATGCAACTTTTCGAGTAGATGATTTTTCATATTAAAAACTTTTTCATTCGAGTTAGTATGCAAAAGTTATGCCCATATTTACAAATTCCAGAGAGATTTTGCAAATAAAGTCGAAATTCACATTTGCAAATTTTCGCAACAACTAGACCACATATCACATGGGAAACTTATTTTCTTTTATTTTTTGACATTTCCATCATTTTCTTTTATTTTTTTTAAAACTAAAAAGGCGATCCGGGGGGGGTGCATTCGGGGGAATTTTTTGGCCAAAATACTAATGGCGCTGCTGGGGAACGTAGCCGAAATTCAAAATTTTCCTACGTGTCACCAAGATCTATCTATGGAGAAACCAGCAACGAGGGGAAGGAGAGTGCATCTACATACCCTTGTAGATCGCTAAGCGGAAGCGTTCAAGAGAACGGGGTTGATGGAGTCGTGCATCGTCAGAATCCAAATCACCGATGATCCTAGCGCCGAACGGACGGCACCTCCGCATTCAACACACGTACAGCCCGGTGACGTCTCCCATGCCTTGATCCAGCAAGGAGAGAGGGAGAGGTTGAGGAAGAATCCATCCAGCAGCAGCACAACGGCGTGGTGGTGATGGAGGAGTGTGGTAGTCCAGCAGGGCTTCGCCAAGCACCGCGGGAGAGGAGGAGTAAGAGAGGTAGGGCTGCGCCAAGAGGGAGAGGTTCTTGTGTTTTGGACAGCCCCCAGACCTCATGTATTTATAGGGGGAGGGGAGGGGGCTGCGCCCCCTCTAGGGTTCCCTCCCCAAGGGTGGTGGCAGCCCCCAGATGCCATCTGGGTGGCAGCGGAGGGGAGAGAGGCGGCGCTGGGGTGGGCCTTAGGGCCCATCTGCCCTAGGGTTTGCCCCCTCCCACTCTTCCCTGCGCCTTGGGCCCCTTGTGAGGGGCACACCAGCCCACCTGGGGCTGGTCCCCTCCCACACTTGGCCCATGCAGCCCTCCGGGGTTGGTGGCCCCACTTGGTGGACCCCCGGGACCCTCCCGGTGGTCCCGTGACGTTCTGGGAAAAACACGAAACTTTTCCGTGACCAAAACAGAATTCCTATATATAAATCTTTACCTCGGGACCATTCCGGAACTCCTCGTGACGTCCGGGATCTCATCCGGGACTCCGAACAACATTCGGTAACCACATACAAACTTCCTTTATAACCCTAGCGTCATCGAACCTTAAGTGTGTAGACCCTACGGGTTCGGGAGACACGTAGACATGACCGAGACAACTCTCCGGCCAATATTCAACAGCGGGATCTGGATACCCATGTTGGCTCCCACATGTTCCACGATGATCTCATTGGATGAACCACAATGTCGAGGATTCAAGCAACCCCGTATACTATTCCCTTTGTCAGACGGTATGTTACTTGCCCGAGATTCGATCGTCGGTATGCCGATACCTTGTTCAATCTCGTTACCGGCAAGTCTCTTTACTCGTTCCGTAACACATCATCCCGTGATCAACCCCTTGGTCACATTGTGCACATTATGATGATTTACTACCGAGTGGGCCCAGAGATACCTCTCTGTTTACACGGAGTGACAAATCCGATCTCGATTCGTACAACCCAATGACACTTTCGGAGATACCTGTAGTGCACCTTTATAGCCACCCGATTACGTTGTGACGTTTGGTACACCCAAAGCATTCCTACGGTATCCAGGAGTTGCACAATCTCATGGTCTAAGGAAATGATACTTGACATTAGAAAAGCTTTAGCATACGAACTATGATCTTTGTGCTAGGCTTAGGATTGGGTCTTGTCCATAACATCATTCTCCTAATGATGTGATCCCGTTATCAACGACATCCAATGTCCATGGTCGAAACCGTAACCATCTATTGATCAACGAGCTAGTCAACTAGAGGCTTACTAGGGACATGGTGTTGTCTATGTACCCACACATGTATCTGAGTTTTCTATCAATACAATTATAGCATGGATAATAAACGATTATCATGAACAATGAAATATAATAATAACTAATTTATTATTGCCTCTAGGGCATATTTCCAACAGTCTCCCACTTGCACTAGAGTCAATAATCTAGTTCATATCGTCACATCGCCATGTGACCAACATCCAAAGAGTTTACTAGTGTCTGTAAACTACTTCACATCATCATGTGATTAAGACTCAATGAATTCTGAGGTTTGATCATGTTTTGCTTGTGAGAGAGGTTTTAGTCAACGGGTCTGCAATATTCAGATCCCTATCTATTTCGCAAAACTTTATGTCATATCATAGATGCTGCTACCACGTTCCACTTGGAGCTATTCCAAATTATTGCTCCATTATACATATCCGTATCTCTACTCGAGTTATCCGGATAGGTGTTAAGCTTTCATCGACGCAACTCTTTTCGTCGAACTCTTTATCACCTCCATAACCGAGAAACATATCCTTATTCCTCTAAGGATAATTTTGACCGCTATCTGGTGATCCACTCCTTGATCACCTTTGTACCCTCTTGCGAGATATGTAGCAAGGCACACATCAGGTGCGGTACATAGCATAGCATACTGTAGAGCCTACGTCTAAGGCATAGGGGACGACCTTAAATCCTTTCTCTCTTTTTACGTCGTGGTCGAGCTTTAACTCTTAACTTCATACCTTACAACTCAGGCAAGAACTCCTTCTTTGATTGATCCATCTTGAACACCTTCAAGATTATGTCAAGGTATGTGCTCATTTGAAAGTACCATTTAGCGTTTTTGATCTATCCTCATAGATCTTGATGCTTAATGTTCAAGTAGCTTAATCTAGGTTTTCTATTGAAAAACACCTTTCAAATAACCCTATATGCTTTCCAGAAATTCTACATCATTTCTGATATGTCAACAACATATACTCATCAGAAATTCTATAGTGCTCCCACTCACTTCTTTGGAAATACAAGTTTCTCATAAACTTTGTATAAACCCAAAATCTTTGATCATCTCATCAAAGCGCACATTCCAACTCCGAGATGCTTACTCCAGTCCTTAGAAGGATCGCTGGAGCCAGAATACCTTTTAGCATCCTTAGGATCGACAAAAACTTTCTGATTGTATCACATACAACCTTTCCTTACGAAGACTGGTAAGGAAACTTGTTTTGACATCCATTTCCAGATTTCATAAATGCAGCTAATGCTAACATGATTCCGACGGACTTAAGCATCGCTACGGATGAGAAAATTGTTGGGGAACGTAGCAGAAATTCAAAATTTTCCTACGTTTCACCAAGATCTATCTATGGAGAAACTAGCAACGAGGGGAAGGAGAGTGCATCTACATACCCTTGTAGATCGCTAAGCGGAAGCGTTCAAGAGAACGGGGTTGAAGGAGTCGTACTCATCGTGATCCTAATCTCAGGAGATCCTAGTGCCGAGCAGACGGCACCTCCGCGTTCAACACACGTACAGCCCGGTGGCGTCTCACGCCTTGATCCAGCAAGGAGAGAGGGAGAGGTTGAGGAAGACTCCATCCAGCAGCAGCACAACGGCGTGGTGGTGATGGAGGAGCGTGGTAATCCTGCAGGGCTTCGCCAAGCACCGCGGGAGAGGAGGAGTACCTGGGAGAGGGGGAGGGCTACGCCAGAACTTGTGGTGCGGCTGCCCTCCCACCCCTCCACTATTTATAGGTGGGGGGGAAGAGGAGGCCGGCCCCTTTAGATCCCATCTAGGGTTGGGGGCGGCGGCCAAGGGGGGAGGAGTGGAGGCCTCCCCCTTTAGGGTTTTCCCCTTCCCATGCGCATGGGCCTTGGGGAGGCTGGTGCCCCTGGCCCATTAAGGGTAGGGCGCCCCCTTACAGCCCATGCTACTGTATTGGACGTGGTGGAACAATTTCCGGACCTCCGGAATCCTCCGGAACCTTCTGGAAGCTTCCCGGTACAATACCGAAAAAACTCGAACTTTTTTCGGAACCCGATCAACAACTTTCCATATATAAATCTTTACCTCCGGACCATTCCGGAACTCCTCATGACATCCGGGATCTCATCCGGGACTCCGAACAACATTCAGTAACCACATACAAACTTCCTTTATAACCCTAGCGTCATCGAACCTTAAGTGTGTAGACCCTACGGGTTCGGGAACCATGGAGACATGACCGAGACGTTCTCCGGCCAATAACCAACAGCGGGATCTGGATACCCATGTTGGCTCCCACATGTTCCACGATGATCTCATCGGATGAACCACGATGTCAAGGACTCAATCGATCCCGTATACAATTCCCTTTGTCTAGCGGTATTGTACTTGCCCAGATTCCATCGTAGGTATCCCGATACCTTGTTCAATCTCGTTACCGGCAAGTCTCTTTACTCGTTCCGTAACACATCATCCCGTGATCAACCCCTTGGTCACATTGTGGACATTATGATGATGTCCTACCGAGTGGGCCCAGAGATACCTCTCCGTTTACACGGAGTGACAAATCCCAGTCTCGATTCGTGCCAACCCAACAAACACTTTCGGAGATACCTGTAGTGCACCTTTATAGCCACCCAGTTACGTTGTGACGTTTGGTACACCCAAAGCATTCCTACAGTATCCGGGAGTTGCACAATCTCATGGTCTAAGGAAATGATACTTGACATTAGAAAAGCTTTAGCATACGAACTACGATCTTTGTGCTAGGCTTAGGATTGGGTCTTGTCCATCACATCATTCTCCTAATGATGTGATCCCGTTATCAATGACATCCAATGTCCATGGTCGTGAAACCGTAACCATCTATTGATCAACGAGCTAGTCAACTAGAGGCTTACTAGGGACATGGTGTTGTCTATGTACCCACACATGTATCTGAGTTTCCTATCAATACAATTATAGCATGGATAATAAACGATTATCGTGAACAAGTAAATACAATAATAACTAATTTATTATTGCCTCTTGGGCATATTTCCAACAGTCTCCCACTTGCACTAGAGTCAATAATCTAGTTCACATCGCCATGTGATCAACACCGATAGGTCACATCGCCATATGACCAACATCCAAAGAGTCTACTAGTGTCTTAAACTAGTTCACATCACCATGTGATTAAGTCTCAATGAGTTCTAGGGTTTGATCATGTTTTGCTTGTAAGAGAAGTTTTAGTCAACGGGTCTGCAGTATTCAGATCCGTATGTACTTCGCAATTCTCATGTGTTACTTCCAACAAGTTGCTATCTTGTTCCATCTTAGTGAAAACGAGGCTTTTCATTCATCTTTCCCATGTGGTATAATTTGCATATCTCAAGTGATTCAAAATCAAGTGAGTCCAAACGGTCCATTTGCATGGAGTTTCTTCATGCATATACACCAATAGACATGGTTCGCATGTCTCAAACTTTTCAAAGCAGTGAGTCCAAAGATCCATCAACATGGAGCTTCTTCATGCGTTTCACACCAATATGACTTACATGGCAGTGCCACAAGTAAGTGGTACTATCATTACTATCTTATATCTTTTGGCGTGAAAATGTGTATCACTACGATCGAGATTCAATAAACCATTCTTTTAGGTGCAAGACCATTGATGGTATTATTCAAATAAACAGAGTAACCATTATTCTCCTTAAATGAATAACCGTATTGCGATAGACATAATCCAATCATGTCTATGCTCAACGCATAAACACCAAATCTCGATGGTAGAGGGAGCGTGCGATGCTTGATCACATCAACCTTGGAAACACTTCCAACACATATCGTCAGCTCACCTTTAGCTAGTCTCCGTTTATTCCGTAGCTTTTATTTTGAGTTACTAACACTTAGCAACCGAACCGGTATCTAGTACCCTGGTGCTACTAGGAGTACTAGTAAAGTGCACATTAACATAATGTATATCCAATATACTTCCGTCGACCTTGCCTGCCTTCTTATATACCAAGTATCTAGGGTAATTCTGCTCCGATTGGTTGTTCCCCTTATCACGAAGCACTTAGTCTCGGGTTTGGGTTCAACCTTGGGTTTCTTCACTAGAGCAGCAGCTGATTTGCCGTTTCATGAAGTATCCCTTCTTGCCCTTGCCCTTCTTGAAACTAGTGGTTTCACCAACCATCAACAATTGATGCTCTTTCTTGATTTCTACTTTCGCGGTGTCAAACATCGTGAATATCTCAAGGATCATCATATCTATCCCTGATATGTTATAGTTCATCACAAAGCTCTAGTAGCTTGGTGGCAATGACTTTGGAGAAACATCACAATCTCATATGTAAGATCAACTCCCACTTGATTCAAGTGATTGTTGTACTCAGACAATCTGAGCACAAGCTCAACGATTGAGCTTTTCTCCCTTAGTTTGCAGGCTAAGAAAATCGTCGGAGGTCTCATACCTCTTGACGTGGGCACGAGCCTAAAATCCCAATTTCAGCCCTCGAAACATCTCATATGTTCTGCGACATTTTGAAAACGTCTTTGGTGCCTCAATTCTAAACCGTTTAACTTAACTATCACGTAGTTATCAAAATGTGTGTGTCAGATGTTCGCAACGTCCACAAACGACGTTTGAGGTTCAGCACACTGAGCGGTGCATTAAGGACATAAGCTTTCTACTGTCCGCATAATCACTACTGTTAACTTTCAACTATATTTTCTCTAGGAACATATCTAAACAGTGGAACTAATGCGCGAGCTTACGACATAATTTGCAAAGATATGTTGACTATGTTCAGGATAATTAAGTTCATCTTATGAACTCCCACTCAGATAGGCATCCCTCTAGTCATCTAAGTGATTACATGATCCGAGTCAACTAGGCCGTGTCCGATCATCACGTGAGACGGACTAGTCATCATCGGTGAACATCTTCATGTTGATCGTATCTACTATACGACTCATGCTCGACCTTTCGGTCTCTTGTGTTCGGGGCCATGTCTGCATACATGCTAGGCTCATCAAGTCAACCTAAGTGTTTCGCGTGTGTAAATCTGGCTTACACCCGTTGTATGTGAACGTAAGAATCTATCACACCCGATCAACACGTGGTGCTTGAAGCAGCGAACTTTCGCAACGGTGCACAGTTAGGGGGAACACTTTCTTGAAATTTTAATGAGGGATCATCTTATTTACTACCGTCGTTCTAAGCAAATAAGATGCATAAATATGATAAACATCACATGCAATCAAATAGTGACATGATATGGCCATATCATTTTGCTCCTTTTGATCTCCATCTTCGGGGCTCCATGATCATCATCGTCACCGGCATGACACCGTGATCTCCATCATCGTGTCTCCATGAAGTTGTCTCGCCAACTTATTACTTCTACTACTATGGCTACCGGTTAGCAATAAAGTAAAGTAATTACATGGCGTTGTTCAATGACACGCAGGTCAAACAATAAATAAAGACAACTCCTATGGCTCCTGCCGGTTGTCATACTCATCGACATGCAAGTCGTGATTCCTATTACAAGAACGTGATAATCTCATACATCACATATCATTCATCACATTCTTCTTGGCCATATCACATCACATAGCATACCCTGCAAAAACAAGTTAGACGTCCTCTAATTGTTGTTTGCATGTTTTACGTGGCTGCTATGGGTTTCTAGCAAGAACGTTTCTTACCTACACAAAACCACAACGTGATATGCCAATTGCTATTTACCCTTCATAAGGACCCTTTTCATCGAATCCGTTCTGACAAAAGTGGGAGGCTGGCACCCGCTAGCCACCTTATGCACCAAGTGCATGTCGGTCGGTGGAACCCGTCTCACGTAAGTGTACGTGTAAGGTCGGTCCGGGCCGCTTCATCCCACAATACCGTCGAAACAAGATTGGACTAGTAACGGTAAGCATATTGAACAAAATCAACGCCCACAACTACTTTGTGTTCTACTCGTGCAAAGAATCCACGCAATAGACCTATCTCATGATGCCATCGCTGTTGGGGAAACGTGGCGAAATTCAAAATTTTCCTCGTGTCACCAAGATCTATCTATGGAGAAACCAGCAGCGAGGGAAGGAGAGTGCATCTACATACCCTTGTAGATCGCTAAGCGGAAGCATTCAAGAGAACGGGGTTGATGGAGTCGTACCGTCGTGATCCAAATCACCGATGATCCTAGCGCCCGAGCAGACGGCATCTCCGCGTTCAACACACGTGACAGCCGGTGACGTCTCCCATGCCTTGATCCAGCAAGGAGAGAGGGAGAGGTTGAGGAAGACTCCATCCAGCAGCAGCACAACGGCGTGGTGGTGATGGAGGAGCGTGGTAGTCCAGCAGGGCTTCACCAAGTACCGCGGGAGAGGAGGAGTAAGAGAGGTAGGGTTGCGCCAAGAGGGAGAGGTTCTCGTGTTTTGGGCATCCCCCATACCTCATGTATTTATAGGGGGAGGGGAGGGGGCTGCGCCCCCTCAAGGGTTCCCTCCCCAAGGGTGGAGGCAGCCCCCAGATGCCATCTGGGTGGCGGCCAGAGGGGGAGAGAGGGGAGGCGCGCCTGGGGTGGGCCTTAGGGCCCATCTGCCCTAGGGTTTGCCCCCTCCCACTCTTCCCTGCGCCTTGGGCCCCTTGTGGGGGGCGCACCAGCCCACCTGGGGCTGGTCCCCTCCCACACTTGGCCCATGCAGCCCTCCGGGGTTGGTGGCCCCACTTGGTGGACCCCCGGGACCCTCCCGGTGGTCCCAGATGCGTTCTGGGAAAAACCCGAAACTTTTCCGGTGACCAAAACAGGACTTCCCATATATAAATCTTTACCTCCGGACCATTCCGGAACTCCTCGTGACGTCCAAGATCTCATCCAGGACTCCGAACAACATTCGGTAACCACATACAAACTTCCTTTATAACCCTAGCGTCATCGAACCTTAAGTGTGTAGACCCTACGGGTTCGGGAGACACGTAGACATGACCGAGACAACACTCCGGCCAATATCCAACAGCGGGATCTGGATACCCATGTTGGCTCCCACATGTTCCACGATGATCTCATCGGATGAACCACGATGTCGAGGATTCAAGCAACCCCGTATACTATTCCCTTTGTCAGACGGTATGTTACTTGCCCGAGATTCGATCGTCGGTATGCCGATACCTTGTTCAATCTCGTTACCGGCAAGTCTCTTTACTCGTTCCGTAACACATCATCCCGTGATCAACCCCTTGGTCACATTGTGCACATTATGATGATGTACTACCGAGTGGGCCCAGAGATACCTCTCCGTTTACACGGAGTGACAAATCCGATCTCGATTCGTGCCAACCCAATGTACACTTTCGGAGATACCTGTAGTGCACCTTTATAGCCACCCAGTTATGTTGTGACGTTTGGTACACCCAAAGCATTCCTACGGTATCCGGGAGTTGCACAATCTCATGGTCTAAGGGATACTTGACATTAGAAAAGCTTTAGCATACGAACTACGATCTTTGTGCTAGGCTTAGGATTGGGTCTTGTCCATCACATCATTCTCCTAATGATGTGATCCCGTTATCAACGACATCCAATGTCCATGGTCAGGAAACCGTAACCATCTATTGATCAACGAGCTAGTCAACTAGAGGCTTACTAGGGACATGGTGTTGTCTATGTACCCACACATGTATCTGAAGTTTCCTATCAATACAATTATAGCATGGATAATAAACAATTATCATGAACAATGAAATATAATAATAACTAATTTATTATTGCCTCTAGGGCATATTTCCAACAGTCTCCCACTTGCACTAGAGTCAATAATCTAGTTCACATCGTCACATCGCCATGTGACCAACATCCAAAGAGTATACTAGTGTCTGTAAACTACTTCACATCATCATGTGATTAAGACTCAATGAATTCTGAGGTTTGATCATGTTTTGCTTGTGAGAGAGGTTTTAGTCAACGGGCCTGCAATATTCAGATCCCTATCTATTTCGCAAAACTTTATGTCATATCATAGATGCTGCTACCACGTTCCACTTGGAGCTATTCCAAATTATTGCTCCATTATACATATCCGGTATCTCTACTCAGAGTTATACGGATAGGTGTTAAGCTTGCATCGACGCAACTCTTTTCGTCGAACTCTTTATCACCTCCATAACCGAGAAACATATCCTTATTCCTCTAAGGATAATTTTGACCGCTATCTGGTGATCCACTCCTTAATCACCTTTGTACCCTCTTGCCAGATATGTAGCAAGGCACACATCAGGTGCGGTACACAAAGATAGCATCTTGTAGAGCCTATGTCTAAGGCATAGGGGCGACCTTAATCCTTTCTCTCTTTTTCTGCCGTGGTCGAGCTTTAACTCTTAACTTCATACCTTACAACTCGTGCAAGAACTCCTTCTTTGGTGATCCATCTTGAACACCTTCAAGATTATGTCAAGGTATGTGCTCATTTGAAAGTACCATTTAGCGTTTTTGATCTATCCTCATAGATCTTGATGCTTAATGTTCAAGTAGCCTAATCCAGGTTTTCTATTGAAAAACACCTTTCAAATAACCCTATATGCTTTCCAGAAATTCTACATCATTTCTGATATGTCAACAACATATACTCATCAGAAATTCTATAGTGCTCCCACTCACTTCTTTGGAAATACAGGTTTCTCATAAACTTTGTATAAACCCAAAATCTTTGATCATCTCATCAAAGCGCACATTCCAACTCCGAGATGCTTATTCCAGTCCTTAGAAGGATCATTTGGAGCCCGACATGCCTTTCAGCATCCTTAGGATCGACAAAAACTTTCTGATTGTATCACATACAACCTTTCCTTACGAAGACTGGTAAGGAAACTTGTTTTGACATCCATCTGCCAGATTTCATAAATGCAGCTAATGCTAACATGATTCCGACGGACTTAAGCATCGCTACGGATGAGAAAATCTCATCGTAGTCAACTCCTTGAACTTTGTGAAAAACTCTTCGCCACAAGTCGAGCTTCATAGATGGTGACATCACCGTCCATGTCCGTCTTCTTCTTAAAGATCCATTTATCTCAATGGCTTGCCTATCGGGCAAGTCCACCAAAGTCCATGCTTTGTTCTAATACATGGATCCTATCTCGGATTTCATGACTTCTAACCATTTGTCGGAATATGGGCCCACCATCGCTTCTCCATAGCTCGTAGGTTCATTGTTGTCTAGCAACATGACCTTCAAGACATGATTACTGTACCACTCTGAAGTAGTACGCATCCTTGTCACCCTACGTGGTACGGTAGTGACTTGATCCGAAACTTCATGATCATTATCATAAGCTTCTACTTCAATTGGTGTAGGCGCCACAGGAACAACTTCATATGCCCTGCTGCACACTAGTTGAAGTGATGGTTCAATAACCTCATCAAGTCTCCACCATCCTCCCACTCAATTCTTTCGAGGGAAACTTTTCCTCGAGAAAGGACTCGTTTCTAGAAACAATTACTTTTGCTTCCGGATCTTGAGATGGGAGGTATACCCAACTGTTTTGGGTGTCCTATGAAGATGTATTTATCCGTTTTGGGTTCGAGCTTATCACGATGAAACTTTTCACATAAGCGTCGCAGCCCCAAACTTTCAAGAAACGACAGCTTAGGTTTCTCTAAACCATAATTCATACGGTGTCATCTCAACGGAATTACGTGGTGCCCTATTTAAAGTGAATGTGGTTGTCTCTAATGCCTAACCCATGAACGATAGTGGTAATTCGATAAGAGACATCATGGTACGCACCATATCTAATAGGGTGCAACTATGATGTTCGGACACACCATCACACTATGGTGTTCCAGGCGGTATTAATTGTGAAACAATTTCCACAATGTCTTGATTGTTTGCCAAACTCGTAACTCAGATACTCATCTCTATGATCATATCATAGACATTTTATCCTCTTGTCACAATGATCTTCAACTTCACTCTGAAATTACTTGAACCATTCAATAATTCAGACTTGTGTTTCATCAAGTAAATATACTCAACATCTACTCGAATCATCTGTGAAGTAAGAACATAACGATATTCATCAAGCATGCCTCAAAGACTCATTGGACTGCACACATCAAAATGTGTTACTTCCAACAAGTTGCTATCTTGTTCCATCTTCTTTGAAAACGAGGCTTTTCATTCATCTTGCCCATGTGGTATAATTTGCATATCTCAAGTGATTCAAAATCAAGTGAGTCCAAGCGGTCCATTTGCATGGAGTTTCTTCATGCATATACACCAATAGACATGGTTCGCATGTCTCAAACTTTTCAAAAGCAGGTGAGTCCAAAGATCCATCAACATGGAGCTTCTTCATGCGTTTTACACCAATATGACTTACATGGCAGTGCCACAAGTAAGTGGTACTATCAGTACTATCTTATATCTTTTGGCGTGAAAATGTGTATCACTACGATCGAGATTCAATAAACCATTCTTTTAGGTGCAAGACCATTGATGGTATTATTCAAATAAACAGAGTAACCATTATTCTCCTTAAATGAATAACCGTATTGCGATAGACATAATCCAATCATGTCTATGCTCAACGCAAACACCAAATCTCGATGGTAGAGGGAGCGTGCGATGCTTGATCACATCAACCTTGGAAACACTTCCAACACATATCGTCAGCTCACCTTTAGCTAGTCTCCGTTTATTCCGTAGCTTTTATTTCGAAGTTACTAACACTTAGCAACCGAACGGTATCTAGTACCCTGGTGCTACTAGGAGTACTAGTAAAGTGCACATTAACATAATGTATATCCAATATACTTCCGTCGACCTTGCCTGCCTTCTTATCTACCAAGTATCTAGGGTAATTCTGCTCCAGTGGCTGTTCCCCTTATCACGTAAGCACTTAGTCTCGGGTTTGGGTTCAACCTTGGGTTTCTTCACTAGAGCAGCGGCTGATTTGCCGTTTCATGAAGTATCCCTTCTTGCCCTTGCCCTTCTTGAAACTAGTGGTTTCACCAACCATCAACAATTGATGCTCCTTCTTGATTTCTACTTTCGGCGGTGTCAAACATCGAGAATATCTCATGGATCATCATATCTATCCCTGATATGTTATAGTTCATCACAAAGCTCTAGTAGCTTGGTGGCAATGACTTTGGAGAAACATCACTATCTCATATGTAAGATCAACTCCCACTTGATTCAAGTGATTGTTGTACTCAGACAATCTGAGCACAAGCTCAACGATTGAGCTTTTCTCCCTTAGTTTGCAGGCTAAGAAAATCGTCGGAGGTCTCATACTTCTTGACGTGGGCACGAGCCTGAAATCCCAATTTCAGCCCTCGAAACATCTCATATGTTCTGCGACGTTTTGAAAACGTCTTTGGTGCCTCAATTCTAAACCGTTTAACTGAACTATCACGTAGTTATCAAAACGTGTGTGTCAGATGTTCGCAACATCCACAAACGACGTTTGGGGTTCAGCACACTGAGCGGTGCATTAAGGACATAAGCTTTCTACTGTCCGCATAATCGCTACTGTTAACTTTCAACTATATTTTCTCTAGGAACATATCTAAACAGTGGAACTAAAGCGCGAGCTTACGACATAATTTGCAAAGATCTTTTGACTATGTTCAGGATAATTAAGTTCATCTTATGAACTCCCACTCGAATAGGCATCCCTCTAGTCATCTAAGTGATTACATGATCCGAGTCAACTAGGCCGTGTCCGATCATCACGTGAGACGGACTAGTCATCATCGGTGAACATCTTCATGTTGATCGTATCTACTATACGACTCATGCTCGACCTTTCGGTCTCTTGTGTTCCGAGGCCATGTCTGTACATGCTAGGCTCATCAAGTCAACCTAAGTGTTTCGCGTGTGTAAATTTGGCTTACACCCGTTGTATGTGAACGTAAGAATCTATCACACCCGATCATCACGTGGTGCTTGAAGCAACGAACTTTACTTAACGGTGCACGATTAGGGGAACACTTTCTTGAAATTTTAATGAGGGATCATCTTATTTACTACCATCGTTCTAAGCAAATAAGATGTATAAACATGATAAACATCACATGCAATCAAATAGTGACATGATATGGCCAATATCATTTTGCTCCTTTTGATCTCCATCTTCGGGGCTCCATGATCATCATCGTCACCGGCATGACACCATGATCTCCATCATCATGATCTCCATCATCGTGTCTCCATGAAGTTGTCTCGCCAACTTATTACTTCTACTACTATGGCTACCGGTTAGCAATAAAGTAAAGTAATTACATGGCGTTGTTCAATGACACGCAGGTCAAACAATAAATAAAGACAACTCCTATGGCTCCTGCCGGTTGTCATACTCATCGACATGCAAGTCGTGATTCCTATTACAAGAACATGATAATCTCATACATCACATATCATTCATCACATTCTTCTTGGACATATCACATCACATAGCATACCCTGCAAAAACAAGTTAGACGTCCTCTAATTGTTGTTTGCATGTTTCTGATGGCTGCTATGGGTTTCTAGCAAGAACGTTTCTTACCTACGCAAAACCACAACGTGATATGCCAATTGCTATTTACCCTTCATAAGGACCCTTTTCATCGAATCCGTTCCGACTAAAGTGGGAGAGGCGGCACCCGCTAGCCACCTTATGCACCAAGTGCATGTCAGTCGGTGGAACCTGTCTCACGTAAGTGTACGTGTAAGGTCGGTCCGGGCCGCTTCATCCCACAATACCGTCGAAACAAGATTGGACTAGTAACGGTAAGCATATTGAACAAAATCAACGCCCACAACTACTTTGTGTTCTACTCGTGCAAAGAATCTACGCAATAGACCTATCTCATGATGCCACTGTTGGGGAACGTAGCAGAAATTCAAAATTTTCCTACATGTCACCAAGATCTATCTATGGAGAAACCAGCAACGAGGGGAAGGAGAGTGCATCTACATACCCTTGTAGATCGCTAAGCGGAAGCGTTCAAGAGAACGGGGTTGATGAATTCGTACTCGTCGTGATCCAAATCACCGATGATCCTAGCGCCGAACGGACGGCACCTGCGCGTTCAACACACGTACAGCCCGGTGACGTCTCCCATGCCTTGATCCAGCAAGGAGAGAGGGAGAGGTTGGGGAAGACTCCATCCAGCAGCAACGCAGGCGTGGTGGTGATGGAGGAGCGTGGTAGTCCAGCAGGCTTCACCAAGCACCGCAGGAGAGGAGGAGTAAGAGAGGTAGGGCTGCGCCAAGAGGGAGAGGTTCTCGTGTTTGGGCAGCCCCGGACCTCATGTATTTATAGGGGAGGGAGGGGCTGCGCCTCTTGGGTTCCCTCCCAAGGGTGGCGGCAGCCCCAGATGCCATCTGGGTGGCGGCGGAGGGAGAGAGGGAGGCGCACTGGGTGGGCCTTAGGGCCCCATCTGCCCTAGGGTTTGCCCCTCCCACATTTCCTGCGCCTTGGGCCCCTTGTGGGGCGCACCAGCCCACCTGGGCTGGGGCTGGTCCCCTCCACACTTGGCCCACGCAGCCCTCCAGGGTTGGTGGCCCCACTTGGTGGACCCCCGGGACCCTCCCGGTGGTCCCGGTACGTTACCGGAAAAACCCGAAACTTTTCCGGTGACCAAAACAGGACTTCTCATATATAAATCTTTACCTCCGGACCATTCCGGAACTCCTCGTGACGTCCGGGATCTCATCCGGGACTCCGAACAACATTCGGTAACCACATACAAACTTCCTTTATAACCCTAGCGTCATCGAACCTTAAGTGTGTAGACCCTACGGGTTCGGGAGACACGTAGACATGACCGAGACAACTCTCCGGCCAATAACCAACAGCGTGATCTGGATACCCATGTTGGCTCCCACATGTTCCACGATGATCTCATCGGATGAACCACGATGTCAAGGACTCAATCGATCCCGTATACAATTCCCTTTGTCTAGCGGTATTGTACTTGCCCGAGATTCGATCGTCGGTATGTCGATACCTTGTTCAATCTCGTTACCGGCAAGTCTCTTTACTCGTTCCGTAACACGTCATCCCGTGATCAACCCCTTGGTCACATTGTGCACATTATGATGATGTACTACCGAGTGGGCCCAGAGATACCTCTCCGTTTACACGGAGTGACAAATCCCAGTCTCGATTCGTGCCAACCCAATGAGACACTTTCGGAGATACATGTAGTGCACCTTTATAGCCACCCGATTACGTTGTGACGTTTGGTACACCCAAAGCATTCCCTACGGTATCCGGGAGTTGCACAATCTCATGGTCTAAGGAAATGATACTTGACATTAGAAAAGCTTTAGCATACTGAACTACGATCTTTGTGCTAGGCTTAGGATTGGGTCTTGTCCATCACATCATTCTCCTAATGATGTGATCCCGTTATCAACGACATCCAATGTCCATGGTCAGGAAACCGTAACCATTTATTGATCAACGAGCTAGTCAACTAGAGGCTTACTAGGGACATGGTGTTGTCTATGTACCCACACATGTATCTGAGTTTCCTATCAATACAATTATAGCATGGATAATGAACGATTATCATGAACAATGAAATATAATAATAACTAATTTATTATTGCCTCTAGGGCATATTTCCAACAGGCGCACCGTGGAAGTGGTGCGCCATTAGTAGTTGAAATTAGTAATGGCGCACCACTCCCACGGTGCGCCATTAGTAGTTTTGAAAAAATTATAAAAATGTTTTTTACTAATGGCGC
Organism: Aegilops bicornis; assembly: GCA_021605145.1. NCBI lineage: Eukaryota > Viridiplantae > Streptophyta > Magnoliopsida > Poales > Poaceae > Aegilops > Aegilops bicornis. The sequence goes on from CM038673.1 coordinate 811,546,387, forward strand.
ACCAACACATGGTGCGCCATTAGTATTTTGTAATGGCGCACCACATGTACAGTGCGCCATTAGTATTTAGTAATGGCGCACCACATGTACAGTGCGCCATTAGTGTCCATCCCATCTATAGTCCTTTTCCTAGTAGTGACACTTATACTTTGATAATTTAGTGAGGGATCATCTTATAATGCTACCGTCAATCAAAGCAAGATAAGATGCATAAAAGATAAACATCACATGCAATCAATATAAGTGATATGATATGGTCATCATCATCTTGTGCTTGTGATCTCCATCTCCGAAGCACCGTCATGATCACCATCGTCACCGGCGCGACACCTTGATCTCCATCGTAGCATCGTTGTCGTCTCGCCAATCTTATGCTTCTACGACTATCGCTGCCGCTTGGTGATAAAGTAAAGCATTATAGGGCGATTGCATTGCATACAATAAAGCGACGACCATATGGCTCCTTCCAGTTGCCGATAACTCGGTTACAAAACATGATCATCTCATACAATAAAATATAGGATCACGTCTTGACCATATCACATCACAACATGCCCTGCAAAAACAAGTTAGACGTCCTCTACTTTGTTGTTGCAAGTTTTACGTGGTTGCTACGGGCTTAGCAAGAACCGTTCTTACCTACGCATCGAAACCACAACGATAGTTTGTCAAGTTGGTGTTGTTTTAACCTTCGCAAGGACCGGGCGTAGCCACACTCGGTTCAACTAAAGTTGGAGAAACTGACACCCGCTAGCCACCTTTGTGCAAAGCAAGTCGGGAGAACCGGTCCACGTTTGGTAGCACACAAAGTGTTCCTCCGGTATACGGGAGTTGCATAATCTCATAGTCGTAGGAACATGTATAAGTCATGAAGAAAGCAATAGCAACATACTAAACGACCGTGTGCTAAGCTAACGGAATGGGTCATGTCAATCACATCATTCTCCTAATGATGTGATCCCGTTAATCAAATGACAACTCATGTCTATGGCTAGGAAACATAACCATCTTTGATCAACGAGCTAGTCAAGTAGAGGCATACTAGTGACAATCTGTTTGTCTATGTATTCACACATGTATTATGTTTCCGGTTAATACAATTCTAGCATGAATAATAAACATTTATCATGATATAAGGAAATAAATAATAACTTTATTATTGCCTCTAGGGCATATTTCCTTCAATAGGAGTATCTACTCTTCACCAAAGATCACGGATATGGCAAGCAGGTACATGAAAAAATTCCTTCTATATCATTTGGTCTGTACTATACATACATCAAACCCGTATAACATGTTGCATACAAAGTAATTTTTCAAAATGTTGACGCATTTCAAACCTGGCATGATCGCCTAGGCCATCCCGGGGTCGGGATGATGAGAAAAATTAGTAGCAATTCCATTGGTCATAATTTTCTTGAGTCAAAATTTCCTCAATCTTCAGACTTTATGTGCACATCTTGTGCCACGGGAAAGCTAATTTTGAGGCCGTCTCACATCAAAATACAAGCTGAACCACTTCAGTTTCTTGAACGCATTCAAGGAGGCATTTGTGGTCCCATCCAACCATTATCTGGACCTTTCCAGTATTTCATGGTCTTAATTGATACATCTACATGATGATCACACGCATGTCTTCTATCCACGCGAAACCATGCATTTGCCAAGATAATGAGGCAAGTCATTAAGTTACAAGCCCATTATCCAGAAAGTCGAATTAAGACAATTCGCATGGACAATGCTGCAGAATTCTCCTCACGTGCTTTCAATGATTGTTGCATGGCCCTGGGGATTGAATTTCAACACTCTGCTCCACATGTTCATACACAAAATGGTTCGGCTGAATCATTGATTAAGAGGATCAAACTCATCGTGAGACCTTTGTTAATGAATTGCAACTTGACAACCACTTGCTGCGGTCATGCAGTTGTACACACTGCCGACTTGATACAAAGGAGGCCTACTGCATATCACAACACTCCCCCTCTGTAATTGGTACGTGGAAATCCTCCTAGCATTTCCCATCTGCATAAGTTTGGATGAGTTGCATACATCCCGATCTCACCACCACAGCGGACATCCATGGGCCCACATAGGAAACTAGGGATCTATGTGGGGTACAAATCGCCATCGATTATTAAGTGCCTGGAACCCATTACTAGGGACTTATTTCACAGCCTGTCATGCTGATTGTATATTTAATGAGGAACACTTTCCTGCTTTAGGGGGAGATTTCAAGTACCAGAAAGAATGTCGGGAAATTGATTGGAATGCTCGAGCCATTTCGTCCTCTGATCCACGTACACAAGAGACTGAACTCCAAGTTTGAAAAATCATTAATTTGCAACATCTTGCAAATAACCTGCCAGATTTATTTACTGGTCTAAAAGGTGTTACAAAGTCCTTAAATCCGGCCAGAAACGCGCCAGAAAGAGTGGAGGTACCAATAAAAACCACTCAACTCATTGTTCCTAAAAAGAGGGGGAGTAGTACGGCCTCTGACCTGGAACAAGCTTCCAGCAAGCAACAAAGAAAATCAAAGAGAAAAACCTCAGAGTCAGTAAATGCAAGTCAGCTCAACGTTGACAAACACCTTATGAGTAGTATACACCCAGTGGAAGGGCAACCTCCACAACCCAGCTTCAGTTTGCACACACTGGCTTAGCCATCGGATCACCCCGACTCGGGAGTATTGGGAAATCACGAAGAGTCACTAGGGGTGCAGTAAATCTCCATCAACTATATCCATTCTGGAGAACCTTTCGATCGTAAGTCTACGACAGTCGACATTTATTTTGCTGAAAAAATTCCATATATCCTTCTCACTGATCATGATCCAAGGACTATCGTCGAGTGCCAAAAACGCCCCAACCGGCCTAAATGGAAGGACGCAATACAAGCAAAAATTGCCTCGCTTAACAAAAGAAAGGTATTCACTGAAGCAATACCGACACCTCCCAATGCTTTCCCTGTGGGATACAAATGGGTTTTTCTTCAGAAACGGAATGAGAACAATGAGGTGATGAGATACAAAGCAAGGTTCATAGCACAAGGGTTCAGACCCGGCATTGATTTCAATGAGACATACTCTCCTGTAACAAGTGGAACCTCTTTCCGATACCTTATATCTTTTGTAGTGTAAAATCGTCTATCTATGGAGTTGATGGATGTCGTGACCGCATACCTTTGCGGGTCATTAGATTCGGACATGTATATGAAGGTTCCTGACAGAATCTCAATCCCGAATACAAATGCAAAACACAACATGTATTGCGTAAAACTGAATAAGTCATTATACGGCTTAAGACGTTCGGGACGGATGTGGTACAATCGACTCCGTGAGTTCCTTCTACAGAAAGGTTACTCCAATAGTAGTGATTGCCCATGTATCTTTATCAAAAAGTCCTCTACATGATTCTGCATCATTTCAGTGTACGCCGATGACCTCAACATCATTGGCAACACACAAGACATTGATGAAGCATGCAATCACCTAAAAGATGGAATTTGAAATGAAGGATTTGGGGGAAATCAAATTTTGCTTAGGTATTCACCTAAAAATTGTTCAAGACATTGTTTCTAAAATTTTAATGAAATATACAAAGAAACCATCCATTTTTTGAATTGCGAATATATATTTGATATACATGAGGAATTTAAAAAAAAATTATGTGCTTTAAAAATGTGACTACACTTTTTTTGAACCCATTTATTTCTAAAGTGTTTCACACATTTCTATAAAATATTTGCCTATTTCAATAAGTTTCATCGTGTATTAAAAATTGAAAATTCATGGCGCATTTAAAAATGTTCATAGCATATTAAAAAGTGTTCGACCTGTATTTATAAAAAATTTGTCATGTATGTTAAAAAGAAATATAGTTTATTTGAAAAAATGTTTGTTGTGTATTCAAAAATGTTTGTCACCTATTAGTAAATGTTCATAACATATTTAAAAATATTTACAATGTATTAAAGAATTATCATGCATTTAAAATAGTGTATATAGTGTATTTAACAAGGTTTTGATCACATATTAAAATTGTTTGTGACCTTTATAAAATGTTTGTACCATTCAAAAAATATGCTTATGACATTTATAAAAATTGTTCACTCATTCTTTTCAAAAAAGATTAATGAATTATACAAAACAAAAGCGCGCGTCCGCGGAACAAGTCGGCGGTGTCCTCATATATGACACCAAGTCGGCGGCGCAGGTCGTCACGAGTTCGCCTTGGTTACAATGCCTCCGCGGATTCGAAGCAGCCATGGCCGTGGGGGGCAGGCTGTACATGTTGGGGGACACGCTGCGCTGCCGGACCGAAGAACATTGCGGCGGCTACCACGAGTGGGACTGGGAGTGGGAACGCCATCGGATTGACAGTCACCCGGACCCGGGAGAGTGGTGCTGTTCCGAGAGCCGTGTCCAACTCCTTGATCCCATGTCGCACGGGCAGGCGGCGCAGCACGTCCGTCTCAGGACGGAGTGGTCCTGCTGGGAGAGCTATGTCAGGCTCCCGCTCAGCGCCAGGTACGTCACGGCGCACGCGGTGCACGCGCCGCCGGGGCAGCCGGCGGCGAAGCACGGCCTCTTCGGGTCACGTCTCGACGGCCAGCTCGCTCTTACAACTTCTCCGAACACAACTATAATTCAAATTTTGCTGCTCAAGCGTTCTGGATGTAATCTAATTCTTGAGGCAGGTGTGATTCGAGATTTTAGGCACTGTCACCAACCCACACTGCACGCTATAAGCTGCTAGTACTAAAATGTGCCCCTTTCATTTTCCACATCACAAGTTTTATCAAAATCTTTTTCTGTTTGTTTTCCCGTGATGCACATACGATCGAGTGACCCAATGACGAGCTCTCTTCGATCCCAAAACAAATAGTATTTCAAGAAGCATAACACCGCTGTCTAGCTTTGTCGCGACGACACATTTTCAGGATCTGCTTCAACAATAACATTACCAGGATCCGTCAAGTCAAATCACATCACCGAGCCAATTGAGCTTTCGCCCCAGTGTATGTAGAGATCAGCCAACGCAAAGTTACAAGTACTACTTGTCGGAGAAATGGATAAAATCGGATGTATCTATAACAATTTCACATTGCACAACGCAGAACAGACAAACAAGGGGGGAATCACCAGCCGATTGCCACAAACTTTCAGCGCCCATGTTCTCTATTTACAAGGGGCACAAAAATTGCATTAACAGTAGCTCTTGCGAGCAGTTGCCAACTCATAAGAAAAAATTTAAAATTATTTACAATGAGCCGCCATGACTACCTACAAACCAGCCTACCACTCACAGTTATGTCAAAGAAACGCAGTCACCTAAGAATGTGCATGGCTAATGAATGACAGCATTAGTCGAGATGATGAATGGGAAGGGAGTCAGGTACAGAAGCTACAACTATTTGAAAAAGGGCAAGAAGAATTTTTCACTCGGACAGATTTCTTAATAAAATTGAAGTGTACTAGACTCCTTGGATATCCAAGGATGGTACTGCCACCATGCAAAACACTGGTAAAAAAACGTGAATTGCATGTTCTGATTAAAGACTATCATGGCAAGTTGGTGAAAGAATATGGGGGTTCCTCCCGTACAGGCAACAGAGAGAATCAGCTATCAGCGCTGACACAAAGAACAGAACAAGAATAGAGAAACGAGTGGAAAATCATCAGCCAACAGCAACAAAAGTTATGTTGCAGTACCACCAAGCAGTTGCAACTCATAAGAAACAAGATTTCTTAAAACTGAATCACTGGAATACTCCTTATTAGATATATAAGGATGGTATTGCCACCATGCAAACACTGGACTGAATGTGCTGTGCTTCGTGTTCAGATTGGAGTCTATTGGAAGTGGCAAAAGAGTAAGAAGGGCCATGTTAAAGTTTATCACCAAAGGACGAGAAGAACTTTAGTTGGTAACAATGAAACAGATTTCAAAAGATTGCTCTACATTGGGGTATCCACTCCTTAGATATCTAAGGATGGTATCGGCGCTGATAAGAACATGTATAAGGGCCCCTCCCCGTACTGGCAACAGAGCAAACAGGAACAGAGAAGAGAGGTGGAAATCATCAGCTGACTGCCACAAAATCTCAGCATTCTCAAGTTCTTTGTTGACGAATTCACCTAATAGCAATGCGTGAGCAGAAGCCGCAATATAACTTGCGGCATCCAAGCAGTTGCAACTCATGAGATACCAAGTATTTACAAAGAATGGACATGACTAACTAACTATCTACTATTCACAGTTTGGTTTCAAAAGAGACATAACAAATCTAGAAACATGCATGGCTAAGGAATGAGCACAAAAGCTGGGATAATGAATGGGCAGAGGAGTCATGTACAGAACCTATTTCTAGATTATACATAATTTTAGTGCCATTACTCAACCAACACCTATTTCAGAAGGGCAATAATATTACTTTAGTTGTGATGTCAAAAAACGTAAACATATCTAAAAACCTATCCACCTAAGGAATTTACCGGATTAGTTGAGATGATTGATTGGGAAGAGTCAAGTTCAGAACCTGTTTTCAGACTATACACAATTTCAGGGCCATTACTTAGGTACTCCCTCCGTTCGGAATTACTTGTCACAAAAATGGATGTATCTACAACTAAAATACATCTAGATACATTCATTTCTTGGACGAGTAATTCTGAACGGAGGGAGTACAAAATTTGGAGCCTTTAAATATTTGAAGGACAGGTTGTGGAGTAAGGTGAAGGGATGGATTGAGAAGACGTTATCTACAGCTTGTAAGGAGGTGTTGGTAAAATCTGTTGCTCAGGCGGTACCTGTTTTCTCTATGTCTTGCTTTAAGTTGCCAAGAGGTCTTTGTGAGCATCTTAATAAACTTATTCGACAGTTTTGGTGGGGAAGTAAAGAAGGAAAAATTAAACTTGCATGGGTAGCATGGAAGAGTATGACCCAAGCAAAGTTCATGGGCGGGCTAGGCTTTCGAGATTTTGAACTTTTTAACTACACCTATTTCAAAAGAACATGAAGAATTTCTACTTGGTCACCATGAAACAGATTTCTTAAAATTAAGTATTAGAGAAGTCCTTGGGTATCTAAGGATGATGTAGCCACCATGCAGAACACTGAAAAAACGTGTACCACGTGTTCGACTGAAGATTATCAATCATGGTAAGCAGCAAAAGAGTATAAGAACGATGATGTTTAAGTCTATCATGAAAAGGATGGGGAGAATTCTAATTGGTAATAATGCAATAGATTTCTTAAAATCAAAGTGTTAGAATACTCCTTGGATATCTAATACGGTATTGCCACCAAGCACGGCACTGAAAAAACGTGTGCTGCATGGGCTGAAGTGGCAAAAGAGTGCCCCTCCCATACTGGCGAACATATCAGCAATCAGCGCTGACAGCATAAAGAATTGGTTATGAATAGGCAGAGATTGAAGCAGTCATCGAGATTAGACGGGAATATCTGAACATGCGATTAAACACGGACAAGTCCACACAAGTATAGCCATGGTTGAGAGTCTGAGGAAGATAGACAAGCATGAGGTTTATTGGAGAGTTGAAGGGATGGAGAACACAGTTTTTGATCTACGGGATGACAAGAGAAGTCCGATAGAGCTGACTGAAGGGTCCACATATATCCTTTCAAACTACAGCAGGAACCTCTTTAAGTAGACATTATGAAAGCTTTGATCAAATTCTCTGCCGACTGCCTCTGCTCCGGGGTGCCAAATATGTTAGCAACATGCTCATGACGAGATGATTTTGATTCAATAATTTCAATGTCAGCTCCAGAAATCTGCAGTTACAATAAATAATTTCATGTCAATGGTAATAAAAAATAACCTACCTACGAAGTAATCCTAAAAATAGACCATTCAAGATGTCAGATTATAAGTTTATAATTGATTACGTTTTCCATATGTTCATGCATGTCGATCCTGTACAAAGGTTGCTTCAGACCAATCCACTCTTGGTGTTGTACACACCACTATGTTATAATTTCATCCTTAGTCATGGATAAATTACTCTCTTTTACGAAATAAGTTAATAAAATAATCAAATGGTCTAATATACTACTCCATTAGTAGTAGAAAAAAACCTATTCTTGATATTACAGCAGACAGCATGTAGGACCCCATATGAACTGGAGTCCGAGCGCACTCTTTCAGACAATCACCTACTCCTCTGCGCAAAGTAAAATGAAATAGTAAACTGACCTTTCTAATGTTGTCCAAGTTTGTACCATGCTTCCCCATTACTTTTGAAAGGCCGCTAGAAGGAATAAACATTTCCATATCTGGGACGCGTCTGATCGGTGGCAATCAGCAAAATGAAATACAATTGTAAGGATAAGAATAAAGAACAAAGTAATAACTACAAGTATAAGGAGGCCTGCACACAAGGGGCACGGCTTAGAAAGGGTTTATGATGAGTTCAGTTGCAACCTACCTTCCATATGGCTTTGAAGTGTATGAGGAGCGTACTCCAAATCCATCATCTACAGCCTGATGGAGGATATCGCCGGTTAAGTTTATATCACAAACTTATAGGCACATATCATTATGAAGGTCAACAGGGAAACAGAGAAAATTGACGTTTAAGCAAAATATTTTACCTGCCTGGGGCTGTATCCATGATACAAGTTGCTACGAGGAAATACATTCGAACCACGCTCAGCTTCACCCCTTTGATCATGGCGCAATGGAGTGATTTGTTCACTGTAAGGTAATAATGCCGGCATCGGAAAGCTGCTTGAATACACGGGTTCAGTGGTGGCAACAGTTAGCTTCCCATCCTTGCCAGAATTTTGCCTCCCCACGCTGTCCTTCAGAACTTCTTCCCGGAGCCTTAGAACGATCTGAACAAGAGCATCACGCAGTTTGTCCACTTCCCCGAACACCTTCACGTAATAAACTCGTAAATACATCTAGATATATCACATAGAGACTATCTCAAGCAATAACAGAAGGGGCAAACCTCGACAAGCTCATCACTGGAAGATGCCTTCCGGGGCTTAGTGCCCTTGGATATGTGGATAATTGCCTTAGACTTATTCCGCATGTCATTAATGATTGAACCACCCTTGCCGATAAGGCAGCCAATGACATTACCCGGAACAAGAAGGCGGAGATGCATTCTATCTTCAGCTTCATCATTGATCTTTGCTTGAAGCAGAAGAACAGCTTCCACTGCTGCAGACTTAACATCATCGGTGGCCTGACATGAAAGGTGTCACCACAAATGAAAAAAAAAAATTATAAACAACAAAGCACAACTAGTGAGCTGGAAGTGTGGTCTAACCTCAGTGGACGAAATGGTGATTATGCTTTCCTCCTTATCATTCTTTGCGTCATCAACATCTACGCTTGCACCACTTTCTTTCCTTATATTCTTTATGGTCATCCCACCTTTACCAATAACTAACCCAATCCTGTCACCAGGGCATACAACACGCACCAATAGCTCTCCTGAACATTTTGGGGTGTTATAAGTAGGAATAGCTGGGACCATAGACTGATAAATGGGCAATCCACCATGAGCATCAGTGGGTACAGTAAATTCAGGAACATGAGAACCACGACTTCTTGCCCCTAAGATAGACAGACTTGGATGCCCAGAGGACACAGAAGCATCTGACACTGAGTATAAGTTACTAGCCGGATAAACTGGAAGCTCTGAAGGAAGTATAATGGTTGGAGGAAGTTCATCAATAGATGTTTCAAGAGGAATGTTCTCTTTTGATGGACATTTGTAGATAATTGTTGATACTGCAAACAATGCCTTCTTGACAGCTCTAGTGTCCCCAGTTATCTGTTAAAAATGGTACTAGTAACAGTTAATAATTGACGGAATGCTGAAGAATGGATATTGAAGAACATAGCAGAGCTCAAAAGATTGGAATTGTTCGACAGTGTAAGTGAGCACCACACAAACAGAAAGTAAAATAGAATTATCAATTGTCTTAATTTGGAAAACAAAATATTAATATGCATGTAACAAGAAGAATAAATTGTAAATATTGGTCAAAGTTAGACAAAGTTTGATTTTGAGAAGAATCTAATAGACACTATATTTAGGGGGGACAGAGGGAGCATTAAAAAACTTGCTAATTTCTGCACCATGATAGAGAGATGACAATGATATATGCATACATTTTAACAAAAAATCATGTACTAAAAACTAAAGGATTGCTGCTTGATAGACTGAACCTACTCACTAATGGTTAACCTCACGTTATGTTGGCACAGCTCACCAAACTATTATATGGAGGAAAAAAATACCTGAACAAAATTATCAAAACTCATAGCACATGAGTGTGTAGCATCGCTTGGATCTTTTGGTTTAACTTTAATGAATGATTTTGAAACTGAGCGAAGCCTCTTGATGACAGCACCAGATTTTCCAATAACACTTGCAGCTTGACTAGCTGGTACAAGAATGTTGGCTTCTTTATCATCAGAGTCACTAGTGATTGCCAGAGCATCAACAATTGCATCATGCACCATGAGTAATGCATTTTGTGCTGCGCAAACAGGCTCCCTGTCATCATCATCATCTATGTCGCTAATCATGACGTCTCTATGCTTGACATAACAATATACCAAAACAACCCTTTTGTCAGAACCAGGGTATGGGTGGACAATCTTGACTTTGGCATTTGTCTGTTGCCGGATGGAATTTATCACCTTGCCACCCTTGCCAATTACACTACCAATCACTTTGTCTGGACAAAGTATCCGGTAAACAACCAATTCGTCCGTACCGGAGGTCTCCTGGGTGTGAGCCGGCCTCCGCTTTTGATCCCTGTCTTCTCTGTCATGATCCCTGTGTTGGCTGGTACGCTTACCAGAAGGCTTCATGGTTTATTCCCTACACAAGAAAATGAACGAAATGATTAATGACAAGCACAGTAAAAATGAATAAATACATATCAGCTATATATAAGATAATCATTCATGATATAGCATCAGCACATTCAACAGACATGACAGCGCAGAATGATACGAATCAAACAAATGGGCCACGTATCACTGCAATGAATGTGCTAGCAAGATGTTCCCATGATTCTGGTGAATCAATCGTCATTTACCAAGAATAAATCAGCAGCAAGCCTATTTTCCATAAGAACTCAACAAGTAGCCGTTGTCGACTATTCATGTAATCACAACAAAAATTAATCGGCGCGGGCAAGAGAAAACAGAAATACCTAAGTAGTAATAAATCGAACACGACAGCTACACCAACCACAACCAGCATACCATTAAAAAACAAACGGAGAATGTCTATTAATTATGTGTTATTGTGTATACGAGTAAAAAAAGGCAAGACACGCAGAGTCACACCACCAATTGGCGCAAATCATGCAGTCACGAGGCACGTGGCACGGTATTGATTGCTACATAACCGTCAACGGATATAACTAGCCCATGTCAAGAAATTAGATCCGGTGACGAATGTGATTGAATCGGTAGGCGGAACGACGCGGCAAGGAGCCGGATTTCAGGATAAATGCTACTTACACGCCAAGCAAGCGAAACACGACAACGGACTAGCCGATAGACGCAGCGACGGGGCAAAATTTATTGACCCTCCTCTAAAATAAAGGCTAGACTCATGGAATCAATAAGCGGCGTTCGCCCAAGATTGGGTCGGGTCTCGGGTGACGATTAAAAGAAACATCGCCAGCCTACAGCACATCAACCAGTCCTTTCTCACTAGGTTCCGTAGATGGGGGTTATCTTCAAGGGAAGAGAAACCCTAGGCGACAGAAAGTAGAAGATAAGATTTAGGCCTGGCAGCACAAGTCGTAACCCTAAACCCTAGATTAAGCTACGCGATTCGCGAGCCTGATCTCTAAATTCGGCCTTTCGCCCCCGCCCTTGGACTTCCCCGACAAGTCGCTTCTCGCTGCCTGACTTGAGGTAGCTGGGGGGAGGGGGCGGCGGGGGGAGAGGTACCGGAACGGCGTCGCGGCGGCGACGGTCGACGGGGTCGAGGGGGCGAGGAAGTAGCCGGCGCACGAACCGGGGGCCGGGGTCGAGGTCGGCGACGACCGACGGTGGCGGCGGATTGGGGACTCGCCGACGGGAGGGGGCGAGAGGGGGTGGTAGGTAACCCTAGCGTGCTGGCTGGGATGGGGGTGCTGCCCTTTTGGTCTGCGCCCCAGCCACGCGGAGGACGGGAGAGGATAGCCCGGGCGGACGGAACGGCCCAGGCCCAAGGGCCACAAGCCCACAAAGACGTGTTGTAGTATGATCACTTCTATTTTCTCGGAGCCATTAGTCAACAATCGCTTCAGGAGTCTCGCAAGGATGAGTGCCACTTTGACGCGCTCTCAGCCATTCGTCACGTGTCGTGCTCTGATCGTTTCTTTTTGGATTTTATTTTTATTTTTCAGCACGCGTTTTCGGTTTTTTAAACGATTTTTTCAGATTTTTTTGACGTTTTGATTTTTCACTGGTCTTCCTTAGTTTTTCGATAAAAAATCAAAATTATATTTTTTGCACAAAAAACATGTATTCTTTTTTTTTCTTTTGCAAGAGTCACGGCCGTGCCTTTCGGAAACGGAAAAAAACGTGTTTTTTGTTTTTTATTTCTTTCACGAGAGTCACGGTTTTGCTTCCGCGAGAGGCACGGTTGTGCTTTAGCGAGAGTCACGGCCGTGCCAATAGGAAACGGAAAAAACGCGTTTTTAGTTTTTTTTCCTTCGACGAGAGTCATGGTTTGATTCCACGAGAGGCACGGCCGTGCCTCTCGGAAACGGAAAAAAAACGTGTTCTTTATTTTTCTTCTTTCGCGAGAGTCACGGTTTTGCTTCCGCAGAGGCACGGTTGTGCTTTCGCGAGAGTCACGGTTGCGCCATCACTACCAACCGTGAGACACATTTGCCATTCTTTCGCGACCTGTTGGTAGTGATGGCGCATTTGCAGAGTTAGGAAAGAAGCATAAGAATCAAGGAGGTTTGGGGTTTCACGGTTCATATGGGTTCAACCTAGCCACATTGGCGATACAAGCATGGAGAATGCTCGTTGTGCTTGATTCCCTATATGCAACATGTTAAAATATAAATACTTTCCAAGATCGTCGATCCTCGAGAGGCTTAGGTGACGCCCGACATGTAGTACACCTGGATAATCATTTAAAGGGTATTGAGTTACTGAAAGACTAATATGAAGGATAGGAGATGGCATCGGCGTAAACATATACTATTAGAAAAAGCCTATACACAGAATCTTACCAACAGCGTGCTCTAAAATAAGGCGCTGCTGCTACGTAGCAGTAGCGCGCGCAAGGTTAACTCGCTGCTGAAATAGATATAGCAGTAGCGCGCCCGCTCTAAGACGCGCTACTGATATAATTCCCACGAGGCTGCCGCGAGGCTAGTTCTAGCAGCAACGCGTTATCACGAAGAGCGTTGCTGCTACGTAGCATAGTGGCAGCGCATTTCGCCAATAAGCGCTACTGCTAAGTTTACTACAAAAATTTAGTCCCACCTTGCTTCGTGAAGAGAGTTTCTACCAGCTTAAATATGTTATTTCTCATACTTTGACAAGCACTTGGTCTTTATTAAATTCTATGTGTAGAATTTGTGGCCGCAACATGAGTCCTCACCGGTTCCTAAACCGGAACTAGTGAGGATTCATATTGACAAATCAGATTGTACACAAAAAGATCGTTGATAATCAATGTATTTTTGAAGTCTATTTTTTACATGGTAACACATAACAGTAGCGCTTTCTTTGTGAAAGGCTACTGCTAGGTAGTTTAGCAGTAGCGTCCTTCTCTATAGCGCGCTACTGCTAAGCCATTCCATCTCCTAACCCCCTCTCGTCGATCCGATCCACTCACACTCACACACTCACTGGATCTCTCCCTCACCCCCCGCGTCGATCCTCCCCCGTCGCCCCTCCTCCCTCTGCGCCGCCGTCACCTCCTCCTCCTTGCTGGACTCGGTACCGGCCTCCTCCTCCGTCCTCCCTCCACTCCCGCTGGCCGGCCCCTTCTCGCTCCGCCTTCCTCCTCCGTCCTCCCTCCACTGGCCGCCGGCCGGCCCCTCCTCGCTCCGCCTTCCTCCTCCGTCCTACTCTCTTCTCCCTCCTCGAGTAGCCCCTCCTTCTCCCTCCTCCATGCTACATTTTGATTTAGTAGGCTAGTTCATATGCAACATTTTGATTTAGTTGATATGATTTAGTTGATTTAGTAGGCTAGATGATTAGTTGATTTAGTAGGCTAGTTGATTTAGTTGATTCAGTATGCACCATTTTATTGTTATTTTTTCTGTACATGGATAGGTAGATGCTTTTGTTTTTTGTAATAAGTTATTTTTTGGCAAAATGTAGGTGGTACCTTGTCATCTAATATGTTACTAGATCTTAGGATTATAATTGTCCATCAAATTGCTTCTCGCGGAAGAACCAAAAATATCACATGCTACTGTTTTTCTCATGAAGTGGATCGTCAATCCTTTGCTCATATTGCTTTAGGAAAAATGGCGCCACCACCACCACCACCACTATGTTGGTTGTGCAAGTCAAGGTGCGCCAGCAGCCTTGCAACTGGCAAGCTGTTCGGCATCTACTTCCAGCCGAGTTTTCATCATGCGGCAGTAAGAAATTAGATGAAATGTAATAACTATTTTATATTTAGTGTTGGCATTACTGCATTGTGTCATTTTGCTTATTTTACACAGATCGTCCCATGCAATGTGAGGTTGAAATTCAACAAGCTGACAGGAGACACTGTGACATTTGAGGCTCCTGGGGGGCGTACACTATGGAGGTCGAGAAAGGACGCAATATGTCGCAGATTGGAGGAGATGGATGGGCCCATTTCGTCGCCCGCATGCGTCTTACTGGTGGTGAGTTGATCAGCTTCTCCTTCAGAGCAGAAAGACCGAAGCTGGCTGTCATTTATCTCAACCTGGTGGAAGATGATGAAGATGACGAAGATGATGAAGATAATAAGGACCCACTCGATGAAGATGATGAGGACCCACTTCATGAAGCCATCGTAGCTCAAAGAACGAGGCTGAGCGAGGAGGAGGTGTCTAACCTGTGGGACATAATTCCGCCACGTGCTGACTTTGTCGGGGTGCCATTCATGACACGCCTAACATGTACCATGGTTGATCGACATGATATGGTATGTTATACTTACAAATGCAAATTATCCGATGAAATACTTAGTGTACAGTCCAATGATATGGTATGTTGTGTGGAATCTAGTCGATGATATGTTTTAGTGTAGAGTTCGATCACATGCTTATTAGTGTAGAATCTAAGGAACTATTAATAGTGTAGATGATCCATATGTACTTATTTGCGAGGCTATTTATTAATTGATATGTTTTTTTATTCAAAAATTGGCAAAGAGCCTATCTGTGAGTTATGGTATCGAGCCTGATGAAGAAGGCTCAGCTGGACTACGCCTTACTGCAAGGGGCTCCTTCACAACATGTACTTACCGCGTGGACACGGACGGCCGCACACACTTAAACTCGGTTGGGTGGAAGAAATTCCTCGATGGCAAGAATCTTCGTGTTGGACAGGCCATCCTAATTACTATTAGGAACACCAACCGCCCAGGCTTGAGGATGATGATTGTCTTCAATATCATCTAGAACTACATATGTGTGTGTGGCTATATCATCTAGAACTACATATGATGATCGTCGTCGATATCATATAGAACTACATATGATGATCATCGTCGATATCATCTAGAACTACATATGATGATCGCTGTCGATATGACCTTGTACTGCTTGAGGATGCATGTTGACTATGCATGAAATTGTTATCTAGTACTCCCTTCGTTCCAAATTACTCGTCGTGGTTTGAACTAAAACCACGACGCAGTAATTTGGAAACGGCGAGTACTACCTAGTACTTATAATGGTTTATGAATTTGATATCTAGTAGTAGTACCTAGTATCTGAAAAGGGAAAGAGGGGAAGGGGTACGGAGGAAAATGATGAAAGATATAGCAGTAGCGAGGGACAATGAAATCGCTACAGCTAACTAATAGCAGCTTGAGCACATCAAGCTCTACATAATTGATCTAGGATTTGACTACATAGTGTAGGCGACCTCGCACTTGAGAGAGCTCTCAGAGTCTCCAGACACCTTGATGACACCCTTTGGACCCGACATTTTGAGCTTTAGGTAGACATAGCAAGGTCGGGGCCATGAATTTGACGTAGGCATGGAGGTCGAGGATGGCATGGTACGCCTCCTGAAGTCGACGACTTTGAGCTTCTTCATACGAAAATTCCAAGGATTTATCAAATCTCATAAGTGAATGATGCTTGGTAAAAATATCTGCAAGTACTTGTTATCTCAAAATGTTTCAGTCCCCCGAACCAATCGTCAAGGTGATAAAACAATGATAATAAAGAAATAGGCCACAACTTAAGGTTACAGATGTAGCCATGTACATGCATTCGAGATACAAAACTAGAATAATTAACATAGCATTGGTAAACACCTTTACATATATCTTGTGCACATACTATGTGAGGGATGCGTCCAAATAACCCCATGTTCGACTGCCAAATCGAGATTTGTTGCCCTCTCTGACTCATGGGGTTACCTAGGTTATTAAGGTTGGGCGTTTAATGTTTGTAGTGCAATTACCCCAGAGACTTAATTCACTAATCTTACTATCACCGACATTCAACATTGCTTTCCTCTCCTCTCAACACTTCACATCTCATTGTCCCGATCTTCGGTATCTCGAGTACCAGCGAGCCCTAGGATCGAGGTAGCAACAAGAGACAAAATCATTGCACAACACATAGAAATAATGTTCTCTCAATGCAAAGCAACAATACCTTCATGCGCGTACATGGGGTTGTGGAGCTACGACTTAGCCCAAGGGGACTACTCATGCATCGCGAATAAATCAAAGGCAATAGACATTATAGACAAAGTTACTTCAAGAGGAATGATTCGAAGTCTTACAATGTTATTGATCACGAAGCAGTCTTGATTACAAGTAATTAAATTAATGGATATGGGCCTATGGTGGAGGTGATGATGATGGTGGCAACGCAATGACTGGGAATGGTGATGACAGCTGGAAGGGAAAAATTTGCTGAGTCCCCAACTCCTCTAGCCGACGGGTTTACTCTCATGTATATAGTGCAGACGAGTGGAATAGGGTTTTGGGCGCCTCAACATCGGGTCCTTCCATGAAAATCATTAGGGATGACGTCACGGAGGTGGCGACAAGTGGTACAACTAGCGGTGGCCATACTATGCACGCTCTTCTCCTTTTCAAGACTCTTGTGTGTGTCGGGTTGAATGGCAATTATCTGAAGGAAATATGCCCTAGAGGCAATAATAAAGTTATTATTTATATTTCCTTATATATCATGATAAATGTTTATTATTCATGCTAGAATTGTATTAACCGGAAACTTAGTACATGTGTGAATACATAGACAATACATAGTGTCCCTAGTATGCCTCTACTTGACTAGCTCATTAATCAAAGATGGTTATGTTTCCTAACCATAGACATGTGTTGTCATTTCATGAACAGGATCACATCATTAGGAGAATGATGTGATGGACAAGACCCATCCATTAGCTTAGCATTATGATCGTTACAGTTTCATTGCTACTGCTTTCTTCATGACTTATACATGTTCCCCAAACTATGAGATTATGCAACCCCCGAATACCGGAGGAACACCTTGTGTGCTACCAAAGGTCACAACGTAACTGGGTGATTATAAAGATGCTCTACAGGTGTCTCCGAAGGCGTTTATTGGATTGGCATAGATCAAGATTAGGATTTGTCACTCCATGTATCGGAGAGATATCTCTGGGCCCTCTCGGTAATGCTCATCACTATAAGCCTTGCAAGCAATGTGACTAATGAGTTAGTTGCAGGATGAAGCATTACAGAACAAGTAAAGAGACTTGTCGGTAATGAGATTGAACTAAGTATGATGATACCAACGATCGAATCTCGGGCAAGTAACATACCGATAACAAAAGGAACAACATATGTTGTTGTGCGATTTGACCGATAAATATCTTCGTAAAATATGTAGGAACCAATATGAGCATCAAGGTTCCGCTATTGGTTATTGATCGTAAATGTGTCTCGATCATGTCTACATAGTTCTTGAACCCGTAGGGTCCGCACGCTTAACGTTCGATGACGATTTGTATTATGAGTTATGTGATTTGATGACCGAAGTTTGTTCGGAGTCCCGGATGAGATCACAGACATGATGAGGAGTCTCGAAATGGTTGAGACATAAAGATTGACATATTGGACGATATTATTCGGACACCGGAAAGGTTCCGAGAGGTACCGGGTAAAAAGGAGTGTTGGAGGGGTTACCGAAACCCCCCGGGGAAGCAATGGGCCAACATGGGCCATAGGGGTGAGACAGGACAACCCACAAGGGGGTGGCGCGCCCCCTGATACGTCTCCAACGTATCTATAATTTATGAAGTACTCATGCCATGTTTACAATAGTTTTTATATGATTTTGGTATGATTTGATTAGAACTAACCCGGACTGACGTTGTTTTCAGCAGAACTACTGTGGTGGTGTTTTTGTGCAGAAATAAAAGTTCTCGGAATGCGATGAAAATCAACGCAGAATTTTTCTGGAAAAATAAAAAATACTAGAACGAAGAGTTACCGAAGGGGAGTCTTGTGGGCCCCATGAGGGTGGAGGGCGCGTCCCACTGCCTCGTGGACTCCCCGAGGGCCCCTCTGGCATGAAATCAACGCCAACTCCTCCGATAAATACAGAAACCTTCGGTAAATAACCTAGATCGGAAGTTCCGCCGCCGCAAGCCTCTGTAGCCACGAGAAATCAATCTAGGCCCTCTCTGGCACCCTGCCGGAGGGGGCCATCATCATCGGAGGCCATGGAGGAGGATCCCGGAGGGGCCATCATCGCCATGGAGGCCAAGGACCAGAGGGAGAACCTTTCCCCATCCAGGAGGGAGGCCATGAAGGAGGAAGCACAAGGGGGAGAACCTCTCCTCCTCTCCGTCGGTGGCGCCGGAGTGCCATCGGGAGGGGAATCATCGTCGCGGTGATCATCTTCATCAACATCACCATCATCATCACCATCCTCATCTCTTTTACGCGGTCCACTCTCCCGCACCCCGCTGTAATCCCTACTTGAACATGGTGCTTTATGCCACATATTATGATCCAATGATGTGTTGCCATCCTATGATGTTTTGAGTAGATATCCTTTGTCTTTGGGTTGATTGATGATTTAGATTGGTATGAGTTGTATGTTTTACTTTGGTGTTGTCCTATGGTGCCCTCCGTGTCACGCAAATGTGAGGGATTCCCGCTATAGGGTGTTGCAATATGTCCATGGTTTACTTATTGTCTATGTTGCGTGAGTGACTGAAATACAAACACGGATAAGTGGGACATGACCTATGGAAATAAAGAGGACTTGATACTTTAATGCTATGGTTGGGTTTTACCTTAATGATCTTAGTAGTTGCGGATGCTTGCTAGAGTTCCAATCATAAGTGCATATGATCCAAGAAGAGAAAGTATGTTAGCTTATGCCTCTCCATCATATGAAATTGCAATGACGACTACCGGTCTTGTTAACAATTGCCTAGGATAATTCCGCACACCGATCCATCATTATTCCACACTCGCTATTTATAATATTTAGCAATATATTCTAACTTTATGATAACAGCTCCTATTTTTATATTTTAGCTCTCCGATATCATGCAAAGTTATCCTCTTCATACCCACAACGTAGTTGTATTTCTCGTATCTAGTTGGAAGCAAACATTCGGTGTATGTAGTCGTATCAGTGGCAGATAGGACTTGAGAGAATATTGATCTTACCTTTATCTCCTTGCGGGTTCGACACTCCATACTTATCACTTCCACCTTTGGAAATTGCTCCGATGATTCCCTGCACTTGGGAATTATCAAGCTCTTTTCTGGCGCCGTTGCCGGGGAGCAATAGCGTGGGGTTGATATTCTCGTGTGTGCTTGTTTGCTTCCTTCACTAAGTAGATTTTGTTTTTCCTTTTTGCTTCTATTTAGTTGTGGGTGAAACATACAAAAAAATTAAAGAACGAAAATACCAAACAAATTACTTGCCTCTCATGCCTAAAAAGTTTTTTAAAAAGAGAAGTGATTGGAAAGTTATGCATTGAAGAAGTGAGGGTCGACCTTGAGCACTTGTGTTCATGCTCACGGAAATAATTATCCCCTTGTATATATCTATTGTATTATAAAAATAATGTGCCAAGCTTTGGTTTTAGGATGATTAGGTTGCTTCTTTACTATGTGCAGAACAAAAGCAGAAACTTTGGCCGTAGCTCGTGATTTTACATTTTTTACTGGAAAGTCAAATGGGTCTGAAACTTTTTGCACATTACTTCTGTACAAATGTTTCAAATTATCATATTTATTTCATAATTTTCTGAGTTACATAAGTTTACTAAACTTCCAGATTACTATAGACTGTCCTGTTTTTGACAGATTTTGTTTTCCGTGTGTTGTTTGCTTATTTTGATGAATCTATGGCTAGTATCGGGGGGTATGAACCATAGAGAAGTTGGAATACAGAGAGACAACCCAATATTTACCCTTACTGTTTTTGTGTGTTTTCATGATTAATCTACTGTAGTAATCATGTTTTATAGTTTTTTGTTTCAATAAAGTGCCATGTAAGACCTTTGGGAAGACATGGGTGAAGTCTTTGCAATCTTGCTGTAAAAAACAGAAACTTTGTGCTCACGAGAATATATGCCTTTTTTTACTGTAGAGTGCTTTTAGGTTGATTCTTTTTTCAGATGATTAATGGACAAATTCCTCACGTCCACCAATTTATTTCATAATTTTTGGAGTAGCAGAAGTATGGTTGATGTTCAGATCATTACAGACTGTTCTGTTTCTGACAAATTATGTTTTCATTGCATAGTTTGCTTGTTTTCTAGTTTCCGTGACTTATATTTCTCAATATAACTTGTAGAAATGATATGGTACAGTAGGCATTGTGTGAGAACAATTATGAAACTTGTCTTTGACAGTACCAAAGTGAATGGTTTACTCTTTATCATACTAACCTATTTCATGAAGTTCTGTTAAGTTTTATGTGATTGAAGTTTTCAAGCTTTGGGTGAGATATCGATATGAGGAGAATAAGGAGTGGAAAGACCCTAAGCTTTGGGATGCCCAATGCACCCCAAGGTAATATTCAAGGAAGACTCAAGCGCCTAAGCTTGGGGATGCCCCAGAAGGCATCCCCTCTTTCGTCTTCAAAACTATCTGTATACCTTACTCAGAGCTATGTTTTTATTCGTCACATGATATGTGTTTTTCTTGGAGCGTATTTTCAATTTTACTTGATGTTTGAATAAAATCATTGGATCTGAAATCTTGAATGAAAAAGAATCCTCCCATGGCTAGTTAATTATTTGACTACTCAGTATTCTTCACTTATATATTTTTGGAGTAGTTTGTCATTTACTCACGTGCTTCACATATATCCTATGAGTGAATGGTTGAATGAATTGAATGTCATAAATCTGAATTTATATATGTTTCATATGCTTATACCATGGGGAGTAATGACTTCACACAGAATAAGTATAGGTAGTAAACTTATTGAAAGTTAGCAAACGCAGAGTTGATCACTTGAACAATTCATGAAAGAATATTGAAGGAAGAGAGATTTCACATATAAATATACTATCTTGGGCATCTTTGGTAATTGTGAGCACTCATTAAAATATGACATGCTAAAAAGTTGATGTTGGACAAGGAAAACAACTTAATGGGTTATGTTTTCCTATATCTGAAATGTTATATTGTCTTGGATCATCCAACATGTTGAGCTTGCCTTTCTTCTCATGCTAGCCAAATTCTTTGCACCAAGTAGAAATACTACTTGTGCTTCCAAACATCCCTTAAAATGAGTTTTTCCATGAGAGTCCACCATACCTACCTATGGATTGAGTAAGATCCTTCAAGTAAGTTGTCATTGGTACATGCAATAAAAATTTCTCTCTAAATATGTATGATCTATTAGTGTGGAGAAAATAAGCTTTATATGATCTTGTGACATGGAAGCAATAAAAGCGACGGACTGCATAATAAAGGTCCCTATCACAAGTGGCAATATAAAGTGACGTTATTTTGCATTAAGATTTTGTGCATCCAGCCTTAAAATCGCATGACAACCTCTGCTTCCCTCCGCAAAGGGCCTATCTTTTACTTTTATCTTCTACCCCTATAGAAGAGTCATGGTGATTTTCACCTTTCTTTTTTACATTTTATCTTTTGGCAAGCACATTGTGTTGGAAAGATCCTGATATATATATATATATATATATATATATATATATATATATATATATATATATATATATATATATATATATATATCTTCTTGGATGTAGGTTTTCATGAATTATTATTGTTGACTTTACCCTTGAGGTAAAAGGTTGGGAGGCGAATCTATAAGCCCCTATCTTTCTCTGTGTCCAATTAAAACTTCGAACCCATAAATATGACGTGAGTGTTAGCAATTGTGAAAGATTAAATGATAATTGAGTATGTGGAGTTTCCTGAATCAAAGCTCTAACATAGACCCTTCCTGAAAATAAGATAATTGCAATTGTTTGATGACTGAGAATATAGTTTGTTAGTTTCAAGAAAGTTTATGATCTATACTTTAACATGTGAATAGCTCGTTACTTGATCATGAAAAGTTTTATGAGATGAGCTACTGTTATGATATATAATGATGCTAGAAAAGGTGATTGGAACTATATTGATCAAACTTATGCACTTGCTAGCATTCACATTTCATAAATTATTTCTTTTATCATTTACCTACTCGAGGACGAGCAGGAATTAAGCTTGGGGATGTTGATACGTCTCCAACGTATCTATAATTTATGAAGTATGCATTACAATAGTTTTATATGATTTTGGTATGCTTTGATTAGAACTAACCCGGACTGACGTTGTTTTCAGCAGAACTACCGTGGTGTTGTTTTTGTGCAGAAATAAATGTTCTCGGAATGCGATGAAAATCAACGGAGAATTTTTCTGGAAAACATAAAAAATACTGGAACAAAGAGTTACCGGAGGAGAGTTCCGTGGGCCCAGGGCGCGTCCCCCTGCCTCGTGGACTCTTCGAGGGGCCCCCTGACGTGAAATCAACGCCAACTCCTCCGATAAATACAGAAACCTTCGGGAAATAACCTAGACCGGAAGTTCTGCCGCCGCAAGCCTCTGTAGCCACGAGAAATCAATCTAGGCCCTCTCTGGCACCCTGCTGGAGGGGGCCATCATCACCGGAGGCCATGGAGGAGGATCCCTGAGGGTCATCATCGCCATGAAGGCCAAGGACCAGAGGGAGAACCTCTCCTCATCCAGTGGGAGGCCATGAAGGAGGAAGCACAAGGGGGAGAATCTCTCCTCCTCTCTCTCGATGGCGCCGGAGTGCCATCGGGAGGGGAATCATCGCTGCGGTGATCGTCTTCATCAACATCACCATCATCATCACCACCCTCATCTCTTTTACGCGGTCCACTCTCCCGCACCCCGCTGTAATCCCTACTTAAACATGGTGCTTTATGCCACATATTATGATCCAATGATGTGTTGCCATCCTATGATGTTTTGAGTAAATATCCTTTGTCTTTGGGTTGATTGATGATTTAGATTGGTATGAGTTGTATGTTTTACTTTGGTGTTGTCCTATGGTGCCCTCCGTGTCACGCAAATGTGAGGGATTCCCGCTATAGGGTGTTGCAATATGTCCATGGTTTACTTATTGTCTGTGTTGCGTGAGTGACTGAAATACAAACACGGATAAGTGGGACATGACGTATGGGAATAAAGATGACTTGATACTTTAATGCTATGGTTGGGTTTTACCTTAATGATCTTAGTAGTTGCGGATGCTTGCTAGAGTTCCAATCATAAGTGCATATAATCCAAGAAGAGAAAGTATGTTAGCTTATGTCTCTCCCTCATATGAAATTGCAATGACGACTACCGGTCTTGTTAACAATTGCAGCACACCGATCCATCATTATTCCACACTCATATTTATAATATTTAGTAATATATTCTAACTTTATGATAACAACACCTACTTTTATATTTTAGCTCTCCGATATCATGCAAAGTTATCCTCTTCATACCCACGACGTAGTTTTATTTCTCGTATCTAGTTGGAAGCAAACGTTCGGTGTACCTAGAGTCGTATCAGTGGCAGATAGGACTTGAGAGAATAATTATCTTACCTTTAGCTCCTTGTGGATTCGACACTCCATACTTATCACTTTCACCTTTGGAAATTGCTACGATGATTCCCTGCCCTTGGGGATTATCAAGATCTTTTCTGGCGCCATTGCCGGGGAGCAATAGCGTGGGGTTGATATTCTCGTGTGTGCTTGTTTGCTTTCTTCACTAAGTAGATTTTGTTTTTCCTTTTTGCTTCTGTTTAGTTGTGGGTGAAACATAGAAAAAAATTAAAGAATGAAAATACCAAAACATTTACTTGCCTCTCATGCCTAAAAAGTTTTTCAAAAAGAGAAGTGATTCGAAAGTTATGCATTGAAGAAGTGAGGGTCCTACAGGGCCGGCCGGCCTCCCCCTCTCCTCCTTTATATCCGGGGGCATGGGGCACCCAAAGCACAACAGACAATCTCTTAGCCGTGTGCGGTGCCCCCCTCCACAGTTTAACACCTCGGTCATATCATCATAGTGCTTAGGCGAAGCCCTGCGCCGGTAACTCCATCATCACCGTCGCCACGTTGTCGTGCTGACGAAACTCTCCCTCGTCCTCAACTGGATCAAGAGCACAAGGGACGTGATCAAGCTGAACGTGTGCTGAACACGGATGTGCCGTACGTCCGGTACTTGGATCGGTTGGATCGCGAAGACGTTCGACTACATCAACCGCGTTAACATAACGCTACCGCTTTCGGTCTACGAGGGTTCGTGGACATACTCTCCCCTCTCATTGATATCCATCTCCTAGATAGATTTTGCGTGATCGTAGGAATATTTTTGAATTACTACGTTCCCCAACATTATCCTCATGCTAAGAATATTCCATATGTGGTTTGGATTACCACCTACAATCATCCATTTATGCAAGGATTTTTGCAATCCTTATACAATATATGAAAATATCTTGTTTAAACATGGGTAAAAATAGTGGGGGGAAAATCCACGCATCACTTCCCAGGGGTTATGCCATGGAAAAGCAGTGTTGTTAGGCTCGAGGTCTGACAACGGAAATGTCCATTCAATTCAACACTTAAGCATACAGGATGTTAATACCGCTACCACCGTCCATCATAAACATTGGTGAGATGGTACCGAAAACTACAAGTTCCACAACCAGGGAAGACCTGCCGAGGTGTGGAACACAATTGGGATGGTCAGACCAATCAAACAAAATAAGAGTTTCCGACCAGTTCAACCATTGTGTTATGCTTGGGACCTTTGCCATGATTTCGCAGAAAGTGAGCTTTGAGCCCTCTTGGACTTAGACCTTTGAAAGATCGCGTTGACCATGGTAATAGTTTTTGGGTATATCCTCCCACCATTGTCCTTCTCAGAATTTTGATCGTCGTCTACGCCAGGTGTAGACCTTTTGGTTTTCTCAACCCATTGCTCGAGGAAGTTGCACTGACGATTGGTGTGCTCCACCAAATGATTGTATGTGTTGTGCTACTTGCAAGGCTGGTCCATGACCTTGTTGAAAATGACTTTGGACGATTTCTTTGGCTGCCACGTATTGTTGGACTTCTGCCCCAAGCCCCCAATATCGAGTCAATTGCCTCGCAGGGTTGCTTCAACGAGATCGCCATTGTTGTTGCCTTCATTGTTCTTGTGTTTGCGGTTGTTTTTGTTGTTGTTACGACGGGAGGACTCTACTTTGTCGTTGGTGTTCTTCTTAGGGGCGTCAGATTTACCCTTACTGGAGCTTCTTCTCCTCCATAAGGAGTGCATCCTTGCCGTAGCTTGTCCCCTCCGGCAGTGTCGACCACAGTCAATTAGTCAGCTGGCCAAGTCTTGTGCTTTGGCATCATCATTATACTTGTAAATGTTTCACTCAAGAACTTAGTTGGGAACTTCCACGTGCAGATGCATCTGTTGAAGCACCATGGTCCGCTAGTAGAGGATTCAGGATGCCTAAAGGCATCACAATCTTTGCAGCGTCTTTTGAGGATTCCCCGGGCGTCTTTGAGGTGAGCGGTACCTGCTCTTGGATTATGCATTCTTCCCGAATGCATTGAATGGTATTCCATGCATCGGTGCCTGGGGCAGATGTGCTACAACTAGGATTGTGGCTAGTCGTGTGTTGGGTTATGAGAACGCTTGAACTTCTGCATAGTGAAGTCGACTTGGGACGACCATGATAGGCTGATAGTACGCCCTGTTGGGCGACCACGATCTTCATGAGGGTGATCACACACTGGAGTTTCACCTCCTCTGGGTGGCTAGGACCAACATCCAAGGTCCCCAAGTTGGCGATGCATACCTATACCATATGTGGACTTTGAGTAGCGGGCTTGGGCCGCCCCATGTCTGTTGGCCTCTTCTGTCCTCCATTGATGCACCCTCGGGGCATGGCATCACCAATGGTTGAAAAGGATGTGGAGGATGCTATGGCTTTTGCGATGTGGATAGAGGTGTTGTGTCCCGTGCCTGATCAATCAAGGGAGAAGAGCGTTGAAACTGCCCATGGGTTTCAGGGAATCCGAGACTGAGGGCCTATTCTGAAGTCCTCCAGCTCAGCGCTTTGTAAACTCGATATGTAAAGCTGAGCCGAACGTCTTAGATGTGAGAAGGTAGCTTCAAGTAGATGGTGATGGGCCGTAGTGTTATTTTGGTGGAGTTAGATAAGCTAAGAAAACGATGCTCCACGAAATCCTCTGAAACATAGGGTGCACTGAAATTACAAGGTATGCCACCGCCAAGTGAAGGAAAACATTTCGTTTAGCCTCTCTCCTCCCTTCTTTCTTCGTCAAAACAGGCTCGTGCTTGTTCCTCGGATAGAGAAAGGTCTTTCCTACCTTTGGGGCTTCCAGCCTGCCTCCAAGCCGACCCAATATGATGCAAGACAGCCTAACAACTGGTGCCAGCCCAAAGTTGCGAGAGAGAAGCTGATTCGGCTGCACAACAAATCAGGATCGCTGGATGGAGTGAGAAGCTAGGCTGAGAAGCTGAATCTTCGGAGTTGGGAGAGTTGGGAGAGGTTCAGAACAGGTCGTGATTGGTGCTTTTGATTTCAAGGGAGGGACAAAGTCGACACTACCCATTATTAGCAACTAGCAAAACTGGCCCGTGCATTGAAACGGTAGAAAACAATTTGTAATCTCCAATGGGCATGACCACATTTTGTTCTTGTTTTCGTAAAATCATGAACAATTTTTGAAAACCATGAACATTTTTTAATCTCGTGAACATATCTGAAATTCTGAACATTTTCCGGATTTTCAATCATTTTTTAAAATCATGGACTCTTTTTGAATTGATGAACATTTTATACCATGTGCAAATATTTTTTAAATTTTTTGAACATTTTTGCAAATAGGCAAACATTTCTAGAATCGACAAACTTTTTTTAGAAATTAAACAATTATTGAAATTCATGAATATATTTTTATTTAACCAACATTTCTTGAATGCATGATCATTTTCTGAATCAATAAACTATTTTGTAAGTCAAGAACAATTTTTTGCATTTTTAGGATATTTTTCAATTCCTAAATATTTTTTGAATTGGCGAATTTTGTTCAATTTTACTAACATTTATTAATACAAAATTTTAAAAAAATTATAAACACTTTTTATTTCCTGAACATATTTTTTCAAAATTATGAACATTTTTCTGCATCACCGAGATATAATATCACTCTCGTTTTTGTGAAATCATGAACAATTTTTAAAAATCATGAACATTATTTAAACTCATGAACATATGTGAAACATGAACATTTTACCGATTTTCAATCATTTCCTAAAACCATGAATATTTTTGAATTCTACTATTTTCATAAACTAGTGTGAAAATTTTATAAGATATTTTCTTGAATAGGCGAACATTTCTAGAATTGACAAACATATTTTTTGTGTG
Organism: Aegilops bicornis; assembly: GCA_021605145.1. Taxonomy (NCBI): domain Eukaryota; kingdom Viridiplantae; phylum Streptophyta; class Magnoliopsida; order Poales; family Poaceae; genus Aegilops; species Aegilops bicornis. The sequence continues at coordinate 811,574,529 of CM038673.1, forward strand.
AGTGCGATATAGGAGGTCCTACTGCATGGGCCGGCCCAGGTGAGGGATTCTCCTGTGTGAAATATTTTTTATTAATTATAGGTGTATCGGTGGATAATATTTTACAATTTTGGGAGCAATTTCAGTAATGTACGGTGCCGTCCATGCGGAATTTTGCAGAGAAGTCCCTCTCTTTTAGAGAGTTCAACCCGCAGTCCTGTTTTAAGATAGAATGAACGCTTTTTCTCGCATTTTACACAAAACCTTCTACCTTTCATGCTAATTAACCCGCCATCTACATTAACTCACCGCGAATCATTTTTTTACAGTTTTACAGAAACACTGATATATGTGTTAATCACCTCGCCGTCTATTAAGAATAAATATCTTTTTTAAAATAAACATATCTTTTAAACCGTAACTTCAATTTTAACATGTTATATGTAAAAAAATGATTACAAAAATGTGTAGAATATTAATATGACGTTATTTCTACATGTTAACCATTTTGAAATTCGGTTTATGAACATATTTAAATGTTTTAATAAAAAATTCATATCTTTAAACCGCAACTCCAATTTTGACATGTTATATCTGAAAATTGATTAGAAAATTTTTCAAAACATGAATATAACATTATTTTTACATGTCAAACATTTTTAATTCGGTTTAGGAACAGATTTAAATGTTTAAAAAAATCATTCATATCCTTTAGACCGTAATTCGAATTTTAATATGTTATATATGAAAATTGATTAGAAAAAAGTGTACGATATTTATATGATGTTATTTTTATTCGTTAACCATTTTTAAATGCTGTTTATGTACAGATTAAAATGCTTTAAACCCTAACTTTAATTTTAACATGTTATATATGAAAATTGATTAGAAAAATATGTGCAGTCTAAATATGATATTGTTTCACATGTGGTATTTTTTTCCCATTGCAACGCACAGACTCTTTTGCTAGCGTGTATATATATATACGGGGGCACGTGCTCCTGCATGCGAAAAAAATATATTTAAAGTGTTAAAAAATTACAAACAAAAAATTGGCACATACATCTCGACATTATATGTGTGCACGTCAAGTTTCACAGAAAACATACATTGTTTTGTGGCTTGTGTAAAAAATACAAAAGGATGTCTTGTGAGAAGCATTTTTTAACACCGGATTTTGTATTTTGTCACACGTAACACATAAGTTGTCATTTTTTCGCGAAACGACTTTGTGAGCATATACAATATCAAGATGAACGTGCCGATTTCTTTTTTAATTTTTTTTTGACATTTGATAATATGTTTAAAACACATTTTAAAAATCAGGAGCGCGCGCTCCCATGTGCCAAAACGCCATTCTCGTATGGATATAGATATAGAAATAAAATGTCAAAATTACCCTAGAAAATCATTGATTGCAATTTTTTGTTTATAGCTAGAGTTAGTTGGTACTCCGGCTCCTCTTTTGTAGTGCTAGGGTACCGCAAAATTGCTCTAAAACTAAAAACCCAAACCCGCGAGCGGACAAGACATGTTTAATACACTGAAGTATGCTCACAGACCAACCCAACAGTGACACCAACTACATTGCCCAGCCTCCTAGTCATAGGAACCCAGCCACGTCGATGTCCGTAGATTTCTTGTGCCACTTTAGTCATTTTCTTTGCCCCCTGTTGCAGCAGCCTTCGAGTCACCCCTTTCTGCGTCATCACCCAAGAATGAATGAAATTACATGCAAAATAAACCACATTAGTGGGATCACGAGGATAAATTCCTTGAAAGCAAGATTTATTTCATGTCTTCTATTATGGCCCCAAAAGATAGGAGCCACATCAATCATAAAAACCTATGTACCACTAGTGGAAAAACAGGCTTCCGTCCAGCCCCATAAGTCGCGAAGCTGTAGGAACCGCGACTAATGGGACCTTTAGTCGCGGTTCTGGAGGTGAACCGCGACCAAAGGCTGGGCCTCGGTGGCGCTAGTGGTGCACGTGAGGGCTTTAGTCATGATTGGCGGAGACAACCGCGACTAAAGGCCTTCAATTTTTAGTCACTGATTTGCTGTGCCAACCGCAACTAAAGCCCTCCCCTATATATACCCATCCAAAGAGCCAACACTTAGCCATTTGGAGCCATTCTCTTCACAAATGGGTGTAGGTTTGCTTTTGGTTCCTCTTATGCACATAAGGTGTTTGATGAAATGCCCCAAGAGCATGAAACAAACATGACATGAAGTGTTGGAGCCACACTCTTCGATCGCGGTTAACAACTTGATGAACCTTTGATGTGTCAATATGCATGTGTGTAGTTCATTGTTTAATTTATATTGTTTGTACCTAGTTAGTTTAACAAATGCATGATGGTTAATTATATATTTTATATTATAATAATGCAGATGAATAGGCAATGGATGTACGGTAACCGACTCTCCCATGAAGTTCACTACGGGTTTGAAAGATTTCCTCGTAGTGGCTAATGCGAACAAGCGGGGGGTTTTGTTATCTCATCCATGTGTTATCTGTAAGAATGAGAAGGATTACTCTTCCTCAAGAGTTGTTCACATGCATCTCGCTTGAAGGGTTTCATGCCAAGCTATAATTGTTGGACCAAGCATGGAGAAAGAGGGGTTATAATGGAAGAAGATGAAGAAGGGATGATTTCATCGTTGAAAGCTATCTTGCTCATTTCGGTGATACTTTCATGGTGGTTGCTGAAGGTGAAGGTGAAGGTGAAGAAGAGGCACGTGATGATCCCGTTGATGATATTGGTCGGACCATTGTCGATGCACGGAGACGCCGCTAAACCGAAAAGGAGAGGGAGAATTTGGATCGCATGTTAGAGGATCATGTAAAGGCGCCTGTACCCGGATGCGATGATGGTCTGAAAAAGCTGGGCTGCACATGGATTTGCTGAAATGGAAGGCAGAGGCAGGTGTAGCTGACTCGGCATTTGAAAACTTCTTTGAAAATGTTGAAGAATATGTTTCCAAAGGATAACGAGTTGCCCGCCAAAGATCGCATCTTAAGCAAAGAAGGTTGTCTCGCCTCTAGGTTTAGAGGTTCTCAAGATACATGCATGCATCAACGATCGCATCCTCTACCGCTGTGAATACGAGAATTTGAATGAATGCCCGTATGCAATCGCATTGCGTTATAAGATCGTGAGGCGATGACCCCGGTGACGATGTTGAGGGCGAAACCCGTGAAGAGGGTTCCCGCCAAGGTGATGTGGTATGCTCCTATAATACCACGGTTGAAACGTCTGCTCAGAACAAAGAGCATGCCAAGTTGTTGCGATGGCACAAAGAGGACCGTAAGTCGGACGGGAGTTGAGACACACCGCAGATGGAACGCAATGGAGAAAGATCGACAGATGGTTCAAAGATTTTGCAGCCGACGCAAGGAACATAAGATTTGCTCTAAGTACGGATGGCATGAATCCTTTTGGCGGCGAGCTCCAGCCATAGCACTGGCCCGTGACTCTATGCATCTACAACCTTCCTCCTTGGTTGTGCATGAAGCGGAAGTTCATTATGATGCCGGTGCTCATCCAAGGTCCGAAGCAACCCGGCAACGACATCGATGTGTACCTAAGGCCATTAGTTGATGAACTTTTACAGCTGTGGGGTGGTGTCCGTGTGTGGGATGAGCACAAACAAGAGGAATTTGACCCACGACGTTGCTTTTCGTAACCATCAACGATTGGCCTGCTCTTAGTAACCTTTCGGGAGGTCAAATAAGGGATACAATGCATGCACGCATCGCTTACATGAGACCGAAAGTGTACATTTGCCAAATTGTAAGAAGAACGTGTACCTTGGGCATCGTCGATTTCTTCCGAAAATTCATCCGAAGAAAGAAAGGCAAGCATTACAACGGCAAGGCAGATCACCGGCGAAGCTCGCGAACGCACCGGTGCCGAGGTATTTGATATGGTCAAGGATTTGAAAGTCATCTTTGGAAAGGGTCCCGCGGACAATCAGTTCGAAGGGAGGCGGCGGAACGCAGCCATGTGGAAGAAGAAATCTATATTCGGGAGCTAGAATATTGGAAAGTCCTAGATGTCCGCTCTGCAATCGGCGTGATGCACGTTCACGAAGAATATTTGCGTGAACCTCCTAAGCTTCTTGGGCGTGTATGGGAAGACAAATGATACAAAGGAAGCACGGCGGGACCAACAACGTTTGAAAGACCACGATGACCGGCATCCGAATGGTTTCAAGGTCATGCCAGCTACGCCTCGACCAAAGAAGAGAAGGTCATCTTTTTGAATGCCCGAGCAGTATGAAGGTTCCGTCTGGATTCTCGTCCAATATAAAGGGAATAATAAACATGGCGGAGAAAAGTTCCAAAACCTGAAGTCTCACGATCGCCACGTGATTATGACGCAATTGCTTCCGATTGCTTTGAGGGGCTCCTGCCGAAAATGTTCGAGTAGCCATTGTGAAGCTATGTGCATTCCTCAATGCAATCTCTCGAAGGTAATCAATCCGGAAGTTCTACCACGGTTCTGAGCGATGTGATCCAATGTCTTGTCGGTTTCGAGTTGGTGTTCCCGCCATCCTTCTTCAATATTATGACACACCTCCTGGTTCACCTAGTCGAAGAGATTTTCGTTCGGTCCTGTATTTCTACACAATATGTTCCCTTCGAGAGGTTCATGGGAGTATTAAAGAAATATGTTCAGAACCGTGCTAGGCTGAAGGAAGCATCGCCAAGGGCTATGGAAATGAGGAGGTAATTGAGTTTTGTGTTGACTTTGTTCCTGACCTTAAGCCGATTGGTCTTCCTCGATCGCGGCACGAGGGAAGACTAAGTGGAAAAGGCACGATCGGAATGAAATCAACGATATGTATGGACGGCCATTCTCCTGATCAAGCACACCACACTGCATCTTGACCAATTCCAGCTTGGTGGCTCCGCATTTTGAGAAACACAAGAATATTTTACGTTCGACAACCCGGGAAGCCTGAATCCTGGATTAGGAAGGCCCACATGGAGACTTTCGGCAGTTGGTTGAGAAAACATTTAATGAATGACAATGATGTTGTAGATCAGCTGTACATGTTGGCCAAGACACCATCTTCGACTATAACGACTTTCCAAGGGTACGAGATAAATGGGAATACATTTTACACGATCGTCCAAGATAAAAAGAGCACCAACCAAAACAGTGGTGTCCGCTTTGATGCAGCAACCGAGAATGGGCAAGAGGTCACATATTATGGTTACATAGAGGAGATATGGGAACTTGACTATGGACCCTCCTTTAAGGTCCCTTTGTTCCGGTGCAAATGGTTCAAGCTAACAGGAGGTGGGGTAAAGGTGGACCAGCAATACGGAATGACAATGGTGGATTTCAACAATCTTGGTTACCTTGACGAACCATTCGTCCTAGCGAAAGATGTCGCTCAGGTTTTCTATGTGAAGGACATGAGTAGCAAACCGAGGAAACGGAAAGATAAGAAAACGATCGATTACATCATGCGATGATCCAAAGCGCCACATTGTTCTTTTCGGGGAAAAGAAACATCGTGGGAGTGGAGGACAAGACAGACATGTCGAAGATTATAATATGTTTGCTGAAATTCCGCCCTTCAAAGTGAACACCGACCCAAGCATTAAGTTAAATGATGAGGATGCTCCATGGATACGGCACAATCGTAAGCAAGCGAGGACAGAAGGGAAGAAAAATGATGTGTAATAATTTATTGTACCAAACTTTGTTGAATGGATCATGTGAATTATATTACCCGTGATGTGTTTGGTGTCCATTTTGAATGATTCGAGATACCACCGATGATACATGAAATTTGGAGTGATTTAGTCATACTCCTGCCTAGGCGTATAATATGCATACCGTAGTCTTCATAGCCGCCGTCGTCATTGTACCGGTAGTCGCCGCTTTCTAAGTTGCCGCCGCCGCCGCCGCCGTCGCCGCCGCCGCCGCCGTCATTGCCGGGCGGCGCCGTGGGCTTGAATCGAGGGTAGCGCAGCGGGGATATCGCCGCCGTGATGTAGTCCATGACGCTCTGCGAGTCCGCCATACCACCATAGCCGACGGCCGGCCTCGTGGAAGTTCCTGTGAGGCGCACCGTCCTCCTCATACCTGGCGGCGCCCTCTCACGCCGATTGATGAAGAAGGCGTCCCAAGTATGCTGGTTATCGGGATGCCGGGGATTCATCCGCTGCTCGGCGTGAGGTCGAGGTAGTAGTGGTTCGTGATGGCCGCCCAGTACCGAGGGACGGGAGGGACCTGCACGCCGCCGGCGCTAGGCTCCAGCCGGTGGGGACGCCAGTAGCCCGGTGGACAAGGGTAGTTCGAGGCGCAAAGCTCCTCCACCTGCCGGTAGGTTAGAGTGGGTGCGGTGGAAGCCATGAGAGAGTGATGAGAGATTGTAGAGATGTGATAATCTTTGGCCAAGCCGGGCTACATATATGTAGTGAGAAATGGCGGGAAAAATGGGAGCGGGAAGACAGGAGGCGGAAGAAAGTGGCGGGAAGAAAGAGGCGGGAAGACAGGAAGAAATGGCGGGAAAACCCTAAACTGCATGGCGGCCTTTAGTCGCGGTTGGGCAAGCGACCAGCGACTAAAATAGCAACAATAAGTATTTTGTTGTAAGTAGAAACAAAATAAAATAAATAAAGCAACAAAGAAAACAAAAAAGTGTTTTCAAATTTGAAAACTAATGGCACTAACAGAAAGTTTATAATTTTTCTAAAACTAAAAGCAAAAAGAATTAAAAATAAAGCAAAAACAACAAAAAATAAATAATAATGCAGAAAACAAAACAAAAAACTGGAAAAAATAGTGCCGCCTCTTGGACCCCCACGGCTGAATACGACTAGAAACCCTACATGGGCTGTGATTCAGCCCGCAGGAGGCCAAGTAGGCCCACAGGCACATAGCTAGTGACAGATTAGGCCCGAAGCACTGCAGGTTGAGAGGAGCTCGAAGGGTGGGCGCAGCAACGCTTATAAACCACTCTCGAGCTCTCTCAACTAGCGAGGTGGGACTAAACTTTTGGGCGCGGGGCAGCACAAGGCCTTTAGTCGCGGTTGGGCAGGCGACCCGCGACTAAAGGGTACCTTTAGTCGCGGGTCTCGTCGCCAACCGCGACTAAAGGGGCGCGGAACGCATAAAAACTCATAAAAACCCTTTAGTCGCGGTTGGGCAGGCGACCAGCGACTAAAGGGTACCTTTAATCATGGTCTCGTCGCCAACCGCGACTAAAGGGGGGCTATAAATACAAGGCTCCGATTCGATTCTCGTCTTCTCCGATTCTACTTTGTTAAATCGCCCTCGCCCTCGGCGCGCCCGCCGTCGCCCTCGCCCTCGGCGCCGCCCAGCCGTCGCCCTCGCCCCGTCGCGCCCGGACTGCCCGTCCCGCCTCTCCTTCGTCCCGGTCCTCCCGGGCATCGCCGCCCTCTCCTTAGTGAGCTCCCCATCGGGCCCGTCCGGCCGTCTCCTCGGCCCCCCTCGAGCAAGCTTCGCCCGCCCGTCCGTCGCCCGCGCCCGCCTCTGCATGGCGGCGCCCGCGTCGCGGCTCCACTGCGTCGATTCTTGGCGCTCACCGGACAGCCACTTCCCCTCCGCCCTGCCGCCTGTTCGGCGCCATCGCCCCCAGCGCCGGAGCTCGTGCAGTTCCCCCTCGCCCAGGCGAGCTCGGCCTCGGGCATGGGCACCACACCCGCTGCCCGCTAAGCGCGGCGCCCGTTAAGGCCCCACGGCCCAATGACAATTGGGGCCACATGACTTGATTTAAAAAAGGAGAAGAGAATTTAGAAAATAAATAAATAAATATATTAATTAATTAATCAGTTAATTAAATTAATTAACTTAATTAATTGTGTTTAGTAAACCTAATTAAATAACTAATATAACTAATCTGTTAATTAATCTAATTAACTTGGTTAATTAGTTAATGCACAATTTAATTAATTCTGTTAATTCTAAAAATGATATAAAACTTTAAAAATTAATATAAAATAATCCGTAACCCGGATGAAAATACTTTGTACATGAAAGTTGCTCAGAACGATGAGGCGGATCCGGATATGCAGCCCGTTCGTCCGCCACACATCCCTAGCATAGCAAACACGTAACTTTCCCCTCCGGTTCATCTGTCCAAAACGCGAATCACCGGGATACTTTCCGGATGTTTCTTTCACGGCATTTACCCTCTTGCCGCGTTAGGGCACACCTAGCACCGCGTATTGCTGTGTTACGCTTTGTGATGCTTTGATTGCTCATTATTTATTGTGTTCCCCTCCGTTACTTCTTCTTTCCTAGAGACCTCGAGACCGCCGGCGACCCCAAGTTCGACTACGGAGCACCTGCCTCGCGCTCTACCGCGACACCCTCTCCACCCCTTCCTCGCCCCTCCTTTTGCCACCGCCTTTCGCCACCGCCACCGCCACCGCCCCTTCTTCACTTAATTAATTTGTTTTTACTACATGTTTTCGTGGATCGACATAATGGCGGACGATAGAGTCAATTCGATTATGGACAACTATGATCCGGACGGTGAAGCACATATGTTCGGCTTCATAAACGGCGATATTCAATATGTGCCGACCGGAGAAGAAGAAGATGATATCTCTTCTTATCTGAACCTTGACGGTGAAGATGAAGGCGCCGTCGACAAGATGATGTCAAGAAACGTCGATAAACGCATTTATCTTCAAATGGAAGTAGCAACCACCTCCGCGCCGAGGTATATATATACATTGAGCCTCCGGTGATACAAACTAACTGATTTGAATAAATATGTGTGTACTAACGCAGCGACTCTCTTTCTTATTTTAGCCCTCGGCGGATCGTCGAAACAATCGAGTACGTCGTCAAAGCGTGGCGCAACCAAGACGATGAAACAAGGAGAAACATGCACCATCGAGGTTGTCGATAGTGCAACCGGCAGGTCACCGGAGCCCCGCAAGAACGCCACCAAGTTTGTCAGCCAATGCGGAGCCATTGTTAGAGACAACGTCTCGATCACCGCCCGTGAGTGGAATGAGCCAAAGAAGGCACGAATTGATGGTTTCACTTTTGTCGATAAGAGAACAAAAAAGATTGCTTCAAGAAGCTTATGGAACATTTCGTTCTACCTCCGGAATACAACAAATTCGATGAGGAGGGTAACAAGATTGAGGAAAACAAGGAGAGGAGGAGGCTAGTCAAACAGTTCGCTCTTCATAAGATGGCCGACGCATTCCGGAAATTCAAGCAAAATCTAGCCCGTGACTTTGTCAAGCGTAACAAGACTCCGGATTTCAAAGGACAATATGAGAAACTGAAACATGATTGGCCAGAATTTGTGAAGCAAAAGAAATCGGAGCAGTTCATTGAAATATCGAAAAAATAAGGAAAATGCGGCTAAGAAGGAGTACAATCATGTTATGGGGCCAGGAGGGTATCGCATTTTGGTGCCTAGGTTGGAGAAGATGGAGAACGAGATGAGGGCGCGAGGAATCCGTCCAGTGCGGAGGGATGGGACCCAAGGGCCAAAAGCTGGTGGTACGGGCATGGGGGAACGCTGAACCCGGAGACAGGGGAGTGTGTTTACCGGCAAATTAATTAAACCCACCCAAGCCCTTATTGACGCAATGAAGGATGCTCAACGAGGGGAAGATCAAGTTCAACAGAGAGAACGACGCTACCGACAAAAGCCCTCGGGAATCCCGAACACGGAGGACGTGTACGAGGCATGGGGCACATTCCGTGGAAAATAGGGTTCCCCAGGCGATGACCCGTCGGTTTCTGAAGCCGTAAGAGAAAGATGGATCGAAGCAGATGTTGTGGCGCGGTTGGCATCGGAAATGGATGTGATGAAGAAAACCATGAGTGTACTAGTAGCCGAAAGAGATGCAGCTCGGGTGCGGATGAAGATCATCCAGCGGATCTCGGAAGCCCGGCGGAGAAGCAGCGGCGTGGCTTCCACGGAGGCCCCACCGGCTGGTGCAGATGCACCGACGATCGAAATTACTGCACCGGAGCCTCACGGTGGTCGAAATTACTGCACCGAGCCTCTGGTGGTCGAAATTACTGCACCGGAGCCTCCTCGCTACCCGTGGACGATATAAAGGAGATGAAAGAATGTCATCTGTATTATCCTATCGGGAACATGTCCATGAAGGTAGCCATCGGCAGTGCTTTACCATGTTTACAGAGCACTCCACCACAACAACCCCATTCAAGATGGCTATGCTCGTGTCACGGTGGAGGACATAGTCCAAGGGTTTGAGGACCTGGAGATTGACATTGCTACACCTGAAGGGGATAAAAGACTTGGAGATGTCAAGCGCCATTTCATTCTATGGCAAAAGAAGTTTATCAAGTTTCCAGGCGAGGCGCCAAGGACAACAAGTCCACCCCCCTACGGTGGTGGTGGTGGCGGTGGCGGCGGTGGTGGTGGTGGTGGTGGTGGCGGTTCACCTACACCTCCGTCACGTAAGCCGACGCCGCCCCCCAGTCCACAACGTCCGGCGGGTGATCATCCGCCGCCCCCCAGTCCTCGTCCGGCGGGTGATCAGACGCCGCCCCCCAATCCACCTACGGCAAAGAGGCAGAAGCAGTCCGATTATTAACCCGGACCCTTATGTACCTAAGACCACAAAGGTACCGGAGCCATCATCAAGCCTCTCCCCACAAGGCCTTGGGAACGTAGTGCCGAGGAAGTCGACGCTGACGCTGCTGATTTGGAGAAATGGAAGGCGGACTGCAAGAAGAAAAGAGAGCCCGAGCCCAAGCCAAGATTTTCTCGATAAGCAAAAGAAGTGGGCTAAGTCATTTTTGAGCACACCGTCCCAAGTCATGAAGAATCACTGACGACTATGCACGTGAACTTGAGGCAGGCACTCATGTTCAAGGAGAACAAAGAGCGGAGAAGGCCGAAAGTAAAAAAGCGGAAACAAGTTGCCCAGCTCGGGGAACAAAGTAAACAATCGATTGCCCGCTTATAGTGCAAGCCTTCCGTCCGGATGACCCCGAGATCATACAAGCTGCGGCAACACAGGATTGACTGTAACGAAAAGTGCGAGAGAACAAGCGCCAACTTAGGTATTACTCTTCGTGAACTGTTAGGCCTTGATGAGGCGCCAGTGAAGGAGGTAGTAATTACATATGTCAAGAATGGGCCTCTCGTCGAGCTGCAAGGCAGGAAAATGATCTACCCGACCAAATGAAAGGTCTGCTGAATTGGTACAAGGGTTACATAAAAATAAAACGCCAAAGAATATATTTATGCGGAAGTTAGACATGAGCATCACTTCAAACATTACTATGTACAAATTGCACCGAGTGAATTGTTCCAGCTTTTCAATCTGCTTGAGCTCGACAAATCTATCATCGGTTGCTACGTTACGTAAGTGATTTATTAATTTCTACCTCATCTCGTTCATATTGCCTGCACTATATATATGTCCTAACTATATTGTTGTGTCCGCTATTATACATGCAGAATGAAGATTAAGGAATGCAGAGTAAGGAACATCCATGATGTTGGGTTCATTGACCCACACATCGTTAATGGACATGTGTTGGAGCGTCACCCCGCCGACGTGGAGGCAGACCTGTGGCAGTTTCTTACAAAGCAGGATCTCAAAAGTGATATTCTATTTCCTTACCATTTTGGGTGAGTGTTTACATCTTGAGCACATTCTCTTTTGTTTACTCCATGCATGGTATGTGGCGGCTAATCGATGAGTTATGCATGACGACTGTGTATGTATCGTGTCCGCAGGTTCCACCGGATTCTGCTAGTAATTAAAGTTAACACCTCAGAATGTCTCGTCCACGACTCTCTGAATATGGATCCAAAGCTTTGGGCCGACATGAGAAGAATGCTGCAGAAGTAATTATTTTCATTCATTTGCGCTCTATATCGATCGGCCTATTTCGTTTATTTCCTAATATCAAGTAACTAATAACTCTCTTGTTCATTTAATTTTCTTTGCCTCGTAGGGTTTGGAGACGGTTCGTAGATACAAAGGTCGGTGAATTCAAAAGAGCTAGAATTCAAAATGTTAAAGCCTAAGAATGCTGGGGATATTCAGCCACCGTTGACCAATCTATGTGGATACTATGTTCAGGAGAGGATCCGAGATACACCTCTGAGCGGGTTCCGAGTGATACCAATGCTCGGAGGAATAACCTCCGGATGATGCTTAGTCCGAAGCTCGCTTCCGACCACTTCAAGAGGAACTAGCTGGATGGTTCAGCAGGAAGTCCTCCATCCTAAAGGAGAACACTATTACGAGGACGTAGAACTTTATATGGATTAAATCATGTATGGAAACTTGTTCAAAATTGTATATGGTCATCCGATGATATTGAATATATATTGTATATTCCTCTTGAATTCTTTTGGTTCTAATTTCAAATTTATTTGAGATTGTACATTCATATGCATGTATGTAGTACCGTAGAATATATGAAACTCCTTCAAAATTAAAATAAAGCACAAAAGAAATAAAACAATACAAATTAAACAGAAAACAGGTTTAGGAGGGGGGTGGCTAAAACCCTAAACCTGTGGCGGCCTTTAGTCGCGGTTGGCCAGAAGAACCGCGACTAAAGTTCCTCCCCCCCGACGGCCCCCTGGTGACCACGTGGACGGGCCGTTATTCGCGGTTCTTAAGCAGCCGCGACTAAAGGTGGGGGCTTTAGTCAAGATTTGGTCAGTTGCGCAACATGACTAATGGCGATTATAACCGCGACCAAAGGCCTTTTTTCCACCAGTGTACCTACCATGTGCAAGGAAGGAACAAAACCAGTTTTGGAACATATCAAACATATTTTCTGGTGTTTCCGTGACACCAAAAGCCACACTAGCAACATTCCAAACAAATATACTTAGCTAGAGGACTAGCAAAGAATATGAACTCCATAGTCTCATGGTCTCCACAAAAGTCACACAAATCATTCCCGTGCAAGCCCCTCTTCAGCATGTTATCCCTGGTTAATATTCTAAACCTTCAGCTTTAAAGGAAGCTCCAACCTCCAAATATGTGTATAAGCAAAGCTAAGTTTTTTTCTAATCAAGAAAGCATACATTGACTGCATTTGTCACTTAAGTGCATTCGGAGGTTTCAATTATAGCAAAACATTTTTTGAGACACCATACTTCAAACTTTGATGTGTTTAGCATCAAGAAATACCACGCGGTTTTATAAAGCGTGGCAACTCCAGCATTATATTATTTTCGCAGTATTTTTAAAAAGAGGTCTTGACCTTTTACGTTTACCAAAACGAACTGCCAAAAATTGACTTGATGTACAGTAAAAAAGAACTCTTCAAAGATACCGTGCTCTCAAACTAGGCCAAATGCATTTGGAGTCGCCGCCCCAGGGCCAAATTGATAGTATACGTTGGTCGTACTGTCGTAGTGGAGACCTGTTCAAAGGCGTACGTGTATTTGGACTTTTGAGAGCAGCATGTGCATTAATTTCAGAAGTCAGACCTACGAAACGCGATCGAGTATTGTTCATCCTAATCAAACCATTAACTAAGTTAAGATGGGATCCCGGCCGACAGTGAACATGGCAAGCTAGCTCGCTAGCCACTCTTCTCGTATCATGCAGCTGGAGAATCGAATCTATCGAGCTCGATCGATCCTACTCCTACTTGGGCACTGTCATTTTGACCGATCTACGTGCATCTCTCGTTGTTTGCGTCGCCATAACTGTCACAAGATAGCCTGAAGATCACTGAGTTGAACTGGGGTGCGTTGCTTGGTCAAAGTTGAGGGCACCGGCGACGCATTAAACCCTCTGCTTCGTCGTTTGCCAGGAAGAAGGTTAACTTAACTCGGCGATCGAGTAGAGCATCCAACAGTTACGAGGAAACGCCAATGTCAAAGGATCCGACGATCGACTTACACGTTCTTTCACATGTCTAGAGCATCCAGCAGATATAATTAATCTGTCTATGTCAGGCCAGGGAATCTCTTTCTGATTAACTAGGCCTTCTCTTACATACACTTACCTTAGTACTAGTCGATCTGCATCAATAAATTATCGACTGGAGGAGAGAGAGAGAGAGAGAGAGAGAGAGAGAGAGAGAGAGAGATTTGGTGAATAGCAATTGCTATATGCTGTCTTGCTAGCGGCTAATCGATCTAGATCGATATATACAGAGTCAGCTGTACTACTGCCACTGATCATAGGAAACTTCTCATCGAATAACCCATCAATGCACAACCGAAAGCGCTAGATCGGATCCGTAAGATACCGCACCCATGCACGGTCTCCACCACTATATATAATCACCCAACCCACCCTACTCTCTGCACCCAACTCGTCTCACTCAGCCGAGCCTCACTCACAATGGCCACTAGCACTAAGCTTGCAGCTCTTGGCTTTGTTGTCCTCGTGAGCATTGGGTTCGCCGATGCAGCAAGGATGCTAGCTAGCTCCTCCAGTGCTTGGTGGTGGTGGAGGAGGTGGAGGGGAGGCGGTGCGAATGGTGGGAGTGGATATGGTGCAGGTTCTGGGTCAGGTGGAGGCTTAGGATATAGTGAGAGCGGCGGAGATTGGGGTAAGAAGTGGAACTTCGCCAAGGGATTTGGTGGAGGAGGAGGAGCTGGTGGTGGCGGAGGATCAAAGGGTGGATCCGGGTCTGGTTCCGGATCCGGCTTCGGCACTGGCAGCGGTGCGACTGGCTCCGCATCGGCCCCTAGCGGCAATGGTTATGCTAGTGCTGATGGTAAGGGTGGAGGCGGTGGTGGAGGTGGCGGTGCAAACGGATCTAGCGGAACCGGAGCCGGAGATGGCCTTGGCAAGGGATATGGTGAGAGTGGCGTGTCAAAGGCACCGGCTCCTGCTGCCGGTGCCGATGGTACTAGCTACTCTGATGCTGGCGGTAGTGGTAACGGTGGTGGAGGCGGTAACAACGGAAATGGAGGTGGTGCCGGCGCAGGCGCTGGACAGGCCGGCAGTGACGACACTTCTGGAGGCTTTGCAAATGGAGGAGGAAGCGGCAACGGTGGTGGCGCAATTGGAGGTGGCGCTGAAGGTCCAAGCGTTGGGGTTGGATCTGGTGCTGGGTCTGGCGCCGGTCAGACCGGTAGCACTGGTTCTTATGGCGATGGATATGCCACGGGAATGGGCGGTGGCATGGGTGGCGGCACCGGTGAGAGCCAGAATGGCGGAACTGGCAGCGGTGGAGGTAGTGGATCCGGATCAGGTAGTGGAGGATACCACTAAACTACCCTTTATTGAACAAGCAAGAACCGGACCTTCACATGTATTTTAATTTCCATCATTTTACTAGTACTTCAATTGAAGGACATGTGGCATGCACTAAGGGGACAAAATAGCATTTCGTGAATTAGCATTTAAGTCCTACAACTGTTCAGGCGGGCTTGTGCCAATAGACGTATTAATAATAATGTGAAGGAGTACCTCCTTTGTAATTTTCTCTATTTCAATAGTCAAATTGATTGATTCCGCCTTCCAGTGGCTTTTTGAGTTTTGACCCAATTTACATGTCAAGTTCGTTTCTTGTGCATACCTGTAACAATGTTGTTTCCTAGAGCTATGCAAACTCCGCCCTTGCTTTAGATTTGAAATGTTCCATCTGTTTTAAACTGGGTTCATTTTAGAATCAAAATTTAACAAAATATTTCCAGTTTTAACCGTCAACACAGAAGGTAGTACTAAGATTTATAACACTATATCAATACCACTGGATCTACCGTACAAAATGTTATTTCGTAATATATATACTTAGTTTTATGTGGAACATCATATATAGACTATAGTAGAAATTGATGGTCCAAGTGCTCCATACACTGTTTTGGGCAGTGTCGACTGTCGACACACGCTAACATGTAAATGAGCTACAATGTTTTGGGCAGTGTCGGTACACGAGACATTAGATCTAGAAAACTGAATGTTGTCTATCAGAGCATAAACAACAAGAAATCAAGATGAATGTGGGCCCCCATTTAGTATCATGCATGTGCAAAGAAAATATCGTGTGCAATGTCAGATTTAGAGGACTGGGCACACAAGCTAGTGGTTACTACATATTACTAG
This sequence comes from Aegilops bicornis, assembly GCA_021605145.1. Classification (NCBI taxonomy): domain Eukaryota; kingdom Viridiplantae; phylum Streptophyta; class Magnoliopsida; order Poales; family Poaceae; genus Aegilops; species Aegilops bicornis. The sequence goes on from CM038673.1 coordinate 811,590,545, forward strand.
TCTGAGTGATCAGCTATGTTGTTGGATGTATGGACCGTTGCTTTATCTGTAAAGCTGGACGAAAGCCTATTTTGAGTGATCAGTCTTGCCTGATACTCCCTCGGTTCAAGAATAATTGAAGTTTGGGACTCTATAATTTTAATTATTTTAAAACGGAGGTAGTACATCTTGTGATTGGTATGAGACGACCAAATGCAATAGTAAATGTATCTTGCACGGAGGCAAACAAGGTTCCCTTGAAATATGAGCATAATACAGAGTTATTTTAGAGACAAACAGAAAACCATGCGAAAGCGAAAGCTTGTCACTGCCAAAAGTGAAGTTATGATGCACTCAAGTGACAACGAACATTATATCACCAATAATAGATTTAATGTAGGAGGATGTCTTTCCATTAATTTTGGAAATAACCATGCGAGGAGCAAGATTATGTTCGGTTCAGACACATCTCACAGGTATCAGCGCTTACAAGAAGAAATCAACAAAAAAAAAAGAACTAGATCGCTTCCTACATTACATTAGATTACTACCTCCAGGTTCACACCTTCTATCTCCAGTACCAGAGAGGGCGTGAACAAACTGAGCTGCGACGGCAGCACGGTCATTATATATTTACACTAGATAAACATAGGGAAATGTCACCTCCTTTTCTTGCCTTTTAGCAGCTGCCCAGATATAAAAGCACGTTCCTGTTCTTGAAGAAAAGCCATCGTTTCCCCACAAAAAAGAAGAAGAAAAGCCATCATTTACCAAATGGAAACCTTCTGGGAAGAAGATGCCTATGTCATCCTTGCCATGCCCATTAGAGAGGAGTTTGAAGATTACTATGCATGACATTATGATTGCAAGGGGTGTTCTCGGTGAAATCAGCGTATCAACTCTACAGTCGTGACAAACTGACAAAGATGGTGCCCAGGCGCTTTGTTCATCAGCTCATGCACAAGATACTTTGCAGTGGAAAAACATTTGAGAAATACCTTGCCAGCCAAAAATACAACAGTTCTTGTGGGGATTGGAGTGTGAGTCAAGATGCATTTGCTATGCTTGGCAGGCATGGATTGCATGTTTCACTTCGCTGGCTATTTATCCCCATCCCTTTCGCAGTGGACAGCCTTGAGGTGTGGTGCCTAAGATCGTGCAAAAGGATTGCAGAAGACTAAAGAGCTTTGATTCTCTAGTCATTCTCATTGCTTTTCGCTTGTGGAAAGAAAGAAAAGCGATTAATCTAATTCTCGATGAGGTACACACTTGGAGAAAGGCTGGGGCTAGGTGTGTGATTGCTAGCTGGTAGCCTAATTTGTTTGGCTTACGGTATTTCTTGTAAATTGTTTGCTGTCTTATATAAAAATATGGTACGCAATTTGTGTACTTTCAAAAAGAAAAATCAAATTCATAATTTCATGGCCAGAAAGGAGAATAAGGAAAGCATACACGGGCTTAACACTAATCGTATTCGGCATGGCCACCCAGGATATCAACACTGACACCAACACCCTAGTCCCCACCACATGCCTAATACTGATATACCCCTCCATCCAAATATATAGGGTCTAATACATTTTTCAAAATTGTCTTTGACCACTGATAAGATTAATAATGTAATTCTATCATTAGAAACTCCTTTCTCATCTACGAATTTAATCGTATACTTTTTGTAACGTAACATCATATTGTTGCTTTAATCTATGGTCAAAGATAACGTCAAAAAATATATTAGTGCCACCCGAAAAAGATAGTGCCAGTATATTTGGACAGAGGGGATATGTTAGAGCACCTCTAGCAGATCCCGTATAAGCTCGCCGGCTCGTAAAATTCCGCTAGATTTACAGTATACGGGGAAAAATTGGACTGAGCAGATACCGTCAAAAAGGCCCGGCCCGTGTTTTTTTACGGGCGGCCCCTTTCCTCCTCCCCGCAAACTCGTACTCTACGGCGACAAATCCAACTCCCTCCGGTTGCACTTTGCCGGCCGTGCGCACAACCACAAAAGGCTCACCCTGATGTCGAGCGATGGACGCGAGTGGGGTGGCCGAGGGGGCCGCGGTAGCTCGCTGCCGCACAAGCGGGCCCGCCATGACGACGAGGCCGGGAGCTCCGCCATCCGCCCGCACCCGCCGGCAGAGGAATGGCACCGCGTGCGGGCGTGGGAGCGCGGCACCCTCTCCCGCAGCAGTGGCCGACGGGCATGGCGATACTTCGACCGTCTCCATGAGATCCTCTGACCGATGACCAAGCGCCCCCGGGAGGCAGAGCTCGCGTTCTTCGAGGCAAAGGAGGCGGTCGCCCCCGGAGAAGAAGGGGCAGCCATGCGGCTAGAGGTGGCCAAGGAAGAGTACGACTTGGCGTTCGCCCTCTCCAGCTCTACGATGGAGTTTCATTTCCATGTCAAGAAGGATGACTAGTTAGAATTTAGGTTAATTTCTAGTATGTTTCAAGTTTGTGATGACCTATGTTTAAACTACGCCGATGTATGGTGGGGCGAACGAGTATGTTTAAATTATGCAGTACGCTTTACAGGTTCTGCTCTGTCATGCGGCCCACAGTACCGCAAAAATGATTTACAGTATCCCGCAAACGAATTTTGCGGTACCACGGTTTACCGGATCTGCAAGAGATGCTCTTAATCGCATTCAAGACCAGTTCAAAGATGTGTATTTGGACTTTGGAGACCATGTGCCCTAATTTCAGAAGTCAGACCTACGGAACGTGATCGAGTTTTGTTGATACTAATCAAACCACCAATTAAATTCAGATGGGATCCCGGCCGTCAGTGAACATGTCTAGCTAGCTACAGCTACTCTTCTCGTTTCTGCCGACCGATCCGGAGCCTTCCATGGCTAGCCAGCTCGATCGATCCTGGCCTGCCACTAGGTCAACTTGGACACAAGTAATTTTCACCGATCGACATACGTATCTCGTTGTTAATTTGCGCCTAGACTAGAATCAGAGTGCCCGACTCGGTCAAAGTTGTTGACAATGGGTTACTAAACCCTAGGTGAGGTAAGTCTCCGGGCGCCGCGGTGCTTAGTCGATGCACGATGCACGATGAACTCGGCGAGCAGACTAAGAGGAAATGCCAATGTCAAAGGATCCGAGTCCACTGTGATCGCATCGCCTAGCTACATCGATCATCAGCTTACGCGTACTTTCACATGTGTAGGGCATCGAACAGATATAACTAATCTGTCTGTCAGGCGATGGGAATATCTTGCATACTAGTTGATCTGCATCAATCAATAAATTACTGACAAGTACATGCTGCACGTCTTGCTAGCGGCTAGTCTGGAACTAGATCGACGTATACACAGTCAAAGGTACTACTGTCATTCTGATCATAGGAAACTTCTCATCGAATAACTCACTCAGTGCACAACCAAAATCGCTCGATCGGATCACCGTAAGATCTCACACCCATGCACAGCCTCCAGCACTATATATACCCACCCAACCTTCTCCACTCTCAGCACCCAACTCGACCGTCTCACTCACACAGCTCACTCGCAATGGCTACTAGCACCAAGCTTGCAGCTCTTGGCTTTGTTGCCCTTGTGAGCATTGGGTTCACCGATGCAGCAAGGATGCTAGCTAGCTCCTCCAGTGCTTCGGGTGGTGGTGGAGGAGGTGGCGGGGGAGGTGGTGCGAATGGTGGGAGTGGATGGGGTGGAGGGTCTGGATCGGGTGGAGGCATGGGATATAGTGAAAGCGGTGGAGATTGGGGTAACAAGTGGAACTTCGCCAAGGGGTCTGGAGGAGGAGGAGGAGCAGGCGGTGGGGGAGGATCAAAGGGTGGATCCGGGTCCGGTTCCGGATCTGGTTCTGGTACAGGAAGTGGTGTGAGTGGTTCTGCATCAGCCCCTAGCGGCAATGGATACGCCAATGCTGATGGTAAGGGCGGGGGCGGGGGCGGAGGTGGGGGTGCAGATGGGTCTAGTGGAACCGGGGCTGGGTCCGGCCTTGGCAAGGGATATGGTGAGAGTGGTGTGTCAAAGGCACCGGCTCCTGTTGCTGGCGGTGATGGTACCAGCTACTCAGATGCTGGTGGTAGTGGTAATGGTGGTGGCGGCGGTAACAACGGAAATGGAGGTGGTGTCGGAGCTGGCGCTGGACAGGCCGGCAGCGACGACACTTCTGGAGGCTTTGCAAATGCAGGAGGAAGCGGCAATGGTGGTGGCACAACTGGGAGTGTCGCTGAAGGACCAAGCCTTGGAGTTGGATCTGGTGCTGGGTCTGGCGCCGCTCAGACCGGTAGCACTGGCTCTTATGGCGAAGGCTATGCCACAGGAATGGGTGGTGGCATGGGTGGCGGCACTGGTGAAAGCCAAAATGGAGGAACTGGCAATGGTGGAGGCAGTGGGTCCGGATCTGGTGGTGGAGGATACCACTAAATTACCCTTTGTGGAGTGAGATAGAACTTGGACCTCGACATATTTTAATTTCCTTTATTTTACTAGTATTACGCATTGAAGGACATGGGGTGTGCACTGAAGGTACGATCCTGAGCATAGGTGGAGGGAGCTAAATAGCATTTCTTGGATTAGCATTTAACTCCTACACCTGTTCCGGCGGGTTTAAATCAATAGTCATAATAATAATTATTGAAGGAGTACCTCCTTTGTAGTTTTTTCTATCTCAATAGTCAAATCGCTTGATTCTGCCGTTTTGTTTCCAATACCTTTTTGAGTTTTGACCAAATTTACATGTTCAAGTATGTTCCTTGTGTGCATACCCACGAGAGTATGCAGATCTGTGGTTTTCTAGAGCTATGCAAACTCTGACTTTGCTTTCTTTTTGAAATTTTCCCTCGTGTTAAATTGGGTTGGTTTTGGATCTCTATTAACAAAATTATTCCAATCTTAACCATCAACATAAAACGTAGAATTAAGACACCATATTCATACCATTGGATGCATGGTACAAAATGTTATTCCGTAATGTATACTCAGGTGTATTTAAACCATCATAGTACGTAATAATGTGAACCTACTTAGAGGACTGGGCGCACAAGCTATTGGTTCTTACCTGACTGATAGGTCTTGCCTGATACATCTTGTGATTGGAACATGAGACAACCAAATGCAATAGCAAATGTAACATGCGTGGTGGCAAACGGAGGTTCTGTTGAAACATGAGCATCAAGCATGATATAGAGTTAGTTTAGAGACAGAAAAAAAAACCATGTGAAAGCTTGTCACTTCCAAAAGTGAAGCTAACCAACTCTACTAGCGACCTTCCAGAGATAGCCCGCTCCCCCCCTGCCCCTAACCCTAACCGCGCCGCCAGCCGCCCCTCCCCGCTCCTCCCCCGCTTCGCCGCCGCCGGAGGGGACACCGGCGAAGCCCGCGTGGTCCCGAGGGAAGGTGGCGGCGGGGCGTACTCGCCGTTCTTGCGCAGATCTCGCGGCGGCCGGTGGCGCGACGATGTACCGCCGGGCTGGCGCTGCTGCCCGTGAGACGGCGTCCCTCACGGGCGGCGGGCTGCCCCTGAACGCCGCTTGGTGGCGGCCACGTGGCGGCGCGCGGGTGGGCCGGATCTGGGCTTCCGGTCTGCGTCCTCGTCGTGGCAGCGCTTGCCGTTGCCCTCGGCCATGAGGCGTGGTCCGGGACGGGCCTAGCGCCGGTGGTGCTGGCCAGGACGCACGCTGGCAGCGCCCTACTTCATCTCGCGTCGTCTCATTGGCCAATGGTGGTGGTCATCTTCGTCGTCAAAGATGGCCGGCCAAAGGCTTGGTGATCGGATCTCGAGATCCATCATCTAGTCCCGGCTGCGAGTTGGGGAGACATGGTTGCCGGTGAAAACCGAGCCGTTGGCAGGCGATGGCGGCGTTCTACGCCGTTACCTTGATGGAGGCATTGTCGTGTAACTACTGTCGACTCACTCGTGGTGCTCTGGGGGAAACCCTAGGATCTGGTGTTCCAGATCGGATGATGGCGACACTGTCCTGGATGGGTCCTTAGGTCTTAGATGTTAGGTTTGGCTGCGATGTCTGTTTGGTATTAGGCTCAGGCTATCTGCGCCCCTTCATCAACTGGATAGGTGTAGCGACAATTTGTTGCTTAGACATCGGCTTTAGTCTTACTGTGGTATTACTTTGTAAGGTCTTGTGAGAATAATTAATAAAGTGGCCGTATGCATCGCCCAGATGCAGAGGCCGGGGGTCATTCTCCTTTTCTAAAAAAAAGTAAAAAAAAGTGGCATTGAATATCACCAATAATTATTTTTATTGTAGGAGGATGTCTTCCCATTAATTTTGGAAAAAAAACAACGTGAGGAACAAGATCACGTTCGGTTCGGACACTCACAGGTAAGACTGCTTACAAGAAGAAACCAACACCAACAAAAAAGAACTAGATCGCTTCGTATGCTACAGTTGATTACCATCTCCAGTTACATCCGTACATGCCTATTTTCATGTCCAGTACACAGGGAGGGCGTGAACAAACTGAACTGCTACATCATCAAAATAGATATATATTTACACTGGATAAATGCACAGAAATGTGGCCCCTCCTCTTCTTGCCTTTCCCCAGCTGCGTAGACAGGGCCGGTCCTGAGATTTTGGAGGCCCGGGGCGAAACCAAAATTGGGGGCCCTTTAGTATAAAAAATACAGTGATAATAATGAATATATGAAGTCTTACAAATAATCACTTAAAATGCATCAAAAATAATGTATAGATGAAATAATTGTACATGTTACCTTTAATAAAAGAATCTTTGATGCAAAATCACTTATGATCAGGTTGATGGCAATATCATTCGATAATTTATTCTCAATGCGTCATGTTGTCAAACCATTTAAACTGTCTTGAGTCATTGTTGATCTCAAATAGTTATTCAATACTTTTAACTCTGAAAAACTTATTTCAACCGATGCGACAGTTACATGCGCTGTAAATAAGATGGTAAGCAATAGAGGCATTGGGATAAAAATTGACTTCCTTTACATACTCGAAAATCCTCATAGACATTACACACTCTGGCAAAGACAATCTAATAATTTTAAATTCAGAAAAATGCAAAAGTGGATGTTCATTAACCCTAGCAAATTGTGCATGTGAACCTATTGAAAAAACTGTACTCTGAGAACCACTTACATTTTTATCATGGATGTTGATGTTAACATTTCCCTCATGTTTAGATTTGGAATTCCCATCAATTTTTTCATCTCCCCCACAACAACAATCGTCAATTCACCATTTGGATTCAACAAGACACCAATATTTCTCTTGATTTTTGTTATCAAGAGCGCCTCTGTGATTGCATCATCCACACATTGTATCACTTTTAACCGTGCTGGAAAAATAAATAAATAATGACATCAAAGGTTGATCAATGCGAGCTATGCACCATTTGTGTGACAGATAAATTACTTAGTCAGTACTAAACGTATACGGAGTAGGGATGAGAGAACACTACGCAATATAATATAGTACCTTGGATGATCCGATCGGCTATGTTGTGTTGAGCGATGACCCAATGACTCGATATGGACTCGTCTGAAATTAGGCCGGCGAACTGGCGATGAGTGTGTGCATGTCCAACGCCTGAAGGCAGAGAGCAAAGCGGCGCCGCGTACTCGTACTCTGACTAATGTCTCGCCATCGGGATCCTGGATACAGAAATCGGGGAGACGGCGAACGGGAGACTGGGATTAGGAAGGAAATTAGGAGGAAGGTGCCGTATGGGTTGTTTGTGTTATCGCGAAAAGGACGGCGTAGGATATGGGATTGCTACGTGATGGAATAAGAAGAATAGCGCTACGTTTCCGAGTTCCCTTTTTTCAGTACAGGAAGAATAGCTACTTGCGCTAACACCCTGGGCCATGGCCCGTAGACTACCTCTGTGTATGTACCCTGGGGAGGGGCCCCTGAGTTTTGGGGGCCCCCCCTCAGGGCCGGGCCTGTGCGTAGATTTGAAAGCGCGTTCCTGTCTTGGAAGAAAAGCCATCAAACACATTAAGCTACGCGGAAGGGGCGGACGCTGGCGATAGACACGTCATCGAGGCATACTGTTTGGGGCTGCTCGCTGGCCAATCTCGTTCGTCGAAGCAGATCCTGGTGTGGTCCGTGGCCAGTTGGAAGGCGTGTGCGTGTGGGGCGTCTCGATTGGATGCTGGGTGTTGGTCTCTGAAGATGGTCCCTGCTTCATTACCGGACCTGATGTTAGTGGAAAATCCATTACGGTGCAAAAAAGGGCTGCTGCTCGCGTATACACCAGATAGCACCTCCCCAAGGTAAATATCTTCACCACTAAGGAAGCCTACGCACGCGACCTACCGGAGAAGGCGGCGGCGGTTTCGATCTGTGATCTGACTCGGCGTGGGAGGCGGTGGATCGATCCGGTCGCATGCGCCCGCGCTGCTGCCCTCTACTCCTTTTCGCTCGCAGATCGGCTGATGAGGCGGATTGGCCCCAGGTGGCGGACCCATGGATATGAGGTACTCCCTCCGTTCCAAAATATGATTGTACAAAGTTGAGTCATCTATTTTGGAACGGAGGGAGTATGTGGCATGGCATATTTGATGGTGGCGGCGACGTACGAGATGGCAGCGGTAGCGGGCTTCTTCTGGGTTTTCTCTTTGATATCCATTTGTTGCCTTGCATTTTCTGATTCCTCCTCTGTTCTCTGTGTGTGTGTGTGTGTGTGAAGGTATTGGAAATGTGGTTCAGAGCGACGAGATGGGGAAGCTCATGTGGCGTTGCTGTGGGAAGGAACATCTACTCCGCTGGAATAACACCAAACATAGGAAGAGGCTCTCCATGATGGCATATGCCTTTTCAGTTCACGCACATATTCTTTTTGCCTTTCCACCTAGTGATAGTTCAGTAGTGAGAAGTAAATAATTATTCAGTACTGCCAATTTGGTTCATGTCATGTTCTGAATGCTGGGTGAGATTGAGTGTGTCCGAGGCTGTCCGATTCAACCGCAACTTATAGGGTTTCAGTTGAGTCATGCCTTTCTTTGCACCATGCAGGTTCGGCCTAAATATAGCTTCTCCTTTGTAGTTATTACAAGTTAGGCTTGCTTGACTCCGGGAACCTTGTTGTGTGATATCTTGGTTGTATATGTGTTCAGTGTTGTTTTCTGCTGCTGTTTCTGCGGCAGCTGCTACTGGTTGTTTACGAAACTAAAATCCATTTGTTACAAGTTAGGACTGCTTCAGTTTTGATGATTCTTGATTCCTTGTAGATATCTATTTTTTGCTGGAGAATATGACAAGGAGGCAACCTCGCGAGGATGACACCATTTCTTCACTGAGATGAGATCTGCAAGATTGGGTGATTATGAGTAATACTCAATCCATTTTCTCCCTTTGGTTCTTTCCATGCAAAGTCTTAATTTCAGAATACAAATTAGAATGTGTGAAGCTGACTGTTTTCTTTGCTGGTTAGGCTTCCTCATTACATACCTCTATGGTCGCTGCTATTACGTAATTCGTATTTGCACATATATATCCCCTCTCTTACAATCCACCATAGGTCATGTGTTAGATTGTTAGTTTATATTATAATGAGTACTCTCAGATTGGATTTTGTGTTCGCTATAGAATCTTGTGTTAACATATCTGAACTGGCACATGGCCCAAGTTCCATTACTTACATTCAACATCTCACTTGCTGCACTCTTATTCTCTTTAGCTCTGCTTTTCTATCTAGCTTCACTTAGCACTTTTATTCTGATCACAGAATCTATACTGCGACTGTTCAGGCACGATTATCTGCTGCAAAACCATGCTACATTCCATGCTTCTACAAAATTGAATCAAAAGGAACCACCTTCGTTTAAGAATTTGTTTCCATAATGACCAAGAAACCTCCAACTCTGAGCATTTCATTTTCATCCACTGCACTGTATCTTCATCTTGCATCTTACAGTTAAATTCATCCACTGCAGTATTGACTAATTTCTACAAGACTACATTTCTTCAGCTATGATGGGTTTTAGTCCTTAAGCAACTCCCAACAGTAGACCATGAACTTTGGTATCCTTAAAATGTGAAATATATCAAGGAAGTTCCTGCTCCAGTGCTGACTACTTGGAAAATTAGATTTAGTACTCATATTTCTGTACCCACCACGAACTCTACAACATTAAGGCTAAATTTAATATTGGTCTTTTATGTATTTTTTCTTCATGTATAATTTCCAGTGCTGACAGCAGAGACTAATCTGATCCGTCAAGCAATTATAAAATACCATGTGAATGTTTCATCAGGCACTACCAAACTGCACTTGACAATTTACTTTCAATGCTTGTCATTGAGTGTATGATTGTTTTCTAACTGAATAAGATTTGCTTTTCATCCACTGCATCATATTATATGATAATCCTGTGATCTACAACCTAAATTCTATTAATGTTTGCTTTACTTTCAACCTTCATTATTTACTTTAACATCTCACTTAGTGCACCTTCTTATGTTTAACTCTGCTTTTCCATCTAACTTCACTTAACATTTTATTCTGTACTCAAGTATAGTAATGTGCATGTACCAAAGCTAAGTAATTTAGTTGCTTTCATCTGTTCAGCAGCAGTTGTCAGTAATGTGCTGCCCACACCACAAAAAGCAAGTGATAGGTGCGACTGCCTACCAGGCACCGCTGAACTTTCCCTTAGAGGCGCCACAAGGTGGCGCCCCAACCCCTTGTAAATATCATTCTACCATACTTTTTAGCTTGCTCTTGTTTCATCCTATCCTTCTCTTTCACGGCAGCCAGGAAATAATTGTCTCCCTGAATCCCACACACTGCCCCTTTCATCTCTTTCACTCCGCGCGCGTTTCTTCAGCTTCTTCATGAGTTGTGTCCTCTCTCGGTCAGGACTGTAATCAAGACCCTTTATGTAACCGCAGAAAGACAAGCAAGGGTGTACGAAAATCCAAACTAGACCACTTCAAGACAGGACAGGACAGACCAGAACAGAGGACGACCAGAACAGAGGACGACAGAGGCAAGAAGCTAGCAACACAGAATAGCTAGCAAGTACTCCCTCTGTAAACACATATAAGACATTTAGTGATCTAAAACATCTTATATGTATTTACAGAGGAAGTACATACTTATCCTCAAATTTGGGATTCAGTTGCTTGGGAATGAAGGAATAGTAGTCGCTACCTAACTTGTCCACACTTCCTTTTCCTCGCCTTTTGGAGCCTGCAACAAGATAAAATTCTGTTAATATATCCATCATGCCACAAATATGGAAATACAAGGAGAATGCCTAATAACAAGTATAGTGTGTAAATCATGTACTCAATCCAACGGACCTGCAATATCATAAAGCAGTATGAAACTCCCCCCCCCCCCCACCCCTAAATATAAGTCCTTTTGAAGATTTCAATGCGGACTACATACAGAGTAAATTGAGTGAATCTACACTCTAAACTACGTTTATATACATTCAAATGTAGTCCGTACTGAAATCTTTAAAAGGACTTACATTTAGAAACGAAGGGAGTAACATAATTTCTGTAAATTAATATATCACATTACTGGTGTTGGAAATTGGACAAGCACAATGCAAGTCAGCAACATGGAGCTATAATAGAAATAGGAGGAGGTTGGATTAGAAAGAGTCCAATACTACTGTATTACTCCCTCCGATACAAAATAAGTGTCACAGCTTCGAACTACCTTAGTTCAAAATCCGAGGGAGTAAGAAGTTAGTAAACGAGTAAATATATGTTTGAGTTCAAACTATGCGTCCGTTATATAATAATGTTATCTGTTACACAATAATTAATAAAGCAAGAAGAATCAACCTATTCTCTGATGTAGCCTATGTCTATCTGATCCCTCATATCCACGTCTAGTTATCTTCACCACACTTGGTCATTTTTTTCATGAATATTGCTATATTGAACTCATACTCTAGTCGACTCATCCAGAAGTCCGAACTGACGGAGAGAAACGGGCAATACATTTCAACAATGAAAGTCACTAAGGCAGACTTACAAAGCTATATCAAGGGCAACAACACAACTAAGGGATAATGGTTTTTATACACACAAGCAGTACTACATATAAGATACTCTACCTTGTAAAATTTACTATTCAAAATGATCTGTAACATAGTTTTCTTCTTGCTCTTCTGTGCTGGAATCAGCGGAAAACAATGCTACAAATAGCAGGAGACTTAGTGTTGGGAACCGTCCGCCAAAGCTGCATCCAACGACACAAATTGCTACATCCGGCATCTGGTTTTGCTGGAACCACAGAGATTCGCCATCATCGCTACAACCAAGCGGCGCCACCGACAAGCTTTATTTGCTAGACAGGCATTTTTGCTGCGGCCAGCAACCTGCTGCGACCAGTGTCCGTCGCCAGCGGAGACATGGCCATCGCGCACCGGAGCTGTGAGCGTCTTCACCAGAGCTGCAACCATGGGCACACGCTGCTGCATCTATGGGCCGACGAGAAACGCATGAGACGAGGGCGACGAGGCCGGCGCCCCGGCAGTGCGGCGGGAGCCTTTTTCTGTGAGTGCACGCGACAAATGAAAAAAACTTCAGGGGGAAGGAGAATCATGTAGCTTTGCGTTGTTTGATTGTACGGTTTGGATGTGACCGGCGGCTCTTATGAGATTTAGATTAATTGAATTCAGTATAAGTTCAAGACATATATTAGAGCTCTAACCATGTTTGGGCTTGTGATCGATCAATCCATTGATACCAGTCGAAAATAAATAGACACTCAAAAAAGGTAGTGCTGCCCTTGGACTTTTGGAGGCCATGTGCACTAATTTGGGAAGTCAGACCTGTGAAACGCGATCGAGTATTATTGACACTAATCAAACCATTCATTAAATTAAATTAAGATGGGATCCCGGCCGTCAGTGAACATGGCACATTCCTCTTCATGCGAGGGGCGAGGCCCCGGAACGAGCTAGCTGGAGACTCTAATGCGACCACGATCGATCCTAGGTCAACTTGGACACTTCCATTTTCACCGATCGACAGGCACATCTCGTTGTTAATTTGCATGCGCCTAGACTAGAGCCAGAGCGCGTTACTCGCTTCGTCAAGGTTTTTGATAACGGGTTAAACCCTAGGTCGCCGCCGGGCCGCACTGTTTCGGCGATGCACGATGCCGCAGGTAGCTCGCTAATCCAAGTCACCACACTATGCTTAATTCATCATTTGCCACTGCCAGAGGATTAACTTAACTCGGTAAAATGCCAATGTCAAAGGATCCGAGTCCAGTACGTACGTACCTGTGATCGCATCGCCTAGCTACATCGATCATATGGATCCAGCTGAGGCCTCCATCTTGATGCCCAGATGGGATCAACACTTGCGCGTTCTTTCACATGTCTGTGTCAGGCCATGGGAATCTCGATCTTGTTAATTAATTTGTCAGGCCATCTCTGTTTAGTGCTGTGCTAATTGATCTGCCTCGATCAATAAATTACTGACCGGAATCAAGAGAGAGATTTTCATGGCAATTGCATATTTACATGCTGTCTTGGTAGCGGCTAATTGATCTAGATCGATACATACAGTCAACAGTACTGCTGGCATTATGATCATAGGAAACTTCTCATCGAATAACCCACTCAATGCACAACCAACAGAGCTCGATCGGATCACCGTAAGATATATCACCCATGCACTGCATCCCCTCCAGCACTATATATACCTAGCCAACCCTCTCTGCTCTCAGCACCTAACTCGTCTCACTCCACCCAGCTCACTCACAATGGCTACCCCCACCAAGCTTGCAGCTCTTGGCTTTGTTGTCCTTGTGAGCATTGGGTTTGCCGATGCTGCAAGGATGCTCGCTAGCTCCTCCAGTGCCTCAGGTGGTGGTGGTGGCGGGGGAGGCGGCGGCGGTGCGTCTGGTGGGAGTGGTTTTGGTAGAGGGTCTGGGTCAGGTGGTGGCTTAGGATATGGTGAGAGTGGTGGAGATTGGGGTAACAAGTGGAACTTTGCCAAGGGATCTGGTGGAGGGGGAGGAGCTGGTGGCGGAGGAGGATCAAAGGGTGGATTTGGGTCTGGTTCCGGATCCGGCTATGGCTCTGGTAGCGGTGTGAGTGGCTCTGCGTCAGCCCCTAGTGGCAATGGTTATGCCAATGCTGATGGTATGGGTGGGGGCGGGGGCGAAGGTGGTGGTGCAAATGGGTCTAGTGGAACTGGAGTTGGATCTGGCCTTGGCAAGGGATATGGTGAGAGTGGTGTATCAAACGCACCGGCTCCTGTTGCCGGTGGTGATGGTACTAGCTACTCTGATGCTGGCGGTAGTGGTAACGGTGGTGGTGGCGGTAACAACGGAAATGGAGGTGGTGTGGGCGCTGGCGCTGGACAGGCCGGCAACGATGACACTTCTGGAGGCTTTGCGAATGGAGGAGGAAGTGGCAATGGTGGTGGCGCAACTGGAGGTGCCGCTGAAGGCCCAAGCGTTGGAGTTGGATCTGGTGCTGGGTCTGGCGCCGGTCAGACCGGTAGCACTGGCTCTTATGGCGAAGGCTATGCTACAGGAATTGGTGGTGGCATGGGTGGCGGCAATGGTGAGGCCCAGAATGGTGGAACTGGCAGTGGTGGAGGCAGTGGATCCGGATCTGGTGGTGGCGGATACCACTAAATTGCCTTTTGTTGAGCAAGCTAGAATTGGACCTGGATATGTATTTTAATTTCCATCATTTTGCTAGCATTTCACATCAAAGGACACATTGCATGGATGGAAGGGATGATCTTGAGCGTCAGTGAAAGGAACTAAATATCATTTCTTGGATTAACATTTAACTCCTACACCAGGCAGGTTTGTGCAAATAGACATATGTGAAGGAGTACCTCATTTGTAGCCTTTTCGATCTCAAATAGCCAATTGCTTGGTTCTGCCGTTTTGTTTGCAATGTCTTTCTGAGTTTCGACCCATTTACATGTCCAAGTATGTTTCCTGTGCATACCACTAGAGTATGCAACTCTATAGTTTCTAGGTCTATACCAACCTTGCTTTCTATTTGATATATTCCCTCCGTGTTAATTTGGGTTCATTTTAGAATCAAACAGTCTTAACCATCGACATAGAAGGTAGCACTAAGATTTATAACACCATAGTCATACCACTGGACCTATCGTAGAAAATGTCATACTAAACAAGTTGATAGTCAAAAGTGTTATACTAAAGAACAATAACATGTAAATGAGTTTTGGGCAGTGTTGGTACACGATACTTTAAATCTAGTAAACAGAATGTCACCCATCAAAGCACAAAGAACAAGAGGTTCCTGATGAATGCAGGCCCCAATTTATTATCATGTCAGGCTATTAGTTCTTATTACATATTAATCTAAGTGATCGGTCTTGGCCGATACATCTTGTGATTGATTGGTATAGGAGAGGACCAAATGCAATAGTAAATATATCTTTCTTGAAATATGAGCATGATACAGAGTTAGTTTAGAGACAGACAGAATGCCATATGAAAGGTTGTCACTGCAAAAAGTGAATTTATGATGCACTCAAGCGACATTGAACAGTATATCACCAATAATTGATTCTAATGTAGGAGGATGTCTTTCCGTTAATTTTGGAAAAACGACGTGAGGAACAAGATCATGTTTGGTTCATACACATCTCCAGGTAACACTGATTACAAGAAGCAATCAACAAAGGAGAGAACTAGATCGCTTCCTGTGCGACATTAGATTACTATCTCGAGGCACATGCCTCTATCCATCTCCAGTACCCAGGGAGGGCGTGAACCAACTGAACTGCGACATCATCACAATCTATATATATTTACACTTGATAAACGCAGAGAAATGTCACCTCCTCCTCCTCTTGCCTTTCCCCAGCTGCCCAGATTTAAAAGCACGTTCATGTTCTTGAAGAAAAGCCACCATTCTACCATACTTTTCAGCTTGCTCTTGTTTCATCCTATAATCTTTCACAGCAGCCAGGAAATCATTGTGTTTTGGAATCGCACGTATTGCCGCTTTCCTCTCACTCTTTACGGCGCTTCTTCAGCTTCTTCAGCTGTTCCCTTTCTCGGTCAGGATCATAATCAATACCATTATTGTAACTGCAGAAAGACAAGTTAGGATGTATGAAAATCCATAACTAGACCATTTCAATAACAGGACAGGACAGGCCAAAACAGAGCACGACAGAGGCAAGAAACTGGCAACAGAGAATAGCTAACAGATACATACTTATCCTCTTTGGGGTTCAGCTGCTTGGGAATGAAGGAACAGCAGTCACTATCTAACTTGTCAACAAATTGCTCACCCTCTTCTTTTTCTTTGGCTTTTTGGGCCTGCAACAAGATAAAATTTTGTTAATGTATCCACTTCATGCCACAAATATCAAAATAGAAGCAGAATACATTATAACTAGTATAGTGTGTAAATCATGTACTCAACCCAACGGTCCTGCAATAGAAATCTAACAAGGTCATGCATAAAGCAGCATGAATATAGCATAATTTTCGTAAAATAAATATATTACATTACTGGTGTGGGAAATTGGACAAGCAAAGTGCCAGTTAGCAACATGGAGGCAGTTTTACTGAAAAGAGTCCAACAGTATAGTATTATGATGTAAAGGAGACTAATATGTTCGAACTCAAGCTATACATCCGTTATATAAATATGTTATCCATTTTACAATAATGAATAATGCAGGAAGAATTAACTTATTCTCTCATGTAGCCTGTGTCTATCTAACCCCATATCATATCCACGTCTAACTATCTTCTCCACAGTGATAAACACTTGGTTGTTTTTGTCACGCACAGCACTAAGAGCATCTCTAGCCGATCCCCTAAAAGGACGTAGAGGAGTAAAATTTCTGTTTTACTCCTTCACCGGGCACCTAGCTGAACTCCTAAACCGTATAAAGAAGTAAAATAAGATACTCCTCGGCTCGGTGGGGGCCTAAATATACTCCTTCACCGAGCGATGGGCTAAAAAAATCCTTTGCCCCTCCGGCCGCTCCCACCCCACCACCGCGCCACATCTACTCCGGTCCGTCGATTCCCACCTCCGCTGGCGATCACCCGGCACCGCCGGCGCTTCAAAGGACCCGCCTCAGTCCGCACCCACCTGGATTTGGGCCTCTCCCTGTCGTCGGCGCCTAAATCGCCAGATATACAGGCTGCGTTGCTGAAACCGGATTTGACGTGTCCGACCACTGGTGCTGGCGCGTTTGGGATGGATTCGACCGGTACCGATTCGCGCAGCCCCCGCAATGACTCTGTGCCGCATCTCGGTATGGCCTCCTCCCCTAGTTGCTCGTATCTCAGTCGTTGGCCGGTCACCGGCACGACTAAGCATAGCCGCCGTCGGCCGGGCTTGGCACTAGCCCATCAGCTCGTCGGCACCCTGTTGACGATTATCAAGTGTGATCATTGCCCCGGCAGGTGCTGCGATGAGTTTCGACCACGCCGCAACATCTCAGATGGGTGTTCTTCAAGTGCAAAAAAACTGGTGCAAGTGCTTGTTTGTCTGGCTGTTCATCGGATTCGTTGCAATTTATAGCTTATTGTTTGCTGAAAATCATGTGTAAGATGGATGCGAGTTTTGGTATTGGAAAGAAAAGTGCACTGATCTATTGATAGCAAGAAATTTGGTAGATGTTCGTGCACTACTTGCTAGAGTTGAGAGTAGAGATAAGAATAGAGACAGCGCAATATCCAATTGTATGGAGGTGGAGAAGAATGATGTGTGCAAGCTCAAGAAGCCGGTAGAGAACCACGGCAATGTGGGCAATGATGATATAGAGAAAATATAAAGAACTAGCGGGAGCAGTTCTGGCACTTGGATTTCTATTAAAGTGTCTAATTGCAGTTTTAGTTTTCTTTGAATCGGTTCTCTTAGCAAAGAATTGGTGAATTATGTACTCCAGTGTATCAAGATGTCGTTCAATAAAATAAAAAAGGAGTCAAGTTTATTTCGGTGGCATAAATAAAATGAATTTGACATAAACAAAAAATTACTCCACTAAATTTAGGAGTTCGGCTAGGTCTGGCCAAAATTAAAGTGAAGTAAATTTACTACACTATAGCTAAATCGACGGTTTACTCCGCTACTTTAGGAATCGGATCAAAGCATCCTTAGATTACCTTTTATAACAGTCCGGAAAAAGCAAGGCCAAGAGTTGGAAACAGTGAAACAAGCATCGTGTATCAAATCAAATAATAATTTGCAAGGAAATTTCAAAACAATTCCTTTAAACTTCAAAATGATAGGAAATGTTCTGGCTGATAGCACAAGACATAAAAAAGGCAGCAACCGAAGTAAGGAATGATTGTTTTTTACACACAAAAGATACTCTACCTTGTAAAATTTACTCTTCAAAATGATCTGTTCCTTCTTGCTCTTGTGACCCTGCAAACAAGAGTAACTATATTAAGGTCACAAAATATAGATTATTGGATTGCAGATCAGATATAAATGTAATTAGTAATTCCTAAAAAGCAATACATGTGTTTCTTCAGGCAGGTCAGGTTCTGAAGGAAGGTCACTACTTTGAAGAGAAAAGCGCTTCTTCGAAAGGATAATTTTACCTGGAAAAATAGAAAGCTAAGCACATTGAGTAAATAGAAATACTAACATCAGTTCCCATAGATGGGCATTCTAATCCTTATAATGCTCTAAGACGGTAACATAAATATTTGGAATTTTTGTCAAAAAAACCAACTGACGAGTCGAATTGACAAAAAAGACCACCTCTAAAAAGAATTGACAGAAGAGACCGGCTCAGCCGTGGCGGCAGGCGCGCCGGCCGACATGTGGCACCTGCCGCCACGTGCGGAGGCGGCAGGACCTGCCGCCACAACATCAGGCGGCAGCCCTCGAATTACCGGATACCAGGCGAGGTGAGCTGGCGCAACAGAATTTTGGATGGGCTGGTGGGCCTCGCCGCCACACCCTGTGGCGGTAGTTCCAGCAGCAGCACGGCTGTGTCGTCCTGTTCTCTGGTTTACTGTGTTAGCAAATGTGAATATAGGCACATTTAACTGAGATTTAAATCAATTTGAAGGCCGATTTTAAAAATATTGCAATTGAAGAAAAGATAGATCAAGTTAAGATCTATCCATTTTTATGTTTTTCGCTTACATACACGAATGTTTTGTACTTTCCAAATGCTCCAAAACACTCCCAAAAATTATTATTGAATGCCAATACAGCAGAGAGTACAAAGTTAGAGACTAATCATACAATACAAAACCACCGTGGATGTGAGCGAAAAACACAAAAATGGATACATCTTACCTTGATCTATCTTTTCTTCAATTGTAGCATCTTCAAAATCAACCTTTAAATTGATTCAAATCTCAGTCAAACATGCCCATTTCCCACTTGCTAACAACACACGAAGAACAAAGAGTGGAACGAGAGAGCCAGTCGCTGCTGCTCAAGACCTGCCGCCAGGGTGTGTGGCGGCAGGGCCCATCAAACACATGTTATTCCATTGCAGCAGCTAGCCTCGCCCGGTTTCCGGTAATTCCAAGGTTGCCGCCTGCTGCCGTGACGGCAGGTCCTGCCGCCTCTGCACGTGGCGGCAGGCGCCACGTGTCGGCTGGCGCGTCTGCCGCCACGGCCAAGCCGGTCTCTTCTGTCAATTGTTTTCGAAGGTAGTCTTTTTCGTCAATTTGACTCAGCAGCCGGTCATTTTGGACAAAAAGTCAAATATTTGCAGCAATAACACCGGCGTACAACATTAGCGTAGCAAACTAAATGCCTAAAACTAGGCCATGTGTGCTGTAAGAGAAATCAGTGGTTGTAAAACATGGAGATCGCAAGGGATTTCAGATACTGAACAATAACAAACATTGATAGCTAAACCCTACATCTACAGCAGAGAGATTATCTTATGCTATCACCTATCAGTTTTACTTGAGACAAGCCCGTCCTAGATTCTTTTGCTGAGCCAGACGTGTCAGATTCTGACACATGCTTCAGAAATAAAAAATCCACTGTTGTTTGCCAACGTCCAAGAAATTCTTGCCAATTCAGACACATAAAGTCGAGTCAATTACGACACATGTGTGTGGCCATAACACTAACATCCCTCAGAATAAACCTAGAGTGAACGACTTCTGAATCTCTCGGAATAAACTTAAAACTAGGTGCCAGACTATGGTAATATGCCTTACACAATAATCAGGACACCAAATAGTTTGTTTTGCAGGCCACTGACAATATTTTATTTTATTTTGGAAGGAAAAAATGTACCTTTCTATATTTTAGATGCTCTATTTTCAGATAATAAACAAAATTCAAAATATTAATTTGAAAAATAGGAATGCGAGGTACATACTTACATAACACAAAAGACTCGTAAGTACATCAGGAAGCAGAAAACATGCATCGACTAACTATATTGTAAGTTTCTTTTTTTAGAAAATAACTACTCCCTTCGTTTCCAAATATAAGTCTTTTTAAAGATTTCAACAAGTGACTACATACGGAGTAAAATAAGTGAATCTACGCTCTAAAATATGTCTATATACATCCGTATGTTGTAGTCCATTTAAAACCTCTAAAAAAACTTATATTTAAAAACGGAGGGAGTATATTGTAAGATACTTTGATGACACATGACGACATAAAACACACCTTCATCGCTGTCGTTACCAAGACGCACCTCTTCATCGCAATCATCATCTCCCAGGAGTGTGTAAGAATCTTCGTCTTCCTCCTTGTCGGACAGATTGTATTTGCTTACTCGTTTCAACTCCGCCTGGAAATCATGAGAAAGAGAGGAAACTTAACACTGGTGTGTCCTTGTTGAATCTCATTGACTAGGGAATGCTGCGCTAATTAAGCAACATCTTATATTACGGGACGGAGGGAGTAACTGAGACAGAGGCACGTAGGATGTGCTCCCGCTGCTGACGGAGGATGGCCTTATCGAACTCGGGCAGAGTCTCGTCCCTCTCGCCGATACGCCCGTCATGGAACACTCACGACGTGGCGCTATGCTCGAACTCCTTGAACAGAGTGTTCTTCCTCTGCAATCCAGCCGTACCGCGAAATAAAAGAATTAAGCAATCACGCTCACCCGAAACAGGATCGAGCTCGCAACCGTTGATCGGATCGGTCTAAGCGCTTGCCTCCGAACGTGAGCGGGAGGTGCGCCCCTCCTCGCCCTTGCGCTTCTTGCTGAGAACGTCGAACTTGCGGCGCGACCAGATGGCCTCCAAGGGGTTGCTCCGCTCCGCCTCCGCGGCCCCGCGTGTCTTCATGGCCACGGCCGCCGGGCCGTTCCTCTGCTTCTTGTCAGTTGCCGTCATTGGCTTCGTCTTGGCCATGGCCGAGAATCTTTTGGGCTGCAGCTTCAGCAGGCGGCTGCGGCGGCTGCGTGACGGACAAACACTATCGAGAGTACTTTTGCAGAGATCACTCCAACTTTCTCAGATTGTGACAAGTGGCGTGCTGCATGTGCGCCACTTGTTGCAACCTGGAAGTTTTTCCTTTTTTCGTAAATCCGTTTATTCAAAACATTTTATCTCTTAAACTGTGTGTTCAAATTTCGAACCGCTTTCGCTGTTGGATTCCTCGTGTCAAGATCTTCAAAACTAGATTTCATGTTGATAGGTTTTGACGAACGTTTTTTTTACGAAAAAACCGGATGAAAAGACCGACGAAAAAACCGAACCGGGAACACGGGTTTTTTCCCTTTCCGAAAGAGGCACTGACAAAATCACAACCGTGCCTCTCGCGAAAGAAAAAAAAACAAAAAACATGTTTTTTCCTTTCGAAAGAGGCACGCCCTCTCGCTAAAGCACAACCGTGCCTCTCGCGGAAGCAAAACCGTGCCTCTCGCGAAAGAAAAAAAAACAGAAAACGCGTTTGCTTTCCCTTTCCGAAAGAGGCACGCCCGTGCCTCTCGCGAAAGCACAGCCTGCCTCTCGCGGAAGCAAAACCTTGCCTCTCGCGAATGAAAAAAAACAGAAAACATGTTTTTTTTCGTTTCTGAGGAGGCACGGCCGTGCCTCTCGCGAAAGCACAACCGTGTCTCTCGCGAAAACAAAACCGTGACTCTCGCGAAAAAAATGTGTTTTTAACGTAAAAAAATATTTTTTTCGAATTTGTTTTTGTCAAACTACTAGGGAAGACCGGTGGAAAACCAAAACGTAAAAAAAACTATAAAAAACCATTTAAAAAGCCGAAAACGCATGCGAAAAAATAAAAAAAATAAAATCCGAAGGAAACGCCTAGAGCGTGACACGTGTCGACCGAATGGTAGCCGCACTGCCGACGCCGATCGTCATGGCGCTCCGAAGAAGCGCTCGTTAATTAGTTGCTCTTGAGAGAACGCGCGTGAGAGAGCACGAGGGTGAAAACAGGGCCGGCTCTAGGCCTAGGCGGGAGGGGTGAACGCCTAGGGCCAGGCCTGGTAGGGCCCCGGAGCCGACCGACATGTAAGTCCAGCAGGCAGCCCACAGCGAAAAGAAAAGTCGCGTCTGCGCCGCGAGGCTCAGTTCATTCCTTATTTAGCGCATTCAGCGCTGGTTACTATTATCCCGCAGCGACCATATCTCGCATTAAGCGAGATGGTAGGAAGTCTTGCTGAAAGTTTCACAGTAATCTGGCCGGCGCATTTTCGCACACAATTATAAAGGAAAAAACAGAAGGAAAAGATGGTTGGCACTGCTAGCCACTCCGCCCGTGTCTCCTTCGTGCTAACTAGTAGGGGCGCGATCTACTTGAGGCGATTCAAGGCGGTTTACTTTTGTTTCCTTTCTAATCTCTTCTCCGTTTCATTCATCTTTTTTCACCTTTTTTGCATTTGTTTCTTTGTTTTTATTTTTATTTTCATTTTTTCTTTGGTTTATTGTTTTTGGGTTTTTTCAGTTTATTTTGTTTTTTCATTCTACATCTTTTATATGTCATAATTTTTTAATATATATTTAACATTTTTAATACAAATTTAACATTTTTTAATGCATGGTCGACACTTTTTCTATACACATTTTTCAAATGCTCGATTAATATTTTTTAAATGCATGGTAAAGATTTTTCATATACACACTTTTAAACTTTCAAAATGATCTAGTAATATTATTCAAATACAATTTAACATTTTCTAATACATGTTCAACATTTTTATGCACATTTAATATTTTTCAAATACTCGATTTAAAAAAAATTAACTTTTTTTTGAACACAAGGTCAAAAAACATTCTAAGCACATTTAGCATTTTTCAAATGCTTGATTAATACTTTTCCAATAATTGTTCAACATCTTTTAAAATTCTTGATTGCTATGTTTATATACATGATCAATTTTTTTTATCACTCTTTGAATACATCGTCAACATTTTTCTATACGCATTTAAAAAAATCAATGATGATTTTAATATTTTTTTAGTACAGGGTCAACATTTTTCATATACACAATTAGCATTTGTCAAATACAAGTTTAACATTTTTGTAATACATGGTCAACATTTTTTGTGTACATGTTTAACACTTTTCAAATACACGTTTAACATTTTTTAACACTTGTTCAACAGTTTTTTAACCGATTGAATTAACATTTTTTAGGTACATGGTCAACATTTTTTCTATATACATTTCACGTTGTATATTTCTTTTCTATACACATTTCACATTGTATATTTTTCTAGGAGGAACACTGGGTTGAGGTGAAAGAATATACTGGTTGATGGCCTTGGAATAATGTTTTAATTTGGGGGAATATCACTATTTGAAAACAAAATTCGGCGTCTTTGAGGACCTGAACTAGAGATGGAGCAATCTCACAATCATGCTGGTGAGACACTTCGAACACCACATTACCATGCTTAGCCCCGAAAGATTTGTTTACTAAATCCTGACAGTTGACAAAGTCGAGAAGGTTGAAGTCATGACAAAGGCGAGGGTTAAATCCCTTGCAGAACCTTTGCATGCTTCATAACATCGGTAGAAATGTCCTCCAAGGCATAACAGGCTAGATGGAATATGAGCCTCGATGCCAACCAATGGTCGTTGTGTGAGCCCTCTGGGAACTTCTATTTCACGTTGTAACCATGGAACTGTTACTATAACATTCACATGGGTCAGCCACTGAAGCTCCCAATCGATAGCATTTTTCTTCCGCTCGCTCCACTGCCATTTTGTAAAAAGGTAGCTATCATTTTATTTTGAAATAGTTCACGAAATCAAAAGTTGTTCCTGGATTTTAAAAAAACTTGAAGTTTTAAAAATATTGCAACTAAAAACACATTTTAAAGGAAAACAATGAAAATTTAGAAATAATCATGGATTTCAACAAATGCATGCAAATTTTAAATAAAGTTTGCATATTACAAAATGTTCACAATTTTAAAATATTCACTGATTTTAAAAATATTCATTAGTTTTAAAAATGTTCAATAGTTTTAAAAATGTTCAATAGTTGAGCCCCAGTGATGCCACAACCCCTGACCCACCAGGATTCTTCAAATCTAGATAGTTTTGTACTTCATCTGTTCGTGTGGTTAGAGGTTTGATCTTTTCGATATACATCTCTCTTCATCGGCAATGGTTGCTGCTCTAGTGTGCTCGTCCTTTGGAGCCTTAGCACGACGACTTTTCGACTGTTTATTACAGCAAATTTTGTCCGGCTTTGATGAGGGACGGGTGATGACTAGATGGTTCATGGACCTGGTTGTAATTTTTATTGCCTCTTGTGTTTTTGTACTGCCATAGTTGATGAACACATTGGAAAATTCTCTCCAAAAAAGACTACTCCAAAGGGGAAAGATTCCCTTCAACCGGTCGATTTTGTGCGAGCGTCCACCGTCTATATGTCCGTCAGATGGACCCTTAATCAGCGGCGAGGAGCTAACCCCTCCATGCCCACTTTCTGCAACTGATCCATTGTTTAGAAAGGGATTCTACAACTAGCCCCTTGTTGCAAACCGGTCAATAGCTAGATACTGTTGCGGCTCGCACTAGGAAGGGTAATATTTTCTGCAACACGACCCATGTTGCAAAAAGATCGCGCAATACAACTTATGTTGCAAAGAAAAACGCAACATAACCCCTGTTCCAAATGTTTTTTCGCAACAAGACCTTTGCTGTAAAGTAGAGAAAGACGTTTGTCTGATTTATTGTATCAAATCCAATGGCTCGCGATACTGTTGCGGCTCACATTAGGGAGTGCAATCTTTTTCTGCAACACAACCCATGTTGCAAAAAAGTTCCCGTAATACAATCTATGTTGCAAAGAAAAAACGCAACATAACCCTTCTTACAAATGTTTTCGCAACAAGTCATTTGTTGCGAAATAGAGAAAGACGTTTGGCTGGCCGATTGTATCAAATCAAACGGCTCGCGAGAAAAGATCCGCCGGCAGACGCGTAACAGTCCTTTGAGTAATGTAAGAGCAACTCTAGCAGACCCCGCATCTCGCCGGCCCGCAAAACGCGTTTGCAGTTCGCGGAAACGGCTTTTGCGGGCCGTCAAGGATGGCCGCAGATGTAGACCCCCCAAATGGACCCGTATAAAAGTATATTCGCCGCGGGTCGGCTTTGAGGTGTCTGCTCTTGCACCGCTGCTTTCCTCATCTCATCGGCCCGCAAAATATCAAATCCAACATAATACAACAAACGGAAGCAAACTAAATAATTATTCAAATTCAACACAATACAACAATCATCCACATTACAAATAATTTTTCAATCTTAAATAATGCAATATAAAACTTGTGATGAATACAAAAATGAGTCACTGTCCAGCCCTTTGCCAATGGTGCTCAATGAGATTTTCCTGAAGTTGAAAGTGTGTGTTTGCATTTTCAATCTCCTTGTATGTCTGAAGAAAAGCTCTAATGCGGTTAGGGCCTCTAGCTTGTTTGACATGGCTACCCACATTGTCGTAGAAGAATTCCAAGTTCATTCTTCTCTCATCTTCAAAAATCATATTGTGAAAGATAACACAACATGTCATGATATTTTTCAAGGTTTTCTTATCCAAAAAACGAGCAGGACCACGGAAAATGGCAAACCTACATTGCAAAACACCGAATGCCCTTTCAATGTCTTTTCGGGCTACCTCTTGCACCCTTGCAAATTCACACTGTTTTTTAGTTTTGGGTTCTTTGATGCTCTTGACAAATGTGCACCAAGGAGGGTATATACCATCTGCAAGATAGTACTCCTCCCGTCCCATAATGTAAGATGTTTTTTGACACTACACTAGTGTCAAAAAATGTCTTACATTATGGGACGGAGGGAGTACCTTTTTGTGTATTCATATGACCATTGATAGTGTAGTTGCAAGCAGGAGCATCACCACTAGCAAGCCTAGCAAACAAATGAGACCGTTGCAACATATTGATATCAATGAGAGTGTCCGGCATACCAAAGAAGCAATGCCAAATCCATAAATCCTCGGATGCTACGGCCTCTAGCACAATTGTTGCATCATGAGACTTGACATAATACATTCCTTGCCATGCCTTCGGGCAATTTTTCCATGTCCAATGCATACAATCAATGCTACCTGGCATGCCAGGACAACCTCTCCTCTCATTAGATGCCATCAATTTCTTTGTGTCATCCTCGTTGGGTGCCTGAAGATACTCAGGACCAAAGACACGGATGATCACTTTTGCAAATCTACGCACTGACTCAATTGTAGTATCTTCATCAATGCGAAGATACTCATCGGCATAGTCAGGCGGAACGCCATATGCAATCACCCGCATAGTGTTAAGGCATATCTCTCTCTATGTAGTTTTGGTGATTGCTGACAACACGCTTGCGGACTAATCATGTGCTTTGAGCATTTCAGAGATTCATCCTTTGGCACGAGACGATTCCTTCCCCTCAGAGTTTTAATCAAGGACGGTGTAGCTCCTTCGTTTCTGTTTTGGTGGAATGGTTTCGTAGGAGTCACCGTTCTATCAAGAGGGGATCCGCTTTGGTAAGGTTAGGGTGGAATCAACACGTACACATCCTCTTCGCACCCTCTGTGCCTTCCCGCTTCGGTGGAGCCTCCATTTCCTTCCTATGTGCATGTTTTGGTCCCAGCGGTAGTACATCGGTGCCCAGCGGTAGTACCGCTCAAGAGCCATAGGCGGCAGTACCGCTCTGCAGCGGTGGTACCGCCTGTGGGTCCTCAGCCGTAGTACCGCTGCGGTACGGGGCTCCTGCCGCCTCGACTCGAGGGGGTTGTCTCTCGTGTCGGATTGTGCGGCACTAAGCAGCGGCAATAGACGCGGTAGTACCGCTCGTGAGCGGTAGTACCGCCCTACCACCACGGCAGTACCGCACTGGGTCCGATCCCTGCACATGTTCTAGCCCTCCCAGATCGCACGGCAAGATCACAGGGCGGTAGTACCGCTGGGCCCAGCGGTAGTACTGCTGTTCTCAAGGGTAGTACCGCCTCATGGGCTGTTTTGGGGGGTAACGGTTGGATTGTTCCCCCCTCTATAAAAGGAGGTCTTCTTCTCCAAAGCTGACTGACCTTTTCCCCCAAAAGCTCCATTGTTGCTCTAAGCTCCATTTTCACCCGATCTCTCTCCCTAGCCAATCAAACTTGTTGATTTGCTCGGGATTGGTTGAGAAGGCCCCGATCTACACTTCCACCAAAAGAAATTTGATTCCCCCCACTAATCCCTAGCGGATCTTGTTACTCTTGGATGTTTGAGCACCCTAGACGGTTGAGGTCACCGCGGATCCATAGTCCATTGTAGTGAAGCTTCGTGGTGTCGTTGGGAGCCTCAAATTAAGTTGTGGAGATTGCCCCAACCTTGTTTGTAAAGGTTCTGTCTCGCCTCCAAGGGCACCAATAGTGGAATCACGACATCTCGCATTGTGTGAGGGCGTAAGGAGAATACGGTGGTCCTAGTGGCTTCTTGTGGAGCATTGTGCCTCCACACTGCTCTAACGGAGACGTACTTCCCTTAAAAAGGAAGGAACTTCGGTAACACATCCTCGTCTCCATCGGTTCCACTTTTGGTTATCTCTCACATTTACTTGTGCAACCTTATATTGTGTTGCATCTCTTGCTTGCTTGTGTGCTTGTTGTTATCACATAATATAGGTTGTCCACCTAGTTGCATATCCAGACACCTACTTTGATGCAAAGTTGAAATTGGTAAAGAAAAGCTAAAAATTGTTAGTTGCCTATTCACCCCCCCCCCCTAGTCAACTATATCGATCCTTTCACGTAGCTACGGAGATTTTTTGATATGCACTAAATCCCTTTAAGCCCGCAACATTTCTTCTTTGAGTAAAATACCGGCAATTTGCCTCGCAAGCTTGAACAATTTTCACAAAAAGAGATCGGCGCATTCGGTACCTTCTCAGGAAGAGGTGCGGTGGATATGTAGGATTCTCCGCGAAGTATTCTTGCATCAACATCTCGTTCCCAAGATGACGATTCCGAGGAATGCAAAGACGACCGACGGTCGATCCTCGCCTTCTCTTCCGGTTCTCGTCTTCATGCTCCTTCACGGCAAGTGCCATGACTAATGTCTGCTGCCGAAAGTTCGCAAGCATGGTCTCAACATCCGAGTCGTCCGAATCGGTGAGCAAGAACTTCTCTCACGGGCTCAACTCCATCTACATGCATACCGGCGCGTCAATCAACTATACAGCTCGCTCGCAAAAATCACAAAATACGCACTAACCGATGGCGGATGCGGCGGGTGATCCCGGGCGGCGACGAGGGGCAGGCTCGACGGTGGTCGATCCTCGGCGGCGGCAGCGACGAGGGCGCCGCTCTTCTCGCCGGATCCGCGGGGAAGGGGGGAGTGCAGCATGACGGCGCGGGAGGGTGGGGGACGGCCCCACGGCGCGATTCTGCCTGCAGATTTGGCCGGAATCGCCGGCGGCGGACGGGCGGAAGCAAGGGCGGTCGGCGGCGGAAGGGGGTGGGGAAAATGCGCGCGGGCTGAAATGTCCCTCCCGCCAACTACTTTTCTATGATGCAGGGCACCGCAGCTGCGACGGGGAAATCCGCGTATTCACGGATTGGGGCCGAGATTTTGCCGCGACCTTAAAAAAAATTGCGGGCCAGGACGGTATGCGAGGTCTAATCGGGCATGTTTTTCCGCCTTTCCCCGCACTTTGACGGTTATTTTTCAGGTCAGGGACAGATGCGGGGTCTGCTAGAATTGCTCTAAGAGGTTCGCATACAAGTGAGGGGCCACCGTGGACGAAAAGGTAGGAAAGCTGGATGTGCTCCGATCCAGCGATACGACTCCACGCACAGGGAGATCCGGCAGTGCTCGGATCCAGCGCCGGTCAGTACATTCGGGCTCGGGACATATCTCGGGCAGCAACTCGGGCGGAAACAAGGCAGTCTACTCGTCAGCCGGACCAACGCGCGCCACAAGAAGCGGCAGCCTGTCGTTATAAACACGAAGCACCCGCCATCTTTTGCAGAAATCCAGCCACGCACTCCACGCTGCATTCTCCCTTCGTCGGTCAAGAAAACTGCTGGCGACATGGCATTGCTGCCCCCCGTCGAGCCGCGATCCCTGGCGTCGCAGCTGGGTCCTCTCAAGATGGCCCAGCTTCTCCGGCGCAGGGTCGCCGGAGAGCGATTCCCCTACAGCTTCATCCACGAGGAGGACGTCTACTCGGCCGCCCCCGAGGACCTCGTCCGCGGCCGTGATCCTGCTCTGGGCACCGACAGCAAAGAGGCGTGGTACTTCTGCAGTACCGTCAATTGCCAAGAGAGCGCGAGTGGAGCGCCAAGGTGGAACCGGCAGGTCGGCGGCGGCCAAGAGAGGAGGTTCTGGCACCCGGAGGGGCGCAAGAGGTCCATTCAAGGTGAGGCGTACAAGCGCTCGCTGTCGTACGTTTTGAAGATCAAGAACCGCCCTGGTGCTTCAAAATCATTCAGAAACAAAAGGTTGGGCTGGTGCATGCTCGAGGTTGGGCTCGAGCAGCAGGACGGTGGCCCCGAGCACCAACGGGTGCTCTGCAAGGTGTACAGGTCGCCTCGCAGCAGTACCGGGGATCCGGCCGAAACATCCACGGCCGCCGCCGGTGCAGTGGACGTCGGTCCGGTTGCCGGTACCGGGATATCTGGAGTTGAACACATGCTGCAGCATGACTCGGCGCAGGAGGGCGGGGGCGAGGCGATTCCAGAGGAACTGCTGGACGAGACCAACATGACGTACAGATTGCCTCGGGCGGATGCGGAGTTCAGCGTGCCAGGCGGCGGCATGCCATGTCCAGCGTCTGAATGCGATAACCAGGTAACGAGATGCAACACACCGGTACTTGTGCTACTTCCATGCTGATGATTTAGCAACAATCATGTACGACTATTCCAAATAGTCATTCACATATATAAACTTTTGCATCCCAGTCAATGGAATTAGATATGGAAGATGGCAGTCAGAACTCGTACAGCCATGAAGCACTTGCTGGTACTGTGATTACTGAAAAACCAAGAGATATGCGCAAGGTTTGCTGCATAAGCATAATAATTCTTCCATTCCATCACTTGCAATAACTATTACTGGCCTTTGAATCTTCTCTGTTTTGAGGTTATATATATGGGAGTACCTAGAACTCATCTAGATGAGATATAGTTTGGTCTCATTCACTTTGAAAACAAGAACAGATACAACCCACGTCAGCACACACGCATCTTATAGCATCACATCCAATGGCTATAAAAGGTGAATGAGACCAAATTATATCTCATCTAGATGAGTTCTAGCAAAACTGTATATATATCGAGTTGAAACCAAACGTTACCATTCTGGACATAGAGAGGACAATTAGGCTCCACCATGATGCTTTTGTAGTGAAGGTACTATATATAGCAATAGACACATTTCTCTTTTATGTGTATATTTATTTATTTATTAAGATTTGTTTTTGTTGGTTATATCTGGTTATGTATTTGTGCAGGCCAGCTCAATTTTTGAAAATTTTGAAGATTCGGTCATTTCTGTGGATTGGGAGTCTATTGGTGATGGCAAGATGTCGTTTACACTAGTTCAACTTCCATCTGAATGGGAGCAGGAAGAGATCCAGCTGGTAAACATCTGCATTGTATTTAATTGTACCATAAAATTTCCGTCTATCCTCCTACTGTGTTTGTTAGAAAAAAAAAAACGATTACCGTTTTGATGATGGTGGCAGGTTCTTGATAATACGGTTGAAGAGCTCAAAGAAATTGCAATTGTCGTTCAACTAAAAGTCATCTCACTAATAGGAAACTCGCGAATGTCGACAGTCATTCTTGAAAGGGTAAGAACCATATATACGCTTAGCATTGAAATTCTGTGTGGTGTTTTAGGAGAACTGAAGCTGAATTTAGTATCCGTAAGAGGTTCCATGTAGCTCGACCTACAGAGGAACTTTACCTATCAGTAAACACTTCGCCAAACATGGTTGATCATTTTGTATCTTATCATTCTTAATTATTTGTTGCTGCACGGCAGGCGCTCAATGTGCTACAGAGTAGTCATGTTCGGGTCAAGAAGGTCTCGCAATTGTATTCCCAGGTATTACCACTTTCACAAAAGTGAACATGATTTCTCTTTGTGCGGCAGTCGAACTGGGGCTAAGCTCCTTTCTTTAGGTGCTCTTTTATATGTTTAGATTAGATCGAATTGTGCAAGATTGAAATTAAAGTAGTATGATTATGCAAAGGGTGACTGTGCTAACAAGTGTTCATAATAAGCAGGGAATGGAGGTTTCCTTGGTGGTCCACGACAATGTGGCAGAACACTGTGTGCATGTCCTCCTTTCAGCCTTTGAGAACGATTTCTTCACGGCCACAAAGATCGTCAAGAGCATAACTGTGCTTTATGATGAGCACGTGGAGCCGGCTGAGAAGCCGCCGCCGCCGATGTCGGCGAAGCCAATGCCGGTTTGGGGCGAATGCAGTGCTGATTTCGATTCTGAGAGTGAAGTTGAATCACCGGCTTGGGTCGAACATAGTGCTGATTTCGATTCTGACGGTGAAGTTGAACCAGAGGAGGAGGAGCAGGAACTTGCCGAGACGGCCGAGAGCGGCAGTGAGCTTGGCAGTGCTACGGAAGAGATGGAGCAGCGCACTCATCAGCAAAGCACGACGAAGCACGACGGCGGGGATCTGTGTGGGTCCTCTGAACCCGGGATCTGGGAGATATGTGGCTGGGTACGTCGCCTGACAATCGCCAAGCCGAGCCTGCCAGGTGCTGGGCGCGCCAACTCCGACAGCCTTTGCTCCCGGCTTGCCGTTTGGCTGACAGGGATTTGCGCCAAACAGAATTCTGCGGAGTAAAGAAATTAAGAGTGCACGTCGGGATCACCATTTGGAATTTTTCTAGCAAGTTGTTGTGGGAACTTGATCGGAAGTCGTCTACGTCTCCTGTTTGGCTCATGGGTTTACGAATATAAATAAAACGATGGTTTTCTACCACTGGTTCATTGCCCATTTGCTACATGAGCACTCCTTTTGTTTTCACTCTGTTCTCTCTTAAAAAAAGTTGGTGCTCTTTTGATCTTCTGCAAAGAGAAATACTACTACAATTTCGATCCTGTGCTACACCAGAACGAGGACACTGAGCCATAATTTATCTCTTGTGTGTATACGCAATAAAGTACTCCGCACGTACTCCCTCCGTTCCAAAATAGACGACTCAAGTTTGTACTAACTTTAATACAAAGTTAGTACAAACCTGGGTTATCTATTTTGGAACGGAGGGAGTATATTTCACTATTTCACTAAACATATGCAATAATGTATGATGTGAATTATCAAGATTACCAGTCATCCCAACCGCCCCTGCGTCAGGCGACTCAGGTGGATGCAATCCCTGCGGCCCCGGGGGCGCCATCTCCTCTCTCCCCTTCCTCCGTCCCTGTCGGAGGACGCCGCCCGGCTAAGCCCACCCTTCCCTGCATTAGTGGGTCGTACGGAACCTCTTGACCCGTGGAGGCGTCACCAAGACCTGCGCTAGGGGCGACGCTCGACTGACTCCCGACAATGGCTTGGGTGGCGGAGTTGGTCGCGCGGCGGCAGATCTCATGGCTCCGGTCCTTGTGGAGAACTCGAATCCGGGGCGGCGACCCCGATAGGCGTGGTGGCGGTGCCCTTGGCTGGTGGCGCTCGCGTGTGGTGGATGGATGGCTTCTTGACCGCGTGGGTGGTGAGTTGCTAGTGGATTTCCTCCCCGCTGCTAGGGGTGGATTAACAAGCAGTTCGGTTCGTTAAGCTCGTGCTAGTTAAGGCTCGGCTCGTTAAGCTTGTCACGATTAACGAGCAGAAAACCCGCTCGGCTCGGCTCGTTTGAAGCTCGTTAAGCTCGCGAGCGCTCATTAACAGATTATAATGTGCTACGATACACAAGATGAATGTGTGGGTATGGTTTTCAAGATGAAATATGGTGACTACAAAAAGAAATGCATCAGCTTGTTGCCTCATATGTCGATTAGATTGAATAGATAAGCTGAAGTGCTACAAAAAGTTTGTCACGTAAGATGAATATATGTTGTGTTGTTACTAACGAGCTTAACGAGCTACTCATGAAACTCGTTAGATCACTCGTTAAGCTCGTTAAGCTTAACAAGTTGAAATCAATTATTGGCTCTATTAATTAAGAAGCGAGCTACGAGTTTAACAAGCTGAACTATTGAGCGCTCATTAAGCTCGCAAGCTACGAGCTTTTGGTCCAGCCCTACCCGCCGCAGCCTCTCTCCCACTGCACTTGATGGCTTGCGGTCTCGGCCATTGCCCTCGGTGCATTGGTGGGAGCTGGTAGAGGTGGATTTGGACTGGAGGAAACTCTGGATGGCTCGCTCATCCTGACGGTGGCGATGATCAAGGTCGCCACGTCTCCTCCTTGCAGGCGTTGTTGTGGTCCCTCCCCTACACCCCGACCCCATGCCTGGGTGAAACCCTCAAATCTCCTCAGTTTGGGCGACGGCGGCACTACGTGTGTCGTGTCCTTCTTGGAGGCGCCGCCTGGGGCGTTCGGGTGCTCGGTCAGAGAAAATGCAGGCGGAGGGGATGGGCCCAGTAGCAGCAGGTGGTGTTCGTGAAGGAGGAGCGACGTGTCATCTAGCACGTCGACAACGGTGGGTCTTGGCGGCATGGAGCTGCGGGGTCTTGGCGGTGGGCGCATGTCGATGGACGAGTGCAGGATGGTAGCGTTGTCTGGCATCGACGATAGTTGGGCCTGGCAAGGTCGATGCATCAGTACCTGCTTTGAAGATGGATCGGTGGAGGACGATGGCGGCAACCTCTGCATGGTGCACGTGCGGCGACCACCGAGAGTGTGCTGGACCAGTGTCTGCCTCAGACCCGACAATGCGGGTTGGTTGCGGCCTCCGGCTTTAGATGTTGGGTTTTGGTGTGAGGTCTGGGTATACGGCTCAGACAATCTGCACCCCTTCATCAACTTGATAGAAGTAGCGATAGATATTATCGAGATGGTAGCTTCAAACCTATTGATGTATTAATTTGTAAGCTCGGTGAATAATTAATAAAATGATTGCAACACCGGTCATCCTCCTTTCCGTGAAAAAAAAAATTATATGCAATAATGTAAACTCAGGGAGTTGAGACACAGCGAGCGATTCAGTTTTAGGGGCGCAAAGCTCTAGCTAGCATCTTGTTCTGAAACTTCCTGAAACCCCAGGGGTTCGTTGGCCGTCCACACCCCAAGTGGAGTTTTGTAAGATTGAGCCAACCTGACTCAAGAAAATCCCATGGTAATTATCTTGCCAGCAATGCATAGCAATTTCTTTGTGTTTGTTCCACGGACGTTTATTTATGCTAAAACTATTCTCTAGTGGGTGTACATGCAATGCCTGGTGGCCGACGTATCTTTGGATGAGGCGCTTTCGTGCTGCCCACCAGTCTGAGCCGGTGTTTGGATCCATCCGGCGTCTCGGTCTCTATATACGGCGGCAGTTTGAATAAATCTCTTGGCGGCAAACGATGTTCCATTGCTGAACGAGGACTTTGCTAAGAGCCGAGGGTTCAAGGATAAGGTCAGCGGAATGTGGACACTACCCAAGATTCGCTTGCCGCCCAGCAACCAACAAGCGTCAAGCAATCACGTTCACGAATGCAAAAAAGAAAAAGGTAATCACGTTCACACGTAGTACGTTGGATGTTTTCGTTTTTGCTTTTCGCAAAATTTCGTGTGAACAAAACCCTACATGGTGCAATCGGACCCCGACCCACCCTCGCACCTTCCCGCAAACCCCTTGCGGTTTCCAAGACACCGGCCGCCCCGGCTTGCATCGTCGCTATCGCCCACCGGCGCACCCATCCTCGCCCACTGTTGCGTCCATCCTTGCCATCCCCCACCTATATGCTTCAATCCATGCAATATCCACCTTGAGCTTGGTTCGGT
This sequence comes from Aegilops bicornis, assembly GCA_021605145.1. NCBI lineage: Eukaryota > Viridiplantae > Streptophyta > Magnoliopsida > Poales > Poaceae > Aegilops > Aegilops bicornis. Next base: position 811,625,805 of record CM038673.1, read on the forward strand.
TAGATCTCTGTGGTCGGGCTATTATGGTGCCTCTCATCAGATGCCGCTTGCTGCTAAAGTTTTACGTCTCAACTACCGACGACCACGATGGCTGGGTCTTCTACAAGTGTGCCTAACACAGTGTAAGTCCCCGATGTGCTTTGCTCAATTTGAAGGGTCCATGTTTTACGGGAAATTTGTCATTTTTGATATTTTTGGTTGATGCATACATGTGATTTCTGTCACTAGATCCTCGTCACTAATGATGTGGTTGATGCACTTGGCGCAGCAAAGGACATAAGTGAAGAGTCTTCAAGAATGTTGCAACAAGATTTCTTTCAAGACCTCAAGAATGTAATAGGCTACTCACAAGACATCATATGGATCATGATCAGTGGAGGTAATGATATGATAAACAATCTAAACATACGGACCTTTCACAAATTAGACCTCTATAAGCATCAACTACAAGCAGTAATTAACATCAGGAAGTGATCCCAACAAGGATTTGAAGTAATATTCATAGATTGAAAAGTATGGTTGGAGATACACTAGTAGAAAAGGGGCCTATTGACCCGGTTGGTGAGGGCCTTTAGTCCCAGTTCATGAACCGGGACTAAAGGGTCGGTACTAATACCCTGGCCCTTTAGTCCCGGTTCAATCCAGAACTGGACCGATGGCCCTCCACGTGGCCTGTCCGCTGAGCCTGTGCAGAGGGACTTTGGTCCCGGTTGGTGGCACCAATCGAGACCAATAGGCATCCACGCGTCAGCATTTCTATGGCTGTGATTTTTGTTTTTTTTTTGAAGGGGGGTTTGGGGGTTTTGGGGGTTAATTTAGGTGTTTCATATATTGTGCTATAGCTAGCTAATTAATAGAGAAAAGTGTCCTTTCTTTTGTCCGTGCTTGGTCGACGCTACGTATTGTACATACATATAGAGAGGACTAGCTAGACACGCTAGCTAGCTAGTAATTAAGCAAATGTAAGATCGTCATGAACATATATGCATACAATGAGAAGTGATATCGACCACCTCTCCTTCTCCGAGAGATTGGTCGAACAACAAGTTCTCGTATATCTATCCGACACTACCGGCTTCATATATACAATAATTATCTTTTACAATACGGACGCGTGGTCCACATAGTATTCTCCGTCTTCAGCGATCACGTGGTCAAGAAAGAATGCCGCCAATTCCTCTTGAATTGCTCGCAGGCGATCTGGTGCTAGTAGTTCATCCCGCATCCGAAACATCTAATTTTAAGAAGGGGTCAATACATATATATATGAATGAATGAAACTCAACACAAATGATGGTAATAAAATAAAATTGTGAATATTTTTATTTACGCACTTCATATTGTTTGTCGGAGTAGCCCTCTCACAGGTCGTGTGGCGGATGGACTCGCAAACATAGTATCCACGGAAATCATTCCCTTCTTCCTGCCACAACCACTTTACAAGAAACAGAGGTCAATCAAACTGATAATTAGCAAGCATGCTAAATGGTATTGATGAAACTAGCGCTTGAATCACTAGGAGATGCGCGTGGAATATGCTATTATATAGTACTTACTTTCGGGTGTCTAAATTGCAGCTTCTTCGGTAGTCCCGGAGCTTTTTTGGTGAATTTTCCCCAAGCCCTGCCATACAAAGAAAACAATTACTTGATATTAGAAATGAACAAAGTTGCTGATATGGTGGATAATGATCGATTTAACTTACTTCTCGAGCATTTCAGTCATGTCCGTGATACTCCTTGGGATCTTTTCGTCTCGAGTCTAAGACAGTTACTACTCCCTGCTCAAGCTTAATCTCTAGGAGAATATAGTGGTACCTGCGCACGCATGCATAACTCATCAATATTACATTACTATAACCTGACTAATAAGGAAACCGAATATGCCACAAGACAAGAACACTCACTTGTAGTTGTAAGGAAAGAGTATTATATTTTTGTGTTCATTTATTTCCAACGATCGTAGCAAGTTGGCTTCGGTTTCGTCGGCACGATATTTAACCTCATTTGCATCTATGAGATATGTGTTAATGAACCCAATATCACCCACTTGTCTTTTCTTCATTTCGGCGATCTTCAATCTGCATAATATAGTGAGGATATTTATAAATACATGCAATGAAAGAGCTGAGTTATATAGAGATACTTAATGATAGTAGTAGTACTACTTACGTATGTAGCAGGTGACCGTTGCTTTATCGAGGGCCAATTGATTGAAAAACTGATAGAACTCCTCAAATGGAATAGGCAACAGTTCAATTCCAAGGAGGTCATGCTCCTTTTAACTCTCACATACAAAGTACTCCTCCCATCGACTCTTTGCAGGTTTTCATGTACCAATCATGCAATCTTCGCATCATCGTTGATAGAGAGCTTTCATCTTTGACGAGAGGCTTCCCAGATCAGATCTTTGTATCTGCACCTCCAAGAAATCATAATGTACATCGTCGGGCAGGTAATCTGCAGGATTGCCATAACCGGCACCATCCTCGGATCGACGATGTCGCTAGCAGGCACCTTGAGCGGGGGCACGATTGCCGGCTTGTTCGCCGAGCTGGGCAATTTGTTTCCCAGCTCGTCGTTCTTTCATCCTTTGATCACTGACAGTACTTCCCGACCTCTCCGCTTTGGCAAATGCCTTTCCAATAATGCGCTCATAGTTGCCTTTCGGCGGAGACTTGGGTGGTTTTGTCAGGGCAGCCAGAGTGCGCTTCGCTTTAACCGGATCTACCTTCTCCTCCGGAGGTGGATGTCTCTTTGCTTTCAACCCTTGAAACCAGTCATCCACTTCGGTCTGCGCGATCTTCGCGTTTTCCTCCTTGCTCCTCTCGTACGGTAACTTCTCTGGAGTCTTCAGAGAAGGACCGAATGTGTATCTCCTCCCGCCTTTGGCTGTACTGCAAGACGCCGGCAGAGCGGACGGAGTGGATGTCTTCTTTCCTTGCTTACGAGGCGGAGGAGAAGGACTACGACGCGCCGGAGCAGCCGGAGCGGCGGCGGGTCTCTTCCGCCTTTGCTGACGAGGCGGAGAAGGAGGAGGCTGGCTGCTCGGGCGCGCCGGTGCAGGCGGAGAAGGAGGCGGAGTGCCATCATGCGCCGGAGAAGGAGCCGGCCGAGTGCCATGATCGTCACTCACGGGAGGAGGAGGCGGTGGAGGAGGCGGAGTGCCCGACTCACGGGAGGAGGAGGAGGAGGCGGAGGCGCCCAGTTCGGAAGGTTGATGAGATCCTTCCGCCATAGGCATGGAGTCTTGAGCGTAACCCAGCCGATACTCCCCTTCACCGGTAGGGTGGTCAAGCCGAGGTCCTCAAATCCCTCCGTTATTTCATCGACCATCACCTTAGCATATCCTTCCGAATCGGCCGGCGGTGAAAAGTTGAGTCGGGTTTAATAGGATAAACAGAGCCAACAGCCGCCTTGACCTTCAAATTGCTCCATTGCGCCATAAGGTGGCAATTTTCAGCATCTGTGATAGCATCCACGGATAGCCGGGCAGGAGCCGCCAAGGCATGCTGCTCGGCTGAAGCAGCTCGGTGGAAGCCACGCTGCTTCTCCGCCGAGATGGCGGGGTAGCTTCGGGGAAGCTTCGCAGGTCGTTTGTTGTGATCTGCTGCTTCGCTCCTCTTCTCGCTCCTCTAGCCCCATTACCCTTTCGCAGCGCTTTGCATTAGGCTCTGCTCCAGCTTTCTTCCTCCTCTCATGGGTTTTGTAACCCCTGCGTCCGAAATCCAGCCTTCCACGAAGGGAGCTGGCGTGCCTCGTGTCCGTCCAGGTGCTCAGATTCCCGAGGGCCATTGTGAGCTCGTCCTTCTCCCCTGCGAACGAACTTCCCTTGCTGCGGCTTCGATATAATGCTTAAGCCTCTTGACCGGTATGTCCAATTGTTCGTCCGTCCAAATGCACTTCCCTGTTATAGGGTCCAAGGATCCGCTGACCCCAAGAACCATGTCCGCAACGGTCTGCCGATTCATTGTCTCTGGTTCTTTCCCTTTATGAAGCGAGATCAATCTCAGCCTTGGCCCACTTAGGTCGGGCTACGAGGTAGCCACCGACCCCGCATGATGGTGAAGCTTCTTCTTCGCAGCATTTCTCTTGTTTGTCGCCGACATCTTTTACTCTTTTCCGATGTCTTGTAGGCCACAAATGCGGGCCAGTCATCTCTGATCTTCTCAAATTTGCCCTTGAATTCTGGTGTCTCACTTTTTCGACATACGTATTGAGTTCTTTCTTCCAATTCCTGAATAGTTCTGCCATCTTCTTAAGAGCAAAAGACTTGATTAATGGCTCTATTACTGGCTTCTCCGGATCATCCTCTAGCGGTAGGGTAAAATTTGACTTCAGCTCAGTCCAAAGATCATTTTTCTGCATATCATTGACACAAGACACCTCGTGGTCTTCGTTCTTAGGCTTATACCATTGGTGGATGCTGATCGGGATCTTGTCCCTAACCGTAACCCCAAGACCGAGCAACAAATGCCTTCTTTGTCCGGTAGGGTTCAATCGGTTGGCCGTCATGCGATTTCTATGATCTCAAACTTTTCATCCGAGCTCAACTTTTTCTTCGGCCTCGTCTCTTTACCGGGTTGTGCTCGATCCGGAGGGCTAGAAAAAGAACAAAGACGAGAGTTAATTAATATGTGTACATACCAAAACAAAGACGGAGCTAGTCACGACAGGCTTAACTAATATATATACCTGGCCGGACTCGGTTTGGTGATCACCGGAGCCGTCCTCACGGTCTACTTCTTCACCCTCTCCTTCTTGCACCGGCATTGGGTCATCGGAGCCATGTAAATCATAGCCAGCTGCTTCTTCACCCTCTTCTTCCGCACCATCGTTGACGTTGAGAAACATCATCGAGGAGACGGCATCACTTCCTCAGACGATTATGTCCCTCAACAACGCTTCTTGTGCTTCGTCTCGGGTGGTGTCCATAGTTTCTACAAATTTTTACAACATGGCAATTATTATTCAAACATGACAGATATGGATATATTAGTGGCAAACGTAGAACTAGCTAGCTAATCACAATAAGGAATCATATTAGTGGCCTCGACGCTGCTTCTCTAGGGTTTGGGGTGGCCTCGACAACGCTTCAAGGGTTAGGAGTGGCCTCGAGAACGCTTCAAGCTAGGAGGGGGTAATATCGCCCCCCCACGTGTTGAAGCTATCGGGAGGGGGTCGGCGTTGAACACTACATCCATGTCCCACAAGTGACGTGGGCATCGACGCCGCGATAGGGTAGAGGGTCGTGGATCGCCGAGCGGTCGAGGGTCAAGGGGTCGAGGATCGCCGAGGGGTCGGGAGGTTGCCTAGTGTCAAAGGATTCAACAAAACCAAGTCTTCATCATTAGGCGAAAGTAACAGGTGCATGATGGTACAAAGCTCTCCAAAGTTGTTTTGGAACGGAGTCCCAGATAGGATAATTCACTTTCTGGTACAAAGTTCAGCAAGAACCCGATGACATCCTCTGTTTGATGGCCCATGGAGATGCTTCCTTCTGGCCTAGCGCGGTTACGAACATATTTCTTTAGGACTCCCATGAACCTCTCAAAGGGGTACATATTGTGTAGAAATACGGGCCCCGTAATGACAATCTCGCCGACTAGATGAACTAGGACGCAAGGCGTCATGATATTGAAGAAGGATGGTGGGAACACCAGCTCGAAATCGACAAGACATTGCGCCACATCACTCCTTAGCGTTGGTACGATTTCTGGATCGATCACCTTCTCGAGATATTGCATTGAGGAATGCACATAGCTTCACAATGGCTAATCGGACATTTTCCGGTAGAAGCCCCTCAATGCAACCGGAAGCGCTTGCGTCATAATCACGTGGCGATCATGAGACTTTAGGTTCGGAACTTTTTCTCCGCATATTTATTATTCCCTTTATATTCGACGAGAAGCCGCCGGGACCTTCATATCGAGCAGGCATTGAAAGAATATTTCTTTCTCTTCTTCGTAAGAGCGTAGCTGGCGGGACCTTCATACCGCTTCGGAGGCATGCCTTCTTTTCGCGGCAAGAGTTGCGGGTCCTCTCGTGCCTCGTGTGTATCTTTTGTCTTCCCATACACGCCCAAGAAGCCTAGCAGGTTCACGCAAAGGTTCTTCGCCACGTGCATCACGTCGATCAAGAGTGGACCTCTAGGTCTTTCCAAAGAGGGTAGGTCCCAAAATATAGATTTCTTCTTCCACATGGGTGCGTGATTCTCGGCGTCATTCGAACAGCTAGTCCGCCGACCCTTTCCAAAGATTACGTGTAAATCATTGACCAAAGCAAGCACGTGATCACCGGTACGCATGGCGGGCTTCTTCCGGTGATCTGCCTCGCTTTGAAATGCTTGCCTTTCTTTCGACATTGATGGTTGGTCGGAAGAAATCGACGATGGCCTGTGTACACATTCTTCCCGCAGCTTCCTGTATATACTATCGGTGTCAAGTAAACAGTGCGTATGCGTGGTATCCCTTGTTTGTCCGTCCCGAAGGTTACCGAGAGCGGGCCAATCGTTGATGGTCACGAACAGCAACGCCTTTAGGTCAAATTCCTCCTTTTGTGCTCATCCCACGACGTACACCGCTTCCATTCCACAGTTGTAAAAAGTTCTTCAACTAATGGCCTTAGGTACACATCAATGTCGTTGCCGGGTTGCTTAGGGCCTTGGATGAGAACTGCATCATAATGAACTTCCGCTTCATGCACATCCAAGGAGGAAGGTTATACATACATAGAGTCACGGGCCAGGTCTTTGTGATTGCTGCTCTGCTTCCCGAAAGGATTAATGCCATCCGCGCTTAAAGCAAACCATACGCTCCTTGGGTCCTTTTCAAACTCATCCCAAGATTTTCTCTCGATTTTTCTCCATCATGACCGTCACGGGTGCTCTCAACTTCCCGCCTTTCTTACGGTCCTCACTGTGCCATCGCATCAACTTGGCATGCTCTCCGTTTCTCGAACAGACGTTTCAACCGTGGTATTATAGGAGCATACCACATCACCTTCGCAGAACCCTCTTCCCGGAGGCTCGCCACAACATCACTGTGGTCATCTCGTTCGATCTTATATCAGCAATGCACCGCATACCGGCATGCGTTCAGATCCTTGTAGGCACCACGGTAGAGGATGCAGTCATTAGGGCATGCATGTATCTTCTCCATCTCCAATCCTAGAGGGCATACGACCTTCTTTGCTGCGTATGTACTGTCGGGCAATTCGTTATCCTTTGGAAGCTTCTTCTTCATTATTTTCAGTAGCTTCTCAAATCCTTTATCGTGCACAGCATTCTCTCGCCTTCCATCTGCAGCAATTGGAGTACGGTGCGAAGCTTTGTGTTGCCATCTTCACAATTGGGGTACAACCCTTTTTGTGATCCTCTTAACATGCGATCGAACTTCAGCTTCTCCTTTTGACTTTCGTGATTGTGTCCTTGCATCGACAATGACCCGGCGGAGATCATCATCATCGGGCACATCGCCTGGTTCCTCTTGATCTTCAAGAGCTTCGCTTGCTCCAGCACCATCGTGCACATCGTCAGTGCATCTTGATGTTCAAGAGCATCACCGTATTCAGGGGCACATAGTTGTCATCGTACTCTTCTTCCTCGCCGCCTTCCATCATAACCCCTATTTCTCCGTGCCTCGGCCCAAACATTATAGTGTGGCATGAAACCCTTGTAAAGCAGGTGGGTGTGAAGGATTTTCCGGTCAGAGTAAGACTTCGTATTCCCACATATAGGGCATGGACAACACATAAAACCATTCTGCTTGTTTGCCTCAGCCACTTCGAGAAGATCATGCACGCCCTTAATGTAGTCGGAGGTGTGTCTCTCACCGTACATCCATTGCCGGTTCATCTGCGTGCATTATATATAATTAAGTGTGTCAAAAATCATTACGTAACATCATGAATAGATAATTAAGTGACCAAATTAATAGAAGTTCATCATCACATAAAACCAAAGTACATACATAGTTCTCATCTAACAACATAAAGCTCTGCAGAGCATCTAAATTAATTAAACCATACATTGAAACTATGTAAAACATTTCAATGCGAAAACAAATGCGATCATAATCGCAACAAAGGTAACAACTGATCCAACGACATAATGATACCAAGCCTCGGTATGAATGGCATATTTTCTAATCTTTCTCATCTTCAAGCGCATTGCATCCATCTTGATCTTGTGATCATCGATTTACATCCGCAACATGCAACTCCAATATCATCTTCTCCTCCTCAAGTTTTTTTATTTTTTCCTTCAAGAAATTGTTTTGTTCTTCAACTAAATTTAACCTCTCGACAATAGGGTCGGTTGGAATTTCCGGTTCAACAACCTCCTAGATAAATAAAATCTATGTCACGTTGGTCGGCATAATTTTCATAAACAATAAATGAACCAATAGTTATGAAAAGATAATATATATACCACATCCGAATCATAGATGTGACGAGGGCCGACGGGGGCGGATACCAAAACCATCGCACTATATAAGATGCAATAATAAAAGTAAGAAAATAATACAAGTATCTATCTAAACAAACAAGTAATAAAATTTTTCCTTTCATAAAGAAGATAATAACAATAGGATCACAACTGTGGTGCCGGCGATGAGATCGGCGCGGTGATCGACGGCGATGAAGACGGGACGGGCGTGACGGACCGCTAAACCTAGATAAATATTGAGGAAAATGGAGCTTGGCGGTCGAGCTTGGAGAGGAGAAACCTTAAGTAGTGTGGCTCGGGCATTCCATCGAACACCTTGTGTGCATAGGAGGTGAGCTAGAGCACCACCAAGCCCTCTCCCTCGGCCGGAAAAAACAGAAAGCAGTGCTCGCTTCTGCGCCGAGGGGCTATATATAGGCAGAACTATTAGCCCCGGTTGGTGGCTTGAACCGAATAAAGGGAAGCCTTTGGTCCCTGCTCATGCCACCAACCGACCAATAGTGGTGGTCCAGAGTTAGACCATTGGTCCTGTTCGTCTCCCACCAACCGGGACCAAAGGTCCGGACGAACCGGGACCAATGGCCCACGTGGGTCTGCCGGGCCCCTCGGGCTCATTTAATCGGGCAAATAGTTTCATTGGTCCTGCCTCGTTTGAACCGGGACTAATGGGCTAAATTGGCCTGGACGAAAGCCCCCTTTTCTACTAGTGATAGATGATGATGGAGGTGGTGCTAGTGGTGGTGAAGATGGCGATGATGATCTCCACATGGCTTCGAATTCCCCTAGCTAGAGGGGAAGGATCCCGGAAGATCAGATTTCTAAGAGCCAAAAAGAGTTCCGCTCTGTTTCCACCTCAAAGTATGTGGCGGGAATTCCTGTAAACTGGAGAAGAGAGGCCAGGGAGCACCTTGTGGGTCCCACACACCCTATGGCCTATCCTCGTGGGCCCGTAGGGGGCCTTTAGGCCCAAGTATGCCCACTGGCTCTCTTCCTGTGAGAAACTGCCAATTTTTTCCTTCATTTTTTCTGGCTTTGGAAAAATATTTTCTTCATTGTTCCCTATTTTGCCCCCTTTCTGCAGCTTTTTCGACAATTCATCTTATTCGTTACAACATGCAAATTAAGAGGGAAAATCACAAGAATAATATGATAATTAAATATGCATAAAAATGAGCAACTGATAATGAGAAATAGTGATGTAAAATGGATGTATCAAAGCTTGTCCAGATTCTCACATAACCTCGACAAATATAGGGGGACAAGGCTGGGCCTACACCCGGGGGATCCAGTTGTCAATCAGGTTTTGGAAGCTTCCATCTGGTTTTCCCTTTTTTTTCTTGTTCTTTCAACGACTATATTGGTTTTCTTTTGGTTTTTTATATTGTAATTTACATTTTCTATTTTTTCTCCTTTCTTTCTCCTTTACCATTTTCAATTTAAGATACCTTTTAAATTCAGATTTTTCAAATTCAAAACATTTTTTATTTAAAAACTATAATTAATGAATGTAGAATTTTTTTAGAATATGTAAAAGTTCATGCATATAAAAAATATATAATTAATTAATGTAAAAATTAATAATTCATGGATGTATCAACGTTAGACAACACTTTTCCTAGTTATGGAACTTCTCCTAAAATTCATGATTAATTTTTTAGATGGGCAAACATTTTGGGAATTACTTTAGTTTCGTGAGCACTTTTTTAAGTTCAGAAAAATTTTAAATTCAGAAATGTATTTAAAACAATTCTCAAACACTTTCAATACTTTGGAACCTAGTTTAGGTTAGCGTTCATTGTTTTCCATTGGAAGGCATTATATAAATTCATAATTTTTCTAAAAAAATCAAACATTTTTTGAATGCGACAGCATTTTTAATGCTTGAACTTGTTTTAAAATTCAAGAATGCACAAAAAAATTATTTAAGCTGTTAATTGAACGAGGCAATTGGGCCAGCCTCTCGTGGGCGTGAGCATGCACTCGCTATTGCGTGCTGCAAAATCTATGTCTTGCTTAATGTAGCGGGGACGTAGGTTCTGGACCTGCGGTAGACACGTGTAGGTTGTTCTTCTGAAATACACATAGATGCATCCATTTGACTCTTCTATTTTGAACTTTTTATTTTTCTCCTTCTTTTCTGTTTGTCACGTATAACATAAAATTTTTATGATGATCTTAAGAAATGTTTGTTGTGTATGTAACAAAAATATCATATAAATTTTAGAAATTACCTTCAATCTGTAGTTAAAAAATTCATTGTGTGCTTAGTTCTTTTTTTCTGTTTGTGTATTTCAAAAGGGCTGGTCGCATTATATTCATGTTGTATTAAAATGGTCTGCCATATATGTAGATATGATTTATCAGGTATTTATAAATTTTCCATCAACCCTCTTTTCATAATACTCAATGGACAATATTTTAAGGAAAATGCTAGACGCACGGATGATTACGGGCGTTTTACAGGGCATCCTTCTAACTAATCTCTGCCCCCCTGATTTTCAGGGGTGTGGGCCCTTCCCCCACCAATCGTTAATACTAATGGTCCACGTCAACCAGTCCGTGAAACCCCGTAAAAATAATCCGTTGATGTAAGATTACTCTTATTTTAATTTCAAGAACACTCTTTTGAATTACATAAATAATTCTAAAACTGTCTGTACACCTTTTATTATACTATATTTTATTTTGTAACATACCCTTTGAATTTTTTTAGGATATCAATAGAATACATACCACTTTAATAAGATTCATGATTAATTTTTGAAACAATTACATGAATATATTTTTGAAACATGTGGACACATTTTATAAAAGCACATGAACATTTAACATAAAATAAGTTTTAACATATCGCTCACACATAAATAAGTATATGGGTTTAAGAGAAAAGAGTGAATGGAACAAAGAATGTTCATGTACTTTTGTTCGGTGCCCACACGTTCGGTCTGGGAAACTCCAGATCGAACGATTTGTTCAGTCGGTACAAGCTGCTCCCCAGCCGGCACACCTCGTATAGATCTCTGTACATGGCTTTTGTTAAAACTAAAAAAAGGCCCAGTTTGGCTCAGTTGATAATGTGACTAAAAAACCAAGATTTGGTTGTGACTAAATAAAGCCCAGATTTTGCCATGGCGATGAAAATGAAATGTTGCCATGATGCAAAATATTAGTGTAAAAGTTTTCATGATAAAATATAAAGAACCAATTTGAACAAATGGTTGTGGCGGATCGAAAATTGCTTTTCGTCATTATAATAAAAAATGATGTGGCAGATGTATATAAAAGATTCCATGATATTTCAATTGTGATTAAGAAATTTGGCATTAATGTAAAAAGTAGTAATTATGACCGAACCTGCCATGGCAGATGTATATTAAATTTTGCGATCATATTTTAAAGAACAATTGTAATGCTTTTATATAAGAAATTTGCCAAGTATTTGAAAAGTAGCACAAAGAATTGATCAAAAAATGCCGTGGCAAATGTATATTCAAATTTGCCATGCTATTTTTATCATGTTTGCCATGCTTTATAAATATTTTTGCCATGAATGTAAAATAATACAAAATAATTGATCAAACATTGCCGTGGAGACTATTGTAGAATTTTCCATGGCAAAATAAAGTTAAATTTGCCATCTCATTAGAATTAAAAATGCCATAGCGAAAAACATAGAATTTTTCCATGGCAAAAAGTAGAGTAAACATTTGGCAAGAATGAAGTAAACTTGCCCTGCTACAAATTAGAATTGCCATGTTTGTGAAAGAAAAACTTGCTGCCGGGAATATTGTAAAATTTGTCGTTGCAAAATAAAGTGAATGTGCCATCTCATTAAAAGTCAAGTTCCTTGGCAAAGAAGCGTAGAAATTTGCCATGGCAAAAGTGGAAACATTTGCCATTAAAAATGAAATAAAATTGCCTTTATCTGATAGTAAAGTCTGTCGTGAAAAATATTGCAATATTTCCCATGGAAAAATAAAGTACAATTTTCCATCATTAAAAGTAATTGACATTGCAAAAACAACGTATAAAATTTTTCATAGCAAAAGTAGAGTGAACATTTGTCATGGATAAATGAAGTAAATTTGTCATAGAAAATGAATTACATTTTCCATGCTACAAATTAAATTTGAAAAGTGAAGATAAAATTTGTTACAAATAGTCGTGTGACTATTCTGAAAAGATGTTCCAAATTATGCTAAAAATGTATGAGACACACTTTGCAACGATAGGTACGATGAACTAGAACTTGTTGGGGTATTTTTAATAAATGAATAAAAATTATCATGTCATATTAAAAATGTTTTTATATTGTATTATAGTTTCCATGGCAACTATTTCCTGAAAATTCGAGGATCATGGCTATATAAAAAATATAATTTGCTATGCCCTATAAACTACATTTTCCATGCGTCATGAACTTAACTTTCCATGTTCAACTAGAAAGAAATTCTTTTGCCATTTGTTGCAAGAGAGAGATAATGTACCATGACAAATGTTCTGGAAACTAATATAAAAAATTGAGAGATAATTTAATGTGTCATGTGCTTTGCCATCATATTTAAATTAAAATTACCATACCCTATACAATAAATTTACGATGTCAAAAAATAAAGTAAATTTTTTTGTGTCAATAAAAGTAAAGTAGCCATGGCAAAGAAAATGTAGGAAAATCCCACTTTTGGCTGTGAAGTACAATTGTCATTCCCCGTTAATACATTTGCCAACAACATCTTAAGTTTGCCATGTTTTGAACATTATAAGTTGCCATGTTTTCGAACATCTATAACATTGCCATATTTTTGAACATGGCAAAGTTGCCATGGCAAGTTTGCCATGTTTTTGAAGATATTAAGTAACCATGTTGTTGAAGATCCATAACGTTGCCATGTTTTTGAACATGGCAAAGTTGCCATGGCAAGTTTGCCATGTTTTTAGATAAAAAGTGACATGGCAAATAACATGAAAAAAGTCCTATAGAGTAGTTGACATAGCCAATACCAAAAATATATTTATCTTATCATATTATCTCTATCAGATCTCACTTTCGCAAGTGGTCATGAAGGGATTGACAACCCCTTTATTGCGTTGGTTGCAAGCTTCTTGTTTGTTTGTGTAGGTGCGTGGGACTTTTGAGGAGCCTCCTACTGGATTGATACCTTGGTTCTCAAAAACTAAGGGAAATACTTACGCTACTTTACTGCATCACCCTTTCCTCTTCATGGGAAACCAACGCAAGCTCAAGACGTAGCAAGTCGCTGGACTCCCAAGCATCACCGCTGCTGCCGGAGGAGCCGTTGGGGAAGCGGATGGCAGGCCAAGCCCCTGCCACGACGATGTCCCGGCTGCCTCCTCTGGGGCAACACTCCAGACGGCGGCCTTCTGCATCGAAGACCTTGAAGAGCATCAAGGAGGCGCCATCGTATTCAAAATTAATCATGAGGGCGCCCCACGTTCGGTAGACCCGGGCGATCTCGCCCCAGCCTCGGGTCATGAAGACTTCGCCCGGGGCGACGACTTCAACCTCCGCTCTGGTCGCCGGAGCACCGCAGTCGGCGTGTTGCAGCCAAAGCTCGAGAGGCCCCCTCGGCGGCATCTCGGTGGCGAAGAATGAAGGGAAGCGAATCCAGGTGCTTGGAGGCATCGCAGCGTGCAACACGAGCTCGCGAGAGGAGTCTGCGCCATGGACACCAGGAGTAACAACGCGCGCCGCCACGACTCTTCGACCTCGCCTGCAGCGCGGGCGGCGTCGCTCGTCATCCCTTTCTCTAGGGCACTCGGCCCGGGCGTATAGGGGTCGCGGGAACCCAGGAGGTGGCCGCTCGCACCAGGGTCTAGTCATCTCCGGCCTCGCAACCTCGTCGCAGCGGCATGGGACCGGCCGTTTCTTCGGCGGGAGCAGGTCAGGCCCCTCCTGGGGGGCCTTTCCTTCCTCTTCAGCTGAGAATCTGCGGATCGGTGCCATTGGCGTCAAGAATGAAGGTGGAGCATGGGAGAAGAAGCAGGCAGAGCAAGAAGAGATGGGCAATGGGGGCTTTCGCCCCTCCCCATTTATAGCCCAAGGGAGGCCAACCGTCGACCACCACGATCACAGGTAGTGATGATCTTTTTGCATGCAACAGGGACTCGTCAAATCGGGCAGTTGCCGAGGCAGCATGGGGAAGCGGAGACGCCCACGTCCAATCAGTCGCCATGCATGACCAAGGCCGCAGGCTGTGGGGGCCCGCGGCGCTCCGCACTTGGCCTTTGGCTTCGCTGCTAAGCCAAGTCCGAGCATGCCTTGGGCCCGGGGGCTATTGTCGGTGTTCTGGGAACAGGGGTCCCCAGACTTGCCCGGCCTATAGCGTGGCTCAACCAGTGGCCCAGTACGGCCCGTCTTCATCGAACCAAGCTCAAGACCCTCGCGGGGGGCCAAGCCTCGCGGGGCGGACGACACAAGGCCTCCTCAGGGGCGGCCTCACCAGGCAGGCTCGCGAGGAGGCGGAGAGATCAAGGCAATGGGTACCTTGCGAGGTGCTCATGATGCAAGCCATGACGATCAAGACCAGGCGGGCGCCAGCCTGCGCAGTGTCCTTGTTTCCTGTTTGGTGCAAAGGGGGCAAGCGCAGGCGCGGAGTACCGAGGCATCAGGCAAAGGTTTCCATATCGGTGCAACAAGACCAAGACCAGCAGAGCGGCAGGACGGAGGTCACCATGGAGCCCAAGACGTCCTCATCACCAGTGCCTTTGGCAAGCGAAAACCACCTTTAGTCAGGATAGCTTGTACTAGCTGTCCCCTTTCAAAATGTTCGTTGTTGGCTTCCTTCCCGCTCAATATTTGGGAAGAGGACCAGGGCCTCTATAAATAGGGCTAGCCACCACAGTAGCAGGGGAAGGGAAGTTCATCCGCATACCACACCACCACAAGAACACCTCTCCTCGCGAGGCTGTTCTTCCTTTGTATTGTTCATCATCAGCCCCAGAGGCAATCCACCACACCACACACTGGATTAGGGTATTACATCACAACGGTGGCCCGAACCAGTATAAACCTCGTGTCTCTTGTGTTGTTCATTGTGCTATAGAAATCGCGGCGAGGTTGTGGGCGTGTTTCGGTAGGGAAAGATCTCCGTGCGCACCCCAGAGTTCGAACCTTAAGGGTTTTGCCGGAACCCGATATCCGACATATTTTCCTAATTTTTTGTACAAAAAAATCATTTTTCATTTTCTAAGTGTCAAACATGGGTGTTCTTTGTGAAGTAAGTACAAAAATCAAGGTGCAAAATGGTACCACTCCAATTATCATAGTAAGTAAATCATATTTTATGCACAATTCCCAAGTTTCATTGATTTTCTGGTTTTCTAGCTACTTTCGCACATTCAAATGACTTTATGTCAATTTCCCGAAAGTAATTCAAATTTGAACTTCAAGTGTGTGATAGCTTGGTCATAAAAATTAGCAAAAAATATTTTTAGGTACACAAGTAGTCATTATATGGGAAACCCACTTAGGTTTTTGAGAGATTCGACCCCTTGTGATGAATAGCATGTCGATCATTTTAACCCCATTTTGGAAAAAAATGAAAGAAAATGGGTACAAGTTCAAAAAATGCAATCCTTCCACATGGAGTGCTTTTATGTGTACTAGTTGCGAGGAAAAATACAAACCTTTTAACATAACAAATTTGAAAAAAAAATACTTCACAAAACGGGCTATCGTGTATGAACATTAATGGCTTTCAAGTCAAAAGATCAAGGTGATGGTCATATTCATTGCATAGCTTATTATAATGTTCCCAAATTAGACACATAGGCGCATATTGACATTACAAATAATGTTGCCAAATAGAGTTTCCTTTTTTTACAAAAAAAGTCAATGAAGTGTCAAAAATGGGTGTTTTTTGTGAAGCAGGTACAAAAACTAGGGTGCAAAATGGCACCACTCCAATTATCACCATATGTAGACCATATTTTATGCACAATTCCCATGTTTCATGGATTTTCTGTATTTCTAGCTACTTTCGCACATTTAAATGACTTTATATCAATTTCCCGAAAGTGATTCAAATTTGAACTGCAAGTGTGTGATAGCTCTGTCATAAAAATTAGAAAAAAATATTTTTAGGTACACGAATAGTCATGGGAGAACCACTTAGAGTTTTGAGAGATTCAACCCCTTGTGATGAATAGCCATGCTATTCATTTTGACCCCATTTCGAAAAAAATGAAAGAAAATGAATACAAGTTAAAAAAATGCAATCATTTCGTATGGAGTCCTTTTATGTGTACTAGTTGTGAGGAAAATACCAAACTTTTCATATGACTAATTTGAAAACAAATCCTTCACAAAATGGGCTTTCGCCTATGAACATTCATGGATTTCAGGTCAAATGACTAAGTGATGGTCATATTTATTGCATAGTTTATATATAACGTTCCCAAACTTGGTTCTTGTATGCATCTTGTCATTACAAACAATGTTACCAAATAGTGTTTCAAACTTTTTTGTAAAAATAAGTCATTTTTCATTTTCTAAGTGTAAAAAATTGGTATTTTTTATGAAGCAAGCACAAAAAACACAAAAAATAGAGTGTAACATGGCACCACTCCAATTTTCACAGAAAATATACCATATTTGATGGACAATTTCCTAGTTTTATGAGTTGTCTAGTTTTTTCTTACTATTAATCCAGAGAAAACACACTCTTAACCAATCTGAGGACAGCACACGGATCGATGACGTGGCGTGGTGGGAGCCTCTCTCTTTTATCTCTCTCTGCCTCTCTCTTCTAAATCATAAGTGTGTGTACATGAGCATCTCATTTTCTCATCTCTCTCCTTATCTTCTCTCACGGCCACCACCGGCGGACGGCGACCGACCACCAGCACCGCGGCGACATCGCGAGCGTGCCGCGGAGGATAAGGCCCGCTAACATTCGTCTCCTCCGGCCGCTGACATCGCCCTTCCGACGTCGTGCCGAATCGGCCGGTACGTCGAGGTCGTGCGGGACGACCCACCGAACTCATATGCCTGCACGCGCTCGCCTCCGCCATCTTTGCCCCACTTCCCGACCTAGCTGCTGTTCCTCTTCCTCGGCTCCGTCTCTTCGTCAACCAAGCAAGCAGCAGCACCAGCGGTGCAGCTAGCTAGCTAGTACGCTGGTGTGTCTACCTAGCTAGTACGCCGATGTTGTGGCACTAGTAGAAAAAGGGCCTATAGTCCCGGTTGGTGAGGGCCTTTAGTGGGATTCATGAGCAGGCCCAGATTAATCGTCTTAATCTTGCTTTGAGTTGCTCAAACCAGAGACGGATATTGCGTGGCTGTCCACGAGCCTCAGGAGGCTGGTGGGTTGGTGGCAGCCGGCCAACCCAATAAGCGTCATCCACGTCACAAGATTTCTATGGCTATGGTTTTGTTTTTTTTTGAAGGGGGTTTGGGGGTTTTGGGGTTAATTTAGGTGTTTCATATATTGTCTTTATAGCTAGCTAATTAATAGAGAAAAGTGTCCTATCTTTGTCTGCTTGACGCTAATACTATACATACATTATAGAGAGGACTAGCTAGACACGCTAGCTAGCTAGTAATTAAGCAAATGTAAGATCGTCATGAACATATATGCATACAGAGAGAAGTGATATCGACCACCTCTCCTTCTCCGAGATTGGTCGAACAACAAGTTGTCGATATCTATCCGACACTACCGCTACATATATACAATAATTATCTTTTACAAATATATAATCTCCTAACATACGGACGCGTGGTCCACATAGTATTCTCCGTCTTCAGCGATCACGTGGTCAAGAAATAATGCCGCCAATTCCTCTTGAATTGCTCGCATGCGATCTTGTGCTAGGAGTTCATCCCGCATCCGAAACATCTAATTTTAAGAAAGGGGTCAATACATATATATATATATATATATATATGAATGAATGAAACTCAACACAAATGATGGTAATAAAATAAAATTGTGAATATTTTTATTTACGCACTTCATATTGTTTGTCGGAGTAGCCCAGCTCACGTGTCGTGGTGGCGGATGGACTCGCAAACGTAGTATCCACGTAAATCATTCCCTTGTTCTCGCCACAACCACTTTACAGGAAATAGAGGTCAATCAAACTGATAATTAGCAAGCATGCTAAATGGTATTGATGAAACTAGCGCTTGAATCACTAGGAGATGCGTGGAATATGCTACTATATAGTACTTACTTTCGGGTGTCTAAATTGCAGCTTCTTGGTAGTCCGGAGCTTTTTTGGTGAATTTTCTCCAAGCCATGCCATACAAAGAAAACAATTACTTGATATCAGAAATGAATAAAGTTGCTGATATGGTGGATAATGATCGATTTAACTTACTTCTCGAGCATTTCAGTCATGTCCGCATACTCCTTGGGATCTTTTCGCTTGGAGTCTAAGACAGTTACTACTCACTTCTCAAGCTTAATCTCTAGGAGAATATAGTGGTAGCTGCGCACACATGCATAACTCATCAATATTACATTACTATAACCTGGACTAATAAGGAAACCGAATATGCCACAAGACAGTAACACTCACTTGAAGTTGTAAGGAAAGAGTATTATATCTTTGTGTTCATTTATTACCAACGATTGTAGCAAGTTGGCCTCGGTATTTTCTTTACGAAATTCAACCTTAGTTTTATCTATGAGATATGTGTTAATGAACCCAATATCACCCACTTGTCTTTTCTTCAATTCGGCGATCTTCAATCTGCATAATATAGTCAGGATAATTATAAATACATGCAATGAAAGGGCTGAGTTATATAGAGAGACTTAATGACGTAAGTAGTACTACTTACACACAAAGCAGGTGTGACCGTTGCTTTATCGAGGGCCAATTGATTGAAAAACTGATAGAACTCCTCAAATGGAATAGGCAACAGTTCAATTCCAAGGGGGTCATGCTCCTTTTAACTCTCACATACAAAGTACTCCTCCTCGGACTCTTTGCATGTTTTCATGTACCAATCATGCAATCTTCAGATCATCGTTGATAGAGAACTTTCATCTTTGACGAGAGGCTTCCCGTACTCAGATCTTTGTATCTGCACCTCCAAGAAATCATAATGTACATCGTCAGGCGGGTAATCTACTGTGATTGCCATAACCGGGCACCATCCTCGGATCGACGATGTCGCTAGCGAGCACCTTGAGCGGGGGCACGATTGCTTGCTTGTTCGCCGAGCTGGGCAATTTGTTTCCCAGCTCGTCGTTCTTTCATCCTTTGATCAATCGACAAGATTTCACGACCTCTCCGCTTCGCAAATGCCTTTCCAATAATGCGCTCATAGTTGCCTTCGGCGAAGACTTGGGTGGTTTTGTCAGGGCAGCCAGAGTGCGCTTCGCTTTCACCGGATCTACCTTCTCCTCCGGAGGTGGATGTCTCTTTGCTTTCAACCCTTGAAACCAGTCCTCCACTTTTGTCTGCGCGATCTTCGCGTTTTCCTCCTCGCTCCTCTCGTCAAGAACTTCTCTCCGAGTCTTCAGAGAAGGTCCGAATCTGTATCTCCTCCTGCCTTTGGTTGTACTGCTAGACGCCGGCAGAGCAGACGGAGCGGATGTCTTCTTTCCTTGCTTACAAGGCAGAGGAGAAGGACTACGACGCACCGGAGCAGCCGGAGCGGCGGCGGGTCTCTTCCGCCCTCGCTGACGAGGCGGAGAAGGAGGAGGCTGGCTGCTCGGGCGCGCCGGCGCAGGCGGAGAAGGAGGCGGAGTGCCGCCACGCCGGAGAGAAGGAGCCGGCCGAGTGCCCTGATCGTCACTCGCCGGAGGAGGAGGCGGTGGAGGAGGCGGAGTGCCCTGACTCACCGGAGGAGGAGGAGGAGGCGGAGGCGTCCAGTTCGGAAGGTTGATGAGATCCTTCCGCCATAGGCATGGAGTCTTGAGCGTAACCCAGCCGATACTCCCCTTCACCGATAGGGTGGTCAAGCCGGAGGTCCTCAAATCCCTCTGTTATTTCATCGACCATCACCTTAGCATATCCTTCTGGAATCGGCCGGCAGTGAAAAGTTGAGTCGGGTTTAGTAGGATAAACAGAGCCAACAGCCGCGTTGACCTTCAAGTTGCTCCATTGCGCCATAAGGTGGCAATTTTCAGCATCCGTGATAGCATCCACGGGATAGCTGGCAGGAGTCGTCAAGGCATGCTGCTCTGGCTGAAGCAGCTCGGTGGAAGCCACGCTGCTTCTCCGCTGAGATGGCGGGGCAGCTTTGGGGAAGCTTCGGCGGTCGTTTGCTGCGATCTGCCGCTTCTCGTTCCTCTTCTCGTTCCTCTAGCCCCATTACCCTTTAAATGCGGCCTTTGCATTTGGCTCTCTGCTCCGGTTTCTTCCTCCTCTCATGGGTTTTGTAACCCTCGTCCGGAAATCCAGCCTTCCACGAAACGGAGCTGGCGTGCCTCGTGTCCATCCAGGTGCTCGAGATTCCCGAGGGCCATTGTGAGCTCGTCCTTCTCCCCCTCGAACGAACTTCCCTTATCGCGCGCTTCGATATATTGTTGAAGCCTCTTGACCGGTATGTCCAATTGTTCGTCCGTCCAAATGCACTTCCTGTTATAGGGTCCAAGGATCCGCCGCCCGAAGAACCATGTCCGCAACGGTCCGCCAGTTCATTGTCTCTGGTTCAATCCCTTTATCAAGCGAGATCATTCTCAGCCTTGGCCCACTTAGGCGGGCTACGAGGTAGCCACCGACCCGTGCGATGGTGAAGCTTCTTCTTCGCAGCATTTCTCTTGTTTGTCGCCGACATCTTTTTACTCTTTTCCGATGTCTTGTAGGCCACAAATGCGGGCCAGTCATCTCTGATCTTCTCATATTTGCCCTTGAATTCTGGTGTCTCATTTTTTTGACATACGTATTGAGTTCTTTCTTCCAATTCCTGAATAGGTCTGCCATCTTCTTAAGAGCAAAAGACTTGATTAATGGCTCTATTACTGTCTTCTCTGGATCATCCTCTAGCGGTAGGGTAAAATTTGACTTCAGCTCAGTCCAAAGATCATTTTTCTGCATATCATTGACATCAGACACCTCAGGGTCTTCGCTCTTAGGCTTATACCATTGGTGGATGCTGATCGGCATCTTGTCCCTAACCAGAACCCCGCACTGAGCAACAAATGCCTTCTTTGTCCGGTAGGGTTCAATCGGTTATCGTCACAGCGATTTGTATGATCTCAAACTTTTCATCCGAGCTCAACTTTTTCTTCGGGCCTCGTCTCTTTACCGAAGTTGTTCTCGATCCGGAGGGCTAGAAAAAAGAACAAAGACGAGAGTTAATTAATATGTGTACATACCAAAACAATGAATGCATCAACTAGCTAGTCAACACAGGCTTAACTAATATATATACCTGGCCGGACTCGGTTTGGTGATCACCGGAGCCGTCCTCACGGTCTACTTCTTCACCCTCTCCTTCTTGCACCGGCATTGGGTCATCGGAGCCATGTAAATCATAGCCAGCTGCTTCTTCATCCTCTCCTTCCACGATCATAGCCATCGGAGCCATGTAAATCATAGCCAGCTGCTTCTTCACCCTCTCCTTCTTGCACCGGCATTGGGTCATCGGAGCCATCGTTGTCGTTGAGAAACATCAACGAGCAGACGGCATCACTTCCTTGTGCGATTATGTCCCTCAACAATGCTTCTTGTGCTTCGTCTCGGGGGGTGTCCATAGTTTCTACAAATATTTACAACATGGCAATTATTATTCAAACATGACAGATATGGATATATTAGTGGTAAACGTAGAACTAGCTAGCTAATCACAATAAGGAATCATATTAGTGGTCTCGACGCTGCTTCTCTAGTGTTTGGGGTGGCCTCGACAACGCTTCAAGGGTTAGGGGGTGGCCTCGAGAACGCTTCAAGGAGGGCGTAATATCGACCCCCCCCCCCCACGTGTTGAAGCTATCGGGAGGGGGTCGGCGTTGAACACTACATCTATGTCCCACAAGTTACGTGGGCATCGACGCTTGTGATGGGGTAGAGGGTCGTGGATCGCCCGGCGGTCGAGGTCAAGGGTCGAGGATCGCCGAGGGTCGGGAGGTTGCCTAGTGTCAAAGGATTCAACAAAACCATGTCTTCATCATTAGGCGAAAGTAATAGGTGCATGATGATGCGAAGCTCTCCAAAGTTATTTTGTACGGAGTCGAGATAGGATAATTCGCTTTTTGGTACAAAGTTCAGCAAGAACCTTCCGAATATCGTTATTTGAAAGGCCTTTGCTAAAATTGCATAAAAGGCAAATTATCCTATCCGGGACTCCATTCCGTATCAACTTTGGAGGACTTTACTATCATGCCATGGTTACTTCCGGCTAATGATGAAGCCATGGATTTCTTCAATACTTTGACACTATAGGAACCTCGACCTGAAACCTTCGACCCTTGACCCCTTAATCGACCCTCGACCCTCTACCCTAGTTCCCGACCCTCGACCCCTCGGCGATCCTCGACACCCTCGTTATATCGACAACGATGCGACATACATATACATGGGAAAATAATGTTATCGGGGAGGGGGTATCGGTACCCCCCCCCCTCGTGTTGAAGTTTCTTCTTTCTCCTCTATTCCTTTCTTTCTTCTTCTCCTCTTCTTTTTCTTCTTATCCCTCGAGAAAGGAAAATAAGGAAAAGGAAGAAAAAAGAGGAAGAAGGAAGAAGGAAGAAGAAGAAGAAAAAAAAGAAGAAAAAAAGAGAAGAAGAAAATAATAGAGGAGAAGAAGAAAAAATAGAATGTTTTTCTATTCTTTCTTCTTTTCCTCTATTCCTTTCTTCTTCTCCTCTTCTTTTTCTTCTTTTTCCTCTCATTCTTTTTCTTCTTCTTCTTCCTTCTTCCTCTTTTCTTCCTTTTCCTTATTTTACTTTTTCCTCTACACTAACCTAATTAAAATGCACTAACCTTTTCCTGCACTAACCTAATTAAAATTGTAACTTTCTATATATGAACAAAAACTAAACTAATAAAAATAAAAACATATACATTATAGCCACATACACATATACATCACATATGAACAAAAAAATAAACTAATAAAAATAAAAAACATATTGCAACATTTGACCGGAGGCTCGACGGCGGCGGCTCTAACGGGCGGCCGAGGGCGGCAGCAGCGGCGTCGGCAGCGGCAACAGGCTTCGAGGCGCCGGCGGCGGCAGGGCGGCGGGCTCGGGCAGAGGCGACAACGGGCTCGAGGCGGCAAGCAGGAGTGACGAGACGGCGGGCTCGGGCGGCAGGGACGACGGGCTCGGGCGGCGACGACGGGCTCGGGCGGAGCGGGGCGAAGCGACAGCGAAGCGGCGGCGACGTCGGGCCTTGACGGCAATGAAGCGGCGCGGCGCTGGCGGCAACGAAGCGGCGGCGACGTCTTGTGAGCGGCAACGACGAGGAAGCGGCGTCGAAGCGGGCGGCGTCTGCGGCGGGATGAGGAACTGAATGAAATTTTCGCAAAGTCCAGATATATAGAAAGTGCATTGGACCCGGTTCGTGGCACAAACCGGGACTAATGTTACCCTTTAGTCCCGGTTGGTGGCACCAACCGGGACTAAAGGGGGGCATTAGTCCCGGTTTATTCCATGAACCGAGACCAATGCCCCCTTTAGTCCCGGTTGGTGCCACCAACCGGGACCAAAGGCATGTGCTGCCCCGAACCCAAATATTTAGTCCCACCACGCTAGTTGAGAGGGAGGCGCACCTGTTTACAAGGTGCGGTGCGCCTTCCCTCTCGAACTCCTCTCTAAAGCGAGCTTCGGGCCTAAACCTGCAATATGTGCAGGCTCTTGGGCCTCCAGCGGGCCCTGAATCCTGGCCTTGGTAGGGTTTCTAGTCGTATTCAGGCCGTGGGGGCCCAGTAGGTGGCACTTTTTTTGTTTTTTTATTTTCTTTGTTGCTTTATTTATTTTATTTTGTTTCTACTTATTGTTAATCCTGGCCTTGTTAATTCTACAACAAAATACTTATTGTTGCTATTTTTATTTTTTTCCAGTTTTTTTGTTTTGCTTTCTGCATTATTTATTTTTTGTTGTTTTTTGCTTTATTTTTTAATTCTTTTTGCTTTTAGTTTTAGAAAAATTATAAACTTTCTGTTAGTGCCATTTGTTTTCAAATTTGAAAACACTTTTTTTGTTTTCTTCGTTGCTTTATTTATTTTATTTTGTTTCTACTTACAACAAAATACTTATTGTTGCTATTTTTATTTTTTTCAAGTTTTTTAGTTTTGTTTTCTGCATTATTTATTTTCTTTTGGTTTTTTGCTTTATTTTTTAATTCTTTTTGCTTTTAGGTCAGCAAAATTATAAACTTTATGTTTGTGCCATTAGTTTTCAAATTTGAATTCTTTGAAATTTGTGTGAATCACAAGTTTGTGAGCTCAACAAGGCGTGTAGAGGGACGGGCTTATAAACCGGTGTGAGCGCCCTTCGGTTGGTGAGGTTTTCAAATTCATAGTTTTCAAATGAACTCTGAAAAAGTTGGCATAGCATGTGCATGTACAAAACGGACAATGGTATCATACTAAATGCATTACAAAGTTGGCATGGTATCATCATAATAGTTGCGGGAGAAAGTCTTCACTTTTTCTTCGCTTGTGTCGCTTTGCTTATTGCTACCGTAACCATGGATAATCTTCATCGTTTATCGGGATGCTTGGGTCAGCCTTGACTTTGAAGGGGGAATTTCATGAAACTTTTCATACTCTTGAGACATGTCTGTCTTGCCCTCCACTCCTGTGGATGTCCCTTTTTCTGAAAGAACTATGTGGCGCTTTGGCTCATTGTATGATATATTCGCTTCCTTATCTTTTCTTTTCCTCGGTCCGTAGACATGTCCTTCACATAGATAATCGTGCCACATCATTGGCTAGGACGAACAGTTCGTCAGTGTACCCAAGATTTTTCAGATCCACTTTTGTCATTCCGTACTGTGGGTCTACCTGTACCCCGCCTCCTGACAGATTGACCCACTTGCACTTAAACAAACGGACCTTAAAATCTACTCCGTAGTCAAGTTCCCATATGTCTACTATGTAACCATAATATGTGTCATTTCCCTTGTCGGTTGCTGCATCAAAGCGGACACCGCTGTTTTGGTTGGTGCTCTTTTCATCTTGGTCAATCGTGTAAAATGTATTCCCATTTATCTCAGATCCTTTCCAAATCATTACAGTCGAAGATGGTCCCTGGACAACAAGTACAACTCATCACAAACAGTGCTGTCACCTCCGAGACGTGTTTCCAACCAACTGCTGAAAGTCCCGATGTGTTCACATGTAATCTAGTCGTCAGACCGCTCCGGTGTTTGGAGCGCAGATCGTCTTGTGTTCATCGACATACGGGTCACCAAGGTAGAGTTATGTAGAATCAGATAGTGTGCTTGAGACCAAGAATATCCGTCCCTGCATATTATTGAGTCCCTTCCAAGCGTGCCTTTTCGGTCAGTCTCCCTCATACCGCGATTTAGGGAGACCTATCTTCTTAAGGCCAGGAATGAAGTCAACACAAAACCCGATGACATCCTCTCGCTTGATGGCCCATGGAGATGCTTCCTTCTCGCCTAGCGTTATTTAATATATTTCTTTAGGACTCCCATGAACCTCTCAAAGGGGTACATATTGTGTAGAAATACGGGCCCCTGAATGACAATCTCGTCGACTAGATGAACTAGGACGTCGCCATGATATTGAAGAAGGATGGTGGGAACACCAGCTCGAAATCGACAAGACATTGCGCCACATCACTCCTTAAGCGTTGGTACGATTTCTGGATCGATCACCTTCTCGAGATATTGCATTGAGGAATGCGATAGCTTCACAATGGCTAATCGGACGCTTTCCTAGAAGCCCCTCAATGCAACCGGAAGCAGCTAAGCGTCATAATCACGTGGCAGTCATGAGACTTTAGGTTCTGGAACTTTTTCTCCGCATATTTATTATTCCCTTTATATTCGACGAGAAGCCGGTCGGGACCTTCATACTGAGCAGGCATTGAAAGAATATTTCTTTCTTTTCTTTCAGAAGAGCGTAGCTGGCAGACCTTCATATCGCTTCGGAGGCATGCCCTCTTTTCGCGTAAGCGTTGCAGGTCCTCTCGTGCCTCGTGTGTATCTTTTGTCTTCCCATACACGCCCAAGAAGCCTAGCAGGTTCACGCAAAGGTTCTTCGTCACGTGCATCACGTCGATCGAAGAGCGGACCTCTAGGTCTTTCCAGTAGGGTAGGTCCCAAAATATAGATTTCTTCTTCCACATGGGTGCGTGATTCTCAGCATCATTCGGAACAGCTAGTCTGCCGGGACCCTTTTCAAAGATTACGTGTAAATCATTGACCATAGCAAGTACGTGATCACCGGTACGCATAGCGGGCTTCTTCCGGTGATCTGCCTCGCCTTTGAAATGCTTGCCTTGAAGGAAATATGCCCTAGAGGCAATAATAAAGTTATTATTTATTTCCTTATATCATGATAAATGTTTATTATTCATGCTAGAATTGTATTAACAGGAAACATAATACATGTGTGAATATATAGACAAACAGAGTGTCACTAGTATGCCTCTACTTGACTAGCTTGTTAATCAAAGATGGTTATGTTTCCTAACCATAGACAAAAGAGTTGTTATTTGATTAACAAGGATCACATCATTAGGAGAATGATCTGATTGACATGACCCATTCCGTTAGCCTGGCACTTGATCGTTTAGTATGTTGCTATTGCTTTCTTCATGACTTATACATGTTCCTATAACTATGAGATTATGCAACTCCCGTTTACGGAGGAACACTTTGGTACTACCAAACGTCACAACGTAATCGGGTGATTATAAAGGAGTACTACAGGTGTCTCCAAAGGTACTTGTTGGGTTGGCGATTTCGAGATTAGGTTTTGTCACTCGATTGTCGGAGAGGTATCTTCGGGCCTTCTCGGTAATACACATCACATAAGCCTTGCAAGCATCGCAACTAATGAGTTAGTTGTGAGATGATGTATTACGGAACGAGTAAAGAGACTTTTCCGTAACGAGATTGAACTAGGTATTGGATACCGACGATCGAATCTCGCAAGTAACATACCGATGACAAAGGGAACAACGTATGTTGTTATGCGGTCCGACCGATAAAGATCTTCGTAGAATATGTAGGAACCAATATGGGCATCCAGGTCCCGCTATTGGTTATTGACCGGAGATGTGTCTCGGTCATGTCTACATTGTTCTCGAACCGTAGGGTCCGCACGCTTAAGGTTTCGATGACGGTTATATTATGAGTTTGTGTATTTTGATGTACCGAAGGTTGTTCGAGTCCCGGATATGATCACGGACATGACGAGGAGTCTCGAAATGGTCGAGACATAAAGATTAATATATTGGACGGATATATTTGGACGCCGGAAAGGTTCCGGAGAAGTTTGGAGCTCCGGAGGTTACCGAACCCC
Organism: Aegilops bicornis; assembly: GCA_021605145.1. Lineage (NCBI taxonomy): Eukaryota > Viridiplantae > Streptophyta > Magnoliopsida > Poales > Poaceae > Aegilops > Aegilops bicornis. The sequence goes on from CM038673.1 coordinate 811,653,679, forward strand.
GGGAGGTATATGGGCCTTATTGGGCCCATATAGGAATAAGGGAGAAAGAACAAGGAGGGGGCGCGCTTCAAGCCCAATCCGACTGGGGAAGGGGCCGCCCCCTTTCCTTTTCTCCTTCCCCTCTTCCTATTCCTACTACTAGTACTTATTCCTAAATGCTAGTACTCCTTCCTTCCCTCCAAGTGAAATAAGGAAAGAGAGGGAAACCTACTTGGAGTAGGTTTCCTCCCATGGTGCGCCCCCTTGGTGGCCGCCACCTCCTCCCTCCCTCCTTTATATACGGGAGGGGGCACCCTAGGACACACAAGTTGATCCTTGAGATCGCTCCTTAGCCGCAGTGCGGTGCCCCTCCACCATATTCCACCTCGGTCATATCAGAAGCGGTGCTTAGGCGAAGCCCTGCGACGGTGCAACATCAAGATCGCCACCACGCCGTCGTCGACGGAACTCCCTCCCGGAGCTTTGCTTTGGATCGAAGCCCGTGGAGCGCCATCGAGCTGAACGTGTGCCAAGAACTTCGGAGGCGCCGGAGTAACGGGCGCTGTGATCGGCTGGATCGTGAGGAGAACGACGACTACTTCCTCTACGTCATCATCGACTCGGAGGTGCCGGAGTAACGGCGCTGGGATCGGCAGGATCACGAGGAGAAAGTACGACTACTTCCTCTACGCCAGATCGCTTCCGCTTACGGTCTACGAGGGTACGTAGACAACACTCTCCCCTCTCGTTGCTATGCCATCACCATGGTCCTGTGTGTGCGTAGGAAAATTTTTGAAATTACTGCGTTACCCAACATGCCTTTCTTTGGACATTGATGGTTGGTCGGAAGAAATCGACGATGGCCCAGGTACACATTCTTCCCGCAGCTTCCCAGGTATATACTATCGGTGTCAAGTAAACAGTGCGTACGCGTGGTATCCCTTGTTTATCTGTCCCGAAGGTTACCGAGAGCGGGCCAATCGTTGATGGTCACGAACAGCAACGCCTTTAGGTCAAATTCCTCCTTTTGTGCTCATCCCACGTCGCACACCGCTTCCATTCCCCAGCTGGAAAAGTTCTTCATCTAATGGCCGTCGGTACACATCAATGTCGTTGCCGGGTTGCTTAGGGCCTTGGATGAGAACTGGCATCATAATGAACTTCCGCTTCATGCACATCCAAGGAGGAAGGTTATACATACATAGAGTCACGGGCCAGGTGCTGTGATTGCTGCTCTGCTCCCCAAAGGATTAATGCCATCCGCGCTTAAAGCAAACCATACGTTCCTTTGGGTCCTTTGCAAACTCATCCCAGTACTTTCTCTTGATTTTTCTCCATCACGACCCGTCAGCGGGTGCTCTCAACTTCCGCCTTTCTTACGGTCCTCACTGTGCCATCGCATCAACTTGGCATGCTCTCCGTTTTCAACAGACGTTTCAACCGTGGTATTATAGGAGCATACCACATCACCTTCGCAGAACCCTCTTCCCGGTGGCTCGCCGTCAACATCACCGGGGTCATCTCGTCTGATCTTATATCGCAATGCACCGTGATACCGGGCATGCGTTCAGATCCTTGTAGGCACCACGGTAGAGGATGCGCATATTAGGGCATGCATGTATCTTCTCCACCTCCAATCCTAGAGGGCATACGACGTTCTTTGCTGCGTCTGTACTGTCGGGCAATTCGTTATCCTTTGGAAGCTTGTTGTTCATTATTTTCAGTATCTGCTCAAATGCTTTATCGTGCACAAGATTCTCTGCTTTCCACCGCAGCAATTCGAGTATGGTACCGAGCTTTATGCGTTGCCATCTTCGCAATTGGGGTACAACCCCTTTTTGTGATCCTCTAACATGCGATCGAACTTCAGCTTCTCCTTTTGACTTTCGCATTGTGTCCTTACATCGACAATGACCCGGCGGAGATCATCATCATCGGGCACATCGTCTGGTTCCTCTTGATCTTCAGCAGCTTCGACCGTTCCAGCACCATCGTGCACATCGTCTGGTGCATCTTGATGTTCAGTAGCATCACCGTATTCAGGGGGCACATAGTTGTCATTGTACTCTTCTTCGCCGTCTTCCATCATAACCCCTATTTCTCTGTGCCTCGTCCAAACATTATAGTGTGGCATGAAACCCTTGTAAAGCAGGTGGGTGTGAAGGATTTTCCGGTCAGAGTAAGACTTCGTATTCCCACATATAGGGCATGGACAACACATAAAACCATTCTGCTTGTTTGACTCAGCCACTTCGAGGAAATCATGCACGCCCTTAATGTACTCGGAGGTGTGTCTGTCACCGTACATCCATTGCCGGTTCATCTGCGTGCATTATATATAATTAAGTGTGTCAAAAATCATTACGTAACATCATGAATAGATAATTAAGTGACCAAATTAATAGAAGTTCATCATCACATAAAAACCAAAGTACATACATAGTTCTCATCTAACAACATAAAGCTCTGCAGAGCATCTAAATTAATTAAACCATACATTGAAACTATGTAAAACATTTCAATGCGAAAACAAATGCGATCATAATCGCAACAAAGGTAACAACTGATCCAACGACATAATGATACCAAGCCTCGGTATGAATGGCATATTTTCTAATCTTTCTCATCTTCAAGCGCATTGCATCCATCTTGATCTTGTGATCATCGACGACATCCGCAACATGCAACTCCAATATCATCTTCTCCTCCTCAAGTTTTTTTATTTTTCCTTCAAGAAATTGTTTTCTTCTTCAACTAAATTTAACCTCTCGACAATAGGGTCGGTTGGAATTTCCGGTTCAACAACCTCCTAGATAAATAAAATCTATGTCACGTTGGTGGCATAATTTTCATAAACAATAAATGAACCAATAGTTATGAAAAGATAATATATACCACATCCGAATCATAGATGTGATTTAGGGCCGACGGGCGGATACCAAAACCATCGCACTATATAAGATGCAATAATAAAAGTAAGAAAATAATATAAGTAAAAATATTTTTCCTTTCGTAAAGAAGATAAGAACAAGAGGCTCACCACGGTGGTCTTTGGCGATGAGATCGGCGCTGGTGATCGACGGCGGTGAAGACAGGGACGGGGCGTGACGGACCGCTAAACCTAGACAAATATTGAGGAAAATGGAGGTTGGAGGTCGAGCTTGGAGAGGGGAAAGCTTAAGTAGTGTGGCTCGGGCATTTCATCGAACACCTCATGTGCATAGGAGGTGAGCTAGAGCACCACAAAGCCCCCTCGCCGGGCAAGAGAAAACAGAAACTGGAGTGCTCGTCATGACGAGGGTATATATAGAAGACTATTGGTCCCGGTTCAGCATGAACCCACCAAAGGCCACCAACCGACCAATAGTGATGGACCAGAGGCAGGTTCATTGGTCCGGTTAATCTCACCAACCAACAAAGGTCCGGACGAATCGACCAATGGCCCACGTACGGCCGCCCCTGACTCACGAACCGGGGCAAATAGCTTCATTGGTCCCGGTTCTAGATTAAACCGGGACTAATGGGCTGAACTGGGCTGGGCCATTGTTCCCTTTTCTACTAGTGTGGCTAGCCGGTGCACTGGCTGCTCAGGAAGACGGCGAGGATCAAGAGCAGCAACAGCACACGCGACAAGCAGCAGAGGGCACGTGATGGCAAGCAGCAGTAGCGGCCGTCGCCTGCAGTTGACCACCAATGGATCTAGGATGGGTCGGGCGGCGCTATATTTTTATTTCTATTTACTCCCTTTACCGAGTGGTACTCTCAATAAACGACCTTGCCACGTGGTTTTTTTTTAAAAGGGGGAGTTTCCCCGGTCTTTGCATCAGAACAATATACGGCCACATCTATCATTCTTAAGAAGTTGCTCCCCACTTCTTTCTATTCTCTTGACATGCACACTATCCACATCACCGGCCAATTAGATCAGCTATTCTCCCCCCACCGAGCCGAGACATGCAGCTTGCACTCTTTTCCGCTGCCTACGCCCACCCGATTTTCCCCTTGCAGCTGCATGGTTCGCTCAAACCGGTATTGGCTGATTTTTGAACGTCGGCTTCGCAGCCCAATAGCTGGTATGTGACATTCTGAAGAAAAAAAACTACACGCGGGCTGTCCATGCTAGCCCATGTAAAAGGCAGGCCCGGCTAAGTTGGTTTGCCCTTCTAGCCCATGTCACTCATCGCAACTAGGTCGCTCAGGCTTCATCTTCCGCTCGCCGGTCGCCGACGCTTTCTCTTCTGCTTCACGTCATGAAACGGCAGTCACTACTATACATGAAACAACAACATTCATCTCCCCTCATTGCTCCGCTTCCATTACCACGGCGCTCTCTCTTCCGCTCATCGTCGCCTTTATCTCCAAAAAGACGTTTGCGAGCACGCACTCTATGGCCGTAGCCCTCCACTCTGATTTGGTGATGCTCCCTACTAACAGCCACCGTTGGTTTCTTCTATCCCCATGCTTACACGTATTGAATTTTCCATCTTGTGCTCTGGATTCGGGTATGTATGTAATTCGTGTACGATTATGATTACTCCTTGATGAACTCCTCTTAATTTCCGTATATATTTCTATGATTCATGTACAATTTCTTCCTCATCATTATTCATATTTCATTTAGATTATGTTCAAGCAGAGTACGTGGTTGCTTGACCTGGCTATAATATTCAACATGCAGGCGTCGTGTGTTTGATGTCGATCTACTGTTCCATTACAATATTCTAACTCTATCTGATTGTTTAGATTCTTGAGACAATCCTTCAGTTTAAATAGTCTGCCACTAGATAAAAGGAACCATAAGGCAGAGTAGGAGCAGAGGAAGATCTCAGATGACTTTGAACAATATTCATCTTTATTACTTTCATGTCTAAAATTTCATGACATCAGAGGGCTTAAGCTATTCTGTATTTGTACCTTCAATTTGCAAACTTATAATTGCAGTTCACATTTAGCAGGCAACCTTCAGTTCATTGTCCCCCGCTGAACCTTCAGGTTTGTAGGCTTGATTTTCCTTTATATAACCTCAATTTAGAATCAGATTAAGGAAAAATGTTGTAATAGTTTAATGTGAAGCTTTATAAACGGATTTGTTTATTTGGAAACAATATGTATTGTACTCCCAAGGCCCCTACGTAGGTATGTATGCCTTGCTGTTTCAGTTGATCAAATGTTAATATATCAAGTGTTGATCACACCAAAGATAGTTGTCACATATCCACTTTGCATGTATCTAACCAGCATTCGGTCACTTCTTAATTTTGTTCGCCGGTTACATACTAGCTGCTTTCAATTCTTCTTAAAAATAAAACTTTATGCTTGCAGGTAACCATGACAGCGGATACTTGGCCAGCCATGTAGAGTACTCCCTCTGTTCCAAAATAGATGACCCAACTTTGTATTAATTTTAGTATAAAGTTGGGTCATCTATTTTGGAACGGAGGGAGTACAATCTGGTCATTTCTAGGTTCTTCCACAAATCAAAGATTTTTCCATTAAACAAGATTCAAGATTTAGTCACTTTTTATTACATTTTGTGAATGCATATAATATTTTCATCTTTAGCATTGTTTTCCTCACACGTATGATGTATTAGTTTTTTCCTACCTTTTCACGAGACCCTTTATCTTGAAATTCCCGCAACAACGCGCGGGGTATCCTCTAGTTTGTAAAAAAAGGTTCAACCAGGTCTTACAGTCTTGAAACAAAAAGAAAGGCTAGCTCACAAAGAACCTCAACGCCAAAAACAAAAACAAAAGGCCCTAGAGCCACAACCGGCTGGCAAAACAAAGATAGGTAAACTGATCGCCTATCCTATACATGACCGCCATCCAAACCGGTTGAAGATATCCCGCGCTACCATCTCCCACCAGACAGATCCAGTAACCAAACGCTCCCTAGCCTTCGTCGGAGTGAGTAAGGACCACATACGGATCAGCGCTGTAGCTTGGAATAAAACCTGCAAAAAATGAGCAGTTGTTGTTTTGTTAAAAGCCAAATCATTTCTGCAGTTCCAAATCCAAATTGCCCACAGCAGCGCACATACTCCTACACGAATGTGTCTAGCTGTATCAGACTCTATCCCAACAAGCCATGTTCCAAATAACGTACTGACCGAATTCGGAGGAGTAATGTTAAAGGCAATTTGCACAGTGCGCCACAAAACTCTCGCCAATGGGCAATCAAAGAATAGATGCTTAATGGTATCGTCCCGATCACAGAAACTACACCTAGTAGATCCTGTCCAATTGCGCTTAACCAAGTTGTCCTTTGTTAAAATGACTTGTTTATGTACAAACCACATAAACACTTTGATCTTCAAAGGAACTTTTACTTTCCAAACATGTTTGGAACTAGGAATGACACTAGAGTTAATGACATCGATATACACCGACTTAACCGTAAATTCTCCAGACCTAGTAAGTTTCCGACGCAACTGATCGGGCTGATGAGCTAGCTGAACCTCCATCAGTCTACTCACCAAATGAAGCCATGCTTCCCACCTGTCACCAACAAGCACCCTCCGAAACTGAATATTAAGGGGGATGGACTGCATAATCGTTGCAACTAGCGCATCACGTCGTTGAACAATACGATACAGGGACGGATACTGGACCGCCAATGGCGTATCACCAAGCCAAGTATCCTCCCAGAAACGGGTATTGTTGCCATTACCAACAATAAACTTAGTTCTATTAAAGAAGGCTGACTTAACTCTCATAAGCCCCTTCCAAAACGGCGAATCAGTTGGTCTCACTGTCACCTGTGACAAAGTCTTGGACTGCAGATACTTGTTACGGAGAATCTGCGCCCACGTTGCATCAGTGTCAACTGATAACTTATACAGCCACTTACCGAGGAGGCATCTATTCTTGACCTCAAGATTCTCAACACCCACACCCCCTTGGTCCTTTGGTCTACAGATGATATCCTATCTGGCGAGTCGGTATTTTCTATTTAGTTCAACACTCTGCCAAAAAAACCTTGATCAGTAGAAGTCCAGCCTTTTCCTAACCCCAACTGGAACTTCAAAGATGGATAAGAGGAACATGGGCATACTCGTGAGCACCGGATTAATAAGAATCAACCAGCCTCCATAAGACATAAGTTTGCCCTTCCAGCAACTAAGTTTCTTCTCAAACCGATCTTCGATGCATTTCCACTCTCTATTCGTTAGCTTACGATGGTGAATGAGTATACCTAGGTAAGTAAAAGGTAAAGCCCAAAGTTCACATCCAAACAATTGCCTATAAGCCTCTTGTTCCTCCTTGGCTCTACCAAAACAGAACAATTCGCTTTTATGAAAATTTATCTTTAATCCGGTCAATTGTTCAAATAAGCATAACACCAGCTTCATATTTCTCGCTTTTGCCAAGTCATGCTCCATAAAGATGATTGTATCATCCGCGTACTGCAGAATTGACACACCGCCATCAACTAGATGAGGCACCAAGCCACCTACCTGACCGGCCTCCTTTGCCCTTCCTATAAGAATTGCCAACATGTTAATCACAATGTTGAACAAAATAGGAGACATTGGATCACCTTGCCTCAGACCTTTGTGTGTCTGAAAATAATGACCTATATCGTCATTCACTTTAATTCCAACACTCCCTTTTTGCGTGAAGGATTCTACCTAGCGTCGCCAAGCTTCATCAAAACCCTTCATGCGTAAGGCCAGTTGAAGGAAGGGCCATTTGACTTTGTCGTACGCTTTTTCGAAATCCACTTTGAAAATAACCCCATCTAGCTTTTCGTGTGGATCTCATGAAGCGTTTCATGAAGGACCACAACCCCTTCAAGGATGTTCCTGTCCGGCATGAAAGCAGTTTGGGTAGGCTGCACCACAGCATGCGCGATCTGTGTGAGCCTATTAGTCCCGACCTTGGTAAAAATTTTAAAACTTATATTAAGAAGACAGATATCCTTGCCACGTGGTTACATCACCGTTTGCTCCGTCCCATCTGATCACTTTTTTTTTGCCGAGTGATCGTATTTGAAACTCGGCAAAGACTTTGCCGAGTGTTTTTGGCCCTTTACCGAGTGTTTGTGGCACTCGGCGTACAGTTCAATTTTAATAGTGCAGGTGTTGTGCGCATCAACACCGACAGCCCTTGCTCCCGGCTTGCCGTTTGGCGAGGGATTTGCGCCAAACCGAATTCTGCGGAGTAAAGAAATTAAGAGTGCACGTCGGGATCACTATTAGGAAATTTTCTAGCAAGTTGTTGTGGGAATTTGGTCGGAAGTCGTCTATGTCTCTTGTTTGGTTCATGAGTTTACGAATATAAATATCTATAAATAAGACAATGATTTTATTACTAGTGGTTCATTGCCCATTTGCTACATGAGCAGTCCTTTTGTTTTTACTCTCTTCTCTCTTAAAAATAAATGGTGCTCTTTTGATCTTCTGCAAAGAGAAATTCTACAATTTCGAACCTGTGCTACACCAGAACGAGGACACTGAGCCATAATTTATCTCTTGTGTGTACATGCAATAAAGTACTCCACACGTATATTTCACTAAACATATGCAATAATGTTCTGTAAACTCACGGCGTTGAGACTTGAGACAGAGCGAGGGATTCAGTTTCAGGGGCGCAAAGCTCTAGCTAGCATCTTGTTCTGAAACTTCCTGAACCCCCAGGGGTTGGTTGGCCATCCACATCCAGTGAAACTTTGTAAGATTCAACCGACCTGGCTCAAGAAAATTTTGTGGTAATTATCTTTCCAGCAATGCATAGCAATTTCTATGTTTTTCTTACCGACGTTTTACGCGAAAATTATTTTCTAGTGGGTGTGGCCGACGTATCTTTCGATGAGGCGCTTTCGTGCTGCCCACCAGTCTCTGACCCGGTGTTTGGATCCATCCGGCGCTTCGGTCTCTATATACGGCGGCAGTTTGAATAAATCTCTTGGCTTACTAGTTGAGGCAACGATGTTCCATTGCTGAATGAGGCGGGTGCTAAGAGCCGCGGGTTCAAGGAGAAGGTCAGCGGAACGTGGACACTACCCAAGATTCGCTTGCCACTCAGGAACCAACAAGCGTCAAGCAATCACGTTTCACACCTAGTGGGCTGCTTTCCCTTTCTTGCTTTTTAGTTTTGAGTAAAATGCATCGATGGTCATTGAACTTATTGTATACGCTTACTTTGATCACTATACTTAAAAATACGATCAATACGATCACTATATACGCATTGCGGTAATTATATGGTCACTGCCACACCGTATAGCTTCGTATTTTATATAGTTGACCGGTCAAACAGTTCAACAGCGCTTTGTCAGCTCCACCTGTCAGTGGCTAGAAGAAATAAATGGTACGATTGGAAAATAAAAGAGTGCACCGCTGCTGTGGAATCGAACCCGAACGACGTGCTGGTAGTGCAGCACGCTAGCCAGCCGAGCCAACTTCAGTTCGCGTTTAATTTATTTGCATTCACGTGACAACCATAACAGGGCGGCCGTTGCTTGTGCTGCGTACTTGTGTGGGTACGTGCATGTTTGTGTTTGTGCGGTGTTGTGCGTGACTGTGATATGCGTGAACAAGATGCTTGCCATGTGTGTGCGCCCGCTTGTGATGTACGTGCGTCTGAGTGAGCACGGACAAGGCGAAGGCGTTGAGAAAGAACAAGTCAGAGGCAGCGAGGAGCTGCACGAGCGCGCCAAGAGGACAGCCTGTGCGCGAGTCAACGGCGAGCACAGACATGTGGCGCCGGATGGTGGCCGGGCGCGGACAGAGGTGATGGTGGTCGCAGGCATGAAGAAAAAGACGATGGGGAAGAAGAGGAGAGTGACCAGTACCGTGTACGCCACGGCCGCGTCGCATCGCTTGCTTGTCGTGATGCCTGGTGTGTGATCAAGTAGTGCGGTGCGTGCGTGCTGAGTGTGTGCACTATATGCATTCTCGCTAACGTTATAAAAAAATTCGCTCAGCAAGTTAACAAAAATTGTTATGCGCTCAATTGGCTAGCCCACTGTTACTACCACATTAATGTTCTGTGCTAGAAATCCTCGTAGACGCACTCTTTATTTTGCCTCTTGTTTTCTTTCTTTCACCGACGGACAGATGGGACCCGCATAAGTAGAGAGAGAAAGTGGGCTAACAGGGCATCATTGGGACTGTTTGACCGGTCAACTAAATAAAATACAAAGCTATACGGTGCAATACTGACCGTATAATCATCGCAATGCGTATATATTGATCGTATTGACCGTATTTTTAAGTACAATGACCAAAATAAGCGTATACGACAAGTTCAATGACCATCCATGCATACTTGCTGAGACTTCGTTAAGTCTCGATCGATGATATATCCATGAGATTTTATGTTGAGAACGGTGCAAAATTTTCTTTTTAGTATTTTTCTCTTTTGCATGTCACTTGACTAAGATTTGATTAAATCTGAGTCGACCGAGACCTAGCCACACCCTTCAAGAAATACAAGTAACTTTATTCAAACATTTTTTTACCACAGTGCAGATGGAGACACTCATACATATGCACATAAATCTCCGCGAGGTCCTCTTCTCTTTTTCCTATGTTCACATGCATAGTCCCCCTCTCCTCTCTCTCCTCTCAACCGGACACCACACTATAATATCCCACCGCATGCATGGTCCCCACCTACTCTCTCTCCTCCCAACCGGATTACTTTGTGAATAACATTTGGTGGGATGATGCTTCGGTGCCTTAAGGCACCTACCTTTGTGTCTATGACATGTGGGCCCAATAAGTGGCTGGCCCACATGTCAGTGACCCAAAGGCAGGTGCCTTTAAGGCACATCATGTCTGTGAACCATGTTTGGATATAAAAATATACATTTACCATGTCCGTTACGGATCAGAGTTGAAGATGCCCTAACGTGGCAATTAGTTATGAAGAAAATATCATGTGAGTTCTAAAGAAAAATTAAGAAGAGTTAGGGTTCTCAACTAGTAACTCCTAAAATTAGTACATAAACTTGCAACGCGGTAAAAAAATATCATACATAATCTTGAAAAACCCATAATAATATTAATAATAAAAACTTACATAACAAATCACATTACACATTTCCGTCAAATCATTTTTACACAATCATGATAAGAGTCTCCCTTCCTAGAACCCAAGAACGCTTACAAAACCATTTACTACTAGAAAAAATATTTTTGCAAAAACGTTTGCCGAGTCCAGAATAGAGGGTGCTCGGCAAGCATTTACCACACGTCAAAAGTATATCCAGGAAAATGTTTGCCGAGTACCGTACCGGAGGATGTCAACAAACATGCGTCTAACGTCGCAAAGTCGTCAATCATGAACAGCCATGGCACCCTGTTGCCGGGTATCTGGATTTTAGCTCTCGGCAAACATCTCGTAAGATGAGTTTTTTCTGTTTACCGATTACCTTTGGCCCGACTTTCTCGGTTACGCCCTGTTTCTGCTGTGGCATGTTGTTCACCGAGAGCTATACTGGGCTTACATGATGTTTGGCGACATCCCATGTTATGAAACTCGACGTACACGATAGAACTCGGTAAAGCCCATTTTTCCAGTAGTGTAAGCAGGAGGAGTGTGGTGGCAGGGGTGGACTAAAAGCTCATGAATTGTTTGTGAAACTCGTCAGTGTGTTTGTTAAGTCCATTAAGTTTAGTTAGCTGAAACAAATGATCGGCTCTATTCATGAAGAAGCCATCCACCGAACGCGCATTAAGTTTGCAAGCTCTCCCTTCCTATATACTCCCCTGCCCTCTTGCCCGATCTCTTCGTCGGCTCCTGCCACTAACATGAAAAACACGTCTCGTCGTTTAAGAACTGGCAGCGACATACATGATGGCTACCGGGGAGGCACAAACCATGGCACCCCAGCTGGATTCTCTCGAGCTGGCCAGACTTCTCCGGCGCAGGCTCGCCGGAGAACCGTTCCCCCACAGCTTCATTCATGATGTGGAGGCCTGCTCGGTGGCCCCTGAGGAGCTTGTCCGCGGCCGCGCTCCTGGTGCCGACCAAGGCGACGGCAAAGGAATGGCGTGGTACTTCTACGGCCCCGTCAATTGCGATGGCGAGTCCGCATGGAGGCGAAGGCGCCATGTCGGCAGCGGAGGCGGCGCCGGAAGGAGGTGCTGGCACCCGGAGACGGGGAAGAGGCCAATCCTATGCCCGGATAAGAAATCCGCTGTGGCGTACAAGCGTACGCTCTCCTATGTGTTGAAGATCAAGAACCTGCCTGTTAAGACAAAATCATTCAGAAACAAAAGGCTTGGTTGGTGCATGATCGAGATTAGCCTCAAGAAGCGGGACGACGACGGTGAAGACCAGCAGCGGGTGCTCTGCAAGGTGTACAAGCCGCCTCGCACGGATCCAGAAACATCCATGGAAGCCAGTTCCGCCGGCGGACAAGGCGTCGTCCCGGCTGCCATCTGCGGCGTATCTGAGGGCGGAGTGACTCAAGACGAGTCGCTGGACTTGCCCGGCAGCGACACGCCGCTGCCTACGCCTGCTTCAGGTGACTATAATCTCCATCCCCCAGGGGTCGCCCCAAATCCAGCTCTGTTTATCGGGCCCGGCAACGACATGCCGCCGCCGCCTGCTTCAGGTCACCATAGTCTCCATCCCCTGGGGCCGGGGGTCGTCCAGAGTCCGGTTATCTCTATCGGGCCCGCCCCCCAGTACGGGACTCAGTGTTGGCCGGGAGGGAAAGTCCTAAGTAGGGTCGCTATTGTGAAGAAGGCTGATGTCGCATCGTGTGGGGCGGTGACCGTCGTGATGAAATTCGGCAGCTCCTCCATACCTTCGGCTGAGCGGATAAAGGAGATGGCCAAGCTCGTCCTCAACTTCCCCTCCGAGAAGGGGAGATTCGGGCAGTGGTTCTGTCTGAAATGGGGAACACTACCAACAACATTCTCATGGTAAGTGGTAACATGATTTACCACTCTGCTAGCTCTAAGTTTGTTAATCCATTCCATGCTAAATGTGCACATGCTGGCTGTGAAGGCTGTATGGAAGGCCCTGAGATGCGGCGACAAAAAGGCGAGTGAAATCCACGAGTTCTTCATCATAAAGGAGCTGTATCTCAGGTGCGTTGTGCTTTCCTTGCCTCCTTTCCGTTTCCTTGAGGTGGGCATGCGGTCCTGATATATTGTTCCTCTGCTTCGCTTTGCTCTGCTCAGGACGATTGATGAGCTTGGATTACATACGTCGATTGTTTCAGGTATGGAGACCTGCAAAATTCAGTGAATCATCCCCTGCACTCACTAATCTACTCCGAAATTAGGTGTCTGCAAAGTTTACCTTATGTGGATGGTAATGACCTTCCCTTAAGATACCTGTATCTATATGTAGGATATCGTGTCATGCGTCCTCATTCAGAAGCCTGAAGCGTGTGTTGTGTTTGAGATAAAGTAATTACATGTTTCGATTGCTTGTGGTTGATTTCCACTTCCAACGTTCCGATGCACCATATCACTGTGTCTGTCTTCCGCTTCTTACATGGACTTGTAAGTTCTGACCGATATACTACTTGCTACCATGAGATACTGTGATCAGAAAGGAACAAATATGAACCTTGGGTTTATTGCATCAATTTTCAGCCTTTGGTCGTTGTCATCCATCCAATCTTTTTTGTCAGAGCGCCTCTCTTTTCTGCGTTGAACAAGGACATCTTTTCTACTCCCTCCTTCCCAAAATATAAGGCGTGCATTGACTTTTTTGGTCTTCGTTACATAACTTTGACTATAATTTTCACTTATTGTATGTCTACAAAATCATTATATAGACATATGAAATAGAATTGTTTTGCAAGACAAATACGATGATACTGTTGATGCATGTTCAATCCATGTATTTGGTATATATTAATAGTCAATACCGTGCATCAAAGACCGTGCAAAGTCAAGCACGCCTTATATTTTGGGAAGTAGAAAGTATGATATAGGATATAGCGACTTCACCCGAGTTGGTTCAGCTGTTTCTCCCTGAACTGAATGATATTGTTTGATATCATAGATTAACCTCACTACTAACGAATTGGTTGTGCACAACTGCACATACTGGTGTATGTTCAATTAAGTCTAACAACATTTCAAAGGTTACATTGGACAAATGGTCGATCACCTCACGGTCGATGACACATTAGGTAATGGTGAAAGAACAATGAGAGCATATATTTTCTGTCTTGGTTTGTTGGGGGTAACTAATTCAGCACTTCATATTTCTTTGTTTTTGTTAACATTGCATTTCTCACTGTTAAATTCAACAGGCCCATTGGATAAACTGGAGCACCATCTTCAGCATGTTGCTATAACTAAAGAGCTGACTCCTAGGACACGAGATTTCCTTGTTTCCTTTGGTGGCCACACATGTACAGAAATGTTTTCTGCTTATTTAAATAAACTTGGGAAAGGGACCCCGCAGGTACATAATTTTAGAAAATGCAGTAATTTAGTTGTTTGACTGAACCTTCTTTCTAGTGGTGTTTGACTAAAATCTTTGTTTTTAGGTCTTTGGATTTATCTAGACTCTAGAACCGTTTCTGATATGTGGTTTTGTCCAGTTGTCTCAAAAAAATTATGTATGGTAATGTGGAAAATAGTGTAATTAGGTAAGAAGATTTTTTAAAATGGTTACCATTATCTCACTGATGTAGAAACTAAATACAGGAATATGATTTTTCTTTTCAAGATGATACGAACAAGGTTGACAATTTTTGTAGTTTTGCTTCTATATATTATTTTTTGGGTATTTGATATATGGAGAAGTATATATATATGGCATACCAGACAAAGTACTAATTTATTTTCTTACCACCAAGAAAATTTAAAGTTAAAATTAAATTCAGTCAAATTGGAAAGTAAACTTGCAGTGAAATGATGAAGGTGCGTATAAAATTTCAGGAATGGGAACTGCGTGTTGTCACTACTTCTGGGAGTGGTAGTAGCGACTTGACGGCGACTACCATTGGCAAGACATTGGGACTAAGACAAATACAGGTATGTCTTACAATTCTGTACAAATTACCTGTTGAGAGCCCAATTGTTCCTGAAAATTTCTCCAGGGCTGTTCTCAAACGAAAAACTGGACCAACCAGGGACTGGCCCCTGGTGGCATTTTTTAAAATGACACCCCGGACGGCTAATTTTTTTTAAATAATACATATGTTTTATTAAATTTCAGAAATATTACGCCGTAATTATATTTTTCAAAAATAATACTCAGTCGGCCTACTGCTGGCCGATTAGATCCAGTCAGCCTTTCTTTGGCCGATTGACCCCAGTCGGCCCACTATAGGTCGATTGGATCCATCCGACTTCTTTTGGCCGATAAATGATCGGCGCCTTTGACCGATTGGCGCCCAGTCTGCTTTCTCTAGGCCGACAGATGCATGCACCCATTTATCTTTGGAATGAGTATTTGAAAAATGTTGAAGAAGTATTTAAAAAAATGTTGATCAAGCATTTGAAAAAACAATATTTAACAAGTATTTGAAAAATATTGAAACAATATTTAAAACTGTTGAATAGGTATTTGAAAAATGTTGAAGAAGTATTTAAAAAAATGATGATCATGTATAAAAAATGTTAATCTAGCATTTGCAAAAAATATTAAACTATTATTTGAAAAAAGGCGAAACAAGTATTTCAAAAAATATTGATCATGTATATAAAATGTTGAAAAAGTATTTGTAAATTTTTTGATCATGTATAAAAACATGTTAATCTAGCATTTGCAAAAAATTTAAAAATTATTTGAAAAAAGGCTAAACAAGTATTTGAAAAAATATTGATCATGTATATAAAAATGTTGAAAAAGTATTTGTAAAATGTTGATCATGTATATAAAAATGTTGATCAATATAAAAATATTGGTCATGTATATTATACACATGTTAAACATTTTTCAAATACTTGTTCAATTTTTAAAATACTTGTTTAACATTTTCTCAAATATTTGTTCAACATTTTTATATACATGATCAACATTTTTAAAATACTTTTAACATTTTATATACATGATCAACATTTTTAAATACTTGTTTAACATTTTTATATACATGATCAACATTTTTTAAAATACTTATTTAACATTTTTCAAATACCTATTCAACAGTTTTCAAATATTTTTTCAACATTTTTCAAATACTTGTTCAACATTTTTTTTCAAATGCTTGACTAACATTTTTATATGCATGATCAACATTTTTTTAAATATTTTTTCAACATTTTTCAAATACTCATTCCAAAGATAAATGAGTGCATGCACCTCGGCCTAGAGGAAGCAAACTGAGCCAATCGGCCAGCAGTGGGTCGATTGAAGCCTATCGGCAATGATGGGCATTGGATCCAATCGACTTTGGGCATGGGGTCCAATCGGCCAGCAGCAGGTTGACTGGATCCAATCGGCCAACAGTAGGCCGACTGAGTATTATTTTTGAAAAATATAATTACGGTGTAATATTTCTGAAATTTAATAAAAAAAATGTATTATTTAAAAAAATTAGCCCCCGGACGCACCTACCCTGCACGGCTGCACAGGATGTGAGATCCTACACTTGTTTCATGCTAGTATATATAACTGACTTCCCTGACATGCATCAGGTTTGGAAGGATGTAGACGGTATATTGACGTGTGATCCTAAGGTTAATACAATGGCGACGCTTGTACCCTACTTGACTTTTGATGAGGCAGCTGAACTTAGTTACTTCGGTGAACAGGTATTTACCTTGTTTTATTAGTTTCATTTTGTTATGTTCAGATATTTGCTAGGCAGTGCACTTTATGGCAACTATGATTTCTTTTGTTACATATATGTTCATGGAGTTACTTGTGATAATTCCTAGGTGGTTTAGCAAGCGTCATCTTCTCACATATATAAACTTTTGCATCCCAGTCAATGCAGCTAGCTATGGAAGCTGGCATGTCAGTTATAGTGAAGAACTCGTACAAACCTCAAGCAGCTGGCACTATGATTACTAAAACAAGAGATATGAGCAAGGTTTGTTCTATATAAGTATTAATGTAACCACGTGTAATTGTTATCGATGGCCCTTGATTGTTCATTATTTTCAGAGTACATCAACCATCATTGTGTTGAAATCAAATATTACCATTCTGGACATTGTGAGCATAAGTATGCTCGGCCGGAATGATTTTGTAGCAAAGGTGAACTGACAATAGACTTGCTTCTGTTTCATTTATTAATATATTATTTATTGAGTTCTCTTGGTTGTCTTATTTTCATTTTATTTTTGAAACGAGACTGCCTGACCTTATGTTATTTCTGCAGGCCTTCTCGATTTTTCATGAGTTTGAAGATTTGGGCATCTTTGTCGATTTTGTTCTACGGAGTATCAAAATAGAGGCCCAGAAGGTCTCGCAATGGTCGTCCAAGGTATTCCAGAAAACTGAACATGATTTCCTATTCAAACTGCTGTATATATTTGCGCAACACTGGAACTGTTTGAAACAAAATGCATGTGCAGTTGAATTTCTTGTGATTATGCAGAGGGATTGACGATGCTAATTATTCATGAGCAGCTGGTGACTAAGATTTCCTTGGTGGTTGATGATAGTGTGGGAGTAGTTTGTGTACAAGCCCTCCATTCGGCCTTCTTTGAGCTCAACGACGACGTCAGAGTGGACTCATCAGTGGTGGCGGTATCCAGCTCCAGTTCCGGCTCCGGCTCCGGTGTCAAGAGGAGAAAGGCGGTGGGTGACGGCCACCCGGGTGGTTCAAAGGGCCTGCTTCAGGAAAATGCGTACAGTACTGAACCCAGTATAAGTATTGTGGGACGTACGACGTTCCCCGGTAACGATCCGATCATGCCTATCGGAGGCGACAACGTGGACCTTGTGCACAATGGAACCGACGACTTCCTGCATCTGAGCGGCTTGGATCAATCCTCCTTCAATATCATGACTTCCGAGGAAATGGATCGCTTATTTTCACCATACAACGATTCGATGGCCATAGGAAACTCGGACTGGAACATCCCCATGTATGATGGAGTACCAGATAGTTGTGTGCCACTGCCAGCACACATCTCTGGACCAGAAAAGCTCCGCCAAATTGTTGTGGGCGACCGTCATCACGATACACCGGGAACGAACTACATGACTCCGGAGGAAACGGATCGCTTAAGCTCACCCTACAACAAGCCGATGCCCAGAAGATTAAGATTGAATATGAAGCTGGACAGCATGGTGCTGCCACAAAGTGGCTCTAATTATGGGCCATCACGCGTCTCTACACCAGAGCCAGAAGAACCCCGCCAAAAGATATTTGCGCCGGATTCAAAAGAGTTATTTGCGCCACCAGAGCATCCGGAGGTCAGTTTAAACATTGCGGGATCCCTCGCAAAAGAGTTGCTTGCGGCGATAAGATGGCTGGCAGGCTGTTGGGCAACATGCAGGAAGAGGATTGGAGTTTAAACAAGGAAGTTCAGAGTTCAGACTAGATGAGGGGGTTGAGGCATGGTATGTTGTTCTCTTGGCCCCAGGCTCTTGTTTGATGTGCACGCGATCAATAATCAATTATTGTTGGCAAGTTATTGTGGTTTTCTTGTTAAGTTCGTGCCGTTCAGTAATGGAAATAAAATGGTTTTATTGCTTCAGTCTCCCATTTTATAACGCATGCCTGCACGGTGGTTTGTCAGATACATGTTGCCCCTGTTGAGATGTAGATATTGCATGTGTATTTCTTGTACCACAAGCCCTCCTCCTTCTGTGTATAGTTGAGGACGTGGCTCCCCTATGTACTTATATACACGTGCATATTGCACCCGTTCAATATATCGTGAGTTGCACATATCTTCTACATGGTATCAGCCTCCGTTCGATCCTCTCAGCCCTAGCCGCGCCGCGCCGCTGTCGCTACCTAGCCGCCGACCGCCGCTAGCTCCCCCCTCGCTACCCGGCGCCGCCGTCGCTACACAGCCGCTGACGGCCGCTAGCTCCCCCCTCGCTACCCCGCGCCGCTGGCCCTCCCGCCGTCGCCGTAGCCCCGGCCTCGCGATCCTCGCATCCTCCCTCCACCCGTCCCGCTGCTCTTGCCCACCAACACGCCCCACCGCCTTGCCGCTAGCACTGCCAGCCCTAACCCTAAAACCCTTCGCCACACCCCGTTGCTTCCTTCTAGCCGCCCACTGCACCCCAAAACCCTAACCCCACACCGGCTGAACCTTTCGCCATGTCCGGGTCCGATCTCCCCAACCACTCCGCCCACTTGACCCCTCCGCCGGTGCCCCGGCTGAACCCCTTCGACTCCTCCGCCGGTTCGTCAGACACCACCCTCCCAGACCCTGCCTACATCCGTGATGTTCCTATCAAACGTCGCGTTCCGGTTATCCTCTCCCACAAAGAGGCGAATTTTTATGCATGGAAGACATACTTCAATCTCCTCTTTCGTGAGTATAACCTGCATGATCACATCTATGGCACCGCCAACCTCTTCGCCCTGAATCGCGTCGCCGACTGGCTGGCAATCGACGCCACCAACATCCGGTGGCTCTTCCTCACCGTGTCCAAGGACATCTTCCACACCATCGTTCGCGACAAGGACGATGCATGCATGGTGTGGAAAAAGATCGTCGGCCTCTTCACCGACAACAAGCTCCAACGGATCGTCTTCCTGCAGCAGGAGTTTTTCAGGTGTCATCAAAACGACTCCTCCGTTAACGACTACTTCATGCGCCTCAAGACCCTCTCCGATGAGCTCAACAACATCGGCTTCAATGTGGGCAACGAGCTGCTCCTCTCCACCCTCACCGCCGGCCTCGATGAGGACCTCGGCAACGCTGCCTCCAATCTCACACTCATGGCGAACCCTACCTTTGAGCGGGCGGTGGCGTATCTCCATCTTGAGGAACGCCGGTTGAAGCATCTTCGCTCCCATGCCGTTCACACTGCCTTCACCGCCGGTTATTCACGCGATGGCCCCGGCCAACCCGCGGGCGCGCCTCCCAGCTTCCCGACGCCCTACCAGCCGCCCCGGGCCCCTCCTGCACCGACCGGCGCCTACGGCGTCCCGTATCAGCCGCGGCCCTCGGCCCCCGCTACTCTTGTGGATCCTCCCCAACAACCGCCACAAGCAGCGCATGGTGCCGCCTTGGCCGTGTGGCAACGGCAACACCGCTCCGGGCCTCCTCGGCCGCATCGGTAGCGCCGCCACAGGGGCACAACCCCTGGACTGGGTTTATGCATGCCTACACCATGCCCGTGCCACGGCCGCCTGCTCCGAGTCTTCTAGGGCTCGGGCTATCCGGCCACCAGGCCTTCTTCGCTGGACAGCAGCGGAACCCGGTCGCTTCGCAGCCCTACTACTCCACCGCTCCGGTTGGCTATGGCGGACCAAACCCTAGCGCTGGCGCTCCTGGCTACTCGGGCTACCCCGCGCAGGTCTCCTACAACCCGGCCCTGCTTGCTGCACTTCATCAACATCCCTCGCCTGGTTTCTACTCCGGTGGTGGCGACTGGTTCATGGACACCGGTGCATCTTCACACATGGCCACTTATCCGGGTAATCTCTCTTCTGCGTCTCCTATCCACACTTCCTCTTGTATCATTGTCGGTAATGGTGCTGGTCTTCCTATCACCCATATTGGTTCAGCTTTCCCTCCATCTCTAGACCACTTTATCTAAATAATGTTTTTGTCTCCCCTGAACTTACTCAGAATCTCGTCTGCGTTTGTAAGCTTTCTCGTGATAACTCTGTAATTGTGGAATTTGACGAAGTTGGTTTTTCTGTTAAGGACGTCCTCACCCGAATGGTTCTTCACCGTTGTGACAGTCCCGGCGACATGTACTCCGTCCAGCCACCATCATCCACACGTTCTGGACCGATCGCCCTTTCCGCCGGAGTCGATCTTTGGCACGCCCATCTTGGTCATCCTAGCTCCACCGCCCTTCGTCAAATAATTAGGGATTTTTCTTTTACATGTAATAAAACGGATGCGCATTCTTGTCACACATGCCGTCTAGCAAACATGTTTGCCTCTCTTTTAGTGCTCCATCCACAGTTGCATCGTTACCTTTTGAGTTAATCCATAATGATGTCGACCTCTTCCGTTGCTAGTAATACTGTTTTTCATACTATCTTGTTATCCTAGATGACTACTCTCACTTTGTGTGGACCTTTCCATTGCGTAAGAAGTCTGATGTTGCTGCCACACTTACCGCCTTCTACTCTTACGTGTCTACACAATTTGGCCGTCCCATCCTCGCTTTGCAAACTGATAACGGGAAAGAATTCGACAACACCACCATCCGCAATCTTCTCTCCACACATGGCACATTTTTCTGGCTCACATGTCCTTACACCTCACAGCAGAACGATCAGGCTGAACGCATTCTTCACACTCTTAACGATTGCGTCCGTACCTTCCTCTTCCATGCCTACATGCCTCCCCGCTTCTGGCCCGACGCTCTCGCGACAAGCAGCCTCCTTATTAACCTTTGGCCATGTCGCACCCGCTGGAATTTTACACCACACCACCTTCTCTTCGGGTTTCCACCCTCATATGACGGTCTTCGTATTTTCGGTTGTCTTTGTTACCCTAGTACCGCCACCACATCCCCTCATAAAATTGCTCCTCGTTCCCTCCCGTTTGTCTTCCTCGGTTACCCGGCTAACACTAAGGGCTATAGATGCTATGATCCTATTTCTCACTGTGTCATCACATCTCGGCATGTTTATTTCGACGAGTTTTGTTTCCCATTTAAACAAGAACAACAGGTGGACTCTCCCCCGGTGCCCGGCCCCTCTCTGGCCGACCCTGTCCGCCCTGGCTCTCTGCCATGGCGTGGTGCGCCCCTCGGCCGTGCGACGCTACGGCCGCCGCCTGCTGCCTCCCCGGCCGTGCCTGCTTCACTAGGCTCGCCGGCGTCTGCGCCGGCCTCGCCGGTCTCATCGGCTTCACCAGTCTTGCCGGCCTCTGCGTCGGCCTCGCCGGCCGTGCCGGTCTCGTTGGCCTCTGCGTCGGCCTCGTCACCCTTGGCTTCTCACCAGCTACGCTGGCTCCACCCCGGCATCTTCGCTAGGCGCGTCGCTGGTTGCTACGGCACTAGCCTCTTCCCCGGCTCCTACGGCAACAGCTGCACCTTCTGCGTCCCCTGACCCTACTGGAGATGGGTCCACCGAGGCTGCTGCCGTGGCTCCACCGCCCGCCGGCCCCGTCACTCGATCGGTCCCTCATGGGTGTCTACCGAACGAATACCCAGTACTCCCCGGAGGAGTACACTTGTGTGGCTTTGACGTCTGCTCCGTCACCGTCGCCTCTGCCGACCTTCGCTCGTGCCGCGCTTTGATACGTCTCCAACGTATCTATAATTTTTGATTGTTCCATGCTATTATATTACCCGTTTTGGATGTTTATGGGCTTTACTTTACACTTTTATATAATTTTTGGGACTAACCTACTAACCGGAGGCCCAGCCCGTATTGCTGTTTTTTCCTATATCAGTGTTTCGAAGAAAAGGAATATCAAACGGAGTCCAAACGGAATTAAACCTTCGGGAGCGTTATTTTTGGAACGGAAGCAATCCAGGGGACTTGGAGTGCAAGCCAGGGAAGCTTCGAGGAGGCCACGAGATAGGGGGGCGCGCCCACCCCCCTGGGAGCGCCCTCCACTCTCGTGGGCTCCTCGTGGCTCCCCCGACCGACTTCTTTCGCCTATATATTCCCATATACCCTAAAAACATCGAAGCGAACAATAGATCGGGAGTTCCGCCGCCGCAAGCCTCTGTACCCACCAAAAACCTCTTGGGAGCTCGTTCCGGCACCCTGTCGGAGGGGGAACCCATCACCGGTGTGCATCTTCATCATTCCTGC
Organism: Aegilops bicornis; assembly: GCA_021605145.1. Lineage (NCBI taxonomy): Eukaryota > Viridiplantae > Streptophyta > Magnoliopsida > Poales > Poaceae > Aegilops > Aegilops bicornis. The sequence goes on from CM038673.1 coordinate 811,676,455, forward strand.
GCTCTCCATGACGAGGAGGGAGTAGTTCACCCTCGAGGCTGAGGGTATGTACCAGTAGCTATGTGTTTGATCTCTCTCTCTCTCTCTCTCTCTCTCTCTCTCTCTCTCTCTCTCTCGTGTTCTCTCTATGGCACGATCTTGATATCACGAGCTTTGCTATTATAGTTGGATCTTATGATGTTTCTCCCCCTCTACTCTCTTGTGATGAATTGAGTTTTCCTCTTGAAGTTATCTTGTCGGATTGAGTCTTTAAGGATTTGAGAACACTTGATGTATGTCTTGCCGTGCTTATCTGTGGTGACAATGGGATATCACGTGATCCACTTGATGTATGTTACGGTGATCAAGTTATGGGTTCCGCCCATGAACCTATGCATAGGGGTTGGCACACGTTTTCGTCTTGACTCTCTGGTAGAAACTTTGGGGCACTCTTTGAAGTACTTTGTGTTGGTTGAATAGATGAATCTGAGATTGTGTGATGCTTATCATATAATCATGCCCATGGATACTTGAGGTGACAATGGAGTATCTAGGTGACATTAGGGTTTTGGTTGATTTGTGTCTTAAGGTGTTATTCTAGTACGAATTCTATGATAGATTGAACGGAAAGAATAGCTTTGTGTTATTTTACTACTGACTCTTGAATAGATAAAACAGAAAGGATAACTTTGAGGTGGTTTCGTACCCTACCATAATCTCTTCGTTTGTTCTCCGCTATTAGTGGCTTTGGAGTGACTCTTTGTTGCATGTTGAGGGATTGTTATATGATCTATCTATGTTATTATTGTTGAGAGAACTTGCACGAGTGAAAGTATGAACCCTATGCCTTTTTTCCTACCATTGCAATACCGTTTGTGCTCACTTTTATCATTAGTTACCTTGCTGTTTTTATAATTTCAGATTACAAAAACCTATATCTACCATCCATATTGCACTTGTATCACCATCTCTTCGCTGAACTAGTGCACCTATACAATTTACCATTGTATTGGGTGTGTTGGGGACACAAGAGACTCTTTGTTATTTGGTTGCGGGGTTGCTTGAGAGAGACCATCTTCGTCCTACGCCTCCCACGGATTGATAAACCTTAGGTCATCCACTTGATGGAAATTTGCTAATGTCCTACAAACCTCTGCACTTGGAGGCCCAACAACATCTATAAGAAGAAGGTTGTGTAGTAGACATCAAGCTCTTTTCTGGCGTCGTTACTAGGGAGGTGAGTGCTTGAAGGTATATCTTTAGCTCTTGCAATCAAATCTTTTTGTTTCTTGTTTTATCACTAGTTTAGTTTATAAAAGAAAACTACCAAAAAATGGATTTGAGTTTGTCTCATGCGCTTCATCTTTTTAATATCTTTCGTGAGTATGATGGGAAGGAAACTTGTGCTCAATTGCTAGAAGAAGAATGCATTAAAATGCTTGGTACCAAATCTTTGAATGATGAGCATGATTGCAATGTTGTTAGTATGAATTCTTTGAATACTCATGATGCTAATGATATGCAAAGCCACAAGCTTGGGGATGCTATGTTTGATGAAGATGATATGTTTAGTCCCCCAAGTTTTGATGAGAATATTTATTATGATGAAAGCATGCCTCCTATTTATGATGATTATATTGAGGAAAGTGGGCTTGGAAGAGTGTCAACTTTAGGAAGTTGTGATCCCACTATTTTGGAGGATGTTGAATTTTTGTGATGAATATGAAAGTGGATTTGGAGGAGTGTCAACTTTATTTAGTGATGATTCCACTATCTTGGGAGAGGTTTCAATCGATTATGATGAGAACGAAGTTGCTACTTATGATAATTATTGTGATGAAACTTATGCTATAAAAAGTAGTGATGATTATATTTATAAAAATTATCATGATTATGATTACCCTTTTTCTGAACATTACTCTTTTAATGTGGGAACAATTTATAGTATTCAAGTCTTTTATGATACTCCCACTATTCCGAATAAGAAGAATTTTGCTTATGTGGAGAGTAGTAAATTTTCTATGCTTGTAGATCATGAAAAGAATGCTTTAGGTGCTGGTTGTATTGTTGAATTCATTCATGGTGCTACTGAAAATTATTATGAGGGAGGAACATATGCTTGTAGGAATTGCAAAAATATTAAGTTTCCTCCCTATGTGTTGAAAATCTTGAAGCTATGCTTGTTTTACCTTCCTATGCTAGTTGATTATTGTTCCCATAAGTTGTTTGCTCACAAAATACCTATGCATAGGAAGAGGGTTAGAATTAAATGTGCTAGTCATATGCTTCGTGATGCTCCCGTTATGTTTCAATTCTTATCTTTTATGTGAGCATCATTGTCATCATCATGCCTAGCTAGAAAGGCATTAAAGAAAAGCGCTTGTTGGGAGACAACCCAATATTTACCCTTACTGTTTTAGTGTGTTCACATGATTATGCTACTGTATTAATCATGTCTTATAGCTTTTGTTTCAATAAAGTGCCAAGTAAGACCTTTAGGATAGCTTACGGTGATAGTTGTGTTGATCCCGCTGAGAATCAGAAACTTTTGCACCCAGTAAATTAGTTTTGATAATTCACAGAAACGTACTTATGATCTGATTCTTTTTGCTCTGGATTGGCATACAAATGTTTTAGGACTTCCTAATTTGGTAGGATTTTTTGAGTTCCAGAAGTATACGTTTGATACAGATTACTACAGACTGTTCTGTTTTTGACAGATTCTGTTTTCTATGTGTTGTTTGCTTATTTAGATGAATCTATGAGTAGTATAGGAGGGTAGGAACCATAGATAAGTTGGAATACATTAGATATTACACCAATATGAATTTAGAATGAGTTAATTACAGTACCTAAGTGGTGGTTTTATTTTCTTATACTAACGGAGCTTACGATTTTTCTTTTGAGTTTTGTGTTGTGAAGTTTTCAAGTTTTGGGTAAAGATTCGATGGATTATGGAATAAGGAGTGGCAAGATCCTAAGCTTGGGGATTCCCATGGCACCCCATGATATTCAAGAATAGCCAAAAGCCGAAGCTTGGGGATGCCCCCGGAAGGCATCCCCTCTTTCATCTTCGTTTATCGGTAACTTTACTTGGAGCTATATTTTTATTCTCCACATGATATGTGTTTTGCTTGGAGCGTCTTGTATGATATTAGTTTTTGCTTTTAATTTTCCACAATCATCCTTGCTGTACACACCTTTTGGGAGAAGCCCACTTGATTAGAATTTATTAGAATACACTATGTGCTTCACTTATATCTTTTGAGCTTGATAGTTTTTGCTCTAGTGCTTCACTTATATCTTTTAGAGCACGACGGTGGCTTAATTTTGAAGAAATTGCTAGTCTCTCATGCTTCACTTATATTATTTTGAGAGTTTCTTAGAATAGCATGGTATTTGCTATGGTTATAATATTGGTCCTAGAATGGTAGGCATCCAAGTTGGGTATAATAAAAACTATCATAGAAAGTGAATTGGATGCTATGATCAATTTGATACTTGATAATTGTTTTGAGATATAGAGGTGGTGATATTATAGTCATGCTAGTTGGGTGATTATGAATTTAAAGAATACTTGTGTTGAAGCTTGTGATTACCGTAGCATGCACGTATGGTGAACCGCTTTGTGATGAAGTTGGAGCACAATTTTATTTATTGATTGTCTTCCATATGAGTGGCGGTCGGGGACGAGCGATGGTCTTTTCCTACCAATCTATCCCCCTAGGAGCATTCGCGTAATACTTTGCTTTTGATGACTTGTAGATTTTTGCAATAAGTACATGAGTTCTTTATGACTAATGTTGAGTCCATGGATTATACGCACTCTCACCCTTCCACCATTGCTAGCCTCTCTTGTGCCGCGCAACTTTCGCGGGTACCATACACCCACCATGTATCTTCCTCAAAACAGCCACCATACCTACTGAGGGAGTCCCGGATTAGGGGGTGTCCGGATAGCTGGACTATAGCCTTCGACCGGACTCCTGGACTATGAAGATACAAGATTGAAGACTTCGTCCCGTGTCCGGATGGGACTTTCCTTTGCGTGGAAGGCAAGCTTGGCGTCTGGATATGTAGATCTCCTACCATTGTAACCGACTGTGTAACCCTAACCCTCTTCGGTGCCTATATAAACCGGAGGGTTTTAGTCCGTAGGACGAACAACAATCATACCATAGGCTAGCTTCTAGGGTTTAGCCTCTCTGATCTCGTGGTAGATCTACTCTTGTACTGCCCATATCATCAATATTAATCAAGCAGGAGTAGGGTTTTACCTCCATCGAGAGGGCCCGAACCTAGGTAAAAACACCGTGTCCCTTGTCTCCTGTTACCATCCGCCTAGACGCACAGTTTGGGACCCCCTACCCGAGATCCGCCGGTTTTGACACCGACATTGGTGCTTTCATTGAGAGTTCCTCTGTGTCGTCGTCTTTAGGCCCGATGGCTCCTCCGATCATCAACAACGATGTGCTCTAGGGTGAGACCTTTCTCCCCAGACAGATCTTCGTGTTCGGCGGCTTTGCACTGCGGGCCAATTCGCTTGGCCATCTGGAGCAGATCGAAAGCTACGCCCTTGGCCATCAGGTCAGATTTGGAAGTTTGAACTACACGGCTGACATCCACGGAGACTAGACCTTCGACGGGTTCGAGCCACAGCCAAGCGCGCCGCACTGTCCCGAAGGGCATGATCTATCTCTGCCACCGTATAGTGTCCTGGAGGCCACACCGGAGTCCGCTCCAACCTTTAGCTCGGAGCCGACCGCGCCGATCGAGGATGGGTGGTTGGACACCGCCTCGGGGGCTGCGATCCCCACGGCGGTTGAGCCGTACACCTACCCGTCCTTCTGGCTTCGTGACTCAAGCGCTGGACTCCTCTCCGGACTCCGAGCCTTCCGCGCCCCTCCCAATCGAATCCGATTGGGCGCCGATCATGGAATTCACTGCCGCAGACATCTTTCAGCACTCGCCCTTTGGCGACATCTTGAATTCACTAAAGTCTCTCTCTTTATCAGGAGAGCCTGGCGGATTATGGTCGGGAAGGTTGGGATGCGTCTGACGAAGAAAATCAAAGCCCACCCACCACCCACTTCGTAGCCATCGCCGATGATTTAACCGACATGCTCGACTTCGACTCCGAAGACATCGACGGTATGGGCGACGATGCAGGAGACGACCAAGAACCAGCGCCCACAGGGCACTGGAAGGCCACCTCGTCATATGACATATACATGGTGGACATCCCAAAAGATGGAATGGCAATGGAACAACGGAGGATGACCCCTCCAAGAAACATCCTAAGCGCCGGCGTCAGCGGCGCCGCTCTAAATCCCGCCACAGCAAAAACGGTGATTCCGGCATGGGAGATAATAACACCCCGGACAGTGCCGAGGACAACCCCCTCTAGCAAGATTCAGCGCAGGAGGATGGAGAAACCAGCCCTCATGAGAGAGCGGCAGGAAAAGAGGTAGAGGACGATAATTACATGCCTCCCTCCGAAGATGAGGCAAGCCTCGACGACGACGAATTTGTCATGCCCGAGGATCCTGTCGAACAAGAGCGTTTCAAACGCAGGCTCATGGCCACGGCAAGCAGCCTCAAGAAAAAGCAGCAACAGCTTAGAGCTGACCAAGATTTGCTAGCTGACAGATGGACTGAAGTCCTTGTGGTAGAAGAGTATGAACTCGAGCGCCCCTCCAATAGCTACCCAAGACGCAGGCTGCTACCCCGATTAGAGGAAGAAGCACCTAAACCTACATCACCGGTGCATGATATGGCTGACTGGCCACCTCGTGGCCGCGACAGAGAGGCCTCTCGGCCCTCAATTCAAGCCGCACCCCGTCGCCGCTCAAAAAATACAAAGGCACGGGGAAATGCGCCAGACCCGCGAGATATATTGGAGGACAAGGAAAGGAAGACAAGATCGATCTATGCATCGCGTGGGCGCCCCACGACACGTGACGATAACCGTCACGCCGGATATGGCAACTCCGGCCGGGCCGAACACAGTAGACAAAGCTCATTTGAGCTGCGTCGTGATATAGCCCAATACAGAGGCGCCGCACACCCACTATGCTTCACAGATGAAGTGATGGATCATCAAATCCCTGAGGGTTTCAAACCCGTAAACATTGAATCATACGATGGCACAACAGATCCCGCGTTTTGGATCGAGGACTATCTCCTTCACATCCACATGGCCCGCGGTGATGATCTACACGCCATCAAATACCTCCCACTCAAGCTTAAAGGACCAGCCCGACATTGGCTTAACAACTTGCCAGCAGAGTCGATCAGTTGTTGGGAAGACCTGGAAGCCGCATTCCTCGACAATTTCCAGAGCACATACGTGCGACCACCCGACGCCGATGACCTAAGCCACATAATTCAGCAGCCAGAGGAATCGGCCAGACAATTCTGGACACGGTTCCTAACCAAGAAAATCAAATCATCGATTGTCCGGATGCCGAGGCCCTTGCAGCCTTCAAACACAACATCCGCGACGAGTGGCTTGCCCGGCACCTAGGACAAGAAAAGCCGAAATCCATGGCAGCCCTCACAACACTCATGACCCGCTTTTGCACGAGAGAGGACAGCTGGCTAGCTTGTAGTAACAACATGACCAAGAGCCCTGGTAATTCGGATACCAAGGACAGCAGTGGCAGGTCGCGTCACAACAAGCACAAGCGCCGCATTAACGGTGATAATACTGAGGATACGGCAGTCAATGCCGGATTCAGAGGCTCTAAACCCGGTCAGCGGAAAAAGCCATTTAAAAGAAATACTCCGGGCCCGTCCAATTTGGACCGAATACTCGATCGCTCGTGCCAGATACATGGCACCCTCGAAAAGCCAGCCAATCACACCAACAGGGATTGTTGGGTGTTCAAGCAGGCAGGCAAGTTAAATGCCGAAAACAATGACAAGGGGCTACATAGCGATGACGAGGAGGAGCCCCGCCGCGAACAATAGAGGACAAAGGCTTCCTTCAACTGCGGACGGTGAACATGATATACGCAACCCACATACCCAAAAGGGAGCGGAAGCGTGCACTAAGGGACGTATACGTGATGGAGCCAGTCGCCCCAAAGTTCAACCCATGGTCTTCCTGCCCGATCACCTTTGACCGAAGGGACCACCCCACTAGCATCCGCCATGGCGGATTCGCCGCATTGGTTCTAGAACCAATCCTTGACGGATTTCACCTCACTAGAGTCCTAATGGACGGCGCCAGCAGCCTGAACCTGCTTTATCAGGATACAGTGCGCAAAATGGGCATAGACCCATCAAGGATTAAACCCACAAAGACGACCTTCAAAGGCATCATACCAGGTGTAGAGGCCAACTGTACAGGCTCAGTTACACTTGAAGTGGTCTTCGGATCCCCGGGTAACTTCCGGAGCGAGGAGTTAATCTTCGACATAGTTCCGTTCCGCAGCGGCTATCATGCACTGCTCGGACGAACCACATTTGCAAAGTTCAATGCGGTGCCGCACTACGCATATCTCAAGCTCAAGATGCCAGGTCCTCGAGGAGTCATTACGGTCAATGGAAACACCGAACGCTCTCTCCGGACGGAGGAGCATACGGCAGCCCTCGCGGCGGAAGTGCAAAGTAGCCTCTTAAGGCAATTCTCGAGTCCGGCTATTAAACGTCCGGAAACCGTCAAGCGCGCCCGGAGTAACCTACAACAAGACCGTCTGGCACGTTCCGAGCACGCATAGCAATGCGGCCCATGCCCCAGCCCTCGCAAAATCGCGAAACCAGTATTACGCGTACATAATTATGCTCTGGAAATATCATGGGCATAGGGGAAGGGGCACAACCATGGCATGCCCAGAATGCGGCTCAACCACACCAGGGGCTCCCGATTGTGTCATTCTTTTTTTGTCTTTCTTTTTATTTTCAGGACTCCGTTCTCACGAAGCCCTGTCCGGCATTATAATCACCGAATACACGATGCAACAGCCAGGGAAGCAGAAAGCTACGTCGAGTGTCCAGGTGGTCTCTTTTACGAGCAATATATCTGTTTTACACAACATCCCGCGGCTTACCCCTGGAGGGAGACATGTTAAAAGTCCCGTCCCTTGCTTATCGCACTATTTGTATAGTTCTGCTCTTACAGCAACCCTTTTGAATAAACAATATATAGCTTCTGCCTATTATTGCACTACTTGGAAAAGGCCTACTAATGACGCACTGGTTTTGCCTACCACTGGTGCGCCATTAGTTTTGCCCAGAGTGCACCACTAGTGTCTTCTATACTAATGGCGCACCACATGGTAGTGCGCCATTAGTAACAATTTTTTAATTTTTTTTCTTAATCTCAGGTCACTATTTCACCTATGAGATATCCAACACATATATATACAACAAGCATCCATATAACAATCATAGCCAACACACAAGTTCCATCATATATACATACATAGCCAACACAGAAGTTCCATCATATATACATACATAGCCAACACACAAGTTCCATCATATATGCATACATAGCCAACACATAGTTCCATCGTTACATATTACAAAAGTTTCACATTGTTCATCCAACACCGTTATCCATCAATTCACAAAAGTTTCACATTGATACAAAAACAAAACACAAATGGAAAAGAAGCACTCCATCCATGCAAGCTTCCGTGAATTAAATCAAATCTGCAAAATGATAAACAATAAGTTAGAAGAAGAAAAAGAAGAAGACTAGAAGAATACTAGAAGAAGAAGAACACTAGAAGAAGAATAAGAAGAATTTTGGAAAAGAAGAAGAATAAGAAGAAGACTATAAGCTTATTATGTAAACTTGATCATTTTGTGCTAACATAAGTTATTTTGGAGCTAACCTATAGGAAACTAAGCATATAAGCTCTAAGTTAGTATATTAGAGCCAACTTAGGTAAAATGAAGCTAACCAATGTCATTTTGGAAAAGAAGAAGAATAAGAAAAGACTATAAGCTTATTATGTAAACTTGATCATTTTGTGCTAACATAAGTTATTTTGGAGCTAACCTATAGGAAACTAAGCATATAAGCTCTAAGTTAGCATATTAGAGCCAACTTAGGTAAAAATGAAGCTAACCGAGAGGACACTCAGCATATTAGAGATCACATAGGTAACTCTGTATATATATATATATATAGATATATATATATATATATATATATATCATTTTGGATAACTAACCTATAGGAGATCTGACATACCTGACAAAGTTCAGTTCTCATGCATTGTTCTTCTCCTTCTCCTTCTCCTTCCTCAGCCTGATGTGCCAAGAGCGGCGAGGCGGTGGAGGCAGTGGGATGTAGTCTTCACCAAAATTGGCGTGGTCATGTTGCCCAGCTGTGGGATCGCCGGCACCACCACCATCGCGAGGCCACCTTCAGGCACGACCATCGCTAGGTCATCCTCAGCCACCTCCATCTCTTGCCCATGGTCAGCCACCACCATCTCTTGCCCATGGTCAGCCACCACCATCTCTTGCCCTTGCTCAGCCACCACCAGCGTTAGGTCATCCTCACCGATGCCCATCGTCATCCTGCAGCTCCTCAACCCCACTCTGCTCCTCTTCTCCGCACTCCAGTCCGGATCATCCTTCTTGTTGTCTATGCTGCTGCCAGAATCGCTGCTTCTTCGCTTCTGACCGAATCGATGCTGCCCGAATCGCTGCTGCCGGTCGCTCTTCTTGCTGCTCCCATTACCTGTCCAAAATGCAACAATGACCGTTAACAATCGATGTGAGACAAAGCCAAATGTAGAGGAATAAGAAGAGGCAGAATGTACCGCATCATCATCGTCGGCGTGGCGCATCATTTTATAGTCGCGTTGAACACCTTCACGATGAGCATGGTGGCGTCGTCGTCGTACCTGAAGAGAAGGAAGTACCCCGGACGCAGGTCGTAGGCCCGGTAGAACTTCTCCCACCCACGAGACAAGTACATGTGGCCCTCCTTGATCACCAACACCACATCCCACTGCCCGCGAATCCCGCTGCCGGCCTGTCGCAGCTTCACATTATTTGGCGGATCTTCACCCATCAGCATGTTCATAAAACTGTCAGGCAGCCTCTGCAGTTTGGGACAATGAGTGATGTAGCAAACAACAGATATCATAATGAGATGGGTGAAGGGGAGATCTCTCGTTTTATATACCTGCGTCATGGATGAAGTCTCAAGTATGATAGTGAAGAACTCGGAAGCATCCAACTCGTACTGCGGTGTCGCAGAGCGGCGGTGGCTGCTTCCCGCCATCTCTGATAAGCAGCATAAGAGACCAATTAGTACCCTTACAACAGATCATAAAACATGCATGATAACAGGCATTAGTCGCAAGTACCCCATATGTCCTATTTTTAGCAAAGTCATGCTAAAATTCACGGAAAATTTCAGCATTACCTTTGCTGAAAATAGGACATATGGAGTACCCGAATTTGCCGGAACGGAAGTTAATCGACATTCCGGCAAACTCAAGAGGCCTCTCAGGGTACCTGCAAAATCATCACGACACAATGGTCGGAGACAAAACCCAGCCACAGACCATATGGTCCTCTGCTTTCATACGGACAAAAATCAGCTCAACTTATGTGAGCTTCCATTCCAGATATAATAGGTCAGCCAACAAAAAATCATCAATAGTTTAGCAAGTCTGTACAAACACGTAAAGAATAGAAAGTTTGCTGCCTATTCAAACACGTAAACAAAACACTACTTGAAACTTCTGCTACATTTGGATCATGGCATTGTTTTTACTATATGCACCATGGCAAATTTCTTTTCTTTTTGCAACATGGCAAATTTCTGGATCATGATCCAACAAAATTATAGTCTATGCATTTTTTTAATCTTCGGATCATGATCCAACAAAATTGCCATATCCCATGGCAAATATAGCCTATGCATCATGGAATTTATACTGTATGGATCATGGCATTTTTTTGTCTATGGATCATGATCTATAGAACATTTTAGTCCATGTCATTTTCTGAAACATATTTTTGCCATGGCAATTTTGAATCAATAGACATACTTCTCAAAAGAGGCATGAGCAAAGACTCTCTGATGAAATGAAAAGAACTGAAGCACAAAACAACTAATGCATAGCTAGGTCTACTTTGGTTACGACAGATCACATCCTGGTGCATATGTGGGGTTTTTTACTTAGAAAATACAAAACTTCTATTATTGTTTTTATTTTTAACCAGAGCCTAACCACCTCTATAGTTTACAAACTGATTCAGATAATCACTAATTAGGCATGGAAAATTATTTTAGCCATGATCCACGAGGATTAGAGCCTCCACAAGTCAGAGAAAATTAGTGTCTCCACTTATGTTGTCAATGCTTGTTGTATGTTTGGCTTAAGTGTTTTCCTTTTCAAATTCTGACTCTATTTCTAAACAAAGTAGGCATGAAAGTTTTGAACTGTTTAACACACCTGTAAAGAGGAACAACCCCCTAAGGAGCTAGAAAGCTATATCGCCCACTGCCTCGTCGAATGTCTGTCAATGGAAGAGATAAAGAGCATATAAAACATTACCCACACAAAAAAATGAGAGCATGTAAAAAATTTAAAAACGAGAACCATATTGACCAATCTAAACTTGACATTACATTTGTCACAGAGGGGGTACATAATGACATAGTAGTTATCAATTTTCTCCTGTATGAGCTGCCCCAACCTCCAACCACCCAAGTTGCTTCCATTCTATGCCTCAAATAGCATAATGCAACGTGCCGCCACCCACCCGCCACGACGCAGCAATGCAGCGCCAGTAAAAAAATTGGAGTACTAGAATTTTAAGGTGTTACTCCAACTTAGTAGTACAGCTTAGGCGAGAGCTTTGGCTGACTAATTGGCCTGTCAGCCTAAACTTTTGATCAGTTCTTTCTTAGTCCATCACAGATTTTCGGTAGCACAAGCACAAAGAAGTGGTCAGAATAAATAAGCCATAAAATTAGTCTTAGAATCATCATCATCTAGGGCGGGCCCAGCATTATCTACAACTTGGGTTCACTTTTCACCCCCACTTCCTCCCCTGCTCCTTCCTTCTGAGCATACCAAAATTCAGCTAGTGCAAAAGTAGTATGTAATTAAGGACCTTTTTCTAGTTCTTCACTTAGAACTAAGTAAATATTTTACCCCACCCCAGGAGCTACTACTAGCCATGAGCCCCATGATGATGATTCTCCCATATGAGCAAGTAAACCCCAAAAAATTGCAGGAGCCAAAAGAAACACGAGGCTTCTTATAGTTGGGGCGCTTGTGTTCAGTTTCTTCAGGTCTCCACCGCGAGGCTGCTGCTGCTGCCGGAGAGGCCCGCGCTCGCCCTGTCCTGCTCCATCATCGCCACCTTCCTCTTCCTACTGCCGCCGCCGCAGTCACCCGTGATCCCGGTGGCCGTCACCTCAGCTGCCGCCGCCTCGGCTGGCTCGGCTGGCGCTTGCTCTGCTTTCTGCTGCTGCAGTGGCTGCGTTGGTGTCTCTTGCTTTTGCAGGGGCCGAGGCCAGGGCGGGGCCAGGGCACGGCCTGGGGCCGAGGGGAGCACGGCCACGGGGGGCTGCAACCAGGAGCTGGGGCGCGGCGGTGCGACAGTCTACGGCGACGAAATCGAAGGGGGGGGGGACGGGGCGGCGGCGGCGAGCTCCTGCTCCTAACCCTAGGTCGCTGCCCCGTGGGGGCATGGGGATGAGCGGGGGAGAGAGGGAGGGAGGGACAGAGACTAACCGTCGTCGATGAGCAGCAGCCGCGCGGGGAGGCTCGCGCCGCCGTCGAGGAGCGCGTCCGACGAGGCTAGCCACCGTCCGTCCGTCCGTCGAGGAGCACGGGGAGGCTCGCGCCGCCGTCCGTCTAAGGAGGTCGTGGGCTCGAGGGGGAGGAAGGGAAGAGAGAGGCGGCTGTGGCGCAGTGGGTCGGGGCAACGGCGGCGGCGACGCGGTGGATCGAGGGACAGGGAACTGGCGAGGGGGAGAGGGAAGGGGGGATCGGGCGAAGGGGTATCCAGCTAGACACTATAGCAATGGCGCACCACCTTGTGGTGCGCCATTAGTAGTTTTTTTCTTATATCAATGGAGCACATGTTATATTGCACCTAACCCAATCCACATCAGAACCCGCCCACTAGCCCGACTGGTCAGCACGCAGCACACACACCAGGAGGTCCTGGGTTCGATTCCCAGGCTCCGCATTTTTTTTTTGCATTTTAAATGATGTTTGATATTTATTTGTGTTTAAATATGTTCAAACTTGTTTAAATCATAATAGTAATATTTTTTTATAAAAACAGTAATAATTTTTTAAAAATATGTTCAAATTTGTTACTTGAAAATATCATCATGGCGGTGGAGCGGGGAGGGTGCGGGGTGCCTGCTGGCGTGATGGAGCGGGGAGGGTTGCGGTGGGTCATCGGCGGCGGTGGCGCGAGCGGGGGAGGGTGCGGGTGGGATCGAGATGGAGGGGGAATCGAGATCGAGATGTAGGGGGATAGCTATCGAGAGGGAGGGGGATCGAGATCGAGTGCCATTAGTAGTTTTGCAAAAAAAAGAATAAAAAAATACAGTAATGGCGCATTGTCTGACCGGTGCGCCATTACTAGTTAGAACTAGTAATGGCGCACTTCGGCCGATGCGCCATTAGTATGTATGGAAAAATGGAAAAAACAATTTAATACTAGTGGCGCACCCTGTTTCTGGTGCGCCATTAGTGTCTTCCACACTAATGGCGCATCACCAATTGGTGCGCCATTAGTATATAGTAGTGGCGCACTACTTCCATGGTGCGCCATTAGTATCAATCCTATCTATAGCCCTTTTCCTAGTAGTGTTGATTTCCCTTTTTTTATATATATGTTCATTTATGACATTGTGCAACCGTACACTTTGGTACGGGCAATACACCAGGGGCTTAAGTACCCCATAACATGGTGTGATAAGTCCGAACACTTTCACAAGTGCGGCACCCCGAACTTATAGCATTATATGCATCGGCTCCGAATCATGTCTTGGGTCAATAGTTGGGTTTGGCCGGCTCCCATGATTTGGTACCTTACGTTACGTTATATCGGCTAAGGTAGCGCTGGGAGAACCACTGCGATTGTGCCCCGGTTGAGCTGGGTTAAGCACCTCAATGGAGAAAGCTAAAACTGACCGTCATGATAGGGCGAGAGCCGGTCGCTGTTCGAGAGGTTTTTGAGTCCCTAAAGACTTATGCCGCTTAGAGCGAGGAGTCGGCATTGTCCGGCCTAGGCGTGGATAGCGCCCGAACTCGGTCTTCCGAATACCCGGGCTTCACGAAATTTAAAATTATAGAATTCTATGGCTAAGTGAGAGTGTTCAAGCATTATAGTCCGGTTGCCTTGTTCGTTGCGTTGAGCGCCTCCCTCGAAGGACCCAAGAATGGGAACAAGAGCGCTCAAGTTCATCCCGAACACCCCAGCACTCGTGGCATGGGGGCTGAAGCCAACGACTCGCCATCTCTCAAATTAATACACGGCCGCACAGAAGGTAATATTTTAAATTAAAAAGTGTTGCTTAGCGCATATGAACAAGTTTTCAGCGTCTGAGGATAACAAATGCAAGTCTACTCAAAAATTATATCTTTGGAGCATTCATCCGCTATAAGGCATGCACCCTTCAGGACGCCCTCATAATACATTTCAGGCTTGCGATGCTCCTTCTTCGGTGGTGGTCCGTCCTTCACAAGCTTCTCAGCGTCCATCTTGCCCCAGTGCACCTTAGCAAGGGCAAGGGCCCTATGGGCACCTTCGATGCAGACAGAGCGCTTGATGACTTCAACCCATGGACAGGCGTCCACCAACCGTTTCACCAGCCCGAAATAGCTCCCAGGCATGGCTTCCTTAGGCCACAACTGAACTATGAGGCCCCTCATGGCCTGTTCGGCCACCTTATGGAGCTCGACCAGCAGCTTCAACTGGTCGCTTAAGGGCACCGGGTGTCCGGCCTCAGCATACTGAGACCAGAACACCTTCTCCGTCGAGCTTCCCTCCTCGGCTCGATAGAATGCGGCAGCATCAGCCACACTGCGGGGCAGATCTGCGAATGCTCCTGGAGAGCTCCAGATTCGGGTAAGTAACAGATAATTCACTTTCACATGCTTGCTTTGCATATAGAATGCCTTACCCACCGCTATCTTCTTCATTGCCTCAATCTCTAGGAGGGCTTTTTGGGCTTTTGCCTTAGCGGCCTTGGCGCTCTCAAGGGCCGTGGCGAGCTCGGACTCCCGAGTCTTTGAGTCACGCTCCAAACTCTCGTGCTTTTCCACGAGAGCCTGGAGCTCTTGCCGCACCTCCGCCACCAGCGCCTCCTGCTTTTCTCGCTCAGGCGCTCCAGCCGCATTGCTTCGGCCCGACACCGCCTCCTTCAGTGGTCGCCACCTGCTCGTGGCCCCTGCAATATTCATGTTATTCCTGTCATTTTTTGCAAACACATCTTTTAAATACTCCCATAAGGTATTACTTACCTTCCTTGTCCTCGAGCTGCTTTTTGCCAAGTCCGAGCTCGTTCTCGGACTGCTCGAGGCTCTGCCACAATGCACCAACCTCCGCAGTCAGTGAGGCAGAGGTCAACAGCGCAGCCTGCATTCCCATATTGACATACTTATGTTAGACTCCTGCGTATATCTTTTTAGATCCTCAGTTCGGCTTTTTCTTTCCGAACACCAAACTGAGCATCAGGGGCTACTGTCTATACGGTAATATTTTTATACATACCTCAAAGCCTGTTAGAAGGCTTGCGCAAGCTTCAGTCAGCCCGCCCTTGGCGGACTGAACCTTCTGGATCACCACACTCATAACAGTGCAGTGCTCCTCATCGATGGAAGCGCCGTTAAGCGCCTCCATCAAATCATCCGGTGCCTCCGGTTGGACGGAGGTCACCGGCGTTGTAGTCTTGCCCTTCTTACGAAGGGGTCGCCTGTCGGACTCCGGAACCACTGAAGGTTCCGGTACGGAGTCCGGCGCGGGGCCGGACTTGAAGCCCTTCGGGGTTTTATCCCCTTTGAGCCCGGATTCCGGGAGGTCGCCTTGCGGCACCTCCATAGCCACAACATCCTGGCTGGGCCCCTTTTGGGATTCCACCCCGACGTCATCCGCGGCGGGAGGAGCCGAGGCGGTCGGAAGTGAGGTGCTATTCACCTCCGACGAACCCAGGGAGCCGCTCGACGAATCGTCGAGCCCATCCTTGGGCGGGCTGCATGGTTATATCCGGCGTTATAGGATGCTGTGCGACAAATGAAACGCCACGAGTTATTCTGGTGTCCGGACACTTACGATCTTGCCAGGGGCTTGGCCCTTGGAGCCCACCCCACTTCACCATCGTCGGCATTGGCGGTGTAGTCTGGATGAAGGGTCCTTCCCTTCTTGGACCCTCCGGCCTCCCCGGTGGGGGCGGCCTTCCTTTTCTTCTCTCCCCGGCTGGAGAGGCCTCTTTCCTCCTCCTCGTCTTGGCGGGAGGAGTCCATATGGCGTCATCAAACGATGAGTCCGATAACACTGGCGCCGGAACTCCTTCGAGTCCCCGTGGCCTTCTTCTTGGCCTTCTTTTCCGGCACCACGTGAGGTGCCGGAACCAGCAGCCCCGTCAATTGGGCGTCCGCTGGGTCTTCTGGCAAGGGAGCCGGACAGTCGATCTGTCCGGATGTCTTCAACCAGTCATGTCAAAGGTGAGGGAGTTTTAGATCCCGCATAGAGTCAAACTATGAAAAAAGAGTCCCGTAAAGGGTAAAATAACTTACCTCGCTGGCTTGATCCTGCGAGCTGAATCCGCGATCTTTCGTCGCGGATGTGGGAGCTTCGGCGCCCTTGAACAGCACCTTTCAGGCGTCTTCGTACGTAGTGTCGAAGAGCCGGTTCAAGGTTCGGTGCTGTGCCGGATCAAACTCCCACAAATTGAAGTCCCGTTGCTGGCATGGGAGAATCCGGCGGATGAGCATCACCTGGATTACGTTGACAAGCTTGAGATTCTTGTCCACCAGCTGGTTTCGGACGTAGGTTTGGAGTCCGGCCAGCTCTTCCGAATTACCCCACGTCAGACCCGTCTCTTTCCATGAGGTGAGCCGTGTGGGGAAGCCAGATCGGAATTCGGGGGCCGCCGCCCATTGAGAGTCGCGCGGCTCGGTGATATAGAACCACCCCGATTGCCACCCCTTTATGGTCTCCACAAAGGAGCCCTCGAGCCATAGGACGTTGGCCATCCTGCCCACCATGGCGCCTCCGCACTCCGCTTGGCGGCCGCCCACTACCTTCGGCCTGACATTGAAGGTCTTTAGCCATAGGCCGAAGTGGGGCTGGATGCAGAGGAAGGCCTCGCACACGACGATAAACGCCGAGATGTTGAGGATGAAATTCGGGGCCAGGTCGTGGAAGTCCAGGCCGTAGTAGAACATGAGCCCCCGGACAAATGGGTGAAGTGGAAAACCTAGTCCGCGGAGGAAGTGGGGGAGAAACACTACCCTCTCATGGGGCCTGGGGGTTGGAATAAGCTGCCCCGCATCGGGCAGCCTGTGCGCGATGTCGCCGGACAAGTATCCGGCCTCCCGCAGTCTTGTGATGTGCCCCTCCGTGACGGAGGAGGCCATCCACCTGCCTCCCGCTCCAGACATGGTTGGAGAAGGTTGAGGTGGGATGTGCGGACTTGGGCGCTAGAGCTCGGGTGCGCGGAAATGGATAAGCAAAGGAGGAAGAAGGCATGTGTGAAAAAGCGGATTCCTATCCCCTTATATGGACAAAACTATGCGTCCCCACCGGCCTGATAAAACTCGCTTATCTCCCAAGCGTCGTAATCAATGGCGCGGTTGGGTTACCCACGCCCGTATTGATGAGAATCCCGGAATAAGGGGACATGATCTCTGCTTTGACAAGATGTGCCAAGAAAACCGCCTCGCTAAACGCGCTGAGGTTGGGCAGTAAAAATGATTCGAATAAAGGCCTGGCCGTGGTGTGATGTCATGCTGCGGGATACGTCAGCAGATTGAACTTGTGTAACTGTTATTCTCTCTACGGTGCTATGTGGAACTTATTTTGCAGAGCCGGACACTATCCTTGTGTTCAAAATCTTCTATGAAGTATTCGGAGGAGGAACCCGCCTTGCAATGCCGAAGACAATATGCGCGCCGGACCTGTCGTCATTGAAGCCTGGTTCAGGGGCTACTGAGGGAGTCCCGGATTAGGGGGTGTCCGGATAGCCGGACTATAGCCTTCGGCCGGACTCCTGGACTATGAAGATACAAGATTGAAGACTTCGTCCCGTGTCCGGATGGGACTTTCCTTGGCGTGGAAGGCAAGCTTGGCGCGTCTGGATATGTAGATCTCCTACCATTGTAACCGACTGTGTAACCCTAACCCTATTCGGTGCCTATATAAAGCGGAGGGTTTTAGTCCGTGGGATCTAACAACAATCATACCATAGGCTAGCTTCTAGGGTTTAGCCTCTCTGATCGCGTGGTAGATCTACTCTTGTACTACCCATATCATCAATATTAATCAAGCAAGAGTAGGGTTTTACCTCCATCGAGAGGGCCCGAACCTGGGTAAAAACACCGTGTCCCTTGTCTCATGTTACCATCCGCCTAGACGCACAGTTCGGGACCCCCTACCCGAGATCCGCCGGTTTTGACACCGACACCTACCTATTATGGCATTTCCATAGCCATTCCAAGATATATTCCCATGCAACTTTCCACCGTTCCATTTATATGACACGCGTCATCATTGTCATATTGCTCTTTGCATGATCATGTAGTTGGCATCGTATTTGTGGCAAGGCCACCTTCATAATTTTCATACATGTCACTCTTGATTCATTGCATATCCCGGTATACCGCCTGAGGCATTCATATAGAGTCATATCTTGTTCTAAGTATTGACTTGTAATCTTGAGTTGTAAGTAAATAAAAGTGTGATGATCTTCATTATTACAGAGTTGTCCCAGTGAGGAAAGGATGATGGAGACTATGATTCCCCCACAAGTCAAGATGAGACTTCGGACTTTAAAAAAAAAGAAAAAAAGAGAAAGGCCAAAAAAGAGAAAGGCCCAAAAAAGAAAGAAAAAGGAAAAAAAGAAAAAGAGAAAAGAAAAAAGATAAAAGAAAAAAATGAGAGAAAAAGAGAGAAGGGACAATGCTACTATCCTTTTTACCACACTTGTGCTTCAAAGTAGCACCATGATCTTCATGATAGAGAGTCTCCTATGTTGTGACTTTCATTTACTAGTGGGAATTTTTCATTATAGAACTTGGCTTGTATATTCCAATGACGGGCTTCCTCAAAATGCCCTATGTCTTCGTGAGCAAGCGAGTTGGATGCACACTCACTTAGTTTTCTTTTGTTGAGCTTTCATACATTTATAGCTCTAGTGCATCCGTTGCATGGCAATCCCTACTCACTCACATTGATATCTATTAATGGGCATCTCCATAACCCGTTGATACGCCTAGTTGATGTGAGACTATCTTCTTCTTTTTTGTCTTCTCCACAACCACCATTCTATTCTGCATATAGTGCTATGTCCATGGCTCACGCTCATGTATTGCATGTAAGTTGAAAACGTTTGACATTGATAAAGTATGAAACAATTGCTTGGCTTGTCATCGGGGTTGTGCATGATTAAATACTTTGTGTGATGAAGATAGAGCAACAGCCAGACTATATGATTTTGTAGGGATAACTTTCTTTAGCCATGTTATTTTGAGAAGACATGATTGCTTTGATTAGTATGCTTGAAGTATTGTTATTTCTTATGTTAATAAGAACTTTTATTTTGAATCATTTGGATATGAACATTCATGCCACAATAAAGAAAATTACATTGAGAATTATGCTAGGTAGCATTCCACATCAAAAATTCTGTTTTTATCATTTACCTACTCGAGGACGAGCAGGAATTAAGCTTGGGGATGCTTGATATGTCTCCAACGTATCTATAATTTTTTATTGTTCCATGCTATTATATTACCAGTTTTGGATGTTTATGAGCTTTACTTTACACTTTTATATCATATTTGGGACTAACTTACGAACCGGAGGCCCAGCCCGTATTGCTGTTTTTTGCCTATTTCAGTGTTTCGAAGAAAAGGAATATCAAACAGAGTCCAAATGGAATGAAACCTTCAGGAGCGTTATATTTGGAACGGAAGCAATCTAGGGGACTTGGAGTGCAAGCCAGGGAAGCTTCGAGGAGGCGACGAGATAGGGGCGCGCCCACCCCCCTGGTCGCGCCCTCCACTCTCATGGGCCCCTCGTGGCTCCCCCGACCGACTTCTTTCGCCTATATATTCCCATATACCCTAAAAACATCAAAGCGAACAATAGATCGGTTGGTGGCACCAACCGGGACTAAAGGGGGCATTGGTCCCGGTTTGTGCCACGAACCGGGACGAATACTCAGTCTATATATACAGCACTTGTGAAAATTTTGGTTCAGTTTCTTTGATCCTGCCCCGACGACGCCGCCAAACTGCCCCTCTCTGCGCCTCGCCCGTCGCCCGTTGCCCTGCCCGCCCGAGCCACGCCTGACGCCGTCCGGCGCCCAGCGTGCCACTGCCGCACACCTGCGCCCCTGAGCCGTCTGCCGCCCGGCGCGCCTGCCTCGCCGTCGTCGCCGCCCGTCCGCCGCCCCCGAGCACCCCCTGCACCCCCGAGCCCGTCCGCCGCCCCCGAGCGTGCCCTGCCGTCACCCTCGCCCTCGCCGAGCCCGAGCCTTTCTTCGTCGCTGACGCCCCCGACGCCGGCCGCCCGCGTCTCCTCCCCGATCCTGCCGGGAGAGGTAGCTACCGCCCCATCCTCCCCCCTTCCTTCCTTCCCCTGCTCCTTTGCAAAATATATGTATGTATGTATGAGTTGGGGAGAAAGTTTATAGTTTTTGTTCATATATACTGTAGATGTATGTATGATGAATTTTGATATTTTTTATTCATATATAATGTAGATGTCTATGTATGTATGGAATGATATCGATGGATGTATGTATATAGAACATTCGTACAAAATATGACGAATCCGATATGACCAATGTCCCCCTCCGGTTCACTCGAGAACACTAACTCTCTCAGAGAAAAAAAATGTTATCAGGGTCAAGGGTCGTCGAACATGAGAGGAAGAAGAGGATAAAAAAAGAAGAGGAAGAAGAAAAAAAGAGAGGAGATAAAAAGAGGAGAAGAAAGAATAGAGGAGTTCTTCTCCTCTATTCTCTCTTCTCCTCTCTTTTTTTCTTCTTCTTCCTCTTTTTTTTATCGGGAACGAGGGTCGTCGAGGGTCGCCGAGCGGTAGAGGAAACCCTAATTAAATAGCAAGTATCGTCGGTGTGAGATACATGTGGCCGTCGGTGTCGGACACTACATCCACGTCCCACAAGTGACGCTGGGCGCCGATGCCCACGCCACTTGTGGGACATAGATGTAGTGTTCAACGCCCGACGTCGACGCCTCATTCTTTTTCTAAAATTTCTATTTGAACATTATTTAAAAAAACAAGCAATACTACTTCATGTATTTTTAAGAAGGAAAAACAAGCATATTATTTGCCCATGTATGTATGTCGTTGTTGTCGATATACCTCCCGATAGCTTCAACACGTGGGGGGTCGATATTACCCTCCTTGAAGCGTTCTCGAGGCCACCCCTAACCCTTGAAGCGTTGTCGTGGCCACCCGAAACCCTAGAGAAGCAGCGCCGAGGACACTAATTAATATGATTCCTTATTGTGATTAGCTAGCTAGTTCTACGTTTGCCACTAATATATCCATCTGTCATGTTTGAATAATAATTGCCATGTTGTAAATATTTGTAGAAACTATGGACACCCCCTGAGACGAAGCACAAGAAGCGTTGTTGAGGGACATAATTGCAGAAGGAAGTGATGTCGTCTGCTCGTTGATGTTTCTCAACGACACCGATGGTCTGGAAGGAGAGGGTGAAGAAGCAGCTGGCTATGATTATGATGGCTCCGGTGACCCAATGCCGGTGCAAGAAGTAGACCGTGAGGACGGCTCCGATGACCGAACCGAGTCCGACCAGGTATATATATTATTTAAGCCTGTGCTGACTAGCTAATTGATGCATTCATTGTTTTGGAATGTACACATATTAATTAACTCTCGTCTTTGTTCTTTTTTCTAGCCCTCCGGATCGAGCACAACTTCGGTAAAGAGAAGAGGCCTGAAGAAAAAGTTGAGCTCGGATGAAAGGTTTGAGATCATAGAAATCACGCGCGACGGCCAACCGATTGAACCCATCCGGACAAAGAACGCATTTGTTGCTCGGTCGCGGGTTGTGGTTAGGGACAAGATCCCGATCAGCATCCACCAATGGTATAAGCCTAAGAACGAAGACCCTGAGGTGTCTTATGTCAATGATATGCAGAAAAATGATCTTTGGACTGAGCTGAAGTCAAATTTCACCCTACCACCAGAGGATGATCCGGAGAAGCCAGTTAAAGAGCAATTAATCAAGTCTTTTGCTCTTAAGAAGATGGCAGACCTATTCAGGAGGTGGAAGAAAGACCTGAATAGGTTTGTCGATAAAAAGAGACACCAGAATTCAAGGGCAAATATGAGAAGATCAGAGATGACTGGCCCGCATTTGTGGCCCACAAGACATCGGAAAAGAGTAAAAAGATGTCGGCGACAAACAAGCAAAATGCTGCGAAGAAGAAGCTTCACCATCGCACGGGGTCATGTGGCTACCTCGTAGCCCGGTCTAAGTGGGCTAAGGCTGAGAATGATCTGCTTGATAAAGGGATCGAACCAGAGACAATGAACTGGCCAGACTGTTGCCGGACTTGGTTCTTCGGGGCTGGTGGAACATTGGACCCTGTATCAGGGAAGTGCATTTGGACGAACGATCAATTGGACATACCTGTCAAGAGGCTTCAGCAATATATCGAAGTAGCGCAGCAAGGGACGTTCGTTCCAGACAGAGAGAACGACGAGCTTACCATGGCCCTCGGGAATCCTGAGCACCCTGGATGGACACGAGGCACGCTAGGCTCCGTTTCATGGAAGGCTGGGTTTCCGTTCGCAGGAGGTTACAAATTCCAGGAGAGGAGGAAGAAAGTGCAGCAGACTGAACTGCAGGCGCTGCATGCAAGGGTACAAGCGATAGAGGAACGAGAAGCAAATCACAGCAAATGACCTGCCGAAGCTTCCCCTGAAGCTACCCCGCCATCTCAGCGGAGAAGCAGCGTGGCTTCCACCGAGCTACTTCAGCCGGAGCATGCCTTGACGGCTCCTGCCAGCTATCCCGTGGATGCTATCACGGAGTCTCAAAATTGCCACCTTATGACGCAATGGATGAATTTGAAGGTCAAGGCGGCTGTTGGCTTTGTTTATCCTCATCAACTCGGCGCAAGTTTTCACCGCCGCCGATTCTGAAGGATATGCTAGGGTGATGGTGGATGAAATAACGGAGGGATTTGAGGACCTCCGGCTTGACCACCCTACCGGTGAAGGGGAGACTCGGCTGGGTTCTGCTCTGAAGACTCCACGCCTATGGCGGAAGGATCTCATCAACCTTCCGAACTGGACGCCTCTGCCTCCTCCTCCTCCTCCGACGAGTCAGGGCACTACGCTTCCTCCACCGCCTCCTCCTCCGGCGAGTGACGATCAGGGCACTCGGCCGGCTCCTTCTCCTGTGCGTGGCGGCACTCCGCCTCCTTCTCCGCCTGCGCCGGCGTGCCCGAGCAGCCAGCTTCCTCCTTCTCCGCCTCGTCAGCAAGGGCGGAAGAGACCCGCCGCCGCTCCGGCTGCTCCGGCGCGTCGTAGTCCTTCTCCTCCGCCTCGTAAGCAAGGAAAGAACACATCCGCTCCGTCTGCTCTGCCGGCGTCTTGCAGTACAGCCAAAGGCGATAGGACATACAGATTGGGTCCTTCTCTGAAGACTCCAGAGAAGTTACCATACGAGATGACCCCAGAGGAGAACGCGAAGATCGTGCGAACCAAAGTGAAGGACTGGTTTAAAGGGTTGAAAGCACAGAGACATCCACCTTCGGAGGAGAAGGTAGATCCGGTGAAAGCAAAGCGCACTGGCTGCCCCGACAAACCACCCAAGTCTCCGCCGAAGGCAAATCTATGAGCGCATTATTGAAAGGCATTTGCGAAGCGGAGCGGTCGGAAGTACTGTCGATGATCAAAGGATGAAGAACGACGAGCTGGGAAACAAATTGCCCAGCTCGGCGAACAAGCGAAGCAATCATGCCCCCCGCTCAAGGTGCCTGGTAGCGACATCGTCGATCCAAGGATGGTGCCCGGTTATAGCAATCTTGGAGATTACCTGTCCGGCGATGTACATTATGATTTCTTAGAGGTGCAGATACAAAGATACGAGTACGGGAAGCCTCTCGTCAAAGATGAAAGATCTCTATCAATGATGATACGAAGATTGCATGATTGGTACATGAAAACCTGCAGAGAGTCTAGGGGGAGGAGTACTTTGTATGTGAGAGTTAAAAAGGAGCATGACCTCGTTGGAATTGAAATGTTTCCTGTTCCATTTGAGGAGTTCTTTCAGTTTTTCAATCAATTGGCCCTCGATAAAGCAACGGTCACCTGCTACTGTCTGTAAGTAGTACTACTTCATCATTAAGTCTCTCTATATAGCTCAGCTCTTTCATTGCATGTATTTATAATTATCCTCACTATATTATGCAGATTGAAGATCGCCGAATTGAAGAAAAGACAAGCGGGTGATATTGGGTTCATTAACACATATCTCATAGATGCAACTGAGGTTAAATTCATGCCGAAGATACCGAGGCCAACTTGCTACGATCGTTGGTAATAAATGAACACAAAGATATAATACTCTTTCCTTACAACTTCAATTGAGTGTTACTGTCTTGTGGCATATTCGGTTTCCCTTATTAGTCCAGGTTATAGTAATGTAATTGATGAGTTATGCATGCGCGGGCAGGTTCCACTATATTCTCCTAGAGATTAAGCTTGAGCAGGGAGTAGTAACTATCTTAGACTCGAGACGAAAATATCCCAAGGAGTATGCGGACATGACTCAAATGCTCGAGAAGTAAGTTAAATCGATCATTATCCACCATATCAGCAACTTTGTTCATTTCTGATATCAAGTAATTGTTTTCTTTGTATGGCAGGGTTTGGAGAAAATTCACCAACAAAGCTCCGGGACTGCCGAAGAAGCTGGAATTTAGACACCCAAAAGTAAGTACTACAGTAGCATGTTCCACGCATCTCCTAGTGATTCAAGCGCTCGTTTCATCAATACCATTTGGCATTCTTGCTTATCAGTTTGATTGACCTCTATTTCTTGTAAAGTGGTTGTGGCAGGAACAAGGGAATGATTTCTGTGGATACTACGCTTATAGTCCATCCGCCACCACGACCTGTGAGCGGTGCTACTCTGACGAACAATATGAAGTGCGTAAATAACAATATTCACAATTTTATTTTATTACCATCATTTGTGTTGAGTTTCATTCATTCATATATATATATATATATATATATATATATGTATTGACCCCCTTCTTAAAATTAGATGTTTTGGATGCGGGATGAACTCCTAGCACCAGATCGCATGCGAGCAATTCAAGAGGAATTGGCTGCATTCTTTCTTGACCACGTGATCGCTGAAGACGGAGAATACTATGTGGACCACGCATCCGTATGTTAGGAGATTATATTTGTAAAAGATAATTATTGTATATATGTAGACGGTAGTGTCGGATAGATATACGAGAACTTGTTGTTCGACCAATCTCTTCGAGAAGGAGAGGTGGTCGATATCACTTCTCTCTGTATGCATATATGTTCATGACGATCTTCTGTTTCCTTCGTTTGCTTACTAGCTAGCTAGCGTGTCTAGCTAGTCCTCTCTATACGTATGTATAATACGTAGCATCGACCAAGCACGGACAAAAGACAGGGCACTTCTCTCTATTAATTAGCTAGCTAACACAATATATGAAACACATAAATTAACCCCCCAAAACCCCCAACCCCCCTTCAAAAAAACAAAACCCAAGCCACAGAAATGTCGACGCTGGATGCCTATTGGTCCCGGTTGGTGCCACCAACCGACCAAAGGCCCTCCTACCGGGCTCAAGACAAAGGCCACGTGGAGGCCCATCTGTCCCGGTTCTGGACTGAACCAGGACTAAAGGGCCAGGGCATTAGTACCGACCCTTTAGTCCTGGTTCAGGAACCAGGACTAAATGCCCTTACCAACCGGGACAATAGGCCCTTTTTCTACCAGTGGACAAGGAAGACAACGTAATGGGCTATGTTTTCTTACATCTCAGTTAAAGTATATTGTCATGGATCATTCAAACATGTTGAGCTTGCCTTTCCCCCTCATGCTAGACAAATTCCTTGCACCAAGTAGAGATACTACTTGTGCTTCCAAATATCCTTAAACCCAGTTTTGCCATGAGAGTCCACCATACCTACCTATGGATTGAGTAAGATCCTTCAAGTAAGTTGTCATCGGTTTAAGCAATACAAATTGCTCTCTAAATATGTATGATCTATTAGTGTGAAGAAAATAAGCTTTATATGATCTTTTCATGGAAGCAATAAAAGCGACGGACTGCATAATAAAGGTCCATATACAAGTGGCAATATAAAGTGACGTTCTTTTGCATTAAGATTTTGTGCATCCAACCATAAAAGCGCATAACAACCTCTGCTTCCCTCTGCGAAGGGCCTATCTTTTACTTTATGGCTTTTACTTTATGCAAGAGTCAAGGTGATCTTCACCTTTCCCTTTTTCATTTTATCCTTTGGCAAGCACCTCGTGTTGGGAAGATCCTGATATATATATCCAATTGGATGTAAGTTAGCATGGACTATTATTGTTGACATCACCCAAAGGTGAATACGTTGGGAGGCAACACTATAAGCCCCTATCTTTCTCAAAGGTCCGATTGAAACTCCATAACCATTAGTATTGCGTGAGTGTTAGCAATTGTAGAAGACTATATGATAGTTGAGTATGTGGAGTTTGCTAAATCAAAGCTCTGACATAGACCCTTCTTGAAAATAAGATGAATTGCAATTGTTTGAGACTGAGAACATAGTTTACTAGTTTTCAAGAAAGATTATGGTCTATGCTTTAACATGTGAATTGGTTGTTACTTGTTTGTGTGAAGTTTTATGAGATGAACTACTATTATGACATATAATCATGCTAGAAAAGGTGATTGAAAATATCATTGATCAAACTTGTGCACCTTCTAGCATTCACACTTCATAAATTCTTTCTTTTATCATTTACCTACTCGAGGACGAGCAGGAATTAAGCTTGGGGATGCTGATACGTCTCCAACGTATCTATAATTTATGAAGCATTCATGCTATTTTATTATCTGTTTTCAATGATTACGGGCTTTATTATACACTTTTATCTTACTTTTGGGACTAACCTACAAACCGGAGACCCAGCCCATATTGCTGTTTTATTGCCTGTTTCAGTATTTCGAAGAAAAGGAATATCAAACGGAGTCCAAACGGAACGAAACCTTCAGGAGCGTGATTTTTGGAACGAACATGATCCCGGAGACTTGGAGTACAAGCCAGGGAAGCTTCGAGGAGGCCAGGAGATAGGAGGGCGCGCCCACCCCCCTGGGCGCGCCCCCTATCTCGTGGGCCCCTCGAGCCTCCCCCAACCGACTTCTTTTACCTATATATTGCCATATACCCTAAAAACATCGAAGACGAAGATAGATCGAGAGTTCCGCCGCCGCAAGCCTCTGTAGCCACCAAAAACCTCTCGGGAGCCCGTTCCGGCACCCTGCCAGAGGGGGAATCCCTCACCGGTGGCCATCTTCATCATCCCGGCGCTATCCATGACGAGGGGGGAGTAGTTCACCCTCGGGGCTGAGGGTATGTACCAGTAGCTATGTGTTTATCTCTCTCTCTCTCTCATGTTCTCTCTATGGCACGATCTTGATGTATCGCGAGCTTTGCTACTATAGTTGGATATTATGATGTTTCTCCCCCTCTACTCTCTTGTGATGAATTGAGTTTTCCTCTTGAAGTTATCTTATCGGATTGAGTCTTTAAGGATTTGAGAACACTTGATGTATGTCTTGCCGTGCTTGTCTTTGGTGACAATGGGATATCACGTGATCCACTTGATGTATGTTTTGGTGATCAACTTGCGGGTTCCGCCCATGAACCTATGCATAAGGTTTGGCACACGTTTTTTGCCTTGACTCTCTGGTAGAAACTTTGGGGCACTCTTTGAAGTACTTTGTGTTGGTTGAATAGATGAATCTGAGATTGCGTGATGCATATCGTATAATCATGCCCAAGGATACTTGAGGTGACAATGGAGTATCTAGGTGACATTAGGGTTTTGGTTGATTTGTGTCTTAAGGTGTTATTCTAGTACGAATTCTATGATAGATTGAACGGAAAAAATAGCTTTGTGTTATTTTACTACGGACTCTTGAATAGATAGAACAGAAAGGATAACTTTGAGGTGGTTTCGTACCCTACCATAATCTCTTCGTTTGTTCTCCGCTATTAGTGGCTTTGGAGTGACTCTATGTTGCATGTTGAGGGATTGTTATATGATCTATCTATGTTTTTATTGTTGAGAGAACTTGCACTAGTGAAAGTTTGAACCCTATGCCTTGTTTCCTACCATTGCAATACCGTTTGTGCTCACTTTTATCATTAGTTACCTTGCTGTTTTTATAATTTCAGATTACAAAAACCTATATCTACCATCCATATTGCACTTGTATCACCATCTCTACGCCGAACTAGTGCACCTATACAATTTTCCATTGTATTGGATGTGTTGGGGACACAAGAGACTCTTTGTTATTTGGTTGCAGGGTTGTTTGAGAGAGACCATCTTCATCCTACGCCTCCCACGGATTGATAAACCTTAGGTCATCCACTTGAGGGAAATTTGCTACTGTCCTACAAACCTCTGCACTTGAAGGCCCAACAACGTCTACAAGAAGAAGGTTGTGTAGTAGACATGAGTCTACTGTGACAACGTCTCCGCAGTGTACCTCTCCACCAACCCGATTCATCATCGACGCACCAAGCATATTGAGATTGACATCCACTTTGTTCAGGAGCAGGTAGCTCTTGGCCATGTACGCGTGTTACATGTCCCTACCTCCCAACAGTTTGCTGACATCCTGACCAAGGGCTTGTCTACCACGTCCTTCGAGGAGTCCCGATCAAGTCTTTGCGTTGACTATGATGCCGCTTCGACTGCCGGGGGGTTGAGATGTAGATATTGCATGTGTATTTCTTGTACAACAGGCCCTCCTCCTTCCGTGTATAGTTGAGGACGTGGATCCCCTATGTACTTATATATACGTGCATATTGCACCCGATCAATATATCGTGAGTTGCACATATCTTCTATAGCGCCATCTTGTTTCTGAAATTTGAAGCCCCACAGAGGGGTTTGGCCATCCACACCCAGTAATAAATTTGCATCGTGGTACATCAACATTCTCATTATATACATTAATTGGCATATGCCCTGATCTCCCACATGATTACATACGTTCATCGGTTGCCAGTTGCCACTACCTATCTGCATTCTGAGCTACAGCTACTCGGGTTTTTCTTGAATTTGGTCTACCAGAGCCTCTGTAGAGTAGCCTCCTTTTCCTCCCCAGGACGTCATTGATGGAGCCGTTAGGCGTTGTCTATGCCCTAGCTATCATCGTCGTGCCTGGTTGATTGACGATGCCTTGCCTGCTATTATTCCAACTTCTGCTCAGTCGGTGCTTCCCTGCAGCCTCTGAAGCATAGCTTTCTTTCCTTCTTCGGGGAGGGCGTAGAATATGAAGACACACTTGTAGCCAATGTCGCCCGTCGGCAAGAGAACAGAACAGAACATAAGCCCAATTTTATACGGGTTTTGCTACATTTACATAGAGATTCAACGTAAAGCTACGTAAGAGCTGGTTTGGCATGGTCTGATTGGAAGAGAAAATGGCACGACCCAACCCCAAAAATGGTTTGATTGGCACAGAAAATTGCATCGAGTCTAGTCTGATTGATCAGGTGTGCTAAATCTCAGATGCACACTACTCACTCTATCCCATAATATAAGATGTTATTACAACTAATATGTGAGCATATCAGTCGTCCTCGCGCTATACCTGGGGTCCTTTAGGTATCGTCGGCGAGCACCACCGCAGCCCGGCGACACATCCCAGTCGCACACACCACAACAGCCCACCAACCACAGCCACACCAAGTCCTCGACGGTCATAACCTTCATGTTGTCGGTGGTGCCGCAAGCGCTTTTCCCAGTGATGCACTATGGTGGTGGCGAAAGGGGAGGAAGACAGGTTCGTGGCTAGGGTTTCTTATCGCCTCATTTGTCGTTCGCATCGGAAGTAAAGGCTCGGTATCTTGTGTGTAGTATAGGGTATGTCGCATGTGAGTGCTAGCTTAGCAGCAGGGCTGTTGAACACGCCCACCCTTGTTCGGATCCCCATGCAGACAATAATTGATTCACGGAGAAGTCTCACTTCTCCCTAATGACAATGTGTTAAGGGAGGGATTATTGCCCCTTTAACTTGTTTTAGCTGGGTGGGTTGTATTTCCCCAAAAGTGTTCACCAAGGATTTAGCAAATATTTGTTCAGAATATCTACATGTCAGTCGCCTGACTTTTTGAATTTGGGTCAGTCGAATTTGGATTGAAGGTAGAAACAACTGGAAGGGAGGAAGAAGCTCGTCGGAGGGGGTGGGGGCAGAAGCTTGCCGGAGGGGCGCCCCATCATCTATCATTGATGAGGGGGGTGGGGGCAGAAGCTTGCCGGAGGGGCGCCCCATCATCTATCATTGATGAGGGGGGTGGGGGCAGAAGCTTGCCAGGGAGTACCCCATCATCTATCATTGATGAGGGGGTAGGGGGCACAAGCTTGCCAGAGGGGTACCCCGTCATCTATCGTTGATGAGGGGGGTGGGGGCAGAAGCTTGCCAGAGGGGTGCCCCATCATCTAAATTTGATGCGGGGGGTGGGAGGCAGAAGCTTTTCGGAGGGGTGCCCCATCATCTATCGTTGATGAGGGGGTTGGGGGAAGGAGTTTGCCGGAGGGGTACCCCATCATCTATTGTTGATGAGGGGGGATGAGGGCAGAAGCTTGCCGGAGGGGTACCCCATCATCTATCGTAGAGGGGTGGGGGGCAGAAGCTTGTCAAGAGGGGTACCCCATCATCTATCGTTGATGCGGGGATGGGGGGCACAAGCATGTGGGAGGGGTACCCCATCATCTATTGTTGATGAGGGGGGGTGCACTCACTAGTAGAAAAAGGGTCAAACGTGAAGCACATTAGTGCCGGTTTGAATTTGAGCCGGCACTAATGTATACATTAGTGCCGGTTCCAACGGCTAGCCGAGCCGCTTTCATTAGTACCGGTTCGTGGCGAACCTTTAGCACCGGTTCGTGCCACGAACTGGTACTAATGAGAGTGGTGGCAGGATGTTGTCAGACTGGGGCCCCTCCAGGCCCTTTAGTACCGGTTCTTGGCACGAACCGGTACTAAAGTTCTTCCTACATAAACCCTTCGTCCACCCAAGCTCGCTCTGTTCTTCCCCTTTCCCCTCTCCTCTCTGTTCTTCCCCTCTTCCTCTCGAGCTCATCACACATTTTGCCCAAAATTTGTCAAGATTTGAAGGCCCCCATCCATTCAAATGATCACAAAGGTTAGCAACTTTGTCCTTTCATCTCTCATTGCTAGATTAGCTCTTGCAATGCTTTATATAGTGATTAATTTGTGAGTTTAGTAATTTGGGAGGAAATATATATATGTGCTAGTATTTGATTTATATGCAATTTGAGGTCAAAAATAACACTTAGTTTGCATATGTAGGTGTGGTTTACTTAGTGCCTTATAAATCTCCGTTGTAACCACCGTCGATCGCCCGGTCTCTGTCAGCGGCACCACCTTGTGGTGAGCCTCTTGTTAAAGAAAATTTATAAAAAAAAATTATTTTTGTGTGATTTTTATATATAGTTACACGTATAATTATCTTACCAGACGTTGTTTGTTATACATAGAGTGCCATGGTTTTGATATCCGTCCCCGTCGGCCCTCGTCCTTGTTATGATTCGGATGTGGTATATATATTCTCTTTTAAAACTAGTTGCATTTCGTGTTTATGACAAATTATGCCCATAAAGTTGACATAGAAATTTTTTCTAGGAGGTATGTGAACCGGAAATTCCAACCGACCCTATTGTCGAGAGGTTAAATCTAGTTGAAAGAGAAAACGAGTACTTGAAAGAAAAATTGAAAAGAATTGAGGGGGAGAAGATGGAATTGGAGTTGCATGTTGCCGATGTCGTCGATGACCACAAGATCAAGATGGAGAAAATACGCTTGAAGATTAGAAAGATTAGAAAATATGCCATCGATAGTGAGGCTTGGTATCATTATGCTGTTGGATCAATTGTTACCTTAGTTGCGATCTTGATTGCATTTGTTGTTGCATTTAAATGCTTTAGCTAGAGAGTTATTTGTTTGTTGCATTTAAGTGTTGTATGAACTTTATGTATGAACTTGTATTAATTTGGTCTATTCGGTGTTGTGTAATGAAGATGAGCCGCAATGGATGTACGATGACCGATGCTCTCCCCAGTTCTTTGAGGGCGCAGATACTTTTCTCGCTTATGGCTGAGGCAAACAAGCGGGCGGATGGTTTTATGCCTTGTCCATGTGCTGGCTGTAAGAATGGTCACAATTACTCCACGTCAAGAACCATTCACGTCCACCTGTTTGAGTCCGGTTTCATGCCCCACTATAATGTTTGGACCAAGCATGGAGAAAGAGGGGTTATGATGGAAGACAATGAAGAAGAAGAGGACGACGACATCTATCCTGGCCATGGGTTCCCTGAATACGATGATACAACAATGGGGGAAGAAGCTGAGCCGGTTATGCGTGAAGATGCTGAGCAGGAAATGCGGGAAGAAGCTGAAGAAGAGGCATCAGATGAGCCCGTTGATGATCTAGGTCGGGCCATTGGCGATGCAAAGAGAAACTGCGCAAGTGATTTGGAGAAGAAGAAGTTGCAGCGCATGTTAGATGATCACAAAAAATTGTTGTACCCGAATTGCATAGGTGACAAGAAAAAGCTGGGCACCACACTGGAATTGCTGCAATGGAAGGCAGAGAATGGTGTATCCGACAAAGGGATTTGGAAAGTTGCTGGTAATGATAAAGGATATGCTTCCAAAGGACAACGAATTGCCCGAGAGTACGTCTGAAGCAAAGAAGGCTGTCCGCCCTCTAGGGTTAGAGGTGCGTAAGATACATGCATGCCCTAATGATTGCATCCTCTACCGCGGTGAGTACGAGGATTTGAACGCTGTTCGGTATGTGGTGCATTGCGCTATAAGATCAGCCGCGATGACCCTGGTGATGTCGAGGCGAGCGCCCCAGGAAGAAGATTCCTGCCAAGGTGATGTGGTATTCTCGTATAATACCAAGGTTGAAACGTTTGTTCCAAAACAAAGAGCATGCCAAGGCGATGCGATGGCACAGAGAAGACCGTAAGAAAGACGGAAAGTTGAGAGTACCCGCTGACGGATCGCAGTGGAGAAAAATCGAAAGAAAGTAATGCGGAAGGAGTTTGCGAGATGACGCAAGGAGCGTATGGTTTGGTCTAAGCGCAGATGGCATTAATCCTTTTGGGGAGCAGAGCAGCAACCATAGCACCTGGCCTGTGACTCTATGTTTGTATAACCTTCCTCCTTGGTTGTGCATGAAGCGGAAGTTCATTATGATGCCAGTGCTCATCCAAGGCCCTAAGCAACCCGGCAACGACATTGATGTGTACCTAAGGCCATTAGTTGAAGAACTCTTACATCTGTGGAATGGAAAAGGTGTACGTGCGTGGGATGAGCACATGGGGGAAGAATTTGACCTAAAGGCATTGCTGTTCGTGACCATCAATGATTGGCCTGCTCTCAGTAACCTTTCAGGACAGACAAACAAGGGATACCGCGGATGCACGCACTGTTTGGATGATACGGACAGTTTATATTTGAATAGTTGTAAGAAGAATGTGTACCTGGGACATCGTCGATTTCTTCCGAGCAGGCATCCCGTAAGAAAGAAAGGCAAGCATTTCAAAGGTGAGGCGGATCACCGGACGAAGCCTCGCCACCGCATCGGGTGCTGATGTACATGATATGGTCAAGGATTTGAAGGTGATATTTGGAAAGGTCCTGGCGGACAACCTGTTCGAAGGACGCCGACGGATGCGCACTCCATGTGGAAGAAGAAATCTATATTTTGGGACCTGCCATATTGGAAAGACCTAGAGGTCCGCTCCGCAATCGACGTGATGCACGTGACGAAGAATCTTTGTGTGACCCTGCTTGGCTTCTTGGGCGTGTATGGGAAGACAAAAGATACACTGAGGCACAGAGGACCAGCAACGTATGCACGGAGAAGACGGCATACATCAGGGTCATGCAAGATACGCTCTTACCAAATAAGAGAAGGAAATCTTCTTTGAATGCATGCTCAGTATTAAGGTACCGTCTGGCTTCTCGTCGAATATAAAGGGAATAATAAACATGGCAGAGAAAAAGTTCCAGAACCTAAAGTCTCATGACTGCCACGTGATTATGACGAAACTTCTTCCGGTTGCATTGAGGGGGCTTCTACCGGAAAACGTTCGATTAGCCATTGTGAAGCTATGTGCATTTCTCAATGCAATCTCTCAGAAGGTAATTGATCCAGAAATCATACCAAGGTTAGAGAATGATTTGGTGCAATGTCTTGTCAGTTTCGAGTTGGTGTTCCCACCATCCTTCTTCAACATCATGACGCACGTCCTAGTTCACCTATGCGAAGAGATTAACGTTTTGGGTCCTGTATTTCTACACAATATGTTCCCCTTTGAGAGGTTCATGGGTGTCTTAAAGAAATATGTTCATAACCGTGCTAGGCCAGAAGGAAGCATCTCCAAGGGCCATCAAAATGAGGAGGTCATTGAGTTTTGTATTGACTTTATTCCTGACCTTAAGCCGATTGGTGTTCCTGAATCGCGGCATAAGGGCGCATCGGATGGAAAAGGCACGCTAGGAGGAACAAATAATATGTATGGACGGACATTCTCTCACAGAAGCACACTACACGCTTCTACAGAATTCCGCCTTGGTGGCTCCGTATATGGATGAACACAAGAATTTGCTACGCTCCAAACACCGGAGCGGTCGATGACCGGATTACACGTGAACAAACCAGGAGTTTCACCAGCTGGTTGCGTAACCGCATTACCATGCATGACACCTCTATTGAAGATGACATGTACTTGCTGTCCCAGTTACCATCTTCAATATAATGACTTTCAAAGGGTACGAGATAAATGGTAATACATTTTACACGATCTCCCAAGATAAGAAGAGCACCAACCAAAACAGTGGTGTCCGCTTTGATGCAGAAACCAAGACGGAAAGGAAACATATTATGGTTATATACAGGACATATGGGAACTTGACTATCGACATGGTTTAAAGGTCCCTTTGTTTCGGTGCAAATGGGTCAATATGACACGAGGCGGGTAACGGAAGACCCGCAGTACGGAATGACAACAGTGGATCTCAACAATCTTGCGTATGCAGATGAACCATTCGTCCTAGCCAATGATGTGGCACAGCTTTTCTATGTGAAGGAAATGTCTACCAAGCCAAGAAAAAGAAAAGATAAGGAAGCGAATGCATCGTACGATGAGCCAAAGCGGCACATAGTTCTTTCTGGGAAGAGAAACATCGTGGGAGTGGATGACAAGACAGACAAGTCGAAGATTATGAAAAGTTTGATGAAATTGCTCCATTCACAGTGAATATTGACCCGAGCATCCCGTTAAATGATGAAGATTTTCCATGGTTACGGCGCAAAGGGACACACGCGAAGAAAAAGTTTCACACCCAAAGATCTGGGATGTGATCGGCTTCACTATCATCACTTTCTTCTGTGTTTCATACCCAGAGTCGAATCTCTGTAATAGTTAGGGTAGTTATGTGTTTCGGCATTTGAAACGCGAAGAAATTTTATGTGCAAACAAGTTCTTTCATGCCTTTACTGATTTTTAAAGTTAATTTATTCACAAACTAGTGATTCACACTAATTTCAAATAATTCAAAATTTAAACTATTCAAATTTGAAAACTACGGGCACTAACAGAAAGTTTGTAATTTTTTGTACCTAAAGCAAAAATATTCACAAAGAAACTCTAAATACACAAAAAAAACAACAAAAAAATAAATAAAGCAAAAAAAAAATTAAAAGCCCGCTTACTAGGCCAGAGCGGCCTGCATACGACTAGAAACCCAACCTGTTGTTGGGCCAGGATGCAGGCCCGCAAAGGCCCAGTGGGCCCACAGGCAACCTGAACACGTGGGCCCAGTGAGGGCCTGCTTTGGAGAGGAGCTCGAGAGAGCTACCGCACGGGGTTTATAAACTAGTGCGGTCGCCACTTTCGGCTAGCGAGGTGGGACTAAACTTGTCAAGACCGCACCTGCGCCAACAAGACCCCCTATAGTACCGGGTCGTGGCACCAACCGGTACTAAAGGGGGGGCCTTCAGTACCGGTTTGTGCCACCACCCGGTACTAAAGGAGGTCGCTTCCCGCCGCTTGGGCTGGCCAAAACTGGCCTTTAGTACCGGTTGGTGGCTCCAACCGGTACTAAAGGTCCCTCCTATATAAACAACACTTACGAAAATTTCAGTTTCTCATCTGGCTTCTTCTCCTCTGCACCGTCGCTCGCCGCCCGTCGTCTCCATCCTCGCCGCCGCCTCTGCCGCCGCTTCGCCCCCACTGCCGCCGTCGTCCCCTCCCTCATCCCTGCTGCCACCGCCGCCGTCCCTGCCAGTCCTGCGTCGTCCCTGTCCCTCGTCGGCGCCCAGACGTCTCCGTCGTCGTTGCCGCCCGGCCCGTCTCCCGTCCCGTCGTCGCCACCCCGTCCCTGTCCCAGCTATCGCTATCCTCACATCGCCTGCTGTCGCCGTCCCTGCCGCCGCCTGCGTCCCTCGCCTCCCGGCCGGTGAGCGCACACACACACATACATTTTTTGTTTTTTAGTTATACAAATAGTTAGAAATTTTTCTGTTTTTTAGAAATTGTTAGAAATTTTTCTGTTTTTCAGAAATAGTTAGAAATGTTAGAATTGTTAGAAATGTTAGAATAGTTAGAAATGTTAGAATTGTTATACAAATGTTAGTTATATATATAGAAATGTTATAATTTTTTCTGTTTTTTAGTTATAAAAATATTAGAAATGTTATAGAAATGTTAGTTATATATAGCATTGTTAGAAATGTTATAGAAATGTTAGAAATTTTAGTTATCAAAATCCAATTATTAAAAAAATGTTACTTTTTGCGGGCATATAGCTAGTATTTGTTCTCGACGATGCCCGACCCGCATCCTCGCCGTCGACACGTCTGACGACGACGTCCGGCTGACCCATGTCCGGACTGGGCTCCGCTGGCTGGCACCGGAGGTGCTGCTCGGAGGCGCGCCGCTTGATGAGGAACCCGGCCCCGGGTCCCGTCGTCGACCCTGATCTCGTTTGGTGGCGTTCGCATGGGCCAGTTTGGTGCGGAGGAGCGGCCCGCCGGAGGTGGTACGTCGCCCGTGTCGAGGAGGAGGACGAGCACGCCCATCGCTACATGGTTGCGTTAGAGGGCGGCAGGTTCTCCAATACCTGGCAGCTTTCTTGAGGATCTCACTTCAGCTATGATCCTGTGAGGGTTCCTTCTCTTTGGGTGTCCACAGCCAGCGCCGCGAGAACCATGAAAGTGTCCTAGATTCTTCTGTAGTATTCGATCTTTATTAGCTACCTAGCCAGTGATGTATTCGATATTATATCTATTATTCGAGACAATGTATTCGAGATTATATCTATTATTCGAGACGATGTTTTCGAGATTATATCTATTATTCGAGACGATGTATTCGAGATTATATCTATTATTCGAGACGATGTAATTTGAATACTAAATTGTTTTATATTTCTTTTGGATTAGTTAAATAAAAGCTATGGCGGACAATACCGGCAGAGAGGAGAACATGCCATGTTCGATATGATACGCCATCCTCACGGGCCGATGATGATCAGTAATGAAGAAGATTATGACGGTTCAATTTCTAAACAACACCGGAGAGGGTGATATGATATTCGATCGCGACGACCGAATTGATGAAGTCATGAACTATGATTATGATGATGACGAAGAAAATGTTGATCTTGAAACAACAAAGACCTGGCGAGGTATATATATTTATATAAGCTGGCATCTGGTGATCATCACATGTTTTAAATGACTTGAAGATATATTAACGAATCGATCTTTGTTCTTTCAGCCATCCGGATCGAGCAAATCTTCAGGCAAAAGGACGAAACGAGGCCCGAACAAAAAGTTGAAGGAGGGCGTAAAGTACAATATCGAGGCAATCAGACCTAATGGCGAATCATTAGCGCCTAAGAAGATTGCGGACAAGTTCGTTTGTTAGTGCGGAGTTCTTGTGAAGGACCAACTCCCGATCTCCCTTCAAGAATGGAGAGAGCCAGCAAAGCCATGTCCAGATGTTACTTTTGTCGACAACAGACAAAAAGGTCTGCTTTGGGATACTCTCATGGAACATTTCACCCTACCAGATCATTTCACGTAAGCGAGATGTGCAGAAAGTCAAGGACGCTGCTCTTAGGAAGATGGCGGTTGCATTCAAGAACCACAAGAATCGTGAATGGGACAAGTACGTCAAGGGAGGAAGGAAGACTCCAGTATTCGAGGGAGCACTAGAGAACCAACGTGCTCATTGGGACGATTTCGTGAAATTCAAGGATTCGGAATTAGCTAAGGAACGGTCGAGAATAAACACGAAGAATGCCGAAAAAAGGATAAGTTCCATAAGCTGGGGCCAGGTGGCTATGCGGTGGCAATGCCTAAGTGGGATAAGTCTGAGAAAGAGATGGAGGATGCAGGTGTCACTCCGGATACTAAGAGCTGGCCCCCCAGGTGCAGGACTTGGTTCTATGCGCATGGGGGGGAGTTGGACCCGAAGACAGGCAAAGTTTCGATGAAGGCATGTCTGAACGGAGCCGACGATGCGATACTTGTTGCAATAGAAGAGGCACGATCGGGGGTGTTCCAGCCCAACAGAGAGAACGACGAGCTTACGCGTGCCCTGGGAAATCCTGAACACCCGGGAAGAACACGAGGCAAGGGCGCTATTCCGTGGTATGAGGGGTTTTCGACTGGAACACCGACTACAGAACACGTCCGAGAAAGAAGATTGCGGAGGAGAAGAAGAGGAAGATGGAGGAGGAGCAGAGGAAGCGGGACTATGAACGCCTTTCAAGGCCTAGAAGCAAGTCAAGCGGAATTGGCGGTCAAATTCCAGCGGCAGAGAGCAGATCGACTCACTTAGCCAGCAAAGGGGTCTCAAGAAATGCAGCAGCTAGCGGATGATCCAGCATTGGATAGCACCGCCCCATCCATGCCGAGAAGCAGCGTGGGTTCCGCCCCGGACGACGCAATGCTAGATAGATACCCCGTGGATGACATCACGGAGAACACTAACTCATGAGCTACACTTCAAAATGAAGAACATATCCATGAAGGTGGCGGATGCCGTTGCTTTTACAAATCCCCGAGGCAACCTTCCATTGCAACCCGATTCCAGCGGCTATGCTCGTGTCTTGGTTGATGAGGTGGTGGACCCATATTCGAGCTACAACTTGACATTCCCTGGAGGTGACGACGAGCACTTTCTCGGAGAGGCCAAACATCGTATCATCCTATGGAAAAAGGATTGCATCATCTTCAAGGCCACCGACACCGCGTCGGCCGACTCCTCGTCAAGTCCGCCACCGAGTCAGCAGACTCCGCCTCCTGCAAGTCCACCAAGTCCGCAAAGTGTCGTGCCACTCCTCCTCCTCCAAGTCCGCCACAGCGTCAGACGTCCACTCCTCCTCCAAGTCCGGCACAACCTCAGGCCACTCCTCCTCCAAGTCCGGCACAGCTTCAGGCCACTCCTCCTCGTCCAACTCAGCCCCGTCAGCCATCTCCGCCGCCTCAGCAATCGCAGAAGAGACACCCCGCAGCTATGGTGCGTAGCGGTACGAGTCGAGGTAGTACAGGAAGTACAGGAGGCAAGCGATATAAATATGGTCCAAGCCTCACGCCTCTTCCGCAGAGGCCTTATGACAAGTCCGAGGAGGAAAACGCAGCCATATCGAAGGCCCAGGTGGAAGCCCATTTTGCACCGAAACCGCCACCGCCGCCAACGGAGAAAGTGCCTGAGGAAACGATATACCACTTCATTCGTATGGCTCAACCACCAACTCCCAAGCCTGTTGACACAGACTATGAGCCCCACATCAGGAAGTTAAATCGAGCACGTCTACGTAGGAGGCAAGCTCGGGATCGAGCAAACAATAAGTAGCTGTCAAAAAATGCGGGAAAACCATTCCCCAGCTGGGAGAACAAGCGGCGCAATCGATCCCCTCGCTTATTGTGCCAACAACACATGACAGTACGCGCGCCCAATATTATTGTGGGAAAACAGTTTACGTTCCCGAGGTGGGCAATGTGGTAATAACCAAGGACCATATAATGCAGGCTGAAGTTCTCAACATCACTGTTGGACAACTCCTCGAGATCGAGCCCATGCCTGTGCTTACAGAGGATGAAATAAAACGGAAATATCTCTGGGGCAAACCTTTGGTCAAGCAAGACGAGGTCAAGAAGCTCCCAACGAGAATGTATGAATTGCATCAATGGTACATGGACATTACCAAGAGATCCAATCGAGAGTCCCTCATGGTGCAACTCAAGAAGGATCATTACTACCATCAGAAAGCTGTGACCGTTGAGTATTCTGAACTGTTTCAGTTATACAATCAAGACGCACTCGACAAATCTATCGTCAGTTGCTATTGTCTGTAAGTGAATTTTTTTGGTAATTTAAGTCTCAAGCTATCTGTAGTGATCCTTTTGATCAATCATTACCTGTAATTATCCTCACTATATTCTTTTCTGTGGTATTATGCAGGATGAAGATGTATGAAATGAGAAAAGGTGGACGCTATGGCATTGGGTTCATTGACCCAAACACCGTTAATGAATACACATGGAAACTAAATCCACAGCATGAAAAGCAGGTAGAGGATAGCATGCTAGAGTTCTTGAAGCGCCTCAAATACAATGAAGATATACTACTTCCTTACAACTTCCAGTGAGTCACACTGTCTTGTACTACAAATTCTCTGTTTTGCCTACTAGCTAGCTACATGTTTTTGCTTACATATGCCCGCTTAATTAAGACATGCAAACGTGTGTGCATGCATATTTCACTGGATCTTGTGTATCACTAAAGTTGACGCCGAACAGTTGAAATAATCGACTCACTACTCAAAGCAAATACTGACTATAACATCTTGTTTGGGATAGTCAACAGGTAATTTCAATCATTATTAACTATATATCTCGCCTATTTAGTTCTTCATTTCATGATATGAACTATTTAATAACCCCTTTATTCATTTTCTTTGTCGGCGGGCAGGGCTTGGGCAAGGTTCATCAGCGTCACCGGAAGGCGAATGAAAAAAAGCTTAAATGGTTTCGACCCAATGTTAGTAATTAAGTAGTACTAGCTAGCTAGCTAGCTGCCATCTCTTTAATTATCATGCTTGATTATTTATTATCTGATCAAATTCCATTCTCTTAAAGGCCCTTAAGCTGGCGCTGGGGATTTATCTGTGTGCATTCTGCGTTTGCGAGAACATTCGCTTGATGGCGTCCGAAAGGAGCAGATCTCAAAGACAGGAATGGGTTCGCTTGTCAGAACACTATTCACAATTTTTATAGCATTATTGATATCTAGTCACACAACTAATACACATGCATATTGATCTCCTTCTTAACAGTTCACAGAGGTGCGGGACAAGCTCCTAGGAACGGAGCGCGTAGAAGCACTTCAAGAGGAAATAGCGAGATTTTTGCTCGACCAGGTCATAAATCCGAAGGGAGAATACTATTACCCGCTACCGCCCCCATCATCGTGCTCCGAAGGCACCAATTAGGCTAATTCCACTGGCTCCGAAGGCAACATGCATATGTAGGAGAAATTGTATATAGCTATACATGTGTGTATGTGTGAATTAATTAATATGGTGGTTTGTGAGACATTGATGATCGATATATATATGCATGATTGGTTCTCTACTAGAAATTCTATATATATATATATATATATATATATATATATATATATATATGCATAACGTGTACAATGTGTAGTATCGTAAAATACCAGCAAACGAAAAAGAATTAAAATGGAAACACAAAATTAAATGAAAAAGAAATCATAAAACTAAAAAACCCCAAACCTTATAGTACCGGTTGGTCTTACCAACCGGTACTAAAACTCGAGCCCCGCAGCTGGCTCGTGCCGCGTGGTTGCCCTTTAGCACCGGTTCGTGCTGAACCGTACTAAAGGGGGGGCTTTATTGCCCACACTTTAGTGCCGGTTATGGAACCGGCACTAAAGGTCCTTACGAACCGGTGCTATTGCCCGGTTATGCACTAGTGACTACTATGGAAAAGCCTAGCAGTAGCGCTGGTTTTTGGCTAATAGTAGCGCGGGGGACCGCGCTACTGATAAGGCGCTACAACTAACGTATAGCAGTAGCGTTTGTTTTCCAGCACTACTGATATACCTACTTAGCAGTAACGCTGTCTTAAGGACGCGCTCCTGGTAGTTACTAGCAGCGCCTCTCTGACCCACGCTACTACTATTATGCAGTACTCTATTTCTTGTTTATTTTGATGTCGTATTCATACACCGTTATACAATTTTTCATACAGTAGCAATTTAGAGATTGTTATTACATCATAATGAGTTATTACATCATTGGGTCAAAGAACCGCGGGTTAGTTTCAAGTGGATGAATCCAAAGTGACCAAGTTTTGAATCTAATTCACGGTTGTTTCAACCAATGATATAATAACTCATAATCGTCATAATATCATTAATAACTTATCATCATAATACATTATTGTCATATAATAACTCATCATCATCATCATTTTCGTCCATGAGACATCATATAACGACTTGGTCACTAGTTATAGTAACAACTCCTCCTCATCATCATCATAGTACTCATAATCACTACTACTACTACTACTACTACTACTACTACTACTACTACTACTACTACTACTACTACTACTACTACTACTACTACTACTCATCATCATCATCAACTCTAATATATTGTAGCACATAATAACAACTTCTCATCATCATCATCATAGTCATATATAATCAACACTAACTAATTGTTCTTAATACCTAGGACCTACTCCTCTCTCCTAGGTAAAATACCA
Source organism: Aegilops bicornis (assembly GCA_021605145.1). NCBI lineage: Eukaryota > Viridiplantae > Streptophyta > Magnoliopsida > Poales > Poaceae > Aegilops > Aegilops bicornis. The sequence continues at coordinate 811,719,813 of CM038673.1, forward strand.
TAAAACAGATAAATCAGTCGATCTCCATAATGGAGAATGAAGATAAACCTATCTCCAACTTTTTGGCTTGCGCACATTCATTTTGTCTGCAATAAGTTGCATGTGCGCATTCATCTCTTTGCTCCATTCTTTGATTTTGAGCCTTCCATCGTTTGAAAAAATTGAGTATGCAATGTGGTAAGCCTTCGAAGGAGTTGGTCGTAAGCTAACCATATGTATATCACCTTTGATAAACATTAAGTCAGGCACAACCTCCTTCGGGAGCCTCTGCTGAAAAACGTAATAGTAACATATATAGTTAGCAATGTAGTTTACTTAAGAATAATGTATGCAATAAAGTTAGCATCATTAACAAAATCTTACCAAGTTTTTGCCAATGAAGTTACCATCAAGCAATTTATGGACTAGTGGCACGTATATAGTAAAATTTGGGCTGATAGAGTGATTGGTTTTAAAGGCCTCAACATATTCTATGAATGAGATAAGATAATCTTTATCCTCACAATTAAGCTCGGAGTCATAGCTGTAGTATGTGTTGTCTACAACCTTCTGAATATTTCTTGAAGATAAGAAATAAGCTGACAATTATAAATAAATAAGTTTAGTACCGACGAACACCAAATATTTTAAATTAACTATATAAATTACTTAACTTAACAAATTAGTTTGACAAACTCACATCTAGGCAAAACTGGAGGCACATCCACATCCACCCAGATGTCGATATTATCATCATCATCATAATCTTTGGGACGAATATCAAATGTTATTTGCATACCCTCATCAAATCCATATGCCTTGCAAAGAGCTTCCCAATTAGATCAACCCAAATGGGAGTGATTGAGCGCATTGTACAGCTTAATCAGAAACTCATAACCATGTTTAGTTCTTAAGTGAGCCGTCCTCGTCTCCAAGTTCTCAAAGTCTTCAAAACCAAGCTTCTCCAACACATATGGTCTAGCATGCCACAGGATGTACTAATCGAATTGAAAAAATATCCAGAAATTACACGTTGAACAAAAGAAGCACAATCGATGATATTAATTATGATGAAATTCTTGTCGTTGCATACCATACAAACATCAAAGGTCTCTTCCGGCTTCACGGCGAAAAACCTATCATTTTGCAGGTGAGGAAACATGTCGCACAAACCTCGGTCATCGTAGCAGTACCCGCACTCTGGGATCCCGTCGTCATTTGACATCTCATGTGTTCAAAATTCAAAGATTATAACTTGATGGAAAAATCCAAAATGTTGTTTAATGCTCTTTCCGGCATTTCCAATGCACTCGATATATCCTATATTTTAGCACAAGCCATGCAAAAATTCACGAAAAATATCTGGCATGACCTTTGTTGAAAAAGGACATATCGAGTGCCTGAAATTTGCCGGAACGGAAATTAATCAACAGTCCGGCAAAACATAGTCCACTCGGAGGTGTTCCCTACAAACATAGGCCACTTGGGCAAGCACATATCCTATTTGAGAAACACTAGATATACATGTTTATATCTACATCATATGAGCAACACTAGCTAGTACACAACACTAGATATACATGTTTACTCAGTGTAGACGATGGCTGTCGAGGGTGCGGGTGTTGTCGGTGATCTTCTTGTCGTCGTCGACCGGCTCGTCAGTGATCTACGTACCCTGCGCTACATGAGCATTCACACATGAGCATTTCAATGGTTGAAAAAATTAACAAAAACATTTCAATATATCTTATATATAAACCTAACATAACTAAATTTAGCAATATAGGACTACCTCTCTAAACTAGTTCTATTAACCACTTACTAAATAAATTAGTTCTATTAAACACTTACTAAAAACAATCAATGTAAGTGTTCTACTCTATTGAAAACTTACTAAAATTTCTATTACCCTAGTTCTACCCTAAATCTCCTCCCTACAAACTTCTATTACTAAATTAAATACCTAAAAATTTCTATTATTAAAATTTTAAAAACAGAGGGAGGTGGAGGGAGTAGGAACGAAGGGAGGTGAGTGATGGAGGAAGGGAGGAGGAGGACGGATGAGGCAGGGAGGAGGACGACGAATGAGGCAGGGAGGAGGAGGATGGATGAGGCAGGGAGGAAGGTGGGAGGGACGAGTGATACGTCCATTTTGCATCATGCTTTTATAACAATATTTATTGCATTATGGGCTGTTATTACACGTCATGTCACAATACTTATAGCTATTCTCTCTTATTTTACAAGGTTTACCATGAAGAGGGGGAATGCCGACAGCTGGGATTCTGGCTGGAAAAGGAGCAAATATTGGAAACCTATTCTGCACAGCTCCAAAAATCCTGAAACTCCACGGAAGTCATTTTTGGAATTAATAAGAATTATTGAGCGAAGAAAACACCAGAGGGGGCCCACACCCTGGCTAGGAAGGTGGGGGGCGCGCCCCCTGTCTCCTGGGCCCCCTCGTGGCCCTCCGGTGCCCATCTTCTACTATATGAAGGCTTTTACCGTGGAAAAAATCATAAGCAAGCTTACGAGACGAAACTCCGCCGCCAAGAGGCGAAACCTTGGCGGAACCAATCTAGGGCTCCGGCGGAGCTATTCTGCCGGGGAAACTTCCCTCCGGGAGGGGGAAATCATCACCATTGTCATCACCAACGACCCTCTCATCGGGAGGGGGTCAATCTTCATCAACATATTCACCAGCACCATCTCCTCTCAAAACCCTAGTTCATCTCTTGTATCCAATCTTGTATCAAAACCACAAATTGGTACCTGTGGGTTGCTAGTAGTGTTGATTACTCCTTTTAGTTGATGCTAATTGGTTTTCTTGGTGGAAGATCATATGTTCAGATCCTTAATGCATATTAATACTCCTCTGATCATAAACATGAATATGCTTTGTGAGTAGTTACGTTTGTTCCTGAGGACATGGGCGAAGTCTTGCTATTAGTAGTCATGTGAATTTGGTATTCGTTCGATATTTTGATGAGATGTATGTTGTCTCTCCTCTAGTGGTGTTATGTGAACGTCGTCTACATGACACTTCACCACTATTTGGGCCTAGAGGAAGGAATTTGGAAGTAATAAGTAGATGATGGGTCGCTAGAGTGACAGAAGCTTAAACCCTAGTTTATGCGTTGCTTCGTAAGGGGCTGATTTGGATCCACTAGTTTCATGTTATGGTTAGGTTTACCTTAATACTTTTTTTGTAGTTGCGGATGCTTGCAATAGGGGTTAATCATAAGTGGGATGCTTGTCCAAGTAAGGGCAATACCCAAGCACCGGTCCACCCACATATCAAATTATCAAAGTACCGAACGCGAATCATATGAGCGTGATGAAAACTAGCTAGACGATAATTCCCATGTGTCCTCGGGAGCGCTTTTTTCATTATAAGAAATTGTCCAGGCTTGTCCTTTTCTACAAAAAGGATTGGGCAACCTTGCTGCACTTTATTTACTTTCATTGCTTGTTACCCGTTACAAATTATCTTATCACAAAACTATATGTTACCTACAATTTCAGTGCTTGCAGAGAATACCTTACTGAAAACCGCTAGTCATTTCCTTCTGCTCCTCGTTGGGTTCGACACTCTTACTTATCGAAAGTACTATGATAGATCCCCTATACTTGTGGGTCATCAAGACTCTTTTCTGGCGCCGTTGCCGGGGAGTGAAGCGTCTTTGGTGAGTGGAACTTGGTAAGGAAACATTTATATCGTGTGCTGAAATTTTCTGTCACGTGTTACTATGGAAACTAATCCTTTGAGGGGCTTGTTCAGGGCATCTTCACCCCGACCAGTAGAGCAAAGAGTTGCTCCTCAGCCTACTGAACCTACTGAAAATGTTTACTTTGAGATTCCTTCGGGTGATAGAGAAACTGCTAGCTAATCCCTTTGCAGGAGATGGAACATTGCATCCCGATTTACACCTTATCTTTGTGGATGAAGTTTGTGGATTATTTAAGCTTGCAGGTATTTCCGATGATGTTGTCAAAAGGAAGGTCTTCCCTTTATCTTTTAAGGGAGATGCATTGACATGGTATAGGATATGCGATGATACGGGATCTTGGAATTATAAATGATTGAAGTTGGAATTCACCAGAAGTTCTATCCTATGCATCTTGTTCATCGTGATCGTAATTACATATATAATTTCTGGCCTCGCGAAGGTGAAAGCATCGCTCAAGCTTGGGGGAGGCTTAAGCCAATGTTATACTCATGCCCCAATCATGAGCTCTCAAGAGATATGATTATTCATAAAAATTATGCTCGGCTTTCTCTCAATGATCGCACCATGCTCGATACTTCCTGTGTCGGTTCTTATATGCTGAAGACTACTGAATTCAAGTGGGATTTATTGGAAAGAATTAAACGCAACTCTGAAGATTGGGGTTCCGACGATGGTAAGGAGTCACGTGTAACACCTAAGTTTGATTGTGTTAAATCATTTATGGATACCGATGCTTTTCATGGATTTAGCGCTAAGTATGGGCTTGACTCTAAGATAGTAGCTGCTTTTTGTGAATCCTTTGCTACTCACGTTGATCTCCCTAAGGAGAAGTGGTTTAAATATAATCCTCCCATTGAAGTAAAAGTAGTTGCACCTATTACAGTTGAAGAAAAGACTGTCACTTATGATGATCCTATTGTCCCTACTAGTTATGTTGAGAAACCACCTTTTCCTGTTAGGATGAAGGATCATGCTAAAACTTCAATGTTGTTCGTAAGAGTAATACTATAACTTATACACCTATTGAGCAAATCAAAGTTGAACCTAGTATTGCTATGGTTAAAGATCTCTTGGATGATAATTTAGATGGGCATGTTATTTACTTCTGTGAACAAGCTGCTAATATTGCTAGACCAGATGCTAAGATGCATAGACATGTTGTAGGCATGCCTGTTATTTCTGCTAAAATAGGAGATCATTGTTATCATGGCTTATGTGATATGGGTGCTAGTGCTAACGCAATACCTTTTGACTTATATAAATAAATTATGCATGATATTACACCTGCTGAAATAGAAGATATTGATGTTACTATTAAGCTTGCCAATAGGGACACCATTAAGCCAGTTGGGATTGTTAGGGATGTTGAAGTCTTGCGTGGGAAGGTTAAATATCCTGCTGATTTTCTTGTTCTTGGTTCCCCACAAGATAACTTTTGTCCCATTCTTTTTGGTAGACCCTTCTTGAATACTGTTAATGCTAGGATTGATTGCAAAAAGGATGTTGTTACAATTGGCTTAGGGGATATGTCTCATGAGTTTAATTTTGCTAAGTTTCATAGACAACCCCGTGATTAAGAATCACCTAGTAAGGATGAGATTATTGGTCTTGCTTCTATTTCCGTGCCTCCTACTGATCCGTTAGAACAATATTTGCTAGACCATGAAATTGATATGTTTATGAATGAAAGAAGGGAAATAGATGAAGTGTTCCTTCAACAGGGTCCTATTCTGAAACACAACTTGCATGTTGAAATCCTAGGGGGCCCCCCTCCACCCAAGGGTGATCCCATTTTTGAGCTCAAACCATTACCTGATAATCTTAAGTATGCTTATCTTGATGAAAAGAAAATATATCCTGTTATTATTAGTGCTAACCTTTCAGAGCAAGAAGAAGAAAGATTATTGAAAACTCTGAAGAAGCACCGTGTTGCTATTGGATATACTCTGGATGATCTTAAGGGCATTAGTCCCACTCTATGCCAACACAAAATTAAAGTGGAGAAAGATGCCAAACCAGTTAGGGATCCTCAACGACGATTAAATCCTAAGATGAAAGAAGTGGTAAGAAAGGAGATACTAAAGCTCCTTGAGGCAGGTATAATTTATCCCGTTGCTGATAGTGAGTGGGTAAGTCCTGTCCATTGTGTTCCTAAAAAAGGAGGTATTACTGTCATTCCTAATGATAAAGATGAATTGATCCCGCAAAGAATTATTACAAGTTATAGGATGGCAATTGATTTCTGTAAATTAAATAAAGCTACTAAGAAAGATCATTACCCTTTACCTTTTATTGATCAAATGCTAGAAAGACTATCCAAACACACACATTTCTGCTTTCTAGATGGTTATTCTGGTTTCTCTCAAATACCTGTGTCAGCGGAGGATCAATCTAAAACTATGTTTACTTGCCCTTTCGGTACTTTTGCTTATAGACGTATGCCTTTTGGTTTATGTAATGCACCTTCTACCTTTCAAAGATGCATGATGGCTATATTCTCTAACTTTTGTGAAAAGATTTGTGAGGTATTCATGGATGATTTCTCCGTTTATGGATCCTCTTTTGATGATTGCTTGAGCAACCTTGATCGAGTTTTGCAGATATGTGAAGACACTAGTCTCGTCTTGAATTGGGAAAAGTGCCACTTTATGGTTAATGAAGGCATTGTCTTGGGGCATAAGATTTCCGAGAGGTATTGAAGTTGATAAAGCTAAAGTTGATGCTATTGAAAAGATGCCATGTCCCAAGGACATAAAAGGTATAAGAAGTTTCCTTGGTCATGTCGGTTTTTATAGGAGGTTCATTAAGGACTTTCAGAAATCTCTAGGCCTCGACTAATTTATTGCAAAAGATATTCCTTTTGTCTTTGATGATGATTGTGTAGAAGCATTTGAAATACTTAAGAAAGCTTTGATCACTGCACCTATTGTTCAGCCACCTGATTGGAATTTACCTTTTGAAATTATGTGTGATGCTAGTGATTATGCTGTAGGTGTTGTTCTAGGGCAAAGAGTTGATAAGAAATTGAATGTTATCCAGTATGCTAGTAAAACCCTTGATACTGCCCAGAGAAGTTATGCTACTACTGAAAAAGAATTCTTAGCGGTTGTTTTTGCTTGTGATAAGTTCAGACCTTACATTGTTGATTCCAAAGTTACTATTCACACTGATCATGCTGCTATTAAATATCTTATGGAAAAGAAAGATGTTAAGCCTAGACTTATTAGATGGGTTCTCTTGCTCCAAGAATTTGATTTGCATATTATTGATAGAAAGGGAGCTGAGAACCCCGTTGCACACAACTTGTCTAGGCTAGAGAATGTTCTTGATGACCCACTACCTATTGATGATAGCTTCCCTGATGAACAATTAGCGGTCATTAATGTTTTTCGTTCTACTCCTTGGTATGCTGATTATGCTAATTATATTGTTGCTAAATTTATACCACCTAGTTTCACATACCAGCAAAAGAAAAAGTTCTTTTATGATTTAAGACATTACTTCTGGGATGACCCACACCTTTATAAAGAAGGAGTAGATGGTGTTATTAGACGTTGTGTACCGAGCATGAATGTAAACAGATCCTACACAAGTGTCACTCTGAATCATATGGAGGACACCACGCTGGAGATAGAACTGCACATAAGGTATTGCAATCCGTTTTTTATTGGCCTACTCTCTTCAAAGATGCTCGTAAGTTTGTCTTGTCTTGTGATGAATGTCAAAGAATTGGTAATATTAGTAGACGTCAAGAAATGCCTATGAACTATTCTCTTGTTATTGAACCATTTGATGTTTGGGGCTTTGATTATATGGGACCTTTTCCTGCCTCTAATGGTTACACACATATTTTAGTTGATGTTGATTACGTTACTAAGTGGGTAGAAGCTGTTCCAACTAGTAGTGCTGATCATAACACCTCTATTAAGATGCTTAAATAAGTTATTTTTTCGAGGTTTGAAGTCCCTAGATATCTTATGACTGATGGTGGTTCACATTTTATTCATGGTGCTTTTTGTAAGATGCTTGCTAAGTACGATGTTAATCATAGAATTGCATCTCCTTATCACCCGCAGTCTAGTGGTCAAGTAGAGTTGAGCAATAGAGAGCTCAAAATAATTTTGCAAAAGACTATCAATAGATCTAGAAAGAATTGGTCCAAGAAACTTGATGATGCATTATGGGCCTATAGAACTGCATATAAAAATCCTATGGGTATGTCTCCGTATAAGATGGTTTACGGAAAAGCATGTCACTTACCTCTTGAACTTGAACATAAAGCATATTGGGCTATTAAAGAGCTCAACTATGACTTAAAACTTGCCGGTGAGAAGAGGTTGTTTGACATTAGCTCACTTGATGAATGGAGAACCCAAGCCTATGAGCATGCCAAGCTATTCAAAGAAAAAGTTAAAAGATGGCATGACAAAAGGATACAAAAGCGTGAGTTTAACGTAGGTGATTATGTGCTGTTATTCAACTCTCGTTTAAGATTTTTTGCATGAAAACTTCTCTCTAAATGGGAAGGTCCTTACGTTATCGAGGAGGTCTGTCATTCCGGTGCCATAAAAATCAACAGCTTCGAAGGCACAAGTTTGAGGGTGGTGAACGGTCAAAGAATCAAACATTATATCTCAGGTAATCCTATCAATGTTGAAACTAATGTTATTGAAACCGTAACCCCGGAGGAATACATAAGGGACACTTTCCAGAACGTTTTAGACTCCGAAAAGGAATAGGTATGTGGTACGGTAAGTAAACCGACTCCAAAACAATTCTAATGGCAATTTTCCTCCGTTTTGGAATATTTAAGAATTTTTAGAAGCAAGAAGTAATCTGGGAAGGACACGAGGCCTCCACGAGGGTGGAGGGCGCGCCCCCCTATCTCGTGGGTACCTCATCTGCCTCCCGGACTCCGTTTTCTTGCACGTTATGTATTTTGGTCCATAAAAGTTCATTATATAAGCTCCCGAAGGTTTTGACCACAGTATCACGCAAATATCTTCTGTTTTCGTTTTGAGTTGTTTTTGTTACAGATTTAGAGCAATATGTCGTCTCAGGATTCGGAAGGAAGAGCTATGTGGTTGATTACCTTGCAGACCCTAAGGTCTACGGGGACTTGGAGCATGGTGGTTGGACCACTGAAGAAGAGGAAGACTATGAGCCTAAGGGAAAGGAGGAGACGAGTTCAGACGAAGACGAAGCCCCATTACCTCAACCTGGAGACATGCATGTGGAGTTTAAAAAGTCAAGCCTCCCTGATAGAGCAAAGAAGCCAAAGATCGAGTTTATCCCTTTTCGTCTCTTGCAGGAAAATAAACAGGAACTATGCAAAAGAATATTAAGTCTTGAGCAAGAGATCGATGATCTAAAGGAGCAAAATATTATCCTCAAGCGTAAATTGAGGAAGAAGCCTACATCATCAACAACTCCTTCTTCACCACCTCCGAGGACATAATCACATGGGTATGGGCACTCCCCTTGGCAACTGCCAAGCTTGGGGGAGGTGCCCCAGTATTGTATCACCATCACACTCCTATCTTTACCGTTTTACTTAGTTCGATCCTTTTAGTAATATCTTGATCTAGTAGATTGATGTTCTGGTATCAAGTAGTTTTGAGTTTTGCTTTGTGATCTCTTTATGTAATCGAGTCCGTGAGCTATCTATAATAAAGATTAGTGTTGAGTCAAGGGCTTTGCTATCTTGCTATGATCTTGAGAAAATAGTAAGAATAAAAAGAATAAAAGAGTTCATATTGATTTTATGGATAGTAATGACTTCACATATAAAGAGTTTGAGGCTTAAAAGTTGTTGAGAGCTCACAAACATAGTTTTGGTCATCGTTGCAATTAATAGGAAGTAATAAGGAAAGAGAGGTTTTCACATATAAATATACTATCTTGGACATCTTTTATGATTGTGAGCACTCATTAAATATGACATGCTAAAAGAGTTGATGTTGGACAAGGAAGACAACATAATGGTTTATGTTTTCTCACATCTCGGTTAATGTATATTGTCATTGATCTTCCCAACATGTTGAGCTTGCCTTTCCCCCTCATGCTAGCCAAAATTCCTTCCACCAAGTAGAGATACTACTTGTACTTCCAAATACCCTTAAACCCAGTTTTGCCATGAGAGTCCACCATACCTACCTATGGATTGAGTAAGATCCTTCAAGTAAGTTGTCATGTTGCAAGCAATAAAAATTGCTCTGTAAATATGTATGACTTATTAGTCCGGAGAAAATAAGCTTTATACGATCGTGTGATATGGAAGTAATAAAAGCGACGGACTGCATAATAAAGGTTCATATCACAAGTGGCAATATAAAGTGACGTTCTTTTGCATTAAGATTTTGTGCATCCAACCCTAAAAGCACATGACAACCTCTGCTTCCCTCTACGAAGGGCCTATCTTTTACTTTATGCAAGAGTCAAGGTGATCTTCACCTTTCCCTTTTTCATTTTATCCTTTGGCAAGCACCTCGTGTTGGAAAGACCCTGATATATATATCCAGTTGGATGTAAGTTAGCATGAACTATTATTGTTGACATCACCCAAAGGTGAATACGTTGGGAGGCAACACAATAAGCCCCTATCTTTCTCATTGTCCGATTAAAACTCCATAACCACAAGTATTGCATGAGTGTTAGCAATTGTAGAAGACTATATGATAGTTGAGTATGTGGACTTGCTGAAAAGCTCTATTCTTGACTCTTTCTGATGTTATGATAAATTGCAGTTGTTTCAATGATTGAGATTATAGTTTGTTAGTTCCCAATGAAGTTTATGAACCGTACTTGACATTGTGTATCGATCGTTACTGGAGCATAAGAAATCATATGACAAAATCTATATATGTTGCTGTTATAAGAATGATCATGATGCCCTCATGTCCGTATTTTTTTTATCGACACCTCTATCTATAAACATGTGGACATATTTTTTGATTTCGGCTTCCGCTTGAGGACAAGCGAGGTCTAAGCTTGGGGGATTTGATACGTCCATTTTGCATCATGCTTTTATATCAATATTTATTGCATTATGGGCTGTTATTACACGTTATGTCACAATACTTATGGCTATTCTCTCTTATTTTACAAGGTTTACTATGAAGAGGGGGAATGCTTGGTAATGGATTCTAGCCGAAAAGGAGCAAATATTGGAAACCTATTCTGCACAGCTCCAAAAGTCCTGAAACTCCATGAAAGTCATTTTTCGAATTAATAAGAATTTTTGAGCAAAGAAAGTACCTGAGGGCGCCCACACCCTGGCTAGGAGGGTGGGGGGCGCGCCCCCTACTGGACGCCCCTGTCTCCTGGGCCCCCGTGGCCCTCCGGTGCCCATCTTTTGCTATATGAAGGCTTTTACCCTGGAAAAAATCATAAGCAAGCTTACGGGACGAAACTCCGCCGCCACGAGGTGGAACCTTGGCGGAACCAATCTAGGGCTCTGGCGAAGCTGTTCTGCTGGGGAAACTTCCCTCCGAGAGGGGGAAATCATCACCATCGTCATTACCAACGATCCTCTCATCGGGAGGGGGTCAATCTTCATCAACATCTTCACCAGCACCATCTCCTCTCAAAACCCTAGCTCATCTCTTGTGTCCAATCTTGTATCAAAACCACAAATTGGTACCTGTGGGTTGCTAGTAGTGTTGATTACTCCTTGTAGTTGATGCTAATTTGTTTACTTGGTGGAAGATCATATGTTCAGATCCTTAATGCATATTAATACCCCTCTGATCATGAACATGAATATGCTTTGTGAGTAGTTACGTTTGTTCCTGATGACATGGGTGAAGTCTTGCTATTAGTAGTCATGTGAATTTGGTATTCGTTCGATATTTTGATGAGATGTATGTTGTCTCTTCTCTAGTGGTGTTATGTGAACGTTGACTACATGACACTTCACCATTATTTGGGCCTAGAGGAAGGCATTGGGAAGTAATAAGTAGATGATGGGTTGCTAGAGTGACAGAAGCTTAAACCCTAGTTTATGCGTTGCTTCGTAAGGGGCTCATTTGGATCCACTAGTTTCATGCTATGGTTAAGTTTACCTTAATACTTCTTTTGTAGTTGCGGATGCTTGCAATAGGGGTTAATCATAAGTGGGATGCTTGTCCAAGTAAGGGCAGTACCCAAGCACCAGTCCACCCACATATCAAATTATCAAAGTACCGAACGCGAATCATATGAGCGTGATGAAAACTAGCTTTACGATATTTCCCATGTGTCCTCGGGAGAACTTTTCTCATTATAAAAAATTGTCCAGGCTTGTCCTTTGCTACAAAAAGGATTGGGCCACCTTGCTGCACTTTATTTACTTTCATTGCTTGTTACCCGTTACAAATTATCTTATCACAAAACTATCTGTTACCTACAATTTCAGTGCTTGCAGAGAATACCTTACTGAAAACTGCTTGTCATTTCCTTCTGCTCCTCGTTGGGTTCGACACTCTTACTTATCGAAAGGACTACGATAGATCCCCTATACTTGTGGGTCATCAAGGAGGCGGGAGTGAGGAGGGAGAGGAAGGTGGAAGGAGGGAGGGAGGGATCGGGAGAGCTAGGGGAGGAGGGGAGGAAGGTGGAAGGAGGATGGATGGAGGAACTACCTCGGTGAAGGAGGATGACGAGGTGCGGGGGAGAGTGGGAGTGGAGTGGAGAGGGGAGAGTGAGGGGCGTCCGGTGGAGAAGATATGATGGCTTTTGCAATAGCCCGCGTTGGGGCAAAGCACTACTGCTAAACGCCATAGCAGTAGCGCCCTCTCGCCTTGCCGCCCTACTGCTATGCCGACAGTAGTAGTGCCTTCTCCAAAAACGTGCTATTGCTAAGGCTAAGCATGTAAAAAATCAAAAATACATTGGTCATCAATGATCTTTTTGTGTAGAATCTAAATTGTCAGTATGAATCCTCACCGGTGGAGATTCATATTGCGACCACAAATCCTACACATAGAGTTCAATGAAGACTAAGTCATTGTGATAGTTTGAGAAGTAACATATTTAACGTGGTAAACACCCTGTTAGCGGGGCGAGGTGGGACTAAACTTAGTTGCAATGAGGGGACTAAACTTAGCAGCAGTGAGGGTTGGCGAAAAGCGCTGCTGCAAAGTTTTGTAGCAGTAGCGCGCTTAGGAAAACGGTGCTACTACTATACCTAGTTTGGCGGCAACGTCGTGGCAATTGTAGTAGTAGCGTTGTTTCCTCCTGACGCGCTACTGCTATGTGGATATCAATAGCGCGGTTTGTTGTCACCCACTACTGCTGGTAAGATTCTTTGTATAAGGTTTTCCTAGTAGTGGTGGGAGGCAGAAGCTTGCCGGAGGGGTACCCCATCATCTATCGTTGATGCGGGGGTGGGGGGCAAAAGCTTGCTGTAGGGGTACCCCGCCATCTGTCGTTGATGAGGGGGGTGGGGGCGTAAGCTTTCCCGAGGGGTACCGCATCATCTATCGTTGATGCGGGGTGGGGGCGTAAGCTTGCGGAGTGGGTACCCCATCCTCTATCGTTGATGCGGGTGTGGGGGGGAGGCACAAGCATGCCGGAGGGGTACCCCATCATCTATCGTTGATGAGGGGGGTGGGGGCAGAAGCTTGCCGGAGGGGTACCTCATCATCTATCGTTGAGAGGGGGTGGGGGGCAGAAGCTTGCCGGAGAGGTACCCCATCATCTATCGTTGATGAGGGGTGGGGTGGGGGCACAAGCTTGCCGGAGGGGTACCCCATCATCTATCGTTGATGGGGGTGGGGGCGGCAGCACGACGATGCAGCAACTTCCCGGAGAAAATCTACGTGGCGGCATCGGGGCTAGAGGGATGGCCAGGGGCGGCGGGAGCATGGCGGTGGCCCGCGGTTGGGGAGCACGGTGCAGCGAGGCTGCGCAGAGCGCCGCCAACGGTTAGGCTGGGCTGGATCGGCAGGGTGAGAGAGAGTAAGAAGAGAAACATTTGGAGGTTGAAGATGAATAGCTCCGTTAGATCTTGATCGACCAATTGATATAAAGAAGGGAGAATCGACTGACCGTTTTTAGTCGGGCCCATATTTGTTCTTTTCCTTTTAAATTTGTGCTATATTGGCACTGGAGTTCATGTGTTCCACCATCATCTATTTAAAAGCAAATTGCGTAAATGAGGAAATAAAATCTTGCCATTGTTAATTTATCATAAGCACACCCACAAAAAAATCGTATGCAGGTTTTTTGGGGGAAAATCATAAATATATATTTTTTTAGATTGAACGCGCTTCACTTTATTGATCATAAACACGGTTCATAAGCTGATGACAAAGGTTTCCTTGTTGGTCGACCCAATAATGTGCCACAACAATCTGTACAACTACAACCATTGTTCAGCATCATTTGGGGACGAGCGCCGAATTTGGTTCCAAGTTCTAGTGAACACCTTCGGCGCCAACTAGGGGATCCGGCGCCCGCACTGCCGCGCACTTGGGCCGGCCCAAAACGGGGGCGCACCCGAAAAGGAAAATAAGAGAAAAATTAGCGCGTGTAAGGAGAATCAAACAAGAGACACACCCTTTCCTGATAGACCACACTAACCATTGGGCCACCTAGGCAGAACTTATAGGTTAAATCTTGTTCCTTCTTTTCTTGTTTCTTCTTTGCTTTTTTTTCCTCTTTTCCCTTTTTTGTATTCTGTTTTTTGTTTTTTCTTCCTTATATGATTTTTTCAAATTCGTGAACTATTTTCAAATCGATGAAAATTTTCAAATTTGATGAAATTTGAAAAAAAAGTTCATCGGATTTGAAAAAAGTTCACAGATTTTAAAAAAAGTTCATCACATTTGAAAAAAGTTTATCGATTTTGAAATAAAGTTCGTAAAACTTGAAAAAAGTTCATCGAATTACAAAATTTGAAAAAGTTCGTAAAAAGAGAATAAACTTCATCCAAACTGAAAAGGTTCATTTCATTTTGAAAAAAGTTCATCCATTTCTATATAAAAATCAAAAATCAAAAATCATCGATTAAAAAACAAATTTAATAAAAGAACAAAAAGAATTAAAAGTAAAAATTAAACCCAAATAAAAACCGCCCCGGAAATGATCAAGAACTTGGAAAAAACCCGGTTTGGAAAGTATATGATGAATTTTTAATTTTCTGATAAACTTTTCCATCTTATGATGAATTTTTCAAATTCGATGAAATTTGAAAAAAGTTCATCGAATTTGAAAAAGTTTATAGATTTTAAAAAAGTTCATCACATTTGAAAAAAGTTCATCGATTATGAAAAAGTTCACAGATTTAAAAAAAAGTTCATCACATTTGGAAAAAGTTCATCAATTTTGGAAAAAAGTTCATCAAACTTGAAAAAAGTTCATTGAATTACAAAATTTGAAAAAGTTCATAAAAAGAGAATAAACTTTATCCAAATTGAAAAAGTTCATTTGATTTTGAACAAAGTTCATCCATTTTTATATAAAAATCAAAAATTGAAAATCATCGATTAAAAACAAATTTAATAAAAGAACAAAAAGAATTAAAAGTAAAAAATAAAACCCAAATAAAAAACCGCCCCGGAAATGATCACGAACTTGGAAAAAATACGGTTTGGGAAGTATCTGATGAACTTTTTCAATTCTCTGATTTTGAAAAAAGTTCATCGATTTTGAAAAGGTTCACAGATTTAAAAAAAAGTTCATCAATTTTGAAAAAAGTTCATCAAACTTGAAAAAAGTTCATTGAATTTCAAAATTTTGAAAAAAGTTCATAAAAACATAATAAACTTCATCCAAATTGAAAAAGTTCATTTGATTTTGAAAAAAGTTCATCCTTTTTTATATAAAAATCAAGAATGGATATAAAAATCAAGAATGGAAAATCATCGATTAATTTTTTTTAATAAAAGAACAAAAAGAAATAAAAAGAAAAAAGAAAACCCAAATAAAAACCGCCCTGGAAATGACCACGAACTGAAAAAAAACCCGGTTTGGGAAGCATCTGAAAGCTTCGCAAACGGAGGATTCCCGCGACGGAAGAGAACAAATATGAAAAAATAAGTTACAAATGCGAGAGTAGAGGGGTTGCGCTGCAGACACCCGTTTGCGAAGGGCGTTAAGCACCAAATAGGATCCGCCATTTTGGTTTTCCCGTTAGGCTGATTTGGGTTTTGTTGTAATGGGCTGAGCTCCTGTTGTGGGCTTTCCTAGTTAATAGATTGGCTGGCTTAGTCTGGACCGAGACAAATCCGTCTCAAACCATTTCAGTCCATGGAGTTGAGTGACTAGTTCCGTCACAGGCCGTCACGCGAGACCATCCCTACGTTTAGGCCCGTCATCGCCGGCGTATTCCCTCCCTCCCCCATCCAGTGGTCCTTCTCCACCCCTACTCTTTTTTTGTGACAATGAGTGATCTTTCGGTGGTCTCGTATCTTTTTTCGGTAGGCGGAGTGGAGGCCAACATTGTAATAGATTTTAATCATGTCATCTATAAGCATTGTAATAGAGAGAACAATACGGTGGCTCATCAGCCGGCTACAATACCTAGATTCTCTCCTCCTCGTGTTTTGGTTGGAATCACCTCCTGTTGATGTTATACCTTTGATTGTAAACGATACAACCCTTGTGACAATTGAATAAAGGAGGATGATGTTTATCAAAAAAAAAAGAGAGAGAAGGGAAATGGAGTACATGCTCGCCCATTGCATGCCTACGCCGTTGGATCCGCAACAGAGATAATATCCTCGCCGTCCACGGAGCCTACGGCCAGCACGCACTCGCTCGAGCCCACCGGAAGCCACACCGGAGAACCACCCCACGAAAAAAATCCCCCGAGAAGACCAAACCGAACTCAGCAACCTCCACCATGTCCATGTCCATGGCCACCACCGCCCTCCTCCGGCTCGCGCCGCTGCCGCCGCACCCCCGCCTCCTCGCCCCGAGCTCCAAGAAACCCTCCCTCATCCTCGCGCCCCTCGGCAGCGGCCGCCGCGCCCTGCGGCTCGCGAGGGCCGCCGGCGACGGGCTCGCGGACCAGACCGTCTACAACGGCGTGTACGGGCCCTGGTCCGTGGACGACGCGGACGTGCGCGAGGTCCTGCTCTACCGTGCCGGGCTGGTCACGGCCGCCGCCTCCTTCCTGGTGGCCGCCTCCGGGGCGTTCCTCCCGGAGGGGAACGCGGTCGGCGACGCCGTCCGGCAGGGCGCCGACCTCTTCTACGTCGCCGGGGCCGGGGGGCTCGGGCTGTCGCTGGTGCTGATCCACATCTACGTCACCCCCATCAAGCGGTTCCTCCAGGCGCTCTGGGCGGTCGGCGTGCTCGGCTCCGTCGGCACCTACGCCCTCGCCGCGCGGCCGCTCGACGAGGGGCTCGTGCGGTACGTGCTCGAGCACCCCGGGGCGACGTGGTTCGTCGGCCCGACCTTCGCCGCGCTCACAGGCCTCGTCTTCAAGGAAGGTACTCCTGCAATTACTACTGTCTCTGCTTATGACTCAACTGTGGAACAGATTTGGTTCATCTTAGAATCCTTGTACTGATTGTGTGAGCTGATTTCATTAGTGGCAGAGATCTTTGTAGTATTGTTCACTGGATGCATTCTGATTTATTAGTTCATTGAATGAAATCCTTTCGATGAATGATTGAACAGTTCAATTTGTTGAAATGTGTCTGATAAAAAATGCACTCTCACTCGCAGGTCTGTGCTATGGAAAATTAGAAGCTGGTATCTTAACGTTTGTCATCCCCATCCTTCTTCTTGGACACCTGGTAAACTAGAAGCATGAGATTTAGCATCTCAACTGAATCAGACCAGACGGAATGCAAAAGATTCAGCTCAATTTTCTTACACTTGTTCTCTGAACATATTTGCAGTCTGGCTTGATGGACGATGGAACAAAATTGAGCCTCTTAGGAGTGTGGATGGCGCTTTTCACCGTGTTTGCAGCAAGGAAATTCCAGCAGCCCATTAAGGTATCATTTAATTGCCTTCCATTGACAAGGATTAAGCATTAGCTGTAGCTGTTACAGATTTTCTTGGCTGAATCTTATAATTCTGTTCTGTTCTGTTGCTGAGAACGAAGGATGACATCGGTGACAAGTCCGTTTTCATATTCAACGCCCTCCCCGAAGAGGAAAAGAAGGCTCTGCTGCAGAGGCTTGAGGCACCAACTGAGCAGAAGTTCGATTAGCAGGTACTAGGGACAGTTTCAATACCTAGTCGATCGACGTCTGGATCAGTGCTTCCATGAAGAGGAATGGAAACTTTGCCACCGAAAGCTCGGGATCGCAAACAGAAACTTGAATAGCTGTAGGTAGCACAATGCAGATAGCTAGTTGCGACCGATGGATGTATGTAACTATTGTAGTACATGGGCATTCTGGAGACAAGGGCAGATGCCAGTATATGTAGATGAGAAACTTGGAACTGTGATTTAGCGGCATATCTGTTACGTACTTACTTGATGGCCAGCCCCTTGGTTCAGGAAATTTCAGAACAAAAGGCTACGGCATGCACCACTGAAACTGAAACACTTTGCTGAACTGTTGCTACATCGTGAGTTTGCATACCTCGAGTGAAAATTACATGGAGGGGCAGAAAAATTGGTGTTAATAATTATCCCTGTTTTATTTGCCCTCATCGTGCAGGCTGCATAGAGACGACACCACGGCCACCAGTAATTCTCTGGATGCAGACGCGTTCATGTACAACGATCCATGAATAATGCTAAGAGCATCTCCAACAGCCGCGTCAAACAAGCGCCGCGCCGTAAAATTGCCCATTTTAGCGCGCAACCGGTATAGTAGCTCAAGCGGGCGCGCAAAAACCGCGCGCGGCATATGTAGTTAAGCGCGCGGGCTGAAGCTCCATCGCGTCCCGCTTATTTGCTGCGCCCGCTCACAAGGCTTCATAACTCCTCTCCTCCTCCAGCCAAGGCGCCCGCCGCCACCACCAGCGACCGTTCGGTGCTTCCCGGCCTATCTCCGCCACAAGCGGCTTCCTCCACCCCCTCTAGTCATCGCCGCCACTTTCGCGCGCGTCCGTCCTCAAACAAACAGCGCCTGGCGTCATGCCGCTTCGGCGCCCGCAAGGTGTTTGACAAAACGCCTGCAAGGTATGTATTGCTCAAGCTTCATGAATTTGGTGCGTGTTGATTGTAGTTTTAATAGCATAGTATTGAACATTGTAGATGAGTTCTTCGTATGATTCTTCCGAAGAAGAATTTGATATGGAAGAGGAGGAGGATCTTGCAATGATCCTAGCTATGCACATCAACAAAAAACCGAAGCACGGTGGTTCTGTTATGGGTTGGCAGAAAATTTGGAGGGATAGGATCGATGCCCATAACAGATTGATGAGGCACTATTTCGTGGAGAATCCCACGTACCCAGAGTCGTACTTTTGTCGCCGGTTTAGGATGAGCACCGAGTTGTTCAGGCGCATTGCAGAGAAACTGGCTAGCCATGACCGGTTTTTTCAGCAAAGGAGGAATGCCGCCGGAGAGCTCGGGCATAGCACCATTCAGAAGGTGACAGCCACTTTGCGTATGTTGGCATACGGTATCCCGGCTGATCTATGCGATGATCACTTGGCTATGGGTGAGAGCCAAGCCATCATGTGCGTCAAGCGCTTCGTAGTCAGAATTGTGCAAGTGTTTGGCTAGGAGTATTTGAGATCTCCCAATGCTGAAGACGTCGCAAGGCTATTGGAGATGAACAAAGCTCGCTAGATTGCATGCATTGGAGTTGGAAGAATTATCACGCCATTAGTAATTTAGTAATGGCGCACAACACACAAGTGTTAGGGAACGTAGTAATTTCAAAAAAATTCCTACGCACACGCAAGATCATGGTGATGCATAGCAACGAGAGGGGAGAGTATTGTCCACGTACCCTCGTAGACCGAAAGCGGAAGCGTTATAACAACGCGGTTGATGTAGTCATACGTCTTCACGATCCGGCCGATCCAAGTACCGAACGTACGGCACCTCCGAGTTCAGACATCGCTCATTTCGATGACGATCCCCGGACTCCGATCCAAAGCAGGTGTCGGGGAATAGTTCCATCAAGATGACGGCGCAGTGACGATGATGATGTTCTACCGACGCAGGCTTCGCCTAAGCACCGCAACGATATGACCGAGGTGGAATATGGTGGAGGGGCACCGCACACGGCTAAGGAACGATCACGAAGATCAACTTGTGTGTTATGAGGTGCCCCCGCCCCGTGATATAAAGAAGGGAGGGAGGTGCGGCCGCCCCTAGGGTGCGCCGAGGAGTCCTACTCCCACCGAGAGTAGGACTCCCCCTCTTGCCTTGTTGGAGAAGGAACGGGAAGGGGAAAGAGGAAAGGCGCCCCCTTCCTTGTCCTATTCGGACTAGGGGAGGGGGCGACGGCCTGCCCCTGGCCGGCCCTCCTCTTCTCCCTTAGGGCCCATGTAGGTTTATTAACCTTCGTGGGGTTCCGTAATCCTCAAGATTCTCGGTAAAATCCCGATTTCACCCGAACGATTTCGATATCCAAATATAGGCTTCCAATATATCAATCTTTATGTCTCGACCATTTCGAGACTCCTCGTCATGTCCGTGATCACATCCGGGACTCCGAACAACCTTCGGTACATCAAAAACTATAAACTCATAATACAACTGTCATCGTAACGTTAAGCGTGCGGACCCTACGGGTTCGAGAACTATGTAGACATGACCTAGAACAGTTTCCGGTCAATAACCAATAGCGGAACCTGGATGCTCATATTGGCTCCTACATATTCTACGAAGATCTTTTATCGGTCAAACCGCATAACAACATACGTTGTTCCCTTTGTCATCGGTATATTACTTGCTCGAGATTCGATCGTCGGTATCCAATACCTAGTTCAATCTCGTTAAGCAAGTCTCTTTACTCGTTACGTAATGCATCATTCCGTAACTAACTCATTAGCTACATTGCTTGCAAGGCTTATAGTGATGTGCATTACCGAGAGAGCCCAGAGATACCTCTCCGACAATCGGAGTGACAAAACCTAATCTCGAAATAAGCCAACTCAACATGTACCTTTGGAGATACCTGTAGAGCTCCTTTATAATCACCCAGTTACGTTGTGATGTTTGGTAGCACACAAAGTGTTCCTCCGGTAAACGGGAGTTGCATAATCTCATAGTTATAGTAACTTTGTATAAGTCATGAAGAAAGCAATAGCAACATACTAAACAATCAAGTGCTAAGCTAACGGAATGGGTCAAGTCAATCACATCATTCTCCTAATGATGTGATCCCATTAATCAAATGACAACACATGTCTATGGTTAGGAAACATAACCATCTTCGATTAATGAGCTAGTTAAGTAGAGGCATACTAGTGACATTAAGTTTGTCTATGTATTCACACATGTATCATGTTTCCGGTTAATACAATTATAGCATGAATAGTAAACATTTATCATGGTATGAGGAAATAAATAATAACTTTATTATTGCCTCTAGGGCATATTTCCTTCAGTCTCCCACTTGCACTAGAGTCAATAATCTAGATTACACAAGAATGATTCTAACACCCATGGAGTCTTGGTGCTGATCATGTTTTGCTCGTGGAAGAGGCTTAGTCAACGGGTCTGCAACATTCAGATCCGTATGTATCTTGCAAATCTCTATGTCTCCCACCTGTACTTGGTCCCGGATGGAATTGAAGCGTCTTTTGATAAATTGGTCCCGATGCACTAGGTATGACACCTAGATCGGAAATGAACTCCTTCATCCAGACTCCTTCATTTGCTGCTTCCGAAGCAACTATGTACTCCGCTTCGCATGTAGATCCCGCCACAACGCTTTGTTTAGAACTGCACCAACTGACAGCTCCAACGTTCAATATAAACACGTATCCGATTTGCGATTTAAAATCGTCAGGATCAGTGTCAAAGCTTGCATCGACGTAACCATTTACGACTAGCTCTTTGTCACCTCCATAAACGAGGAACATATCCTTAGTCCTTTTTAGGTATTTCAGGATATTCTTGACCGCTATCCAGTGATCCACTCCTGGATTACTTTGGTACCTCCCTGCTAAACTTATTGCTAAGCATACATCAGGTCTGGTACACAGCATTGCATACATGATAGAGCCTATGGCTGAAGCATAGGGAACATCTTTCATTTTCTCTATATCTTCTGCTTCCGTCGGACATTGAGTCCGACTCAACTTCACACCTTGTAATACAGGCAAGAACCCTTTCTTTGCTCGATCCATTTTGAACTTTTTCAAAACTTTATCAAGGTATGTGCTTTGTGAAAGTCCAATTAAGCGTCTTGATCTATCTCTATAGATCTTGATGCCCAATATGTAAGCAGCTTCACCGAGGTCTTTCATTGAAAAAACTTTTATTCAGGTATCCCTTTATGCTATCCAGAAATTCTATATCATTTCCAATTAACAATATGTCATCTACATATAATATCAGAAATTCTACAGAGCTCCCAGTCGCTTTCTTGTAAAAACAAAGCTTCTCCAAAAGTCTCAGATAAAACCATATGCTTTGATCACACTATCAAAGCGTTTATTCCAACTCCGAGATGCTTGCACCAGTCCATAAATGGATCGCTGGAGCTTGCACACTTTGTTAGCACCTTTTGGATCGATAAAACCTTCTGGTTGCATCATATACAACTCTTCTTCCAGAAATCCATTCAAGAATGCAGTTTTCACATCCATTTGCCAAATTTCATAATCATAAATGCGGCAATTGCTAACATGATTCGGACAGACTTAAGCATCGCTACGGGTGAGAAAGTCTCATCGTAGTCAACTCCTTGAACTTGTCGAAAACCTTTCGCAACAAGTCGAGCTTTGTAGATAGTTACATTACCATCGCCGGTCTTCTTCTTGAAGATCCATTTATTTTCGATGGCTTGCCGATCATCGGGCAAGTCAACCAAAGTCCATACTTTGTTTTCATACATGGATCCCATCTCAGATTTCATGGCCTCAAGCCATTTTGTGGAATCTGGGCTCATCATCGCTTCCTTATAGTTCGTAGGTTCGCCATGGTCAAGTAACATGACTTCCAGAATAGGATTGTCGTACCACTCTGGTGCGGATCTTACTCTGGTAGACCTATGAGGTTCAGTAGTAACTTGATCTGAAGTTTCATGATCAATATCATTAGCTTCCTCACTGATTGGTGTAGTTGTCACAGGAACCGGTTCTTGTGATGAACTACTTTCCAATAAGGGAGCAGGTACAGTTACCTCATCAAGTTCTACTTTTCTCCCACTCACTTCTTTCGAGAGAAACTCCTTCTCTATAAAGGATCCGAATTTAGCAACGAAAATCTTGCCCTCAGATCTGTGATAGAAGGTGTACCCAATAGTTTCTTTTGGGTATCCTATGAAGACACATTTCTCCGATTTGGGTTCGAGCTTATCTGGTTAAAGTTTCTTCACATAAGCATAGCAGCCCCAAACTTTAAGAAACGACAACTTTGGTTTCTTGCCAAACCATAGTTCATAAGGCGTTGTCTCAACGGATTTTGATGATGCCCTATTTAATGTGAATGCGGCCATCTCTAAAGCATAACCCCAAAACGATAGCGGTAAATCAGTAAGAGACATCATAGGTCGCACCATATCGAGTAAAGTACGATTACGACGTTCGGACACACCATTTCGTTGTGGTGTTCCGGGTGGCGTGAGTTGCGAAACTATTCCGCATTGTTTCAAATGTAAACCAAACTCGTAACTCAAATATTCTCCTCCACGATCAGATCGTAGAAATTTTATTTTCTTTTTACGATGATTTTCTACTTCACTCTGAAATTCTTTGAACTTTTCAATTGTTTCAGACTTGTGTTTCATCAAGTAGATATACCCATATCTGCTCAAATCATCTGTGAAGGTGAGAAAAAATAACGATACCCGCCGCGAGCTTCAATATTCATTGGACCACATACATCAGTATGTATGATTTCCAACAAATGATTTGCTCGCTCCATAGTTCCGGAGAACGGCGTTTTAGTCATCTTGCCCATGAGGCACGGTTCGCAAGTACCAAGTGATTCATAATCAAGTGATTCCAGAAGTCCATCAGTATAGAGTTTCTTCGTGCGCTTTACACCGATATGACCTAAACGGCAGTGCCACAAATAAGTTCCACTATCATTATCAACTCTGCATCTTTTGGCTTCAACATTATGAATATGTGTATCACTACTATCGAGATTCAATAAAAATAGACCACTCTTCAAGGGTGCATGACCATAAGATATTACTCATATAAATAGAACAACCATTATTCTCTTATTTAAATGAATAACCGTCTCGCATCAAACAAGATCCAAATATAATGTCCATGCTTAACGCTGGCACCAAATAACAATTATTTAGGTCTAAAACTAATCCCGATGGTAGATGTAGAGGTAGCGTGCCGACCGCGATCACATCGACTTTGGAACCATTTCCCACGCGCATTGTCACCTCATCCTTGGCCAATCTTTGCTTAATCCGTAGTCCCTGTTTCGAGTTGCAAATATTAGCAATGTAACCGAGATCAAATACCCAGGTGCTACTGCGAGCATTAGTAAGGTACACATCAATAACATGTATATCACATATACCTTTGTTCACTTTGCCATCCTGTTGGAAATATGCCCTAGAGGCAATAATAAAAGCATTATTATTATATTTCCTTGTTCATGATAATTGTCTTTATTCATGCTATAACTGTATTATCCGGAAATCGTAATACACGTGTGAATACATAGACTACAATACGTCCCTAGTAAGCCTCTAGTAGACTAGCTCGTTGGTCAACAGATAGTCATGGTTTCCTGACTATGGACATCGATGTCATTGACAACGGGATCACGCCATTAGGAGAATGACGTGATGGACAAGACCCAATCCTAAGCATAGCACAAAGATCGTGTAGTTCGCTTTGCTAGAGCTTTTCCAATGTCAAGTATCTCTTCCTTAGACCGTGAGATCGTGTAACTCCCGGATACCGTAGGAATGCTTTGGTGTACCAAACGTCACAACGAATCGGGTGACTATAAAGGTGCATTACGGTATCTCCGAAAGTGTCTGTTGGGTTGACACGGATCGAGACAGGATTTGTCACTCCGTATGACGGAGAGGTATCATCGCCCACTCGGTAATGCATCATCATAATGAGCTCAAAGTGACCAAGTGTCCGTCACGGGATCATGCATTACGGTACGAGTAAAGTGACTTGCCGGGTAACGAGACTAAACGAGGTATTGGGATACCGACGATCGAGTCTCGGGCAAGTAACTTACCGTCTGACAAAGGGAATAGAATACGGGGTTGCTTGAACCCTTGACATCGTGGTTCATCCGATGATAACATCGAGGAGCGTGTGGGAACCAACATGGGTATCCAGATCCCGCTGTTGGTTATTTACCGGAGAGCGTCTCGGTCATGTCTCAAGATGTCTCCCGAACCCGTAGGGTCTACACACTTAAGGTTCTTGGACGCTAGGGTTAATAGGAAGACAAGTATGTGATTACCGAATGTTGTTCGAGTCCCGGATGAGATCCCGGACGTCACGAGGAGTTCCGGAATGGTCCGGAGGTAAAGATTTATATATGGAAAGTGGTTAAACGGACTCGGAAAGTTTCGGGGCATACTGTAATGTACCGGGCCACCGGAGAGTTCCAGAGGTCCACCGGGAGGGGCCACCTCCCGGGGCCACATGGGCTAAGTGGGAGAGGAGCCAGCCTGGTGGGCTGGGCGCACCTCCCCACCTAGGCCCATGCGGCTAGGGCTTGGGAGGGAAACCCTAAAGGGGCAAAGGGCGCCCGGCTTGGGGGCAAGCCACCCCTTTCCTCCTCCCTTGGCCGCCGCCCCTCTAGATGCCATCTAGAGGGGGCCGGCCCCCTCTCCCTTCCTCCTATAAATAGAGGGGTGGGGGGGAGGGCTGCACACACCATTGAAGGCGCAGCCCCTCCCCTCCTCAACACCCCTCTTTCTCCACGCAAGCTTGGCGAAGCCCTGCCGGAGAACTGCCAGACCAACCGCACCACGCCGTGCTGCCATTGGAGTTGTCTTCCTCAACCTCTCCTTCATCCTTGCTGGATCAAGACGGAGGAGACGCCATCGTCCCGCACGTGTGTTGAACGCTGAGGTGCTGTCCGTTCAGACTTGGTCATCGGTGATCGGAATCACGTTGGAACGCGTCTTCATCATCACCACTCCCTCGAACGCTTCCGTACTCGATCTACAAGTGGTATGTAGATGCAAACTATCTCTCATGACTCGTTGCTTAGTAGAACTCATAGATGGATCTTGGTGAGACCGTAGAAATTTTTTTTATTTTCTGCAACGTTCCCCAACAGTGGCATCATGAGCTAGGTCTATGCATAGTTCTCTTTGCACGAGTAGAACACAATTTAGTTGTGGGCGTGGATCTTGTCGATTTACTTGCCGCTACTAGTCTTATCTTGCTTCCGCGGTATTGTGGGATGAAGCGGCCGGACCAACCTTACACGTACACTTACGTGAGACCGGTTCCACCGACTAACATGCACTAGTTGCATAAGGTGGTCAAGGTGTCTGTCTCTCCTATTTTAGTTGGAGCGGATTCGATGAAAAGGGTCCTTATGAAGGGTAAATAGAAGTTGACAAGATCACGTTGTGGTTATTCAGAGGTAAGAAAACGTTCTTGCTAGAACCCAATTGCAGCCACGTAAAGATGCAACAACAATTAGAGGACGCCTAACTTGTTTTTGCAGGAATTGTCATGTGATGTGATATGGCCAAGTTGTGATGAATGATGAATGACACATTGTGATGTATGAGATCATGTTCTTGTAATAGGAATCACGACTTGCATGTCGATGAGTATGACAACCGGCAGGAGCCATAGGAGTTGTCTTTATTTTTGTATGACCTGCGTGTCATTGAAGAACGCCATGTAACTTACACTACAAGAAACTTGTTAATACATGACGGTCCTTGTCCGTCACAGATCGACCAAATACTGTCATGCGTGCCCATGGATGACGGATTCAAAATCCGTCATGTATATCGTGTCATAATTTGCTATCGTACCTTCCATGACAGTACTCAGCCGTCATGGATTAGCACCAGGCCCGCCCGGCCCAAACTAGGATGTGACGGAACAAACCGTCACCGATTTAGCTGACCTCAAGCACCACGCACCTAACATGGCGCCTCACGTGGATCTCGACGTGGAGGCCAACATGGCACATCACCAAATTAGGATTTTGGCTCAATAATTTATTTTGGTCCTGTCCATTAGCCTGTTTATTTAATCAAACCCGTAAGCCCCTTTTTCATCCAGTCTGTTTTCTTGATACAACGCAATATACAACAACGAAATTGTATTCATTAAAAAAATAACATTTGTTCACATACCAATACAGATATACACCAATCTTAATCTGATTTCAAAAAAAAAACTAAGCTTATATCGAAACATCACAAGCACATCTAGATAGGACTATAAGATTATTATTTTTTCTAATTTCGAGTAACATGACATCCATAAAAAAATGCACTAGTAGCTGATTTTATTCTCCAACACTGCAAATCTGCTTCCATGCAGCTAGAAAGAACTTGAATCTCCAAGAATATCGCATTTAACAGCCAAACCTGCATAGAATCCAAACCACATACAAAAGAAGAATAAGTTATAACAGCCTGAACCTAAAAATAGTAATACTGGAGGCATTCTTTCTTCATCAATTAAAGATAATTTCTATCAATAAACTTGCTTCTTGCATTTAAAATAAAAACACTCAAGACGCAAGACCATTGTAGGCCATTAAGTGATCCACTTAGTGATCTTATTATGCTAAGAGTATAATTCTTTACAAATCAGAGAACTTCAGCTAAGCCCTTTAGTACAAAGATGAACTTAATGGTTCAGATTTACTCTAATGCTTTCAGACCATAACCTTCACATGTAGATTAACCACACCCACAATTGTGAACAGTAACATATTTTGGAAGAAAAACAGCATGAATTCAACCATTTATTGATTAGCCTTCATGGCATACAAGTTACATAGTAATCTCTACCCACACTTCAATATGAGGTGGGATACAAGGTACACAATTATTTCTGTCCAATAAAGTTCAGAGTTTACACTTTGAGCCTAAACAGTTTCAAATTTTTATATTGTAGTATCAGCACTTGAAGTTTTATATGCTATTTCCAGATTATTGTCTCTGCAATAAATGAACATAAGGAGAAGTACTCTAAAAACAGCACATGGCAATTATTTATGCTCGGGACTAGGGATTTCCCACTTGACCAGTATTGAGAGACTATTATTTATAACATCAAACAATAATGAAATGAATCAGTATATTTGTAAACAAGGTGATAGCAGTAGGAATTGAAAGCCTTCAGCATATGTAGCAAACATTCACCAGCTTGCATAAGAACTACAAACTTCATTTATTTCATGGCTTAAGCAATTACTTAATGGTTAACAAGATATAAACAGAATCGGAACCCATGAACACCAGGAGATTGCAAGTCAAGTAGTGTACCGACGGAATGCATGATATCGAGGGCATGGCCCAACGCAGATTTTATGCACACAGAAATATCCGTGCAATTATAATTTTACAGGAACCACACAATAATCCACACCTTGAAGCTCACAACAGATCACACCTTGAACAACTCAAAATCTACCGCCTGAATAATTCACATCAAGAATAAGACAATAGGAAGAATGGAAGGGTATCGAGCTCACATCGCTCGCTTGAGAACGGCGGCATCGGCGTCCATCAGGTTGGAGATGTGCATTCTATAATGTGCAAAGCAAAGATATTAGTGTGACAATTGGTTGCGCAGTTTCCTTTCACTATTACTAAAATGCAAATGTTGTCTCAACTGAACTGAATTTTTAAAGTACTATGCCTTCCCAAATGTCTAAATATTTACTAACTGAATTCTTAAAGAATTTATTCAAATGCATACTAACCGAGCAAAGAAGCAACAATGTACAATGGGTAGCCACATAGTACTTTCCCTTTCTTCGTGATGTACTTGAAGTTTGTCATGGATAAAGTAACAAGTATCTATTTATTGTTTGAAATTAATGAACTAACATCAGAAACCTGACCATCCTTTGTATTAACTAGGACATATTTCCGTGCGTTGCAACGGGAAAATAAATCCTTAAACATTTGTCCATCATCACAATTGTTCTACCATTATCATATCCATTGCAGATGGTAATATTTCAGAAATTCATTCACAAATGGATGCTTTATAAATGAGCTTCTCCATGGGTGTTCGTATGTTCAAAAATTCAGTTTATAAATGGTTTTGTTTTTTATGAGGAGATCATTATGTGGACAGAAGAACCTTGGTTTCAGACTTATGATGCAACCTCATTGTCATGTTATACTAACTTCTGAATTTATGGGACATGCATATGTACAACAAAAATACTGAGTAGCTTCCCTGATCAAATCTTGACTTGAGGAAACAGAGCATGCACATAACTCATTATGAAAGAAAGGATCTATAGCAGTACAAGACGCAAGCCATTGACCTTATCAAGAGAAGCTACCTGAAAATATTTCATGGCCTTAGAAAAGAGATCGTGCATACCCCTCAAGATGCAGGAAACGCCTATAAAATAAGCATGCAAGTAAATTTAGTATACGCATAAAATCAGCTATTCCACTTTTATACTGCAGCAGTAAATGAACCAACTTCTTCTTCCAACAACCACTATCATTTTCTGAATGTACCTTTGCTTGATAACCAATTATCAACATGTAAATAACTTCAATATTTTGTTCACGTATACATCAGTTTCAAAACTTGACTAACTCGGAACAACAGGTAAAATAAAATCAGATGCAATAGAGGGGGGAGGCAGAGGTACAGGTGCTCACTAAAGAGGTTTGTTGGTGATGCAGCTGTCGAAGTGCAGGTCAGCCACCACCAACGCGCGGTAGGAGGTTGCCACAGGATGCACGGCCGCCGCCAGAGACGCAAGAGGAGGTCGGCGCCGCCGCCGTCAGCCCAACGCGGCGCGAGCGCACATCCAGAAAGCGGAGAGGGCGCGATTGGGTGCATTGTACGATGGAGAGGAGTCACGGAGACGCGCCAGCGATGGACGCGATGTCAAGAGTCAAACCCTAGCCACAGGCTAGAGGTCGTGGCCGAGCGCTAGAGACCGAGCAGCAAATCCAATGGATCGAGGATGGAGGGGTCGGAGACTAGCTCGTCGGTCTGCGCCATGTGGTGGCGGACGCCACCGGAATCGGCGGCACCGGTCGCGCGCCGAGGGGTCAAGGGAGAGAGAGAGAGTTGGGTTGCGAGAGGGCGATGACTGGGGAATCACGCGGATCCGACACCGCCGGAGCTGCGAGGTGAGGGGACGGCAGGGGAGGCCAAGCGGAGGAGGGATGGGAAGAGGTGGTGGGTGGCGGCGATGGGGAATCAGGAGGGGATGTGGAGGAGGGAGATAAGAGGAGGCCGAGGAGTGTGTGTTAGGGCTAGCTTTTTATATGAGGAACGGTTGGGCGGGCTCTAGAGGGCTTAGGCGGGCTTGCGGGGGCTGTATCGATTGTCCATGACAGTTTCTGAATTTGTCATCGCAAATCCGTCATAAATTAACAAGTTTCTTGTAGTGTTACTTTACTTTATTGCTAAACACGTTAGCCATAGAAGTAGAAGTAGTCGTTGGCGTGACAACTTCATGGAGGCACAATGATGGAGATCATGGTGTCATGCCGGTGACAAGATGATCATGGAGCCTCGAAGATGGAGATCAATGGAGCTTTATGATATTGGCCATATCATGTCACTACTATATAATTGCATGTGATGTTTATTATGTTTATACATCTTGTTTACTTAGAACGACGGTAGTAAATAAGATGATCCCTTACAACAATTTCAAGAAGTGTTTCCCCTAACTGTGCACCGTTGCCAAATTTAAATGCTTCTAAGCACCACGTGATGATCGGGTGTGATGGATTCTTACGTTCACATACAACGGGTGTAAGACAGATTTACACACGCGAAAACACTTAGGGTTTACTTGACGAGCCTAGCATGTACAGACATGGCCTCGAACACAGAGACCGAAAGGTCGAACACGAGTCGTATGGAAGATACGATCAACATGAGAATGTTCACCGACGAGACCGGGTCCGTCTCACATGATGATCGGACACGGCCTAGTCGACTCGGATCGTGTAACACTTAGACGACTAGAGGGATGTCTAATCTAAGTGGGAGTTCATTTAAATTTGATTAGATGAACTTAATTATCATGAACTTAGTCTAAAACTTTTAAATGACATGTCTTGTAGATCAAATGGCCAGCGCTCATGTCAACTTGAACTTCAACGCGTTCCTAGAGAAAACCAAGCTGAAAGATGACGGCAGGAACTATACGGATCGGGTCCTAACCCGAGGATCATCCTCATAGCTGCCAGGAAACAATATGTCCTAGAAGGACCGCTAGGTGACGCCTCCCTGCAGAACCAAGACATTATGAATGCTTGGCAAACTTCACCGATGATTACTCCCTCGCTCAAAGCGGCATGCTTTACAACTTAGAACCGGGCTCCAAAAGCGTTTTGAGCATCACGGAGCATATGAGATGTTCGAGGAGCTGAAACTTGTTTTCCAAGCTCACGCCCGGTCGAGAGATATGACATCTCCGACAAGTTCTATAGTTGTAAGATGGAGGAAAACAGTTCACAAGGAGCACATATCAAGATGTCTCTGTTGTACAACCGTATGACCCAAATGAATATTAACCTGCCTGATGAGGCGGTCATTGACAGAATCCTCCGCCGCTCCCACCAAGCTACAAGAGCTTTGTGATGAACTACAACATGCGGGGATGGTAAAGACCATTCCTGAAGTGTTCTCTATGCTGAAGTCAGCC
This sequence comes from Aegilops bicornis, assembly GCA_021605145.1. Classification (NCBI taxonomy): domain Eukaryota; kingdom Viridiplantae; phylum Streptophyta; class Magnoliopsida; order Poales; family Poaceae; genus Aegilops; species Aegilops bicornis. Next base: position 811,751,391 of record CM038673.1, read on the forward strand.
GAGGTTGAAATCAAGAAAGAACATCAAGTGTTGATGGTCAATAAGACCACTAAGTTCAAGAAGGGCAAGGGTAAGAAGAAATTCAAGAAGGACGGCAAGGAGGTTGCCGCTACCGGTAAGCAAGTTGCCGGAAGAAGACAAAGCATGGACCCAAACCCGACACAGAGTGCTTTTATTGCAAGTGGAGGGGTCACTGGAAGCGGAACTGCCCCAAATACTTAGCGGACAAGAAGGCCGGCAACCCCAAAGTTAAATTTTATATACAAGTAATTGATGTGTACTTTACCAAGACTCGTAGTAACTCCTGGGTATTTGATACCGTGCCGTTGCTCATATTTGTAATTCACAGCAGGAGCTGCGGAATAAGCGGAAATCGGCAAAGGACGAGGTGACGCGCGCTGCCGGGAATGGTTCCAGAGTCGATGTGATCGCCGTCGGCACGCTACCTCTTCATTTACCTACGGGATTAGTTATGAACCTTAATAATTGTTATTTGGTGCCAAGTTTGAGCATGAATATTGTATCTGGATCTTGTTTGATGCGTAGATGGCTACTCATTTAAATCCGAGAATAATGGTTGTTCTATTTATATGAGAGATATGTATTATGGTCATGCTCCGATGGTCAATGGTTTATTCCTAATGAATCTCGAGCGTAGTATTACACATGTTTATAGTGTGAATACCAAAAGATGTAAAGTTGATAACGATAGTCCCACATACTTGTGGTAATCGCCGCCTTGGTCACATTGGTGTCAAGCGCATGAAAAAGCTCCATGCTGATGGACTTTTGGAGTCTTTAGATTATGAATCATTTGACACATGCGAACCATGCCTCATGGGCAAGATGACCAAGACTCCGTTCTCGGAACAATGGAGCGAGCAACCAACTTGTTGGAAATCATACATACCGATGTGTGCGGTCCAATGAGCGTTGAGGCTCATGGAGGGTATCGTTATGTTCTCACTCTCACAGATGACTTGAGTAGATATGGGTATGTCTACTTGATGAAACACAAGTCTGAGACCTTTGAAAAGTTCAATGAATTTCAGAATGAAGTAGAGAATCAACGTGACCGAAAGATAAAATTCTTACGATCAGATCGTGGAGGAGAATATTTAAGTCACGAATTTGGTACACACTTAAGAAAATGTGGAATCGTTTCAAAACTAACGCCTACCGAACACCTCAACAGTAATGGTGTGTCCGAACGTCGTAATCGCACTCTATTGGATATGGTGCGGTCTATGATGTCTCTTACCGATTTACCGCTATCATTTTGGGGATACGCTCTAGAGACAGCTACATTCACTTTAAATAGGGCACCGTCTAAGTCCGTTGAGACGACACCGTATGAATTATGGTTTGGAAAGAAACCTAAGCTGTCGTTTCTAAAAGTTTGGGGATGCGATGCTTATGTCAAGAAACTTCAACCTGAAAAGCTCGAACCCAAGTCGGAAAAATGCGTCTTCATAGGATACCCTACAGAAACCATTGGGTATACCTTCTACTTAAGATCCGAGGGCAAGATTTTTGTTGCCAAGAACGGAACCTTCGGAAAAGAGTTTCTCTCGAAAAGAAGTAAGTGGGAGGAAAGTAGAACTCGATGAAGTACTACCTCTTGAACAGGATAGTGGTGCAGCTCGGGAAAATGTTCTGTGATGCCTACACCAACTCAAGAGGAAATTAATGATGATGATCAAGGTACTTCGGATCAAGTTGCTACTGAACCCAGAGGGTCCACTAGGACACGCTCCGCACTGTGAGTGGTACGGCAACCCTGTTCTAGAAATCATGTTGTTAGACAACGGTGAACCTTCGAACTATGAAGAAGCGATGGCGGGCCCAGATTCCAACAAATGGCTAGAAGCCATGAAATCCGAGATAGAATCCATGTATGAAAACAAAGTGTGGACTTTGACTGACTTGCCCGATCGGCGAGCGATAGAAAACAAATGGATCTTTAAGAAGAAGACGGACGCGGATGGTAATGTCACCATCTATAAAGCTCGACTTGTCGCTAAGGGTTATCGACAAGTTCAAGGGATTGACTACGATGAGACTTTCTCTCCCGTAGCGAAGCTTAAGTCCGTCCGAATCATGTTAGCAATTGCCGCATACTATGATTATGAGATATGGCAGATGGACGTCAAAACAGCGTTCCTTAACGGGCATCTTAAGGAAGAGCTGTATATGATGCAGCCAGAAGGTTTTGTCGATTCTAAGAATACTAACAAAATATGCAAGCTCCAGCGATCCATTTATGGGCTGGTGCAAGCATCTCGGAGTTGGAACATTTGCTTTGATGAGATGATCAAAGCGTTTGGGTTCATGCAGACTTATGGAGAAGCCTGCGTTTACAAGAAAGTGAGTGGGAGCTCTATAGCATTTCTCATATTATATGTAGATGACATACTTCTGATGGGAAATGATATAGAATTCTTGGACAGCATTAAGGCCTACTTGAATAAGTGTTTTTCAATGAAGGACCTTGGATAAGCTGCTTATATATTAGGCATCAAGATCTATAGAGATAGATCGAGACGCCTCATAGGTCTTTCACAAAGCACACACCTTGAAAAGATTTTGAAGAAGTTCAAAATGGATCAGTCCAAGAAGGGGTTCTTGCCTGTATTGCAAGGTGTGAGATTGAGCTCAGCTCAATGCCCGACCACGGCAAAAGATAAAGAAGAGATGAGTGTCATCCCCTATGCCTCAGCCATAGGATCTATTATGTATGCCATGTTGTGTACTGCACTGATGTAAACCTTGCCGTAAGTTTGGTAGGAAGGTACCAAAGTAATCCCGCAAGGAACACCGGACAGCGGTCAAAATATCCTGAAGTACCGAAAAGGACAAAGGACATGTTTCTCGTTTATGGAGGTGACGAAGAGCTCGTCAGAAGGGTTACGCCGACGCTTAGCTTCGACACAGATCTGGATGACTCTAAGTCACAAACCGGATACGTGTATATGTTGAATGGTGGAGCAAGAATGGCTGGTGCAATGCAAGCGAAGCGTCGTGGCGGGATCTACATGTGAAGCGGAGTACATGGCAGCCTCGGAGGCAGCGCATGAAGAAATTTGGGTGAAGGAGTTCATCACCGACCTAGGAGTCATACCCAATGCGTCGGGGCCGATCAAACTCTTCTGTGACAACACTGGAGCTATTGCACTAGCCAAGGAGCCCAGGTTTCACAAGAAGACCAGGCACATCAAGCGTCGCTTCAACTCCATCCGTGAAAATGTTCGTGATGGAGACATAGAAATTTGTAAAGTGCATACGGATCTGAATGTCGCAGATCCCTTGACTAAACCTCTTCCATGGGCAAAACATGATCAACACCGTAACTCTATGGGTGTTCGATTCATCACAATGTAACTAGATTATTGACTCTAGTGCAAGTGGGAGACTGTTGGAAATATGCCCTAGAGGCAATAATAAAAGCATTATTATTATATTTCCTTGTTCATGATAATTGTCTTTATTCATGCTATAATCAATTCTCCGGAAATCTTAATACACGTGTGAATACATAGACTACAATACGTCCCTAGTAAGCCTCTAGTAGACTAGCTCGTTGGTCAACAGATAGTCATGGTTTCCTGACTATGGACATCGGATGTCATTGACAACGGGATCACGCCATTAGGAGAATGACGTGATGGACAAGACCCAATCCTAAGCATAGCACAAAGATCGTGTAGTTCGCTTTGCTAGAGCTTTTCCAATGTCAAGTATCTCTTCCTTAGACCGTGAGATCGTGTAACTCCCGGATACCGTAGGAATGCTTTGGGTGTACCAAACGTCACAACGTAATCGGGTGACTATAAAGGTGCATTACGGTATCTCCGAAAGTGTCTGTTGGGTTGACACGGATCGAGACAGGATTTGTCACTCCGTATGACGGAGAGGTATCATCGCCCACTCGGTAATGCATCATCATAATGAGCTCAAAGTGACCAAGTGTCCGTCACGGGATCATGCATCACGGTGCAGTAAAGTGACTTGCCGTAACGAGACTAAACGAGGTATTGGGATACCGACGATCGAAGTCTCGACAAGTAACTTACCGTCGACAAAGGGAATAGAATACGGGTTGCTTGAACCCTTGACATCGCGGGTTCATCCGATGATAACATCGAGGAGCGTGGGAACCAACATGGGTATCCAGATCCCGCTGTTGGTTATTGACCGGAGAGCGTCTCGGTCATGTCTCATGTCTCCCGAACCCGTAGGGTCTACACACTTAAGGTCTGGTGACGCTTAGGTTAATAGGAAGACAAGTATGTGATTACCGAATGTTGTTCGAGTCCGGATGAGATCCCGGACGTCACGAGGAGTTCCGGAATGGTTCGGAGGTAAAGATTTATATATGGAAAGTGGTTAAACGGACTCGGAAAGTTTCGGGGCATACTGGTAATGTACCGGGCCACTGGAGAGTTCGAGGTCCACCGGAGGGGCCACCTCCCGGGGGGCCACATGGGCTAAGTGGGAGAGGGAGCCAGCCCCTGGTGGGCTGGGCGCACCTCCCCACCTAGGCCCATGCGGCTAGGGCTTGGGGAGGGGAAACCCTAAAGGGGCAATGGGGGCGCCCCCCTTGGCTTGGGGGGCAAGCCACCCTTCCTCCTCCCTTGTCGCCCCCCCTCTAGATGCCATCTAGAGGGGCCGCCCTCTCCCTTCCTCCTATAAATAGAGGGGTGGGGAGGGCTGCACACACCATTGAAGGCGCAGCCCTCCCTCCTCAACACCCCTCTTTCTCCACGCAAGCTTGGCGAAGCCTCACGGAGAACTGCCAGACCAACTGCACCACGCCGTCGTGCTGCCATTGGAGTTGTCTTCCTCAACCTCTCCTTCATCCTTGCTGGATCAAGACGGAGGAGACGCCATCGTCCCGTACGTGTGTTGAACGCGGAGGTGCTGTCCGTTCATCACTTGGTCATCGGTGATCGGAATCACGTTAGAACGTCTTCATCATCACCACTCCCTCGAACGCTTCCGTACTCGATCTACAAGTGGTATGTAGATGCAAACTATCTCTCATGACTCGTTGCTTAGTAGAACTCATAGATGGATCTTGGTGAAACCGTAGAATTTTTTTTATTTTCTGCAACGTTCCCCAACACATCCTTCTTATCCGCCAAATACTTGGGGCAGTTCCGCTTCCAGTGTCCAGTCTGCTTGCAGTAGAAGCACTTAGTCTCAGGCTTAGGTGCAGAATTGGGTTTCTTCTCTTGAGCAACAACTTGTTTGCTGTTCTTCTTGAAGTTCCCCTTCTTCTTCCCTTTGCCCCTTTTCTTGAAACGAGTGGTCTTATTGACCATCAACACTTGATGCTCCTTCTTGATTTCTACCTCCGCAGCCTTTAGCATTGCGAAGAGCTCGGGAATAGTCTTGTCCATCCCTTGCATATTTTAGTTCATCACGAAGCTCTTGTAGCTTGGTGGCCGTGATTGGAGAATTCTGTCAATGACACTATCATCAGGAAGACTAACTCCCAGTTGAATCAAGTGATTATTATACCCAGACATTTTGAGTATATGTTCACTGACAGAACTATTCTCCTCCATCTTACAGCTATAGAACTTATTGGAGACTTCATATCTCTCAATCCGGGCATTTGCTTGAAATATAAACTTCAACTCCTGGAACATCTCATATGCTCCATGACGTTCAAAACGTCGTTGAAGACCCGGTTCCAAGCCGTAAAGCATGGCACATCGAACTATCGAGTAGTCATCAGCTTTGCTCGCTGCCGGACATTCTTAACGCCGCCGGGCCAGATTCTGCAGCAGGCCTGGCACCCAGTGGTGCTTCCAGGATGTAATTCTTCCGTGCAGCAATGAGGATAATCCTCGTGTTACGGACCCAGTCCGTGTAATTGCTACCATCATCTTTCAACTTAGCTTTCAAGAAACGCATTAAAATTCAACGGAACAACAAAGACGAGCCATCTATCTACAACAAAAATAGACAAGCAAAATACTATCAGGTACTAAGTTCATGATAAATTTAAGTTCAATTAATCATATTACTTAAGAACTCCCACTTAGACTGACATCTCTATAGTCATCTAAGTGATCACGTGATCCAAATCTACTAAACCATGTCCGATCATCACGTGAGATGGAGTAGTTTCAATGATGAACATCACTATGTTGATCATATCTACTATATGATTCACGCTCGACCTTTCGGTCTCCATGTTCCGAGGCCATATCTGTATATGCTAGGCTCATCAAGTTTAACCTGAGTATTCCGCGTGTGCAACTATTTTGCACCCGTTGTATTTGAACGTAGAGCCTATCACACCCGATCATCACGTGGTGTCTCAGCACGAAGAACTTTTGCAACGGTGCATACTTAGGGAGAACACTTCTTGATAAGTAAGTGAGAGATCATCTTAAAATGCTACCGTTAATCAAAGCAAGATATGATGCATATAGGATAAACATCACATGCAATCAATATAAGTGATATGATATGGCCATCATCATCTTGTGCTTGTGATCTCCATCTCCGAAGCACCGTCGTGATCACCATCGTCACCGGCGCAACACCTTGATATACATCGTAGCATCGTTGTCGTTTCCCCATCTATTGCTTCTAAAACTATCGCTACCGCTTAGTGATAAAGTAAAGCAATTACAGGGCATTTGCATTTCATACAATAAAGCGACAACCATATGGCTCCTGCCAGTTGCCGATAACTTCGGTTACAAAACATGATCATCTCATACAATAAAATATAGCATCACGTCTTGACCATATCACATCACAACATGCCCTGCAAAAACAAGTTAGACGTCCTCTACTTTGTTGTCGCCAAGTTTTACGTGGCTGCTACGGGCTGAGCAAGAACCGTTCTTACCTACGCATCAAAACCACAACGATAGTTCGTCAAGTTAGTGATGTTTTAACCTTCTCAAGGACCGGGCGTAGCCACACTCGGTTCAACTAAAGTTGGAGAAACTGAGATCCGCCAGCCACCTGTGTGCAAAGCACGTCGGTAGAACCAGTCTCGCGTAAGTGTACGCATAATATCGGTCCGGGCCGCTTCATCCAACAATAGCGCCGAACCAAAGTGTGACATGCTGGTAAGCAGTATGACTTGTATCGCCCACAACTAACTTGTGTTCTAATCGTGCATATAACATCAACGCATAAAACCTGACTCTGATACCACTGTTAGGGAACATAGTAATTTCAAAAAAATTCCTACGCACACGCAAGATCATGGTGATGCATAGCAACGAGAGAGGAGAGTATTGTCCACGTACCCTCATAGACCGAAAGCGGAAGCGTTATAGCAACGCGGTTGATGTAGTCGTACGTCTTCATGATCCGACCGATCCAAGTACCGAACGTACGGCACCTCCGAGTTCAGCACACGTTTAGCTCGATGACGATCCCCGGACTCCGATCCAGCAGGGTGTCGGGGATGAGTTCCGTCAGCACGACGGCGTGGTGACGATGATGATGTTCTACCGACGCAGGGCTTCGCCTAAGCACCGCAACGATATGACCGAGGTGGAATATGGTGGAGGAGGGCACTGCACACGGCTAAGGAACGATCACGAAGATCAACTTGTGTGTTATGAGGTGCCCCCCTGCCCCCGTATATAAAGGAGGGAGGGGGAGGTGCGGCCGACCCCTAGGGGTGCGCCTGGAGGAGTCCTACTCCCACCGGGAGTAGGACTCCCCTCTGCCTTGTTGGAGAAGGAAGGGGAAGGGGAAAGAGGAAGAGGCGCCCCTTCCTGGTCCTATTCGGACTAGGGGGGAGGGGGCGCGCGGCCTGCCTTGGCCGGCCCTCCTCTTCTCCCTTAGGGCCCATGTAGGCCCATTAACCCCCCGGGGGGGAGGGGGGTTCCTGTAACCCCCCGGTACTCACACATGTATATGTATTCACACATGTATAATGTTTCCGGTTAATATAATTATAGCATGAATAATAAACATTAATCATGGTATGAGGAAATAAATAATAACTTTATTATTGCCTCTAGGGCATATTTCCTTCAAGAAGTGCGCCATTACTAACAATTTTTTTTCAATTTTTTTTTCAATTTTTTTCGTTTTTTTCTTAATCTCAGGTCACTATGTCTTAATCTCGGGTCAATATGCTTAATCTTAAGTCAAATCGCACTCCATGGTCAAACTTCCTGAAAGGTCATCCATCCTCATACTACTCCAGCCCAAGCATGCTTAACTTCAGAGTTCTATCCAACCCCAGCACCAGCTCACTTAACAGGCACTTGTTGATATATCTAGCATATCAATCCTATTAAACCTTGTTGATGTCTAGGACTTTGTTCATGTTCATGAGTGTGATGAAATTTTGAAAAAATATTTCAAACTTCGGTTCATATTACGTATCATATTTTGAACATTTTTTCCAAAAAAAATTTGAAACTATTTTTTTCCTGTTACTAGTGGCGCACCTAGCAAATGGTGCGCCACTACTAAGTTTGACATTTTTTTCATTTTTCCATCCTCTAGATATTAAAAGCCCCGTATCTTTTATTCTGTTAGGTTTTTTGGGATTCTAAAAATCTTCGGATGTAACTTTTCAAGTAGATGATTTTTCATATAAAAAACTTTTTAATCCGAGTTCATATGCAAAAGTTATGCCCATTTTACAAATTCCAGAGAGATTTTGCAAATAAAGTCGAAATTCATAATTTTAAATTTTCCCAACAACTAGACCACATATCACATGGGAAACTTCTTTTCTTTTATTTTTTTGACATTTCCATCATTTTCTTTTATTTTTTTAAAAATTGAAAAGGCGGTCCACCGGAGGGTGGGGGTTGCATTTGAAAGTTAGTAATGGCGCACTTTCACAAAGTGCGCCATTACTATGTGTACCACTTGGTCAAACTTAGTAATGGCGCACTTTGCATAGGTGCGCCATTACTAAGTTTGACCAAGGTTTGACCCAGGCATACACATAGCAATGGCGCACTTTGTATAGGTGCTCCATTACTATTTGACCAAGTTTTGACCCAGTCATACACATAGTAATGGCGCACTTTGTAAAGGTGCGCCATTACTATGTCAACTTAGTAATGGAGCACCTATACAAAGTGCGCCATTACTATGTGTATGCCTGGGTCAAACCTTGGTCAAACTTAGTAATGGTGCACTTTTCACCTGGTGCGCCATTACTGTTTTGCTTACTAATGGCGCACCTACACATGGTGCGCCACTGCTATATAGCAGCGGCGCATCACATGTATAGTGCGACATTAATGTCCATATTAGCTATAGCCATTTTTCTAGTAGTGCATGGGCAATTCCATGGCTAAAAAAGGGGTTTCACTATAATCCTTGAAGCGGTGGCCGATCAAGTGGCATGCATTCTTTGGAATGCCTAGATCTTTGAATGACATCAATGTTGTCAACCGGTCACCACTGATGAATAAGATTGCAAATGGTGATTTGCCACCGGTGCAGTTTGTAGCAAATGGCCGTACATACAACTACAACTATTATCTAGCGGATGGCATCTATCCAAAGTGGTAAACCTTTGTGAAGCCGTTGAAAAAGTCAAAAGGTAGGAAAAATCTTGATTTCCACAATGCTCAAGCGACGGTTAGAAAAGATGTGGAGAGAGCTTTTGGGATTTTGCAAGCCCAATTTGCTATTGCGAGAGGACTGGCTAGATTTTGGGACAAAAAATGCTTTGGTACATCATGCACGCGTGTCTGATCATGCATAACATGATCATCGAGAATGAGCGTGGCCAAGATGTAGACTACTCTCAGTATGACTTGTTGGGACATCCCGTGCGAGTGCGACGGAGGGCTCAAAGGGTGGCCCGTTTTGTTGCCTCCTATCATGCCATTCGACGTCCGGCAGCGCATGATGAACTCAAGAAGGATCTAATTGAGGAGTGGTGGGCATGGAATGGACGACAAAGAGCATCATGATTTATGCGTTCCACATTGTATTGTTGAACTATTTGTTGTGTTTATTGCACTATTTGTTGTTTTGAACGATAAACTGTTTGTTTGAGTTGTAATAATGAAATTGAACTATTTATTTCGATTTAGTTTGTTTGTGTTTGATCTTTTGCTTCTATTTTGAAATGCATATGTTGTTTGTGCGAGAGTCGCGTGCGCTGCTGGAGCTGCGCGTGCGCTGCATTTTAGCGCGGCTGCTGGAGCCAGCGCTGCCCACCGCACCAAAGCAGGCGATGGGTGCGGGGCAAAGTAGTTTTTAGCGCGAGGCGCGTTCGGCGGCTGTTGGAGATGCTCTAACTGCAGCAAGCAGAACCGCAGATACGCAACAGAGGAGCTTTGGCTCCATGTGTTTGTTGACGTGTGGTACAGGTAACAGGTTCAATTTATTTTTGTTGAAAAAAGGGATTTCTTCCCCAATTTCATTGAAAGAAACAAAATATCTTTTATACAGCCAAAACAACCACCACCTCGAACGACAGGCCCCAACCCTGAGCTAAGACCTAGCAGAGCAAAGAGCAACTCAGGAAAAGCAGCAGGAAACCGTGAAAATTCTCAAGCTATTGTACAGACTTAAAACAGGACACAAACTCCCATATCCACGAGGCGAAAACATCCATAGCCAAAAGACACTAAACCCTGGGGCAGACATGTCGAGAAGGAAAAACATCAGATGCTACATCTGCCACGATGACGGACCATCTCCCAGCCTAGGAATCCGCGACCCCCATCTCCTTCCTGCTCGGAAGATCTCAGACACGACTCGCTCCAGCAGCTTTGCGCACCGTCGCAGTCCCAGAACAGGTTCGAATTTGCAGCACTTTTCCTTGTGTTTGACCAAGACAGCAGCAGGTACGCACCAATGGTTGTACTTAGGGGGTGCGCAGTTGCAACATCATGTGATAGAATTCTTGACAGTGCTTGCCACTACGCCAGGAGCAGCCAGGTGATAGAATGTGAGATACTAGGTATTTAACTATACGATAGGAGTTTAAATTCAAATTCAAAATGTGTTTGCCCAGTATACATATTTTCATGTGTGTGTGTGTATGTGTGTGTGGGGGTGGGGGGGGGGGGGGTGGGGAATGCGCTTACCGAATTTAACACGCTGTAACCCAAACCATGGTTTTGGGTACCAGGCGGGATATTCGCATACCGCCCGGTATCCGCGTTTCTCGCCACCCCACGAGAAAAGTATGTACCGAGCGAAAAGATTTGAATTTTTTCGAATTTTTTGAATTTAAACTCTGATAGTTAGGTTAGATACGTTCGGAACTTTGTTATAACATTCAGGCAGCAGTGGCGTAGTGGTAAACGCGACATCCAGAAATAAGGATGACAGTCATCCTCCCGGCTCCTCAGCCGTTTGGATTTCTGACCGTTGGATCTGGTTGCTTGATGCGAATCTGGCTGTCTGATCGCGAGGTGAAAGGAGTTGGGCCGTCGGATCGAAGAGGTGTCACTGTTGCAATGAATAGTTACCTCTCGCTGTAAAAATCTCATGCCACCGCGTGTAATTCTCGTGCCCCGTCAAGGGCATTTTCGTCATTTCGTGTCCTATGGTATAAAACGGGCCCGCTCCTGTTGCGCGGCCTCCTCCCTCTCTCTCTCTCTCTCTCTCTCTCTCTCTCTCTCCACACCCTAACCCTAACCCGCCTCTCTGCCCCGCCGCCGGCCGCCACAGCCGCGGTCGCTCGCCCAGGCACCCATCCCGCACTCGCGCCGCCGCCGTTGCCCCCTCTCCTCTTCCTCCCGCCCGGCCCGCGCCTCCCTGCCCCGCTGCCGTCCAGGGCCAGCCCCACACCGCTGCTTCCTCTTCCTTCCTCTCGTCCCCATGCAGCGACGGCAGCAAGGACGGCGCGCTGTGCCCGCCCCCTCCACTCCACCAGAGGTGCCCCTCTCCGCCCCCGTCCTCCTCGCGCTCGAGGACCCCCGGCCGCCCTCGGCCCCGGCGTCCTACCGGGTCCTGCTCGCCATCCTCGCCCGCGTCGCCCTCGGTGCGCTCGTCTCCCTCTTCTCCTCGGTGCCCAGCGGGAGAAGCATGAGGTGTTGAAGCTGCTGCTGCTCAGCAGGAGAAGCAGCGGCCGAAAATTGATGACGCCAACCCCCTCCTTCACGGAAGCGCCTTCGTCCCCGACGACACCCAGCAGCAGACCACTCCCGGTACTACTGCCCCCCTTCTCTCTCCCTCTCGCTCATGCTGCGGTCAGTACTCCGATTATTACCGAAATTTCCCTCTCCAGTATGCTAAGCTATAATTTTTAGTAGTATTCTGCATATGACCGAAATGGTTTTTTGAGGACAGTGCAGCATAATGTCTGCACTTTTAATATGAGTGAGATGGGTTTTTGAGGATAGTTTTGGTTTTGGATTAAGTATCAATGAGATTTGCCGAGTCCAGGTCCAAGATGCTTGCTTAGTTGATTTAGAAGAAGAGTCTCTGCTCTGTTCTGGTCCTACACATGGGGGTATTAGGAGGATTCAAAGTTTTGATGCTTCTTGTTCTGGGGGAATCTCATGAGCTAGATGGATTTAGGTTCCGCTCAATCCTGGAATTTTTTCTTTCCTGGTTGAGGTGCGGCAATGAAAACATCGACCTTTTAGTAAAAAAGCTGCACGTTGATTCTTGTACATGCTGAGGATTCATGCTACGGAAATAGAGTACAGAGGAATCCATAAGGAGATAGTATGCAGCTTGCTCTAATCGGTCGATCTAAATTAGGGTGTCACTGTTTTTCTTTGTATAACAAAATAAACACATATCGACCTGACTACTTGTTGTTGCCATGGTTGATCTTCATAAGTAATGACATAACATGGAGAGCTTCCATGAGTAATAACATAACATTATTTTGGGCTTCCCATGTTGAGTGAGTTTTAAAGTTTTCCCTGTTTTCATCGACAACCATCCAGTTTACGCTGAACAAATTAGTAACTCTTTTTAGCCAAAAATTTCGGTTATGCAATTTCCTATGTTAGGTAAATCAGTGTTGTTGCATACCCCCATGCATTTTGTACATTCTTTTGTTGTTCAAATAGTTGTGTGAAGAAGATGGGTGTACTTGCGTATTATTATTTTTAGCTCAATTTCTTGCTTCTTGTGACTTCTATTGCCTGAGTGATTTCTCACATGGTTTCTCTATTCATTTGCAACATGGTTCAACGGCTGCTCAATAGTAACTTCTATTGCATGTCAAGGCTGAAGTGTGCACTTTCGAGGTTTGATTTATGGCCCCTTTTGTTCCTGCTGATTGGTGTGCCAATTATAATCATATATGTACATGGCCAGAAGGTACTTAGAGAAGATAATTAGAGAAGAGTGTGCATCAATATGAAGTCTTGTCCTACTCTTCTAACGAAGGATCAGGTACAAGAAGCAGCAAAGTACCTTAAAAGCCGACAAGTACAGTAGTAGTTACATTACCAATACGAATTTATCTTTGACTTGAAACTCTGAATCTTTTCTAAAGATGAATCGACGGTATTGCAATTTATCTCTGCCTTTTTTCAATGGATGCATGTCCATCCCCTGTTTCTCAATTGTGTGTTTCCTTACTTAGTCAAGAAACATCTTAATTTGATGGCGGGTATGCTAAAGAATATTTGAATATATAAATGCTTCCTTCTTTTGAATAACCTGGTTCCCTTCTGCTAGATCAAGAAACATCTTAATTTCTCAGCCTCCATGGACACGGCCGAGATCCTTGACCATTGCTCATCGGGACATGTGCCATCAAGCACCAAAAGCCCTTGTTTAGCTGTTCAGGTAAACCAGAAAATCGTGTAATTGCATCACACAGTAGACTGTGAATCGCAGGCAGAATGATCTTTGATGTTATGATGGACCCACGTGATGTACTGCTACTAAGTGAATTTTCAGTCAGATTAGCTCTAATATCATGTAGCTCCAGTCAGAGTTTTCCGGTCCAGTACTTGCCAGGGAATACTTACCTTGCCATTTGGTGTGATTGTGTGCTCTTATGGGGCTGGTTTTGTACTGAGCCATTACTATTATATGTGTTTTGCTTCCTCCTGCTTTCCTTTCAAGAAGTATTATTTTCATTTTCATATAGGGCCTTTAAGATAGGATTCCATAATTGTTCATGTTCATTCCATATACTAATATATGATGTTTTTTTATATTATGTACTGCATTTTGAACTTGCTATAGCTGAGACTGGACCTAACTTGTTGTATTGCAGTTGGTCCGGGATCTGAGTGCATCCGTCGCATTCGTTGTTCGTCGTCCAGTCGGCCGTAGCCATCCACAAGAAGAGCTGCCTGGAGTAGAGAGGTACTTCAGTTTTCAGTTACTTGCATGAGCAACCTCTTTGTTTTAGTGTATTTGCTAATGATTTCCTTTCTGACAGGTTCACTTTATTGTTGCCGCCTGTGAGAATATGATTGGTGGCACAGGAATGAGACCTGGTGACATTTGGACAACTTCTAATGGGAAGAAAATTGAGGTATCATCCTAAAATACGAGACTGTGTGATGCTTATCCTTGTTTTCATGGTCCAGTTTGCCCACTGGTTTGCATTCAACACTGTATTCATTTGCACATTATTATGTTTCTTTAGGTAAATAACACTGACGCTGAAGGGAGGCTTCCGCTTGCTGATGCTTTGGTCTATGCTTGTAATCAAGGTGTTGACAAGGTAATGAATTGCTTCTTTATACATCATATTCTGCTCATACTGTTTAGTCGCTTTGGCGATTGCGCTAGAAAACATTAAGATTTTGTTGAGGCGACAGGGATCAAAGAATATCAGATTTTGTCTTCGTCTTCAAGATTAAAAGGGGAAACCATCTCTCACTGTCCATATGCTTCAAAATGGTAAGGTACAAAATCACAAGTGCATTGTCTATAAAAGAATATTTTCAGGTCCATCTATCTCACAAAAAATTCACATCAGGTTCATACGGCCGGCCACAGAGATGGAAGGGGAGGACCAGCCATCCACGGTGCTGTCGTGGCCATCCAGGATGAGACGATCATCCTGCTGCTCCACAATATGGCAGCCTGCAGCTTACAGAGGCAGACTTCGGGGTGGCGTGGTCGTGCTGTCTCCTCCTAGCTTTTCCGGTTCAGGTAACCCACATCTTGGTGCCTTACTCCAATTTGCTTATGTAATTATAGTTATGTCGCACCCTGCAATTGTAGCATAGATTGGAGTGGCTGGATGGTTGTGCAGACTAGAATGTGAAAGTTGGTTGTTTGCATTGCATTCAGATCCATATTTGGTTCTTATACAGAGGGAGGAGAGGGAGAGGGGGTCAGTTTTTGCTCAGGTCCAGTACTCGGGTTGGTAGTGTACACATAATATTTAGACAATTCAAATCCCATTAGGCAATTCAAATCATAGCGAATGTGATATTTCACTTTTAGGAACAATTGATCTCAGCTTCCTCCAAGTCTAATTTGACTAAAAAGTGAGTGTCGTTTTATCTTAAATGATCACCAGATTTTTTTTTGCTATGGCTTAATTGGCTAAACTAAATACTCAAAGCAGATTCATGTGACGTGCCATGTGAGAAGTCGGACGTCAAGACAATCAAGTAGAGTCAATAAGATACCAGCAGTGTCTATGAGTGGATGTTCAGTAGGGTGTCGATAACAGCGATTTGTAACCAAGTTGCCCTCTGTATGATTCATGTGATGTATGTAATACCTTTATATTTCAACCTTCCTAATCAAACAACAGCAGGTGCTCCTGGAGGAGGTGGTGGTTTTAATGCTCTTTTTTTTGGCTTACCAGAGCTCAGAAACATGACTTTGTACTATTTACGGCGCCTTCTATTCAGTAGGTAACCGCCTTGGCGCAGTGATTATCCGACAACCAATAGCATTCAGGAGGCAGATCACACGGGCCAGCCATCTACGGCGCCGTCGCTGCCATCCAGGGCGAGACGCTCATCCTGCTGCTCCATAATATGGACTTGTGCAGCTTGTGGAGGCAGACTTCAGCGTGGCGTGCTGCCTCCTCATACCCCCAACGCATTTTTGCCTCCGTTAACCCACGTCTTGGTGCCCTACTCCAATTTGTTTCATACTTGTGTCGTAGACTGCAACTGTAGCCTATATTTGAGTGACTTGATTGTCGTGTAGATTAGAATGTGAAATTTATGTGCTCCTTTAAGTAGATTTGTATTGTGTGCAGTCGATTAGGATCAAGATTTTGGTTCTGATGAAAGATAGAGAGAGAGGATCATGTTCTTGCTAGGGCACTAGTAGAAAAGGGGCCTATTGACCCGGTTGGTGAGGGCCTTTAGTCCCGGTTCATGAACCGGGACTAAAGGGTCGGTACTAATACCCTGGCCCTTTAGTCCCGGTTCTATCCAGAACCGGGACTGATGGGCCTCCACGTGGCCTGTCCGCTGAGCCCAGGCAGAAGGGTCTTTGGTCCCGGTTGGTGGCACCAACCGGGACCAATAGGCATCCACGCGTCAGCATTTCTATGGCTCTGGTTTTGTTTTTTTTGAAAAGGAGGGGGGTTTGGGGGTTTTGGGGGTTAATTTAGGTGTCTCATATATTGTGCTATAGCTAGCTAATTAATAGAGAAAAGTGTCCTCTCTTTTGTCCGTGCTTGGTCGACGCTACGTACTATACATATGTATAGAGAGGACTAGCTAGACACGCTCACTAGCTAGTAATTAAGCAAATGTAAGATCGTCATGAACATATATGCATACAGAGAGAAGTGATATCGACCACCTCTCCTTCTTCGAGAGATTGGTCGAACAATAAGTTCTCGTATATCTATCCGACACTACCGGCTACATATATACAATAATTATCTTTTACAATACGGGCGCGTGGTCCACATAGTATTCTCTGTCTTTAGCGATCACGTGGTCAAGAAAGAATGCCGCCAATTCCTCTTGAATTGCTCGCATGCGATCTGGTGCTAGGAGTTCATCCCGCCTCCGAAACATCTAATTTTAAGAAAGGGGTCAATACATATATATATATATATATATATATATATATATATATATATATATATATATATATATATATATATATATATATATATGAATGAAACTCAACACAAATGATGGTAATAAAATAAAATTGTGAATATATTTATTTACGCACTTCATATTGTTTGTCGGAGTAGCCCCGCTCACAGGTCGTGTGGCGGATGGACTGCAAACGTAGTATCCACAGAAATCATTCCCTCGTTCCTGCCACAACCACTTTACAAGAAACAGAGGTCAATCAAACTGATAATTAGCAAGCATGCTAAATGGTATTGATGAAACTAGCGCTTGAATCACTAGGAGATGCGCGTGGAATATGCTACTATATAGTACTTACTTTCGGGTGTCTAAATTGCAGCTTCTTCGGTAGTCCCGGAGCTTTTGTGGTGAATTTTCCCCAAGCCCTGCCATACAAAGAAAACAATTACTTGATATCAGAAATGAACAAAGTTGCTGATATGGTGGATAATGATCGATTTAACTTACTTATCGAGCATTTCAGTCATGTCCGCATACTCCTTGGGATCTTTTCGTCTCGAGTCTAACACAGTTACTACTCCCTGCTCAAGCTTAATCTCTAGGAGAATATAGTGGTACCTGCGCACGCATGCATAACTCATCAATATTACATTACTATAACCTGGACTAATAAGGGAAACCGAATATGCCACAAGACAAGAACACTCACGCCAGTAGTTGTAAGGAAAGAGTATTATATTTTTGTGTTCATTTATTTCCAACGATCGTAGCAAGTTGGTCTCGGTTTCGTTGGCACGATATTTAACCTCATTTGCATCTATGAGATATGTGTTAATGAACCCAATATTACCCACTTGTCTTTTCTTCATTTCGGCGATCTTCAATGTGCATAATATAGTGAGGATATTTATAAATACATGCAATGAAAGAGCTGAGTTATATAGAGATACTTAATGACAGAAGTAGTACTACTTACAGATGTAGCAGGTGACCGTTGCTTTATCGAGGGCCAATTGATTGAAAAACTGATAGAACTCCTCAAATGGAATAGGCAACAGTTCAATTCCAAGGAGGTCATGCTCCTTTAACTCTCACATACAAAGTACTCCTCCCCTCGAGACTCTTTGCAGGTTTTCATGTACCAATCATGCAATCTTCGCATCACCGTTGATAGAGAGCTTTCATCTTTGACGAGAGGCTTCCTGCATCGTATCTTTGTATCTGCACCTCCAAGAAATCATAATGTATATCGTCGGGCAGGTAATCTGCAGGATTGCCATAACCGGGCACCATCCTCGGATCGACGATGTCGCTAGCGTGCACCTTGAGCGGGGCACGATTGCTTCGCTTGTTCACCGAGCTGGGCAATTTGTTTTCCCAGCTCGTCGTTCTTTCATCCTTTGATCACCGACAGTACGTCCCGCCCTCTCCGCTGGGGCAATGCCTTTCCAATAATGCGCTCCTAGTTGCCTTTCGGCGAAGACTTGGGTGGTTTTGTCAGGGCAGCCAGAGTGCGCTTCGCTTTGACCGAATCTACCTTCTCCTCCGGAGGTGGATGTCTCTTTGCTTTCAACCCTTGAAACCAGTCATCCACTTCGGTCTGCGCGATCTTCGCGTTTTCCTCCTCGCTCCTCTCGTACGGTAACTTCTCTGAGTCTTGAGAGAAGGACCGAATCAGATCTCGTCTCGCCTTTGGCTGTACTGCTAGACGCGGCAGAGCAGACGTAGTGGATGTCTTCTTTCCTTGCTTACGAGGCGGAGGAGAAGGACTACGACGCGGCCGGAGCAGCCGCAGCGGGCGGCGGGTCTCTTCTGCCCTTTGCCGACGAGGCGGAGAAGGAGGAGGCTGGCTGCTCGGGCGCGCCGGTGCAAAGCGGAGAAGGAGGCGGAGTGCCGCCACGCCGCCGGAGAAGGAGCCGGCCGAGTGCCCTGATCGTCACTTTCACGGGAGGAGGAGGCGGTGGAGGAGGCGGAGTGCCCTGACTCACGGGAGGAGGAGGAGGAGGCGAGGCGTCCGGTTCGGAAGGTTGATGAGATCCTTCCGCCATAGGCATGGAGTCTTCGAGCGTAACCCAACCGATACTCCCTTCACCGGTAGGGTGGTCAAGCGGAGGTCCTCCAATCCCTCCGTTATTTCATCGACCATCACCTTAGCATATCCTTCCGAATCGGCGGCGGTGAAAAGTTGAGTCGGGTTTAGTAGGATAAACAGAGCCAACAATCGCCTTGACCTTCAAATTGCTCCATTGCGCCATAAGGTGGCAATGTTCAAGCATCCGTGATAGCATCCACGGGATAGCTGGCAGGAGCCGTCAAGGCATGCTGCTCTGGCTGAAGCAGCTCGGTGGAAGCCACGCTGCTTCTCCGCTGAGATGGCGGGGTAGCTTCGGGGGAAGCTTCGGCAGGTCGTTTGTTGTGATCTGCTGCTTCTCGTTCCTCTTCTCGTTCCTCTAGCCCCATTACCCTTTCGTGCAGCGCTGCATTAGGCTCTGCTTCCGGTTTCTTCCTCCTCTCATGGGTTTTGTAACCCCTGCGTCGAAATCCAGCCTTCCACGAAACGGAGCTGGCGTGCCTCGTGTCCGTCCGTGGTGCTCAGGATTCCCGAGGGCCATTGTGAGCTCGTCCTTCTCCTATGCGGAACGAACTTCCCTTGCTGCGCTGCATCGATATAATGCTGAAGCCTCTTGACTAGTATGTCCAATTGTTCGTCCGTCCAAATGCACTTCCTGTTATAGGGTCCAAGGATCCGCCGCCCCGAAGAACCAAGTCCGCAACGGTCTGGCCAGTTCATTGTCTCTGGTTCGATCCCTTTATCAAGCGAGATCATTCTCAGCCTTGGCCCACTTAGGCCGGGCTACGAGGTAGCCACCGACCCGTGCGATGGTGAAGCTTCTTCTTCGCAGCATTTCTCTTGTTTGTCGCCGACATCTTTTTACTCTTTTCCGATGTCTTGTAGGCCACAAATGCGGGCGATCATCTCTGATCTTCTCATATTTGCCCTTGAATTCTGGTGTCTCATTTTTTCGACATACGTATTGAGTTCTTTCTTCCAATTCCTGAATAGTTCTGCCATCTTCTTAAGAGCAATAGACTTGATTAATGGCTCTATTACTGGCTTCTCCGGATCATCCTCTAGCGGTAGGGTAAAATTTGACTTCAGCTCGGTCCAAAGATCATTTTTCGCATATCATTGACACAAGACACCTCGGGGTCTTCGTTCTTAGGCTTATACCATTGGTGGATGCTGATCGGGATCTTGTCCCTAACCAGAACCCCTTGACCGAGCAACAAATGCCTTCTTTGTCCGGTAGGGTTCAACCGGTTGGCCGTCAAGCGATTTGTATGATCTCAAACTTTTCATCCGAGCTCAACTTTTTCTTGGGCCTCGTCTCTTTACCGGGTTGTGCTTGATCCGAGGGCTATAAAAAGAACAAAGACGAGAGTTAATTAATATGTGTACATACCAAAACAAAGACGAGAGCTAGTCAGCACAGGCTTAACTAATATATATACCTGGCGGACTCGGTTTGGTGATCACCGAGCCGTCCTCACAGTCTACTTCTTCACCCTCTCCTTCTTGCACCGGCATTGGGTCATCGGAGCCATGTAAATCATAGCCAGCTGCTTCTTCACCCTCTCCTTCCAGACCATCATTGTCGTTGAGAAACATCAACGAGCGGCGGCATCACTTCCTTGTGCGATTATGTCCCTCAACAACGCTTCTTGTGCTTCGTCTCGGGGTGTCCATAGTTTCTACAAATATTTACAACATGGCAATTATTATTCAAACATGACAGATATGGATATATTAGTGGCAAACGTAGAACTAGCTAGCTAATCACAATAAGGAATCATATTAGTGGCCTCGACGCTGCTTCTCTAGGGTTTCGGGTGGCCTCGACAACGCTTCAAGGGTTAGTGGGTGGCCTCGAGAACGCTTCAAGGAGGGGGTAATATCGACCCTCCCCCACGTGTTGAAGCTATCGGGAGGGGGTCGGCGCTGAACACTACATCCATGTCCCACAAGTGACGTGGGCATCGACGCCTTGTAGGGTAGAGGGTCGTGGATCGCCGGTCGAGGTCGAGGGTCGAGGATCGCCGAGGGTTCGAGGTTGTCTAGTGTCAAAAGATTCAATAAAACCATGTCTTCATCATTAGGCGAAAGTAACAGGTGCATGATGGTGCAAGCTCTCAAAGTTATTTTGGAGCGGAGTCCTAGATAGGATAATTAGCTTTTTGGTACAAAGTTCAGCAAGAACCTTCCGAATATCGTTATTTGGAAGGCCTTTGCTGAAATTGCATACAAAAAGGCAAATTATCCTATCTGGGACTCCATTCCAGAATAACTTTGGAGGACTTCGTACCATCATTCCATGGTTACTTCCGGCTAATGATGAAGCCATGGATTTCTTCAATACTTTGACACAAGGAAACCTCTCGACCCCTCGGCGATCCTTGACCCCTCGAACCCTCGACGACCCTGGAACCCTCGAACCCTCGACGACCGTGGAACCCTCGACCCCTAGACGACCCTGGAACCCTCGACCCTCGATCCCTCGACCCTAGAACCCTCGAACCCTCGACCCTGAAACCCTCGACCCTTGACCCCTTAACGACCCTCGATCCTCTACCCTAGTTCCCGGCCCTCGACCCCTCGGCGATCCTCGACACCCTCGTTCCCGATAAAAATTAAGAAGAAGAAGACAAAAAAGAGGAGAAAAAAAGGAGAAGAAGCTCCTCTATTCCTTCTTCTTCTCCTCTTTTTTTTCTTCTTCTTTCTCTTCTTCCTCTCCTCGTCTTCTCCTTCTTCTTCTCCTTCTTTCTCTACTTATTTTCCTTTTCCTTATTTTACTTTTTCCTCTCCACTAACATAAAATGCACTAACCTAAAATGCAACAAACATAAAATGCACTAAATCGATCAACTAACCTAAAATCAGTGATAAAATGCACTAACCTAAAATCGATATCTACTAACAACTTAAAAAAATAATACATATATGAAGAAAAACATCATCATATCATCAACAGAAAAAAATAGTATTTTTTTCTAAAAGTCTATTTTTTTCATATATACATCAACATATATATATACACTAACCTAAAATGCACAAAAATGATATCGGAGAGGGGGTATATCGACCCCCCTCATGTATCCACATACATACATCTATACATACATATATACTTACATATATGTATAAAATTTTGCATATATAAACTTTTGCAGATATAAAGTTTTTCTAAATTCTAACTTTTGCATATATGAACATATATACACAGAGAACATATACATATATACACAAAGAACATATGCATAAAATGCACAAAAAAATAAAAGTAAAGGGTGCCGGCGGCCGGACCGAAGGCGCCGGCGTGTGGTCGGGGCGACGTGGTTGAGGAAGGCGACCACATGCACGGCGACGGAGTCGAGGAACGGGTGGCGCTGTGGCGACGGCGACGGGTCGGGCAGGGGCGAGGCGATGGCGATGGCGACAGCGACGGGTCGAGGCAGGGCGGCAAGCGACGGCGACGTCGATGGGGTCGGGGAACGGGTGGTGCACGCGGCGACGGCGACGGGGTCGGGGCAGGGGCGGCACGCGCGGCGACGGTGACGGGGTCGGGGCCGGCAGGGGCGGCGGGCGCGGCGACGGTGTCGGGGCTGTGGCTCGGGCGGCGGCACGAGGTGGACCAGCCTGACGGCGTCGGGGCAGGGCTCGGCGGCGACGGCGACGAGGAGCAGAAGGCGTCGGGGCGAGAAGAAACAGATGGATTTTGGCGAAAACTGCTAAGTGTTGTATATATAGAAGAGCATTGGTCCCGGTTCGTGGCACAAACAGGGACTAATGCCCCCCTTTAGTCCCGGTTGGTGCCACCAACCGGGACCAAAGGCCAATTTTCAGCAGCCCAAAGGGCGGGAAGCGGCGGCCTTTGGTCTCACAGGCACCAACCGGGACCAAAGGGGGGCATTAGTCCCGCTGGTGCCACGAACCTGCATTAATGCCTTTTAGTCCCTGGTGCCACCAACCGGGACCAAAGGCCTGTGCTGCCAGCGCCAAAATGTTTAGTCCCGCCTCGCTAGTTGAGAGGGAGCCGCACCAGTTTATAAGGTGCGGTGCGCCTTCCCTCTCGAGCTCCTCTCTAAAGCAGGCTTTCGGGCCTAAACTTGCAATATGTGCCTGTGGTCCTACTGGGCCTCCCGCGGGCCTGAATCCTGGCCCATGGTAGGGTTTCTAGTCGTATTCAGGCCGTGGGTGCCCGATGGGTGGCACTTTTTTGTTTTTTGTTTTATTTGTTGCTTTATTTAGTTTATTTTGGTTTTGGTTTATTTTTCTTTTGGTCTTTTGCTTTATTTTTTAATTCTTTTGCTTTTAGTTTTAGAAAAATTATAAACTTTCTGTTAGTGCCATTAGTTTTCAAATTTGAAAACTCTTTTTTGTTTTCTTTGTTGCTTTATTTATTTTATTTTGTTTCTACTTACAACAAAATACTTATTGTTGCTATTTTTATTTTTTTCAGTTTTTTGTTCTGTTTTCTGCATTATTTAGTTTTTGTTGTTTTTTGCTTTATTTTTTTAATTCTTTTTGCTTTTAGTTTTAGAAAAATTATAAACTTTCTGTTAGTGCCATTAGTTTTCAAATTTGAAAACTCTTTTTTTTCTTTGTTGCTTTATTTATTTTATTTTGTTTCGCTTACAACAAAACGGTGTGTAGAGGGACGGGCTTATAAACGGTGTGAGCGCCCTTCGTTGGCGAGGTTTTCAAATTCATAGTTTTCAAATGAACTCTGAAAAAGTTGGCATAGCATGTGCATGTACAAAACGGACAATGGTATCATACTGCTAAATGCATTACAAAGTTGGCATGGTATCATCATAATAGTTGCGGGAGAAAGTCTTCACTTTTTCTTCGCTTCTGTCGTTTGCTTATTGCGCCGTAACCATGGATAATCTTCATCGTTTATCAGGATGCTTGGGTCAGCCTTGACTTTGAAGGGGGGAATTTCATGAAACTTTTCATACTCTTCAGACATGTCTGTCTTGCCCTCCACTCCCGGGGCGTCCCTTTTCTGAAAAAGAACTATGTGGCGCTTTGGCTCATTGTATGATGTATTCGCTTCCTTATCTTTTCTTTTCCTCGGTCTGGTAGACATGTCCTTCACATAGATAACCTGTGCCACATCATTGGCTAGGACGAACGGCTCGTCAGTGTACCCAAGATTTTTCAGATCCACTATTGTCATTCCGTACTGTGGGTCTACACTGCCCCGCCTCTGACAGATTGACCCACTTGCACTTAAACAAAGGGACCTTAAAATCTACTCCGTAGTCAAGTTCCCATATGTCTACTATGTAACCATAATATGTGTCATTTCCCTTGTCGGTTGCTGCATCAAAGCGGACACCGCTGTTTTGGTTGGTGCTCTTTTCATCTTGGTCAATCGTGTAAAATGTATTCCCATTTATCTCGTATCCTTTCCAAATCATTACAGTCGAAGATGGTCCCCTAGACAACAAGTACAACTCATCACAAACAATGATGTCACCTCTGAGACGTGTTTCCAACCAACTGCTGAAAGTCCTGATGTGTTCACATGTAATCCGATTAAATCGCCGCTCCGGGTGTTTGGAGCGCAGATCGTTCTTGTGTTCATCGACATACGGGTCACCAAGGTAGAGTTCAGAGAACTGTGTAGTGTGCTTGAGACCAAGAATATCCGTCCCTGCATATTATTGAGTCTCCTCCAAGCGTGCCTTTTTCAGTCTCCCCTCATACCGCTGATTTAGGGAGACCTATCTTCTTAAGGCCAGGAATGAAGTCAACACAAAACCCGATGACATCCTCTGTTTGATGGCCCATGGAGATGCTTCCTTCCGCCTAGCACGATTCTGAACATATTTCTTTAGGACTCCCATGAACCTCTCAAAGGGGTACATATTGTGTAGAAATACGGGCCCTAGAATGACAATCTCGTCGACTAGATGAACAAGGGCGTGCGTCATGATATTGAAGAAGGATGGTGGGAACACCAGCTCGAATCGACAAGACATTGCGCCACATCACTCCTTAGCGTTCATACGATTTCTGGATCGATCACCTTCGAGATATTGCATTGAGGAATGCACATAGCTTCACAATGGCTAATCGGACGTTTTCGGTAGAAGCCCCCTCAATGCAACCGGAAGCAGTTGCGTCATAATCACGTGGCGATCATGAGACTTTAGGTTCTGGAACTTGTTCTCTGGCATATTTATTATTCCCTATATATTCGACGAGAAGCCAGTCGGGACCTTCATACCGAGCAGGCATTGAAAGAATATTTCTTTCTCTTCTTTCGAAAGAGCGTAGCTGGCAGGACCTTCATACTGCAGGTCCTCTCGTGCCTCAGGTGTATCTTTTGTCTTCCCATACACGCCCAAGAAGCCTAGCAGGTTCACGCAAAGGTTCTTCATCACGTGCATCACGTCGATCGAAGAGCGGACCTCTAGGTCTTTCTAGTAGGGTAGGTCCCAAAATATAGGTTTCTTCTTCCACATGGGTGCGTGATTCTCAGCGTCATTCGGAACAGCTAGTCCGCCGGGACCCTTTCCAAAGATTACGTGTAAATCATTGACCATAGCAAGTACGTAATCACCGGTACGCATGGCGGGCTTCTTCCGGTGATCTGCCTCGCCTTTGAAATGCTTGCCTTTCTTTCGACATTGATGGTTAGCCGGAAGAAATCGACGATGGCTCGGTACACATTCTTCCTGCAGCTTCCTAGGTATATACTATCGGTGTCAAGTAAACAGTGCGTGCATGCGTGGTATCCCTTGTTTGTCTGTCCACGAAGGTTAATGAGAGCGGGCCAATCGTTGATGGTCACGAACAAAGCAACGCCTTTAGGTAAAATTCCTCCTTTTGTGCTCATCCCACGTCGTACACCGTTTCCATTCCACAGCTGTAAAAGTTCTTCAACTAATGGCCTTAGGTACACATCAATGTCGTTGCCGGGTTGCTTAGGGCCTTGGATGAGAACTGGCATCATAATGAACTTCCGCTTCATGCACTTCCAAGGAGGAAGGTTATACATACATAGAGTCACGGGCCAGGTGTTGTGATTGCTGCTCTGCTCCCGAAAGGATTAATGCCATCCGCGCTTAAAGCAAACCATACGTTCCTTGGGTCCTTTGCAAACTCATCCCGATACTTTCTCTCAATTTTTCTCCATCATGCGACCCGTCGTGGGTGCTCTCAACTTCCCGTCTTTCTTATGATCCTCACTGTGCCATCGCATCAACTTGCCATGCTCTCCGTTTCTGAACAGACATTTCAACCGTGGTATTATAGGAGCATACCACATCACCTTCCCAAGAACCATCTTCATGGGGGGCACGCCGTCAACATCACTGTGGTCATCTCGTCGATCTTATACCGCAATGCACCGCATACCGGGCATGCGTTCAGATCCTTGTAGGCACCACGGTAGAGGATGCATCATTAGGGCATGCATGTATCTTCTCCACCTCCAATCCTAGAGGGCATACGACCTTCTTTGCTGCGTATGTCTTTGTCAGGCGATTCGTTATCCTTTGGAAGCTTCTTCTTCATTATTTTCAGTATCTTCTCAAATCCTTTCTCTAGCTCAGCATTCTCTGCCTTCCTCTGCAGCAATTCTAGTACGGTTCCTAGCTTTTTTTTGCCATCTTCGCAATTTGGGTACAACCCTTTTTTTTGATCCTCTAACATGCGATCGAACTTCAGCTTCTCCTTTTGACTTTCGCATTGTGTCCTTGCATCGACAATGACCCGCGGAGATCATCATCATCGGGCACATCGTCTGGTTCCTCTTGATCTTCAAGCAGCCGTTCGGCTCCAAAGACCATCGTGCACGTATCGCAGTGCATCTTGATGTTCAGTAGCATCACCGTATTCAGGGGGCACATAGTTGTCATCGTACTCTTCTTCCTCGCCGTCTTCCATCATAACCCCTATTTCTCCGTGCCTCGTCCAAACATTATAGTGTGGCATGAAACCCTTGTAAAGCAGGTGGGTGTGAAGGATTTTCCGGTCGAGTAAGACTTCGTATTCCCACATATAGGGCATGGACAACACATAAAACCATTCTGCTTGTTTGCCTCAGCCACTTCGAGAAAATCATGCACGCCCTTAATGTACTCGGAGGTGTGTACTCACCGTACATCCATTGCCGGTTCATCTGCGTGCATTATATATAATTAAGTGTGTCAAAATTATTACGTAACATCATGAATAGATAATTAAGTGACCAAATTAATAGAAGTTCATCATCACATAAAAACCAAAGTACATACATAGTTCTCATCTAACAACATAAAGCTCTGCAGAGCATCTAAATTAATTAAACCATACATTGAAACTATGTAAAACATTTCAATGTGAAAACAAATACGATCATAATCGCAACCAAGGTAACAACTGATCCAACGGCATAATGATACCAAGCCTCGGTATGAATGGCATATTTTCTAATCTTTCTCATCTTCAAGCGCATTGCATCCATCTTGATCTTGTGATCATCGATGACATCCGCAACATGCAACTCCAATATCATCTTCTCCTGCTCAAGTTTTTTTATTTTTTCCTTCAAGAAATTGTTTTCTTCATCAACTAAATTAGCCTCTCGACAATAGGGTCGGTTGGAATTTCTGGTTCAACAACCTCCTAGATAAATAAAATCTATGTCACGTTGGTCGGCATAATTTTCATAAACAATGAATGAACCAATAGTTATGAAAAGATAATATATACCACATCCGAATCATAGATGTGACGAGGGCCGGGGCGGATACCAAAACCATCGCACTATATAAGATGCAATAATAAAAGTAAGAAAATAATACAAGTATCTATCTAAATAAACAAGTAATAATATTTTTCCTTTCGTAAAGAAGATAAGAACAAGAGGCTCACCACGGTGGTGCCACGATGAGATCGGCCTTGGTGATCGACGGCGATGAAGACGGGACGGGCGTGACGGACCGCTAAACCTAGATAAATATTGAGGAAAATGGAGCTTGGCGGTCGAGCTTGGAGAGGAGAAACCTTAAGTAGTGTGGCTCGGGCATTCCATCGAACACCTTGTGTGCATAGGAGGTGAGCTAGAGCACCACCAAGCCCTCTCCCTCTCGGCCAGAAAAAACAGAGCAGTGTGCTCTGCTCTTGCGCGAGGGGCTATATATAGGCAGCACCATTAGCCCCGGTTGGTGGCTTGAACCGGGAATAAAGGGAAGCCTTTGGTCCCGGTTCATGCCACCAACCGGGACCAATAGTGGTGGGCCAGGAGCCACGATCATTGGTCCCGGTTCGTCCCACAAACCGGGACCAAAAGGTCCGGACGAACCGGGACCAATGGCCCACGTGGCCCGGCCTGCCCCCTGGGCTCATGAACCGGGGCAAATAGCTCCATTGGTCCCGGTTCTGGATTGAACCGGGACTAATGGGCTAAACTGGCCTGGACGAAAGCCCTGTTTTCTACTAGTGGGGTCCAATACTCAAAGTTGGAAGTCTTGATGGGAAATGGTTACATTGCCATTGCCCTTGCTATATCTTTTAGTACCCTCTCGGGATTATTTCATCGGTAATTACTATTGTACTAAGTTTGGTTCATGATGGCTGATTGTGCTATACTAAATATGACCGAGTGACTCCATTGTGTTTGTATCATAAGTTATACCTGTGTGGTTTAACTTAATGGTTTAAGGTGCAGAGTCTATTCTATATGCATAGCTTTACATCATAGCAGTATGAATTTGATATATCTTGCATGATGGTCGGACATTTTTGTTGTATGGTTTACTTCCATTTGTGGATGGACCTCCTTTTTTTGCTGGTCCTTTTATTTTATTATTATATAGAAGACAACAAAATGTTTGTATTTAGGATGTGCAGATGTGATTTGTTTAAGTTACTATATATCAGGTGAGTAGTACTTACTTAGGAGCTAGCCCGATTGCTATGTAAAAGGAGATTTATGAGATTTTGGTCCTGATAGATTTAACGGTGTTTTGTCTTTCGTGTTTCTCTACATCTGCTGCAATGCCGGGTTGCGGATGTTGGTCTCATCTTCGATGGAGAAATGATAGATCAAGGGCATTTAATCACTGAAGTAGTATCGATACCAATGATTGGTGATGCTGATAATGGTTATGGAAACTGTATGTATTTCAAGTGGATAGTGAAATGACTTATCAATGCTGGTTTTGCTGGAATTATTCTTGAAGACCAGCTATTCATTCGAAGTAATAATTGTTGGGGAACGTTGCAGAAAATAAAAATTTTCTATGCTTCACCAAGATCAATCTATGGACTCATCTAGCAAAGAGCGAGAGGAGTGCATCTACATACCCTTGTAGATCGCGAGCGGAAGCGTTCAAGAGAACGGGGTTGAGGGAGTCGTACTCGTCGTGATCCAAATCACCGAAGATCCTAGTGCCGAGCAGACGGCACCTCCGCGTTCAACACACGTGACGGTTGGGGAAGACGTCTCCTCCTTCTTGATCCAAGCAAGGGAAATGAGAGGTTGATGGAGATCCAAAGAAGACAACGGCATGGTGGTGGAAGTAGCGGCGATCTCGGCAGGCTTAGCCAAGCTCGTGAGAGGGAGAGGTGGTGCAGGGGAGCGGGAGGCGCCAGGGACTAGGGTGCGCCTGCCCTCCCTCCCCGCCTCTTTATATAGGGGTCCTAGGGGTGCGCCGGCCCCCTAGAGATCCCATCTCAAGGGGGGGGGGACTTGCCCCCCAAGTCAAGTGGGGCGCCCCCCACCCCTAGGGTTTCCAACCCTAGGCGCAGGGGGAGGCCCAAGGGTTGGCGCAGCAGCCCACCAGGGGCTGGTTCCCTTCCCTCTTCAGCCCACGTGGCCCTCCGGGATAGGTGGCCCCCAGTGGGCCTCGGGACCTTTCGGTGGTCCCAGATAATACCTAAGGACCCGAACTTTCCTTGGGTCAAACTGGACTTCCTATATACAATTCTTCACCTCCGTACCATTCCGGAACTCCTCGTAACGTCCGGGATCTCATCCGGGACTCCAAACAACTTTCGTGTTACCGCATACTAATATCTCTACAACCCTAGCGTCACCGAATTAAGTGTCACTACAAGAAATATGTCAACTAGTGACCTTCTGTCAGTGACCCTGGAAGAATTGGTCATAAATCTATGACCATTTGAGACCAATTGGTCAAAAGCTGTTCAGGGGGCTCCAAACCCTAAACCATTGCGACCATTTTGGTCAGAAAGGTCGTAATTTCCTTACACCAAATGGTCACAAAGCAAACAGGGCTGGTCCGCTGCCTTATTTCTAGTTGTTAAAAACCAAAATAGATGGTCATAGCCTTGTAGATTGTGGTTGGTTGTGATGACTAGGCGCCACCTCATCAGTTTTGCCTATGTGTCATGTCCATGTGGCAGTTTTTGCCCTAGGTTGTGAAGCAACCTATATTTCTGTCATTCAAAAATTCCCAAAAAATCTCATAAATTGTTTGGATCATATCTTCATCAAATATGTCAAAAACCTTCCTTGCCTAGTTCAAAAATAACTCAACAATATTCATTTTCCTATTCTGCTCAGAGCAAAGACTTTGTGAAGGAAGTACCACTTTGGCATGTCCTAATGGTATCCATTTTCTACTGATGCTTTCCTATGCCCAAATAACCATCCTCCACCAAATGCCATCTCAATCCATTCATTATTTTGAGCCCGGCTTCAACATTCAGATTTATGTCTAGTGTGGTACTTTGTAAAGCAAGTACCACCTAGGCTCCTCCTTTGAGGTGAAAATTTGTGAAGATGGTCTTCTTAGTAACTGATCATCCTCACCAAAACTCACGCCCATTAGCCATGTGCATTTCCGTGCATAAATCAAACACTTGGCTGCTTATTCATGTTTGAGCATCGATCGGTCTCCTCGTGAGAATCTTATGTTGTGATTTTCTTCCTAGCACCTACCCGGGAGTGCCCAACCCACTAGACATGCCTAGGCCGCCTGTAACACATGGTAACGCCATGCAGTCACGCAGATGACCACTCGGCGAACATCGAGCTTCTGGCGCTCTAGAGTTGGGGCCCTCGGCCACCGTCCAAACCTCGATGCATCGCCATCAAACCATGTATTTCTGATTAAATAGATACTTATTTACCTAGAAATGATTTTTGGAAAAAAATAAAGAGCAAACTATGAAGCTGCTGCAGTTCAAATTTGACCCGCTTCCAACTGAATCGACGGCAATTTGTCTTTTTCACCAGAGGTGGATCAAAAAGATTGACACCCAACCATTTTGTCAATTGTGCATTATATATGGCCTAGTATTTTATAAAATTGATTAGGTACAATTTTGCAACAATTATTTGGTAGTTCCTTCACAAAAAAACCTCCTTTTGGGCACTCGGAAAATGAAAAATGAATTTTCCGTGCAAAGAAAATGAAAACTTCCTTAGGCAACATTGTTTGGAATTCCAAGATGCA
This sequence comes from Aegilops bicornis, assembly GCA_021605145.1. NCBI lineage: Eukaryota > Viridiplantae > Streptophyta > Magnoliopsida > Poales > Poaceae > Aegilops > Aegilops bicornis. The sequence continues at coordinate 811,782,797 of CM038673.1, forward strand.
CCCTCGTGCACAATATGAGATCATTTGAACAAACTATGCCATGAATGTGGCCATAAGATTGATCATTTGGCTTGAAAGCCATGAATCTTCACGCTTGATAGCTCCTTTCTGAGAACATTTTTTTAAAATAATTACCGTATTACAAGTTTATTATTTTTCCTGGAAACTTGGTCACATATAATGAAACAATGCGAAGGTTTTCCAATTTTTTGATTTTTTTTTAATTTTTGATGCCCGTTTCAAAATGCGGTCAAAACGGCGGGCTTGACCGTTCCTAGCTAGTGGTTGAATCTTGGAATTTTTTTTGTGCTTCTATGATTAAATAGATACTTATGTACCAAGAAATGATTTTTGGAAAAAATAAAGAGCAAACTATGAGGCAGCTACAGTTCAAATTTGACCCGCTTCCAGCTGAATCGACGACAATTTGTCTTTTTCACCAAAGGTGGATCAAAACTTTTTTCACCCAACCAGTTTGTTAATTGTGCACTATATATGGCCTAGTATTTTATAAAATTGATTTGGTCCATTTTTGCAACAATTATTTGGTAGTTCCTTCACAAAAAACCTCCTTTTGGGGACTCGAAAGATGGAAAATGAATTTTCCGTGCAAAGAAAATGAAAACTTCCTTAGGCAACATTGTTTGGAATTCCAAGATGTACCCTTGTGCACAATATGAGATAATTTGAACAAACTATGCCATGAATGTGGCCATAAGATTGATCATTTGGCTTGAAAGCCATGAATCTTCACGCATGATAGCTCATTTCTGAGAACACTTTTTTAAAATAATTACCGTATTGCAAGTCTATTATTTTTCCTGGAAACTTGGTCACATATGCGAAGGTTTTCCAATTTTTTGATTTTTTTTGAATTTTTTATGCCCGTTTCAAAATGCGGTCAATACGGCGGGCTTGACCATTCCTAGCTAGTGGTTGAACCTTGGAATTTTTTTGGTGCTTCTATGATTAAATAGATACTTATGTACCTAGAAATGATTTTTGGAAAAAATAAAGAGCAAACTATGAGGCAGCTACAGTTCAAATTTGACCCGCTTCCAACTGAATCGACGGCAATTTGTCTTTTTCACCGTGAGGTGGACCAAAACTTTTTCACCCAACCATTTTGTCAATTGTGCATTATATATGGCCTAGTATTTTATAAAATTGATTTGGTCCAATTTTGCAACAATTATTTGGTAGGTCCTTCACAAAAACCTCATTTGGGGCACTTTCGAAAATGGAAAATGATTTTTTGTGCAAAGAATATAAAAAATCCCTTTGTCGATACTGTTTACTATTCCAAGATGTAAACTTTTGTAGAGTATAAAGAACTCATTTTGAACAAATATAAAGAATATAAAGAATATCATTTGAACAAATATTTGTTAGGTCTTTTACAAAAAAGAACTCATTTTGAGCACTAAAAAATGGAAAATGATTTTTTCGTGACCTATTTAAAAGGTCATAAAGTCTTCAAATTGGTTCTGATTGGTCTATAGGCATATCACGCGGATCATGCATCCGACACCGTCGGATGCTCCGGGATCCAACGGCGGACCTCATCCCCTCACCCTCTCACCCACGTAGCCCTCTCACCCCCCTCACCCACGCAGCCCCCACTCCCCACCGTTCCAACCCTAGCCCCCACACCCCCACTCTCCCGCAGCCGCACCCGCTCGCCAAACCCTAGCCGCCGCCGCTGCCATCCACCTCGTCTCCCCGATCCAGATGGAGATCCAAAGCCCTAGGCCGCTCTCCCCCGCTCCACCTCCGTGTCCATGGCGACAGACGCCTGCCCCCTCCGCACGCAGAGCCGGGGCCTCGGCCGGCGACGGATCCCCACGAAGACGCCCGCCCGCTGCCGGCGGGTACATCTTCATGTGGAGCGGTGAGACCAGGCCCGAGTGCTTGTGCAGGTGTTGGGCCTGCCAGCGGGAAGCTGGAGCTGCCTCCCGGATCGAGCGCAGCGCCGCGCTCTTCCTCTACTGAGTTCCACGCCAAGTACCTCTCACGGGCCCTACCGTGCCAAGGCACGGTCTTGTGCTGGTGGGGCTCGGCGAGGACGACCGCCGAGTGGGGCTGCGCAGGACGCACAAGCGCGTCGCCAAGGCCTTCCGCGACGACACCCGAGGTATAACCCATGGATCCCTTCCCTTCAGAATCGCGCATGCTCGCGTTCGTTCCTGGATTGTCTAGAGTCGTCAAGCACCGAGCGGCGCCGTTTGTGAAATGTCGCATTTGCGTAATCGACTAGAACTAGATTTTGGTGGTTTTCATTTGGTAGGACTTTTAGATGTATTCTTTGATTTCTTTCTTTCGTAGCAAGTTGGTGGTATGTCGATTTCGGTAGTATGTCTCTTGATATATTTGGCTCTTGCAGATTGTGCTCCTTGTCCGGAATCTTTTGGAATCCTAGGTGCTAGGTTGACTTGTTTGGTTCACGGGTGACTGCTATTTTTAGGATTTGGGAATCATTAGTGGGATCAGACGGCATATTGCTATTGCCAAAAATAGTGTGATGTCGTTTCGCTTGTATGCCATACTCTCGCACCAAGTCTTGGTATATATATATGCTGATCTCATCCCATGTTGAACCTGAGCTCAATAATTTTGGGAAATACTGAGACATCAGATGGCCTATCATCATCTATACATAGCTGCTAGTTGACTTTGTCATCTTGTAAGCGCTCTAGGCAGTGTCTCGAGGGTGAAAAATATGAGAACCAAAAAGAACTACTGGATTAATTTACAACATCCATCCTTTACTTCGTCCATGTCATTGTTGTTTACCCCTGGGAGTATTTTTAACTTGAAAATCTCTGGTGAACTGCCATTTGGAGTACATTTGCTTGCTCTGTTAATTTTTTTGGGTTACTCCATCTTGCTCTGTTAAGTAAAATTTGATATGTGGAGTAGCAGCAGTAAGCTAGACCTTCCATCTTGCTTTGTACATAGTCAAGGCTACTCCAAGTTATCAACACTACTGTTAACTTCTCAATGTACTTGGATTACATTTAACTTGTAGTACTCCAGTAATTTTGCTTAGAGTATTTAACAAGATTGAACTGTACATGTGTGGAGTAATTTTTCTTGGAGTATTTAACAAGATTGAACATGTCAACATTTAAAAGTATTTTTTAGTAAGTATTCTGAACATGCTTCTGGACCATCATCACCCTCCTCTATGCAGGATGCATGTATCACACTTTGAATCAGCCTGTACTGGCCTCAAAATAACACTGTGCGTACTTGTTCACTACTTACTAGATTGATGAATCAATCAGGATGCATGCTGAAACTTAAGATTCAGGCTTTTTTTTGGTTACATACTGTTTGGTTACGTGTTGAGATGATTTCTTGTATGGATGATGATTATGTGATGTCCTGTCCAACAGTATGTCAATCTTTTCCATGTCTACTTTGCACGTCACAGCTACACGATGAGTAGTTCTTTTTTCAGTGTTTGTGATATTTCTTCTCTGAACCATGGAAAGAAATGTCAATCCTGAATGTTTGCTTGTTTTTGTAAGGCCTGAATATTTCTTCTCTGAACAGTATGTCAATCCTGAATATTTATTCTCTGAACAGTATGTCAATCATGAATATTTCTTCTCTGAACAGATGCAGAGGCCGCTGTTCTTCCTCCGTACAGCCGGGGGCGATGCAAGCACCTGACGCCCGCGTCCTCAACTTCAGCAGTTCAGCAGGCATTGTTCTGTCCCTCGCCATCTGTACTTGAAATCCCTTGCATCCATCTCATTACACTAGCTAATATATTACAATGGAATGAATCAACTACTCTCATGGTCTATCCCATCCCATCTAGTATTATTTACTGTCTATCTGTCTATGTATTTACTCTGAACAAAATTCAATCTGCACATCTCAGATTCTGCATTGCACAAGTACAGATACATCCGCCTGCTATTTTCTTGTTATACATTACATAGATGCATACATGCGCCAGGCTATTTCTATGTCTGTTTGTCTAACCTCTCAAGCATGCATATCTCTTTCGTATGTACTGAATTTTGTAACAATTTCGTTTTCCTCATACTTACAGGACTATATGTGGTTTCTTCAGTGGGATTCTCGCTACTCATGTTTTCTGATGCCGCAACAAAGGACTATATGTGGTTTCTTCAGTGGGGTTGTCGCTGTCGCTCCTCATGTTCAATAACGTTTCAGCTCTAACTTGGTTATACAGCAGTTCAATTCAGTCAATCTGTTGGAACTAGTTTGTCTATTACTTGTATACATATTTTATATCCTGCCCTATGCCCTTGTCGACTTGCTTAGGTACATAATTGTTATGTCTTGCAATCTGGTATTGATGATTGTCAATGTATTCATGTATACCCCCTCTCTCTGTTTTTTACATCAATAGCTAGTAGCATAACTTGGAGCTGGCTGTACCAGGAACTTAATCTGCATTTATTCAACCAGATCAAGTACAAGTACATTAGTTCGTAATCTGCTATTAATACATCTCCTATTCATAAATTTCCTGATTGGTGATGTTACTGTAGATATGATGTAGGTTCAGTGCTTACTATTTTTTGATTTGATGCATGTTACCTTCGTTTCTGTCTATGCCTTCTTTAGTGTTTTGCCAGCTAACTAGTCTATTGGTCGTTTTGAAATATGAAGATGCTGCATGTAAGCACTATTGCTGGCAATTTGGCACATCATATTAGTCTTATCCCATGTTTTGTCACTAGCATACACTACAATCCCTTGTCCTGTCACTGCCATACACTACAATTTTATTAAAAGGGGGCATATCATTTGCTCTATATAATTGTGCTGATTTTGCGCTGATATGAACTTACAACAGTATTACATTGTAGTGTTTTCTGCATGTTGTTGTATCACTAGTTTCATGCTGCCTTCTCATTTGAACCTATTACTTGTTTTTGTTTTTATCCTTGATTAGTATCAATTGTTGTATTGTAGACTTAAAATTGTGGTGGTTCCTCCTTTACAGAAGCTCAAGTGTGAAGTCGTGAAGTGTGAAGCAAGTGTGAAGCCAAGTGTGAAGCCGTGAAGTCCAACTCATTGTAGCATATCTGTGTTGTAAAGATTGTAATACATTTATTTAGTGGTATATTTGATGAATTTTATGCGTTCTTTGTTCTATTTGAAATATTGACAATGTATGTGATTTGAAAACTTGTGGAATGGAAACTTGTCCAGTGAGGCCACTTATGAAAATAATTTGTCAAATTTGTACATTTCTGACATGTGGGACCAATTTGAGAGATGAACATGACAGGTTGGACCCATCTGACTAGTGGGACCAGCTTGAATATATAATAGTTGAAAATAAAAAATCAAAATAGAAAATCAGTAGACTAAAAGGCCATGGCCCAAAAACAAAAAGGCTGCAATGTTGGGCTTGGTCCATGAAGCTGACAAAAAATTCATAGGGAAAAAATATAAATGGGCTGAATTAATGGGCCCGGCCCATATAAACACCGAATTGGACCGGGCTGAATCTTGTGCCACATCAGCTTGCCACGCTGGATGCCTACGTGGACTGGGGAGGCTGCTAGTGACCAAAACGCCACAGTAGGAATATTTTGGTCATAAACGTCCACGACCTTCTGACAGAGAAGGTCGCTATAGCCAGTTTACGACCCTCATCTTTTGACCTTCTGTTTTTGGTCACAAAAAGGTCGCAAATGAAAAACTATGACCTTTCAGTGACCAATAGTGGAGGTCACAAGATAGCATATTTCTTGCAGTGTGTGTAGACCCTACGGGTTCAAGAATCATGCAGACATGACCGAGACAGTTCTCCGGCCAATAACCAACAGCGGGATCTGGATACCCATGTTGGCTCCCACATGTTCCACGATGATCTCATCGAATGAACCACGATGTCGAGGATTCAAGTAATCCCATATACAATTCCCTTCGTCAATCGGTACGTAACTTGCCCGAGATTCGATCGTCGGTTTCCCAATACCTCGTTCAATCTCGTTACCGGCAAGTCACTTTACTCGTAAAGTAATGCATGATCACGTGACCAACCACTTGGTCACATTGATCACATTATGATGATGCATTACCGAGTGGGCCCAGAGATACCTCTCCGTCATACGGAGTGACAAATCCCAGTCTCGATACGTGTCAACCCAACAGACACTTTCGGAAATACCTGTAGTATACCTTTATAGCCACCCAGTTACGTTGTGACGTTTGGTACACCCAAAGCACTCCTACGGTATCCGGGAGTTACACGATCTCATAGTCTAAGGAAATGATACTTGACATTTAGAAAAGCTCTAGCAAACGAACTACACGATCTTGTGCTATGCTTAGGATTGGGTCTTGTCCATCACATCATTCTCGTAATGATGTGATCCCTTATCAACGACATCCAATGTCCATTATCAGGAAACCATGACTATCTGTTGATCAACGAGCTAGTCAACTAGAGGCTTACTAGGGACATGTTGTGGTCTATGTATTCACACATGTATTACGATTTCCGGATAACACAACTATAGCATGAATAATAGACAATTATCATGAACAAGGAAATATAATAATAATCATTTTATTATTGCCTCTAGGGCATATTTCCAACAGTCTCCCACTTGCACTAGAGTCAATAATCTAGTTACATTGTGATGAATCGAACACCCATAGAGTTCTGGTGTTGATCATGTTTTGCTCGTGGAAGAGGTTTAGTCAACAGATCTGCGACATTCAGATCCGTATGCACTTTGCAAATATCTATGTCTCCATATTGAACATTTTCACGAATGGAGTTGAAGCGACGCTTGATGTGCCTGGTCTTCTTGTGAAACTTGGGCTCCTTCGCAAGGGCAATAGCTCCAGTGTTGTCACAGAAGAGAGTGATCGGCCCCGACACATTGGGTATGACTCCTAGGTCGGTGATGAACTCCTTCATCCATATTGCTTCATGCGCTGCCTCCGAGGTTGCCATGTGCTCCGCGAGAGCTTTTCTAAGCATAGCACAAGATCGTGTAGTTCGTTTGCTAGAGCTTTTCTAAATGTCAAGTATCATTTCCTTAGACTATGAGATCGTGTAACTCCCGGATACCGTAGGACTGCTTTGGGTGTACCAAACGTCACAACGTAACTAGGTGACTATAAACGTGCACCACAGGTATCTCCGAAAGTGTCTGTTGGGTTGACACGGATCGAGACTGGGATTTGTCACCCGTATGACGGAGAGGTATCTCTGGGCACACTCGGTAATGCATCATCATAATGAGCTCAAAGTGACCAAGTGATTGGTTACAGGATCATGCATTACAGTACGAGTAAAGTGACTTGACGGTAACGAGACTGAACGAGGTATTGGGATACCGACGATCGAGTCTCGGGCAAGTAACGTACCGATTGACAAAGGGAATTGAATACGGGATTAATTGAATCCTCGACATCGTGGTTCATCCGATGAGATCATCGAGGAGTATGTGGGAGTCAACATGGGTATCCAGATCCTGCTGTTGGTTATTGACCGGAGAGCCGTCTCAGTCATGTCTGCATGTCTCCCGAACCCGTAAGGTCTACACACTTAAGGTTCGGTGACGCTAGGGTTGTATGAATATGAGTATGCAGCAAACCGAATGTTGTTCGGAGTCCCGGATGAGATCCCGGACGTCACGAGGAGTTCCGGAATGGTCCGGAGGTAAAGAATTATGTATAGGAAGTGCTATTTCGCCATCGGGAGAATTCCGGGGTTACGGTATTGTCTGGGACCACCGAAAGGTCCCGAGGTCCACCGGTGGGGCCACCTATCCCGGAGGGCCCTGTGGGCTGAAGTGGGAGGGAACCAGCCCCTGGTGGGCTGGTGCGCCCCCCACTTGGGCCCCCCCTGCGCCTAGGGTTGGAAACCCTAGGGTGGGGGGGGGGGCGCCCCACTTGCCTTGGGGGGCAAGCCTCCCCCCTTGGCCGCCGCCCCCCTTGGGAGATCAGATCTCCAAGGGCCGGCGCCCCCACAGGGGGGCTATATAAAGGGGGGAGGGAGGGGGCAGCCGCACCCTAGCATCTTGGCGCCTCCCTCTCCCCTTCTACACCTCTCCTCCTCCGTCACGTGCTTGGCGAAGCCCTGCCGGAGTGCTGCTTCTCCACCAACACCACGCCGTCGTGCTGCTGCTGGAGCCATCTTCCTCAACCTCTCCTTCCCCCTTGCTGGATCAAGAAGGAGGAGACGTCATCCGCTCCGTACGTGTGTTGAACGCGGAGGTGCCGTCCGTTCGGCACTCGTTCATCGGTGATTTGGATCACGGCGAGTACGACTCCATCATCCACGTTCTAGTGAACGCTTCCGCACGCGATCTACAAGTGGTATGTAGATGCAATCTCTCTCCCATGACTCGTTTCTTAGATGAACTCATAGATGGATTTTGGTGAAACCGTAGGAAAAATTTTAATTTTCTGCAACGCTCCCCAACAGTGGCATCATGAGCTAGTTCTATGCGTAGTTCTCTATTGCACGAGTAGAACACAATTTTGTTGTGGGCGTGGATCTTGTCAACTTGCTTGCCGCTACTAGTATTTTCTTGCTTCAGCGGTATTGTGGGATGAAGCGGCCTGGACCGATCTTACACGTACGCTTGCGTGAGACAGGTTCCACCGACTGACATGCACTAGTTGCATAAGGTGGCTAGCGGGTGTCTGTCTCTCCTACTTTAGTTGGAGCGGATTAGATGAAAAGGGTCCTTATGAAGGGCAAATAGAAGTTGGCAAAATCACGTTGTGGTTATTCATAGCTAAGAAAACGTTCTTGCTAGAACCCAATTGCAGCCACGTAAAAGATGCAACAACAATTAGAGGACGTCTAACTTATTTTTTCAGCAATTGTCATGTGATGTGATATGGCCAGAAGTTGTGATGAATGATGAATGATATATTGTGATGTATGAGATCATGTTCTTGTAATAGGAATCACGACTTGCATGTCGATGAGTATGACAACGGCAGGAGCCATAGGAGTTGTCTTAATTATTGTATGACCTGCGAGTCATTGATTCAACGCCATGTAAATTACTTTACTTTATTGCTAAACGTGTTAGCCATAGTAGTAGAAGTAATAGTTGGCGAGCAACTTCATGGAGACACGATGATGGAGATCATGATGATGGAGATCATGGTGTCATGCCGGTGACAAGATGATCATGGAGCCCCGAAGATGAAGATCAAAGGAGCTATATGATATTGGCCATATCGTGTCACTACTTTATATAATTGCATGTGATGTTTATTATGTTTTATGCATCTTGTTTACTTAGAACGACAGTAGTAAATAAGATGATCCCTTATAACAATTTCAAGAAAGTGTTCCCCCTAACTGTGCACCGTTGCTAAAGTTAAATGCTTTGAGCACCACGTGATGATCGGGTGTGATAGATCCTTACGTTCACATACAACGGGTGTAAGACAGTTTTACACATGCATAAACACTTAGGGTTAACTTGACGAGCCTAGCATGTACAGACATGGCCTCGGAACACAAGAGACCGAAAGGTCGAACATGAGTCGTATGGAAGATACGATCAACATGGCGATGTTCACCGACGATGACTAGTCCGTCTCACGTGATGATCGGACACGGCCTAGTCGACTTGGATCATGTAACACTTAGATGACTAGAGGGATGTCAAATCTGAGTGGGAATTCATTAAATAATTTGATTAGATGAACTTAATTATCATGAACTTAGTCTAAAGTCTTTGCAAAATATGTCTTGTAGATCAAATGGCCAACGCTCATGTCAACATGAACTTCAACGTGTTCCTAGAGAAAACCAAGCTGAAAGATGATGGCAGCAACTATTCGGACTGGGTCCGGAACCTGAGGATCATCCTCATAGTAGCCAAGAAACAATATGTCCTAGAAGCACCGCTAGGTGATGCACCCATCCCAGAGAACCAAGACATTATGAATGCTTGGCAGTCTCGTGCTGATGATTACTCCCTCGTTCAGTGCGGCATGCTTTACAGCTTAGAACCGGGGCTCCAAAAGCGTTTTGAGCAACACGGAGCATATGAGATGTTCGAGGAGGGTTTTCCAAGCTCATGCCCGGGTCGAGATATATGAAGTCTCCGACAAGTTCTATAGTTGTAAGATGGAGGAAAACAGTTACATCGGTGAGCACATACTCAAAATGTCCAGGTTGCACAACCGCTTTGTCCAGCTGGACAATAACCTCCCGGACGATGCGGTCAATGACAGAATCCTTCAGTCGCTCCCAGCTAGCTACAAGAGCTTTGTGATGAACTACAATATGCAAGGGATGGTGAAAACTATTCCTGAAGTATTTTCAATGCTGAAATCAGCGGAGGTGGAAATCAAAAAGGAACATCAAGTGTTGATGGTCAATAAAACCACTAGTTTCAAGAAAGGCAAGGGTAAGAAGGACAGAAAGGGAGTTGCCGCGCCCAAAGAAGCGATTCTTGGGAAGAAGCCAAAGAATGGACCCAAGCCTGAGACTGGCGCTTTTATTGCAAAGGAAGGGTCCTTTGGAAGCGGAACTGCCCCAAATACTTAGCGGACAAGAAGGCCGGCAACACTAAAGGTATATTTGATATACATGTAATTGATGTGTACCTTACCGATTACTCGTAGTAACTCCCGGTATTTGATACCGGTGCCGTTGCTCATATTTGTAACTCAAAGCAGGAGCTGCGGAATAAGCGGAGGCCGGCGAAGGACGAGGTGACGATGCGCGTCGGGAATGGTTCCAAGGTCGATGTGATCGCGTCGGCACGCTACCTCTACATTTACCCTACGGGATTAGTTTTGAACCTCAATAATTGTTATTTAGTGCCAAGTTTGAGCATGAACATTGTATCGGGATCTCGTTTAGTAGATGGCTACTCATTTAAATCCGAGAATAATGGTTGTTCTATTTATATGAGAGATATGTTTTATGGTCATGCTCCGATGGTCAATGGTTTATTCTTAATGAATCTCGAGCGTAATGTTACACATATTCATAGTGTGAATACCAAAAGATGTAAAGTTGATAACGATAGTCCCACATACTTGTGGCACTGCCGCCTTGGTCACATTGGTGTCAAGCGCATGAAGAAGCTCCATTCTGATGGACTTTTAGAGTCTCTCGATTATGAATCATTTGAAACATGTGAACCATGCCTCATGGGCAAAATGACCAAGACTCCGTTCTCCGGAACAATGGAGCGAGCAACCAACTTATTGGAAATCATACATACCGATGTGTGCGGTCCAATGAGCGTTGAGGCTCGCGGAGGATATCGTTATGTTCTCACTCTCACTGACGACTTGAGTAGATATGGGTATGTCTACTTGATGAAACACAAGTCTGAGACCTTTGAAAAGTTCAAGGAATTTCAGAATGAGGTAGAGAATCAACGTGACCAAAAGATAAAATTCTTACGATCGGATCGTCGAGGAGAATATTTAAGTCACGAATTTGGTACACACTTAAGGAAATGTGGAATCGTTTCACAACTCACGCCGCCTGGAACACCTCAGCGTAACGGTGTGTCCGAACGTCGTAATCGCACTCTATTGTATATGGTGCGATCTATGATGTCTCTTACAGATTTACCGCTATCATTTTGGGGATACGCTCTAGAGACAGCTACATTCACTTTAAATAGGGCACCGTCTAAATCCGTTGAGAAGACACCGTATGAATTATGGTTTGGGAAGAAACCTAAGCTGTCGTTTCTAAAAGTTTGGGGATGCGATGCTTATGTCAAGAAACTTCAACCTGAAAAGCTCGAACCCAAGTCGGAAAAATGCGTCTTCATAGGATACCCTAAGGAAACCATTGGGTATACCTTCTACCTTAGATCCGAAGGCAAGATCTTTGTTGCCAAGAGCGGATCCTTTCTTGAAAAAGAGTTTCTCTCGAAAGTAGTAAGTGGGAGGAAAGTAGAACTCGATGAAGTACTACCTCTTGAACCGGAAAATAGTGCAGCTCAGGAAAATGTTCCTGTGGTGCCTACACCTACTGGAGAGGAAATTAACGATGATGATCAAAGTACTTCGAATCAAGTTGCTACTGAACTTCGTAGGTCCACAAGGACACGTTCCACACCAGAGTGGTATGGCAACCCTGTCTTGGAAATCATGTTGTTAGACAACGGTGAACCTTCGAACTATGAAGAAGCGATGGCGGGCCCGAATTCCAACAAATGGCTTGAAGCCATGCAATCCAAGATAGGATCCATGTATGAAAACAAAGTATGTACTTTGACAGACTTGCCCGATGATCGGCGAGCGATAGAAAACAAATGGATCTTTAAGAAGAAGAAAGACGCGGATGGTAATGTCACCATCTATAAAGCTCGACTTGTCGCTAAGGGTTATCGGCAAGTTCAAGGGATTGACTACGATGAGACTTTCTCTCCGTGGCGAAGCTTAAGTCCGTCCGAATCATATTAGCAATTGCCGCATACTATGATTATGAGATATGCCGATGGACGTCAAAAGCGGCATTCCTTAACGGTTATCTTAAGGAAGAGCTGTATATGATGCAGCCGGAAGGTTTTGTCGACCCTAAGAATGCTAACAAGGTATGCAAGCTCCAGCGATCCATTTATGGGCTGGTGCAAGCATCTCGGAGTTGGAACATTCGCTTTGATGAGATGATCATTTGGGGAACGTAGCAGAAATTCAAAATTTTCCTACGTGTCACCAAGATCTATCTATGGAGAAACTAGCAACGAGGGAAGGAGAGTGCATCTACATACCCTTGTAGATCGCTAAGCAGAAGCGTTCAAGAGAACGGGGTTGAAGGAGTCGTACTCATCGTGATCCAAATCACCGGAGATCCTAGTGCGAGCAGACGGCACCTCCGCGTTCAACACACGCGTACAGCCGGTGGCGTCTCCCATGCCTTGATCCAGCAAGGAGAGAGGGAGAGGTTGAGGAAGACTCCATCCAGCAGCAGCACAACGGCATGGTGGTGATGGAGGAGCGTGGCAATCCCAGAGGCTTCGCCAAGCACCATGGGAGAGGAGGAGGAGGAGAGGCAGGGCTGCACCAAGAGGGAGAGAACTCATGTATTATGGGCAGCCCCTTAGGCCTCATATATATAGGGGAAGGGGAGGAAGGTGCGCCCCCTCTAGGGTTCCCACCCCTAGGGGGGGCGGCAGCCCTAGATTGGATCAAGGGGGCGGCCAAGAGGGGAGGGAGAGGGAGGCGCCCACTAGATGGGCCTTAGGGCCCATCTGCCCTAGGGTTTGCCCCCTCCCACTCTCCCTTGCGCCTTGGGCCTCTTGTGGGGGCGCACCAGCCCCTTTGAGGCTGGTTCCTCCCACAGTTGGCCCATGCAGCCCTTCGGGGCTGGTAGCCCCACTTGGTGGACCCCCGGGACCCTCCCGGTGGTCCCGGTACGTTACCGATAAATCCCGAAACTTTTCCGGTGACCAAAACAGGACTTCCCATATATAAATCTTTACCTCCGGACCATTTCAGAACTCCTCGTGACGTCCGGGATCTCATCCGGGACTCCGAACAACATTCGGTAACCACATACAAACTTCCTTTATAACCCTAAGCGTCCATCGAACCTTAAGTGTGTAGACCCTACAGGTTCGGGAACCATGCGCATACATGACCGAGGCGTTCTCCGGTCAATAACCAACAGCGGGATCTGGATACCCATGTTGGCTCCCACATGTTCCACGATGATCTCATCGGATGAACCACGATGTCAAGGACTCAATCGATCCCGTATACAATTCCCTTTGTCTAGCGGTATTGTACTTGCCCGAGATTCGATCGTCGGTATCCCGATACCTTGTTCAATCTCGTTTCCGGCAAGTCTCTTTTACTCGTTCCGTAACACATCATCCCGTGATCAACCCCTTGGTCACATTGTGCACATTATGATGATGTCCTACCGAAAGTGGGCCAGAGATACCTCTCCGTTTACGGAGTGACAAATCCGATCTCGATTCGTGCCAACCCAATGTACACTTTCGGAGATACCTGTAATGCACCTTTATAGTCACCCGATTACGTTGTGACGTTTGGTACACCCAAAGTATTCCTACGGTATCCGGAGTTGCACAATCTCATGGTCTAAGGAAATGATACTTGACATTAGAAAAGCTTTAGCATATGAACTACGATCTTTGTGCTAGGCTTAGGATTGGTCTTGTCCATCACATCATTCTCCTAATGATGTGATCCCGTTATCAATGACATCTAATGTCCATGGTTAGGAAACCGTAACCATCTATTGATCAACGAGCTAGCCAATAGAGGCTTGCTAGGGACATGGTGTTGTCTATGTATCCACACATGTATTTGAGTTTCCTATCAATACAATTATAGCATGGATAATAAACGATTATCATGAACAAGGAAATATAATAATAATAACTAATTTATTATTGCCTCTAGGGCATATTTCCAACAGTCTCCCACTTGCACTAGAGTCAATAATCTAGTTCACATCGTCATGTGATTAACATTGATAGGTCACATCGCCATGTGACCAACACCCAAAGAGTTTACTAGTGTCTGTAAACTAGTTCACATCATCATGTGATTTAGACTCAATGAGTTCTGAGGTTTGATCATGTTTTGCTTGTGAGAGATGTTTTAGTCAACGGGTTTTAGTCAACGGGTCTGAACCTTTCAGATCCGTGTGTGCTTTGCAATTCTCTATGTCATATTGTAAATGCTGCTTCCACGCTTCACTTGGATCTATTCCAAATGGTTGCTCCACTTTACGTATCCGGTTTGCTACTCAGAGTCACTCGGATAGGTGTTAAAGCTTGCATCAACGTAACCCTTTACGCCGAACTCTTTATCACTTCCATAATCGAGAAACATGTCCTTATTTACTCCAAGGACAATTTTGACCGCTGTCCAATGATCTATTCCTGGATCATTCTTGTACCCTTAGTGACTCATGGCAAGGCATACTTCCGATGCGGTACACCATAGCATACTATAGAGCCTATGTCTGAAGCATAGGGGCGACCTTCGTCCTTTCTCTCTTTTCTGCCGTGGTCGAGCTTTTAACTCTTAACTTCATACCTTACAACTCAGGCAAGAACTCCTTCTTTGACTGATCCATCTTGAACACTTTCAAGATTATGTCAAGGTATGTGCTCATTTGAAAGTACTATTGAGCGGTTTTTGATCTATCCTCATAGATCTTGATCCTCAATGTTCAAGTAGCTTAATACAGGTTTTCACTTGAAAAACACTTTTCAAATAACCCTATATGCTTTCCAGAAATTCTACATCATTTCTGATCAACAATATGTCAACAACATATACTCATCAAAAATTCTATAGTGCTCCCACTCACTTCTTTGGAAATACAAGTTTCTCATAAACTTTGTATAAACCCAAAATCTTTGATCATCCTATCAAAGTGCATATTCCAACTCCGAGATGCTTACTCCAGTCCTTAGAAGGATTGCTGGAGCTGGCATACCTTTTAGCTTCCTTAGGATTGACAAAACTTTTCTGATTGTATCACATACAACCTTTCCTTACGAAACTGGTAAGGAAACTCGTTTTGACATCCATCTGCTAGATTTCATAAATGCAGCTAATGCTAACATGATTCCGACGAACTTAAGCATCGCTACGGATGAGAAAATCTCATCGTAGTCAACTCCTTTAACTTGTGAAAAACTCTTCGCCACAAGTCGAGCTTCATAGACGGTGATCTTACCGTCCACGTCCGTCTTCTTCTTAAAGATCCATTCATCTCAATGGCTTGCCGATCATCGGGCAAGTCCACCAAAGTCTATGCTTTGTTCTGATACATGGATCCTATCTCGGATTTCATGGCTTCTAACCATTTGTCGGAATTTGGGCCCACCATCGCTTCTCCATAGCTCGTAAGTTCATTGTTGTCTAGCAACATGACCTTCAAGACAGGATTGCGTACCACTCTGAAGTAGTACGCATCCTTGTCACCCTACGAGGTACGCGTCGGTGACTTGATCCAAACTTCATGATCACTATCATAAGCTTCTACTTCAATTGGTGTAGGTGCCACGGAAACAACTTCCTGTGCCCTGCTACACACTAGTTGAAGTGATGGTTCAATAACCTCATCAAGTCTCCACCATCCTCCCACTCAACTTTTCGAGACGAACTTTTCCTCGAGAAAGGACCCGATTCAAGAAAAAATCCCTATTGCTTCCGGATCTGAATTAGGAGGTATACCCAACTGTTTTTGGGTGTCCTATGAAGATGCATTTGTCCGCTTTGGGTTCGAGCTTATCAACCTGAAACTTTTCCACATAAGCGTCGCAGCCCCAAACTTTTAAGAAATGACAGCTTAGGTTTCTCTAAACCATAGTTCATACGGTGTCATCTCAACGGAATTACGTGGTACCCTATTAAAGTGAGTGCGGTTGTCTCTAATGCCTAACCCATGAGCGATAGTGGTAATTCGATAAGAGACATCATGGTACGCACCATATCCAATAGGGTGCAACTATGATGTTCGGATACACCATCACACTATGGTGTTCGGTGCGGTATTAATTGTGAAACAATTTGCACAATGTCTTAATTGTGTGCCAAAACTCAGAACTCAGATATTCATCTCTATGATCATATCATAGACATTCTATCCTCTTGTCACGAAGATCTTAAACTTCACTCTGAAATTACTTGAACCATTCAATAATTCAGACTTGTGCTTCATCAAGTAAATATACTCAACATCTACTCGAATCATCTGTGAAGTCGTAACATAACGATATTCCATCAGATGCCTCGGCACTCATTGGACTGCACACATCAAAATGTGTTACTTCCAACAAGTTGCTATCTTGTTCCATCTTCTTTGAAACCGAGGCTTTTCAGTCATCTTGCCCATGTGGTATGTTTTGCATATCTCAAGTGATTCAAAATCAAGTGAGTCCAAATGATCCATCTGCATGGAGTTTCATCATGCGCATTCACCAACAGACATGGTTTGCATGTCTCAAACTTTTCAAAACGAGTGAGTCCAAAGATCCATCAACATGGAGCTTCTTCATGCGTTTACACCAATATGACTTACATGGCGATTGCCACAAGTAAGTGGTACTATCATTACTATCTTATACTTTTGGCATGAAAATGTGTATCACTACGATCGAGATTCAATAAACCATTTATTTAGGTGCAAGACCATCAAGGTATTATTCAAATAAATAGAGTAACCATTATTCTCCTTAAATGAATAACCGTATTGCGATAGACATAATCCAATCATGTCTATGCTCAACGCATAAACACCAAATGATAATTATTCTGGTTTAATACTAATCTTGATGGTAGAGGGAGCGTCGATGTTTGATCACATCAAAATTGGAAACACTTCCAACACATATCGTCAGCTCTCCTTTAGCTAGTCTCCGTTTATGCCGTAGCTTTTATTTCGAGTTACTAACACTTAGCAACCGAACCGGTATCTAATACCCTGGTGCTACTAGGAGTACTAGTAAAGTACACATTAACATAATGTATCTCCAATATACTTCTATCGACCTTGCCAGCCTTCTTATCTACCAAGTATCTAGGGTAATGCTGCTCCAGTGGTAGTTCCCCTTATTCCAGAAGCACTTAGTCTCGGGTTTGGTTTCAACCTTGGGTTTCTTCACTGGAGCAGCAACTGATTTGTCGTTTCATGAAGTGCCCCTTCTTGCCCTTGCCCTTCTTGAAACTAGTGGTTTCATCAACCATCAACAATTGATGCTCCTTCTTGATTTCTACTTTCATGTGTCAAACACCGTGAATACCTCAAGGATCATCATATCTATCCCTGACATGTTATAGTTCATCACGAAGCTCTAGCAGCTTGGTGGTAATGACTTTGGAGAAACATCACTTTCTCATCTGGAAGATCAACTCCCACTCGATTCAAGTGATTGTTGCACTCAGACAATCTGAGCAAAAGCTCAACGATTGAGCTTTACTCCCTTAGTTTTCAGGCTAAGAAAACACGTCGGAGGTCTCATACCTCTTGACGTGGGCACGAGCCTGAAATCCCAATTTCAGCCCTCGAAACATCTCATATGTTCCGCGATGTTTCGAAAACGTCTTTGGTGCCTCTACTCTAAACCGTTTAACTGAACTATCATGTAGTTATCAAAAACGTGTATGTCCGATGTTCGCAACATCCACAGACGACGTTTGGGGTTCAGCACACTGAGCGGTGCATTAAGGACATAAGCTATCTACTGTCCGCACAATCGCTACTGTCAACTTTCAACTATATTTTCTCTAGGAACATATCTAAACAGTGGAACTAAAGCACGAGCTTACGACATAATTTGCAAAAGGTCTTTTGACTATGTTCAAGATAATTAAGTTCATCTTGTAAACTCCCACTCAGATAGACATCCCTCTGGTCATCTAAGTGATTACATGATCCGAGTCAACTAAGCCGTGTCCGATCATCACGTGAGACGGACTAGTCAACATCGGTGAACATCTTCATGTTGATCGTATCTACTATACGACTCATGCTCGACCTTTCGGTCTCCGTGTTCCGAGGCCATGTCTGCACATGCTAGGCTCGTCAAGTTAACCCCAAGTGTTTTTGCTGTGTAAATCTGTCTTACACCCGTTGTATGTGAACGTAAGAATCCATCACACCCGATCATCACGTGGTGCTTAGAAGCGTTAACTGTAGCAACGGTGCATACCGAGGAGAACACTTCTTGAAATTTGTGTAAGGGATCATCTTATTTACTACCGTCGTTCTAAGTAAACAAGATGCATAAACATAATAAACATCACATGCAATTATATAGTAGTGACATGATATGGCCAATATCATATTGCTCCTTTTGATCTCCATCTTGGGGCTCCATGATCATCATTGTCACCGGCATGACACCATGATCTCCATCATCATGATCTCCATCATCGTGTCTCCATGAAGTTGTCTCGCCAACTTATTACTTCTACTACTATGGCTACGGTTAGCAATAAAGTAAAAGTAATTACATGGCGTTGTTCAATGACACGCAGGTCATACAATAAATAAAGACAACTCCTATGGCTCCTGCCGGTTGCCATACTCATCGACATGCAAGTCGTGAATCCTATTACAAGAACATGATCAATCTCATACATCACATATCATTAATCACATTCTTCTTGGCCATATCACATCACATAGCATACCCTGCAAAAACAAGTTAGGCGTCCTCTAATTGTTGTTTGCATGTTTCTGATGGCTGCTTTGGGTTTCTAGCAAGAACGTTTCTTACCTACGCAAAACCACAACGTGATATGCCAATTGCTATTTACCCTTCATAAGGACCCTTTTCATCGAATCCGTTCCGACTAAAGTGGGAGAGGCGGCACCCGCTAGCCACCTTATGCACCAAGTGCATGTCGGTCGGTGGAACACATCTCACGTAAAATGCGTGTAAGGTCGGTCCGGCCGCTTCATCCCACAATACCGTCGAAACAAGATTGGACTAGTAACGGTAAGCATATTGAACAAAATCAACGCCCACAACTACTTTGTGTTCTACTCGTGCAAAGAATCTACGCAATAGACCTAGCTCATGATGCCACTATTGGGGAACGAGCAGAAATTCAAAATTTTCCCTCGTGTCACCAAGATCTATCTATGGAGAAACTAGCAACGAGGAAGGAGAGTGCATCTACATACCCTTGTAGATCGCTAAGCGGAAGCGTTCAAGAGAACGGGGTTGAAGGAGTCGTACTCGCCATCGTGATCCAAATCACCGGAGATCCTAGTGCCGAGCAGACGGCACCTCCGCGTTCAACACACGTACAGCCCGGTGGCGTCTCCCATGCCTTGATCCAGCAAGGAGAGAGGGAGAGGTTGAGGAAGACTCCATCCAGCAGCAGCACAACGGCATGGTGGTGATGGAGGAGCGTGGCAATCCCGCAGGGCTTCGCCAAGCACCATGGGAGAGGAGGAGGAGGAGAGGCAGGGCTGCACCAAGAGGGAGAGAACTCATGTATTATGGGCAACCCCTTAGGCCTCATATATATAGGGGAAGGGGAGGAGGGTGCGCCCCCTCTAGGGTTCCCACCCCTAGGTGGGGCGGCAGCCCTAGATTGGATCAAGGGGGGCGGCCAAGAGGGGAGGGAGAGGGAGGCGCCCACTAGATGGGCCTTAGGGCCCATCTGCCCTAGGGTTTGCCCCCTCCCACTCTCCCTTGCGCCTTGGGCCTCTTGTGGGGGGCGCACCAGCCCCTTTGAGGCTGGTTCCCTCCCACACTTGGCCCACGCAGCCTTCTGGGGTTGGTGTCCCCACTTGGTGGACCCCCGGGACCCTCCCGGTGGTCCCGGTACGTTACCGATAAACCCCGAAACTTTTCCGGTGACCAAAACAGGACTTCCCATATATAAATCTTTACCTCCGGACCATTTCGAACTCCTCGTGACGTCCAGATCTCATCCGGGACTCCGAACAACATTCGTAACCACATACAAACTTCCTTTATAACCCTAAGCGTCGCCAGAACCTTAAGTGTGTAGACCCTACGGGTTCGGGAACCATCTGCGCACATGACCGAGACGTTCTCCGGTCAATAACCAACAGCGGGATCTGGATACCCATGTTGGCTCCCACATGTTCCATGATGATCTCATCGGATGAACCACGATGTCAAGGACTCAATCGATCCCGTATACAATTCCCTTTGTCTAGCGGTATTGTACTTGCCGAGATTCGATCGTCGGTATCCCGATACCTTGTTCAATCTCGTTTCCGGCAAGTCTCTTTTACTCGTTCCGTAACACATCATCCCGTGATCAACCCCTTGGTCACATTGTGCACATTATGATGATGTCCTACCGAGTGGGCCCAGAGATACCTCTCCGTTTACACGGAGTGACAAATCCCAGTCTCGATTCGTACAACCCAATGTACACTTTCGGAGATACCTGTAATGCACCTTTATAGTCACCCGATTCGTTGTGACGTTTGGTACACCCAAAGTATTCCTACGGTATCCGGAGTTGCACAATCTCATGGTCTAAGGAAATGATACTTGACATTAGAAAAGCTTTAGCATATGAACTACGATCTTTGTGCTAGGCTTAGGATTGGGTCTTGTCCATCACATCATTCTCCTAATGATGTGATCCCGTTATCAATGACATCCAATGTCCATGGTTAGGAAACCGTAACCATCTATTGATCAACGAGCTAGCCAATAGAGGCTTGCTAGGGACATGGTGTTGTCTATGTATCCACACATGTATTTGAGTTTCGTATCAATACAATTATAGCATGGATAATAAACGATTATCATGAACAAGGAAATATAATAATAATAACTAATTTATTATTGCCTCTAGGGCATATTTCCAACAGATCAAAGCGTTTGGGTTTATGCAGACTTATGGAGAAGCCTGCGTTTACAAGAAAGTGAGTGGGAGATCTGTAGCATTTCTCATATTATATGTAGATGACATACTTTTGATGGGAAATGATATAGAACTCTTGGACAACATTAAGGCCTACTTGAATAAAAAAATTTCAATGAAGGACCTTGGAGAAGCTGCTTACATATTAGGCATCAAGATCTATAGGGATAGATCGAGACGCCTCATAGGTCTTTCACAAAGCACATACCTTGATAAGATTTTGAAGAAATTCAAAATGGATCAGTCCAAGAAAGGGTTCTTGCCTGTCTTTGCAAGGTGTGAGATTGAGCTCGGCTCAATGCCCGACCACGGCAAAAGATAAAGAAGAGATGAGCGTCATCCCCTATACCTCGGCCATAGAATCTATTATGTATGCCATGCTGTGTACCAGACCTGATGTAAACCTTGTCGTAAGTTTGGTAGGAAGGTATCAAAGTAATCCCGGCAAGGAACACTGCACAGCGGTCAAGAATATCCTGAAGTACCTGAAAAGGACAAAGGACATGTTTCTCGTTTATGGAGGTGACGAAGAGCTCAAATGTCAGAAGGGTTACGTCGGCCTTAGCTTCGACACAGTCTGGATGACTCTAAGTCACAAACCGGATACGTGTATATGTTGAATGGTGGAGCAGTAAGCTGGTGCAGCTGCAAGCAGTGCGTCGTGGCGGGATCTACGTGTGAAGCGGAGTACATGGCAGCCTCGGAGGCAGCGCATGAAGCAATTTGGGTGAAGGATTTCATCACCGACCTAGGAGTTATACCCAATGCGTCGGGGCCAATCAAACTCTTCTGTGACAACACTGGAGCTATTGCACTTGCCAAGGAGCCCAGGTTTCACAAGAAGACCAGGAACATCAAGCGTCGCTTCAACTCCATCCGTGAAAATGTTCAAGATGGAGACATAGAAATTTGCAAAGTGCATACGGATCTGAATGTCGCAGATCCGTTGACTAAACCTCTTCAGCGAGCAAAACATGATCAACACCGTAACTCTATGGGTGTTCGATTCATCACAATGTAACTAGATTATTTACTCTAGTGCAAGTGGGAGATCAGGGAAATATGCCCTAGAGGCAATAATAAAGGATTATTATTATATTTCCTTATTCATGATAATTGTCTTTTATTCATGCTATAATTGTATTATCCGGAAATCGTAATACACGTGTGAATACATAGACCACAATATGTCCCTAGTGAGCCTCTAGTTGACTAGCTCGTTGATCAATAGATAGTCATGGTTTCCTGCCTATGGACATTGGCTGTCATTGATAGCGGGATCACATCATTAGGATAATGATGTGATGGACAAGACCCAATCCTAAGCATAGCACAAGATCGTGTAGTTCGTTTTGCTAGAGCTTTTCCAATGTCAAGTATCTCTTCCTTAGACCATGAGATCGTGTAACTCCTGGATACCGTAGGGAGTGCTTTGGGTGTACCAAGCGTCCACAACGTGGCGGGTGACTATAAAGGTGCACTACAGGTATCTCCGAAAGTGTCATTGGGTTGACACGGATCGAGGCTGGATTTGTCACTCCGTGTATGTAGAGGTATCTCTGGGCCCACTCGGTAATGCATCATCATAATGAGCTCAAAGTGAC
Organism: Aegilops bicornis; assembly: GCA_021605145.1. Taxonomy (NCBI): domain Eukaryota; kingdom Viridiplantae; phylum Streptophyta; class Magnoliopsida; order Poales; family Poaceae; genus Aegilops; species Aegilops bicornis. The sequence goes on from CM038673.1 coordinate 811,805,770, forward strand.
CAAGTGATTAGTTACAGGATCATGCATTTCGGTACGAGTAAAGTGACTTGCCGGTAACGAGACTGAACGAGGTATTGGTATACCGACGATCGAGTCTCGGGCAAGTAACGTACCGATTGACAAAGGGAATTGAATACGTCATTAATTGAATCCTTGACATCGTGGTTCATCCGATGAGATCATCGAGGAGTATGTGGGAGTCAACATGGGTATCCAGATCCCGCTGTTGGTTATTGACTGGAGAGCCGTCTCGGTCATGTCTGCATGTCTCCCGAACCCGTAGGGTCTACACATAAGGTTCGATGGCGCTAGGGTTGTATGAATATGAGTATGCAGCAAACCGAATGTTGTTGAGTCCGGATGAGATCCCGGACGTCACGAGGAGTTCCGGAATGGTCCGGAGGTAAAGAATTATGTATAGGAAGTGCTATTTGACCATCGGGAGAATTTTGGGGTTACTGGGTATTGTACCAGACCACCGGAAGGGTCCCGAGGTCCACCGGGTGGGGCCACCTATCCCGGAGGGCCCGTGGGCTGAAGTGGGAGGAACCAGCCCCTGGTGGGCTGGTGCGCCTCACTTGGGCCCCCTGCGCCTAGGGTTGGAAACCCTAGGGTGAAGCGCCCACTGCCTTGGGGCAAGCCTCCCCCCTTGGCCGCCGCCCCCCCTTGGGAGATCTGATCTCCAAGGGCCGGCGCCCCCCAGGGGGCCTATATAAAGGGGGGAGGGAGGGGGCAGCCGCACCCTTGCATCTTGGCGCCTCCCTCTCCCCTGCTACACCTCTCCTCCTCCGTCACGTGCTTGGCGAAGCCCTGCCGGAGTGCTGCTTCTCCACCAACACCACGCCGTCATGCTGCTGCTGGAGCCATCTTCCTCAACCTCTCCTTCCCCCTTGCTGGATCAAGAAGGAGGAGACGTCATCCGCTCCGTACGTGTGTTGAACGCGGAGGTGCCGTCCGTTCGGCACTCGATCATCGGTGATTTGGATCACGACGAGTACGACTCCATCATCCATGTTCTAGTGAACGCTTCCGCACGCGATCTACAAGTGGTATGTAGATGCAATCTCTCTCCCATGACTCGTTGCTTAGATGAACTCATAGATGGATCTTGGTGAAACCATAGGAAAATTTTTAATTTTCTGCAACGTTCCCCAACAGATCCCGCCACGACGCTTTGCTTGCAACTGCACCAGCTTACTGCCCCACCATTCAAAATATACACGTATCCGGTTTGTGACTTAGAGTCATCCAGATCTGTGTTGAAGCTAGCATCGACGTAACCCTTTACGACGAGCTATTCGTCACCTCCATAAACGAGAAACATATCCTTAGTCCTTTTTAGGTACTTCAGGATATTCTTGACCGCTGTCCAGTGTTCCATGCCGGGATTACTTTGGTACCTTCCTACCAAACTTACGGCAAGGTTTACATCAGGTCTGGTACACAGCATGGCATACATAATAGACCCTATAGCCGAGGCATTGGGGATGACACTCATCTTTTCTCTATCTTCTGCCGTGGTCGGGCATTGAGCCGAGCTCAATTTCACACCTTACAACATAGGCAAGAACTCCTTCTTGGACTGATCCATATTGAACTTCTTCAATATCTTATCAAGGTATGTGTTTTGTGAAAGACCTATGAGGCGTCTCAATCTATCCCTATATATCTTGATGCCTAATATGTAAGCAGCTTCTCCAAGGTCCTTCATTGAAAAACACTTATTCCAGTAGGCCTTAATGTTGTCCAAAAGTTCTATATCATTTCCCATCAAAAATATGTCATCTACATATAATATGAGAAATGTTACAGAGTCCCACTCACTTTCTTGTAAACACAGGCTTCTCCATAAGTCTGCATAAACCCAAACGCTTTGATCATCTCATCAAAGCGAATGTTCCAACTCCGAGATGCTTGCACCAGCCCATAAATGGATCGCTGGAGCTTGCATACCTTGTTAGCATTCTCGGGATCGACAAAACCTTCCGGCTGCATCATATACAGCTCTTCCTTAAGATAGCCGTTAAGGAATGCCGTTTTGACGTCCATTTGCCATATCTCATAATCATAGTATGCGACAATTCCTAACATGATTCGGACGGATTTCAGCTTCGCAACGGGAGAGAAAGTCTCATCATAGTCAACCCCTTGAACTTGCCGATAACCTTTAGTGACAAGTCGAGCTTTATAGATGGTAACATTACCATCCGCGTCCGTCTTCTTCTTAAAGATCCATTTGTTTTATATCGCTCGCCGATCATCGGGCAAGTCTGTCAAAGTCCATACTTTGTTTTCATACATGGATCCTATCTCGGATTGCATGGCTTAAAACCATTTATTGGAATCTGGGCCCGCCATCGCTTCTTCATAGTTCGAAGGTTCACCGTTGTCTAACAACATGATTTCCAGGACAGGGTTGCCATACCACTCTGGTGTGGAACGTGTCCTTGTGGACCTACGAAGTTCAGTAGTAACTTGATCCGAAGTACCTTGATCATCATCATTAACTTCCTCTCCAGTCGGTGCTGGCACCACAGGAACATCTTCCTGAGCTGTGCTACTTACCGATTGAAGAGGTAGTACTTCATCAAGTTCCACTTTCCTCCCACTTACTTCTTTCGAGAGAAACTCTTTCTCCAGAAAGGACCCGTTCTTGGCAACAAAGATCTTGCCTTCGGACCTGAGGTAGAAGGTATACCCAATGGTTTCCTTAGGGTATCCTATGAGGATGCATTTTTACGACTTGGTTTCGAGCTTTTCAGGTTGAAGTTTCTTGACATAAGCATCGCATCCCCAAACTTTTAGAAACGACAGCTTAGGTTTCTTCCTAAACCATAATTCATACGGTGTCGTCTAAACGGATTTAGACGGTGCCCTATTTAAAGTGAATGTAGCTGTCTCTAAAGCGTATCCCCAAAATGATAGCGGTAAATCGGTAAGAGACATCATAGACCGCACCATATCCAATAAAGTGCGATTACGACGTTCGGACACACCGTTACGCTGAGGTGTTCCAGGCGGCGTGAGTTGTGAAACGATTCCACATTTTCTTAAGTGCGTACCAATTTCGTGACTTAAATATTCTCCTCCACGATCTGATCGTAAGAACTTTATTTTTCGGTCACATTGATTCTCTACCTCATTCTGAAATTCCTTGAACTTTTCAAAGGTCTCAGACTTGTGTTTCATCAAGTAGACATACCCATATCTACTTAAGTCATCAATGAGAGTGAGAACATAACGATAGCCACCGCGAGCCTCAACGCTCATTGGACCGCACACATCAGTATGTATAATTTCTAATAAGTTGGTTGCTCGCTCCATTGTTCCGGAGAACGGAGTCTTGGTCATTTTACCCATGAGGCATGGTTACGACGTGTCAAATGATTCAAATCAAGAGACTCCAAAAGGCCATCTGTATGGAGCTTCTTCATGCGTTTGACACCAATGTGACCAAGGCGGCAGTACCACAGATATGTGGGACTATCATTATCAGTCTTACATCTTTTGGTATTCACACTATGAATATGTGTAACATCACGTTCGAGATTCATTAAGAATAAACCATTGACCAGCGGGGCATGACCATAAAACATATTTCTTATATAAATAGAACAACCATTATTCTCGGATTTAAATGAGTAGCCATCTCGTATTAAACGAGATCCGGATACAATGTTCACGCTCAAAGCTGGCACTAAATAACAATTATTGAGGTTTAAAACTAATCCCGCGTGCCGACGGCGATCACATCGACCTTGGAACCATTCCCGACGCGCATCGTCACCTCGTCCTTCGCCAGTCTCCGCTTATTCCGCAGCTCCTGTTTTGAGTTACAAATATGAGCAACCGCGCCGGTATCAAATACCCAGGAGCTACTACGAGTACTGGTAAGGTACACATCAATTACATGTATATCACATATACCTTTAGTGTTGCCGGCCTTCTTGTCCGCTAAGTATTTGGGGCAGTTCCGCTTCCAGTGACCCTTCCCTTTGCAATAAAAGCACTCAGTCTCAGGCTTGGGTCCATTCTTTGGCTTCTTCCCGGCAACTGGCTTACTGGGCGCGGCAACTCCCTTTCCTTCCTTCTTGAAGTTCTTCTTACCCTTGCCTTTCTTGAAACTAGTGGTTTTATTGACCATCAACACTTGATGTTCCTTTTTGATTTCCACCTCCGCTGATTTCAGCATTGAAAATACTTCAGGAATAGTTTTCACCATCCCCTGCATATTGTAGTTCATCACAAAGCTCTTGTAGCTAGGTGGGAGCGACTGAAGGATTCTGTCAATGACCGCCTCGTCCGGGAGGTTAATGTCCAGCTGGGACAAGCGGTTGTGCAACCCAGACATTTTGAGTATGTGCTCACTGACAGAACTATTTTCCTCCATCTTACAACTGTAGAACTTGTCGGAGACTTCATATCTCTCGACCCGGGCATGAGCTTGGAAAACCATTTATTGCTCTTCGAACATCTCATATGCTCCGTGTTGCTCAAAATGCTTTTGGAGCCCCGGTTCTAAGCTATAAAGCATGCCGCACTGAACGAGGGAGTAATCATCAGCACGTGACTGCCAAGCGTTCATAACGTATTGGTTCTCTGGGATGGGTGCTTCACCTAGCGATGCTTCGAGGACATATGCTTTCTTGGCAGCTATGAGGATGATCCTCAGGTTCCGGACCCAGTCCGTATAGTTGCTGCCATCATCTTTCAGCTTGGTTTTCTCTAGGAACGCGTTGAAGTTGAGGTAGACATGAGCGTTGGCCATTTGATCTACAAGACATTTTGCAAAGGTTTTTAGACTAAGTTCACGATAATTAAGTTCATCTAATCAAATTATTTAATGAACTCTCACTCAGATCAGACATCCCTCTAGTCATCTAAGTGATACATGATCCGACTCAACTAGACCGTGTTCGATCATCACGTGAGACGGACTACTCATCATCGGTGAACATCTCCATGTTGATCGTATCTTCCATACGACTCATATTCGACCTTTCGGTCTCTTGTGTTCCGAGGCCATGTCTGTACATGCTAGGCTCATCAAGTCAACCTAAGTGTTTTGCATGTGTAAATCTGTCTTACACCCGTTGTATGTGGACGTTGGAATCTATCACACCCGATCATCACGTGGTGCTTCAAAACAACGAACTTTCGCAACGGCGCACAGTTAGGGGGAACACTTTCTTGAAATTATTATGAGGGATCATCTTATTTACTACCGTCGTTCTAAGCAAATAAGATGCAAAAACAGGATAAACATCACATGCAATCAAATAGTGACGTGATACGGCCAATATCATATTGCTCCTTTGATCTCCATCTTCGGGGCGCCATGATCATCTTTGTCACCGGCATGACACCATGATCTCCATCATCATGATCTCCATCATCGTGTCTCCATGAAGTTGTTCGCCAACTATTACTTCTACTACTATGGCTAACGGTTTAGCAATAAAGTAAAGTAATTACATGGCGTTTATTCATTGACACGCAGGTCATACAATAATTAAGACAACTCCTATGGCTCCTACCGGTCATACTCATCGACATGCAAGTCGTGATTCCTATTACAAGAACATGATCTCATACATCACATATATATCATTCATCACAATCTTTTGGCCATATCACATCACAAGGCATATGCTGCAAAAACAAGTTAGACGTCCTATAATTGTTGTTGCATGTTTTTACGTGGCTGCAATAGGGTTCTAGCAAGAACGTTTCTTACCTGCGTAAAAGCCACAACGTGATATGCCAATTTTTATTTACCCTTCATAAGGACCCTTTTCATCGAATCCGATCCGACTAAAGTGGGAGAGACAGACACCCGCTAGCCACCTTATGCAACTAGTGCATGTCAGTTGGTGGAACCTGTCTCACGTAAGCGTACGTGTAAGGTCGGTCCTGGCCGCTTCATCCCACGATGCCGCCGAAACAAGATAAGACTAGTAGTGGCAAGAAAATTGACAACATCTACGCCCACAACAAATTTGTGTTCTACTCGTGCAAAGAAACTACGCATAGACCTAGCTCATGATGCCACCGTTGGGAAACGTTGCAGAAAATAAAAAATTTCTACGCTTCACCAAGATCAATCTATGGAGTCATCTAGCAACGTGAGAGAGCAGTGCATCTACATAACCTTGTAGATCGCGAGCGGAAGCGTTCAAGAGAACGGGGTTGAGGGAGTCGTACTCGTCGTAATCCAAATCACCGAAGATCCTAGTGCCGAACGGGCGGCACCTCCGTGTTCAACACACGTACGGTTGGGGAAGACGCCTCCTCCTTCTTGATCCAGCAAGGGGAAAGGAGAGGTTGATGGAGATCCAGCAGCACAACAGCGTGGTGGTGGAAGTAGCGGCGATCTCGGCAGGGCTTCGCCAATCTCAGCAAGAGGAAGAGGTGCAGGGGGGGCGCGCCGAGGACTAGGGTGCGGCTGCCCTCCTCCCCCTCTTTATATAGGGGTCCTGAGGTGCGCCGCCCCCTAGAGATCCCATCTCAAGGAGGGCGGCGGCCTGGGGAGGGACTTGCCCCCAAGTCAAGTGGGCGCCCCCCCTAGGGTTTCCAACCCTAGGCGTAGGGGGAGGCCCAAGGGGGGCGCACCAGCCCACCAGGGGCCGGTTCCCTTCCCTCTTCAGCCCACGTGGCCCTCCGGGATAGGTGGCCCCACCCGGTGGGCCCCCGGGACCCTTCCGGTGGTCCCGGTACAATACCGGTGACCCCCGAAACTTTCCCGGTGGCCGAAACTGGACTTCCTATATACAATTCTTCACCTCCGGACCATTCCGGAACTCCTCGTGACGTCCGGGACTCCGAACAACTTTCGGGTTACCGCATACTAATATCTCTACAACCCTAGCGTCACCGAACCTCAAGTGTGTAGACCCTACGGGTTCGGGAATCATGCAGACATGACCGAGACAGTTCTCCGGCCAATAACCAACAGCGGGATCTGGATACCCATGTTGGCTCCCACATGTTCCATGATGATCTCATCGAATGAACCACAATGTCGAGGATTCAAGTAATCCCATATACAATTCCCTTCGTCAATCGGTACGTTACTTGCCCGAGATTCGATCGTCGGTATCCCAATACCTCGTTCAATCTCGTTACCGGTAAGTCACTTTACTCGTACCGTAATGCATGATCCCGTGACCAACCACTTGGTCACATTGAGCTCATTATGATGGTGCATTACCGAGTGGGCCCAGAGATACCTCTCCGTCATACGGAGTGACAAATCCCAGTCTCGATCCGTGTCAATCCAACAGACACTTTCAGAGATACCTGTAGTATACCTTTATAGCCTCCCAGTTACGTTGTGACGTTTGGTACACCCAAAGCACTCCTACGGTATCCAGGAGTTACACGATCTCATGGTCTAAGGAAATGATACTTGACATTTAGAAAAGCTCTAGCAAACGAACTACAGGATCTTGTGCTATACTTAGGATTGGGTCTTGTCCATCACATCATTCTCCTAATGATGTGATCCCGTTATCAACGACATCCAATGTCCATAGTCAGGAAACCATGACTATCTGTTGATCAACGAGCTAGTCAACTAGAGGCTTACTAGGGACATGTTGTGGTCTATGTATTCACAAATGTATTACGATTTCCGGATAACACAATTATAGCATGAATAATAGACAATTATCATGAACAAGGAAATATAATAATAATCATTTTATTATTGCCTCTAGGGCATATTTCCAACAATAATAGCCTCCCTTAGTTTATTTTTATACTGAATCTTATGTATGTTGTTCTTGCCTCTAAATTGTTGCTTTATACTGAACCACTATTACTATATTATGCTCTGATATGAGCTTTGGTGCTTTCTACTGAAAATAAAGTATTTATGGAGACTATGCTTTTTGAGATGCTTCCTTTGCAGTGAAGTTGTTTTTGGTATAGCCTATATTGGGTAGCTGTCTTGCTTATATATGGTGTGCTGGAAGCTTTGTTTTAGATTATCACTTGCTTTCTCATGTTCGCGAACTTAATGTCAAGTGTTACCTTTTATGGTCTTGTGACTGCATTGAACTCGATGCTGCTTTATAATCTAATGATGTTGAACTCGATGATGTCCATTTCTATTAGAAGTGAATGTTTTTTCTTTCTTTTATTTTGGTGTCCTATTTAAATACGTATACTAAACCAGGTTTCCTACTCCCTTCGTAAAGAAATATAAGAGCATTTAGATCATTAAAATAGTGATCTAAACACTTTTATATTTCTTTACAGAGGGAGTACTAACCTGGGCATTATCTGCTTGACCATATCGTTGGGTCCGGCACCCTCGCGCCAAGGCGCGATACCTATCTAGTTGCTTATTCTTCCTTGTGGTCTCGGGTTCAAGTGTCGTGGTTCTCTTTTTGTTTTCATATTTTTTATGATAAAAAGGAAGATGCAGTTAAAAATACATGGTGCTGGAGTGATTCGATCTTGCAACCTCAAGGCACGAGAAGCTCATATGCTAACAACTGCGCCAGAAGGTGGATTGCTGACAAAAATGAGTCCAGATCCTATCTATACATCATTCAGAGTTTTGAATTCAAAATTCAGATTTTAAATTTCGTCCGAAATTTTTCCGGGATTTCGCGGTTACCGCGGTAACCGGGAATTTCGGTGTCCCACGAGAAAAAAGGTGCACTCGGAATCCATATCCTTCCCAAACCCTTGTGTGTAGGTAAGGTGCAGCACCATGTGCCAGGCAGTCAGATTTTGATGCTCAGGGCGCTGATGTATCAAAATATCAAATGGGCAATGAAGTGATAAATTCATGGTTTCATTCATAATCGTAAAAACAAATAATTATTATTTATCGGACAACAAACAAGGGATCGAGGCTAAAAGCTCACACGTTCGATCCCCCGACGTTGTCGTCAAGCATATGCTTATTTGAATTCTCTACTAATGGAAGTAAGCTTGGCAAAAAATTCTTGTGAAAGAAACAACAAGCCACAACAAGGCCAGTGTGATAAGCAATCTCAGATGAATGTCAAAAGGAGAAGCAAGCTGCGGGCGAAGGCTGCTGGTGTGCCCAGCACTTGGCATGCTCTGGCTGAAGTTTGCCTGGCGAAGTAACACGGGCTGAGCACGCCTCCGCGGTCGAGCGAGCTGTTGCGCGGGGTCGCTGGAGCATATGCTATCGAGAAGACTGAGCCTGCGCTGCCACGAGTCTGGCACGTTGGTTGGTGGTTGCTCCAAGAAGAATTCCATCGAAGAAGAACCTCCGAAGAAAATGTCCTCGGCTCCCAAGGACATAAGGTAGTTGTTATCCCCGCTGTCGGCTCTGGAGGGGGGCATCTCGTTGTTTTCTCTAAATACACCGTCGAAGAGCTCGACCGGATCCCCGTCGTTGTCTGACAACAGCGAGCGCTCCAACTCTTCGAGAACCCAGCGTTCAGTGTTCATCTTTTCCTGACGCACACCCGGTGGAGCCTCCGGGTGGCCATCATCCGCCTTCCTCTTGTCGCTGGAACTGGCTACTGTCACGGGCCAGTTCTCTAGAACTTGCACCGGGAAGCCGTTAAGCTCAAAGAATGCCGAATGGAGGAGTTGCACACAGCGCTCTGCCGCACTGTCATGGACCACCAACGAAACATTCGCCACCTGCTTAGTTATGAACAATGAACAATGATGGCCACTCTTGTTGCATAATAACAAAAAAAAAATCAATTCGCCACAGCTCCAATCATCGCACAGAAAGGAACCGAAAGAAATCATGTTCATTTTTGTGCAAGTGAAATACCTTTGAGTTGGACAAACCTTGAGAGACCTTCTCGACGGCAAGATGACTGCTGCCTAGAACATTGAGAGCCTGAGATGAAGCACAAATAATTAGGAATTATAGGACACAACATGATTGATCATGACCAGCTACAACAATACACGTTCCTTGATACACCCTCCTGTCTTTTCGACAAAAAACAGTGAGGCAAAATCACAAGTGACCTTCAACATCAACGTGACCACGCAGAGTTACAGTTGCTAAGCGCATACATGTGGTTCTTACCCTTCCAAGAATGAAGGTCGACATCTGCGGGTTCCCTATTAGGGAGATGACTGATCTGCCCTGTAGTTGGCAAACTTCAGCAATTTTTTGAAGCTCTTCAATTGCCTTTTGAAGCGCCTATTACATCATCAGAGCAACTAATTTATCAGGATCATTTTTTTTGGGAAAAGTATATTTTTCATCCCTAATTTTCTCAAAAGTATAGAAATGGTCTCTCAACTCTAAAACCAGCAAATCTTAGTCCCTCAACTTCTCAAAACCGGATACTTTTAGTCGCTCGTACCGCTTCAAGTGGTTTTGTTGATGATGTGGCATGGTTTTGGTTGGCATCTTATCGAACACCTGTCGTGCGTCCTGGCACATTTTCGGACGGTGGTGGGCCGCACATCAGGTATGTGGTGTGCCTTTCATCGACGCCGAGGCCATGCCCGGCACCTCGCCTCGCGTCGTCGTGCCTCCGATGAGCAGCTTCGTGCAGCAGACCGAGAAAGAGAAGCTGAGCATGGCGTAGAGACCTCCATTCCAGCCGCTCCTGCCCTCCTCTTCCAAGCGCTGCTCCCTACCCTCACCCAGAGGTCGCAGTCCGTGGCCTCATTCCTCGCTGCGTACAAGACCGGCCGTACTCTTCGCCGCCTAGTCGTCGTCCAACAGGCCAGCACCACCGCTCTCGGTTACACCCCACCGCGCTGGGACGAGTAGCTGATGTACAGCACACGGGCTGCGGCATGTCGCGAACTCGAGGGTCATTGATGTGCCCGGGGGCGAGCGGAGGATGTCCATCGGCGACCTCGTGCATGACTCTACCGTGATGCTGCTGGACGAATCCACGTCCGGGTTCGACTCCGGCAGTCCGTCTCTGCGTTCCACACAGATGACGTGCTCAAGGACATGGACACCATGCACAGCAAATCAATCAGGTGCTTCTCGAGTTTCGGGCATACGCGGCTGAGGCAGTGGCTCCTCTCCGGGCGAGAGTCAGGGTGTGCCGGATGACCGTGGCTGCGAGCACGACAACCCCACCATCAACGACGGCCTCTGCTACGCCGGCAGGTCGCTTCGTGTGTTGCTTGTGCGTGTTTTTCAATCCGGCGAAACTCCATTTAATACTAAGTAGCTAGCTAAGGACCTTTTTGTGAATCGATCCAGCTGCTCTACCTGTACACGCGTGTGTTGTCTTCCGGTGAAAACGGCAGGTGCCCATTGCCGCGAGTCCTGTAGGAGTGACGACGGCGTCCACGGCGAGTTTGTGGATACTGACGTGGTGCTCTAACCTGTGTGACATGGAGGTCAAACATGTGTGACGTGTCTAGTTTTTGTCAAAACCATGTCCACGTCAGCACAAAACCACTGTAAAGGGCACGAGGGACTAACTTATCCGGTTTTAAAAGTTAAGGGACTGAGATTTGCTGGTTTTAGAGTTGAGGGACCATCTCTATACTTTTGAAATAGTTGAGGGACCAAAAATATACTTATCCTTTTTTTTCTGTTGAGTGTTGACAAACACAATAGCACAGTAAATGTGTACCGGTTGGATCAATTCCTGACTCAGCGGTTTTGATGGAACTAGTGTAAACGACATCTTTTCACTAGTAGCCACCCAATCGATAGAGATTCCCAAACATTCAAAATATTTGAACTTCAAAATGGCCTGCAGAAATAACACAATCAGATAACCAACAAAACTCAAGAAATAAATACATAAATGAAAGAGACACAATTCTGTTGCTATAGTACCTTTTCTACAAAAGCACTCTGGTCCAGCGTACCTATGCTCTGTATGTCCAGAATGGTAATATTTGATTTCAACACAATGCTGGTTAATGTACTCTGAAAGAAAGAAGTACATTCAAGGGCCAGTAATATTTGTTGCACGTGGAAGAATGGAAGAATGAATCATAACATAGTAATATATTTATGTAACAAACCTTGCTTGTAGTTCTTGTTTTAGTAATCAGAGTACCATGTGCTTGAGGGTTGAACGAGTTCTTAACTCTTACCGATATTCCACATTCTATAGCTAGTTGGATTGACTGGCATGTAAAAGTTTATAGATGTAAGTGACTACGTGTAATAATAAAACATCACACCTGGTAGATCAGCTAGGAAGAATCACAAGTAAGTCCAGCAACACAGATAAAAATTCCCGCAAAAAAAACACATATGACAAAAAGAAGTAATATATGTCATAATGTTCACTGCCCGGCAAAGACCTGAACCACAAAACAAAGAAGAAATGATACACAAAACAAGGAGAACACCTGTGCGGCAAAGAACCCAATTTCAGCTGCCTCATCAAAAGTCAAGAAGGGCAGTGGTATTGCCTTCACACAAACATTATGATCACACGTGAAGATACTGTCCTGATCTTTCCAAACCTAATGCATATCAGGGAGCCCGAAACATTACTGCAGAATCTAATGGAGTATAGAGACACCACACAACCTATTATGTTTAGCTGTTAAACTTATTTGGTTTAACATACAGACAACTTCTCTACGCCAGAAACATGCATTAAAATAGGAAGCTTCTGAAAGGATAAGTTTTAGCGTCTGCTGGGTAGCAGGTGTGCTCCTAGCCTAACCATCCGTTGTCACATCCTCCGCAGGGTGGGTCCTCCGGCTGTCTTCTTAGGCCGTGAAGGAGTTTTGAGGAGCAACGGGACTTTACCGAAAAAGGCTTTCGCCCCGCTTTATATATAAAGTAAAGATAATCAACAACCCGGAACAACGCACGCCATCGGAACACACGCACACATTCAAGGCAGGATACATAGACGCTGAGCGCAGCAACACCACCCCTAGCATTACATGAGCAACCGGGGGCCTCAACCATGAACACGTCACCACGAAGAAAAGAAGCTACATACGACGAATCATGGGCTCCAAGGCGGTGCCTACAGGAAGGTTACGACACCGAAGCGCCGCCACGGCCCGACCCAAGGATCAGAGTTTCCCCTGGAGCAACACGACGGGCAGTGAGAGCCGCGACGACGCCTTCAAGAAGGGAACGAGCTTCGCCGCCGCCGGTCCGTCCGAAGAAAGAACAGGTTTTCACCCCGACCAATATTAACCGCCACCGAACATCACACCCTGGCTACCACGCCGCCCACACGACCATGGCCACCAGGCAGCACCAAGCCATGAGCTTTGCCCAGGAGCACCGCGACACCACCACCAGGGCCGCCGCCCCGGCATCCAGGACCTTGACGCCACCTCACCCGCCACCCGCCGCTGCCCCAACCAAAGAGACGAGTGGAAAGGAACCGCCTTTCGCACCGCTGAGCTGTCCCCAGCGTCGAGACCCGATAGGCCGGCTAAAACTGGCCACCATCAACCCGTCCTGCTGCCGGGCATGAGACGAGCTCGGCCTGCTGTCGGGCGCGAGACGAGCATGGTCCTGCTGCCGGGCGCGAGACGAGCTCGGTCCTGCTGCCGGGCGTGAGACAAGCATGGTCATGCTGCCGGGTGCGAGACGAGCCCGGTCCTGCTGTCGGGCACGAGACGAGCGATGGGCCGTAGCTGGGAGAGGGCCAACCCTCCGATGAAGGCCGCGCCCGAACGACGGGGAGATGAATCGAAGGTCGACAAGGGCGCTCACCGACAGGCATACGCCGAAGAAGTCCAGCCGCTGCCGTGAAACGACCCAGACCACCGCGGTGGACCACCACCACGCCGTGGCAGCCCACATCCACGTCGGGACCCCGAGGGACAGCCCCGAGCTAGTGCCACCACCCATGCCGCCAATGGCCGTCGGACGCAAGGACGGCCGAAGCCCACACCGCCGCCGGCGCCACCACCAGCATGAAACACCACCAACCACTGCACTGCTACCCCCCACCAGTCGACCACCACGGCAGGGGGCGGCCGCCTGCAGCCCATGCCGCCCGCGGCCCGTACCTCGCGAGGGCCAGATCCGCGCGCCCCATCGACCGCAGAATCCGCGCGCCCCACCGGCCGAAGACGACGCAGCCGACCACCACGGGTACTCCGCCACTAGGACGCTTGACGCGAGGTCGAAGGCCGTCGCCACCCTCCGATGATGGCGAGCCGCCGCGCTGCACCGCCCGTCAGCCAGCGATGCATCCCCGCCCGCCGCCAAGATCCGCGCCGAGGAAGCCGAGCGAGGGGACGAGAGGATCCACGCCGACGCCGGTGGCGCCCGGGCTTCGCCCGGCCGCGCCCTTGGGCGGCGGCGAGGGAGGAGGGAGAGGTGGAGGGAGGGCTGGGGCGGCGGCGACTTAGGGTTCCCCCTCGGTCGCGCGCGCGGCGACGCAAGGGGGAGGGGAGGATGCGAGAATTTCGAATTTCACCGCACCTGTTTAGGTAGTGCTAGAGAGCCAGCAACGGGACTTTCAACAGGAAATTATGCAAAAGGAGAGAACATGCCTGTATTTTTCTTGCTGTAGGCAAGTCGCTACCACCACCACTTCCAAAAGTAGGGACAGCACGCAATTCCCATTCCTGAAATTTTATACATACTTACACCATTACACTCACATGTTTACTTGCTGATTTGACTAGAAATAAAATGTAGGTTCCAATTGCCGTTAGTGGTAAGAAAATACATTACTTGGTTTCGGATACAATGTTAACCTACGCCTAGTTAAATAAAATATGCATAAAGGAACATATTTGAACAGAAGCAAAGCCCCGAAATTGTCAACAGCTCAACATATTGAAAAATATTTTTGTAACGTATTGCTCAGAATTATGTGACAGCATGGGATTGGTAAACCTTTTTGGAAATGGGTATGTTTGGATTGTGGCCAAAAGCTACCCTACCATGATTTTGGTAAACTAAAATTTTTGTCTTTGTTTGGATCATGGCTAATTTGGCCACTCTAGTTTAATTTCCTTACAAATGTTGACAAAATTATAGGCTAGGCAAACCTTCACCAAAATTTTGGCTAGCCAAATATTTGGCAAGGCTAGATCGGGCTAAATCCAAGCTCATCCTGCCTTATTACACTATCTTCCAAATGCCCAACATATATAGATTGCGAGACAATAGGACCAACATAATAATAAGAAAATCTTTTGCCTCCATTTCAAAATAAATGAGTAAGAAAGGGTCTGGAGTTTAACTTAAAACAATAACCAGGGAAGAAAGGTTTAGTCAAAGAAGTAAAGTAGCGCATTTGCTTGAAGTATTTACCTCGAGCGTCCCCCTCCCAATTTTATTCAAATACTCAGAAAGTAGTTTTGCGGACGTGCGTTCGCCAAAGGAAACAAGGTAATCTCGTGTCGTAGGAGTCAGCTCTTTGGTTGTAGCAACACACTGAAGATGATGTTCCAACTCGTCCAATGGACCTGTCGAGTTTACCAGTGAGCAAGGCAATGGTCATGGTAGAAAATGGATTCTCAGTGATGACAATGCGGAATGCAAATGTTGAACAAATTATTCCGCAACAGAGCATAAGAGAGGGCTAAATAACGAGTCATCACACTCTTATGATACATGTGTTTAAAAGTTCCGTTTTCGGATGAGTGTAGAAAAGGTAAATATATGAGTAAAATGAACATGTATTTATCTCACAAACTGGTTACCTCATAAGAGCAACTCTTGCTAGCAGAGTCGTCATACTAGACCAATCACCATAATAACCGACAATATGTCAATTCTGACCACTAAAGATGCTCTAGCAGAGTCGCCATACATGTCGGAATCGCCATAATTTATGAAGTGTCATCCATATTTGGATTTCATAGCCAATTTTTGGAGCACACTCCAACCAGCTGAACAGTTGGGCATGAAGAAAAACATCACGTGGCCCCCCATCTCATGTGAGGATGACAGGGAGACTGAGGAAAAATGATGCCCATTGACGAATGGGTCCCATGATATGCAGACTCTGAATTTGCGCATCACCTTACCATCCTATGCATTATGGCGACCACTCATATCGTGACTCTCCTAAAGTCGCTCTTAGGTTTTTCTTCGTCAGTCACTGACGCTGGCCTTGGACACTGCTTGACGCAAGGTAATCAGCATCGGGATTCTATGCCTCTACGATCCAAATTAGCCTCTCCAATTCTACGCTTTTCACTAGTAAAATCTAGGTATCTACAATTGTGATAGTTGATATTTTATGATTTTTATTCTATTGTTGGAGTTTCGATTCCATTCAGAATCATGATTCTAACTACCTTGCCATCACGTTCTGGCCATGGGCACCGCACAACGGTGAGCTATGTAGGCTCATGGGAGGCTGTCGCACCCCAACCTTGAAGCAACTTGTGAAGAAAAAATAATTGTGAGGGCTTTAATTTTTTAGCCTTTGACCCCCAACAATCAAATTTTACTATTCGTCCCCTCAGTTGATTCTGTTTAGCTCCGCCACTGCATGGGTACATCCTTTATCATGCACTGACCGAGAGCAGCAACCTAGAAGCCAGAAAACTGAAGACAGTGGTGAACACAGTAGGGCAGGAGGAGGAGGCCCAAGGCTTCATCATTCTAAGTCATGATGAGGCCGCTAGCTAAGCCGATGTTGGGCTAGGAGACGAGGCTATGGCCCAGCACACGGGGAGGAAATGGTTGAACCGAGGACTGTGAAGCCCAAAACCTATATCAGAATGTAGACTGAAAGTGAAATCAGTCGCATGCTAATTGAAACATGTCCAATCTCGGTCTCAAACTCGGATAGACTTTGCTGACTGCATCGCATGGCATTTTCTTTTTATTTTGTACAAAGTTGGGCTAACCTAAGGATAGTGGGATTTCGTATCGCTGATATTCAATGAAACTATTTCGGTGACAAAGTGGCAAACACAAGTGTAAATAGCGGTTTGCAAAGTAGGATAACATTCGTAGGTCTAAATATCAAGGTTGTCTGATATTCAACATCTAAACCTTAAGAACAAGGTGTTTGATGAGCAAACGAGGTGTGGGATGATCTCTGATATAGTTCGTACCCCTCGGGTCGCCCCCGTGGGCGACCAGGGGGAAACCCTAGCCGCCGGCGCCCGGACTCCCCGGCATCTCCTCCATCCTCGCCGTCGCCCGGCAGTGCCGCCGGGCGGCGAAGCCAGGGCGGCGGCGGGCTCCTTCCCTTCCCCGAATAGGTGGCGCGGACGGCCGTTCGAGAGGAGGCGCCGTACTTTTGCGAGGTGCGGCGGCGCCGCAGATGGATCCTAGCTGCGGCGTGCGCGCCGCAGCGGTTAGGGGTTCGTGCTTTCATGGCGGTGCGGCCGCTGGATCTGGTGGTCGCGTGCGCCGTCGGTCTCGGGTCCGAACCTTCTGGATCCGGTGCCTGATCGCCGTCGGCCGGCGGATGATGGTGGCTTTCATCGCTGACCAGGTCGGGTCTTCTTTGATCCGGTGCCTGGATGGATCTACGCCGGAGGTGTTGATCCTTATGGTGCTTCCCTCTCTGGAGTTTTCGGGTCTTTGCTGCTGCCAGATCCAAAGCAGATGGAGATTGGTGGTACAGGAAGAGGACCGGAGGAAACTTTGGTCGGCTAGCTCGGCCCGGCATCGGCGACGGCTTTGACGTCGTTACCCATCTTGATGGCGAAGTCGAGGTCCCTCCTATCCACATCCGTCCGTTCCTGGACGGAAGTCCAAAATCCGTCTTGGATTGGACGGCGGCGACGCCCTTTGTGTCGTAACCTCCATGGAGGCGCCGTCTTGGGAGGCTTGGGCGTTCGGGGGAGTTGCTATGGGTGAAGGGCTTCGTTTGTCGGCTCGGCCCGGCGGCAATGGTGTGGAGGTTGGCGGGAGGAGCGGCGTTCTAACCGCGTCGGATGCGTCTGGTAAGAGATGTCAAGTCATGCACGACCGATAGGTGCTACTGTTGAGTCATGCCTAGTCGGCGGTGCTACGCCTGACGAGATCTTTTCGAGTGTCCGCGTCGGGATGGACGAGCGCAGAGCGGTGGAAGTATGCTGGCGTCGTGGTGGCGTCGGCGGTAGCTAGACCGTGCAAGGTAGATGCTGTGATCTGACTCACGAAGATGGTTTGGTCGCGGTGGCTGCGGCAGCCTCATACCGAGCGGCGTCTGGTTAAGGAATGCTTGCCGGATGGTAGGTACCCCATACCCGTCGAGCGTCACAGTTGGGACCTCGGTCTTAGATGTTTAGGTTTGGCTGCGATTAGGCCTGCACTATCGCCGCCTTCATCGATTGGATAGGTGTAGCGACGGTTGTTGCTTAGAAAGTGGCTTTAGTTTTCTTTGTTGTATGACTTTGTAAGGTCTTGTGAGAATAATTAATAAAAGTGGCCGTGTCATCGCAGGATCACGCAGGCGAAGTCATCCTCCTTTTCAAAAAAAAAAACAAGGTGTAGGATATATTAACTGAGGGGCAGGTCATCTTCATCCATATATAAGTTAAACTTGTAGACAGCTACTCCCTCCGGTCATTTTTAGTCTGAAACAACTCCTTAGCGATTGACCGCTACAACAAGCGATTCAATCGAGCGCAAGTAGTCAGCCGACTAGACTTTCCGTCAAGGCCCACCACGTGAGACTTTGAGCGCATACACATGTGAAGGTTGTGTAAGCCATGAAGGAGGCGGCCCCACCAATATCCACACTAATCCACCCCCCTCCCCATTCCCAATTTCAGGGGGCCACCCCTAATTAATCCACTTAGTTAAGCCACTTTTCAAACCGGGGCCTGTCCGCAAACGAGCGCTGCAACGCTCGCGCGGCAGATAGCCACGCCCTTTTTAGTCTGCGTATAAGTTTTGTCTGAAGTCAAAGTATCTCTAATTTGATCAAACTTATAAAAATAAATAAACATTAACACTCACAATGCCAAATCAATATTTTTAGATTTATTATGAAATGTTGCTTCGTAGTATATATATTTGGTATTGTAGATGTTGCTCTTTTTTAATATAAGTTTGGTCAAACTTTGCAATGTTTGACTTGACACAAATTTAATATGTGAAGTAAAAAGGACCAAGGGGAGTATTTCCGGAGAAAACCATTGAATTTTGCGTGTAAGGATAGACGGGAAACAACAGTAAGATACATACCTGAAACAATGGACCTATCTAACCCAAGCTAATCGTGCTGAGCAGAGCAAGAACAAGCAGAGGAGACATATATATCAGCACCACGTACACACTTGAGAAAAAAAAAACCCACGATATAAACAGGACACACACCTGTGATGCAGCTCC
This sequence comes from Aegilops bicornis, assembly GCA_021605145.1. Lineage (NCBI taxonomy): Eukaryota > Viridiplantae > Streptophyta > Magnoliopsida > Poales > Poaceae > Aegilops > Aegilops bicornis. The sequence continues at coordinate 811,824,935 of CM038673.1, forward strand.
TTTGTGATGGCGAGCTCGTGGATTTCGCTTGCCTCTACCACGCTGCAGCTCAGAGCCTTCCATGTGGCCTTTACAGCCATATATAATTAATTAGCATGTAATGCATTAATGGAGATCGTCAAGGCTAACCATAACAGAGAGTAACTTAGAAGTAGTGCCATGAATATGACACTAATCTATATTACCATCTTCACAGTGCAATGTGTTTTCATGTTTGATATTAGTTGTCGCTCAAATAAATGTGTTTATACATCCGGTTGAACCTCTAATATGAAATGGAGGGGGAGCAATATATACATGTAGTAGTTGCATTTATTAGGTTGTAAACTCATTTCGTCTTGAATTGTGTTATGTTACACAAACACCTATTTTCTCATTAACAGCTTGACACAAAAGAAAGCTTAGGTTGAAGAGTTACTCCCACTATCACCAGCCTAACAGGATGAAAGCAGTTGGTCGCATACGAGTAGGCAGCAAAGCATAGCATAATTAAAAATAGAAGTTACCACGAGAATGTCGGTGGCGGTGTTCCCCATGGTGGACAGAACAACCACCGGGTTGCCGAAGCTGCGGACGAGGTTGCCCATCTCCTTGGTCCGCTGGGCTGACAGTATAGACGACCCACACAAGTCGATCACGTCCGTCAATCCCGCCGTCACCGACCCTTTCCTCACTGTAGCCAGCCTAGGCCGGATTTCCGTTGGCGTGATGAGCTTGGAGGCAGGGCAGATGTCGGGAGCTAGCTTCCGGGCGACCCTCGAGCAATGGGGATCGTGGACTGGTGTGTTGCGTTCCCTTACCTGGTTGTTCCATTCACACGACAGCGCAGGCGGCGGTGGTTCGCCGCCGGGCACGCTGCCTTCCGTGGATATTTCCTGATCAGCGCGAGGCGACCTGTACACCTTGCAGAGCACCAGCTGCTGGTCCGCGACGACGTGCGGCTGCTCGAGACCAACCTCGAGCATGCACCAACCCAGCCTTTGCTTTCTGAATCTTGGTGATATTCCAGCCGGATTCTTGATCTGCAACAAGTAGGAGAGTGGGCGCGTGTACGCTTCCCCATCCGGGCCAGGAATGATTCTCTTGCCCGCCTCCGGGTGCCACCTCTCTCCGCCGCGACCGCCGCAGACGTTGCGCTTCCGCCTCGGCGTGGGCCCACCATCCGCGCTCTGGTGGTACTTGCCGTGGCTGCAGAAGTACCAGGCCATCCCGTCGCCGTGGTCGTCGCCCGGAACGTGGTCGCGGCCGCGGACGAGGGCCTCAGGGGGAGCAGAGTAGGGGTCCGCTTCGTGGATGAAGCTGTAGGGGAACGGCTCCCCGGCGACCTTGCGCCGGAGAAGGTTGACCAGGTCGCTGGTAGACAACATGATGTCGCTAGCAATTCCAATTCTTGGCGGGCGAGGTGCTGGAAGCGCGGGGAGTGGAGGGGACTGGTGGAGAAGACAGGCTTTCGGCGGGTTTTATTAAGTACTAGTACAAAAGTGCACTGCTTCACTTTGATGCTCGAGAGTGGTCCGTGAATGAAAGTGCGGAACCAGATGGAATTCGGACTTCTGTCCCGTCCGAGAGCGCGTCACGGCCCGGAGAGAGAACCTGGACCCCACCCAAAAAAGCCTCCACCCCTCAGAAACGGGGTGCTAATTGCCTTCCAGGTAACATGTACTCCCTCGGTTCCTAAATACTTGTTTTTTTATATTTTTAAATAAAATCATATACGAATGCATATAGATATATTTTGAAGTGTAGAATCATCCATTTTGCTTCGTATGTAGTTATTTGTTAAAATCTTTAGAAAAATAAATATTTAGGTACTGTGGGAGTACGTGTTAATTGTCAGTAGTAGCTGTTATAGTTTTTCTTGGTTGAAGCTTACAATTATGTTTTGTTATGTGGCTGACAACGAGGAACAACATTGGCGACAAATCTGTTTTCATGTTCAATGCCCTTCCTGAAGAAGAACAGAAAGCTTCGCTGCCGAGGCTTGCTTATTTTTTTAAATAATACATTGTTTTAATTAAATTTCAAAAATATTTGCGGTAATTATATTTTTTAAAAATGATACCCAGTCGGCCTACTGCTGGCTGATTGGCCCCTAGTTGGCCCATTGCTGGCCGATTGGATCCAGTAGGCCATCGCCGTCTTGGCCGATTGATTGATCGGCCCCATCTTTGGCGATTATTTCGATCTGCTTCCTCTAGGTTCAACATTTTTCAAATACCTATTCAACATTTTTCAAATACCTATTCAACAGAAAAATGGGTGCATGCACCCATCGACATAGAGAAAAGCGGGGCCAATCGGCCGGCGATGGCTGATTGGGCTCAATCGACCCGGCAATGATCGATCCAATCGCCAACAAGGCCAATAACTAGGGCCAATCGCCAGCGATGGTCAATCGGGTATTATTTTTAAAAATGTTTTTATATTATGGAAGGAAGGAAGTAACTGCCTTCTGGCAAGTGTTTATTGACAGTTGTAGCTCTTACACATTTTCTCGGTTGAACCTTACTATTATGTTTTGTTCTGTTCTGTTGCTGCCAACTAAGGACGACATCGGCGACAAGTCCATTTTCATATTCAACGCGCTCCCCAAAGAGGAAAAGAAAGCTCTGTTGCAGAGGCTCGAGGCGCCAACCGAGCAGAAGTTCGATTAGCAGGTACTCCCTTTGTTCGGGATTACTTGTCACAAAAATAGATAAAAATGGATGTATATACAACTAAAATACATCTAGATATATTCATTTCTTGGACGAGTAATTCCGAACGGAGGGAGTACTAGGGAGAGTGTCAATACCTAGTCAATCAATCGTCCGGATCCAGCGCTTCCATGAAGAGAGAGGAATGGAAACTTTGCTACCGAAGCTGGGCTGTAAACTGAGCAGAAGCTTGAATAATCGTAGGTAGCACAATTCAGATAGCTAGTCACGACTACTGGATGTATGTAACCGGTCTACATGGTCGCTCAGAAGTCCAGGGTATATGCCAGTATATATAGATGAGAAACTTGGAACTGTGATGTAGCTGCATATCTTTTCCTTGTACTCCCTCCGTCCCAAAATACTTGTTGAAAAAATAAATAAAATTAGATGTATCTATAACTAAAATACGTCTAGATTCATCCATTTCTCTGATAAGTATTTCCGGACGGAGGGAGTATATTATTATTTGTTTTTCTGCCTAGAAATCTGTTTGGCATAAAATCTTATCAAGGCAGCGGCAGGTCGGAAGCAAAAGTTTGTAGGCATGTCCAGCACTTGGCATGCTCGGTTAGGCGATTGCCAGGCGACGTACCCGGTCAGATATCTGACTGATCCCGTCTTCAGAGAACCCGCCAGAGCTGGACGGCGCGGATGAGTCCACTGGGATTGGGCGCTCGTTCTCAAAGAATGCTGAACGGAGGACTTCTCCGTAGTGTTGTGCCACATTGCCATGGACCACCAAGGAAACCTTGGTCACCTGCTTAAGAAAGATTAGCACCATCATTCCCCTTGCATAGTCACAAGATTTTAGTTTCCCACTTGCACAGTTTATTGTAAAACAAATGAGAGCACCAGAACATCGGAACCTAGTCCCAATATTGCACAAATAGAAAAGGAAAATAGTCGTCATCATTTTTTTATGGAAGTGGAAGTCGGTTACCTTGGACGAGCCTTGAGACACCTTTTCGACCACAACAGGGTTTCTCCCTAGAACATTGAGCAACTGACATACAAGCAAGAAATGATTAAGAATGACAGGATACAACATGGTCCACCATGACCAGCTAAAACAAGACGCTTTCGCTGATAGTACTGTCCTGTATAGTGTGATAACAGTTGAAAATCACTAGTGATGTTTGAAAAAAAATGCAATCACAAATTGAGTTTCATTTCGGCTACAGCAGCAAACAGAGTTTCAGTTGCTAAGAGTACATGTGGTTTTCTCTTTCTTTCTAAAAAATTGATAAGAGAACCCTGGGTGAGGAATAGTTATTCTTCACCCCCTCTATTTTAACATCAATGCACCATAATTTTATGTTTCGTAATTTTTGTCTTATTTCATACGTAATAAGAGAACGTAACAAAATATGTAATCACCGTAAAAAATAATTTATGTTACGTAAAATTACAGACGTAAAAACATAGTGTAAAATATACATAAAATACAATTTTTCTGGTCTTATGATCTATATCTTTTTATGCCAAATTTTACGTAGTGAATCGAAATGAATGTAACTATTTGTATTTCATATGTATTTATTTATGAAACGATCGTAAGATTATTTTGGGTGAAGAATAAGTTATTCTGCATCATGGGTGATGATTCATCATCCAGTTACTATTCATCACCCAGGGTGCAGAATAAGTTATTCTTCACCCGATGTAATTTTACAATCGTTTTCTAAATAAATTACATTTAGAATACAAATAGTTACATTCATAGTGATTACTACGTAAAATTTGGCATAAGAAAAAATTATAGGTCATAAGACAAGAAAAATAGCATTTTATGTATATTTTACACTATGTTTTTACATTTGTAATTTTACGTAACATAAAATATTTTTTACGGTGATTATATATTCTCTTACATTCTCTTTTTATGTACAAAATAAAACAAAATTTAAGGAATGTAAAATTACGGTGTATTGACGTTAAAATAGAAGGGGATGAAGAATAACTATTCCTCACCCAGGGTGACGAATAGTCAATCCCTATATATGTGGTTCTTACCTTTCGAAAAATAACTATAACTATATACATGTGGTTCTTACCTTTCGAAGAATGTGCGGCGACAATTGTGCGTTCCCTCTCAGGGAAGTGACTGACCTGTCGTTTTGAAGCTCTTTGACTGCCTCATCAAGCGCCTATTAGAACACCCGGACAACTGAATTTATTATCAGGATAAACAAACAAAAAAATTGAAAAAGGAAACTGCAGGATAAATGCTTACCGGACTCAACAGTTTCGATGGAACTAGTGTAAGCGGCATCTTGCCTTCACTAGTAGCCATCCAATCGATGGAGATGCCCAGATATTCAAAATTTTGGAAAATGGAGATGGCCTGAGCAAATTAAACAACATAAATCAGATGACCATTAAAAAAGCTACTCCTACTTACTACTCCATCCGTTTCTAAATATTTGTCTTTCTAGAGATTTCAACAAGTGACCACATACAAAGCAAAATAAGTGAATCTATACTCTAAAATATATTTACATACATCCGTATGTTGTAGCCCATTTGAAATGTCTAGAAAGACAAATATTTGAGTATGGAGGGAGTAGTAAAATTAACTGAAGCTTCTGCTGAGGTGCCGAGTACATACATACAGTGGAAAACTGAAAGAAGCGACTAACCAGGCACAGTCGCGAGCACACACCACGGTGAACGCGGATGAGTCCGTTGTCTTGTCGTTGCATCGGCGGCGGAATGAAAGGAAGCCTTCTCATGCCCGCGCAAGTCCTGAAAGGGTCCTTGGCTTGAGGAGTTGACATTGCCCAAAAAGAGTCGTTGGTCATCTCAAGACAGGCGGGGACCGATAACGGGATCAGATCCTCGTTTGGAAATAATAAGGACGGCCCTTCGTCTTCGTGTGGGGCTGCACTGTCACGTACCACCAACGAAACATTCGCCACCTGCACAGCACATGAACCATTAGCGTCCAAGTTACTGTAATTTTGAAGCCTAGAAATCTGTTTGGCATAAAACTCTGTGGTGGGTGATGAGCTGACTTGTGGCCTAGGGGCAGTGGTGGAACACAAGAACCCAGTTCCTAGATTTAGGGGTGGGTGATGAGCTGACTTGTCCCACGACAAATTTACACTTCGCAACAAGTAAGCTCGCTCGACTCAGCTTTGCTAACATAACAAAGTTACCCCGCTTTCGCCAAAAAAAAAAAAGCTGAAATATGAACTCGGCTCAACTCATTTAACTGGCTGCACGGGTGAACAAAAGAATATGTGTACATTAAATCTGACTTTCCAAGTATAAAGATCAAGTATATGTATACAATTGAGGATATTTATTTTGAAACGAACATACAATCAGTCACTTGGCCTGATTAACTTGTTTTCTTTGCAAATTCAATATCTCAACTTGGCTCAACGTGTCAGGACACGAGTTCGAGCGGAGTACTTGAGTTCATTGCTTTTTTTAGAAAAAGGGGGATGGCCCTCGGCCTCTGCATTTGGGCAATGCATGCAGTCATTTTATTACTGCTCTGTTATTGGCCTGTTCTGTACTAAATACTAAACAGATACAGATCACATGGTGGCGCTTCCTTTTTCTAGTCGGCGTGAGGGTGCGTGGGATTCATATGTTTCCATAGGCATGTTGCTATTGATTGATTTGAAACAACGTTGACCCGGTCAAAATCGTAAACCAAATCTAAAACTAAATGAAATAGCTTTAAAATTAGGGAAAATAGTGAATTAAAAGAATTGAATGGGAGAGCTTGAGAAATTATTGACCAGGCCAAAATTGAATGACCCAATTTTAAATTGAGTACCTCAATTAATTGTGAGGCCTTACAAATCAGGAAGCATAGTGTATAGTATAAATGAATCAAATAAGAGGGCTTTGAGAAACTGTTAACCCGGTCAAAATTGGGTGACCAAATTCCAATTGGCGATCTCAATTGATTGTGAGGCCTCCAATCCTAGGGAGCTTAGTGATACAGTATATTCATCTTGACAAGAAATTATCTATATTTAAGATAAAGGAGCATAAGCTTTTTTCCTTTTATTACTATTTCCTCCATTTGTACCAAAGGAAACCAGAAATTCCATATATCTCCTTCTATATATGGAATGTCAAGAAATTCTCATCGAAACATCGAGAAATTGTGTATATAGAAAACTCCAAAGAAAGAAAAAAAAGGAGACCCATGCCATGATTTTCAAATCTTTTCTATTTAGTAGTCTAAGTTGCTCGATAAGGATAATGTTCCACTCATAACTTTTTTTTAAAGCCTAACTCACATTTTGGGAGCGGATGCTGCTGGAGCTATATGCCCCCAACTCTTGAACAACTCTCACTTGCCTTGGCCGATAGTTTAGATGACCAACTATTAGGCATGGTTGCCAAGGATTTAACAGTATATATCTTGTTTGGTGAGCCAACCGGCTTCACCCGAGGATGAAGGTAGTAGAACAAAGAGGAGCCGCATCTTTTCCAGGCCGGAGAGGAATCAAGGTCCATCTCATTAAGGCCGAACATTTATGGACACACAAGCAAGGCCAATGTGTGCCGGGCGTGCGACCCATCAACCTACTAGCAATAGGGGAGAAAATTTAGCATGTCGCAACAAAAAGCGTTGTCGACCCATTAACCCGTCAAGATCCGTCCAGCTGCCGCCGTATCGTCCGCAACCCACCAGGTCATGTCGCTCACAAATCAAGGTGAGGCCATGAGAGATGGGCCCCGCCGTCGCCGCCAGCCACACGGGCTTCGCCCGGCTGCATCTTTTGGAGGCAACGAGTGGGCAGAGAGGAACGGCGGCGATGGTTGCGGGTGGGGAAGCCGCCCTCGCGTCGCCCTGGGTAGGGGTGACCGAGCGGTGCGAGAGTCTCTCGTAGTCGACCTTGAGTTAATTGTTTAACTTGCAAGTCTTGAGTTTTATTTTCCACCCCTACCTATATTGCACCGAAATAAGTCATGTTAATTTTTGTGGGATGGAATACCTTGGGTGACCCTCGGGGGACCTTCTCGACCGCAAAATTATCGCTCCCTAGAACATTGAGCGCCTGGTATATGCCACAACAGATAACAATATAAGATACAATATGATCAACCATCAACATCTAAGCATTCAATGGTACAGACCTGTATATTGCGATCGACAACAATGCAAAATCGCAAGTGTTCTTCAACAGTCAGTATACTAGATAGGGTTTCAGTTGCTAAGCTTACATGTGGCTCTTACCTTTCCAAGAATGTCTAACGACACCTGTGGATTCCCTATTAGGGAGATGACTGATCTGTCCTGTAGTCGATCAACAGTTGCAATTTCTTGAAGCTCTTTAACTGCTTTATCAAGCGCCTGTTACATCATCATAACAACGAAATGCATAAAGGATCAGCCATTTTTTACAAACACAATACCAGGATAAATGTTTACCGGCTGGATCAATTCCTGACTCAACACTTTTGACGGAACTAGTGTAAACCACACATCTTCATTAGTAGCCACCCAATCGACAGAGATGCCCAAATATTCAAAATGTTTAAATTTTGAGATGGCCTGCACAAATAACGTAATCAGATAACCAACACAACTTAATACATAAATGCATAAATAATAGGGACAGAAGTCTGTTGTTTCAGTACCTTTTCTACAAAACTGCTGTCGTCCAGCGTATGTATCCTCTTAATCTCCAGAATTGTAATATTTGACTTCAACGAAATGCTGCTTAATGTACTCTAAAAAAGAAATACATTGAAGGGCCAGTAATTGTTACTGGGCATGGAACAATGGAAGAATCAATCATAACCTTTTGATATGTTTATGTAACAAACCTTGCTTGTATTTCCTGACTTAGTAATCAGAGTACCAGGTGCTTGAGGGTTGAACGAGTTCTTAATTCTTACTGACATTCCACATTCCATAGCCAGTTGGATTGACTGGCATGCAAAACTCTATATAAGTAAGTGGCTAAGTGTAATAATAAAAATCACATTTCCTAAACCAGCAAGGAAATATCACAAGTAAGTCCAGCAACACACATGACAATTCCCGCAAAAATATATATGAAAAAAGAAGTAATTCATGTGCTAAAGTTCACTGCCTAGCCAACACCTGAACCACAAAACAGAAAAGAAATTAAAAAACTATTAATACCTGTGCGCCAAAGAACCCAAGTTCAGCTGCCTCATCAAAAGTCAATTTGGGCAGTGGAATCGCCTCTGCACAAACATTAGGATCACACGTGAAGATTTCCTGATCCTTCCAAACCTGTTGCATATCAGCAAGTCAATTATACTACTAGCATGAAGCTCTGCCCTTTTTTTTTCTTTTACTACTCCCCTTTTGTACCATACTTTTTTTTGAATTATAAAATTTACCATAGAACATTGTCCTACGGTGTGAGGGTTCAAAAAAAAATTTATACTAGCATGAAACATACTGCAGAATCCAATGGAATAAAGACACCACACAACGCATTGTTTCTAGGTGTTGGACTTTTTTTTTCTTTTTGAGAAAGAGAGTGGCCTCTCCGATTTCATTTAACAAAAACCACCATGCTCTTGTCGAACTTGTTTGGTTGAACATGTGGATAATTTCTCTATGTCAGAAATATAATGATACAAATAGAAATACAAGGCTTGTGGATGGCCCACCCATCCATATTAAATGCACATCCTGTGCAGGGTGGGTGCTCCAGTTGTTTCTTGTTAGGCGCTGAAGAATTTTCAGGAGCAACCGAGCTTTCAACAGGTAATTTAAGCAAAAATAAGAGAACATGCCTGCATTTCTCTTAATCCCAAGTCTCTGCCAATGATAGCTGCAGCCAATTCCCTACCACCGCTTCCAAAAGTAGGGATGGTATGCAATTTCCACTCCTGAAAATTCATAAGAACTTTCACCATTACAATGTCAATTTTACTTGCCTATTTGACTAGATATAACTTTTAAGTTTAAATTTCCATTCTAGTGGTAAGGGAACAAATTTCCTATTTTGTGATATATATATATATATATATAAATATATATATAATATGCATAAAGGAACGTATTTATATAAAAGCAAAACTCCAAAATTTGGGGGAGGGGGGGGGGGAATCTGTAACCTATCGATCAATTTCTTGTGGCAGAAAGATTTTGATAAATCTTTCCAGAAATCTTGTATTATCTTATTATACTACCTTCCACAGCCATATATACATATATTTTGGAACAATAGTACATAAAATAACGAAGGGTCTATAAAGTCAAGATAAAAACGATAGGCAGAAGGAAGAACAAAGTTTAGTCAAACAACTACATTATTGCATTTGTTTGAAGTATGTACCTGTAGTGTCCCTTTCCCGAGCTCATTTAAATACGCGGAAAACAGTATTGTAGACATGCGTTCAGCTGAGGAAACAAGGTGATCTCGTTTCGTAGAAGTCATCTCTTTTGTCATAGCAACACGCTGAAGATGAAGTTCCAGCTCACCCAATGGACCTGTCGAGTTTAATGGTGATAAAGGCAATGCTTTTGCTAACAAACATATTTTCACTGAAGATAAATAAATGTTAAGTGCTGAACGAATTAGCCCCCAATAAACAAAAGAAAAAAACCAAATAATGAGTGATCCCATTCTCTTATGATATAAGTACGTAATTGTGAGATCGTGCAACATTCCTTATGTGTCTGAATTCGTTTTTGAATGGGTTGGTCAACATGATTAGTACATGGCACATGTTTAGACACTATTTTTGGACTGCATCAATGAAAGTATATTCGGCTTCTTTGTTGCCAATGTGGACCTGAGGTAAGATTCTGGGATTATGAGATAATGCACTGAATTTAGCCGGTACAAGAGTATGACAGCAAGATACCTGAAACAATTGAGCTATCTAGTCCAAGTTCATCAATCGTCCTGAGCAGAGGAAAACTACATATCAGGACCGGATGCGCAAGAAAAGCAGAGGAAATGAAACACAGCACACACGCACACACCTGAGATGCAGCTCCCTTATGTTCTTGAACTCGTCGATTTCGCTCGCCTCTCGGAGGTCGCAGCTCAGTGCCTTCCATGCGGCCTGCACAGCGATATTTAATTAGCGTGTACTTTCTTCGTTCCTAAATATAAGTCTTTTTAGGGATCCCATTACAAAGTACATACGGAGCAAAATGAGTGAATCTACACGTCTATATACATCCTTATGCAGTTTGTAGTGGAATCTCTAAAAAGACTTATATTTAGGAACGGAGAAAGTATGACTATGAGTGGATTAGTGCTAAAAGAATCGAAACACTTGGTCGCATAGCGAGAAGCAGAGCTAAATTTGAAGTAAATGTTACCAGCAGAATTTTGTCGGCGGTGTCACCCATGGGGGACAGAACAACCACCGGACTCTCGAAACCAAGGAGGAGGTCGGCCATCTCCTTCATCCGCTCGGCCGACGGTATCGATGAACCATCGAGCTTCATTACGACGGTTGCCGCCGCCGACGCAGCATCGGTCTTCTTCATAATTGCAAGAGTTCCGTGTATGGAGGCGGGGGCGATGAGGAGAGCTGGGCTCCGGTTGACCCCGGGGAAATGGACATTGTAGTCACACAAAGCAGGTGGCGGTGCCGGAGGACATGGCACATCGCAGCCGACCGCCTCCGGAATCGCTCCGCCCTCCAGCGCCGAGTCATGCGGCCGACCTTCAGCCCCAGATAGTCCGTTACCGGCAGCCGGGAGGACGTCCTCTGCGCCGGCGGCGACCGTGGATGTTTCGGCCGGATCCGCCGTACTGCGAGGCGAGGGCGACCTGTACACCTTGCAGAGCTCCCACTGCTGGCCGGCGGCGCCGTCCTGCTGCTGGAGTCCAATCTCGACCATGCACCAGCCCAGCCTTTTGTTTCTGAATGATTTTTTAGCACCTGGCGGATTATTGATCTTGAGCACGTACGAGAGCGTGCGCCAGTACGCCCCAGTGGGTTTACTGTCCGGGCCCAGAATGGGCTTCTCGCCCCCCTCCGGGTGCCAGAACCTCCGCTCTCCGCCGCCGCCGATCTGGCGGTTCCGCCTCGGCGCGCCACCCGCGCTGTCGTGCCGATTGACGGGGCTGTAGAAATACCACGCCATCCCTTTGCCGTCGCCAGCTTGGCCGGTGCCCGGAGCGAGGTCTGCGGGGGCAGCGGAGTAGGCGTTCAGCTCGTGGATGAAGCTGTGAGGAAATGGCTCTCCGGCGAGCTTGAGCCGGAGAAGCTTGGCCAGCTCGAGGAAATCCAGCTGGGGAGCCAGGGATTGCAGCTCGCCAGTGGCCAACATGTCGCCGGTAGTTCTTCCTCGACGGAGAGGGGTGCGTGGAGTGCGGGGATGGAAATGACAAGCGGCTGCTTGCTGTGGTTGCGTTTGCACATGGTCCGGCTGACAGGAGTAGACTAGGCTTGACCCCTCGTCAAAAGGTACTGTACGGCTATGTCCGAGCCCGAATCTTTTTTTTTCTTTTGCGTCGGTCCGAGCCTGAATCTACGCGCCCGGGGGCAGAAATCACATATCTGACCTGAGGCAGAAATCAAATCACAAACTGACCTGCTCCACGAAAAATTTCACTTTCCTGACCCTTTGGTGTGGCGCCCGACAGCTGGGCGCCGCACCCCTGATCTGGCGCCCTTCCCTTCAAGGCGTCGCCCGTCTGCCACAGTGGCAGCCCTGGTCGATTCGCCCCACAGACAAAGACTGCGGCGCTTAAGACTTAGGCGCCACACCTGTAATGTGCAGCGCCTATCTCTTGGGCGCTGCACATCAGGTTCCACTTGGGCTGGCCCACCTCTCTCCCTCCCACCCCACTCCACACACCCTACCCCACCAAAACCCTTGCGGCCCTCCTCTCTTCCCTCTCCCCTATCAAATCTTTCTCAAATCTTGCAAATCCGGAGTGTTTGACCGTGGATTTCGAAGCCAACCCCTCCCTTAAGGCAATCTCCTCCGATCCCCTCGTTTTCATCCATAGGAATTGTCACATTTGCTCAAATCTTGCTAGTTTAGGGGAAACCCTTGTTTTTGCTTGGATTTGCAAATTTGTGTTGAATGATGTTATATTTCTTTGCTAATTTGGGTTGTTTAGGCTTCCATAGTATGCTAGGGTTAGGGTTATGTGTGTTTGATGTTGGTGTTAGGGTTATGTTATGGTTAGGGTTGTGGTAATTGTTATGTGGGGGTTAGGGTTATTAATTCATATATATGTTAGGGCATATGTGTGCAAATATTTTCTTAAGTATTTACTTGATATATGTGTGTTTTTTATTATTGTAGGGATGGGGAGAACATGTGTTTATGTTCATCATGTGGATAAAGAGGCCTTTTGAAAGGCAATGTTGAGACGGACCCGGATGAGCTTGACATGGTGTTTGAGAGTAGTCCTAGCTATGCGGAGCTCTTGGAACAAGTGAGGAAAGATTTGAATTGGATTGACCCAAGTGGCGTTGTTGAGTTCGAGGGAAGGCATAATGTTGGTTTTGGAATGCACATCCGTTGGAAGACAATGCGTGTGAACTCCGAGCAACGTTGGGTTGCATACAAGGAGACGGTTGCGAATCTCTAGACAAGGATATTGAGTTATTTGCCTCCAAGAAGGTTGAGTCTACTTTGAATGTAGATTTGAACCGGAACCCCTCCCCGTTGGTTGCTAGCACCCCCCCACCCATGAACCAAGATCAAATGAGTGAACCTCAATTCACGCAACAAGATTGGCCAACAATGAGCCCGACTCCAAACAACCAAAATGAAGGTTTTGAAGAGGAGAATGATGAGTACGAGGAGGATGACAACGAAGTTGACCTCCATGACAACAATGTGGGTGATCTCGACCAATATCATGTGCAGAGACAATGGACCAATCCATCCCTTTTTCCGTGCATATGCATCGGACTCGGATGATGATGGTCCCGATGAAGAAGTTGATGAGGATGGGTTCACGCTGAAGGAGGCGAAGCATTCAAGAAGGTATTCGCGGGATCACAAGACACCGTTGTTCAAGGATCTTAGTCTCATGGATGAAGCCGTTGTGGATGGTGGCAAATGCATATCTCTTGGAGCTAGGCCAAGTTCTCACCGTGATTTGGAAGGCGGCAAGAACGGGATATATCCGGTTGTGAGTTTCAATCCTTCTTGGAATTGAAGATGTGGCTCGACAACTACTCGGTTACACATTATCGTCCACATAAAGTGGCCAACTCGGACGTGAATGTGCGTTACACGGTCAAATGTGAAGTGCCAACATGTCCATGGATTGTGCGTGCAAGGCCATGGAAAGGAGGTCCCACTTGGCGCATAGTGAGTTGTCTACCAACTCACATGTGTCGGCACAGGAGGGCGGATGGCAAGCTTGTGTACCAACAACACAGACAACTCACATCCGAGTTCATCGCCATGTGCTTTCCAACCAAATATCCACACTTCCAACAATGAGCATCAAGAGTGTCATTGACCTTGTGAAAGCCATCTTTCATTACAAGGTGAAGTACGGCAAGGCATGGAAGGCGAAGCAGGCCGCATTCAAGATGTTGTATGGCAATTGGGAGGACGCATACAACAGACTCCTAGGTTGTTGTTAGCTATGGCGCCACAAACCCGGGCATGGTTCACGTGGTTGAGCCTCATGGGCACCAAACATTGATTCATAACGGAGGACCGTGCGAGTATTTGGCCGTGCATTTTGGGCCTTTGAGCAATGCGTGAGGGCTTTTGAGCATTGTCGGCCCGTCATCGCCATTGATGGCACGTTCTTGACCGGACAATACAAAGGGCACTTTATTGGTTGCAATAGCAAGTGATGCCAATAACCGGTGTTGCCTTTGGCTTTCGCTTTGGTTGAGGTGGAGAACAATGATAATCGGGAGTGGTTCTTGCGTCAATCGAGAACAAGGGTATTACTGCTGAAAGGGAAATTTGTGTCATATCGGATCGCCATCCCGAATTCTAAATGCGGTGGTGGTTGACATTCCTGGACATACAAAGTTGCATCATCGATGGTGCATGAGGCACTTTTGTGCAAACTTCTATAGGGCATGTGGTATCAAGGAGTTGGCCGATGATCTTCAGGATTGTTGTCTCGCTTTCACCAACAAGCGGTTTGCTGCATTGTTCAATGCATTGCTCGAACACAAGAAACTTGACCCGGCGGTCAGGAGTTTCTCAATAGGAACATTGCCGAAAGGAATATGTGGGCACGTGCTTTCGATGAAGATGGCGGAGGTAATGCGGTCAAATGACAAGCAATATGGCAGAATGCTTCAATAAGGTGCTCAAGGGTGTACGTGCATTACCCGTGACGGCAATAGTGCAATACACATTTGACAAGATGAATGCATACTTTTAAAGTACTCAATGGAGACCGATAAGCAGATTGCTGGTGAGAACAAGGATAAGCACAAGTACAATTTCCACCAAAGGTTGAAGAATGGTTGGAATTTCAATCACGAAAGGCGACTCCGAAGAAGCTGTACTATATGACGACAACGAGTGGAAGTATGAAGTGAAAGAGCCGGAGGAACCACAAACGATGGCCGCCAACACGGAGGCCGGGCTTTCAAGGTCTCCCTAACACGGTGTGATTGCAGCTGCATGAGGCCGTCTTTGCTTCATCTCCCATGCTCGCACTTGTTAAATGCATCCCGGGTTAGGAATGTGGACGTCAATCACCCTCTTACCGTGAGGGAGTCCGAGTTCTCAATCATGACGGTAAAGAATACATGGACTCCACGGTTCCAACCATACTTGGACCAATCACAATGGCCGGAGTATCATGGAGTTCAACTATGGCGGGACCCGGAATTGAAGATCGTTAGGCGGGGAAGGCGTAAGACAAAGCGTCTTAGAGGTGACATGGACGGATGGGGCCGTGGTGGCGGTGGAGAATACGGCACCGGCCAATTCCAAGAGCCTCGTGAGCAATCCCGTTGTGGGGGCTGCAGTAATGGGGACACAACACAAGAACTTGTCCCAAACCAAGAAAGAGATCAAAGAAAAATGGTGCAAGCACAAGCCAAACAAATGATAGCCAACCAAGTGAATCAAGGGGTAGCCAACCAAGTCAAACAAGTGGTGGAGTGCCAAACCACTCAAATCAAACAAGCCAACGAGGAACTAGGCAACAAAGAGGGAGTCATCTTGGTCTTAGAAGAGGCCGTGGTGGTGGTCTTGGCCGTGGTGATGGTCTTGGCCGTGGTGGTGGTAGAGGCCGTGGTGATGGTCTTGGCCGTGGTGAAGGTCTTGGCCGTGGTGATGGTCTTGGCCATGGTGATGGTCTTGGTCGTACTGGTGGTAGAGGTCGTGGTGATGGTGTTGGTCGTGGTGAAGGTCTTGGCCGTGGTGGTGGTAGAGGTCGTGGTGGTGGTCTTGGTCGTGCTGCTGGTAGAGGCCGTGGTGGTGGTGGTGGTATAGGCCGTGGTGGTGGTGGTGGTATAGGCCGTGGTGGTGGCGGTAGAGGCCACGGTGGTGGTGTAGGCCGTGGTGATGGTGGAGGCAGTGTTGATCTTGGCCTTGGCGGCCGTAGTGGAGGAATGTTCACTTGGCTCAATGGACCATTGCCGTATGTGACTTACTATGATCTTGTTATTTTGGCTCAATGCTTATGTTGTCATTTTGTATTGTGTGACTAACTATTATATTGCCATTTTCATAGGTATGGAAACAATGAAGGGGTGGAGGACACGGAGGGGAAGGTGAGATCCCTTGGTGGTGGGAGGAGGAGAAGTATATGTGCTATTTGTGTATGACTATGTGAGGGGACTAATATTTCGTGTATGACTATGTGAGATCCCTATGTGTGTATGACTATGTGATTTAGACTACTATTTCTGTGTATGACTATGTGAGATCCCTATGTGTGTATGACTATGTGATTTGGACAAGTATATGTGCTATGTGTGTATAACTATGTGATTATGTGGCATCATTATGAATCACAAAACAAAAAAAACCAGTAGTTATTTGAAAACAGCAGTTAGTGCAGCGCCCAAGGGCAAGGCGCCACACTACACAGTGCAGCGCCTTGGCCTTAGGCGCTGCACACCTGGACATGGCAGTCCAGAGAGCAACAGAATCATTCCAGAGAGCACCAGGAGCGTTCCAGTAGCTTTTCCACCCCAGAAATTGCTAAGTCAGTGTGCAGCGCCCAAGGGCAAGGCGCCACATCATGCAGTCTCAGCGCCCATGGGACAAAGGCTGCACTCTACAATGGCGCCTTGACTTTGGCGCTGCCAGACACGATTTAGTATTCTAGGTGAAACCAACTGGAATGCTCCTGGTGCTCTCTGGAATGATTCTGTTGCTCTCTGGACTGCCATGTCCAGGTGTGCAGCGCCTAGGGGCAAGGCGCCACACTACACAGTGCAGCGCCTTGGCCTTGGGCGCTGCACACCTGGACATGGCAGTCCAGAGAGCAACATAATCATTCCAGAGAGCACCAGGAGCGTTCCAGTAGCTTTTCCACCCCAGAAATTGCTAAGTCAGTGTGCAGCGCCCAAGGTCAAGGCGCCACACTATACAGTGCAGCGCCCAAGGGCGAGGCGCTGCACTGTGTAGTGTGGCGCCTTGACCTTAGGCGCTGCACACCTGACATTTATTAGGCTGCACCAACTCCTCCCACCCATCCCCACCCACACACCCACCCTCCACACAAACCCGAAGCTCAGTGCCTCCTCTCGCCTCCTCTCTCCCCTCTCAAATCCTTCTCAGATCCGGAGTATTTGAACGTGGATTTGAAGCCAACCCTCCCTTAAGGTAATCTCCTCCGATCCCCTCGTTTTCATCCATAGGAATTGTCACATTTGCTCAAATCTTGCTAGTTTGGGGAAACCCTAGTTTTGATAGGATTTGGAAATTTGTGTTTCTTTACTAATTTGTTATGGTTGAGGCTTCCATAGTATGCTAGGGTTAGAGTTATGTGTGTTTGATGTTGGTGTTAGGGTTATGTTGGTGTTAGGGTTGTGGTTATTGTTAAGTGGGGGTTAGGGTTGACCAATAATTCTCGGTTTTGTAGGCATGGCTTCATCCGGTTCCATGACGAGGCCACCGTGTGCTAACCAAGAAGACATGCCGAACAAGTGGGAGGACGCATCTTTGGACAAGGTGAAGGAGAAAGATGTCAACATCCCGCCATGTTGGTGTGGAGATGTTTGCAAGGTGAAGGTGTCCACCGACCAAAGAAAGCATGGACGGAAGGGCGGAGATATTTTGTATGCCCGAACTATGCTTATGATCGTGCACTTCCAACTAACGCCTATGACCAACCACCGTAAGCTCGAGAAGTAAAATGTTACTCTCAAATGTGTGTCAACACTAACAACAAATTTTTATGCAGTCACCGCCTCCTCTATGCAAGTACTTCACGTGGATAGATCTTGAAGTGCCGTAAGATGTGAAAAGGACCAATACGCAGATTGTCTTAGGCGGCAACGACGGTTTGAAGAATCATTTCGAAGAGGCTTGGAGGAAGAGCGTCGTCAGAAGGAGAGGATGGAGCGGAAGAAACGAGAGGAGGAGAGGGCACGCCAAGCGAAACTTGCTCGTGAGGAGGAGAGGGCAAGAAAGCTTGCAAAGGCTCATGAGGCACAAGAGGAGGACTCGCACGTGACAAGAAGGGAAATGGCCTCGCTCTACTCAAGAGGGACTTCGCTTCTAATGAATGTGTCATGAAGTTGTGAGGGCATGTGAGATGTTGGTGAACTATCTTCTAGGGCAAGCTGCCATTTGTCATTTGTAATGAATGTGTCGTGAACCATGTCGTAGTAATGTTTGAATTGTCTTAAGTTATGAACTCGTCGGCATGAAATTTGTGTTTGTTCAAATTGTTGTGATGCTGCAGTCATTGTAAGTATTGTGGATGTGATGCAAGCCAACTGTGGCTCTCTGGATGGTCATGGAAGTAGTGCAGCGCCTAAGGTCAGGCGCTGCACCATACGATCTGGCGCCCAAGTGTTGGGCGCCACACGACTGATGCAGCGCCTAATCATTAGGCGCTGCATCTTTGCTATAAGCAAAACTGCGTAAATGATGCCATTTTGGCCTCCTGCAGCAGCACTCACATAATAAAAGTACTGTAAACTGCACATGCTAAGCAAAGAGAACTAATAACTTGAACATCATATCATTTAAGACAATTCAACATGACTTCAGGTTCGCAAACACAAATACCACACTAGTAAGAGTTCACCAACATATAACATAACCTCACAAGTTCATCAACCTAATTAAACGGCTACAATTAACATGAACAAGCACTAATTCCTTCCGCAGCGTGTTCACGGTGGCACGCCTGGGCAAGCTTCTTCTTCTTAGGAGCACGAGGCTCCTCTTCGTGCACTTCCTCCTCCCCTCCGCCTCCGCCTCCTCCGCCTCATCATCCAAGCTAGCCATCCGCGAGGTCCCTACGACCACCTTTGGGTTGCCTCTGTTGTCATAGTCATGGGCGTGTACTGCCTGGGCTGCCTAGGCTTCAACACATATGCGGACCGAGCTTGAGCGTCCGCCAAAGTCATGTCATCATCAAGCTCATCGCCCTATCACACAACGAAACAATATGGTGAAGGCCGGTGTCGTAATCAAGTGAGAATCACATCTAAAGGATTAGTCATACCTCTTGGGTGATCCCACCCTCATCATCCATATAAGCATATGAGGAACTCACATCGTCCCCCTCATGGTGAGATGCGGGTCTCGATGGTGTACCGCACCTAGAGGCAGATGGTTCATCATATTCAGGATCACGGCAACCGAGAAGGTTCGATAACCGCCTTAACTTCTTGGCCTGACGCTGTAACATGAACAAGTGTGTAAGATATGAAACTTCGCAACATAGACTGCCTCTCATAGTGATTGCGATATGTACCTTAAGGAATGCTCGTAGTGAACCATCATCATTGCCGCCCAACCGGTGTCTTCTCCAGAATAGACTGGCTCTCATCAGCTGCTTTCTTGATCTCGGTGCGCTGCGGATGAGAAAGAATGAATGCGTTAGCCATTCAAACATGTAATACGGTCAACAGGAAAGTAAAGAGGGGAACACTTTACCACATAGTTAATCACCGGAACAGCAGGGACTCCTTGCCCTTGCCTGACATCTCTGTTGTACTTCCCCTTTGCTAGATCCTCAAAGTTTACGGGTTCTTCAAGAATATCCTCATTATATGCCGGCGGGCATATCTCAACTCGAGTATTTCCAATAAACCATCGTGCGTAGTTATCAAAAGCAATTGGGTTGTGCTCACGAAGCGGGCGCGGCAAGGCTACGAAGCTTGCTCCACACAAAGCTGGAAGCGGGTAACCTACGCAGAATGATGCGTGTCCCCCTCCTGTATCTTCCGTAGCCTTCTCCGGTCCAACCTGCGTGGTATAAAACCAAACATTAGCACAATCAAAAGGAGTCCCGATGATTAGACAATACGCAGACATGCTCTCTTACCTATGAAGTGCTTTATCCGTGTCCACCCATTCCGGCGGGTGAGGCTGGAAAAGACCAAACTGACGATACACGCGATGCGGCAAATGAAACTCAACCGCCCAGTTGCATATCAATGGGCACCGCATAAGCCAGAGATCCTTATCCTGCAAGCACATCGGGTTGAGGCGGAACTCCGCGGTGTACCCCAAGCTCTCACCCGCGCCATATGGCTGCCATTCAACCTATGAAACAGGGCAACAATGCAAATTTGATGACTATTTTTCAAGCAAGCATGAGAAAGGACTAAAGTAATGACCTCCTTACCTGCTCGAGCGTAATCGTGTCCAACTCGGCAATGTACTTTTGGTACACGAGATTGACATCGTTCGTCATCTCGAAACGATATCCCACTTGTAAGCCCAATGGGGCGCCGTAATTCGTCATGTTCATCTCGCATACCAAGGATCAAACTCGACGCTCTTGAGGCGTCCAACAGTGACGCTCCCAACTCCATACGTAAAGTAGAAGCAGATTACCACCAATGCTCGCTCTAGGTGTGATCCTGCAACACGCATCGTCCAGCTACATATGAAAGAAAAACAATGTTAACTTGACAGCAAGCTTGCATTGCTAATGAAATGAGTTGATCACAAAACAGACCAACTACCCGTCGGTACAAGTAGGCAAGAGTCGCTGAACCCCAGCTCCATTTGCTATCGAAGACGGTCAACGCCTTCAGCCACATCCATGGAGCGTTCTTGCCAAAGTGGAGTCGAAACAAAGTCCTCGACACAATGTACCACATATACACACGAGCATGTGTCCGGATCACATCATCGATGGCATCCGGAGGGCACGCCGCAAAGTTATTTTGAATCCACGTGAAAGCAGCTCCGCTGCTTTCCTTTCCCTCTTCTTCTTCTCTTCTCCTCCTCTACATCATCCTCAGCCTCGGTAGGAGCCATACCGATAAGAGCAATCATCTGCTCGCGCCACCCATCAGAATCGGTGCTCATACAGAGAGGCCTCCCGTCGATAGCAAGCCCGGTGATCAACGAGACATCCTCGAGCGTCACGGTCATCTCCCCGGTCCGAAGATGGAAACCGGGTCTCTCGCCTCCACCCGATCAACAAGAGCGGACACCAGTGGAAGCGTTCAGATTCGGCGTGGACCGGCTGACCAACAGAATCCACGGGAGTAGTCCTGCTGCTTGATGTACGGTGTGTACCGCTCATCGTAAGGCATGGCAGGACCAGAGACCCCGTGATACCGAATCTTCAGAGGTTCAAGCTTCTGCAAAAACAAGTAATGACAAATATTAGGGCATGTAAATTTCAACTAAAGGCAAATTTGCAAAATATTTAGATTACTCATTATTACCTTATCCTTCTCGCGCATCATGTAGGCCCGGTGTTGCACGTCAGAACATCGTCCAGAAGCCAAACCATCCTTACAATTTCAAACAATAAACATATAAGAGTTCATCTTCATCTCAAATATCGGTATACATTAAACATATAACATGTGTTCAACTACAAGAATTTCAACATCTCCTTCTCACACAATGAATATGTCATATGTGTTCAAATAAACTAAACATCTAATGTTTCAAATAAACTCAACATCTAATATTTGAAATAAACTCAACATCTAATATATATCTAAACAAACTTCTCATATATGTCTACAAAATCAACATCTCATAGTTATCTATAGAAATAGGCATCTCATACATATCTAAAAAACTAAACAATATAGGCTTTCACCAACAATAATCATATATTGTGAACTAATAAATAACACTACGGTACTACCAATATGAATACACATCCTAAATCGAGCAAACCAAACAAATCAAGGGTTCCATCAAATCTTGGACAAATCTCTAGAATGGCAACAATTTTACGGAGCAAAAGAAAGATAAGGGAAGAGTTTACCTAGTAGGATGAATTGGGGATCGAATCCACGGATCAAATCTTCTGATCTGAGAGGGATGGGGGGGGGGGGATTAGATGGGGGCGCCGCCGCCGCCGCTGCTCTCTGTCCAGAGAGGGAGAGATGAGGAACTGCCTGGTCGGGCTGGGTCGGCCGCGCTTAAGTCACCGTGCAGCGCCCAAGGGCTAGGCGCTGCACGTCAAAGTGTGGCGCCTAGCCCTTAGGCGCTGCACAGGTGCGTGTGGGGCCGCAACTGGACCAGGGCTGCCACGCTGGCAGGACGTGCGACGCCTATGGGAAGGGCGCTGCACAGTAGGGTGCGGCGCCCAGCTGTCGGGCGCCACACCAAAGGGTCAGCAAAGTGAAATTTTTTCGTGACCAGGTCAGTTTGTGATTTGATTTCTGCTTTAGGTCAGATATGTGATTTCTGCCGCGCCCGGGTCCGAGCTCGTCAATCCAAGTCTGATGTACCTTTCCGTCTACAATGGCTCAGACTTCTCGGCCATGCCATGAAAAGTAGATTCTTCGTGGTGAAAGCATTTCTACTGTGTACTTCGGGTCACATGCGGATAAAGCTTCCACCTTCCATGATTACGCTAAGGCGGGTTATTTTTTGACTGTGGAGCAGGCTCCAGGTTCATAGCACCAAAAGTTGAAAAGAATCGGAAAAAGTACCGTAGCTGCCGAATGCAGCTCCTCCGATTCTTTCACATGCTTTAATTCAAATAGAAATGCATTTAACCTAATTTCAATAATTATTCAGTCATTTAAACTGCTTTTTCACTAAATTTCTGTCTTGATTCATTAAATAATACTCCCTCCGTCCCACAATGTAAGACATTTTTGCAAACTAAATAAGCTTGCAAAAACGTCTTACATTATGGGACGGAGGGAGTATGTCAATGCATTTTCATACAGATTTTTAATGCATTTAGAATTCTTTTTTGTCACAATCATTAGATTTTTTTTTTAGAAATGGAGGCGTGCCCCCGGCGTCTGCATCATGATGATGCATGCGGCCCTCTTATTAATAATCTAGAAGGTAACATCAAAAAGGTCTTACAGCTCGCAAACGGAGCGAAAGAAAGTAAAGGAACGACAAAAAGTATAGGCGGACAATAACAACCGATACGGTAATAAGATGGATAAGCTCCCTAGACTCCTATCCTGTTATGGGAGCGCCATCCGAACCGGTTGAAGATAACCCGAGCTACCATGTCCCATTGGTTACACCCAGTAACCAAAGGCTCCCTGGAGTCCATAGAAGTGAGTAAGGACCACGTACGGATTCAAGCTGTAGCTCTGAAAATAATATGCAAAAAAGTTAAGTTGTGCTGTCTGTTAAAAATCATATCATTCCTGCAGTTCCATATTATTCCAATCCGAATATGAACTGCAGTAGTCTGTTCAACCCCAGCTAACCACGTCCCAAACAAAGACGGAATATCTACTGGAGGGTTGATATTGAAAGCTATATGAATCGTTCTCCAAAGTAACTTGGCAAGTGGGCATTCAAGAAATAAATGTTGTATTGTTTCATCATGCGCACATAAACAACACCGTAAATTGCCTACCCATCGCCTCTTAATTAAGTTGTCCTTTGTAAGTATCACTTGCTTGTGGACAAACCACATGAAAATTTTAATACGCAAAGGAACCTTAACCTTCCATATGTGTACTGACCTTGAGAGGGGCCAGAATTAATCAAATCCGTATAAAAAGATTTCATGTAAACATCCTATTCTTAGTTAACTTCCATTGTGTTGAGTTCGGTAGGTCGGAGAGTTGAACATCTATCAATCTCGGAACCAGGTTCATCCAGGCGGTCCATCTCTCACCTACTAACGCACGTCCGAACTGGATGTTCAAGGGAATAGTTTAAAGGACAATGCCTACGTAATCCTCCTTACGTTGCACAATATTATAGAGGGTTGGATATTGTACGGCCAAAGGCGTCTCTCCTAACCACGTATCCTCCCAAAATCTTGTTGACATACCGTTGCCTACCAAGAATTTGACGCTACGAAAGAACACGTTGTTCGTTCTCATAAGTCCCTTCTAGAACAGCGAGTCAACCGGTCTCATGGTAACCTGGGCTAGTGTTTTTGAGTGCAAATACTTATTGCACAGGATTTGAGATCACATGCCCACCGGCTCTGTCTCTAACATGTACAACCATTTGCTCATAAGGCATTTATTCTTAATTTCTAAGTTCTCAATACCGAGACCCCCTTGGTCTTTAGGTCGGCAAAGGATATCCCATTGCGTGAGACGGTATTTCCTCTTGGCCTCATTAGACTGCCAAAAGAAACGGGATCTAAAGAAATCAAGTCGCCTTCGGACCCCTTTCGGACTTTCGAAAAACGAAAGTAGAAACATCGGCATACTAGTCAGTACGGAGTTGATCAAAACTAGCCGACCTCCATATGACATCAGCTTGCCCTTCCAGCAGCTGAGTTTTTTTTTCAATTCATTCTTCAATACATTTCCATTCTTCGTTGGATAACTTACGGTGATAAATCGGGATTCCCAAATAACTAAATGGTAAAGCACCTAATTCACATCCGAACAATTGTCTGTAAGTGTGTTCTTCGTCTTTGGCCTTCCCAAAACAAAACACCTCGCTCTTATGAAAATTAATTTTTAAGCCAGACAATTGTTCAAATAGACACAAGATAAGTTTCATGTTACGTGCTTTAGCCATGTCATGCTCCATGAATAGAATAGTGTCATCAGCATATTGTAGAATGGACACACCTCCTTCAACTATATGAGGAACTAGACCCTCTACATGGCCACACTGCTTGGTCCCGCCAATAATGACAGCCAACATATCGACCACAATATTGAACAGAAGAGGTGACATGGAATCCCCTTGTCTCAACCCCTTATGCGTCTGAAAATAGTGACCGATATCATCGTTCACCTTAATTCCAACACTACCCTTCTGGATTTGAGTGTCCACTTGGTTCCTCCAGGTTTCACTAAAACCCTTCATGTGCATTGCCTGCTGAAGAAAAGGCCATTTTACTTTATCATAGGCCTTCTCAGAATCCACTTTGAAGATAACCCCATCCAGTTTCTTCGAGTGAATCTCATGAAGCGTTTCATGTAGGACGACCACCCCTTCGAGTATATGTCGTCCCGGCATAAACGCTGTCTGGCTTGGTTGAACCACTGAGTGAGCAATTTGTGTCAGTCTATTGGTTACCACCTTTGTGAAAATCTTGAAACTCACATTTAGCACACAAATGGGCCGGAATTGTTTGATCCGAACAGCCTCATTTTTCTTAGGTAGCAACGTTATCGTACCAAAGTTGAGGTGAAACAACTCCAAATGGCCATCGAAAAAATCATGAAACATAGGCATAAGATCATCTTTAATAATATGCAAACATTTCTTATAGAATTCATCCGGAAACCCATCTGGTCCCGGTCCTTTATTCGGCTTCATTTGGGTTATGGCCTGATGAACCTCTTTTTCAGTAAATGGTGCAGAGAGAACATCGTTCTCTACTGCCTGTAATTGAGGCATATCATCAATCACAGACTCAAGAGACACCATGGATATATTCGGGGGTCCAAAAAGTTTTTTTTATAATAATTAGAGATATACACTTTCAGATTTTCATGTCCCACTATTGTCCCCTCATCCTGTTCAAGCTGTATGATTTTCTTCTTCCTATGTTTACCATTTGCAACCATATGGAAAAATTGCGTATTGTCGTACCCTTGGACAACCTTTAGCGTTTTCGCACGGAACGCCCACTTAAGCTCCCCCTCTCTCAGGAGAGAACATAGACCTTGCTCAGCCTCGGACTTGGTTCGATGCTCATTAACAGAAAGGAGAGTGGCTTCAGCCTTTAAGTCTAGTGCCTCAATCATTTGAGTAAGACGCTCTTTTTCCTGTTTGTATATCCCACTCTCATTTCTGGCCCAACCTCTCAGAAATTGTCGTAGATGTCTAATTTTATTTTGCCATCTCTCGACATGCGTCCTTCCCGTAACCGGCTTAGCCCATTTGCGGGCAATCATCTCCATAAATCCTTCTCGCTCAAACCAGCTTTGCTCGAAGGAGAAGATATTTTTATTTGCCACATGGGTAGTGTCGGTGTCAAAACCGGCGGATCTCGGGTAGGGGGTCCCGAACTGTGCGTCTAGGCGGATGGTAACAGGAGACAAGGGACACGATGTTTTACCCAGGTTCGGGCCCTCTTGATGGAGGTAAAACCCTACGTCCTGCTTGATTAATATTGATGATGTGTGTTACAAGAGTGGATCTACCATGAGGTCAAAGAGGCTAAACCCTAGAAGCTAGCCTATGGTATGATTGTTGTTCGTCCTACGGACTAAAACCCTCCGGTTTATATAGACACCGGATAGGGTTAGGGTTACAGTAGTCGGTTACAATGGTAGGAGATCTACATATCCGTATCGCCAAGCTTGCCTTCCACGCCAAGGAAAGTCCCATCCGGACACGGGACGAAGTCTTCAATCTTGTATCTTCATAGTCTTGGAGTCCGGCCGATGATCTGCTAACGTATTCCGCGGCGTGACATCGCACCACGGCCAGACCTTTATATGAATCGTTTTTTATTGTTCCACCTCAGCGTGTTTAGCGAGGCGGTTTCCTTGGCACGTCTTATCAAAGCGTAGATCGTGCCCCCTTATTCCGGGATTCTCATCAATACGGACGTGGGTAACCTAACCGTGCCCATTGGCCTGCCTTCTCTATCAAAGGCGAGTCCTAATCGACCATGGGGTGGGCTCTTGGTATTCAACCTCTTTATAGTGAGACCAAGGCCCTCTTCTTTTTACACCCTCCATCGAGTTCGCCTCGCGCTTCGAGTTCCAACACCCAAAGCTTCAGATTCAGGCGCTTCAGACTTTCGACGATGTCCGGCTCCGACCAGCACGGCCGATGGATGTCTTCCTCCGTCACAGAAGAAGATGTGCTAAAGCTGCGAGACGCCAGGTATCTGACCGGCGAGATCTCGCATAGGCTGCCTGCTCCAGGGCAGGTCACTCCCACTCCTGAGCCCGGCGAGAACGTGGTGTTCGTGTCCCACTTCCTTCAGGGCTTAGGCTTCCGACGGACCCCTTTGTGCGGGGGCTCATGTTTTATTATGGGCTTGATTTCCATGACTTGAATCCAGTCCATCCTCCATATCTCGTCATTCATTGTTGTATGTGAGGCCTTCCTCCATATTACCCCCACTTTGGATTGTGGCTCAAAACCTTCAAGGTGGAGCCAAAGGCGATCAAGGGGCAGCAAGCAGAGTGAGAGGTGGTCATAAGCAAATGTGCTGATGCTCCATGGCCCGAGGGCTCTTTTCAAGAGGAGCTTGGTTTGTGGCAACGGGAGTGGTTTTATATCACCGCTCCCAGGGGCACCAAATGGGCGGCGCTCCCTGCCTTCCGCTCAGGTCCACCACAGTAGCTAGCGTCATGGGTCAATAAGGGGCTCGACTGGGGGCCATCCAAGGATGTTCCCCTGCCGCAGGGCCGTATTCGAGATCTCCAGGAAAGAGGGATCAATCTGGTTGCAGTGGCGCAGGTTATGGTGATCCGGCGCCTTCAGCCCTCAAGAACGCCGCCCCTCCGCTTGTGAGAATTCAATCCGGAGGGACCACGAGCTCTCCAAAATTTTATGGGCACGACGCCCGTGGAGATGTATAAACTGTTCTTCGGATCACAAGAGAAGTGTCCGGACTTGACCGAGGACGCAGGACTAAGCTGCAATCGCCCAGATGCTCAAGTAAGTAGTCCTATAACCGGACAAGCTGTTCATTCATTTATTTTATATATATGCCCTTTAAAGGAGCCGTTTCTTGAACAGGAGTGGATAGCCAAGGCAAAGTTGATAAGGTGTCCGGCTCCCCTCCCAGAGACCACGCCGGATCCCATGTTGACCAAGATGTTGAAGGTCGCGCCCTTTGAAGAAGGCGAAGGGAGGAGCGGGGGAGCAACTGCCTCTGCGAAGGAGGCTATCAAGGAAAGAGGGATTAAGAGTCGCACCTTCTGAGGAGAGAAGAGGACCGCTTCAGAAGGTCCGGAGGTCAAGGCCTCAAAGAAGGGAAGGGAATCTTCGGCAGAGAGTCCGGCGCTGGGAAGTAACCCAGCCGCATTATTTCCCCAAGGGGATCAGCCCTCCAATGAGCTGTAAGTAGAAAGAAGGGGTCTTGTAAATAAGGAGCATCCCCGTATTTATTTACGAAGATAACCGAAATTGTACCTTGTAGTTCGGACCTCAGCCCTTCTCAGCAGAGCTCGTCTTCGGGGAATCTTCTTCCGGAGATGATGGAGAGCGAACGCCTCCACCTGTTGCACCCTCATGTGAAGCGGACGACCCGGAGGTGTCGCCGCGAGGGTTCCCCAATGGCACGGCGTATGGAAGGTCCGCGCCGAGTGGTGTCTTGATCGGAGGAACTGAAGGATTTGCTCGGGCGAGAGGCTATCTCAGAAGATCACCGTGCTCTAATGGGTACGGTGATTGAAAGGATTGCATCCGCAGAGAGCGGATTGCATGAAGCCGTCAGAAGCTTACTGACGGGGTTTGAGGTACGCAAAAAATAACGTACCTTCTGACAGTTACGCATATAAAATGCGCCATGTATAGATAGTAGCCCCTGAGACTCGGTATGTTGTCAAAATTGACGACGTGCCGAGGATCAAATTCTCAGTTTTAACATAGCGCCACTCCTAAACAGGTGGCGGGGCGTCCGGAGGCCAGCCGGACTGATGAATATGCCGAACTAAAGCGACAGCTTGATGAGGCGGATGCGGACATCGCGCTGGTCAATAAACGGTTTGACGAGTCACAAGGTATGCGACTTCTATGCGGACACCTGGTAAGGGAGCTTGACGCCCATGTCTTACTGTTTGTATGCTTAATGCAGATGGTGCCGCTGCCGTTGAGGAGCTGCGGGTAGCACTCGCCCGAGCGAAAGAGCAAGCCAGGAGTAGTAATACGACCGCTTTAAAGGCGGCCAAAGAGCTAGAAGCTGAACGGGCTGCTCACTGCCGAAGCAAAGAGGAGATGGCCGATATGGCCAAAAAGTTAAGGAATGCTATCGATCGCTGCGAGGTTCTTGAAAAAGAGCGTCAAGCGGAACAAGAGGGCCGAAAGAAGGCCGCCGCCGAATCCAAGAATGCCCAATCGGCTTTGAGAGCTGCCAAGGAGGAGCTGAGTCAGGCCGGGGCAATTGCGGCTGGAAAACAGTTTCTGCCGCGGAGGAAATATACAGATCCGAAGTATGCTCAGTTGGATAAATTGTGGAGTTCAGAGGATTCTTATCTGGACTTGGCGGCGAGCGCTGTGGACGCTGATTGAGCACTTCCGGGCCGTAAGGGGCATGTAAGGAAGAGCTATATTGGTCGCAATTCCATAGTCCGGAGCGCCCTCTCGCCACGACCGATCGGTTGGCCGAATGGGCCGAGCTGAATCGATTGTCCGGATTTGCCATGAAGCATGTCTTGGCTCACTTGTGGCCGGACAGACCCCAGCCGAAGAGCTATTTTGGTTTAGTGCAGCAGTTTCTTGGTGCGGTGCCGCGTATCGACGCAATGAAGCGATCGGCGTGCATTGAGGGAGCGCGGATGGCTCTTGCCCGTGTCAAGACATACCGGGCAGAGATGAAGGCCACCGACGTTGAATCCAGGATTCGGACGGAGGTCGAGTACCCGCCGAGCACTACTTGAAGAAGTCTGCCGGGCGCCGTTTAATAGAGATGCAGTGCTCAAGGATATTATGTTTAAATGACATGTATGATTTGTGAAAACAATGTTTCAATGTAATATAAGGGCTTTTTTATACTTGTGTGTTCAAGTAGTAAACTACTCCCTGTGCGGCCGTTTATGTATATGTGTATATAACCTGAAAGATGGCAGTCCTTGGCTTCAGCCCCCACGCACATAGTGCGGGGGTGTTTGCAAAAAAAGCGCTTTTTCACACTTAATCCAACGTCTTGGTCCTGTTAAGGAGGTGATAGCGTAGCAAACCAGGCAACCGGACTATAATGCTTTATCCCTTTCACTTAGCCATAGGAGTTCGAGGGTGGAGCTACTATATAGCCCCTGGGGGCACCGCACTCTCCCGAATTCGGGGTGCGTATGTGCCTGACCGAAAACCGGTCCTTCGTTAAGGCGGAGGAATTCTAAACATTCCTGTGAGTCATCGAGTGGTTGACCAGTCTCTCGCTATATCATGACAGTCAGTTTTCGGCTTTCTCTACTGAGGTGCTCGCCCGGCCGAACCGGGGCACAATCGCAGTAGTTCTCCTGGTGCCATGTTAGCCGTGAAAACGGAACGTAATGCAGCAAAACACAGGAGCCGGGCAACCCAACATTTGACCAAAGACATGATTCGGAGCTGATGCATATAAGGCCTAACTCGAGACGCCGAATACTCCCAGGGTATTCGGTCTTTATGAAAATGGGCAGAATAATGCCCTAAGCCCCTGGTGTCCAGGTACGCGCAAAAATTCTGGTGCGGCCAATGCCAAAGCACCAGCCTCCTCCTCGGTTATATTAAGGAACCGGGGGGATGTATATCAACAAGAGACAGTGAAAAAAGGTTTACGTAGGGTCTTAATCTAAAAAGAATCCTTGCAACGGGTCCCTACTGCACGTCTGCGCCTGTGTCTCCGTTGTGCCGTATCCTGGACGGGTGTAGCACGTTGTTCATCTGTAAAAGAGAGGAACTTAGTTCGAAAGAGAAAGGATCGTGCGAAAGATGTACGTAATATTAAATGAACATAGTACGGTTCGAAGAAGTGAATAAAATTGAGCTTTATTGTCTCTTGTTATACATGCATGCGACCCCTCGTATGGGGATGTGCCGCTAGTAGGCGCCGGACTCGTCTAGCCGTGTCCGGGGTTTGAATGACCAATTCCGGTTCTTTGCCTAGCAGAGCCGGATAGCTGTGGGGCTGTCAAGGCAGTCTCCCGTTTTCCCGTGCTCGAGTAACACTTAATACTTCCTTTTAACGAGACGATGCTGCGTGGACCGGGCATTTTAAGTGTTAGAGATGCATAATGCGGTATTGCGTTAAAGCGGGCGAAAGCTTCGCGTCCCAATAGTGCTTGATGGCTACTTTTAAACGGGGCGACATGGAAGAGTAACCTTTCGCGGCAAAAGTTGTCGGATGAACCAAACACAACTTCTAGCAGTATGGAGCCCGTGCAGAGGGCGTATGGGCCGGGCAGTACTCCTTTAAAGGAGGTGTTGCTACGGCGAATTTTGGTTGGGTTTATCCCCATCCTGCGGATTATGTCCTGATATATCAGGTTTATGTCACTGCCGCCATCCATGAGGACATGTGTAAATTGGAATCCGTTGATTATAGGATCCAATATCAAGGCAGTCCATCCCGTGTTCCGGATATTATCGGAATAGTCCTGATGGTCGAAGGTGATTGGTTTTGACAACCAGTGTGCGGCGTGCTTTTTAGGGGGCGCCGCTTTGTTTTTCCTTTTGATCACGTGAAGTGAGTTTACTGTTTTTAACCTCCTGTGGGAAAGTTTTTTGTTTTCCGGGGTTCTGCTTGTGGTGCTCGTCGTCGTCTTTACTTGGTGTGTCGAGCCCCTTGTGTTCGGCGTTCGATCACCGGACTGTTTCAAGACCCAACAATCTCTGTGGGTATGGTTTGCAGGCTTCCCGGAGGTACCATGTATTTGACATAGTCTATCCAGAATCTTGTTTAGGTTGGAGAGCTCGTCACTGTTATCCTTTAGGGGCAGTGTTTTGTTGTTCGACCGGGAGCTTTTGAATTCGGCGTTGACCGCCGTACTATTCGGGCCATTTTCCTTATTCCGGCGCTGATCTTTTCTGCGTCGTGATTTCCCATTTCCATCCCTGATTTCGGATGTACTCGGGTCGCTGGTGCTGCATCTAGCCAGCCAGCTGTCCTCTCCCGCGCAAAAGCGGGTCATGAGGCTTGTTAATGCGGCCCCTGTTCTTGGCTTTTCTTGGCCGAGGTGTCTGGCGAGCCATTCGTCTCGGACGTTGTGTTTGAAAGCTGCTAAGGCTTCGGCGTCCGGACAGTCGACTATTTGGTTCTTTTTAGTAAGGAACCTGTTCCAGAATTTCCGGGCTGACTCTCCGGGCTGTTGAGTTATATGACTTAGATCGTCTGCATCCGGAGGGCGGACATAAGTCCCCTGAAAATTTGCCCGAAATGCATCCTCGAGCTCTCCCCAGCCCAATGGTATTTTCGGAGAGGCTTTTAAGCCAATGCCGAGCTGGCCCTTTGAGTTTAAGGGGTAAGTATTTTATGGCGTGGAGATCGTCTCCTCTAGCCATGTGTATGTGGAGGATGTAATCCTCGATCCAGACTCCAGGGTCTGTTGTTCCGTCGTATGCCTCTATGTTTACGGGTTTGAATCCCGCTAGAAATTCATGATCCAACACCTCATCGGTGAAACATAGGGGGTGTGCGGCGCCCCTATATTTGGGTGTGTCGTGATCTTCGGAATTTTGACATATTGCATTGCTTTGACGAGCCTGCTTTTTTGGCCCATAGATGGACCTAACTGGGCCATCCTCTTGATGTGAATCCTTATGCGGACCGCATATTGGTTTGTGTGCGGCGCCATTCGCCGCTCTCTTTTTGCCGTGAGGTCGTCCATCCGACCGGATGGCCTTCTTGCTTTTTAATTGTAGGGGCTCTAAGACCTCCTCGTCGAATTCGGGCAGTAGCTTTCTTTTCGGGTAGCTCTTTGTTCGGCGATCGCCGTGCATTTCTATTCGCGGTGCTGAATACTTTGCTCCATCTAATCCTGAGTGCATCTTCTGCTGTTTTGAGCTTCCGCTTCGCTTTTTCAGGCTACGCGCAGATGGCGACGAGCCTTTTCGAGGTCATTTTGCTCGATGGTTTGTCCGGTGTGAGATCGTCCGGACTGTTGTCTTCTTGCCGGGAGAGATTGTTTATCCAAGTTGTCTTGTTCAGACGATTGCTCGATAGCTTGTTCGTTGTCCACCGGTTCGCCCTGCTCTATGGCTGGGTCTTTGTTGAGGCGGGACTTTGTTCGGCGTTTACGTTGCCGTTTTGACTGCTTTTCGAGGGATTTATCCTTCGTAGCGTCCCGTTGCTCCTCGTCTTCATTTGCTTTAGGTGTATCCACGATGTATACATCATGGGGTGAGGTTGTCCAGCATCCTATAGGTGCTGGTTCATTGTTGCCTCCTACATCGTCGTCCATGCCGTCGATGTCTTCGAAGTCGAAATCGAGCACGTCGTGTAGGCTATCGACAGTGGCTACAAAGTGGGTGGTGGGTGGGCGTTGAATTTCTTCATCGTCCGCATCCCAACCTTCCTGACCGTAATCCGGCCAGGGCTCTCCGGATAAAGAGAGAGACTTTAGTGAATTCAGGATGTCGCCAAAGGGCGAGTGCTGAAAGATGTCCGCGGTAGTGAACTCCATGACGGGCGCCCAATCGGATTCGATTGGCAAGGGCGCGGAGGGTTCAGAGTCCGGAGAGGAGTCCGCACCACTGAGTCAAGGTCTTCGCAAAGGACAGGGATAGAGTTCGGCTCGATCACCGTAGAGATTAAAGCCCCCGAGGCGGTGTCCAACCACTCGTCCTCGATCGGGGAATCCGGCTCCGGATTAAGGGTCGGAGCGGATTCAGGTGCGGCCTCCAGGGCACTGTTCGACTGCAGAGCTAGATCATGCCCATCGAAACAGTGCGGCACGCTCGGCTGCGGCCCGAATCCATCGAAGATCAAGTCTCCGCGGATATCGGCTGTATAGTTCAAACTTCCAAATCTGACCTGATGGCCAGGGGCGTAGCTTTCGATCTGCTCCAGATGGCCAAGCGAATTGGCCCGCAGTGCAAAGCCGCCGAACACGAAGATCTGTCCGGGGAGAAAAGTCTCACCCTGGACTGCGTCGTTGTTGATGATCGAAGGAGCCATCGGGCCTATCGGTGACGACACAGAGGAACTCTCAATGAAAGCACCAATGTCGGTGTCAAAACCGGCGGATCTCGGGTAGGGGTCCCGAACTATGCGTCTAGGCGGATGGTAACAGGAGACAAGGGACACGATGTTTTACCCAGGTTCGGGCCCTCTTGATGGAGGTAAAACCCTACGTCCTGCTTGATTAATATTGATGATGTGTGTTACAAGAGTGGATCTACCACGAGATCAAAGAGGCTAAACCCTAGAAGCTAGCCTATGGTATGATTGTTGTTAGATCCTCTACGGACTAAAACCCTCCGGTTTATATAGACACCGGATAGGGTTAGGGTTACACAATCGGTTACAATGGTAGGAGATCTACATATCCGTATCGCCAAGCTTGCCTTCCACGCCAAGGAAAGTCCCATCCGGACACGGGACGAAGTCTTCAATCTTGTATCTTCATAGTCTTGGAGTCCGGCCGATGATGATAGTTCGGCTATCCGGACACCCCCTAGTCCGGAACTCCCTCAGGTAGCCTCACCCGAGTCTAAAAGGAGTAGTGTATGATCCGATATCGCTCTCTGCATCGCATGGACCGACACCAACGGATACTTTTGCTCCCACTCAACACTAGCAAGAACCGTATCCAGCTTTTCATAAGTCGGAATAGGTAAGGAGTTGGCCCGTGTAAATTGTCTACCGGTGAGCCCTATTTCTCTCAAATTGAGACTCTCGATAATCATGTTAAACATCATAGACCACCGTCCATCAAAATTATAATTATTCTTTTCTTCTCTTCTCCGGATAATATTAAAATCCCCCCCCCCCCGACTAATATTGGCAGATTTTCATCTCCACAAATCCGCACCAGATCGGCCAGAAAGTCAGTTTTAAACTCAGGTTGTGCTGCTCCATATACAACAACTAGTGACCAACGGAACCCATCCAACTTTGATCTTACCCTGAATTTAACAGTCTCCCTGAACCACAGTAAGCACCTCTAAACTCTCACACCGTACTCCTAGTAAGATCCCACCGGATCTTCCTCTAGGGGGTAAAATGTGCCAGTCAAAATCGATACCACTGGAGAGTGTTTGAAGAAACTGTGATGTGAAATTATCTCGTCCAGTTTCCAAGAGTGCAATAAAATCTAAGTGTTGTTCTAACATTGTCTCTGCTAAGAACCTTTGTTTAGCCAAGTCTGCTAGACCTCTGCTATTCCAAAAGAGTCCTTTCATAAGTCATCATGGAATTTTTTCTTAAGCTTAACTCTAGCAGTTCGGCGTACTGCCGAGGTAGGATAAATTTTCCGCTTCCAGGGCCGTTTGGGCTTCTCCTCAACACCCCACGGGAAAATAGGATTGTCTACGACAGAGACTGCACCCTCCATCAAGAGAGGCTCGACCGTATCTGTGGTCTCCAGATCCTCCTCATCCTCAGCCTCCACAGTAGGCAATAGATTATTACATATATTTGCGAGATCAGTAATTCCTAAGTTGTTCATGTCATTGTCATTCATAGGTTTGATAGATGCAAGGTTACAAATGATCTCAGAAGCTCTCTCCGCTTCCAAGTCTAAAAGATCATTAATGGATTTGACGACCTCGGTTTCATTTAATCCCAAAGAAATTCCTAAGTCGTTTGCCTTATCAACTATTTCAGTCTCAGAGAAATGTAAAATTGAACAACTTTTATCAAAAGACGCACCTGTAGTAGCCTCGGCATGACGAAGCATGGCGGCCCTCTTGGCACGCGCTAGCTGCAGGTCGTCTGCATCTGGCTGTCCTTGGATCCGGTTGCTGACACGCCTGCCAGCCGACACTAGATCTGCTATCTCGCCGAAAGTGATAAGCTCCTCTGTCGTCCTCTCTCAAGGGGTACGGTCCCGACTCCCACGCTCGTCCCCTATCATCGGTGAAGGAGGGTAGGGTGTCGTCGAGCGGGCCTCGGCCACCGAGATCAAGGGGGAAGAGGACCGTGGAGACGCCAGCTCACTAGTCCCGTTCCCCCTTGCTGAATAGCTCGTCCCCTGGCCAACCTGCAGAGCGCACTCCTGTGGAGGGATTGTGACACGGGACTCCTTCCCGCATCTCACCCCTAGTTCACCACTCAGGATGGTGGCGTCCTGTGGAGGGGTTACAGCATGGGACTCCTTCCCGCACCTCACCCCTAGCTTGACTAGTGAAGCCTGTGTGTGAGGAACGCCATAGACCGCCTGTCCAGGCGCCCCTCCCAAAGAAGTCAAGACGGGCACCGGGGCCTCCTGCCCATGGGTCCCCCCACACTCGGTTCAACCCAGCAGAAACAACCGTCCCATCGGGTGTGGACTCCGCAGACAACGCCTCGTAGGCCATACTCAACACTGGTGGCAACTCAAGTTCCGCCGGGTCGTCTGCCTCGACCCTGGTGCTCCATAACCAACTAGGAGCCGACCTCGGTGCAAAAGAACCAAAGCGAAGCGTGTTCATCGGAGTAGTGGACGGGGGTGTCCTCTTTGGTAGATGTGTCTACCTTATCAGATTTAGCAGTAGGCCCCTTGTCCGACTCCGACAGTGAATCATCGGACCTCTTATCCTGATTCCCGGACGCGCCACCCCCCTCAGTCGTGTCCATGTCCTTTGGCTCATCCCATCCTGGGAAATCGGAGTATCCTCGATCTCAAGCTCTAAAACATAAGTGACTCCAGCATGTGTCCATCTAACCACATCTGGTATGAACTCAACACTCACAACACTGACCAGCAACCTCGCAGCCCCTTGTGCACGAGTGAAGGGCATGTCAACCCTTTCTGTCTTACCAATCATAACACCCAAGCTCCACGCAATCAGAAAATGCTTTATCAATTTTGGTGGTGCACCAAAGAAACGTACCCACACCTTCTCCAAAGGTGTACCCTCAGGTTCCTACTGCTTCCACTCATCAAAAGCAATAACAACGTTGGTGCTTGGGACTCTGCACAAACCCCACTTGAGAAAATGCATCTGATCCTCTTTAGTGGGAAAGTCCACCTTATCAGTCTAACCCTCTAGCTGTTCCAGATGCCATTGATAGTTACCTGGCACTAAGTCACGCAGTTGTCTCACAATCTGAGCCTCTATCAACTGTCCATTAGTAACCCGGACAACTGCAGGGAAGGAACTCTCAACCATCCGCGGTAGAGGATCCACCTTCGGTGTCTCAAAGAACATCAACTCCTTACAACAGACATAAAAAATGTTAATGCCAGGTTTAGGACCGGAAAGTAGTGGGCAATCCGCTGTCGCATGCTGAGATCGGAGGCAATAGTCACAAAGCTCGTTTGTACACTATGCCACAAAATGACCCGATTCACCATATCTATAGCAAGGTAACTTTTTCTTCTTAATTTCCCATTTAGAGAGTTTTCCGCCCTCCACTTTCTCCGGCCCTTTGTCAGACATGCCATCCCTAGATTTAGCACCTCCAGAAGCGACCGGAACCTGCACTGCTGCCAGAGCCCGAACCGCGTCAACTGCTGCCGCGGGTAACATGGTTGGGTCTCCCATCCCATCCGCTGCATGCTCGAGCTCCTCCGCCGAGGCCATATCCGCAGCAGGCGGTCGTGGCGGTGGAAGGTGTCGAGGCGGTGCTAGGCGTCTCCCTCTCCCCCCGCGATGATATCCACCTCGGTAGCGATCCCGGGGACCGGCGACACCTTCAACAAAGTTACTGGGCGGACCTTGAAAATGTCCAGTATCCTCATCATTGTACCGGTTATATCCACGACCGCCACCGGACGAAGATCCACGGTGTAGTCCCTCATCATATGCATCATATCCATCATCTCTCCACTGCCCGTATCGGTTGAAGTTCTGACAATCCCGGCTGTATCCATTGTATCCGCCACGCCCTTGTGCACCGTGACCCCTTCCAAGGGCCGGCGCCTTGGCTGCCGGTGGCTGCGCCGATTCATCCGGCTAGCGCTTGTTTGGCCTAGGCGCCTGTGTCAACGCCATAGAGCTAGATGCATCGGCCCCCTGCTGCACGGAGGAGTTAACACCTCGGTCGGTGGCAACTCTGGGCTGCACCCCTGCTGCCACAAGCCTCTGAGGGCATCTCCAGCCGCGTCCCCAGGAAGGCCTCTCCAGGCGATTTTTTCGTGTCGGCGCCGAAAAAACGGCCCAGTCGCGCCCCCAGGAGCCCGATTTTCGCCGGCTTGGGCCGAAAATAGCGCCAGTGGACCCAGCCCAAACCCGGCGCGCTGGGGGGCGCACGGGGGCGCCGGGGCGAACTGTTTTGGCGCGAAAAAGACGCGGGCCAGCCGCGTCAGCGACTCGGCGCCTCGTCTTCCCCCAACGGCCTCGGTTCCTGGAATCAATGGCAAGGCTGCCGCCGGTCAGCCTTGCCATTGATTCCTCACGGCGGCGCTTCACGGACGGCGCCGACGCCTCCCTTCCTCGCAGACGCCAGACACGGGTGCGGCCGGCTATAAAAGCCGGCGGCCTCCACTCGCCCGTGCCCACACCAGCCCCGCCCCTTGCCGCCGTCCAGCCCCTCCCTCTCCCAGCCTCTCCCGAGCGCCGCCGCCCAGCCCCTCCCTCTACCTCTCCCGAGCCCGCCCAGCCCCGCCATCGCCATGGCAGAACGCTTCCCCGGAGACGAGGCGGCGGCCAACGGCCGCCGCTGCCGTTCGCTTCCCGCAAATAGGGAGTCTGGCTCCTGTTCCAGCGAACATCCGGCGCCGCGGGACATGCGCGCCGCCAACAGGTGGAGGCTCGGGCCGGGGACTGCCCATTCCCCGTTGTTCGACGCCGTGGCGGCGAGGTACTTTCGCCGAGGAGGTCGACATCGCGGCGCTGCCCTCACCGACGCCTAACGCCTTCCTCAAGACGCCGCCGACAACCATGCGGCTCGGGCGGAGTATTTCAGCGCCAGCAGCAGCGCTTGGCGTCCACCAACGGCGCTCTGGTGGTCGGCGGCCGGCAGAACAGCGAGGGGCGCCACCTCTGGTGGGGCATCCCCGGCCGCACTCTCGAGGGCGTGCTCACGTACCTTGAGGGCGGCAACGAACCGCCGTTGGCGTACCCCCCGGCGAGGGTGGCTGCCCCGGCGCAGCACCGACGCGTCGGGCCATGGGCGCCGAGGAGGTTCGGCGCTTCCTCTTCTTCCTCCTCATCGCGCCCTTCTTCCCATTCCTCCGGCTCTCCGGCACTGCTCGGCATCGTCATCAACAAGGGTGGCCAGCGCGCCTCGTCCTCGTCGGCTCCTCCGCGCTTCGTCAAGACAAAGACGGAGCCGGGGCTGGCACCGGTGAAGACGGAGCAGGGGCTGGCGCCGGTGAAGACGACGCGGCCCTCGAATGGGCGCGCCAGGACTCCATTGCGTTGGAGAAGGCGCGCCGGGAGAAGGAGAAGGAGCGCCAGTGCGCCGCCCTATGCCGCTTCGAGGAGCGCGCCGACGTCAGCGAGGAAGGCGGGGTCGTCGTCTTATGCGACAGCGACGACGACGACGACACGCCGCCACCTGTTCGCCAAGGCGACGCGGGCAGGGGTCCAGCAGGGGCACCCGCGTCAAGGAGGAGAAGGCCGACGACGACGATGGCGGCGACGACTTCAGCCACTTTCTTTTACTTTAGATTAGGTTAATGTAATATTTGGACGAATTTCGCCGAAACTTGCCATGGTTGGCCGAAATATAACTAGTTTTTATCATAACTTCGCCAAACATTTTTTTAAATCTGGCGCTGAGGCGTACAGGGCGACGGCTGGGGAAGGCGACTTCGCCTCGTGGCCATTTTTTTCGCCGGCTCAGCCCCAGACGACGCTTTTAGACGCCCTGAGGAGGCAACCCGCCCCGCCCGACAGCACCGATCCCACCAGCCGACGGGGCACCACGATCAGCACCACCTGCGGCAAGCACTGGCCGGCGGAGCGCCAGGCCCGGTCCCGCCAGCAGCCGAGGCACCAACGGCGGGAGGCGGCCCTCGCTTGATGGGCGGCGGCCCTCGTCCAGTCATGGCATCGGCGAAGGAGACCTTCCTCGCCCACCCAGTACCCAGGGAACAAAAACCTGGAACCGAAACCCTAGTCTCGATCGTTTGCTCGACTGGCAGCGATGCAACATGCACGTCCGCATGTTTGGGATGAAATGAGGCTTGGGCCTCCGGCTGGGCCTCGCCCGAACCTTGAAGACCCACGGCTATCGTTACATCCGGCGCTGCATCCAAACCGGGTCCACGGCCCAAGAACGTATTCAAACGAGCCCGTCTGGCCGCTCAAACAGTGCTCGCCGATCTCGCCACCGGTGATCTTGGTGGCGGCGGTGGCCGGCTAGTCTTTCCTTTCTTCTTCTTTCGCGTGACCATGGTCCAATTTTCCGGCAAGAATTGTGCCAAGGTTACAGGTTCTCTCATTACCTTAGGGATCGGTCCGATCCACGGCTTCATGGCCGGCTTGGAGTTTTGAAATTTTGAACGACGTCGACCGATCGTAATCATGGGCTCCGGCAACGGACCGGCACCGGGCGAGGCCATGGCTCTGGTGGGGGCATGACACTCCATTTGATCTTCGTCGTCGCTCTCCAGAAGTGCCCAAAAACGTCCTCCAGGTCGTGCATGGATCGGCTCCGTCAGATCAATCATCTCCGATGCCTTCGGTCGTAAGTCTAACTGCACACACTCGCCAACAACTGCGTCATATTCATCAAGTTTGAATTGAAGACCTACCTCAATCATGTCTCCGTCCGGAAGATAATCGCCGGCGAGGACGTCGTTCTCCAGATCGAGAAGAACCATCCATCTTGAATGCGTGGTGAATCAAAAGTCGCCCTTCGATCCAAACGCCCGGATCCATCCCGACAAAGAACGTAGCCCGCCATTGCGACCATCGCCTCTCCTCCCGCCCGATCTCACGCTGCGAATCACCACGGTCACCTCCCGATCCCGTAGACCCCTCCTTTCCTCCCGCCGCCGCCGCCGTAAGGGTATTAGGAGATCGCGAACGGATCAGGTGTGACCCCCCAGCGCAGCCACTCGGTGAGGATCGGGGCGACGACGGTGATAGTCCGGTCGCCTCAGGCGGCCTTGTTTCCGCCTCTCCCTCTCTCACAATCATTAGATTTGAAGGCATTTCATTACTTTGAGTCACGATTTGGCAAATTTGAAAGTCTTTAACACCAATTCCACCAATTTCACCAACTTGTCAGCCGATGAATCATACAAGATGCACGGATTAGAAAATAATTTAAATATTTTCAAATCAATTCCTAAGACTATCATATTTGACTATAAGATCAAGAACATCTTAGAATTCCTCAGACGATCAACTGAAACTCTTGAATGATTCTTCTAATCCACTCTTGGTCTTGTTTTATTTAATGTCAGTTTTGTTTCAACAAATTTCCCAAACATCTACCTTGTTGCACATAGATTCGTTCAAGATTCATACATATTCCAATGCATTTTCAGAAATATTAATTAAAAATGCATTTCAATCAACACCCACTCATGTTTCAAATGGATTTCATAAAAGTTCTAGATATAATCCACAAATTTAGAAATGCGTTTCTACCACATTTAATGACAGAATTCACAAATCCAGAAAAGCGAATGCATTTCACATTTATTTTATTCCAATTTCCATTACTTCACATACCATACATATGCATTTAGAAAAAACATTATGACTAGATTGCCACTTTTAGTAGCAAAATAACCTAAAAGAGCACGCACATGATAGAGTTGTGCAATAACAAGGAAACATACATGTGGACGTATAAAGGCCGACAAGGACGCACGCTCGGGAAGCGGCGGCGATAACGTTCTCGTGGAGCTAGCAACTGTCGCAGTTCCTCAGAAGAATTGCCTCTGAGCGCGGCGCGCCCATGCCAGCCGCGTCCGCGCAATGCAATGCCGCCAGGCTGGAGCTACGGAGCAGCCACGCTGAGTCGTTGTTCCACAGGCACACAGGGTCACGTATGTCGGCCTTATCGACATTAGTAAACACGCACGTGCAACGCACGTATATCCGTAGAACAATGTGTCTCTGTTTTTTGGTTTGAGCTAAAAAGAATCACTTGGGTAAGTAGATCTCACATGTTCAACATCGACTCAGCTCCCCTGATGTATTGTAAGGTGCAGTTGGGTCATTGACATGTGGGCCAAACTGCTGCCAGGCCCACCAGTCAGTGGGCCAACTGCACACTGCAGTACGTCACCGGAGCCTCGTCCGTTCAACATGTCGAGGCCTCAAAACCCAACAAAATGGTCAAACTTTCACATTTGTTACTTCTTCTATTAACTGGTTAATTTTTTGATTAACCGGTATCTTAGCTCAGCAAATGTTGAAACATTTCCACTTTGCAACTATTATAGTACACCACAAAAATGGTATCTAAAGATAATTGGTGCCAAGGTAAATAAGAGATATTTGGTTGCTCAGTTTAGCCTTCAACAAAATAGCCATTTTCACGTTAAATAAAGATATTTTAAGATAGCAGAAAATTAGGGAACAAACATCATGTCAAGATCACACTTGGACTACACAGATCATGTGCCCACTTAACTATGCTTGGTGAACCACAAATATTCCCCAACAAACTGGATGACATAATCCTAATGGTAAACTGAAAACATGTATTGAAGCTAAACATAATTATTTGATAGGAAAAAATAAAATGTTCTGAGAATTATTATAAAGTAACATGAATGAACATTCTGAACATTTTGCCTCTTAGATAAATAATAATGTTAAAAACATATAAATTTTAGATGGATGCACAATGTTTGTGATGTCACTTGGGATATATTTCTAAAAGTGAACACATCACGGTACCACATAAAAATAATAATATGATGTTTCATCCATTTGGTCTCTAATAAGTTGTAAACGATGAACATCAAATTTACTAATTAATCGTATCAAACCCCCATTGTTAAACATATTGTGTCACTGGACAAGCTAATTCAGCTTCATTCTTCTTAAGACAACATGATTGTAGTATACAACATGGTTGTTAAAGAGCACCTCAATGTGACCAATAGGTATAAAATATGAAAGTAACAAAAGAGAGCTTGCTAGGAGTCTACATCCAATTTTCTGATATTTTTTATTATTTTGGTTCCTTCATCTGCCATGTTTATTGTGCTTTTTAACTTCTAAGAAAGAAAATGGTTGCTCTTTTATAAGTAGTAAAGATAGCGATGCAGGAAAACTCACTCACAAATAGCTAATCATAAGGCTACTGAATATCAAGAAACAAGAGAAAAAAACTGATTCCATCAATAGCCATTTTTCCTTACTTGTCAGTCGTATAAAATAGAGCTAATTACTCGAGCTTCTTCTAAAATTAGGATCAAAGGCCAATGCACGTCTTCACTAATATGAAATGCGATATCCGAAACAAAACTTTGGAGGAAGACTTTAAGAAATAAGACATACGACAAAAGTAATAACAATGAAGGCAACAAACAAAAGAGATAGTTAAACCGAAATATGTCAAGCTGGCAGTTGTGTCCTTGACTCTTTTTTTAGCTTAGTCCTTGATTATTATGAAGAGGACAACTTTGTCCCCTTTGAAGAAACAAGTCAGACCTGCATATATTGGACAAATTTGTCCCTTCAAGAAACAAGCCAGGCTTGCATATATATGACCAATTGTCACATATATCTAGAGCAAAACAAACAAAATGAAAGAACTGTTTTACCTTTTACTGTGAAGGCTGCATATTCATACATTTTCCATTGTCATCACTACCAAGTTAACACATGAGAGATATATCAATGCATTATCAACTTGAATTTTTGGCTGCTCAATTTCAACAGTACAATCTAGTAGCAGAGGGCAACAATAAAAGAATATTACCTCTTGTCTCATGTCCTTACTGATGCCTTTGCCATATCAAAAATCTTCCTCCAGCCTTCCATTTGACCATACTTCTGAAATCACCGTGCTGCAAAAAGAAACACCAAGTTCAGCAAGCCAAA
Source organism: Aegilops bicornis (assembly GCA_021605145.1). NCBI lineage: Eukaryota > Viridiplantae > Streptophyta > Magnoliopsida > Poales > Poaceae > Aegilops > Aegilops bicornis. Next base: position 811,868,783 of record CM038673.1, read on the forward strand.
TGTTCATTTCTCTTCTATATATTACCAAACTATAAAATTTATAAGTTAGGTCTCAAAAGTTCAGCGAGCCAAAAGTTTATTCCAGTCAAGTTTTTTATTGGACATCCTATATCGCTTGGACGTGCAAGTCCAGCAATGGATTTGCATTGTACATCCTATAGTAGTATCCATATCTACATCAAGTAGTACATGTCTTGCTATCTTGTAATTTAAATCTATTAAGCAGGAATAGTTCATGATTATTATGAGCAAAACTGGCAATATAAGGACTGTCCAGTGAAGCATGCTCCCTACACTGTACACTGAAAGAGAATGATTGGATTGGTATAACGTGACTGAAGTAACAGAACTTGTATCAAGTGAAATGAACCTGTAAAGATTTGCAAGTGAAAGCCCATAAAATAAATTTGATCTTCTCACCATCATTATGCACAAGCACAATCTGCTTTCTTCCTGTACATAAAAAATGTTCCAAGTTTTCAGCCTTCTTAATCCTGCAAGAAAGAAAGGGTGGTTTCTCTATGGTCGAAAGGTTATCTAGCTAGCTTGTTCGTGCATGCTTGTCTCCCAAAATCAATCAATATGCGTTCTTGCAAGCACTTGTATGTGAATGATGCTATGGCCGAAAGCACTTCAGACATACGCCTCTGACAAATCACTGCAGGACCTAATTCCGTTTGATGCTGCAGACCTCTAGGGAGCTCTAAAATTAGTCAAAGACCTTGTGAGATTAATATTCCACTTATTAGGATTAACTATAAAAATCAGCTAGGTTGATTTGTACAACAAATTGCAAAAAGATTACTCAGATAAATCAATAAGCGTAAAAGGATGTGGCCAGATAGATTCATCTAATTTTTATGTTTTGCCAGGATATGGCCAGATCGGTTCATCGGCAAATAACTTGAGCCAACAAAAGCCAGCACGGCACTGATTGCTAATTAAGCTATGGCAAACGTACCCATGATGCGACTGGCCTCGGCGACCATGGACGGGTGTGGGTTGGGGGTGGAGGTAGGGGTCAACAGCAGCAATTCTCCCGTGATCTCGACATCGGATCGCATGCCGCAGCACCACCTCCGTCTATGCATGGCAGCATCAAACAGAGAGCGAGGAGGGCGGACGGATCCCGCGTTGGTGTCGATGCATCGGCTCCGTGCTGGTTGACCAGGAGGCCGGGAGCCTCAGTGGCCACCAGAGGCGCGTGGCGGCGGCGGGGGAGCGCGGAGGGGCGCGCGTGCCCTGCCCAGGAGGGCGTCGTGGGGGAGGCAAGGAGGGCTGGTAGTTTTTTCCTTTTTGTCGTGCGTTGTGAGCGTGATTGTAGGCGTAGGAGTTGCGGACGTGCCGCCGATTACGCTTTGAGAAAAAACGTACTTGGCGGATGATTTTCTGACAGAGTGCGTTCGTCTTCGCTTGTTTAATAGTAGTATAGATAGTATAGAAGTATGGCGCCGGCGTGCCAGATCATCTCCACAACCAGAGTTGAGGCTGCTCCCGACAGCAGCAGAGACCGTGGGCAGCAGGATGCTCCAATGCGGAGGACCGCGCTCATGCCAGCTACGTCTGCCTATGACGTGGTGTGCAACTGTGGATGTCCCCGAGGAATCACATGGTGTTCACGCCGCTACAGGTGTTGGACGTGCACGGGCATGCTGAAGGAGTAGTAGTTCGCATCGTCAGCAGCCGCCGCTCCACTTCGTCCTACGCGGCCGTCACTGCAGTGCCGCCGGACGAAACCACTGTTGTCTGCCCCCAACTCCAACACGATCCATCGGCTACCTTTCCGTGGCCGCCACCACCGGCCAATTCCCTGCATGCCGGCCTCCGCGATGACGAGCTGCTCGACGCGCCCGATGGGGTGACAACCTACGACGAGCATGACCAGCGCACGCTGTCTGCGGAGACCGCTGCTGGTCGAATTTCGTGTTTTGACCCTTTTCACATACAAATTTAGGATATGACCCCGATTAAAAATAATTTCAGGATTTTACCCTTTCACTACCGTCAGGGGTTCTGGCGGTAGGGTTTAGACAGCCTACCGCCAGGGTTCCCGGCGGTAGGGTGCGACGGAGGGGGACGGCGGCCGTCTCCACATGCTGACGCGGATTAGTACCCTCCCGCCTGGGACTATGGCGGTAGGCTGTCTGACCCTACCGCTAGCACCCCTGACGGTAGGGGGTGGCTTGGGTTTTTGCCTCCGAAAAAGGTTCTGTAACGAAAAATCGCAGAGGGGTTAGCGGTAGGATCCCGGAAATAACCACACAAAAGAAGCATTGCCCTGGTGGTAGGCTGTCTGATCCTACCGCCAGGGTCCTTGGCGGTGAGGTCCTGTGTTTGCCTGTTTCTAAGTTTAATTGCTTGCTTCTTTTCAAAAATAATATGACAACAATGATATAGAGTCTAAAAAACAGATCTCAAACAATTAAACTTGGGGATCACATACACATTAATAAAAGTTGAATTAAATAGACATGTCAAACAAATTAGTTCAACTAATTAGCAAACGGAGTTTCACATAGTTTCACAAATAGCAAACACATAGTTTCACGTAGTTTTACAACCACTAGACAACCCAACTACAAGAGCCAAGTATCCAAGAGCAGAATTACTTGCTCCTTCTCCTCTTGGAGGTACGGTCCTCATTCCTCTTTGAACGAGTCCCTTCATTCTTCTTCTTGGGCCGTCGAGTAACTGGTCTCTCGAAAGTGTCCGGACTCAGCAAATCCTTCTTCTTCAGATTCCTCTTCGGCAGCTGAGATGGTTGAGATGATTGAGTTGGTGGAGGTCCGTAATCTTCATCATACTCCTCCTCCCCATTTCTCTCATCCTCCTCTTCCTCATGATAGGCCTCCTCCTCCTCTTCTTCATGCGTGGCCTCCTCCTCCTCCACAGTCGCCTCATCGGCGTCTTCGGGGCATGTCTTCCAGTGCTTCGAGAGCCAGGGCAACGATACACCTGATGTACGGTTACCCTTAGCACCGGGGCAGTCACCGATGAGGGTGGTAACCCTCTGCTGCCAGTTGGTCCTCTCCACTCGCCCGGTGAGTGTTTGACCATCGATCGGCATGGCAGTAATCATCGTCCAATCCTCGAGGGTCACCGTCATCTCCCTGCATGGGAGATGGAAAGAATGGGTCTCCGGTCGTCACCGGTCAATCAAAGCTATCAGAGCTGCGTGGACAAGTGTTGGCGACTGACGCTTGAACTGCAACACCAAACCCAATTGTCGGGCTCTCTTGAAGTACGGCGCGTAGCGCTCATCGTAGTCCATATTCAAGGCAACCCCGTGACCCCTCATGCGTAGTGGCTGGAGCATCTGTCAAAAAGTTGGACGCTTTGGTTATGTTATGTTGTGGTCCAAATTCATGCTCCTATATAAGTATAAAGGCTAACTTCTAATGAGCTGAGTGAAGCGGAGGCCCGTCGCTGGGAGGCTTGGGCCATAGCGAGTGGAGTGAAGCCTTGCGACCCATGAGTGCTTCTGCCCACATTGGCTTCAACTTGCCGCATTCAAGACAGATAGTAATCATCTTCAAGCACAAAGGTGGATATGGCCGGAATCGGATAGTTGCCTGCACCACAACACTCATTGCTACTGGGGTCAGTAATTTCGACCCTTTTCAAACGCACGCTCGATAGAGCCTGACACACATTCTTTCTCTTGAGGCCGGAGTTGGACACCGCCGGGGATGAGTTTGCTGAGATTGCACGCTCCTCTGCTCATGGACTTCTGTCACGAAGCCCTTTTCATGGAATTCCAAGCAGCCATGACCACCGGCGAGCAGTTGCTCCTTCCAAGCCCTCGGCTGTCAGCCAAGCGGCCTTGACCACCGCCTCCCATCAGGTGGAATGGGCAACAAGACCACTAGTTCTACCTCTATGTTCCATGTCATCTGTGATGAACATTATGTTATGTTTGATGAATAAGTGTGTTGAATTTAAGCTTGTGGATTGATGAATGTGTTGAATTTAAGCTTGTGGATTGATAAACTATGTAATAATTAAATACTATTTATATTTTATATGTTTCTGATTTATTTGACACGAGTTAGATATTATTTAGTTCAGATCAATTGGGTTGAACATGCTTTAAAAAGTTTAATAGTTAAAGAAGGGCAAATTTTATAGGCACCATTTTTACAGCATCTGTTAGAGCAGAAAATTTTCTGGTGCCCCAAAACATTCTCGCTCCTGCTCTAAAACTATTTTTAGGGCACCCACTTTTATACAAGCAATTAAACATGTTCTTAGGACAAGGGACCTAGGAGTGGGGAGTTGAGAGATAAGGGTACTCGATTGAAGAATTGCTTCAATGGTAATCTTGATCTTTGTTCGTGGTTCACGGACTTGCGATCAGGCCGTTCACCAAATGAGATGATTGATCTATCCTGTAGTGAGCGAACATGTCCATTATTTTGAAGGTCTTTAACCATCTTGTCAAGGGCCCATTACATCATGAGAACAACCGAATGTCTCAGATTTTGAAGGTCTTTATTGGTTGGATCAATTCCTGACTGAACAGTTTTGGTGGTGGAAACGACATCTTGCCTTCACTTGTAGCCACCAAATTGATATAGATGGCCAGAGCCACCAACATTCAAAAAGTAGAGATGGCCTGCACAAATAACTCAATCACATTGTTTTCGATAAACCACGCAAATTTAACTAATCACATAACCAACATAACTCAAGAAATAACCCACACAAATTTAAAAGCTAAAATTAATGGGTTATGTAGTGTCAGTTTACTCCTTTAGACTTTGCAGTTTGCAATATGTATTGTACTATGATACGTCCATTTTGCATCATGCTTTTATATCGATATTTATTGCATTATGGGCTGTTATTACACGTTATGTCGCAATACTTATGCCTATTCTCTCTTATTTTACAAGATTTGCATGAAGAGGGAGAATGCCGACAGCTGGAATTCTGGGCTGGAAAAGGAACAAATATTATAGACCTATTCTGCACAACTCCAAAAGTCCTAAAACTCCATGAAAGTCATTTTTGGAATTAATAAAAAATAATGAGAGGAAGAAATACCAGAGGGGGGCCACCCACCGTCCACGAGGGTGGGGAGCGCGCCCTACCCCCTGGGCGCGCCCCCTGCCTCGTGGGCCCTGATGAGGATACAGACCTAGGGTAGGGTCATAGCCTGACCTATACGCCCTACCTAAGGTCACTACCCTAGAAGTAAAGAAGCTCAAGAGACAACAGGGAGTACCCAGTAAAGGCGTCGAGTGCCTTCCACTCGACCAAGGAATCACTCGGGTACCCCTCCTTCCTGAAGTCACACGACCAGTCAACCACTCGACCATACAAGAAACCACTCAACCTACTGAAGACCAGAAGTCAGTCAGAACAGCAACGGGCGAGCATTCACTCCGTAGTCTTTAAGGTCATTGAAGGCACTTAAGGCTGGCGTTACCAGTAACGCCCCAATCTTTATGTACATTGAACCCTCTGTAACAGGGGATGGCTGGGGTCCTGGCGAACTCTATATAAGCCACCCCCTCCTCTAGCACAAGGGTTCGCACCCCCTGTAACACACACATATTCATACATTCCAGTCGACCGCCTCCGGGCTCCGAGATGTAGGGCTTTTACCTCCTCCGAGAGGGGCCTCAACTCGTAAACATTTGCGTACAACCTTGCCGTAGCTAGGATCTTGCCTCTCCATATGTACCCCCTATACTTACTATCAGACTTAGTACCACGACAGTTGGCGCCCACCTTGGGGCAAAGAGTCTTAGCGACTTCCGGCGAGGTTGCATTTTCTTCGACATTCATCAGCATGGTTTCCCGTGGCGAGTTGGTCGTGGGCCGCGAGTTCTGGCTCGGTGCGCTCGTTTTCATCGCCGACGACTCCGCCTGGCTCCAGGAGGCTCCCCTTGATGTCGAGGCCCTCCCGGCTCGCGGCTCGGCACACTTCCGCGCGAGTTCCCGCGGCGTCCTCCTCAGGCAGCCGTCTTCATCGTACCAGTCGGTCATCGTGTTGTCGACTCACTCCGCTGGACGCCGCCGCAAGCGGTCCGGTCGCTCGCAGCTCCAGCAATGGGTGAGACACGCGGTGGCTCGTCAAACCTTCACCCCTTAAGTCGCGGCTATTGAGCCCGACATGTATTCTAGTGGATCGGTCGATCTGTCGACTGATTTCGCAGATACTCTTTCTGAGAGCGGGAGTTGTGATCCCGCGGCAGAGGTCCTCATGGTCGACTCCCTTCGCAGTACGCCTGGCTTCCGTCGCAGTGGCGATGGCGGCAGGAGCGTCGGTCTGTCACTCGACCACGAAGAGTACCAGCCCCAACCTCTCAGCTCACAGCAAAGGAAGGAGCTGCACCACCGCAACGTGGAGGTTCTCCAGACCGCCATCATAGGGGAAACCGCCGAGGCCCTGGCCTTGGATGCGGTGCGCCTGGCCACTCTGGCTGAGCACACTCGTCTGGAGAATCTCCAACATTCTCTCGACGAGCGTGCTCGTCGATTGATTCCCGAATCCAGTCCATGACAATTATTTCCGCCGGAAACTCAGCTATTATGTATGCCGATTCAGAATTTGGCAGCTGCTGCGCGTATTGCGGAGTTTATTCACCCGACTTGATCAGAGGCTGGGAGAGACCTTGAACAGATTAGAGCACTACACCAAGTAGCGGGAGACCAGAATTCCATTGTTTCCCAGTCGCGGAACAGAATCCACAGCGGATCATTGAGAGCGGACACCGTTCAGTCGGCTCACAGTCCTAGGTCCCCTTTGCGACAGGGAGGTCGTGATCACCGCCATGATCGGTACTTGGGAAGGCTCCATGGAGAGTACGATCATGAGTACGTCCGCGACCACTACCGTCGAGCGCCTTCGCCCCTTCTGAGGGACGGGTCATATGCACCCAGGCGCAATGACGACAGGCGTCCATATGGGAACGACCGCAGAGTTCCAGTCGACCCCAGAGAACCTGGCTTTGACGCAAGGTCCGTCATTGTGCAAGGTCTGGTTGACCAAAACAGAGCATACAGAGAAGGGCTGGATCGGGACAGACCCAGTGGAGGCAGAGTCCATGTTTCCGGCCCCGAGTGTTTTGGTAGGGACATCAGAGCTGCTGAGATACCCCATAACTTCAGACTGGCGACTGGCATCAGTAAGTTTACGGGCGAGTCAAAGCCCGATACTTGGCTTGAAGATTACCGAGTGGCTGTGCACATCGGTGGTGGCAGCGATGAGGTGGCCATGAAGCACCTTCCTCTGATGCTTGAAGGGTCTGCCAGAGCTTGGCTAACTCAGTTGGCCCCTGGGAGTATTTTGAGTTGAGATGAGTTAGCCCGAGTGTTCACCAGAACGTTTGAGGGAACTTGCAAGAGACCAGCCGGTCTACCAGAGCTGCAGCATTGCATGCAGAAACATAATGAAATCCTGAGGGACTATATCCTGAGATGGATCACTCTGCACCACACAGTGGAAAATGTGTCAGATCACCAAGCAGTCTGTGCCTTCAAGGAAGGCGTTCGCTACAGAGAGCTTGTCCTGAAATTCGGTCGGACAGGAGATATGTCTTTGACTCGGATGATGGAGATTGCTACCAAATATGCTAATGGCAAAGAGGAAGACCGACTCCGGAGTGGCAAACACAAAACAGTCTCCCAGGACACCGGGGGAGGAAATTGCAGTCGGAAGCAGAAGCGAAAGGCTGAGGCAGCGGTGTTAAATCAAGGAAAGTTCAAAGGGAAACCTAAAGGACCCCGGACCCCCAAGAAGGTGAAAGATCAGGAAGGAAATGATGTGATGGATTTTCCGTGCCATATTCACACCAAGAAAGATGAAGAGGGGAACCCGATTCTCCCCAAGCATACCACTCGACAATGTCGACTCCTAATCCAGAGCTTCCGAGAGAGTAAACCTAGTGATAAGGACAAAGCGCCTAAGAAGGAAGAAGAGGATAAGGATGATGACGGTGGTTATCCCAATGTCAATGCCACCTTGGTGATTTTTGCCGATATTGAGAGCAAAAGTCGACTGAAGGTCATTAATGGAGAAGTAAACATGGTTGCTCCGGCAACACCGAGATATCTGAAGTGGTCAAAGGTCCCCATTACATTCGACCAGTCCGATCACCCGGCATGCGTAGCTACCCCTAGGTGACAGGTGCTGGTGGTCGACCCAGTCGTGGGGGGCACCCGACTGACTAAGGTCCTGATGGATGGTGGCAGTGGCCTGAATATTCTGTATGCCGAAGCTCTCAAAGGAATGGGCATTCCGATGTCCAAACTCAGCGAGAGTAACATGCGGTTCCATGGGATCATTCCAGGAAAGAAAGTCGAATCACTTGGCCAGATCACTCTCGATGTGGTTTTCGGCGATGGGAAGAATTTCCGCAAGGAGAAGTTGACGTTTGAGGTAGTGGATTTCCAGAGCGCATATGATGCCATTTTGGGCAGACCTGCTTATGCTAGCTTTATGGCTCGACCGTGCTATGTTTACCTCAAGATGAAGATGCCTGGCCCCAGAGGTGTGATAACGGTTTCCAGTAACCGTCAGAGAGCAGAAGATTCAAGATGGAGTAAGAATAGTAGATGAGCAGATGGTAGCAGTAGAGTTCCAAGAATATCAGAAGACGGCAGATCCGAGTGATTTGCTGCGTGCTAAGAGGCCTGCTTCAGAGTCCGCATTTCAGTCGGCCGGAGAGACCAAGCCAGTACATGTTCACCCGACCGATCCCAATGCTACTCCGACCCATATCTCGTCGACACTCGACAGCAAATAGGAAGAAGCGCTCATCCAGTTCTTCCGTGAGAACTGGGACATCTTTGCATGGAAACCATCTGACATGCCAGGTGTACCCAAGGAACTGGTTGAGCACCATTTGCGAGTCGATCCAAAAGTAAAACCCGTCAAAGAATACCTCCGTCGGTCCGCCAGGGAGAAGAGGAAAGCCATTGGCGAGGAAGTGGCTCGGCTCCTGGCTGCTGAGTTTATCCGAGAGATATATCACTCCGAGTGGCTCGCCAATGTCGTTATGGTTCCTAAGAAAGATGATTCACTTCGAACGTGTATTGACTTCAAACACATCAATCGGGCCTGACTGAAAGATCATTTCCCTCTACCCCGCATCGAGCAGATTGTCGACTCAACTGTGGGATGTGAGCGACTGTCCTTCCTGGACGCTTATTCCGGGTACCATCAGATCCGACTATATGGACACAATGAGATAAAAACGGCTTTCATCACCCCGTCCGGGTGTTTTTGCTATGTTACTATGCCCTTCGGCCTCAAGAATGCTGGTGCCACATTCATGCGCATGATTCAGAAGTGTCTGCTCACTCAAATCAGTCGGAATGTGGAAGCATATATGGATGACATAGTGGTTAAGTCACACAAAGGTTCCGACCTGCTGACTGACCTAATGGAACCTTTGCCAACCTGAGAAGGTACGATATCAAGCTTAACCCATCTAAGTGCACATTTGGAGTCCCAGGCGGAAATTTACTCAGTTTCCTTGTTTTCGAACGAGGGATCAACGCAAACCCAGAGAAGATTGGCACAATCCTCCGAATGAAGCGCCCAGTGTGCCTGCATGATGTTCAGAAGCTTACTGGTTGCTTGGCCGCATCGAGCCGATTCATCTCATGCCTCGGTGAAAAGGCACTGCCTCTTTACCGACTGATGAAGAAATCTAACAAATTCGAGTGGAGTGACGAAGCTGAAGAAGCGTTTAAAGAGATCAAAGCCCTGCTTTCCACCCACCCGGTGCTTGCTGCTCCGGTTAGCAAGGAGCCTATGCTGCTTTTCATCGCAGCCACATGACAAGTTGTTAGCACAGTGCTCACAGTCGAGCGGGAAGAAGAAGGCAAGGCCTTGAAAGTTCAATGCCTCGTGTATTACATCTCAGAAGTCTTAACCCCATCCAAGCAGAGATATCCTCATTATCAGAAGCTTGTTTATGGGATTTACCTGACCATGAAAAAAGTTGCACATTATTTCTCTAATCATTCAATATCAGTCGTCAGCGACACTCCATTGTCAGAGATCCTGAATAACAGAGATGCAACTGATCGAGTGGCAAAGTGGGCGACTGAACTTCTTCCTTTGGATATCAAATTTGAGGCAAAGAAGGCCATTAAGTCTCAAGAAATTGGAGACTTCCTCGCTGAGTGGACCGAAGAACAACAACCGATTCAAATTCAGTCGGAACATTGGACCATGTTCTTTGATGGATCGAAGATGTTGAATGGCTCTGGTGCAGGAGTGGTTTTAGTGTCCCCACGAGGAGACAAGCTCAGTTATTTCCTTCAAATTCACTTTGACTCTTCAAACAATGAAGCAGAGTATGAAGCACTTTTATATGGGTTGTGTATGGCCATTTCACTCGGCGTCCGATGCTTGATGGTTTATGGTGACTCAGATTTGGTGGTTAACCAAGTGATGAAGGAATGGGATGTCAGGAGTCCCGCAATGATAGGTTACTGCAACACAGTGAGGAAGCTGGAGAAGAAGTTTGAGGGATTGGAGCTCCACCACATACCACGAATCAAAAATCAAGCTGCTGATGATCTGGCGAAGATAGGTTCCACTCGGAAGCCTATCCCCAGCAATGTGTTCTTGGAGCATCTCCATACCCCGTCAGTACAAGAAGATCCCTTCAAGGAAGAGCCCCCGCAACCAATAAGTCCAACCAACCCGACTGAGGTAGAGATTCTAGCCGTGGTCAACCTGATCATGGAAGTCTTGGTGATCACTCCCTATTGGACAGTTCCATACATCATGTACATTCTCAGAAAAGAGCTCCCAGAGGACAAAGACGAGGCTCGCCAGATAGTCCGTTGATCCAAAGCTTTCACCGTAATGAAAGGGCAGCTTTACAGAGAAAGTGTCACAGGAGTAGCCCAACGCTGCATCACACTGGAAGAAGGTCAGATGATCCTAAATGATATCCGCTCGGGGACCTATGGTTACCATGCGTCCTCTCGGACCATCGTGTCCAAAGCATACTTAGCGGGGTTTTATTGGCCTCGAGCAAATGAGATGGCGAAAGATATAGTCGACAAGTGCGCAGGTTGCCAGTTTTACTCAAACATGTCTCACAAGCCCGCATCTGCCCTGAAGACTATTCCACTCGTCTGGCCGTTTGCAGTATTGGGATTGGATATGGTCGGGCCCTTCAAAACTGGCGCGAGTGGCTTCACCCATTTGCTCGTAGCAGTCGACAAGTTTACCAAGTGGATCGAAGCCAAGCCCATCAAGAACCTTGGAGTAGGCACTACCGTCAGTTTCATCAGAGAGTTGATATTAAGATATGGAGTTCCTTACAGCATCATCACTGATAACGGCTCCAATTTTGATTCTGACGAGTTCAAAGCATTTTGTGCATCTCAAGGCACTCGGGTCGACTACGCGTCTGTCGCGCACGCGCAGTCAAGCGGACAGGCTGAAAGAGCGAATGGTTTGACCCTTCAGGGGTTAAAGCCTCGCCTGATGCATGATCTTAAGCATGCTGCTAGAGCTTGGGTGACCGAACTGCCATCAGTCATGTGGGGGCTGAGGACAACACCCAACCGGTCGACTAAGCGAACCCCTTTCTTCCTGGTGTACGGCGCTGAGGCGGTACTTCCGAGCGATTTGCTACACAATGCTCCCAGAGTTGAACTGTTCTCAGAAGCAGAAGCAGAGCAAGCGCGCGAAGACGCGGTCGATCTCTTGGAGGAAGAACGCGAGATGGCTTTGGTTCGGTCGACCATTTATCAGCAGAATCTGTGCCGATCCCACGCCCGCAATGTCAGAGGTCGAGCGTTTCAGGAGGTAGACCTTGTGCTCCGAGTGGTTCAGAAACGGCCCCACAAGCTCGCTCCGGCCTGGGAAGGTCCCTTCATTATCACCAAGGTGCTTCACAATGGAGCGTATCACATCTACAACGTAGCCAAGAAAATGGACGAGCCACGTGCATGGAACGCGGAGCTGCTTCGTCCTTTCTATACCTAGAATCACTCGACCCGACGAGTTGTAATAAAAGCACTTCAGATTATTTTCCAAAGACAAGATCTTTACAGTACCTTAATGATTGGTTTCTCGTAATCACTTGTGTCCAAATCCCCAGTGGGTGGCTTAGCCACGAACCCGATTCGCCTAAGTTGAAAAACACTCCGAGTGGAGAGTAATCCTCCCACTCGGGGCTTAGCTGCGACCCCGTAATCGCCTAGGTGAAAAAACACTCTGAGTGGAGAGCAATCCTCCCACTCGGGGGCTTAGCTGTGACCCCGTAATCGCCTAAGTTAAAAAACACTCTGAGTGGAGAGCAATCCTCCCACTCGGGGGCTTAGCTGTGACCCCGTAATCGCCTAAGTTAAAAAAGACTCCGAGTGGAGAGCAATCCTCCCACTCGGGGGGCTTAGCTGCGACCCCGTAATCGCCTAAGTTAAAAAACACCCCGAGTGGAGAGCAATCCTCCCACTCGGGAGCTTAGTTGCGACCCCGTAATTGCCTAAGTTAAAAAACACTCCGAGTGGAGAGCAATCCTCCCACTCGGGGGCTTAGCTGCAACCCCGTAATCGCCTAAGTTAAAAAACACTCCGAGTGGAGAGCAATCCTCTCACTCGGGGGCTTAGCTGCGACCCCGTAATCGCCTAAGTTAAAAAACACTCCGAGTGGAGAGCAATCCTCCCACTAGAGGGCTTAGTTGTGACCCCGTAATTGCCTAAATTAAAAAACACTCCGAGTGGAGAGCAATCCTCCCACTCGGGGGCTTAGCTGCAACCCCGTAATTGCCTAAGTTAGAAAACACTCCGAGTGGAGAGCAATCCTCCCACTCGGGGGCTTAGCTGTGACCCCGTGATCGCCTAAGTTAAAAAGCACTCTGAGTGGAGAGCAATCCTCCCACTCGAGGGCTTAGCTGCGACCCCGTAATCGCCTAAGTTAAAAAATACTCCGAGTGGAGAGCAATCCTCCCACTCGAGGGCTTAGCTGCGACCCCGTAATCGCCTAAGTTAAAAAACACTCCGAGTGGAGAGCAATCCTCCCACTCGGAGACTTAGCTGCGACCCCGTAATTGCCCGAGTGACAAATATGCTCTGAGCTACACCACAAGTATAATGTTCCGTCCCTATACGCAAGGACGACGAGGCGTCGACTGAGCACCACCTCTGAGCTACACCACAAGTACAATGTTCCGTCCCTATCCGCAAGGATGACGAGGCATCGACTGAGCACCACCTCTGAGCTACGCCACAAGTACAATGTTCCGTCCCTATCCGCAAGGATGACGAGGCGTTGACTGAGCACCACCTCTGAGCTACGCTACAAATACAATGTTTCACCATTATCCGCAAGGACGACGAGGTGTCGACTGAACACCGCGTCTGAGCTCCGTCACAAGTACAATGTACTTACATTCGGCAAAGGTGTGAGAAGATCAGGTCCACTCGGAACCGAAGGACAATCAGAAACAGTTTAAAAAACAGAGCAAAAACCACGATATTCAAAGAAATCCAAGTCCAGATAAACCCTGCAAAAGTTCAGAACCGCAGAGGGCAGAAGTACAGGCATCAAGCCTGAAAGAGTTTAACAATTACACTATCACTCGGCATTCTGAGGCAAATAAAGGTGGGGCATAATGTTTCTTCGGTCACTCATTAGGAGATGGGCTGGCTGGATCACATAAACTGTCGAGATCAATGATGTCTGCAATGCGAGTGGCAGCTTCAAGGAAGGTGTCCATGAAGGACTGGAAAGTGTGTTTCTTGGTGTTCACAACCTTAAGGGCCGCCAGCTTGTCTTCTCTGGCGTCTTTGCAGTGCACTCGGACCAGCGACAGGGAAACATCAGCGCCACATCGAGCGGACGATTTCTTCCATTCTTGCACTCGGCCAGGGATCTGATTCAGTCGAGTCATCAATGACTCGAGATCTTGTGAAAGTTCCGCCTGAGGCCAGAGTTCAGCATCAACCCGAGTCATCGCCGCCTTCAGTCGGGCAAGATAAGCAACAGCGGCGTCCATGCGTGATTCCAACCGCAGCAAGTTCATCGCAACATCATCTTTAACAGGACAATTGATGGGGCCGAGACCCGTCTCGACCCGCCCAGTCTCAGCCTCAAAATCCTGACAAAGTTCTGCACAGTCAGAAAAATGGTGAGTCGACGGTATGACAAGACGTACCAATCAACAGCAACTAATCAGTCGAACGATGATACCTTCAAGCTTCAGGACCAGTTTGGCAGCAAGTTGTCCGAGATAAGACTCCAGCTCGCTCGTCTTGGCTTTGAGGCTTCCGACTTCATTGGTTAAGTTCTCCTTGTCCTTCTTCAGTTGCTCGACCTCCCGATTGGCCTCAGAGACAACAGTCTTCAGCTTCGAGTTCTCCTCTTCTAGCTTGCTGACTGAAGCCAGCTTCTTGTCCGCAAGCACTGTCTTCTCTCGTGCCTCCTTTTGAGCAGCAGCAAGATCCTGATCCTTCTTCTCCAGAGCCTCCTTCATTTTCTCTAAAGAAATAACACTATTCATACGAGCTTGAAGTTGACGGTTTTCACTATGCACATCTGTTCGAGTGAAGTCACTCGGTTCAAAGAGACTAAAAGGAGAAACACGGTGGAGTACAGGTCGCAAGGTGGACAGTTGACAATTGGTTACCTCCCATGATAGCCGCTTCATCCTGAGCAGTCTTGAGGTTCTTCTTGGCAGCTCCAGATGAAGACTGAGGCTGATTTGCTTCTTGTTCAGTTCGGAAAGTTGAGCCCCAAGATCACACGACCTCGGCGGTCAACAAACAAGATGCGTCAGTCGGCAGAAACAAAAGACAATCACAGTGAAAGTTACTCTAAGACTACAGCCGAATCAAACATTCAACAGTAGTCTCGGGGACTACACCTAGTGAGTGCACTTAGCGTGCCCCCACTGGTTTGGATCAATACTCAGCATGGTCTGCCCAGCTTGAGTTAAAAAAAGAGAGAGAAAAGAGTAGATTCTCAGACCCCCAGCCGACTACCAGCAGGCGACCGTGGTCTCGGGGACTACACCCAATGGGTGCACTCAGCATGCCCCCACTGGTTCGGACAAACACTCGACTCAGCACAAGTCGAGTGGAGTGGAAGACCTGTTTTAAATCTAAAGGCAGACACACCCCAGTGGCTGATTGGATCTCAAACACAGACCCATGATAGTAGATGCACATACGGGCAGCGAAGCAACAGCGGCAGTTTTCATTATTCAAAAGTTCAGTCGAGAATCAACTAACCTTAAGGTTGGTCTGGAGAGCGGTGCTGGCATTATAGGCCACCTGACTGGCCTCGTGCATCATCTTCACTTGCTCCATCACAAGATTCACCTGGCGAAGAGCCTCCCTGGCGGCACTTGGCGAGTCATTTGGAGTCTGGTACGTAGCAAAGAGCAATGGTGCCAAGGAAGTCGAAGCAGCCATTGGGTCGGACGCGTGGAGTTGCACTGGAGCAGCAGGGGTCTGAGCAGTCGACCCTGATGGGCGACCAGTCGTCAGCGGGTTAGCGAATGTGACATTGGTCCGAACCAGATCTCCGGATCGCACGACCACCGTCTCAAGCACCAACGTCGACTGAGGGACCTGAACCTCAGGCGCTTTCCCGCTCGAGCCCTTGCCCCTCCTCCTCCTCTCCCTTAGAGGCACTTCTTCTTCTTCATCATCTGGAAGCACGACAACGTCTTGTGGAGCTGCAGCAAAAAGAAAACATCAGAAATTCAACTGGCCTAGTCGAGCGGATTTACCAGCTCTGGAGGTGGCCGCATCATTGGTTTCCTCATCTCCTGGGGCCTTGTCAACATCCATATCAGTCACGGCGGAGGTTGGGCTGGAAACGTGCATGATCCATTCAGTCAGAACAGAAGAGTCAGTCAGTAGAGGAAAACACAGAAAGGACACTCACCCAGAGGCAACAGGAACATCCATCTTAATCCAGGGCAGAGTCTTCCGAGCTTTTGTAGGAGCAACCTTGGCTGCTTGGCGACTTTTTCTATCGGCTCAGGAGTAGACGTCCGAGTGCGCTTCTGCGTTTGAGTGCTTGGGGCCATGTTCTTACTGCGCCCACCCGCTGGATCATGGAGTAGCTTGGATCGATGTTCTGAACGAGGCGGCGATTCGACCGGCTCTTCGTCATCTGACTCGTCGCTCTCCTCTTCGTCTTCATCGTGAGGAGATTCCCAATCACCGCTCTCCTCCGCGCTATTCTCTCCCTCCTGGCCTTGCTCCAGAACTTTTTCACCATTGGGCATCGAGTACATCTCAGTATAAACTTACAAGATAAGAAGTCGAGTAAAAGTCAGTCGGATTCAAAGGCAGTCGGAATACATACCCAAAAACTGTCGGTGATGGAGGACACACCTTGTCTGGTTGATTGCTGTCACTGAAGGGGTCGACTCTCCTCGCTCCTCTGGGGTTATCCTTGTTGCCTGTAATACTCTTCAACCACAGGGCCACTGTCTTAGCAGGTACTTCCTCTGGATGAACCCGAGCGGTGTCGTCAACCCCAGAATACATCCACATAGGGTGGTCACGAGCCTGGAGAGGCTGGATGCGACGACCGAGGAATACCTCCAGCAGATCCATGCCAGTGACGCCTTGATTGATCAGTTGGACCACCCTCTCAACTAGCATGTTTGTTTCCACGCTGTCAGCAGCGGTCACTTTCAGCGAGGAAGGAGTCTGAACATGGTCAAAGGTGAAATGGGGGAGTCCGGTCGACTGGCTTGGAGTGGCGCGGTCCTGGCAGTAGAACCAGGTCGACTGCCAGCCTCTGACCGAGTCAGGAAGGGTCATGGAAGGGAAAGAGCTCCTCTGCCTCTTGTGGATACCCAAACCCCCACACATCTGAATGACATGTGTTTTCTCATCACTCGTATTTGCTTTCTTCACCGACTGAGAATGGATGGTGAAAATGTGCTTGAAAAGACCCCAGTGCGGTCGACAACCCAGAAAATTCTCGCACATAGACACGAATGTAGCAAGGCATGTGATGGTGTTGGGAGAGAAGTGATGGAGCTGGCGCCAAAGAAGTTTAGGAAACCCCGAAAAAAGGGGTGCGGAGGGAGCGAGAAACCCCAGTCGACATGGGTGGCGAGCAGAACACACTCACCCGGTCATGGCTGCGGCTCCGTCTCCCCCTCCGGCAACCGCGCAGCACCCTTGGCGATCAGCCCGGACTCCACCAACTCGTCCAAATCATCCTGCCGGAGCCAAGATCGGATCCAATCGCCCTGGATCCAATCCGGCGGCAGCGCCGAGCGCAACGACGACCCACAATTCTGCTTCTTGCCTTTCGCCGCCCCCGTCGCCTTCTTCGCACGTTCCAGCGCCACCATCTTGTCCTTCACCATGGTGGCGGGGCGGCGGCGTTGAGAGTGGAGGATCCGGATGCGGTGGAGAAGCAGAGGAGAAGAGGGGAAAATAGATGCGCACAGTGCAGGCGCCTCGGCTCCATCGCCTTATAAAGGCCCACTTCCGAGTGGCTGACGCATGGGCCCAGGCGATCCTGTCAAATCCCGTAACAGTCGGGCGCTGGGTACGTGGCGAAAAAGGTGGCGCAGAGATCGAGGCGCTCATGTCTATCCATCCCGTTTACCATGGGATGCCCCGTCCCGCGCGCTTCCCTGAAATTTCGAATCCCGTGAGGATCCGGGATACGCCGTAACCAATCGTGCCAAAGATTCCGCGCCCAGAAACAAACTCGACAGATAAGGTTATAAATTCACTTGGCAACTTTCTAAATTGATCAAGGCGACTGAAGCGAAGCTGAAGTTCTAACATGAGCCTTCCGTTCTGTCACGCCCAATATGCGACCCTATTCTAAAGGAACTCGAAGGTCCCACTAAGGATAGAAGCGCGTATTGGAGACGCTTTTGCAAGGTGGATATCGTTACATTGTACCATTACTTAATAGTTGGGGAAACATACAAGAGGCATAGAATGCCACATGAATACAACATCATCATACATAAGAGCAACATCCGGCTACGGATGAAACACAAACAGAAACTCAAACGACATCCACCCTACTAGCCCAGGCTACCGAACTGGAACCTATCCCCTGATCGAAGAAGAAGAAGCAGAAGAAGAACTCCCAAAAAAGTAACATCGCTCTCACGTCATGATCATCGCATAACCTGCACCTGCAACTGTTGTTGTAGTAATATGTGAGCCACGAGGACTCAGCAATACCATTACCATGGGTATAAAGACTAGCAAAGCTTAATGGGTATGGAAAGGATAAGTGGTGAGGTTGCAGTAGCGACTAAGCATATACGGTGGCTAACATACGCAAACAAGAGCGAGAAGAGAAGTAACGGAACGATCGTGAAGCTAGCAATGATCAAGAAGTGATCCTGAAACTACTTACGTCAAACATAACCCAAAAACCGTGTTCCATTCCCGGACTCCGCCGAAAAGAGACCATCACGGCTACGCACGCGGTTGATGCGTTTTAGTTAAGTCAAGTGTCAAGTTCTCTACAACCGGATATTAACAAATTCCTATCTGCCACATAACCGCGGGCACGGCTTTCGAAAGTTTATACCCTGCAGGGGTGTCCCAACTTAGCCCATCACAAGCTCTCACGGTCAACGAAGGATATTCCTTCTCCCAGGAAGACCCGATCAGCCTCGGAATCCCGGTTATAAGACATTTCGACTGGTAAAACAAGACCAGCAAAGCCGCCCGAATGTGCTGACAAATCCCGATAGGAGCTGCACATATCTCGTTCTCAAGGCACACCGGATTGTCCAAACTTCCGGTAGGCCAGCCCAGAGTTGCCCCTGGTGGCCACCGGCGGCTGACAGGTTGGACCAACACTCACGACGAGCACTGGCCGGGGGGGGGGGGTAAAATAAGATGACCCTCAGGCTCCGGAAACCCAAGGGAAAAAGGCTTAGGTGAGGCAAATGGTAAGACCATGGTTGGGCCTTGCTGGAGGAGTTTTATTCAAAGCAAACTGTCAAGGGGTTCCGATAACACCCAACCGCGTAAGGACCGCAAAATCAAGGAACATAACACCTGTTTGATGGAAACTAGGGCGGCAAGAGTGGAATAAAACACCAGCCATTAGGCTGAGCCTTCCACCCTTTACCAAATATATAGATGCATTAATTAAATAAGAGATATTGTGATATCCCAACATAATCACGTACATCATGGAGCAATCTTGAACTTCACCTGCAACTACCAACGCTATAAGAGGGGCTGAGCAAAGCG
Organism: Aegilops bicornis; assembly: GCA_021605145.1. Taxonomy (NCBI): domain Eukaryota; kingdom Viridiplantae; phylum Streptophyta; class Magnoliopsida; order Poales; family Poaceae; genus Aegilops; species Aegilops bicornis. The sequence goes on from CM038673.1 coordinate 811,887,974, forward strand.
GTAACATAGCCAAGCAACGATTTGCTAGGAAGGGTGAAAAGGTTAGAGGCTGACATGACAATCTGGGAGGCTTGAAGAACAAGTGATAGGTAGCGCTGCATAGCGATAGAACGAAGCAACTAGCATAGCAATGATAGTAGTGAGATCCAGAGTAACGGTCATCTTGCCTGAAACCCCGCTAGGAAGAAGAACGAGTCCTTGAAGAAGATGAAGCCACAAAGACGAACCAAGCGTAGTCGAACGAATCCTCACGGTCGCAACGAAACAGGAACTAACGAGAAGAACCACAACCGGAAAGAAGCAAACAACAAGGTAAACACACAACACATAAACATGACATGATGCACAACCAAGCATGATGCAAGACAAGGCTACATGAAGCTACTCATGGCAAGAGATGATGCATACAAGAGCAACACATCAAAGCAAGTTTAAATGAGACCGGAAACAACATATAACAATTCCGGTAAGTCCTCATATGCTAATTTCGAAATTGGTCCAGATCTTATTAGAACACAATGTTGAAGTTGTTAAACAGCAAGTTAAGATGCACCAAGATGATCTACGTAAAATTCTAGTCAAGTTACTTACAAAGTTCATTTAGTTCGGAGCTACGGCCTAAAAGATATGAGCAAAACAAGTTAAACATGGCATTGATGCAAAATGCATACAAACATCAAGAAAACACACTCAAAACATGAATGCAACAAGGTAATATGAAGCTACATGTAAAACTAAGCAAGTTTCATATAGAGCACACTCCAAACGGAGCAACGGTACAACACATACACTCCAAAGAAGATATAACAACAATCTGTCTAAAACAGCAAGTAGGCACTTTGCAAGCATCATGGAAATATGCTACAACACCCCAACATGAAAACAGAAGGCATGGCCGTGATGAAAAAATTAAGATTAACAAAACATGAACACTGAGCTATCTCCATAAACCACTAGAACATGCTAAAAAGGACATGGCAAGATTGCAAATAATAATAGTTTCACAGACTTAGCAGAAATTCACTGGACATGGCAGAAATAACATCAGGTTGAAATGTTTAGAGCTAACAAACTACAAGTTAAAGCAACCTATCATGGCAAACTTAAGCATGGAGAGATAGTACTAAAAGCACTTAACAACACTTTCTTACTAAACTTATTTCAAAGATCAACAAAAAACACTGTAGTATACATGCAAACATGGCAAGTAATATGACAGATTCAGACTTGGTGAAAATAACAGTACATGGCAGAAACAACGATAAGTAGGCATGTTGATGAGCTTGTAAAACTCACCACAGAGTAATACATGGCATGATAAGGTGACCAACAGTAAGATGACACATTTATAGAGCTAATCATGGCAATATCATAGTCATAGGGTGCATGAATCACTAGCAAAACACATGGCAAAACTTAACTTCATGTTAACAGGCTGACAACAACATTATTTAGCAACTTTGGAGCATGCTATCAACAAGATACAGCAGGATATAAATGAAACAAGGACATTGATGGATAGAGCATAACATGTATAACAAAACATCCTTAGTGAATATCTCCAGATTATGCATATAATGGATGGTAGCATCAATCAAACATAGCAACATGATATAACAGTTTCAGCCTAGCAAAACAGTAACAACAAGTACCCTACTTCACGAGCTTGATGCACTCACACAAGACTCACAAAAAAAACATGGATTCCACCACTGTAAATATGGCATTAATATGTTCCTAAAACATGTAGGCATGATGCACACAAGATGCACACACAAAATGCAACGAAAAAGACAAAACAACAAGTTATAACAGTTTCAGCAGGTTAACATCATATAGCACTCTTCCAACGATGATTAGGGCATTAAGACGAACTCAAACAAACATGTCCTAGTGGAATGAAATGTAGAGCATCTCACAAGGAACATTTTGATATATCATACATGCAAAACGGAGATATATGCATGGAGATAGAGTCACCCAAACAATGCACACATAAAATGGATTTTCAGGGACTCAGAAAAAAACGAGCGCGGGTAAACTAAATGACGCTCGGGCGGGATCTAGAAGGGGGCTCACATAGCGGGCTCGGCTCAGGAAGAAATAGGCAAGGCGAGCCGACGCTGGACCTGGATCTGGGCCGGATGGGAAGCGATGGCCCACGCGGGCCCACGAGGCCGGGCCGACGGGGATGTCGTCCTCCTTCCGATCGGATCGGGAGCGAGGCATGGCGGCGGCGGCGCACCTTGAGGCTCCTGCGAGCCTCGAGGGCGGCAGGACGGCGCCGGGGACGCCCAAAGTCGGCCGGGTCTGGTGGAGAACGAGGCGGGGTCTTCGTTCCCGGCATCGGTGGCGGAGCTTCACGGGACGGCGGCGGCAGGTCCTCTAGGGAGGAGAGAGAGAGAGAGAGAGAGAGAGAGAGAGAGAGAGAGAGAGAGAGAGAGATGTGAGAGATAGATCGGGCCAGGAGGAAGAAGGAGATGGAGACGGGCACGGTGGCCGGTGACCTGGGTGGCAAGGGTACGGCGAGACGGTGGCGTGCTCCGGTGGGGTCGAGGCGGCGGCGGACAACGAACGCCGGCGAGGGGCGATTCGGGCGCGCGGGGAATACGGGCAGCGGCGCACGGGCTCGTCCGGGCCCCGATGGGCTCGGCGGGCCCCGATCTGGGCCGGGAGGGCCGGTGCGGTGGAGACGGCGGCGGGGTGATGTGTCGGCGTAGGATTGGACGAGGAGCGGCGGCGCGGACACGTCCGGTGCGGGATGGACATGTCCGGCGGCGGGAGGAGGAAGAAAGCTAGGATTTGCCCGAAATTTCGGGGGAGGGGACTAATTTATAGGCATAGGGAGGTAGGAGAGTCCAAATGCGGTGCGGTTTTCGCCCACACGATCGTGATCGAACGGCGGAGAGCATGAAGGGGGGTTTAGATGGGCTAGATAAGCTGTGTGAAGGGGTGCTGGGCTGCAAGAGAAAAGGGGTTTCGGTTAGCTCGGTTAACCGTTGGGGCATCAAACGACCTCCAAATGGAACGAAATTTGACGGGCGGTCTACCGGTAATATAACAAGGCCACTCGGCAAATCTCGGACCATTCCGGAACGTTTTTCGGCGGCCCACAAAACAAGGTCTGAGAGGGGCGACGGGCGCGTGCGAATGTGGTTGGGTTTAGAACGGACAACAGAGAGAATCGGGAGGACCCAAACGGATGCAAGTTTTGAAAAACATGCAGATGAATTGCAGAAGATGACATGGCAAAATGCAGCACGCAAGAAAATGACATGGCAACAACTACGAATAACTGGAAGACACCTGGCGCATCGGATTCGGGGCATTACACGTTCTGCGTAAGTACTTGTGTAGCGCAAGGGTCGAAGCGAGATCAACTTCAATCTTCTTTTCACTTGGACCTTAATCCATTCGTGGGCTAATGATGAGGATACAGACCTAGGGTAGGGTCATAGGCCTGACCTATACGCCCTACCTAAGGTCACTACCCTAGAAGTAAAGAAGCTTAAGAGACAACAGGGAGTACCCAGTAAAGGCGTCGAGTGCCTTCCACTCGACCAAGGAACCACTCGGGCATCCCTCCTTCCCGAAGTCACACGACCAGTCAACCACTCGACCATACAAGAAACCACTCGACCCATCAAGACCGGTCGGTCGAGAACAGCAGGCGAGCATTCACTCCGTAGTCTTTAAGGTCATTGAAGGCACTTAAGGTCTGGCGTTACGATGCGCCCCAATCTTTATGTACATTGAACCCTCTGTAACGGGGGATGGCTGGGGTCCTGGCGAACTCTATATAAGCCACCCCCCCTCCTCTGGCACAAGGGCTAGCACCCCCTGTAACACACACATATTCATACATTCCAGTCGACCGCCTCCGGGCTCCGAAACGTAGGGCTTTTACCTCCTCCGAGAGGGGCATGAACTCGTAAACATTTGCATACAACCTTGTCGTAGCTAGGATCTTGCCTCTCCATACGTACCCCCTATACTTACTGTCAGACTTAGTACCACGACAGGCCCCTGGGCAGCCTTCCGGTGACCATCTTCTGCTATATGAAGTCTTTTATCCTGGAAAAAAAATCATAAGGAAGCTTTCGGGAAGAAACACCGCCGCCACGAGGCGGAACCTTGGCGGAACTAATCTAGGGCTCCGGCGGAACTGTTCTTCCGGGGAAACATCCCTCCGGGAGGGGGAAATCATCACCATCGATCCTCTCATTGGGAGGGGGTCAATCTCCATCAACATCTTCACCAGCACCTTCTCCTCTCAAACCCTAGTTCATCTCTTGTATCCAATCTTTGTCCGAAAACCTCAGATTGGTACCTGCGGGTCACTAGTAGTGTTGATTACTCCTTGTAGTTGATGCTAGTTGGTTTATTTGGTGGAAGATCACATGTTCAGATCCTTTATGCATATTAATACCCCTCTGATTATGAACATGAATATGATTTGTGAGTAGTTACGTTTGTTCCTGAGGACATGGGTGAAGTCTTGCTATAAGTAGTCATGTGAATTTGGTATTCGTTTGATATTTTGATGAGATGTATGTTGTCTCTCCTCTAGTGCTGTTATGTGAACGTCGACTACATGACACTTCACCATTGTTTGGGCCTAGAGGAAGGCATTGGGAAGTAATAAGCATATGATGGGTTGCTAGAGTGACAGAAGCTTAAACCCTAGTTTATGCGTTGCTTCGTAAGAGGCTGATTTGGATCCATATGTTTCATGTTATGGTTAGGTTTACCTTGATATTTTTTTTGTAGTTGTGGATGCTTGCAATAGGAGTTAATCATAAGTGGGATGCTTGTCCAAGAAAGGGCAGTACCCAAGCACCGGTCCACCCACATATCAAATTATCAAAGTAACGAACGCGAATAATATGGGCGTGATGAAAACTAGCTTGATGATAATTCCCATGTGTTCTCGGGAGCGCTTTTCTCCATATAAAAATTTGTCCAGGCTTGTCCTTTGCTACAAAAAGGATTGGGCCACCTTGCTGCATTTTATTTACTTTTGCTACTTGTTATCCGTTACGAATTACCTTATCACAAAACTATCTGTTATCGATTATTTCAGTGCTTGAAGAGAATACCTTACTGAAAACCGATTGTGATTTCCTTCTGCTCCTCGTTGGGTTCGACACTCTTACTTATCGAAAGGACTACGATTGATCGCCTACACTTGTGGGTCATCATACTAGTATAGCATACTTTACTGCTATAAAACAATAGGTTTGGAAGGATGTAGACAGTGTGTTGATGTGTAATCCCAAGGTTTGTGCAAATGCTATCCTAAGGTTTGTGCAAATGCCCTACTTGACATCTGATTAAGCACTTGCATGAACATGTCTTGTCCTTTTTTTTGAAATTACTTTTCTATTTTGTGGCATAGGCGTTGGCTGGGCTTATGGCATATATGTTTTTTTTTTCACGAGGGATATGCATATATAACTTATTTTGTTATACGTAATATTACTGGAGTTAAACCGAATCAAAAGTTTCTATATAGGTTCTCCTACGAGCCAAATTACTAGGAAACTAAAGAAACAAACATAGCTGACTAACCAGGAATACTTGCTAGGACACCCTCTGAAATCGCCTCCACTTGCACTTGGAAAGAAAGTTGGTGGAAGTCCGCTCAATCACATATCCTCAAATCCGAAGTAGTCATCAACTTCGAGTACATCGGCGGTCAAGGCCTGATCTTCGTCGTAGTACACTCCCATGTTGTCGCTAGACACACTATCAAAGAACTCGGTTGGATCCCCGTCCTTGTCCGACAACAATGTGCGCTCCAAATTTTCGAGAACCACGCGTTCCGTGACCATCTTTTCCCGATGCACGCCTAGTGGAGCCTCAGGGTGGTCAGCATCTGCCTTCCTCTTGTTGCCAGGGCTGGATGAGTTCACTAGGGCTGGGGTGTCATCGTTAAGCTCAAAGAATGCCGAATGGAGGGCTTGCACACAATGCTTTGCCACAGTGTCATGGACCACCAAGGAAACCTTCGTCACCTGAATATGAACCTTTGTTTAGCACCGTCACTCATCTTGCCTAATAAAAAACATTTCTTTCTCTTTTATAATTTTAATAACCGCAAAAGTTCAACTCTGCATTCGCACAATTCATTTTAGAACAGAAAGAGCACCTGAATATAGAGTTCCAATTTTTGCACAAAAATGAAAATGAAAGACATCATGCTCATTTTGTGCAAGTGGAATACCTTGGACACCCCTTGTGAGACCTTCTCGACTGCAACATCCCTGCTTTGCAGAATACTGAGCGCCTGGCTTGCAACAACATATAAGAATGATAAGAATCAAAATGATCAGTCATTCAATGATACTGCTAGCTGCAACAATGATGGAAAATCACAAGTCACTTTCAACATCGTAAGGACACCACATAGAGTTTAAGTGCTGAGTGTCGTATATGTGGTTCGTACCTTTCCAAGAATGTCTATCGACCTCCCTGGGTTCCCAATAAGCGATATGACTGACATGTCATGTAGTTGGTGAACATTTGCAATAGTTTGAAGCTCTTGAACCGACATATCAAGAGCCTGTCACACCACCAGAACAACCAAATGTATCTGGATAAGTTTATTTATTTTATTTTTTGATAAACATAATATATAGCGGTATAAATATTTACCGGTTGGATTAGCTCTTGACTCAACAATTTTGATGGAACTAATGTAAACGACATCTTGCCTTCACTCGTAGCTATCCAATCAACTGAGATGCTCAAGTATTCAAAATTTTGAAAAATTGAGATGGCCTGCACAAATAACATAATTGGATAACCAATGGGGCTCAAGCAATACGTACACAAATAAAAGAGATCGATACAAATCTGTTGCTATAGTACCTTTCCTACAAAAGCATTCTGGTCCAACGTACTTGTCCTCTCTATGTCCAGGATGGTAATATTTGATTTCAACACAATGCTGGTTAATATACTCTAAAAAAGGTACATTCAAGGACCAATAATAGTTATTGCACATGGAATAATGGAAGGATCAATCATAATATACTGATATGGTTATGCAACAAACCTTGCTCATATCTCTTGTTTCAGTAATCACAGTACCACGTGCTTGAGGGTTGTACGAGTTCTTAACTATTACTTCTATGCCACCTTCCACAGCTATTTGCATTGACTGGGATGCAGAAGTTTATATATGTAAGTGACTAATTGTAACAACAGAAGTTCATCTACGCTTGGTAATTTAGCAGGAAGTATCACAAGTAACTGCAGCAATACATATAACATAAGAAGTTATCTATGCCAGTAAGTTCACTGCCTAGCCAACACTTGAACCACATCTGCTTCGGCGAAACCTCAAATTACTTTTATGTGTATTTGAGGAGCTCTTGGGTCTCAGAGTTAACTTCCATAAGAGCGAGCTTTTGTGCTTCGGCGATGCTGCAGACTACACATCTGAGTATGCTGAGACTTTAGACTGTCAGCTCCGGCAGTTCCTGATTAGGTATCTAGGTATTCCGATTCACTATGGGCATTTAACTATCGCTGAGTAGAAGCACGTGAAAGAAAGACTTGAGAAACGCCTAGCCAGCTGGAAGGCTAAACTCTTGTCGTATGGGGGGCGGTTGATTCTGATCAATTCCGTCCTCTGTAATATGGTTCTATACATGCTGTCATTCTTTCACTTACCAAAAGGAGTTCTTCAGCGTCTCGATTATTTTAGATCCATTTTTTTTGGCACTGTGATAATGAATCCAATAAATATCGGCTAGCTAGGTAGAGTATATTATGTGGACCTAAAAGTCAAGAGGGCCCTGGAATTTAGGATCTTAAGATTAGAAACATTGCTCTCCTGAGTAAATGGGTATACAACCTACTCACTGAGAATGGAGTGTGGCAGGAAATTATTCGTAACAAGTACGTGGGGTCTAAAGCCATTTCTCAAGTTCTTTGGAAACCTGGTGATTCACATTTTTGGAGTGGCGTGATGAAGGCCAAGGAATTCTTTTTCCAATTTGGTACTTTCTCGGTTAGGGATGGTTCTCAAGTTCGATTCTGGGAAGACACTTGGCTGGGGCCACTCCACTTATGGTGCAATCCCCTAGCTTGTATAGGGTCGTCAGACATAAATTCATCACAATCACACAAGTATTGGGACAAGAAAACCCTGATATTTCTTTCCGCATGGACCTTTTTGGGCCTCGCCTGGTAGTATGAAATGAATTACTTATTCGTCTGGAGGCCATTCAGCTGTGAGGTGAAGCAGACAAGTTTCGATGGAATTTGTATCAGGACGATAGCTTTTCAGTCAAATCCTTGTATGATGCAATGGTTCACACTGATGTTCCGGTTGATAATAAGAAATTATGGAAGCTCAAAATTCCCTAAGAGTGAAGATATTCCTTTGTTTTCTAAATAGGGGGGTCATCTTAACTATAGGTAACCTGGCACGACACAACTGGCAAGGTAGTAAGACATGTGCCTTTTGCCAATATGATGAGTCCATCAATCATTTATTTTTGAGTGTAAATTTGCTCGTGCAGTCTTGGCCATAGTTCAAGTAGCTTCAAATATATACCCCCACGCAGTGCACGTAACATGTTCGGCAATTGGTTGCGGGGGTATCAATAAACAATTTTCTGCATATCTACTCGTGGGGCGGCTGCCTTATGTTGGGCAATGTGGTTTACCAGGAATGATGTAATTTTTAACAATAAATGTGTTTCATCTCCTGTGTAGGTTATTCATGTGTGTACACGATTGCTCTGTACGTGGTCTATCCTGCAGAGGCCGGAGGACATAGACCTTTTTATGATGGCGTATACACGGTTGGAGCATACAGCGAGGAAGATTTTCTCCCAACATGGATGGCAGTGTAATCTCCGGATAGGATTTGCCCTACCCTAGGTTGGACTGATTTACTTTTGCTGTAAAACGATATTTATTTTTAGGCCTGTTAGATTTGATGGATGTGTGCATCACGCTATGCAGAGGCCGGGCATTCTTTTAATGCGGTTGTATCACCTCGATCAATCAATTGAATGAAATGTTCTTTATTGAAAAAACACTCAAACCACAACAAAAAAACAAGCACAATACCTGTTCACCGATGTACCTAAGCTCAACTCCCTCATCAAAAGTCAAGTAGGGTACATGTATAGCATTTCCACAAATGTTAGGATCACACGTGAACATACTGTCTACGTCCCTCCAAACCTATTGCATATGAGGGAAGTTAGTTATAATATCACCAAATATACTGAAAATCTAAAGGAGTACAGACACCAGGCAACCCATTATTTGTACTCTTTTTATTTTTTACTACAGGTATAAGATTTGTCTGAAGTCAAACTATGTAAAGTTTGACCAAGTTTGTATTAAAATTATCAACATCTACAATATTAAAGTTATATAGTGTGACAGTTAATTTCATGATGCATCTAATGATATTAATTTCGTATTGTGAATGCTGATATTTTTTCTGTAAAGTTGATTAAACTTTTACAAAGTTAGATTTCAGGCAAATTTTACATGCAGACTAAAAAGAAACGAAGGGAGTAGCTTCTACAGACACCCGGGGCTGGTCTATAGTTGGTCCAGTTTCTAGTTCGAGAATGGAGTTGATCTGGTTAAGCACCTCAGGGCCTAAAAGCAGCAACCAGACTTTCAACAGGTAATTTATGCAAAATGAGAGAACATGCCTGTATTTCCGTTAACCCCAAGGCTCTGCCAGTGGTAGTCGTAGTCAAGTCGCCACCACTCCTTCCAAAATTAGTGACGGAACACAATTCCCATTCCTGAAATTTTTATATGCACTTTCACTATTTCACTACCAAGTTTGCTTGCCAATTCGACTGAATACATATTTAAGGTTCACATTTCTGTTCTAGTTGTAAGAAAAAAAATACTTAGTTTTCAGACATACATAATGTGACAAAGAAAGATCAAATAGTCAAAAAATGAATGTAGAGAAGCAAAACTCCAAAGATGTCGACGTTGTTCTATTGTCTTGAAAAGAACATATTCCTGTAATCTACTGGTCAGTTTCCTACGGCAGCAAGATATTGATAAACCTTTTTGGAAATCGTCTACTCCTACCTAATTGCTCCAACTTTCACAGGTCCATACGTAATATGACAAAGAAAGATCAGAAAAACATCTACTCTCTAGATAGAGAGGAACAATGACCGGAAAACAAAGGTTTAGTTAAACTACCAAATGATTGCATTTGCTAGAATCGTGTACCTGTTTCCCAAGTTTATTTAAGTAATCAGAAAACATTTTCGTAGACGCGCGTTCACCAAAGGAAACAAGGTAATCTTTGGTGCTAGGAGTCAGCTCTTTGGTCATGGCAACATACTGAAGATGTTGTTCCAGCTCATCCAATGGACCTGTGGAGTGTAAAAATGAGAAATGTATTTTCACGGAAGACAAAAGAATGCCAAGTGCTGAATTAATCAGTAAGCATGCCACATGTTTCTTTTTTCCCCAGCACCATTAATTTACCCAACGGGCGACACACAAGAGATAGAAAATGAAGGAACATACCTGAAACAGTTGACCTATCTAATCCAAGCTCATCAATCGTCCTGAGCAGAGCGAAACAGAGGAACAAGTATACATGAGGACCAGGTGCACACGAGAAGCAGAGGAAATTAAGAACAACAGGCGCGCGCGCGCGCACACACACACACACCTGAGATGCAGCTCCTTTATGATGGCGAGCTCGTCGATTTCGCTTGCCTTCCGGGCGCCGCATCTCAGAGCCTTCCATGCGGCCTACACAACCACATTTAATTAGCATGCAGAAGTACCACGCCATCTCTCTGCCGTCGGTGCCCGGAGCGGGGCCACGGCCGCGGACGAGGTCCTCCGGGGCAGCGGAGTAGGCGTTCACCTCGTGGATGAAGCTGGGCAACGGCTCTCCGGCGACCTTGCGCCGGAGAAGCTCGGCCAGCTCGAGGAAATCCAGCTGGGTCTCCAGGGGCTGCAGCTCGCCGGTGGCCAACATGTCGCCGTCGGTTCTTGACCGAGGAAGGGAAGGGAGTGTGGCGTGCGGGGTTGGAAAGGAGGGTGGGTGGGTGCTTCGTGCTTATTATAGCGCCTGCTTCTCGTGGTCCGGCTGACGAGTAGACTGGCGTGTTTCGGGCTCCAGTTGCCCGAGATATGTCCGAGCCCGAACGGAGGGATCAGAGCATACCCAGCTTCCTCTCGTTTCCGTCAACGGTGAGGCCCTGAATTTCTCTGCCGCATCAGGGACGAATGGGATATACAAAACTTTTCCAGCCATACGTTATTCGTTGTTTAGTGGCTCTGTACGGATCAATAATATAAAAGTAAAACGGATTGGCTAAGTCACATCTAGTAGATGATATATAGTCATCTCACATTTAAGTTCACAACCATAAAATCAAACTTTGCTACAAGATTTGTGCAGTTGATACATAACCTGTGGACCGTGCAGTCCTTGACCATGTGTCTCCGTGTGCGAGTCTGGCCTCTTTTTGGGAAAATCCTATTTGCCACTCTCTGCAGCAACTGTCGAGGGATCGCATAGAGGAGCGCCGCGAGCGACCGACATGGCCCGGCCCACTTATACGTAGCGCGTCCAACCGGTTTTGGGAAGATTCCCTGAACCGAGTTGTATTTGTATCATTTTTTTGTGGTTCTTTTTGGCTTTCTATGTTCTTTTATTTAGTGTTTTTTTCCTTTTCAGTTTCTTTTCTTTTTTTAGTTTTTGTTTCTATTATTGATCTTTTTGCAAAATTTAACAACTTTGCAAAATTTGTTCGCAAATTTAAGAAAATATTCGCTTTTCAATTTTTGTTCATGATTTTCAATAAATGTTCCTGTTTTCAAAATTGTCCATGTTTTCAAATTTTGTTCGCATTCCAAATATGTTTAGCAATTTCAAAAAGTGTTCCAGCTTTCCAAATTTGTTCACAGATTTATAAAATGTTTAATGTTTTCAAATTTTGTTCACAAATTGAAAAATGTTCGTAAATTTCCTAAATTTGTTAGGGAGTTCGAGAAAATGTTCCTATTCCAAAATTTGTTCACAAATTTCAAAAAATGTTCATATTTACAAGTTTTGTTCGGAGTTTCAAAAAATGTTCCGTTTCCAAAATTGTTTGGAAATTTTAAAAAATGTTCGTTTTTTCAAAAAGAATTTCAGAAAATGTTCGCGTCCAAAAGTTGTTCGTGTTTCCAAATTTTGTTTTGAAATTTGAAAAATTGTTCCGGTTCAGTTTTTTTGGTAGTTTAAAAAATGTTTCCGTTCTACAAAATATATTCGCCTCTCCAAAATTCATTTGTGTGTTGAAAAATGTTTGAGTTTTCTCTAAATTTGTGAAAAAAATAATGTTCACCTTTGATAAAACATTCACATTTTGTTTTTGAAAAAAAATGTTTTGTGTTCAAATGTTTGAAAGACGTTGGGATCGGACTTTGAGTTTTCTTAATGTTATGCAATGTTGTATGCTCAAGAAAGCTAGCTAGCTCAATTGGTTTGAATTCTATGCTCGAAAGCAGCTGGTCTAGTGTTGGATTCCTAGCATTGCACCTTTTTAAATTTACAGCAAGAGAGATGGGCCGGCCCAGTCTCACGATCCCCTATGCGATCGCTTGACTGCTTGACGCAGAGAGCGTCACGTGGGAGCAACTAATTAACGAGCGCTCCTTCGGGAGCCTCGCAACGATCAGCGCCATTTGGCACGCTCTCACCCATTCGCCATGTGTCGCGCTCTGGGCGCTCCCTTCGGATTTTGTTTTTTTTATTTTTCCGCACGCATTTTTGGCTTTTTAAACGTTTTTTTTCTTTTTTTGACGTTTTGGTTTTTCACCGGTCTTCCCTAGCTTTTTTACTAAAAAAAATTTGCGCAAAAAACCCGTTTTTTTCGCGAGAGTCACGGTTTTGTTTTCGTGAGAGATACGGTTGTGCTTTCGCGAGAGGCACGGCCGTGCCTCTTGGAAACGAAAAAAAAGCATTTTCTGTTTTTTTTCCTTTCGCGAGAGGCACGGTTTTGCTTCCGCAAGAGACACGGTCGTGCCTCTTGAAAATGAAAAAAAACACGTTTTCTAGTTTTTTTTCTTTCGCGATAGGCATGATTTTGCTTCCGTGAGAGGCGTGCTTCCGCGAGAGTCACAACCGTGCCTCATCGGAAACGAAAAATAAAACGCATTTTCTGTTTTTTTTCTTCCGCGAGAGGCACGGTTGTGATTTCTTCGGAGGCACAGGCGTTCCTCTTTCGGAAAGGAAAAAAACCCGTGCTCCCGGTTCGGTTTTTTCATCTTGTTTTTTTTCGTGAAAAAATAGTTCGTCAAAACCTATCAACATGGGATCTAGTTTTGAAGATCTCGACGCGAGAAATCCAACGGCGAAAGCGGTTCGAAATTTGGAAGCACGGTTTAAAAGATAAAATGTTTTGAATAAACGGATCTACGAAAAAACGGAAAATTCTCAGGTTGCGACAAGTGGCGCACATGCAGCGCGCCATTTGTCGCAACCTGGAGAAGTTGGAGTGATCTCCGCAAGGAGTACTCCTTAATTAGTGATTTCGGCGTCACTTAGGAGCTCTCCTCTTTTTGTTCCCTTGTCCGCTCAGGGATGTGCCCCGGTGTCTGGGCCTGGGGACTTTTTATTCTGGGCTTTTGGTTTTTTGGGCGATAGGCTGCGGTTTTTTTAACTCTGTGCTACGACTCAGTCTGAGTTTTTCTTGTTTTTGTCCATTTCCATTTGATACCACGTATTTGTTTTTGTTTTATTTTTTTATTTCATTATTTTTAAAATTATGAACTATTTTAAGTTCATTGTTTTATGTTTTTTTTCTATTTTAGCATTTCCTATTCTTTTTTCTTTTCCGTTTCTTTCTTATTTATTTATTTGTTTTAAGTTCATGAACTTTTTTCACTTCGTCATCTTTTAACTTTAAATGTTGCGCAAATCTTTATTGCGGGTTCTTTTTGTCGCGTGTGTCATGTGTTGCGTCATCTGTCTGGTGCCTACTTGTCGACATATTCGCGCATGCGTCTTTTGTTGGGATCTATTCCACGGTGCAATCTGGGAGTCCCATTTCAGATTGGTTTTGCTAATTCTCATCTAATGAGAGTTGACAATGCCATCTAACTCGTATACTGTTAGATACACGTGCTTTTGAGTCGTGCTCATTTGTTGTTGTGTCATGATTTTTGCTCGTCCCTCATGAAGCAGAGAGGCCCGATATGACTTTTTTAGTGGGCCGTTTTTATGTTTTGTGTATTGGGTTTATTTTGTGGGCTATAGCTTTTTTGTGAGGGCCACCTGCCTTTTTATTCTCTGTTTTTATTTTATTTTTTGGTTTGACTATGTAATTAAGTGTATCAAAAACCATTACAGAACATCGTGAATAGAGAAATACCAAATTAATACAAGTTCATCATCACACTAAAACAAAACTATAATAGTGATCAATTGTTATTACTGAGAAAATAAATACATAAAGTTCATACATAGTTCTCATGGAACAACATATAGCTCTCTAGAGCATCCATACATTAAAACTAACATACAACTATATAAAACATTTAAATGCAACAACAAATGCGATCAAAATCGCAATTAAGGTAACAATTGATCCAACAACATAATGATACCAAGCCTCATTATCAATGACATATTTTCTAATCTTTCTAATCTTCAAGGGCATTGCATTCATCTGGATCTTGTGATCATCGACGACATCGGCAACATGCAACTCCAATTTCATCTTCTCCTCTTCAATTGTTTTCAATTTTTCTTTCAAATAATTGTTTTCTTTTAACTAAATTTAACCTCTCGACAACAAGGTCGGTTTGAATTTCCGGTTCACATACCTCCTAGATAAAAACATCTATGTCACGTTGGTCAGCATAATTGTCATAAACACTAAATGAAATAAATAGTTATAAAAGATAATATATCACATCCGAATTATAGACCGGACGAGAGCCGAAGAGGGCGAATACCAAAACCATGGCACTATATATAACAAACAATAATAAAAGCAAGAATATTATACAAGTAGCTACCTAAATCAAACAAGTAAATTTTTTCTTTTAAAAAGATGTGGTGCCGGCGACGAGATCGGCGCGGTCGATCGACGACGGTGAGGACGGGGACGGGATGGCACCCTACACATGTGCAAACTCTGAGAAGTCAATTTGAGCTCATATTGTGCATCTAAATCAAAAGAACTCCCACATACACTCCTCCACTAAAAACCCACAAACCACTCTACTTCTGGAGCATTTGAAATGAGCTAAACTAGCAGTGAGAGATGAAATGATGAAGTTGCTAACCTTTTAGAACACTTGTGTAGTTGGTGCATTGCCAAACCTAGACAAATCTTGGGGGAAATGTAGCTTGGAGGTCGAGCTTGGAGGAAGAACAGAGGAGAAAGCTTAAGTGTGGCTCCGACATTTCATCGAACACCTCATGTGCATATAAGGTAAAAAACAGAGTAGCCCACACCTCCACCCTTCCACGGCCAAAAAACAGAGGAGATGGGGGTAGGGGGACATGGATATATATAGGCAAAACTTTAGTCCCAGTTTGTGTCTAAAACCGGGATTAATTGCCTAAGCTTTAGTCCAGGTTCCAAACACCAACCGGGAATAAAGGCCAGCAACCCCTTTAGTCCTGGTTGGTGGCTGGACCGGGACTAAAGGTCCACGCCGTACAGGGACTGATGCCTGCCGAGGCCCGGCCGGCGTCCTAGCCTCTCGAACCAGGACTGATGCTCCCATTAGTCCCGGTTCGTAACACGACCGGGACTAATGATCTTATCTGCCCAGGACCAAAGTCCTATTTTCTACTAGTGAATTAAGACCAGACCTTGGATTTTCACCCTAAGAGGTAAGACTTTGAACCGCACCTGTGCCGCCGCCCCCACTTACATAATGCTGCTACAAAATCGAAAACTCCAAGCAAGTTCCTCATCGCCACAAAGGCTCCAATCACCATTACTAGTCCTTCGATCTTGACTTCCATGACATTCTTCACCTCTGACTTCACCGTGAAACTAAACATATCCCATGATGGAAACAGAGAGCAGAGCTTCGCGCTGCTCCCTCCTTAACGAAGAACCAATGGGCATGACCGAATCCCATCCGATCCAGCAATCTCCACCCGATCCTTAATGGGCTCTGTTTGGTTGTGACATTGTGTTTCTCATGTGTTCCTTGATCTAGTGACTATTGGTGTCTTTGCTGGATCAGGTATACATCAGGTATACATCAAGATCCTTACTGTCTACTCCCTCCGTTCCTAAATGCAAGTCTTTGTAGAGATTCCACTAGATGACTAGATACGGAGCAAAATAAATGAATCCACACTTAAATTGCATCTATATATATCCATATGTAGTTCATAGTGAAATCTCTACAAAGACTTATATTTAGGAACGGATGGAGTAGTTTAATCCGTCGAGAAGTGTCGCCGATCCCAATTGCTTCAGGGTGTCTATATCATCGCAGGCACAACGCGTGCAGTGTCAAACCCATCGCCTTTGTACGCGGTCTTGGCTCCTCTTTGCTTCCACGCGAACCACACGAAATTGGTACCCCTCCTCTAGATCAACAATCCGTGACCTTTGAACATCAAACCTTGCTCATGATACCACTTGATAGAATAAATTCAAGGCTACCATCGATCTATCAAGGATCAAGTAATCAAACGAGGCAGGACACCGAGATTTGTTAACGAGGTTCGTCGATACGGCTACATCCCCGAGGCCTGACTATGGGCGCTCCTCCCCATGACACCGCTACAATACCGCACCTCCGGCCGCCCGGGCGCCGGCACACACCGCGGGCGCCCCCGCGTGTCTGTGCTATTATGTTGGCATAGGTTACATCGTGTGTCTACCCTCGCTATATATGAGAGGCCTAGGATACAAGTGTCCTACTTGGACACGACTCCATATTCTGTCTACACACCGTACGACTCGAAGTCCAACTATAACCTAACTTGTACAACAATATTCGACACAACTCTAACACTCAGTATCACATAGAAATAGATCAATATGGTCTTACATACACACTAGAATTCTCAATTAAAACTAAGTTTTGCATAAAGAAGCATATGCTTCAACAATTCTGTAATAAAAATTTACTTCCTATCAATACACAAGTAAATTGATTCATTATGTGCAAAATGAAAGTAATTGAGGTAGAAATGATGGTTGGCTTCATTCAAGCTAACTATAATGAAACTAATTGAGGCAGAATTCAAGCCTTTGTGGCTTCTTTCAAGCCAACTTTATTTATGCGTGGACGGAAATAAATTTGGCCGGTCCAGGAGGAAACAAGATGGCTTTGTTCCATTCACTTCTTTTCTTCTTTCTGATTGCTTCATTTTTTTTCCAACAAAGGTTGTTCTCTTACAACCATATAATCATTTATGTTTGAGAGATATGTTAAAACTTATTTTATGTTAATCTTCATGTACTTTTTTTTAAAGATGTCCACATGTTTCAAATATATATTCATGTATTTGTTTCAAAACTTAATCACGAATCATTATTAAAGTGGTATGTATTATATTAATATCCTAAAAAAATCAAAGTGTATTTTACAAAAAATGGTATAATAAAAGTGTTCACAGACAGATTTTAAATTATTCATGTAATTCAAAAGAGTGTTCATGAAATTAAAATAGTGTCCATGAAATTAAAATAGTGTCCATTGAGTATTACGAAAAGAGGGTTGATGAAAAAATAAATCATTTCTATATATATGGATGACCATTTTAATCCATGATGTATTTTTTGAAAAATTATTAATATGAGTTGACATTTATGTGATCAACCCTTTTTAAATACACAAACAGAAAAAAAACACGGAATGAATTTTTTAACTAAATATTGAACATCTAAAAATGATACCATATTTTTTTTACTTATACAACAAACATTTCTTAAAATCAGTGTAAACATTTTTTCGTTATACTCTCTCCGTTTCTAAATATTTGACTTTCTAAAGATTTCAACAAGCGACTACATATGGAGCAAAATGAGTGAATCTACACTCTAAATATGTCTATATATATCCGTATGTGGTAGTCCATTTAAAATCTCTAAAAAGAAAAATATTTAGGAACGGAGGGAGTACACGACAAACAAAAAAAGGTAGTTATTTAAATTTGAATTAAATAAAAATTCATAAAAAAGAAATGAAAAGATGAAATAAGTACAAAAAATAAGTGGGAATCAGAAAAAATAAAATAGTATAATATAAAAGCTACAAAAAGGAAAATAAAATTGATAAGGGAAAATAAAAATAAAAAGGAAAAAAAATAAAAGAATCAAATGGATGTACGTATGTATATTTCAAGTCCAGAACAACCTGCGCGTGTACCGCAAGTTCAGAACCTACGGTCCACTTACATTAAGCGAGATATAGTTTTTGCAGCACGCAATAGCGAGTGCGTGCTCACGCCCACGATAGGCTGGTCCAATCGCCACGTTCAATTGCAGGTTAAATAGTTTGTTACTGTATTCTGGAATTTTAAAACAAGTTCAAGCATTAAAAATGTTCCTGCATTCAAATAAAAAATCATGAATTTATATAATGGTTTATAATAAACAAATGAGCACTAACCTAGACCAGGTTTCAAAGTTTAGAAAATATTTGAGTACTTTTTCTAAAATTCATGAATTTAAAATTTTTCTGAACTAAAATATGTGCTCACGAATCTAAAATCATTCCCAAAATTATTGCACATTTTTAAAATAATCATGAATTTTATCAGCTGAGCAAAGAGCAACAAGGGAAACAACTAAGTCAAGACCAAGGCAGGGTAAACTAATTAACATCCTGAGGGGCTGAAAAAAACTACTCTAGTATACACCAGATAAAAAGAAAAAAGAAAGACTAGTACACCTGCAGATTACCTGTGGCACGACGATGGCAATGTTGAGGACACCAATGGCGAGGCCTTGGCCACTGTCCTCGTCGTCGGCAACCTTAGAGGCAACAGCCCACGACACAGTGAACAACACAGTCTGTGGATTCCGATGAGCGTGAAGAGGGAGAGTGTGATGTCCCTAAGCTAGGGGTCGGGCCCAGTGAGGCCGGCGGTGAAGGACGCATTGTACCCCTTGGTGGAGACCAAGCCGAGGATCACCATGGCGGTCATGATGCCGAACACAATGAAGTTGCTTAAGGACCAGACAACCCTGGACGTGAGCCTACGACCGCAGAGTTGGGGGATGTGGAAGGAGGTGGCCAAGAGGCATATAGAAGAGAGTAGCACCCTGGCGAACGCCAGCGTAGTAGACATTCGCCTTGGCCCCTGCGGCTCACCGTGGTAGATCTCCCTGCCCATCCATGGTGGTTCATTCTCTAGACGTAGAGAAAGATCTATTTAGACCAAGAGATGATGGAAATGAAATATTGGGACTCAACGTTCCTTAATGCCATTGGATCCACCAAACACAATTGGTTGGTACTCAGGAATATCTTTCGATATCTCCAAGGCATCAAACTTCTTGTCCTGGTTTTTCAGTTTCACAGAAATGTGAACACCGATATTATTGGATACACATCGATCAGATCCCCACTATGTCAGATCGTAGACAAGCTTAGTGTTCCTACTAGGTGTGGTAGCCCTCTCATGAAGAGTCTTTGAAACAGACCACATGGCTACATCCACCAACCATTATCTCAACGATAATGTTTCTTGTGTTGCCCGGATGCAAACAGGTTACATAATAAGCAATATCACTATATTGCATATCTTGCAAGTCAAATCATGCAACTGATTTGTTCACCAAGTCTCTAGCAACTTTTACATTCCAGGAATGTGTAAATGGAATTGGTATATGACGAAATATGCAAGAATCAGGGGGAGTATCTTCCTAAATTGTTCATGTCCAATGCATTATATTATTCTCTTTTTCCCTTCATGAGTTTACTATACATGTTCTCACAAAGGTTTTTAATGAGGTAATATCAACATGAGATCATATGTCATACTTTCTGTTTTCCCCACCGGGGTTTTTGGGAAAGTATATACGACATATTTGTTGTCCTCTGAATTCTATGGTTTTCTCGTATTGAGTTAAAAGAGACAATAACCATTATATGTTGCATTATTTTCTCCTTATTTTCCCATTAGGTTTGAAGGAGTTTCGGCAACATATCAAACTCTATACTCCTCATATTTTTCCCACAGGGTTTTTGGAGGAGTCTCTTTCAAGATGATGATGCTACCTAGACAAGCATGGATTAGGGGGAGTGTTAAGATTAATTAACATAGTAATTAGGGATTAATCCCTGCTTGTATTAACCATTGGTGGTTACTTCTCCAACCGTTGCGTCGGTTCTGTCTGAACCGACACCCCCTTTGTAAACGCTTGTTCCAGTGCTATATATAGCACTTCAACTAATGCAAAGAGAGAGTTCGATCATTTGTTCTGTCGAGCTCGAACATTTTTTATACAACACTAGAAAGGCTGTCTTTAGCGAGCGATTTTCAAGCGCTGCAGATTGTCGTTAATTCTACGGACGGGCTCTTTCTCTATCCTCAATTTCTCTACCCCACGTCATCGAAAATCCTTGCTGTTGCTGTAACCCCTTCTAGACAGCTGATTGTACATCGGTGTACATGCCCGAGACTTACATGCTGGCCGCTCGGCAGGCTGCCCATAATGGGAGTATCATAAGTATTATCATGCATGCCAACTAAACAATGTTAATGAGGTGACATATAATTAAATAAAGAAAGAGATGGTTGAGTATCATATCATGATATCGTATCATATTAAATGATGTGGCATTACGAATGTAGTATCATATGCATGATACTAGTATATGATACTCTCCATTACAACCAGCCTCGGATCTCTCCATCACGCCACTATCAAGGAGCGGAGAAGGTTAGGGGATGCCGGGACAGGGAAGCGCCGTTGCGCCGATCCACAGACATGTTGCCGGTTGCCCGTTGCCCATTACCGTCGGCCCGGACACAAGGCAGCTGAGCGGCAATAATACAAAGGGAAAAGGTAATCTGTTCTCACATCAGATTGGTTCATGCCTTTAAAAACTATACAAGTATAATCATACAAATTATAAGCATTAATCATCAAGTATAACATTTTCAATTATTTATTTGTGCTTGTGTATCAGGGTGGACACGGTCCGGGCCGGTCCGGTCCCGGTCCGAGCCGACGTTTGGACCGGCCGCCGGCGGTCCGGGCCGGACCGGACCGAGCAGCATGACGGTCCTGATTTCAGGGACCGGACCGGCGATGAAGAAGCCCGGGCCGGACCAAGCGGACCGGCCAACGACCACCGGCGGCGACTTGCACGGGTGCAGCAGCGAGGTGTACAACGTGCGCGGGTGCTGTGGCGAGGTGGGTGACAAGCGCGAGCGCCGGTGTCGAGGTCGACGAGGTGGACGACGTGCCGTGGGAAGTGCGTGGGCGCTGCGGTTCTTTGCCATGTTGTTGATAAGCAGTTCTGTTGCATGCAAGTAATCTATCGTGTACATGAGCCCACGATTTCTCGTTTGTGGGCCTTCCGTGATTAGCGGATCAAATCGGACGTGGAGTTAATCGTCAAATGGTGACGTGATTTTTGGATCAAACCCTGTTTCTTCTCATACTTTCAGTTTTCTGTTTTGACTGAACTAAAGGAAACGGCACCAGGGGATCGCGCGTGACGTGATTATAGGAAGCTGACAGTATAAAATCTAGCACTTCCGAAACAACACCTGCCTGATTTGATGGATGAGAAAATCACGGCCCAGCGTTTCTCCCACGATCAGAAAATCACGGCCGAGCGTTTCGTGCGTGCGTGCGTGCTCTGCTGAAACTGTTGCCATGATCGAGAAATCGCCAACGGCGGCAGTGCACGCACGGCAGCGACGGCGAGCCGCGGGAAGAGGCCATGGGGCGCAGGGAGGAGAGGAAGGAAGGTGAGGGCAAGCTCGGGGACACGGCAGTTCACCCAGGGGCTGCCGGTGGCCGCGACGATGACTGCGTTTCTGGGTCCGCTCGGTCGGCTCGGTTAAAGACCAGACCCGACCAACATTTTCTCGTGCCTGATTTGGCAGACCGGACCGTCCAATTTATCTAGCGGGCCAGGACCGAGTGGGCCAAGACCGAGCGGGCCACGAGCGGGCCGAAAAGTCCGCTCGGTAGTTCACCCTGACTTGTGTAGACATGGAGAGAAAAAGAGCCGAATCCATACATAAATCTTTCAAACAAGTTGGTTCAAGCTATCAACCATCGGAACATGATGCTACAGTTCTCTCAAAGAAAAAAAACATGATGCTACAGGACAATCTAGTGAAGTGAACCAGCCTAAGCCTAGAAAAGGCTAAAGACTTCCATTGATGCTATGAGGCAAGCAAGAATTGTTTATTTTTCAAAATTTAGTTATTTTTGTTGATTGCATCATGTGGTTAATTTTACAAGCATCTCCCTTTAGAGGAAATGGTGAATATGACGATTCTAAGAACCAAGGTAATAGCTCAAGAATAATTTAATTGATATGCAAGCTCCTAATAAAAAAATGTCACTAATAAAATTTGACGAATCTACATCTCGTGTGTCGTTGTCTTTCGATTAGTGCTCAGATTTGCTCTCTTTTTCCTTGTATCACTGTAACAGGGTGGTTAATTCTGTTAAGAAATTAGTGGAAAGCATGTTAACCTAAAAAAAACTCTAGTGTCGTTGTCTTCGCCCCCCCCCCCCCCCCTCCTATGGTCAAATCCTGGCTCCGTCCCTGCGTACAGGGAAAAAATATAAATAATTATTTTTCGTGTACGAGAGGAGCATAGACCCACCATACTTCATTTTATAGGATTTCCTACTAATTCTTTAAATAGCCGATGTGAATGCAATTCGGTAAAATTGGTGATTTTACACATAGAGATATACGGCTGTTGCGTAGCAACGCGCGGGGACTCATCTAGTTACTTATATGTTGCAGCCCCGTATCCCATAAGTCACTAACATTTATCCTCACTCCGGTTACCAAACGGTATTAATGGTTTCCCCATGGAAGCAGCTAAGGGAGCCTTTGTTTGTCCCCTGTTGCAATGATCAGGGAAGGATGGAGGTAAAAGTTGTCACCCGCGATGCAAATTCACCATCATGCTAGTACTAATGACCTTTCGTCCATAGTAGGCATATGTTGGATTGTCGACTTCACCCAACATTTAGAAGGTCAAATCCTATCAACACTAGTAGAATGCCCGTGCGTTGCCACGGGCCACAAATGAATATATGACCAGCCACTCGACTTCAACTCTACAATCATTGTGTTATTACTTCTTTATGTTGTTACCCCACTTCAAATCCGTGTTCTCTCCATGTCTATTAAATTGTTAAGTCCCATCATTTCTAACACATGGACTAACATACGAATAACACCGTAGAGTTTTTGTTTCCACAAGAATGGATTGGAAACCTATGGTGATAGTAGAGTGCCCGTGCGTTGCCACGGGCTCTTGAAATATTTTACCAGAGTTACATGTTAAAATCCACACGTACAAACAATATGACACAAACTGAAGTCCATTATTGCAATGTCACAAGCTGAGTGATGTTACAACTTAACATCTATTACAAAAATATTAATATCTAGATGATGCGTTTAAGAAATTCTTTGACAATATCAGGAAAGTTTCCTCTAGCTTCATTCCCGCGATGTTTTAGCAAGTATAATAAAAAATGCTTCCTTAATTCATACCCATCCTGCAGAAAAAATAAATGTAGTTAGTATGAAAAATTCACGGAGAAGGTCTTAAAACATGTAACCCACAATACTAACCGCGCAAACCGGCTTGACCAATTCTTTACCGTTCCACCAGAGCATAAAATGAAAAAAAAAATAGCCAGACACATTCCTGGAAAACTTTCAATTAATATTATAAATAATAGAATGATAACAAAAGTAAACATTCTTGTTATGAATTCATTACCGTCTATACTCGTTGGAACACCGGCCGGAAATAAACGATGCCATTTAGATATATCAGAATTCCACCCAGGTAGCTTTATTTCGAGTTCTTCTTTGAAATCCCTTGAAAAACTTTTTAATTTCAGTGAATGCCTCAAGTTTTTATCCTCTGGCGATTGTGATGATTGAATAGGATCCATAATATATAGACGACGTGCCTCTTTGTCGATGATGTACAGGATGTATCGGCCGATGGATGCATAGGGAAGATAAATCTACAAGTGGATCTATTAGAAACAAAAACAAACCATGATAACAATGGTCAAAATATTTTATTTACCTTATTGCAAGATGAGATGTCGGTCTCCATCCCAGGCCAGCTATCAAATAATGTTGCCAACGTCTGGATAGTTTCCTTCTCACAAAACTTCTGACCTCGTGTTGACTCTAGCAGCATGGACTAAGTAAAAGGAATAAAATTTGGTTTCAACATGTTGATACTAATGGCACCTAGAATGAAGAGTTACGGTAACTTACACAAAATCGTAGATCCATGTAGTGTATAGGAGGGTCTGTGAAGAATACTCCCTCGTCACATGCCAGCATATGCACGGCGGTGTTGAAGCAATCATTGTCCATGGGCTGCTCCATGTTAAGTATGCACTGAAGTTTCTTAAGACTTAAGCTCATTGGATCGGGTGTGGAGCTCCGGACCCATACCTTCCTGTAATTTGGATGGTTAGAGGAACAATAATATACATCCGCACATTAAATATTGATACATGATACTTACTCCAAACATCCAGCATCATTGTTCGACATGATGTAGTTGCGAAGGCGGCAAGTATTTCACGTTGGTCCGTGGGAATGATAGTGTTTGGGGCGGGACGTTTCTCTTGGACTACGTCAGATGGATTATCCAGGATCTCAAGATCAGAATTAGCTAAAGTTTCTTCGTTGAGAGGCTGATGGTACATGGGACATCCTTTTAACTTATTAAGCTCTGAATCGAGCAAAATAATTGCTAATTTTTGTCGAAAATGTTTCATATCCTCCTACAAAACAAATATGAAAACAGTTTATAAGATATTTTGATTAAACATTATGAGATAATGTATAAAACTGAAATACCTAAATAAACTGGTGCGATAGTCCATGTGGTGTCCAGTATTCCATATAATTTAGCATAAACAATCCACATGATACGCTATAATATTATAAAATAATGCTTTAGAATATCAGATAAATGAATCTAAAAACAAACTATTAAAACAAGTGCTTACCCATCGGTTTGTATTGCCTCCTGAATTTGCTCTACAACCGTCCATTTTGTAACATTAAGATCAGGCCATTTATGACCTTTGATAAACTCCGGACTATGCTCTGCAAGTTTCAGCCATTTCTAGAGCCCTAATAACTTTTATATATATATATATATATATATATATATATATATATATATATATATATATATATATATACGAGATATGTTAAGGATGAAGTCAAACAAAATAAATGCTAAGATGAGAAAAGAAATAGATAGTTACCGTAGTAGCAAGGTCATTGCGTTTGACATTCTCACCAAGTGAGTCCAATACTTGGATCTCTCGTTTTTTGGCGTTGGCAACTGCTAGATACCAATGATAGCCCGGCATGTTAATCGGCATGAATAACTGGTGTAAATAAGATACAAGTCACAGTCACAATTAGATATAGTTATTAATAAATCATTAAACATATGAACTAAATAAAAACAGTCTATAATTATATGCATGGATTACGAGACAAAAACTAACCATATCTTGTTGTAGATAACTATTAACGTGACGCACGATGCGACGATATTTTGATGGGTCTATGTCTCTTTCCCCGTCTTCTTTTATTTGGCCCGATACAAACGTGCTAATAATGTTTACCTTTTCACCTGCCCTGTCTTGTAAATGCTCGTGAGCAAGCATGCAATATATGTAAGCATTTATCACCTGCAAACAATATTTAAATTATATTTATACATTATGATATTATATATAATCAATTAATTACAAAGATTATGCAATTGGTCTTACACCGTCATGTAAGAACATGTCATTTTAATAAGGCATTCCAAATCGTCAGTTGCTAACAAGGCATCTCCAATGTCCACAAACTGGGTATTCTTAGGGGCAGACTTGATTGATTCGATGACTGTAATATCTCTAGAGGTACAAACATAGTCTATGAAATTCATAAAAAGTGAGCCAGCTTAGTAAACAATAAAAGCCAAATTAGTTGAATACAAAAGACAATATCACAAAAATGATGATAATAATATAAAAAAATACCTTGTGGAATAACATGTAAATTAGCATCCTTTTTTGGTTTATTATGAGATATAACCTCTTCGACGTGATTATGTTGTGAATTTCCGGCCGCTTGCAGCGATATTGCATCTGAACCCTCAATGGATTCTTTCCGTGCATCTCCAGAGTCCATATCCATGTATACTATATCCTGAAAAAACAAAAATATAAATACACCATTCATTTTATCGTATATAACATAGATACAGAGTAAGGTTAGCTATATGCACCTCTTCTCGCGGTGTTTCAGTGCGGTCTGTCATCGTTGCATCCGTGCGTATGTCGGAACCCATCAATTTATGTCTATGCTAAAATATATTTAATATTTTGTACTACATCATAAAACTATATATAATATATAATACAAAACAACTGTTTTATCTGACAATAAGAAAAGCATTTGGTTATCTATAATGTTCATATAAGTTAGTAGGCGTTTAAAATTGCTTAAACTATTTTAAATTAAATGATAGGCTATGGAAAATTGACAAACATAAATTAAAACAAACAACCCAACATTAACAAAGTTTATTTGTTTCATCTATATTGTTTTGTGATACCCTTAATATATGTAACAAGCATAAAAACATTTATTTTCATGAACCAGCTTTATATATATAGAATTTTGTTTATTTACAAATCAATAATTACGATTTTTTTGTTTAATATTATTTTGTGAGGTACAAAAAAATTACAAACAAAATCATCCCAGCATTAATAAAAGTATACTATGATGAATTATATATGATAAAATATAAATGATATTTCCTACTGCATCATATTACGAATTTGATATTATTATAATTATATGTAACACAACTTATTCGTATGCAAAAAATGTTGTTTAAATAATTATTATGAGAAACCAAATTTATTTTATATTATATTTCCTAATAAAAAATATTTGTAACACAACTTATTGGTATGCAAAAAAGAAAACCAGTTTCATATTATTAGAAATATATGTTGTTTAAATAAATGTCATACGCCATGTTCCTAATTTTTTTACATAGTTTTCAAAAAATGTTCATGATATTTGAAAAATATTTTTGCTATTTACATAAATGTTCTTGATAATTTGATATTTCATAATGTTTTTTTCAAATTATGCAGGTGTTGTTGTTTTTTAAAGAAAAATGATATATATTATCAAAAATTGTTAGGTATTTTCAATAATTGTTCCTCAAATTCGAAATAATGTATTTGCTTTTTAGAATTTTTTATGGATTTACCAATAAAGGTTCTGACTTTTCAAAAATTGACCTGGATTTTAAAAAATAGTTATTGTTTGTTGAAATTAGTTATCAAATTCAATACAATGTTAATATCTTAAAAACTTGTTCAAGTTTATGAAAATATTATGGATTTTTAAAGACTGTTTGTGGTCAAAAAGCTGTACAAATTTATCAAATTTTGTATTTGTTTAAAAGTTTCTTCTCAAAATTCCAAAAAAAATATGTTTGGAAAATTTGTTCGCCTTTTCATTTTTGCTATCTATTTTCAAAAGCATTCATGTTTTCAAAAGAGAAATAAGGTGATGAAGCAGAAAAGAAAGAAAAATAAATAAAAAATAAAAATATTTTGGGCCGGCCCAGTCGGGACGAAGCCTTTCGTCAGCAGCCCCCCTTGTGACACCACCTCCCGCTCTTGGCCACGCTTGGCGTTCCACCTACCCGCCCGTCGGCCCACCTCCCCGCCTCTCCACCTACCCCGCCGCCCACCTTATCCAATCCCTCCGCTCCACTCCCCTCCACTCGCTCCTCTCCCCTCCACTCACTCCCCTGTCGCCCCAGTTTCCCCTCCGCCGCCGCGTCGCCGCGTGTGTCCACGGGCTGGCGTCCGCGCGGCTCCGCCCGGCGACCGCCGCATCAAGCCCTCTCCTCTCCACTCAGTGCCAACCTATCGCCCTTTCACCTCACCCCCGACGCATCACCGCGCACCTCGCCGAGAACGCAACCACCAAGACTCCGCCCGGCGACAGCTGCGTCTCCGGCGAGCCGTGTCTTGGTGAGGATGCACGCGCATCGAGCTTCATCGCGCATCAATCTGCAGCGACACGTGCGGCTGGATCCGTGGCGGTCCGTTCAGATCCGCCACGCGTTGCTGGTCTCCGGCGATGTCAAGGTCGAACCGAGGCGGGTGCATCGATCTGCAACGAAGCTTCTGATGCAGCAGCGTCCGAACACTTTCCTCCTCTACTTCTTCCATTTGTGGAATCCCTGGCCTGATCTCCTCCTCGCCTTCTGTTTCGAGGCGGCTCCCCGACGGCCAAGACACTGCCATAGTGGTGCATCCTGTCGTCTTCATCGCCGGCAAGAAGCAACCCCACGAGGTGCAGTCACTGTGGTCTACCACTCCGCCGTCTTCCGCAACCCATCCCCACTTCCGTGGCAAGGTACAACAAGTTCGGCCACTTTGGTGATATATTCATTGACTTTGGCCTTGACCTCCCATCTAAGATATAGAGGCACTATGTGCAGAGTGAATCTTGTTCTGGTCAGAGACATGTATGTTGCCTATTTTTTTTATGTAGGGTCTTTGGACATAAATATATCTGAACAAGCAGAAATAAGAAAATGATGTGAAAAACTATAGATGTACAAATTTACAACTGAATTTAAACAATGGCTACCTTCTTAGTACCTACTGATTGCTATCTCATATGTACAGGTCTACAAATTGCCTTGATAGAATTTATGTAACATACTTTGGTGGTGATGAGAAAGCTGGTCTCACTCCCGATACCGAGTCAAAAATCATATGGTTGAAGTATCTACCGAATGAAAGAGTTCTGCCTTTCGGTTGCAAGGTATTCTGGATGTGCTTGGTTTGTTGGTCAAGCTCCTGGCTGTTTTGGACATTATGTTGTATTGGTTTCACTTTCTTCATTTCTTATTGTCTGAATGTCCCTATTAAAGAACAGCATCACAATTTATTCTTTGAGCAGGATAACTTTTGGGAGATGGGCGATACAGGTCCTTGTGGGCCATGCTCAGAGATTCATTTTGATCGTGTTGGCAACCGTGACGCAGCTTCATTAGTGAATAATGATGACCCTACATGTATTGAGATATGGAATCTTGTGTTTATTCAGGTTAACATGCTATTTTCTTCGGAACTCATTTCTTTGTAGATTATTGAGCTTTAATTGCAATACGCCGTCGATTACTCTGTTTTTATGTGGCACGCCTATTTGCTTTTTATCTGTTCTATGCACTGACATTTGGCTATTTTAATACCCAGTTCAACAGGGAATCCGATGGTACTTTGAGTTCCTTGCCAGCAAAACACGTTGACACTGGAATGGGCTTCGAGCGTTTAACTTCTATCCTTCAGAATAAAATGAGCAATTACGATACAGATATATTCATGCCACTATTTGATGCCATCCACAAGGTATTTTGTCCAGATGCACACTTGCAGCTTTGTTTGTGCTTATGAGTTGTGGCTACAGTAATAAATTGTTGACTAAAGTAAATGATATTGATTGTTAATTTGATATGCATTATGAATACAGCTGGCAGGCGTTGGAATTCAACCATACTCTGGTAAATTAGGATCCGATGATGTTGGGCAAGTTGATATGGCATATAGGGTTGTTGCAGATCACATAAGAACCCTTTCTTTTGCTATTGCTGATGGTTCTCAACCTGGTGAGTTAATACTGTTTTGGTTGGGGTGCATGATTTAAAATGATTGCCATCCATTTATATTAGTGCGTAAACAAATGGACTAATAATAATACACCTGAATGCCTTGTTACGTTGCTTCCTGTATTGCATCCTACACAATATGATGCTTAAGTAGCTCTATCTCATATTTGTATGTGAGACAATATTAATTAGTAATCTAGAATGACATATAATCTGAAGTAAGCAGTTAATGATTATCTTGCTTGTCGTGTATGCAGTAGAAATTACCACTTGGATCTATAATAGCTGCAAAATAATAACATATGGTGGAATGGTGCACATATGTTACAGTTACATAATATTTCGGCAATAAAAGTTCATAACAACTGCAGAAAATATGTTCTTGACTTCATTCAGCTTAATGAGATTGTTTTCGTGGATCCACCATCTTGATCAGCCTATCTAGCTACGTGAGCGTGTAGGGAGGCGGAACGTTAGCTTTAGGAGAAGAGAGAGGGATTTGAGACAACAGATCGAGTGTTGCCGTGTGCAGTGTTGGGTATCTTTTGCAATTGCTCCATCAGCATACTGCTACTATTTCATATCATTGATTGATGCATTGTTTTTTCATAATTGAATTGGCGAATGATGAAAAGGTGTAATGTTCAGGGATTTTTGCTAGATGATTTGTTGATCCAGTTTAATTTTAGTAGGCATCTAGGTACTGTTTATGAATTGATAGCGCACCTTGCTTAAATCATACAGTATTATTTTTACTTTTCTCAAACAATCTTTTCTGGATTTCATACTAACAAGTGGCTTGGTTTGTGATATCCAGTCCTAAGTTCTGCCATCCTTTCGTAGTGATAGCTGTGTTGGGCCGGGGTGCAACGGATGCATTCAACACGTTTCAAGTGACTTGTATGTAGATATAGAGCCAGTGCAAGTCGATTATGGCAGGAAATCAAAGTCAGTTTCCTCATTTATCCATCACCGTAGGACTATTATGACTACTGCATTTTATTTTAGTTCGGAGATAAGTCATGTTGTCAAAATTACTTCTTATTTGCAACTGATTGGTGTTGCACAGAATAGGCATGCCCCGTTGCAACTCATGGGTATTGTCCTTCTGCTTTTGCATGCTACTATATATTGCTTTTGGTTTTAGTTAAGCTAACATCACCAATCTTTTAATGATTGCTGGGCTTGGCCTTGTGCACAAGTTATGGCCCAGTTTTTTTACTTAGTAATTTTGGTTTCTTAATGTTTTTAGGAGACACATTTATTCCAGCTGCACTTTATGGAAATATAATAAACTAAATAGCAGACAGTGCTACGA
This sequence comes from Aegilops bicornis, assembly GCA_021605145.1. Classification (NCBI taxonomy): domain Eukaryota; kingdom Viridiplantae; phylum Streptophyta; class Magnoliopsida; order Poales; family Poaceae; genus Aegilops; species Aegilops bicornis. The sequence continues at coordinate 811,919,203 of CM038673.1, forward strand.
CGTCAATAGTCATCTGGTTATGAAGCTGTCATTTTAATCATGAAATAGTCACTGTTCGATCTTTCTTGCAATTTCTGGAAACAATTTTGTGTCTTACCACCCAATATTGAATTTGTGCTAACTATACACAAACTGGGCTGAACTGGGATCATGGTATTTAACCATGATAAGCTAAAGTTAGTTTAAACATGTTTAATAAAGTCACTTTTGCTTCTTCTTGTTGTGATATATTGTACTATTATATGGTCAGCTAGAAGATGAAAACTATATTTGTTGGAGTTGAGATTAAACTAATTTCTTCATGCTGTTGATGTATTTGGTGGTTTCATGCACTTTCGTTCGTGAACTTGGAGACAACTTGGAGACTATGCTTATTGGAGAGGCTGCTTCTTGGGAGTGCAAAGTAAGCAGAACAACCCACACAACTACTGCAATCAAAGTAAGTAAAAGCAGCACAATCTGTATGCATTTTATGTACATAGGTATGACACGCTCATTTCCTCACTTTGATTTTGACTAAACTTTATTGTGTAGTAGGAGTAGTTGCTACAAGTATACTTTGTTGAAAGCTCATCGATGTGCCAATTTTTGATAGTCAAGGTACTGTTTCTGAAAATAGTTTGCTTAGCTTCAGTGTTGTTGGATTCAATATAAATTGAGTTATGTTTTTGGTGCTACAAGGAAATCCTGGACACTTACAATCAAGTTGGGCATACATGTCAACTCTTTTTGAGGGACGACATATATATCAATTATGTGAGATGAAGGGATAGAGTTGTGAAGGCAAATTATAAGTAAAACTACTTGACCTAAAAACTTCTTATCTACTGCTTGCTATCAAAACTCAGTGTCTACTGTTTGCCATAAAAACTTCTTGTCTACTGCTTTGTCATGTTTCGTTTTTTAGTACATATGTACATGTGTGTGGTGAGCTTCATGTCTGAAATTTGCATTGTGCTTACAAGTCAATAAGGCATCTAATGCCAAATAATACTATTTATCTTCACTTGTACATTAGAGTCATCTAATAAGAGAGGTCAATGATGTGACCATATCTTCATGAGTTAGAGACACTACAACTCCTTAGAGTCATCTAATGACAATAATTAATTTGGTTGCCTATGCAGTCTAGAATATATGATGAATCTATTTTTCTTCAGTTGTACCTCACCTAATAGGACATGATCATAATAAAATAACTATTATACTTTTAGAGAAGAGACAGATCAATAAAATCTTCATACCTAGATGAACTCGCCTTCTTGATCCTCCTGGGAAATTTTTCCTCTAGGACTGGCAAATTTGATCTTTTGCTATCTGTGATGGGCGAAGGGAGAGAAAGGAGGGGGAGGAGGGATGGCATAGGTTAACATATATAGATAGGCCATGCGCCGGATAACTGGGTAGGAAATCATGGCTTGTTCTAGTCCCACCATATATTACTGTATGGTGCACATCTATTTCCTTCGAGATCAAATGCCCACCTGTTAATATATTAGAAAATATGTCAATATTTATAACTTTCTAAATAGGTAAATTGTTATTGTATTCATTAAATAATCAACTTATCATTGATTTGCATGCCAAGATTAGCTATAACTGGCCACACATTTTACATTGTATATACTTAAATAATAATAAAATTAATATATATCCCTGCCAGTGGCATCAAAACATATAACTTTCCAATTTTCGTATGAGTAAAACAATATTGTAACATGTATATACTGTTGCAGGAAGTGTTTAAGCACTTTGGGGCTGGTGGCTAGTTAAATTCTGATAATGCATTCACAGACGAGTAAGAAGTTAAACTACATCAGAGAACTTGGATCCTGTGTGAACTTGAAGATTGGTGACAATTGAAGGTACGTGCCCTATGACCGTTCGATTGCTGGTTTAAAGTATACATCGTATCGTATAACAGTGCGTGTATGGATGAAGTTATACGATACGAGATTAGCTACTGCAAAAGAAAATTAATGACGTGCACAATAACGATGAAATGTTAATTAATTAATTTGTTCACTTAAATAGTTCACTGAAAAAAATGAGTGTATACATCGATTATAACAGTGCGTGTATGGATGAAGTTATACGATACGAGATTAGGCTTTAGAACTTTAGTGTGACGAAAAAGCCCAGATGGTCTGCCCTGCCCCACTTAAACACAGGGACATATTGTGGCTCTCCTACTAAAGATTTTTATCGAGAGCACGCGAAAGGCGTCCCTTAGCTTTAGAGAAGGGGACAAACAATATGTACAAGATTTACATGGCTGCAGGCATCGCCCACGACGTGCCTGCCATCTCCTGAAAACCCTCCTAGGCTACTATTCAAAAAAATGTAGAACTCCACTCCCTCTAGCTAGAGCCCACAGGTGGCGCTCCATGAAAATGTTCCCGGCCAGTTATTGCTCATTAGACAGATTATTCCTAACTAAAACTCTACCATTCTTGCTTCGATATAATCCAGCAAATCAACACGACAAAAGAGTCGAAGTCCTTTCAGTGTGTCTTGGGCATCCTCTCACTCGAAGCCACCCACCACTCTTCCACCTTTTCATGCCCATTGGGTATCAGCTGCAGAGGTATCCCTACCTTGGAAAAGCATTCGAACCAGACCTGTCTGGCATAGACGCATTGTGCAAGGATGTGATCCACCGTGTCCTGCTTCTGATCACACAAGAAGCATGAAGATATCGTATCTGGCAAACCGTGTCGAACTCGCCTATCCGACGTGCAGATCCTATATTGGACGGCCAACCACATAAGTAGCTTGCATGAGGTGCCCCGCTTTTCCATATCGCGTCCATAGCTGAAATTGCACCCATCCCTCACACATAATCGCGTAAGCCGAAGCAGCCGAGTAGGTGCCCGCACCGTTCCATCACATAGTAAAGATCAGTATGTGCATAGTCTACTCATGCCGCCTCTCCCCCTCATCCTCTATCCTTGATGCATCATGCCACCTCTCTCCCTTATTCTCTCTCGATTGTAGCACTGATCGGGAACCGGAATGTCAAGCTCGACTTCTAGTTTGAGAAGCTAGACCCCTTGCCCGAATAAGTTTCTTTGTCGTCGGAGCGGTTGAATCCTCGTAGGGTAGGAGATATGTTTGTGGGTGCGACTGTTTTATCGGCTGATTCGCTTGACCCCTCACCGGTTAAGCTGATTTATCTCCGAAGGACATGGATGTTAGCTTATTTTTTAGCGTCTCTGAAAGCTAGGCGCTAGGCCAATGCCCAGGGCATAACCGCCCAAAGGCGAGCGCTTAACAAACAGAAATTACCAAAACAACAAATATAAAAGCGAAACCAACTTGTAGTAGTACCAAAACTACAAATAGTTCTTAAATATTCCAAACCCCAAAAAAAATTATAGTTTCCATCCATAACCAAACATGACAAGATGAGTGAACTAATCTTGACGGTTCTGCATGCATAGAAGCATATTTAGTTGTTCAAAACCCTCAAGGCCGCCGTAATCTCCTGAGGGATGTTTCCAACAGCTAGATTGTCTTTCACCATGAGCATCTGGACTACCACTTGGCTCCTGAGCATAATTGGATCCTAGAGAGAATGAAACAAATTCACCATTAAATGCTGTATTAGTTGGATTATAAATGGCACATTAAAACTCGTCGTATAGATAATTACTGTAGTGTTCATCCAGGTCATGCTACGCAAAGAACCGAGCTGGTGGGCCATCTCTTGTAGAACTAAGAAACCCGAGTCTTTGCTGTGACAAACAGAATAAAAACTTGAGATTTCTACATACTGCATCTTATTCATCTAAAAATTAATTAAATTACCGTCGAAAATTGAATGACATGTTGTCATGGCGCCAATCCATGAGTTAGGTGTTCCATCCAAGGACCCTAGCCTGCAACACTTCATTGAGTTCTTGCTTCAAAATAGTGATCTCCTTCATCATCTCTTTGTTGTGAGTGCTATTTCCCACTTGTCGTCCGTCTAGTGATGGATTAAATATGATAACCCTTCTCCTCATCCGATTTACCACGAGTAGACCATACGAGGAATCCGGGATAGACAACGGAAGTAGATACTACAGAAGGTCAACACTGGTTAATTGCTATCAGGAAAGAAAAAATAATTTAGAAATTAAAGAATCTTACAATTGTGGAGTTGAACACATCATATCTAGGAAAGGGCTGTAGAACAGCATTGTTGATCAGCGTCGAGGTGCGCTGCCCTTGCGGCATCCAGGAATACCTTAGAGCTCGTGATTGAGCATGAAACTGCAAGTCAAAATAATGTTTTCCTCCAACCATGTTGGTGCCTGCATGCCTCTCTACTTCAGCGCTCGCAAGCTTTCGAACAGCGAGATTGAAGCAGTCGGGATGTAGGTTTGTTGAAGTAACAAATAGTGTGTCTTTCAGCATTCTGAGGCTGATTTCGATCCGGTACGGTGCATCGCTTCTTATCCAGATTGAGATGCACGTAAAATTATAAAAAAATGGTTAGCACTATGAGTGGTACTTTAAAACAAATTTTTTTCATATGGTAATATTTTCTAGATAATCTAATAGCTACGAGCAGAACGTAATATTTTGATAAACTATAGAGCATGAAACTTGTTGCAGCACCTTCTAGCAAAAGCTAAAATTAAATAATAATTTCTCTGTAAGAACAATATTAATTTGCTAGAAATTAATAGCAGGAAAATTTAGGTAGAAACCATTATACCAAGTTTGCTGGCTGTTTAAAAACAAAATTAAATGGTAGTACAATAAACTAACAACATTAAGTTTTTCAACATTTGTATTGCAAATAATACGGTTGATGTTCAACGGCAATACTGCCAAAACATTTAACAAAAATAATTTTGTACTGATGGCCGCAAAAAGTAAGATTTAATCTAAAGAAAAACAAATCAAGCAATATCATACTACTATATCAAACAGAGTCTGATGTGTACAACCTAGCTCTAATGAGATTTCTTTAGAGAAAATAAACATAGAATAGCATAACTTACTCTAGTGTCTGCTCATCATGAACGCCGTGGTGGGGGCAGAAGATGCAGGGGTGCGGGCAAATCCTCCTGGGGGTCGGCCACAGCATCGTGGAGCTCGAGGGCAGCCTCATTGGGGTTGGGGGCAGCGGCATCCAGGGTCGCCGGCGCATTGTTTCCAATGATAGGCTCCATCGCTGATCGATACGCGTGAGTGATCGTTCGCTGAGGTGTCTTGGCAATTAGGATGTCGATGCAGCATATATATAAACGGATATATTTTCAATGCTATTTATTGCCTGCCAAATATATCAAAGCGTTTTTACTGCTTTTTGCCTGCCAAATATAACAAATCGTGACGGCGGCGTATCAGATATTTCTCCTTTTTTATAGTTGAATATTTTGTTCCTAAGGATTGACATATTTGCAGATCAATATCAATGAAATGAAAAAAATCAACCTTTGTATAAACCAGATATGCCGAATTAAGTTCACGTACAAAATATACACAATGCCATAATGGCTACACGTAGAGTTGACAAGCAAAAAGAAAACACACTTTAACACAAATGATTGTTCTGTGTGAATACATTATTATTCCAAATGTAGATAAAAGGACCGAGTGAAAAGAGCTATTTACCGAGCCGTCTTGAAAAACAAACTCATCTACTGTCCATTTTTCCTGGCTACCACTGCAGCATTGACGTATGATAATGTTTCGTCAAGTGTCGTTAAGCAGGCTTCGTGGATATCTGTGAAAAAACAATTTGTTAGTACTAATATCATTGTAATACAAAAACGAACAAAAGGCCATAAAAATTAAAATAGTTTAAAGAACTTACCTTGAAGATGATGAACATCATCATCCATGTCGGGGGAGAACAAGAATGTGCTCTCCCTCATAGTGTCCAGGCACTTATCCCTCCGGTTTAGCTGTAGATACGTGACTGCAATTTTCTCGAATAAATTTTCAGTGCACTGCAAGTGTTTCAAGTGACGACCAGCATGCTCTTGACTTAGGCGTATAAAAAGTATCTCCTGTCTGGAATGATAAAGATATGTTGATGGTAGTCAACTATCAAATAACAATAATCATATAAAACCTCAAGTACTGATTGGAGTTTACCGAAAATTCATGATGCCTATCTCAACAAAATGGACCTGCCGTCTATATAATGAATCCCACCTATGTTGTATCCTACCAGCATAGACAATAATACCAAGAACATCTGGAAAAAATTAAGTCTGGGTGAGACAAAATGTTGAATGGATAAATATGCAAAAAAAAAACTAAAAGATGTTGCACCGGTAATGGTTTTGTCTCATAGCAAGGATATGGCACCAAGTTGTGGGAAAAAAGGTGGACAGATTGTCGATGCAATACTGTGCACCGATGTCCTAACCATGGTCATAGCATTTAGTTCAATGACGAACTCCATGCATAGATACCAGAAGTGACCATCTAGCATTTCCGTGGGGTTTATCCCAACGCTAGTGAAGTCATATGTTAGCCCAGTCTGCAGATTGTTGTTGAATCGATAAGCTTGGTTGTTGAAGGCAATTGCTTCAATCTTTGTTCCCTAGAAATTTGCCATCATTCAGATAACAAGACTTTAGAACACATGTGTATATACATTAAAAAAGGTTGATATATTTAGTGATCACTAATCTCATACTTCCTGGTCCAGAAGTATGCAACGAAAGTATGGGTTTCCCATTGCATGCACCCTGATATGGGACTTCCACATCACCTTAGCTCGAATGATCCAACATCTGTGATAGATATGTTCCATCCGTACACTTTGAAAATTCAGGTACCTACATAAAATAATACAAAATGATGGGATAAACAAACGGTGATGTCAGATAAGCGTGCACGTAGATCGGTACACTTGCATGTTCATCGGAGGGATGATGGGATCCGGTGGATTCGCCATCACCCTCCTCGAGGGCCTCGAGCTGTACGATATCACCATGGTCAGGGAGCTAATGGATGAAGAGTTAAAGAATGATAGAGGGGCGCATGGGCATATATAGTCCAAGGGGCCCATAGGCGGGAAAATCAAAATTCTTTCAATATTTGCATGTGGCCGTATAGCGAAAAGAACACTCCAATATCGAAATGATTATAAATAGTAAGTTATGAGTGTTCTTTGGCAACAAAATATTTATTGCTAAAACTTTTGAATCAATTAATTATTTATAGATATTTGAGATTCTAAATCTGATAAAAATCATGTCAATTATCTCACCAGTATCAATGTTTCCTTTTACACTGTTAATACGCTATATCTCTACTCCTAATGATGACTTCAGATCTTTAGTTAGAAACGCAATAATTGGATATATATCGTAATAATTAAGGTGATAGTGCGTTAAGGTAAGTGTATTCAAGCAATAAATATTCACGCAATAAATATTCACGCAATAAATATTCACGCAATAAACAGGAAATCGGTAATCAAATCCACCAATTTGGTCACGATCAATATTAATTAGTAGGATCAATTTTGCGATTCGGTGAGTAAAACCTACTATATGATTACAAGACAAAAAAGATATCCTGTCTTAAGATTTCATTCCTGATAAACCGAATAGGATTTTTTTATTAAGGAAGCAAATAAGATAGTTAACATGCACGTATTGTTTTAGTGACAGGATATCAGAGATTCGCGAAATATCTGCCTATAATTTCTTAATTAATTATAATATTACACACCAAACGATTCTGTTATTAAATAGCTGTTTGTATGGACAAAACGTTTGTTAGTTTTAGAATATCTTCTTTTACATGTTTAGTACAACGTTGTCTTGTTTCAGTATGTTATTTTCAGCGTACATACCAAAAAATACATTATGAAGGCAGAAATATTTCAACGGAAAATTAATTAACTTAGCACACACGGTAGAGTATGTTTCCAACATTCCGGATGTGGTTATTTGAAATACTAATAAAACAACGACGTGAATTTTGTATAGTTAAACTCTGGAAGGAAATTGCTAAGAGATGAAACAAATGAAGGTTGTGTATCCTTAGTACGTAGATTCATTATTTAAAGAGACTAAACATATATTATATCTTCAAAGATCTCGCAACTCTCTACACAGTAGAAGCTGGAACAGTAGCATGTGCCATTAGAAAACGAACTGGCATCGCAGCAACATACAGTGTGTTGCAATGTGTCTGCTTCCTTCAAAGCCTTTCTTTCCGGACCAAAACAGGCTTTCGTTCTGTTTTATATATAAAGCAACTCAACACAATACAGTGCACGACTGAGCAATACAATGTGGCAAGAAGGCTCTCTTACAAGGCAGGATAAAAGATATAACAAGAAATCTAGAGCTAGCCTAACGCCTACCGAGGTCTGGCCGACGACGCTTTTATGGGTGTCTCCTATTCTTAAGCTAATTACTATCTTTCTTTCCTTGCATTCTAGTTGCTAACAATTGATGTCATACAGAAGGTAGGTGCATACAAAATTTGGTACACACAAAACTTGCATCCTGAGATAAAAAAAAATGCAACTGAGCGAGCATAAAAAGCAAACAAGCAGCTACCTTAATCAGTTAGAAGAACCACGATCCGACCCTTAGATCACACAATTATAAAAGAATAAGCGAGTACACGGCAAAAGAAGCAAGTGAGCATCCATCTTACTTTATTACACTCACCAAAGTGATTACCTGCAGCCTTGCTACATGCAGCAGCTTTGTGGGTGCAGATCGGTTGTCTTGAGGCGCCATGAACACGGGTCTGAACTATTTGTTACGTCTGAACTATTGAAGATGCGCAATAAATTCATGAGGGTAAATGAACCAATGCAAAAAAATTATAATTAACCTGAACTGAACTGTTAAGTAATTAGTTTGGATAAGATAAACATCCAACTATTCTAATTTTTTCCCAAATATTGTACACTTCAGCGATCATTTTATTATCTATTTGAAGTACATATGCAAAATATATCTTCACAACATACACCCGGTCTTTATCCTGCCAATCATTATATCTGAATCACATAGTAAGCATGAAAAATACGATTGTAGAATATCTTTAACTGCGAATTTCAAAGTCTCAAAAAGAAATATATATGTAAAAAGCAATTACAGTTTATCCTGACCATCGCAAGAGTAAATGCTTTGTCATTACTAAACCTGCCAGTATATTAAGACCAAACTTCAGCCTGTAAGGACTTCCTAGTAGACGATGTTCTTCATCGAGGTCAGTAAGGACACAGTCGGTCTTTTTCGCGTCTTTGGATTGTACATTAGCTTGTTGGCCTTCTCCTTAGGCTTCTCCGTCTGAATGATTATCTTTATGTTTCTCTTAGCGGTGGCACGAGACAAAGCAACATATAGCTGACCATGAGAGAACACGGGATTGGGTAGATAGACACCAACAATCGGGATGGTCTGCCCTTGAGCCTTGTTAATGGTCATAGCAAAGCTAAGCCTTATTGGAAATTGCTTTCTCTTAAACTTGAGCGGAAACATGTCGCTTTCAGATGGGCGTAGAGGTATTCGAGGAAGGAAGACCCTCCTGCCAGCGTGTTGTCCAATCACGATTTCTGCATCAATGGTGTTCCTCTCAAAACCTCTTACAACAAGCCTAGTGCCGTTACACAGTCCATTAGCTGGATCAATGTTCCTTAGAAGTATGACAGGCAGTTCAGCTTTAGCTTGAGTGCATGAGGAGGAAGACCATTAGGAGTCAATCCATTCAGAAACTCCTGGCGTAGTAGCCATACGGGTCGCCCTCCGCCTTTATCAAAGCTATGGTAGATTACTTCATCTCCATGAAAACGCTCTATCATGCGGATGTTTATCTTGTCGACATTGTCGTTTGTAGTGGAAAGGATTGCTCGAGATGTCATGTAATTTGAATCAGACATGTTGTCATCTAGACTCGGGAACACGTGGTCAATAAGCTTCTCCAGGTCGTCAACCTCGCCTGAAGACGGCAGACAAATGTCTTCAGGGAGTAGTATGTTGCCTTGATCGTCACCATCCTCAGTGCCATTGCCGACCCTTAGCAAATAATCTGCAAACCACGTGTCATTATGAGCCCTCATGTTGGTGATGAGCTTCAGTTGCCGCATACCCTTCCATAGATGAGAACTTCGCAGGGTTGCATCAATTATCTGGCCCCGCGACCCCCTTCTGACGACCGGAAGCACCTGCCTAAAGTCCCCGCCAAAAACAACAGTCTTTCCTCCAAAGGGTCGGTCGCGTATTCCCATGATGTCGCGCATGCTATTGTCCAATGCCTCGACCGCTTGTCGCTTCGTCATGCTGGCCTCGTCCCATATTATCAATGACGCCATCCTTAGCAGCTTGGCGGTTCCACTGCTTGGTGAAGCTGCACGAGGCTCCATCATCGCAGCTTAATGGGATCTTGAACCTCGAGTGGGCAGTCCGCCCGGTCATGATAGAAGCGGCGGCGCTGGACGTCATGATAGCGATACCAATCTTGCCCTCGCTCCTCACCTTGGCAAGCATCACCCTGTATAGGAAGGTCTTCCCTGTACCTCCAGGGCCATCAACAAAGAATACACCACCATCACCGCGTTCAACAGCCCCTAGTATCTCGTCGAATGCGACCCTCTGCTCCAAGTTCAAGGAAGATGCCAATTTAGTGTCTTCCATGTCAAACTCAACGGTTGATTCCTCGATGACCTCTCTTGCCTCGCCATCTGTTGGGTCAAACGCATCATCTATGCTTGGAAGAGCGAAATCAACAATGTCTTTACCCATGGACTGCAACATACCCCTAATGTCAAGCAACACCATCTGCTCCACCTCGTCAGGGGAAGTGCGTGTTCGACGATAGTCATCTGACATAGACTCGAGGTGCCTATCCCATAAACCATGCACGCCGCGGCTCGCAGATGCACCAAGATGGTTGCGAAGAGCCTCCTAAGAGAACATGGCATCGCCTTTGCTCAGCCTCATTAAGACAAATGTCGAGCGTGTTGTCTGCCTCAATGAGACCCAACTGTTCAGCAGCCTCTCTAAAGCTCCCATAGCACACCGTCAACGGTGAGAAAGTAAATCAAAGGATGTTTTGCCCGCAACATGGTTTAGCAACACACGCAGGTAGTATCGCTCCCCTCGGCAGGATTGGCGAGACACTATGCGACCTATTTGAAAACGCTCGACCCGAGGCCTCCAAGACTTACTTCTCAGCTGCCACGTGAAGCTTCCGGGAAAATTCTTGTACAATATATGCCTAGCCCAAGGATGTTCCTGGTTAGCCTTGAAATACTCCGTTAACATGGATTTCGAAGCATTTTCGGAGGCGACAACATTCTTCAAGTTAGCCTGCGCATTGAATGCAACCTTGTGCATATTCGGGAGATGAAGAGGCAACTGCAATACAGGCGGGTGATTGGCGCAAAGTGCGAAGCCAAATATCCTCCACATAGCCTCCGGAGGGGTAATCCACCTTGCGTCAACGTGCCTCTTGATCTCATCAATGTTACCATCGGCATCGGGTTGGTCGATGCTAAAAGAAGCCTTATCATGGCCCTTGTAAATGTACTTGTAAATATATTTGACAGCCTTTATGCTAGAGCAGACCTCAACGTTGATGTGGCAATTGAACATCCGCATGAAGGTATGGATTATAAGGCACAACCCATCTGTTGTCCAACATCTTTCCTCGGACCTTAGCATCGCCTACCATCGTCTCTCCGCCGATAAATTGGGTAGGAGTCCTTCCCTTGTGATGTGTTTTCATTGAACGGCCGCGGGTATCTGCACTTGCATCCGCTTTTCTTGCATGCATACATTTTTGGGTTCAGAGCACCGCATGGTCCGTGCATCATATGTTTTACCACCATTGCATACAATTCCGGACACTTATGCTTGTCTGGGAGCTCAGCGGAAATGAGTCGGTCATACTGCTCCGGGATGATAAGCTTATATGCTGAGTCCATGATCAACAAAAAATGTGCATGGGGAAGGCCCTTTTTGGAACTTCGACTACGTAAACATAAGCAACAACAACACCCAGAATATGCTTCTTGAACAAAATGTCTTTCATAGCCTCTAGCTTGCGTAGAACACGCGAGCAACAATATCAGGTCGGTCTTGCGCCGTCTGACCAGGCAACAACTCATTCGATATCTCTTCCCATTTAGGATTGCAAGTCATGGTCAAGAAGATGTCAGGCTTCCCGTATGTATGGACAATTGCCATGGCATCCATATGTCTCTTTTTCATGTCGCGGTCACCACCAGGGTATGTTCCAGGGAGCACTATTCTTGTCCCAACAGCGCTTGCTCGCGTCTCGCCCGATGTGATCGCATCAACAACTCCTTTATACAAGTCGGCCCGAATCTGCGTCTGGTTCTTCCTGAACCACCTCAACCGACAACTCTCAATCTTGACATACATGTCGACCGCCCATTGCTGCAGCAAGCGTGCTCCACAGAGTATGGGATTGAAAATGGCAGGCCGTGTTCGCAGCATGTAACAGTAGTAGTCTCACGTAGACGCATAACCTGCTATTCCCCTCGCACGTGATCGAAAGTACCATCAAAATGAGGATATATTCAATCAATTAGATATTAGTTGTAACAAAATGGGATGCATACGACATACCTGCATCATCGTCATCATCAAGGCCCAATTGAGGATTTAATTCAACCTCCCAAGGAACATTACGTTTAGGTAGCTTCGGATGCCAACCTAGTTCCCCCCTTGGATAGAACAGGGGATAAGACAATGGGTCATATGCTCCGGAGGTCACACGTATACTGTGCCTTTCATTGTTGTTACCACAAAGTGTTATCCTCCGATCAAACCTTTTTGATAGGTCGTTGCCCTCAACCCAAATTGCAGCGACCTCAGATGACAACGGTCTATTATATCTTCTTTGGTCAAGCCTCTTATCGGTGTTTAGGTCTATCCTATAATAGTCGAGGTTGTCCTTGTGTGCACCCAAACTCCTAAATTGCTGGGAGTACGGGTTTTCTTTGAGTATGTGTACTAACTTCTTCACGACATCCTGGTCTAATTGCTTGGTGGCCGCCTTACGATGACTTATGTTTGGGTCGTCATCATAGAAGTACAACTGCAGATGTTCTGGACGTGAGCTAGGCCCGAACGAATGCACATTGTGGTAGATGGTGCCGTGTGCCCTGAATGTGTACACCCCAGACTTCATGTTTGTGTAGTTCTCATCAAGGCTGACGCCAAGGGTTGTGAATGCGAAATGCCCGTTGAAGAACCGTATGTTTTCACGAAAATGTCTAGAATCTGCATCCATGCTGGACCATAGCCTCATCAGCTCTGGGATTGGTTCCGGTTGCGTAAGTTCGATCTGGCCATTACGACAGCAAAACCCGTCGGTCTCAGACTCGAACTTTTTGGCTTTGCAGTGCTTGCAGTTTGCGGCGAGCTTGAGGATGTGAGTGGTGTCTGGTATGTTTGTGTAGACAAAGTCTAATGGATCAACCTCGCTAGGTATAGCAGACGACATGCTCGCTTCCTCGTCCTCCTCCATGGTTTCATTATCGGATCCTACGGGCATTTGTTCAAACATGATGTTGAAAAAAGTATTTCCTAACAACTATAATTAAAAAAAAGCTCCACAACTTCATAGTTCTTAGTTGACCATACCTTGGTCATGAAACATGTAGTACTCCTCATCCATCAACTCGAATGGCATTGGCTCATCGCCCATGATGCGGTCTCGGAAAACATCAGTGTCGTCTGCATTATCGTCATGGCGAATGTGTCAATAGACGATATCATGTCAGAAGAGGGTTGCTGGGTGTGATCATAACAACGTAACAATAGAATTTTCATACCATTAGTACCAACAATGTGATTCGGCATGACCCTCGGAGGGTCGCCATCATATGAATCATCTTCGGCGGACAGAGAGAGGGGTATTGCGCGGTAGGTGGATGATGGACATTTAGATGTTGAGCTTGCTAGGTCTGGACGTGGGAGTGCGAGGGATTCCTTGCACGGGGTGTTCTTTTTTGAAGCATAAGTTGGCTTTCTCTTTGCACTCAACTGCCCCTTCTCTTTGCTGCATGACCTCCATTCTCGCAGCTTATCATTTTTTCCTTCAAGATCTTTCGATCCCTCATCCAATTGTTTCCGATATGTTGCTCGCCTCGTCGCGTTTGATTGCTCCACTTGATCTCTAGTTAAGTTACATTTGCGTTCCTTAACACGCTGCCTCATAGCTAGGTGGTAATCATGAATGTCATCAGAAGTGATTGTAGTGGAATGAGGCAATAACGCATCACCTTGTGTAAATGATGTGTGGATGGACCTAGTTGGGTCGGCTGGTTATACATGTTAATACAAACATAATCAGCACTGAATTAATTGGTAATTGGTACCCAAGGTACCAATGAATTATCTAATGTATATATACAATGCTTAGTTCAATCTGAAAGTTGTGAACGTTAAAAATTGAAGTTCAAATGTTTGACTTGCATGAAAATACATTAACCATATTTAATGGCAAACATTAAAAATATGTACTATAAAATGCAGATGAAAAATAATGCATCATAACCTGATATCATAAGGGAGGGAAGATTTTCATCTTGGTGATTATCCGCAACCCTAGTTGTTGACTTTATAATAATATTTCTATCGTCAAGGTTTGTCGACGATGTTTGTTCCCCATTAGTTATATCACCTAGAGCGATCCGTGGAACACTTTGGGTACCTGCATGATGATCTCAGGTGATGTACTCATTTATATTCCAATAACAATCTGATAGTTGACAACAAAACGAGTATATCCATTAGCCGTAGTGCTGAACTATAGATTAATCGCACCCGATATGTCAAGGGCAGACATATTATCATGGAGATGCTTGTTGGCGGCTTCTACATTTTTCTTTCGATAACCACCTCGCATCGGAGCTTTTAAATGCTCATTGTTTTCGTCAGCATCCAGTTTACCCTTACGATACGATGCCCGTCTCTGCGCGTTTATCCGCTCCCTCTTGTCATCTAGTAAATGTGCTACCCATATATGTTAGTACTAAACGCAGGAATGCAAATTGAATATAATTATTCATTGGATTGATTATAAATCAAACAATCTTACCAGACATTGTAAGGTCCGGTTGATATTCATGCAAGAGTTTTTGTGCTTCCTCTTCTTTTTCTTGTGGTAAGCAGCTCGCCTTTTGGCATTTATCTGTTCCCTTTTTTCGTCAGACATGAAACCTTTCTTTGTTAGTTTGCACACATTAACGACAGATCCTGTAGCGATCTGCTCGGATGCTGCATTGGGTACCGGTAAAGCTTGAGCATTTGAACACATTAACGCGTGTCTGCTGCCATCTATAGGATTCACATCTAGAGCCTCTGGAACAACACAAATACAATATGGGTCATGAACATCTGCAAGAAAAACTCCTTAAGCACTGTACAAGTAAAAGATGAAACCGGTAATACCATTACTACTCTTTGATATTTCGGCTCCAGAATCGCGTGTGAGACAACTGAGAAGCACAAACGCAGCATCATTACCCCCTATCGAGGTTGCCGGGTTTTCTGCTACATGAAAAAATAACCGGTAGTGTCCATAATGTGTCAGTTTACTGCTAACCGTACAACATCGATTCTTGATTATGTTTAATACCCACCTGATATCAAATGGGAAGGCCCATGAACATATGTGATATCAACATCAGTTTGTTGGGGTACAACCGGTTGCGGGGTTGTTCCATCACACATACTTATCATCCATTGGTAGTTAACACAATCAAAGGATTCCTCTGTCTTATCTGCAACCACTTCAGCAAATGTTTTCACAATCCTGAAATATGAAGATATGTATAGCAACTGCTACAGGAAAAACTATAACTTGGCGATACTTCTGACTCGGAGCGCTCAACCGGACATATTAGATACATATTGTTTCCTTGAAGGTGTCATACTGCTGTAATATAGCAAGCTCGTACCTGCTAAGTCAAGGGCAGGGAGATGTTCATGGAGATGATTGTTGGCGGCGTTCTCATTTTTCTTTCGATGTCCACCACGAATCGGAGCCATAAATTGCTCCTTGTTTTCGCCAGCGTCCGATTTGCTCTTACGATACGATGCCCGTCTCCGATTGTTTATTAGGTCCCTCTTGTCAAATACTGAGTGAAACATCAAGATGTGAGAGAAGTGAATCTAGGAATGCACATTGTATTAATGGTTACAAATAATATTTAATAATCAAAGAAACATACCAGACATTGAAACGGAAGATTGATATTCATGATGTAGTTTCGTAGCTTCCTCATCTTTTTCTTCCGATAAGCAGCTCGCCTCTTGGCGTTTATCTGCTGCTTTCTTTCATCAAAGTAGATAACTTTCTTAGTTTTATTGTGGACATAGCTGCTAGATCGTGTAGTCATCTTCTCGGATGTTGAGTCGGATGCCGGTAAAACATGAGCAGCTGCATTAATGTATAATTGTCTTCTTCCATCTATACGAGACAACTCAGGAGTCTCTGTCGCAACAGAAGAGCAACATGATTTTTGTACATATGCAAGATAAAAACATAAAGCATGATAAGGTTCACAAATTAAGTAGAATCAGGTAATACCATTTACACTTTGTGCTGCGGCTGTGGCAGACTGGTTTGAGATACAACTGAGAGGCACAAACGAAGCCTTATTCAATATGAATGAGCTAGCCGGTTTGTCTGCTTGATGAAAAAATAACCGATAGTTTAGTTTACTGCTATCCGAAATGCGTCGATTATTCTTTATGTTTAATTCTCACCTGAGACCATATCGGAAGGCGGCTGAACATATGTGATTTCACCATTAGTGTGTTGGGGAACAACCGGCTGTGCGGTTTGACTTGTTATATCCCGATCTGAAGCTGGTTCATACAAGTAACCAAAATACAGTTAATCAAATTCAGACACTAAATTTATGGGCACTCTCTCCGCATAGTCTCATACCTTGAATAATAGGGTTATCATCATCAAATATTGTCCCATCCATCTCATTATGCGGAACAACAGGTAGCGGTGTGGACCCAACTGGCATAATTGGGGTATTTGGGTAGTTCTCAACATCATATGTCCCAACCAACTCATCTGCAACCACTTCATGACATGAATTCACAATTGGGATCTAGCTTGACATGTATAGCAAGATTTTTAGGTTAATATATACCTGGAGGTACATCCGTCGGTGTCATACTTTCTGCTGCTTTGCTTTGTGGATTCCCCATACGCACCTGTAAGCACAGATTTTGTAAACACTAAAAATCTATGAAATGCTTTTTGCCAAGTTTATTCTTGTTTTCTTCCTGATATGCAGAAATTTCAATTAGAATGTAGAAGACATTGTTCACTATGTATTTGCATATATAAACTGATTGGTTCTCTATGCATTTGTTCTTTCTATTCTATTTCAAAAGAACAATATAGCCAAACATTATATTTTGACAAACATTCCACATATTTCTCAATCCAAAACTTGATGCATCATAATGGTTTGTGTCCTAACCGCATCTACGCATTAAATCTTCAAAACAGCAAAATCAGAAAGGAAAACAATTAATAAACACTAAAATTGCCGCCATGCTAAGATGATACACTCACTCTTATCTATTGTTTGTGGTGCTTGCATAATCAGTCATGTGCATGCATGCTACTTTAAATGCTGGTGTTACACTCACATATAATTGTATATATAGGCTTGATATTTTTGACGCATTCAAATGTACTTTCAGGGAGCAGTGAGACCCATTAGAAGATGGTCAATGTACTTTCAGGGAGCAGTGAGACATTTGAAGGTACAGTTTATGAATGATGAGTTTTATGACGATGACACCCATTTGTCACAAACTGATCAGAAAGCTCGAGCAATTTGTTACACAGTTTTTTGGCACACATGAAAGCTGGGTAGATGTCGCGGCTCTTGGTGTTAGGCTCTGTTACGGATGAGTCGAGAACGGCCCACCAGCCTGCACTGCACATCAATTGGAGCTGTCGAGAGCATCTCAGGTACGCTCTATGCAGTTGTGTGTACATCTTGTAGTGCTCTTCTATGTGGAATGGATACTTCTCTCATCCTGTTTGGCTAGATCAGATGTATTTTGGGGGGTGCTAAATCATGGTGATTACTGAATGAAAGCATTGTAATGTTAAAAGGAACAGGATTGCTTTTTTTGACTTGAGTTCCTATGCAAAGTCTAAATACTTGATTAACCAAGTAAAACTCTTATGCTGTCTAGATACTGAAGAAATAAATCAATGCCATGCAGATCATGCATCCCGTCTGGGTGTCCAGGAGCGAAAGTCGGATGTCAATGCATTCGATGTATTTGAAACAATGGATGTAAGACAGAATCAATTTGTGGATATTTCAACAATGGATGTAAGACAGAACCAATGCGCGGATCTGTTGAAAGTATGTACTGTAAGCGCAACCGTTGTAATACCTACCCAGGAACTGGGAAACTGGGATCAGCCCCGGCAGTGTCCAGAAGGGAACGCGGCGCAGTCGGTTCCTGTGCGTGATCGGCGTCGACTCCTAAACGGCAACGCGGGCGCCGTCCGCTGAAGGGCGGCGGAGGCGAAACTTAGGATCGGCAGCGGCAAAGGCAATGATGTCCGGCGGGGGCGAGGGGATGGATCGGCCGAGCGAGGGTTGCGGCGGCGGCGGAAGATCAGATCTGGGCACGACGCATCGATCGGGCGTATTTTTTGGCGTTAGTTCTGTGACGTAACGTGGGCGGGGCGTTAGACGAAGAAAAACCAGCGAAGGGAGGGGATAGACGATAAAAAACCAGCGAAAAAAAACCGGAAGACTATTCACCAACTGCTATATTAGGAGTAGAGATTCAATTCTAAACATACTAGGATTCCGCCATATCTCCAAGAACTAAAAAAATTACTCGCACAACGAGATCATAAGCATCGTGTACTGAATCATTGTAAACATGGATGAAGTACCAACGTAATACAAAAATGGATCTACGCGGACTAATGTATTACAAGGAGGTGAAGATGGGATAATGATGATGTAGTCAGATGATGATGATGCCCTATATTGATGCGGTGATGTGGTGACAGAGTCCCTCTATCAATTCCCCCTCCGAAATACATCCGGATGGGGTTCTTTGTTCTGAAGAGTTTCTGGTGGCTGAGGACGTACGATCCCGGTGCGATTGCATGGGGGTGATAACGTGCCAAAAAAGCTGCATATTTACAGAAAAAAAGACTGGTTCACAGGTCGTGTTGATCGTAAATCACGAAATAAAATAATGTGACTAGTCTTCTAATTGCTCGTAGACACATCCCACTTAGCTTGAGAACAAGTTTGCATCCAAGGTCCCTCTTGTGCCTGGATATGTACCATATCAGCGCTCCCTGGAGGCCATGGCGGTGGCGTTGGACATCCCTCTCGTCACTCTTGTCTTGGGAAGCAGGATGAGCGCAAGGATTGCACAGATGAAGGCGAAGGCGCAACCAATGCCGAATACCGGTGTGTTGCCCTTTCCAAAGGCTTTGTCGATCGGGCCAGCGGTGAGCACGATGATCAGCTGAGCAAAGAGCAACAAGGTAAACAACCAAGTCAAGACCAACGCAGTGGAAAGTAAACTAACACCCTGAGGTGCTGATTAGCAACTAGAACAGCCGATTTGTATTTTTATCACCTGTGGCACGACGATGGCAATGTTGAGGACACCAATGGCAAGGCATTGGCCACCGTCGTCGGCAACCTTAGAAGCAACAGCCCACGGTACAGTGAACAACACGGCCTGTGGGATTCCGATGAGCGCGAAGAGGGAGAGCGCGATGACCCTGAGCTTGGGGTCAGGGCCGGTGAGGCCAGCCGTGAAAGACGCGTTGTACCCCTTGGTGGAGACCAAGCCAAGGATCACCATGACCGTCATGATGCCAAATAGGATGAAGTTGCTTAAGGACCACACGACCCTTGACGTGAGCCTACCGCAAAGGTGGGGGGTGTTGAAGGCGGCGGCCAAGAGGCATATAGAAGAGAGCAGCAGGCCGACGGCGCCCTCGCGGACGCCGGCGTAGTAGACGGCCACCTTGGCCCCCTGCGGCTCGCCGTGGTAGATCTCCCTGCCCATCCAGTCAGTGCCATACTGGATGAAGGGGAACCACGCCAGCTGAGAAAACATGTCAGAATAGTCAGTCAATCCTCGATGGGTGAGGTGCATGCATTGTTTTAAGAGGTTGTGGATGCACAAAACATTACCCAGGTTACAGCCGTGACGGCGAGCACTTTGAACATAGATGGGGGAAGGTTCTTCAAGCTCTTGAAGAAGTCGCCAAAGCCGCATATGCATCCACGGCGGCCAGAGGAGGCCTCCACGTAGGCATTGTCGAGCTGCTTCTCTTCAGCAATATACATGGTGATGGACGTACTGATGATAATGACGATCTGAATGACACGAGCTGAATAAGCAGCCGTTCATGAGATAAGTGGTTCTGAATTTCAGTTTAGAAAATATTTCGACAATACTGGTTTCGAATTTCGGTGATTTTGGTTTCCATTCGCCAATTAATGGACCGAAATCTGTGACTTAAATTCGAATTTTAAAAAAATCATTTGAATTTGTGTATATACCATAATAACAGAAATATTTCTAAGGAAAAGCAATCATTTCAGTAGCTATGGGAATGACTGAAATCTTTGAAATCTCGATGACATTTTATACTGAAAGTGAAAACTATAAATGTTGCTCTGACGGTTTACCACAGCGGTGAGGAAGGCGCCCTTGAGATTTGCGCAGGCTTCGCAGCACGCCGTAGTTTTGAGCCAAGGGAGCCACACGTGCCATTCACTGTCGGCACCGGCCATATAGCCCAGGACGTTGCCTATGGCCATCCACCCGCAGAAGATGGCCTGCCCGACGCTGGGCATATAGTTTCCCGCTGCTAGTCAAACAGCTAGTCAGTCGTTTTAATTCCCATGTTTTGATGGATGGCGTATGCATATTCTCACCAGAGAGGTCGGCCATCATCGCACGAGCCGGACCTTGGGCGGCATTGTTGGCGAAATTGAGGAACCAGAACCCGACGATATACACGGCCGTGGCGGCCCAGCGAGGGCCCTTGCTGGTGGTGCAATGCTCGTTGGTGTCCCCGAGTAGCCGCCCAATGTCTGCCGAGAAGCCGATGAGCATCACAGAGAGGCAGATGACGAGACATCCGGCAACGATGAAGGGTCTTCTCCGGCCCATCATTGCCGTGCACCGGTCGCTGTAGTAACCCACGATGGGTGGCACCTAGCCGGTGAATCATTTCACACACATGTTAATACTTCATCTGTTAGTACTCTCTTCTTCCTGGTTTATAGGTTGTCCATTTTAGCCAATGTAATATGAATTTTGTACGACAAAAGTTATCATAAGAAAATAGAACAATTGAATTTCTCTCGTGGTATAATTTTTGCAATATATAACTCGTATTATTTTGGTTAAATCATCAACCATATCTAGGCAAACGAGTGTGCCTGATAAACCGGAAAAGAGGTAATGCCACTTAATTATTTTGTCTTCCTTCCAGTGGAGATCATTCACAGGCTTGAAGAAAAAAGGGTGATCGAGGATAAATGCATCCAGATATGACAAAGAGGATCTTCTCGTGTTAACTACTTACATGGGTTGGGGGGAAATCATGTAAATATCTGTTTTTGGAAGAGAGAATTTTGGAAAGGGAAGGGAATGAATTAATGGGATGAGAAGAGATGGCACTCACAACAAACCCAGCGATAGGTCCGCAGATCCAAGTGAGGGAAACGTGGTGGTGTGGGATCCCAAGACTCTGCATGCAACCGCCAGAACGACCCAAGGATGAGATCATAGAACATCAAGAATTAAGCAGCCACGGAGAGGCACCTGACCAGACCTGAGAGTAGGGGGAGAGGAGGGAGAGCTGCAGCGCCCAGGCGTACTGGATGCCGCCGGCGACCATGCAGGCAAAGAACAGCCTCCCCAGGCTGCAGACTTGCTTCGCCGCGTACACAACATTGTTGGGAAAACTCAAGTCTCCCTCCCTATCCATCGTTTAGGCCGGCGGCGATGCAACGGAGAGACACGGATGCGGTGGGTTTACAGATGAGAGATGGAGATGGAGATGGGAATGGTGGGATGGGCAAGTAAAACCCAAGGCTGAAGAAGGGGGGTTTAAAGAGGCCAATCACGGCTGGGCCACTGGCCCAACAGGTAGGCTTATCTACGTGGGCCTGTAATGCTAATTGGCTATATATTTTTGTTCCCTAATTAATGTTCCTAAGTTTTTTTTCTCTCTCCAAAATAACATTATTGTTCCTAAGATTCACGCCCAATATGACCTATTCATTCGCTCAAGAAAAATCCCATGTTTTTCAGAAGTCAATTTGGCAAGTGTTGATTAGTTTTCAACAAATGAATGTTGAAATTTAATTGTGTTTTTTGTCTAATTCGTACGAGGGAGATAGGACACTTTTGTTGAAAGGCCTTCATGTGCAACTAATGTTCGTTGGATTTCGATCTCTGTTCCAATCCGACCAATCAAATTCCGTGTGAGCTGCAATTTTCCCGCCTGAAATATCGTCTTTTTTTCGAAAAGGGGAGACTTCCCAGCCTCTGTATCAGAACGATGCATACGGTCACATTTATAAATAAAATAGGTTCAACAATGTCTTAGGGTCGTGAAGCAAAATAAAGGTAGGAAAACTAATCGCCTATCCTATTACATGACCGCCATCCAAACCGGTTGAAGATATCCCGCGCTACAATCTCCCACCGGACAGATTCAGTAACCAAACGCTCCCTGGCCTCCGTCGGAGTGAATAAGGACCACATACGGATCAGCGCTGTAGCACGGAATACAACCTGCAAAAGATGAATAGTAGTTATTCTGTTAAAAGCCAAATCATTTCTGCAATTCCAAATTGCCCATAACAACGCACAAACTCCTACATGAATGTGTCTAGCTGTATCGGTCTCTATCCCATCCAGCCACGTTCCAAATAACGAACCGACCGAACTCGGAGGAGTAATGTTAAAGGCAATTTGCACGGTGCGCCACAGAATTCTCGCCAACGGGCACTCAAAGAAGAGATGCTTAATGGTCTCGTCCCGATCACAGAAACTACACCTAGTAGATCCTGTCCAATTGCGCTTAACCAAGTTGTCCTTTGTTAAAATGACCTGTTTATGGACAAACCACATAAACACTTTAATTTTCAAAGAAACTTTAAATTTTCAAACATGTTTGGAGCTAGAAATGACACTCGAATTAATAACATCGATGTACATCGACTTAACAGTAAATTTTCCAGACCTAGTAAGTTTCCAACACAACTGATCGGGCTGATGAGCTAGCTGAACTTCCATCAGTCTACGCACCAGATGAAGCCAAGCTTCCCATCTATCACCAACAAGCACCCTCCGAAACTGGATATTAAGAGGAATGGACTGCATAATCGTTGCAACTAGTGCATCACGTAGCTGGACAATACCATACAGGGTTGGGTACTGTAGCGCCAATGGTGTATCACCAAGCCAAGTATCCTCCCAGAAACGTGTATCGTTGCCATCACCGACAATAGACTTTGTTCTATTAAAGAAGGTTGATTAACTCTCATAAGCCCCTTCCAAAACGGTGAATCAGTTGGTCTCACTATCACCTGTGACAAAGTCTTGGAATGCAAATACTTGTTACGAAGAATCTGCGCACAAGTTGCCTGAAATCTCGTCTTGCGCCTGTTTTTCATCTTTGGATCCGTTCCTTTTATATTTTGTTTTCTTTTCTTAGAGAGACGCCCTGCAATCATGAACAATAACATACTCTTTTTTGACATGCCCCGGTTCCGGCCGAATGCACGCGATTGAAATTTTCAAGCCCAAAATTGCAAGATACTATGGCGAGGGTCACAAAAACGTTTCAGAACATCTAAAATGGGTATAGGCACGGAGCACAGGGTTTGGTTGAGCCCAATTCGGGGATGGTATCAAATAATAGGCAAAACAAAACAAAATAGACAAATCCAGATGTGAATAGTATCAATTTTGCTTTTGTCTTAATGTCAAACAATTCATGCATGGGCATCTAATCAAAAAGGAGAGGCGGAGAGGCGTACAGTCTGCATCGCTGAATATGAAACACTGATGAAATATATAGCACTGAATGTACGTATGCTGTATAGACAGTCATCACACATTTTATTAGCACCAACTTAACATTTGAATCGGTGAAACTAAATTTGAAACCACACATATTTAAGAATTACATCCAGAATGCTTGAGCGTCAAAATACTTGTTGTATCTGGAAATTTTGTAGCAGTGAGCCGGGCGGCGAGCCGTGACCATGGGCTCGCCATCCGGACCACGCTCGACACGGAAAGTGGTAAGCCGCAGCCTCCACTTGTCGCCGTCCCCCAAGGTCTCCTTGACGTCTCCCTCTGGCCTCAGGCGCTCCATGAGACAGTACTCATTGCCCCCTAAGCCTAGCGCCATGGGCACGAGCTTTGCGTCGAAGTGCCTCCAGCCTGCTGCCATGTCCTCCTCCCGGTGGAACAACTTCTCCGTACCAACCTTCCACTCCGGCGGGGCTGATGCGATGTTACCGGCGCAGAGGTATCCGTCAATCAAGCGAGGAGAATTGATGCTTCCCTCGCCGGCGTGGAGACCGAGCCACGCATCCAACTGGTCGTCATAGTGGGCGTGGCCGACGACGGGCAGCTGCCAGTAGCCGCGCCGTGTCCACTTGCCGCTCGCCGTGCTGAAAGAGAAAGTTACGCCCTTGGGCATGACCGTGTCGACCAGGGCGGACACGTAGATGTCATGATCCGCTGCCACCGACAACCCTGGTGGCGCGTGCACCGCGTGTGCGGTGATGGTATTGGCACGGAACGGGACGCCGAGAAGACGGTCGTCGGCGCTCCAGGACCACAACTTGTTCCCGGAGCCTCCGGCGTCGACGTGGGGATCAACGGTGAGGCAATGCAAGGCCCCGTTGTACATGTATTTGTACTCGCCGCCGGGGTGCACTTCATCACGATGAAGGGAGTGTAACCCCGAGACGGACTCGAGGAAGTAGAGCCTTTGGCCGACGGCCATGGCCGCCTGGTAGCCGTACTCGAGGCCTTCAGGGAGCTGAGGCGAGACGACCATCTGCGCCGTCTTGGTGTCGTAGATCAAGACACGGCCGTCGTCTTCACAGAATCCTTCTGGTTTGCGACCTATGGCGACGATGCTGCTGCCCACGGCGGTGAACTTGGCCCATTCGCTCAACGTTGCGCGTGCCACGCTGAGGGCCGGAAGCACCGGAAAGCGTCGCGGAGAGCTAGGGCGGCCGCCATCCTGATCATCATCGCCGTCCATGTCCAGCTTGTGGATGCCGTAGCTGTCCTTGTGGTCATCAAGCACCACGTATAGGTGCCCCTTCCGCCTCTCCTGCGCCGCTGGATGCTGCCGGTTAACCTCTGCGTGTAAATCGCCATTGGAGGCGTATCGTCGTGAGCCGATCAGCTGGCTGTTGGCACGAACGGAAGGAAGGTGGCTGGCATGGCTCCGTGCAGGCCGGAGACGGGAGAGGAGAGGGTGAGATCGTGAGAGGAAGGATCGCCACGCCGACATCGTGCGTTGCCGGCAGACTGGACGCTAGGGTTTGGGAACGCCAAAGATGGCAGATGGATATTGATGATGACTCGATCGAGTCCTTCAATTTATTTTTAAACGATCGATCGTTCATGTCGATCCTTTTTTTTTTGAATAATCGTTGATCTCGATCTGTTGACGCCGAACCATCAATCGTGGATTGTTCCCCACGCACATAGTGTTTGTTACCATGTTGTCAAGAGAAAATAAAACAATGTGCTAGTCGCTATAAGTTTTTCTTTTGAACACAACACAAGTGCTCATATATATGTGCATACACTCATCCCTATGAATGCACACTCTATTCATATGAACACCTCCAAGAGACTGAGACGACATATCATCTTGAGATTTATGAAGTCATCATCATATGTGCCACGTAGTTGGCGGGAACGTTTCCTTCTGCTGAACGCATATCGCCAGAAATTCTAAAATAAATTCAGAAAAATGCAAGCACCATGTGGGTTGGGGATACCATTGTCCTCCTAGCCATCCAACCACAGATTGGTTCGTTAGAGTCGCTATAAGTTATATCATTGTTTTGGATACACTTTCGAAAATGTTTTAGTCGCCATCAAAATCACTAAAAGAATATCAAATTTTGGTTTACTTAAGTTCAAGACGATGAGATTTCCACTTTGATCTGACTAAAAGTTCGAGAACTTTTGGCAAAAGGAACAATTTGGCTTGAACTCATGCACCAGCAAAATAAATTGACTCGAAGGCATACTATATTTTAGCACCTATTGAAATGATGAGAAATTGGAAGAATCAGAACTCATAAACTATTTTCAAAATTCATCAAATCGGAGAACCATATTATTTCTAGTTAATGGTCCAAATGAATTTCTTAGAACTAACTCATTGGAAATGTATGTACTACAATTCATGTAGTCCAAACTGCAATTCAATATTCAAATATCAATGTCTGATTAAGTCACGGGGATTATTTCATTAGCCCACTGTCGCTCCGCGAGCGACCCGCGCACCCTCCTGGGGCTGCCTCTAGTCGCATTACCCCTCCCCTTCCTCTTCTTGTTGGTGCCGGTGAAGGCTTCCCCCTCCCATTCACGCAGCTTGGGTGGTGCAGTGGTTTCTGGCCTTTTCATGGTGGCGGGGCAGCGCATGGTTGTGTTGGTTGTGGTTGTTCACAGAGGAGATGCCATCTGGGCGCTGACGACGCCATTATCGTGAATGCTGGCCAAAAGTAATAAGTAAAGAAAGAAATGTATTGTTTCCTTCGGCTGGTCAACCAGCATGCTCTACGTACGGCACCCAACTCCGAGGGCATGCTGTTGACTAGAGGGCCAAGGACCCCTCTTCCCCGTTCACATCTCATCAGCATCAGCACACAATACTGGATCATAACTTGAGGCTCGTTCTGCTCGGGTATGACTACTCACGGTTTTAGTTATCCGCAAGAAGGATCAGTGCTCTATGGCCTGGAGCGAGAGGCCAAGCGTCCCTCTCTGGTGACAGCTTGGTGTGTGCTCTATGGCCTGGAGCGAGAGGCACAATTTCACTTCTAGTTGGTAATTGAGTTCTTATTTGTGAGGTGTGGCTACTATGTAATCTTGTTTTATCTTTGATCTGCTTTGTAAAAGGGTTTCCTCATCACCGAATTAGTTTGCCTGTGGTTCTCTTCATATATACTAGTAAGCTTGCACGTGCAACACACGTCTCATCTAATACTCCTTACGGAGATATATCTATTCTAATATAAAAATACTTTGTCTACATGTATATACTAAACATTGCCCTTGAAAAACGAGTGGGGTGTTTTGGTGACCGGGCTTCATATTTCAAAAAATTCAAAATTCAAAATTTTCAGTTTAAAAAAATGCAACTATACAAGGATGAAAAGTATATAAGTGTAAAAGAATCGGGATGAAATACATTGGAATGCGATCTGTACAAAAAAGACAAATTCATGGACTTTGAGGATGAATAGTATCGTGTGCTCAGAAGCCTCGGAATTTATTTTTTTTGCACAATCCTCATTTCAATGTATTTTGTCTTGAAAACTTTACACACATGTCATTATGCCTCATGTATATCTGTATTTTTTTCAGAAAATTTTGAAACGTAAAAAAATATGAATTTGGATGACTTCTGAATTTTGCAAATGGAGGCCTCCATGAAGCTCGGCCTCCAGCCTCCAAAACCAATTTTCGCCCAAAAAACAGCCAATGTAACATTCATCATATGACATGGTACCTAACATTCGAATTAAGCATGGGTGGCCCAATTAACTTTTTTCTTCTCTTTGTTTGCTCTTGCGGACAACAGGAGTGATAAAGTGGTTTCTTTTGTTTTAAGCACTAAAATGTTACTTGAGCACTCAAGCATAAACGCAACCGATAATATTTACATTTAGTCTAAAAAGCATGACACTGTTTGCTTTGGTAAAAAAAGACAATGACAAACATACATAGATCATGAACTATTGGTTGAGCAACCATATGTGCTTCACAGGGTTTCATGTCCACGAATGATACAAGCGCAAAAAGTATATTAAAGGTAAGCAGAAAAAACAGAAAACAATCAAGAGCAGTCATTATGTACTGTTTTGCAAAAATCATCAATTTAATTCTCATTTGGTGAGAGCAATCTCCAGTTTCACCATGTAAGCCCTTAAAAGGCAGTGATATGTGTTGAATGAAAAATATTCCTACAAATCCTCTCATAAACAAACAAGGAAAGAATTGAACAATTCCACGGCTAATTCATCGAGTAATATAGTGCTTGACAATTGATACTTTTAATCTTGAGTGTGGTATTTTTTTGGGGCTGAATCCTTGCCCTGTTGGCCAATAAAATAAGATATGGTGAATGGACGTTGATGAAGCTTATACCTATCATTTTCTGAGCGTTGTCTATCGAGAGTTGTCCCAGGACATCCATAAGCTCAGGATGGGCATCGTCTTGCTTATATTTCTTCACCCGACAAATAAAATGTTTTTTATGCCTCATGAATCCCAACATCAACACAAACTTGAACCTTCACCATGGCATTGGTAGGATCAAAATTCTTCTGAGTATTGGACTTCCATCCAGGGCTTGAAGATAATCCTAAGTTATCGCTATTCTGAGTGGTTAGCCCTTCTGGTCAGCCCTTCGTTTGAAGGAATCATCTTTTCATTTGGTAACAATGTCAGGAAAAGAACACACTGAAAGTCAACTTGGTTTTAGCCCAATGAAAACGCAAACCAGTTAAAGTAATTGTTGGTCCTTTTTTGTGAGAATAATTGATGGTCCCTTTAGTTTCCTATAGTTTTCTTTGGCATCCAAGATCTTGGGAAGAATCCTCCAAGGTTTGGTGGAAGCGTCTAACTCTGACAAGAATATCCAAGATCTCAAACACCAGTAAGAACAAAGAAATTATTGAGGTCGAGCTTACCCTACTAAGTTCATGTTGTCTCATGTTTGCAGCTGCTTCAATTGTCCTGTCCATGATGTGCCGCTGCTTATGCAAGGTTATTAGAGTCTTCGTAGCATCTCCCTCAATGGTTTTAGCATGCCAAAGGCAGTTGTTCACCCTTCACACTGAGAAACATGACTGAATGAAATCTATGGAACAAAAAAAATATAGGAAATTTAAATTTATCAAAATATTTACATTTTTAGGAAATTCGAAAGATAGTTTCTGATCAGAGGAAAAAAATACTGGATGTGGGTTGATGTGCTATATACCCGAAAAGGTACCAACGCTATAACAACAAGATGATGTAGCTACAAGAATAAATCATGTAAAAAATTGCAGAACTATTTTTGTCACTACCAACTACGACAACTTAAAAGTGTTTGCTTCCTGAGTTATCTGACGGTGACCATAAATAGTACTACTTATATTTGTCATGAGAGCTATGACCTAATCCGAACAAGATGGTGTTTCCTAAACTTCCGTTTAGGTCACCTAGAACATAAGAAAAGTAGATTTGTCATGACCTGTTCACTTCCATTAGTCTAGTATTGTTCAAATGGGAAGGGATGAAACTCAAAAGAAAATAAGAAAAGTTTTTTTAGTCACAGTAGTTCACATCTCAAGAAGACAAATAGTATATCTACTTTAAAGAATATAACCATCATCTTAGTTGGTAACTTTACACCCGAGGTATTTCACAATTAAACCTCATTCCTTTTGGATCCTACACTCATAACTTAAGTAATTTATATGCTAATTCACAAGCATCAAGATGTTTGGAAGTAAATAGATTTTACCCTAACAAATGAACCAAAGTAGCGACAAGGACACCATATGATGGGCTATTCTAGTGTCACAGTTACCAAAAAGAGCAGATCTAATGACGACAGCATGCACTACACTACCGGCAGATGTTCTGGAAGAATTCTTGAGCAAAGTGATAGAAGCACTACATTTTTCACTGTGTGACTGTCTAATTTTGGTACTTAGTGATCTATAATAAATCTTATATGGAGCTAATAACTGCATGGTATTGTGAATATGATTTCTTACCATTTGACATGTCATCGTGTAGGATGTGCCTGCTCCTTTCTGTTGTGATCGAATTCTGATAAATGGTTTTATCTTCTATCAACTATTTTGTGCCTGCTCCTTTCTTAAATAGATTCCTAGAGAAAAGTTGTATGGTTTCCAATTCCAATGAATTTATATGTTCTCTAATGTAATCATTAAACCATGCCCAGCTACCGAAGCAAACGAAAAAAATGCAAGATTGTTGTAACTTGGTTATACGAAAATCAACCTGAAGCATGTGGTGAACAAAAATTGAACACGACGTGGTGAACAGAAATTGAGTTTGTATAATTGTCACAAACTAACCATAGCGGTGTTTATTGGGAAGTGTCCAGAACTCCAGAAGCACTTAATGGAGAGGAAGGATGCCCTGATAGGTTGCAGCTCGCCGGTCCATCCTCGTCCAGTGAAGTCGCAAAGGCGGGGCTGCCTCGGCCCAGGAACGATTAAGGCCAAATAGGGGAGTCGTCGACATCGTGGATGACTGCGAGGTTGAGGCGCTCGCAACCGATGGAGAGGAGTTGGGCTATCGCAGCTTCCTCGAGCCGTAACAATGGAGTGTCGAAGTGGCGCAGATTCGTTGGGGACTGCCAGTGGGTGTCAGGGCATCGCACTGGGAGAAGAAAGGGCCATCCGGGTGCAGGGCGGGAGTCAGGGCGGAGCACCGGCCAATCAAAGACAGGGCAAAGCAGCAATGTCGAGACCTCGGTGGCAAACGACCAATGGTAGTGGGAGTCGAGAAAGGGCAGAGGAAGGAAGCCGCAGGTGCATGTGCAGGTCGTACTCATGCGGTGGGGGGAAGGAGATGCGCGAGATGCCGCCCGTGGCGGCGTGGCGTGGGGAGTGCGCTGGGGAGGTGGGGGATTGGAACCGCTGGATCAGGGCGGGCGAGGGGAGGGCAGGCGATGGCAAAGGGTGTAATTTAGTGAACAAATTGCGTTTAGCGTTAAACATTGCACGTCCTCGAGCGTAAGATAATAGCATTGGATGGATCAGATGAATTGGTTCTCCACCCTTTCGTGCTTTTATAGGGGTACTAGATAGATACAACGCGGCGAAAACTTGTTTCGAGAATGTGTGAGTAGGTCCAATCTTAGAACTACGGCACTATGAAATACAAACTCCACTTGTGGTGACTTTTAGGTTCAAGATCACCATTTGGCGAAATTACTCTTACCTTCTTACCTCTCATGTGAAAAGAGGGTGTAAGAGGGAGCATGTTAAAATTACTCGGTTAGTTGAGAGTGTCCAAATTGTAATTATAAACTAGATGAACATTACCTGAAACAAGATGTTACAAGTACACGTTACTTTTATATTTGTATAGGTAATCTTGTTTCATAATTTAAATTTGGTGAAATTAGTTGTTGCGGTCAATTAGCATGAATAAGCAGTCATCTTCTAAGTGATAAACACACCAATGCTAACTCCATTCGTGACTTCACATTCTTCATCATAATTTGCTGGACAAATTTTGTGCCATAATTGTCATCTTCCTGGTCTACTAATCATTTTGGGCATGAGAATCACCACATGGAAAATTACCATTTAGCGAAATTACTCTTACCTTCTTACCTCCCATGTGTAAAGAGGGTGTAAGAGGGAGCATGTTAAAATTACTCGGTTAGTTGAGAGTGTCCAAATTGTAATTTTAAACTAGATGAACATTACCTGAAACAAGATGTTCCAAGTACACGTTACTTTTATATTTGTATAGGTAATCCTGTTTCATGTTGTTGCGGTCAATTAGCATGAATAAGCAGTCATCTTCTAAGTGATAAACACACCAATGCTAACTCCACTCTTGACTTCACATTCTTCATCATATTTTGCTGGACAAATTTTGTGCCATAATTGTCATCTTCCTGGTCTACTAATCATTTTGGGCATGAGAATCACCACATGGAAAATTACCGAAGAGCCAATGTCCTAAACCGGCGCCGGAAGTACGACTCGGGGTACACGGGATTATCCACAAAATAATGCCTCATCAATCTATTGTCGGTATTAATCTTATCCCTCCAAAAAATTTGCCGTCCCACAACTGAACCATCGTGCTTCAGTTTTTTATTGATGTGCATAGTAAGGATCATTGCAAGGTCCTCCTCCTCTTCAATATCAAATTCTTCTTCGAAAAAATCACATGACGAACTCATCTACAATGTTGAATTCAAACTAATATATAAAACTACAAACAACATGCATCAAATTCATGTAAAAAATGTGAAGTTAAAGAAATACATACCTTGCAAGCGTTTTGTCAAACACCTTGTGGGAGCCGAGCGGCAGTGGGCGGCCGGGCGCTGATCGTTGGAGGAATGGCGCGCGCGAGGGGCGGCGGTGACTAGAGGGAGATGGAGGAAGCAGCGGTGGCGCGCGGATAGGCCGGGGAAGCGCCATCGGGTCGCCGGAGCAAATGGGGTGGTGTGGGCGATGACGCCAGCGCCTGGATTGGGGGTAGGTGGAAGTCGCGGCGCGGGACTCGAGTGTGCAGCGCGCGGTAGCGGGCGCACCAAATAAACAGCGCGCGATGCCGTTTTGCCTCGCGCGCTAAAGCACTTATGCCGCGCGCGCATTTTTTACGCCTCCGCTGGAGCGCCAAGAGCGGCTGCGCACGCGCGAAAAGAAAAACTTTTCCAGCGCAGCGCTTATATCACACGACTGTTGGAGATGCTCTAAGAGTGGGAGTGCCAGAGGTCTGTCAAAGTAGCCTGCACACCAGCATGACGAAGGGATCAATGGATGCCAATCCCAGACCTTGTCGCCGTTGGTGCTGCCCAGATCTTCAGTTAGGTAGAGCAAGCTCCCACTATCGTCCCACCATGTATTGGGGTTGATCATGTGCATCTTGTTTTCGACGACCATTGCAGCTTTGTTGCCAAAAATGAGGCCATAGTGGCTGTGAGATGTGGCGGTGATCGTTGCTGTCTTTGTGTCATTGATGAGAATGCCGCCAAGTAGTGATGTAAATGCTCTTATATTTCTTTACGGAGGGAGTAGCAAATAGCTTGGGATGAAGGGGCTGATGGCGGGACTACATAGAGCGACGATGCTACTGCCCTAGGAGGAAAATTGCGTTACGACGGTTGAAAGCGGCACGTGGAGAACCGACGGCTTCAGGATGCACTCCACACATCCATCTAGACCATTGCCTGGTGACCGAGGTCCAACTTGTGGATGTCATACCCATGCTCGTGGTCTTCGAGCACCACATATAGGTGCTGCTTTGTCATGGCGTCCTGGCGGTAGACCTTGTCGTGCCTCTCACAAATGGAGTTTGAGACGCATCTTGACGGTGGACCTCGTCGTGCGTCTCACAAATGGAGTTTGAGACGGAAGATCCGATTGATCATGCGGCTTTCATGTAGTAGGCAAGAGACGAGGGACTGAAGTAGACCAGGGAACGATCTCCACGCCCACATCATACGCCCTCAGCCGACCGATGTCTAGGGTTTCGGAGGATTGACCCACTCTATAATGAATGGTTGATCGATCCCAACCCTCTCAGCAAATATGCACGATTCATGGTTGACACCAGTGTGACTTTTTCTTTCACCATTTCATTTGACTTGACACGATTCATATAAATTTTAGGTATATGAAAATAGGAAAATCTCCCCTTCAACCGGCTAAAAATAATGCACACATCTCTCACCTCATCTCCTTGGCACGTGCACGGTGAGGGCCTACACACATCACTATGGCTGCAACTCTTCCCGACTTCTAGCCCATTCCTCCCCATAGCCAGGAAATCGTCTCAATCTTTAACCGAAGATCTCGCCCGGGATGGCCGAAGGATGGTTCATGTTGCAATGGATGACTGCAACATGTTTATGCTTGGACTTTTCGGTTGTTGTATTTGAGGGTAGAATTGCGCAAAATCTATTGGCCGTTTACATACGAATACTAGCTATTGTCAGCACTCAACGCTGAGTACTATTCATGTGGACAGTACAAAACCTCCCCAAGCTTGAGGTAAAGCCTCATGTTTGGATTGATAAAAGTTATGGGTGTCTCTAATGGCAACATGAAATTCGTGTAGTGGCATATATATTTTTCCATGAAAGCAAAATGGCAATCCCTTCGTTTCTTTTTAGTATGCACATATATTTTGTCTGAGTCAAGGTCCTCGCAACTTTCTGAGAAAAATATCAACATCCACCATATGAAATCATTATCATTTGATTCATCATGAAATTAATGTTCATACTATATAACTTTTGTATTGGAGATTTCAATATTTTTAAATATAAATTTGGTCAACTTTGTGTAGTTTGACTTCAAACAAATCTTATATACTGAGTAACATTAAACAAAGGGAGTACTTATATGGGGGAATTTATTGAACCAAGTTCTAACATCTCCTCCAAGTGAAAAGGGAGTAACTTAAGCATAAAGTGTGGAATGTCAATGCCTTTTTTCATAAATAGTTTAGCAAGATATTCAACTTTATGGATATGATCAAAACATTTTCATGCTCTCATCCTTGAAAGCTAAGAGATACATAAATTTGAATAACTTCAGCCTCAACAGGAAAATTGTAAGCATGACATTTAACATAAATGAGAGAGTCTGAAAATTCATCATCAGGTAAAAACATGTCGCCTAGATAATTTTTTCTAACAATCTTATCAAATCATCTGGATCATTACCAGTGTCTTATTCTCTCCTTGCCAATGGTGCAGCGTGTGGACTTTGGTACATGCTGACAATAGTATTTTTGTTATATCTTGGAAAACAAGGTATTTCTCTTTGTCATGTGCCTTATTGTTTCTTCCTAAGCAGGGGTGGTGGAGAATCCTAAAAACTGTCAAGAATTGAGCTATCATGTGCCCGTGGCAATTAGAAAGAAGGCGGATCATCTTTGCTCACATTTGTGATTGGTATTGAAGACACCTCTGGTTATTAGAAGTGGCTGAAGGCAAATCCCCTCTCCCGGCCTATATGGCTGTTTCTACACACAAGGGTCCACCATGCCTCTCTGGTGGCATCCTACAGGCCCTCAAGATCTCAGATGATGGAGATCCACCCCCTCCGCCCAGAAGCAAGCCTTCGTGAGTCCGTCTTCAGTCCTGGAGGTGAGTTGCTGGTGACTAAATCCTGGGGGCTTGGGAGACACTCATCAAGAAGGCCAAAATGGCTCCATCTGTTGCATGCCTTGTATTGCTCTGAAAAATCTTGTGCTACCCTGTTATCCTTCTACCCCGAGCTTGTATGTTTGTTAGCTTTGTTTCCCTCATGGCCTCATCTTAAAAAAATTGATACAAAGTAAGTATGAAAAGACACTATTTTTTTCAAGTGGGAGTATAAAAGACTCTTGTCAAAATTTTACACAACATGCACATCCCAAACCGCAACAACATAACTACTAAATTATCCAACATCCATAGAATTTTAAAAGTAGCGCAATAGGGGCCTTCAGTACTGTTTTTGCAAAAAAACGACAACAATTCTTATGCATTGAAAACACCCGCCAAAAAAATCTAATGCATTAAAAAACAAAATCAGAGTGTGATAACATGCTTCAACTATAATTAAGATGTTATAATACGCGGGGGGTCAAAGGGATGTCTAGGAAATATCTTAGGCATAGAACTATGAATTGGATTGAATATTAATGTTAGCTTAAGTCGAATATATAACATCCTGCTAACTTCTATATTTGTATAGTAATTTTACTTCATAATTTTAATTTTGTGAAATTAGTTGTTGGAGTCCATTGGAATGGACATCTTCCAAGTGAAAAACACAACAACATTATTCCTACCGTTAACTCCACCAGTGACTATAGATTATTCTTGATCTTTTTTGTCCAGCAAATTTTGTGCCATAATTGTTACTTTTCTCTTCTACAAAACCACATGGAAAATCTACCAGAAGTCAGAAAAAAATTATATTGACTAAAATAGTGATATTTGGGAATTGACATATTGCTCCAATTGTCCAAGAATCACAAGGAAAAATGAGAAGAAATGCAAAAAACAATAACCAACATCGGAATTCCATATCCTGAATTTCAATCAAGACCTTGATTCTGCAGTAATATAATTCAAACAAGGTTGGGCGACTATGCAAACTACATCCAGAACACTTGAGCATCAAAATCATTATTGTACCTAGGAACATCATAAGTGCAAGCCGGCTGATGAGCCATGGCCACGGGCTCACCGTCCTCCCCACGCTCGACATGGAAACTGGTAAGCCGCAGCAGCCACTCGTCGCCCTCGCAGAAGCTCCCCCTGGCCCGCAGATGCTCCATGAGGCAGTATTCAGTGGAGCCTTCGCCCGACAGTACCATGGGTACGATCTTAGCGTCGACGTGGTACCAGCCAGCGGCAGTCTCCTCGTCAAAGCGAAACAGCTTCTTCTTACCGATGGTCCAATTCTCCAGGGCAGACATGACATTGCCAGCGCAGAGGTGCCCGTCCGCCACGAGAGGACCATACATATCCCCATCAACACTGACTGCGTGGAGGCCGACCCACGCGCACAGATGGCCATCGTAGTGGGCTTGGCCTACAATCGGCAGGTGGCTCTCGCGGCGCTGTGTCCACCGGTTTTCCCCCCTGCTGAAAGAGAAGATAGCACCCATCACGCTCGTCTTCGTCGTCCTCACAGACACCACCATCTCGTACTGTGTGTGGGCCGCCCATGCCGTGATGTATTCCGTCGAGAACGGGATCGCCGGAGGATAACGATAGCTCCTCCAGTACAAGTTGGAGGAAGGGGACAATGACCGCCAATCCCAGAACTCGTCTCCGGCAGTGCCTTCAAAATCCGGATCTGTAGTTAGGCAGTGCAAGCTGCCGGTGCCGTCCTCTTCACGCTTGTGCCAGTCCCACCGCGGCTTGGAGTCCAGCATGTACAACCTTTCTCCGACGGCCATTGCTGCTTTATACCCGTACTGGAGGCCCCTTGGGAGGTGAGGCGCGACGGTGGTGACCGCCGTCTTGGTGTCGTAGATGAGGACGCCGCCGATATCGTCAGCTAGCCAACGACCATCCAACACGGGGCTGATAGCAGAGGCGGAGCCAGCGTGTAGGCATTGGGTTCAAGTGAACCCAATGGTTTTCTCACCCTACGTACGTATATACGCAATAGTCACTTGTTCCCAATACGAGTTCACGTTTGAACCCATCGATGCTAGCACGCACGAGCCACAAGCATCTCAGCCCATTAAAATTTTATAATCAGTAGCCCAACAAAAAGGCCACAGCTATTTCGCACGAATAAAAGGAGCCCACAAATAAATGTGATGCCAACCCCGCAAAAAAATGTGATGCCATCTACGCAGTAGGCTCGACTGCGACCGTCGATTCCACATCATGTACGCCCAATGCCTCTGATTTCTCAAGTTTGTTTCCCCAACTCGGCAACTGCCTCTGTCTCTCGTCTCTCTCTCTTCACCCATGGCGGCGTCCGATCGCCAGCGCCCAGCGGCAAGGCAACAAGTCCTCAAGAGCGTCCGGCAATTGAAGAACAAATTGAAGTAATAAGATCAAATCATCCCTGTGCACCTATGGTATTACCTTTTGTCCTAGTTTCCCAATTGCTTTTTTCCTGTACTTTGAATGACCTAGGTTATGGAGCGATATTTCTCAAAGAGGAGTGGATCACTAGATTCAGATAATGATGCTTCAAATGTCACTTCAGGACCATCGGCCGGTCAACAAAGTGCATATAATTATGTTCTCTACAATTAATCTCCCAAGGTCTTCTATTCAGAGAGAAATTAATTTAGATTGATGTGTCTATATGATCCGGCTGATTAGAAGAGAATTTCAGAGTACACCAAAAATACTAAGTAACAAAGTGAGATTTGGCGAAGATATTTTAACTAGGGGGCCTGCCTAATATTTATTACCACAGAGCATCATTGAAGGTGATCAACATACATTTAATCTACAACAGTTTTAAAGAATATGGTGGCTGGCTCGAGTAGTGACAAGGTGCATAGTGCTATTTGTTTAGGTTGTTACATTTAGAGATTAGGATGTGTGACAAACAAGGAGTAATGCATTTGCAGTTAATGGCTAGAACTGTTGAAACAAGAAAAGAAGACCAGATACCCATTTGGGTAACAGTAAAGTTAATATCTTTTATAATTTAGCAATAAAAAGTTGTTACTTCCCACAAAATCAGTGGAGAGATGTTTTCCAGCTATGAATGTTGTCCAAAAAAAGTTGCACAATAAAATGAGCGAGTAGTTCATGAATAATTATTTGAAGAAAGAGATGTTTCCTATCATTCGTAATGATGTTTTCTTTGATCATTTCAATATGATGAAAGATCAAAAAGGGACACTCTGAATGGAAGTAACTTTACATGCTTCTGTCGCTTTTATGGTACTTGTCGAACTAACTTGTCATTCATTTTCAATGTTACCAGCAAGATGAGAATTGGCATCTGAAGCTATGAAATAATATGTAAGCACAAAATTTTGCAATTTCATCTAACAGGTATGTCTTACACTCTCCAGTATTTAATGTCCTCATAGCTAGCTAAGAGCGAACCCATTGACCAAATTTCCTGGCTCCACCCCTGGCTGATAGGGGTATCGGTACCGATAGCGACGATGCTACTGCCCATGGCGGCGAATTGCACGCCCTCACCAAGGGTTGTACGCGCCACCCGGAGGAGCGGCGGCTCGGGGAGGTGGTGCGCGACGTCGTGCAGAAGTTCGTGGTGCTCTCCGAGGTCGAGCTTGTGGATGCCGAAGCCGTCCTCATGGTCGTCGAGCACCACGGTGCCGCTTCCCCATAGCGTCCTGCCGGTTGGGTCTCATCGCGCGATTGAGAATCGCCATCAGAGTTGCCGGCGTATCCTCGCGAGCCGATCAGGTTGCTGTTGCCAAGAACGGCGGTCAGCTGCCTGGCATGGCGGCGCCCAGGCCGGAGACGGGTAAGGAGGAGGGGTGAGGTCGACCTAGGAACAAACGATCGCCACGCCCACATTTTACGCGGAAGGGTTTAGGAATACCGACCTATGAGTATGAGGATCAATCCCAGCCCTGCTCGTTCGTTAGATTGTGCTAGCACTTGCGTGACTATAGATTTTGGGTACGTGCATATTTGCCACCAGAATTTTACCATGTCATTTTTTTCCATGAGATAATTTTACCGTGTCATTACTAGATCGGTTTGTCAAAAGAAAAATGTCGTTACTAGATCGAGCTGTGCTAAATTTCATTTATTATGGAATGTTTCGGGCACCGATGCAACAAGCAGAAATTTTCAGAAATATCAGTTTTAATTCATAACAGACCAATAGAAAATTCCTCCCCGACATCATTTTTCAAAATTTAGCATTACATATCTGAATAGTTACATTTAATTTTTTCTACCTTTCAAGGGTTGAGTAGTTATTTTTAAATTTATAACTTTTTCATTAAAAAATATATAAAAAAATGCCAATTTGTGGATGGGAGGATATCCAAATGAGGACATATACAGAGAGAAAATAATTGCCTGGTGGTTGATCACAAATTACGGCATAGCGAAAGATACTTAGTGCGTGCATGATTTTTTTTTCCAGTTTGGTAGTACATATTGTCATGCAATTTTTTGACTAAGTAAAATTTTGAAGTAGACGTGCTTCACTAAGACGTGACAAATTGACTAATCCACCTCCAATTCCAAAAAAAAATAAAAATGGAGTAATCCATCATCAACACAAGTTTTTTTATGGTACTACACGTCTCATTTATATCATAAGGATCACGTAGATACCAGCCTGGTAAAACGGAGAAGATAGTAGAATGCTAGCCTTAGCACAAAGGAACATCAGATAAGTAATAAAATTACAAACAAGACTAAAGAATCCTCTGAGCTTGACACCGACGCCCGTCGCCTGCCTCTAGCGCCACCACAACATCCACCAAAGAAAAAAATGACTGATCACCTCCACACCTGAGCTCAACGCGGCTCCATTGTTGATATGCAGCTTTGCGGAACTCCAAGGTGGCTCGGCAAAGACGAAACAATTACCGTTGAACAAATCAGACCGGGGTATCACTCCGGACATGTCATCGAACCTTAGATCTGGCACCTCCATATGACTAACATGTCGGAGGAGAAAACAATATTTGTCGCCCACGAATCACGAACCCAGCACACGATCCATCATCTTCTAGATGTCGTTGATGCAAACAATAATCTGCATCTGCTCCCGGACTACCTCCCAAGCTCTGCACCGGCGCTGGAGCAAACACCGTCGCAATGACAGAGCCTGAGGACACAGATCCATAACGAGGATGTCGTTGCCGCCATGCCATCCTTGCTTGAACAGACTAATTTCCAAATCTGCCGCAATCCTAGGACCGTTCGCCTCACGGAGTAGGATCTGAAGAATCTTCATTCAGCCCGTCATTGCCACCGCTAAAGTCATGACGATGAACACTCTAAAATTCTACACTACCGGAGTCGAAAACCGATCCTCGGCATGGATCCGGCGACCTCACTCGCCACCAACGACCGAGGTCACCGGCGGAGGGCAGCGACAGAGGGAGACTCCTGGTGGTGGCGGGGAGTCGCCTTTTCTTTCCTTCGAACAATCTCATCCCTGAGAAGGTGAGAGCATCACCAACACATGTGAACACTAAGAGGTTCCATGGTCTCCATGTAGGTGAACGTCCGAAAGGTACTAGTACCATTTGTATTGATACTGGCGACTACGGTCCCTTGGCTCCTCCCACTAATCTCCACAACGCCAACACGGAGTTTCCCTTCGTGTGTGACTGCCAGTGCTGCTGGTACCACGGCGATGAATTGTGCTTCTGCACGTTGTACACCAGCAGCTCCATCTCTGTTGGAGTCAATTGGCATGGACATCTTTCCAAGTGAAAAACAGAACCACCGTTAACTCCGCCAGTGACTTTGGACTATTCTATAGATCTTCTCTCCAGCTAATTTTGTGCGAGGATTGTCATTTTCCTCTCCTAGAAATCATTTTGGGCATGCGAATCACCACATGGAAAATCGGCCCAAAGCTAGAAAAATTTATATTGACTAAAAATGGTGATATTTGGCAATGAACATATTACTCGAACTGAAAATGGTAATATTTGGCGTTGAATATATTACCGGAACTGCATCTCCAAATCTCCAAGAATTACAAGGAAGAAAAATTTGAAGAAATGCAAAAAAGAAAAACATTGAAATCTCAGACCCTAAATTTCGATCAAGACCTCGATTCTGCAGTAATATATAAATTGAACAAGCTTCTGCGAATATCCAGATTACATCCAGAACACCTGAGCAACAAAATCCTTATTGTACCTAGACACTTTGTAAGAGCGAGCCGGCCGATGAGCCATGGCCACGGGCTCACCGTCATCCCCATGCTCGACATTGAAGCTGGTAAGCCGCAGCAGCCACTCGTCACCCTCGCTCAAGCACCCCTCGTAGTTCCCCTTTGGTCGCAGGTGCTCCATGAGGCAGTATTCAGTGCTGCCTTTGCCCGACACCATGGGCACGAGCTTGGCCTGGACGTGGCTCCGGTCAGCCGCGGCGTCCTCGTCGAAGCGAAACAGCTTCTCCTTACCGGCTTTCCACTCCTTGGGGTGCGACATGACATTGCCGACGCAGAGGTGCCCGTCCGCCACCAGAGGAGCATCCATATCCTCGCCAACACTGACGGCGTGGAGGCCGACCCACGCGCCCAGATGGCCATCATAGTGTGCTTGGCCCACAATCGGCAGGTGCCAGTTGCGGCGCTGTGTCCACCTGCTTCTCATCCTGCTGAAAGTGAAGATAGCACCCGTGACGGCCGTCTTCGTGGGCCTCACAGACACCAGAATCTCGTAACGTTCGTGGGACGCATATGCCGTGATGTGTTTGGCCAAGAACGGCAGCACAGGAAGATCATCGATCATACTCGTAGTCGCTCCAGAAGGACCAGCACCAGCGCGAGGAACGGGACAATCGCCGCCAACGCCAGAGCTCGTGCCCACACGAACGCGGATCTGTAGTGAGGCAGTGCAACCCACCGCCTTTGCAGTGACCCACGGAGTCGAGCATGTACAACCTGTCCCCGACGGCCAGTGCTGCTTTGTAGCCGACGCCATCAATCCGTTAGGCTGTCCGGGAGGTGAGACGCGACGGTGATGGCTGCCGTCTTGGTGTCGTAAATGAGGACGCCGCCTATCTCGCTAGGTATGTAAGTATCATCTAGCACAGGGCTGATAGGCGTTCTGTTACCTATGGCGACGATGCTGCTGCCGACGGCGGCGAATTGCACGCGCTCGCCGAGGGTTGTATGAGTCACCCGGAGGACCGGCGGCTCGGGAAGGCGGTGTGCGACGTCGTGCAGAAGATCGTGGTGCTCTCCGAGGTCGAGCTTGTGGATGCCGAAGCCGTCCTCGTGGTCGTCGAGCACCACGTACAGGTGCCGTTTCCCCGTAGCATCCTGCCTGTTGGCCTCATCGCGCCATTGCGAATCGCCGTCTGGGTTGCCGGCGTATCCTCGCGAGCCGATCAGGTTGCTGGTGCCAAGAACAGCGGTCAGCTGGCTGGCATGGGGGCGCCCAGGCCGGAGATGGGATAGGAGAAGGGGCTGAGGTCGGCTGAAGAGCGATCTCCAGGACCGCATTGTAGGCCGGCGGCCGGAAGGGACGATAGGGTTTGAGAATACCGACCTAGCTACGATGAGTTAATAGTCGTTGATCTTGATCGCTTGCAACCCATGGTGCATCGATCTCAGCCCTCATTTCGGACTTGCAGTTGCAAAGCATTTGTCACGGCGGTTTTTTTTTTCGAAATTATTTGAATTGCTTACCACATGTGTTACGTACTTCCGTTGTTTGGCACTTGCGTGACTATATACTTTCATTAGGGCCCGTTTTAGGCGCCGGCCGACCGCCGCATACGCCACGCCGGTCGCAGCACAACCAGTAGATCGAGTTGACGCGCACCGTTGGATGCGTCTCTTCCGAATTGTCTCCTTCCTTGGCTTAGTCACATGGTGGGCCGTGACACATACGCCCACCCTTCTAGATGGGCTCTTTTATGAGAGTATGGTGCTGGGACGCGAGTGTTATATATTCCCTCCGTCCGAAAATACTCGTCGGTTGAATGGATGTATCTAGATGTATTTTAGTTATAGATACATTTATTTTTATGCATTTCTTCAACAAGTATTTTCAGACGGAGGGAGTATCACTTGTATCAAGCATTTGCTAGTACTCAATCGCACAACACTTAAGTAGGGCCCAATAAGCACAGCCGATGGCTAGATTTTCTTTCCGGTTCATGCAACAGGCAGCTCTCTTGGTTTTTCTCCATGATTTTTTGCTACTATTTTTATGTTACTTGCTTTCAGCGATGTTTTTGTGTCAGGATTCTTCTAGGTTTTTTGCATTTCTGTTTTTTGCTTGATTTATTATTATTATTATTGCCCGTTTGTTTATTACCCATTTTCTTTTTTTTTGTTCTTCTTTCTATGCCTTCTCTCTTCCTTTCATTTCTTTTAAATTTGTCTCCTTTTTTGGTAAAATGATCGCTAGACATGAAATTTTAATCACACAATGTACATTTCATAAATACACGATGACTATTTTATAGACACACAATAAACTCTTTTTTGATATATGATGATTATTTTCTTAAATACAAGATAATATTTTCAAGTTAATTTTTGTTACTTGATACATTGTGTATTTAACATCTAAATTACTCTACATGCTAGCTTGCATCAAAATACGCTGATGTCATTATCCAATTTCTGGTTCGTCAAGTATTTATTTCATTCTTAAGAATAGAGGGATTGAATCAATAGCAATTGCTAGCTAAATAAACTAGCAGCAGATCCATGTTTTTAGGCGAAGGTTGGCCAATAACTAACTTTTTA
Source organism: Aegilops bicornis (assembly GCA_021605145.1). Classification (NCBI taxonomy): domain Eukaryota; kingdom Viridiplantae; phylum Streptophyta; class Magnoliopsida; order Poales; family Poaceae; genus Aegilops; species Aegilops bicornis. Next base: position 811,963,124 of record CM038673.1, read on the forward strand.
TTTGATTTTTCGGGCAAACATGTCTTTTTTGTTTTACATTTTTTTGCTATATAGAAGGTTGGGAGATCTCAGTGTGGGTTGTGATACATCTGTACACCCGTCTCAAGAAACTCTTTTAGCAGACACGCTGCTGGGAGGCAAATGCTATATATCGCTCGTACCGATCAATAGCTAGCACACACCTGTAGAACAACTGAGAACCGCCATAACCAGATAAGCACAGGCGAACTGGTTACTTTCTGGTTCATGCAACGCTAGATCTCTTGTTCCTTTTCCTCCCTGTTTTTTTGTCTATAATTTCATAAAGTTCCTTGTTTTCAGTGGGTTTTTTGTGTCTGGTTTCTTTTGTTTTTTGCTTGCCATTTTTTTCTTGATCTATTTTTATTAGTTTTGCCTTTTCTTTATATCCCAATTTTTTTCTTATTTTCCTTTTTTTACTATTTCCTCGTACTTTATTTTTCTTTTCACTTATTTCCCTTTTTCATTTAGAAAATAAACATTAAAAATGAAAATTTTATCACATAATTGACGTATTTTAAACACATGATGAATAATTTTTAACACGCAATGAATATTTTTTATATGTGACAGCTATTTTCTTAAATACGGTTAATATTTTTCAAGTGTAGTTTACTACATATATGATTTTTGGAAAATTATGTGAATATCTTCTTAAAATCATGGTCACTTTAATAATTATATGGACATTTCCTAAAATTCATGAACACTATTTATAAATTCGTGAAATTTATTTTCTAAATAAATGATTTTTTAAGAAACTAAATGAATAATTTTCTAAATAGGTCAATCAGTTTTGACAGTACAACAACACTTTATTTAGAATTGTAAAAAACATTTACAGTTGTATTAGATATTCTCGAATGAGTAAGCAATTTTTCTTTTAGACAAACTATTTTGTAAAATGCGCAAAAATAAAATTGAACAATTGTTTTTGTATATATTGTGATAAAATAAATATAAGAGGAAAAAAGAAAACAACCAAGTAAAAATATGTAAAAAGGACAGATAAGGGCAAAAACACCCTAAAATCACAAAACAAAGTTTGTGTCAACCAGGATAACCGACCGTGAGGGGGTTGTGGGTGAAAGGTGAGCATTCGGTGTGGGACATGAGGGATTGTAGTGGCGAGATGGGCATAGCTGGGAACGGTAGCGACTGTGTTGCTTGGTATAGGTGATGCATAGCACCGACCAGGTCGAGTACCATCTAAGAGCAACTCTAGCAGACCCCGCAAAAAGCCCCGACCCGCAAAATAACTGATAAAATGCGGGTAGGCGCGGAAAATCCCGCTCGAGCAGACCCCGCAAACGCGACCGGCTCGCAAAAAAAATTCGAGGGGCGTGGCAAAATCTCGGGCCCAACCTGTGCAAAAATCCCCCTCGCTCCTGCGGTGCCCCGTATCTCAGTCAAGCGGTTGGCGGGAGGGACATTTCAGCCGGCGCGCCTTTCCCCATCTCATTCTGCCGCCCGCCCGCCTTTGGTTCTACCTGTCTGCCGCCGGTGATTCCGGCCAAATCTGCGGGCGAAATCGCACCGCGGGGGCGTCGCCCACCCTCCAGCACCGATACATTGCACCACTCGGATCCAGCGAGAAGAGCCGCCCCTCGTTGCTGTCGCCGCCGGGGATCGACCACCGTCGAACCCGCCCCTCGTTGCCGCCCGGGATCACCCGCCACACGAGCCACCGGTTAGTGTTTGTTTTGTGCTTGGTGCCGAGCGGTATGCCTAGTTGATTCGCAAGGGCATCAAAGATCCCAAAACTAGAAAACATTGTGAATTCGCAAGGGTGCAAGAGGCAGCCCAAAAGGACATTGAAAGAGCATTCGGGGTTTTGCAATCTAGGTTTGCCATTGTTCGTGGTCCTGCTCGTTTTTGGGACAAGAGGACCTTAAAAAATATCATGACATGCTGTGTTATCCTTCACAATATGATCGTGGAGTTCTTCTACGACAATGTGGGTAGCCGTGTCAAACATGCAAGAGACCCTAACCGCATTAGAGCTTTTCTTAAGACCTACAAAGAGATTGAAAATGCAAACACCCCCACTTTCAACTTCAGGAGGATCTCATTGAGCACCATTGGCAAAGGGCTGGACAATAACAAACTCATTTTTCTATTTATTTGTATTTGTATTCGGGGAAAGTTTTGTATTGCATTATTTAGTTTCCTTCAGTGATTTGAATAATTATTTGTAATATGGATGATTGTTGTATTATGTTGGTATTGAATAATTATTTAGTTTGCTTCCATGATTTGAATAACTATTTTGTAGCGTGGATGTTTGTTTTATTTTTGTGCTGTGGATTTGATATTTGCGGGCCGGTGGGATGCGGGATGCAGCGGCGCAAGAGCAGACCCCGCAAAGCCGACCCGTAAAAAAGTGTATTCCACGAATATCCTTTTATACGGGTCCGTTTGGGGGGTCTGCCTCTGTGGCCGTCCGCGCAGGCCCGCAAAGCCGTTTTTTCACGAACTGCAAATGCGTTATGCGGGCCGGCGGGATGCGGGGTCTACTAGAGATGCTCTAACTAAAATTACTAACTCTAGAGAAATCTAATCAAGATTATTTGCAACATGGACATATATGCGTGTGCAATCAGATGAGAAGAAAATGTTGCACATGAGCAAGCGTAGATCGGACTTATTTTTCATGGGCTAGCAGAGTCGGAACCAGCTTGGATGGATCTTGATGAAGGAGCCATACTATTTAACTAAATACCCAATTGATATTGCTTCTTTTTCTATGCATGTTAAATGGTATAAACATCCCTCATTAATATCAAGCATGTTTTTCCATCTCGAATGTTGCACATGTGCATGTCTTGTACATCTAGCAGTACGATCACGAAATTGTATTGCTACTAGATTTGTTTGAACTGAAGGGTTCATGTCAAACATGAACATGCACATCATCAGGTTTACTTGACAAGTCTATCAAATCGGCTTTGGACCTTGTGGCAAAGGAGGTCGGGAGCCGGGTATAAGATACATGGTCGTATGGTGATTTCATTAGTAAGGGGTTGCTTACCGAGTGGGCAAGTCGACTAGCAGTGATGCTAAATCTCTAGTTAGTCTACGTTAGGTGGATCCTGGATCAATTGTAGACGGACGCCGGCCACATTGAAAGTATTTCTTTTTAGGCTTGATTTACTCCACATAAACGCATTGCTTAGCGTTTGCATATTTTGTTTTGTAGACGGCACCTTCTGGTCCAGTTTTGAACTTAGCTTTGAAATCAATCCTGAATCAAGCAAACCTTATGATCTGGTATAAAAATCTGAGAACTGTTATCAAGAACGATAAAAGAACATGTTCAAGATGATCCACTTCCAGAGGAATGTGCAAAATAAATGCGCTGCAAGTGGGGCGAATGATATATATTGTTTGTACCGAGCATTAGCTAGCGCTCACTAGCGGAACACCTTAGAAGGGTCACGATTGGGCGGTTTCCTTTCCAGTTAATGCAACATGCGTCTCTTTTCTTGGTTACCCCCTCCCCCTATTTTTTTGCTGCTGGTTTTATCTTTTCTAGTTTTTTGCGAGGCTTTTGTGTCTTATTTCTTCTATTGTTTTTCATTTTCTCCTTGATTTATTTATATTATTTTGTCATTTCCCTGTTTACCCTTTTTCTTTTCTTTTCTATTTTCACTTTATTCTCTTTCTTTTTTTCATAAGATTTTTCTTTATTTTCTTTTTTATTTAAAAAAGAACATTACCCATGACATTTTCTATTGCAAAATTTACATTATTTGATATATGATGACCATTTTTAACAAACAATGGACTTTTTGGATATATTAAAGATATTTTCTTAAATACACGATAACATTTATTAGGAGTATTTTCGTTTTACTTGCTATATGATTTTCTTAAAAATTCAAATGTGCAAAATGAAAATTTGACCCAGAATAGTTTAGATCTTTTATATATAAAATAAACACACAAGAAGAAATATAAAACAACAAGTAAAAATGAATAAAAATAACAAATAAAGAAGCAAAACCACTGCAAAATCAGAAGAAAAAAATTGCGCCAACTAGGGTGACCCACGGTGGAGGCATTGCGATTGAATGGTGAGCATTCGGCTATGGTCATGAGGGACGCTAGTGGAGATATGGGTGAAGCTAGGAAAGTTAGTGGCCGTATCGCTTGCAATAGCAACATCATATTCTACTCACGACCTCAAATTCGACCACAAAAACAGTACTCACGACCTCAAACATAGGATGCTTGCAAGATTTCATCATGATAGAATATTCATGGAAGTCATGGCAACAATAACAAAATTAGCACTCCAAAAAGCTTTTGAAAGTAGCCGTTTTGGAGCATCGATTTTTTCCCACGACTTCCACGATCTTTTATGATGAAATTTTACAAGCACCCCAAAAATTTGTCAATGTTTTACAAAAACAAAATATTATTTTTTTTCTTTAATTTTTCCATAATTTACTGCTCACCCGCTACAATAATAATAGTGATACAATCTCTATCTCTACTACTTAAAAAGAATGTAAGGTTTCCATTTCACCTTTCTTTCCTGTATCCTTCCTTATATATATCCCACTCTTTCCTTCTCCTCTTCAATTTTTTTCTCTCATCTCTAATTTTTCTCCCATCCATTCTCCCTAGAATAGAATCAATTGTCTCATGTTTTATTAACTTACCAAAAAACACATTTTGTTTGGTAAGTAATTAAATTCTTACCAAATAAGTGCTTAACAATAAAATGGCATGTAAATCATGGCGATTGCATACAAAAACTTGCTAAATGCGATATGGAGCCAATGAGATGCTGACAAGGCTGCTGCCAAATGGGTCCAGACGTGGGTTATGTGGCTTCTTACATGTGGGTCCAATGCCATATGCCGGTGATGGCACGCATAACTATCACAATTTGTAGATACTGTGAATTTGTTATATATTGTAATTGGCGGGCATATTTGAATTTTTTCCATCTTGACAATTTTTATATGAATTTGTGTGAAAATTCAATTTCAATGCCAATTCAGCTATCTTTACTGCGATTAAATGGCAGACGATTATCACACAGACTTTTCTGAGCCATCACAATAACAAACCATGGGACAGAGCCGCACAGTAAAATTAGGCATATGCCATAGTTTCATGACCATCAAACATTGCATTAATTAGTATGATGGGGTTTGTTTGCTCAGCTATGGACATGGGTCCTGCCGACGCAGTCGTGGCGCTGTACTTAAGCATTCCATCAAGATCATTAAGCCTCATTCCATAGCTAAAGTTTTCTCTTCCTTGGCATTCTTGACGAATTCAAGTTCTTCTTGCTAGTCTACAAGGGAAGTGTCATTAGTGCAGAACCGGGCTTTAGCGCCGGTTCGTAACGGCCTTTAGTACCAGTTCGACAACCGGCACTAAAGAGTGGGGACTAAAGGTCGCCCCCCCCCTTAGTACCGGTTCGTCATGAACCGGCGCTAAAGTGCCACCACGTGGCACGAGCCAGGCCCGGGTGCGTGTAGGGCTTTAGTACCGGTTGGTAATACCAACTGGTACTAAATGTTTGGGTGTGTTTTTTCCTTTAATTTTGTGTTTTCAATTTAATTTAGTGATTGTTTTACATTATAATGAATTGTTAAATCATTAGGTGAAAGTACCGTATATTAGTTTCGACTGGATGCATGTGGATCCTAGCTATAGCTAAGTGATCAAGTATATGCCATATATCCATATTATACTTGATCAAGTATAATATAGATATATATGGCATATACTTGATCACTTAGCTTGGATCCATCCAGCTGAAACTAATCTGCGGTTTCTTTCATGAAATGATATAATAACTCATCATCATCATCATCATCATCATCATATTAATATAAAAACTCTTGCATCATATCATCAACATCAATATATATACTACTCCCTCCGTCCCATAATATAAGAATGTTTCTGACACTAGTGTAGTGTCAGAAACGTTCTTATATTATGGGACGGAGGAAAATAATAGCTAAAAATCATGATAGTCGTCATTATCACTATTTAATCATCATAGCCATTACCGCTATCTAATCACCACCAACACTAGCTTAAAGAAGAAATATTCACTTGTACCAGAAGCAAAAATATCATCGAGTTCTACATGATGGTCATGATATTATAAGCGTTCATGACACCACAAAAGCAAATCACTCTTTGAGATTAAGTTCGGGACGAAGAACACGGACATGAGAGGACAAGTACGTACTAAGAGCATGAACTAGCTAAATCACTCCTGCTTCTCTCTCTCAGGTAAAATAGCATACAACATGTATAGCTCTCCTGATTCATCATACTAGAGCATGCAGATGAACCTGTCTCCTAATCGTGGGGTGCGCTTCTTATTGCTGCCCCCCTAGTACTTCTCTGCGATCGTTAACAATTTTTCTCCAATCTTTCACTATTAAGCATTCATCGCTTCTAGAAATCCTGAATGCACTCATGTGCAATGCAGGATATCTTGGCCGTAAGCTAACAATTGACATGCGACCTTTAGTCTCGATCCACTGAGGCACAACTGTCATCGGAAATCCCTGTTGAAGAACATCGTATAGTAATTAATATACTTAGCAATGAAAGTTTAGCAAAAAAATTATGTATGCAAAAGATGCACTGAGCACAAATAGTAAAAATCTTACCATCATATCTAAATAGATGTGACCGTAGTTCAATACGATCACCATTGGTCGCACGTGTTGAGTACTAACATTTCTAAGTGCAGGAAGAAAATTTGTCTTGACCGTATGAAGATCCTCAAGCCATGAAACATAATGACTTATCTCCTCACAGTTTAGTTCAGCTCCGGGACAGTAGTAGGTCCTGTCTAGCAAGCGCCGGACATGTTTGCTTGAATGGAAATAAGCTGTTAATAAAAATTAGTTATCAACTATTTTTGAATAAATAATATCAGACATAAATATGGTTGAGAAGAACTCACATAATGGTAGAACTGGAGGCGTCGGCACATCGACTCAGATGTCTCTATTACCTTCAATATCATCTTCCGGACGAATATCAAAGGTGATCACCATATCCGGCGCAAATGCATAAGCCTTGCATAGTGCTTGCCAAGTTTTGCATTCAAAATAGGTGTACGTGTTTGCATTGTATACTTTGACGTTGAAAGTATAACCATGCTCAGTTTTCAGGTAAACTCTCTTTACCTCCATAGTTTCCACAGCATTGAAACCTATCTTATCCAAGACAAAAATTCTTGCATGGCAGGGGATGTGCTAGTAGAATAGTGAAAATTAAAAATTATAAGTTGAAGCAAATGAAGCATCTATAAGTCATGCTTAATTACGAAAAAAGACTTGTCGTTGTGACTTCCTGTATCGAATTCGAAGGTCTCATCCAGCTTGATGCTGAATCGCCTATCCTCAACAAGGAAATTTTTGTCGCACAGGCCGCGCTGGTCTTCACAGTATTCGCACATAATGAAATCTTTTTCGTCGTCAGACGACATTTTCTATGTTCATATAGGTGAAACATTAAAAACTTACTAATTCTATTAATTCAACTAATTCAACTATTTCTATTAATTCAACTAGTTCTGTTAATTCGACTAATTCAACTAAGCATTTTACTAAAAATAAACTTGTTCTATTAATTTTCTTACTAAAAATAAACTAGTTCTATTAAAATCTCATATAACTAAATTTTAATTAGATCATCAAATCTCATATACCTAAATTTTCTTACTAAAAATAAACTAGTTCTATTAATTCAACTAGTTCAACTAAGCATTTACTAATAAAGATAAACTAGTTATATTAATTCAACTAGTTCAAATAATCTCATATACCTAAATTTTCTTACTAAAAATAAAGTAGTTCTATTAATTCAACTAGTTCAACTAAGCATTTACTAATAAAATAAACTAGTTATATTAATTCAACTAGTTCAAATAAGCATTTACTAATAAAAATAAATTAGTTATATTAATTCAACTAGTTCAAATAAGCATTTACCAATAAAAATAAACTAGTTATATTAATTCAACTAGTTCAACTAAGCAGTTACTAATAAAAATAAACTAGCTATATTAATTCAACTAGTTTAAATAATCTCATATACCTAATTTTTATTACTAAAAATAAACTAGTTCTATTAATTCAACTAGTTCAACTAAGCATTAACTAAAAATAAACTAGTTATATCATCTAGCTAACAATTGACATTAATATTTAACAACTTTTCTATCTAATTCATCTAACGTTAACATTCTAGCATTCTAACATTCGACTAATTCAACTAGATCAGAAAATAAGTAAAAAAAATATGTGCGTGTGTGTAGTACTGTGTGTGTACATGTGTGTGTAGTGTGTGTGTGTGTATGTGTATGTGTGTGTATGTGTGTGTGTGCGGGTAGTATGAGAGGGCCGGGGTGCGGCGGCGTACGGGCGGCGACGGGGACGACGCGACGACGGGCGGCGGGCTGTGGGCGATCAACGACGGGCGGCGGGTCGGGCGATCGACGGCGACGATTGGCGCGCGGCGCGAGACGGCGACGACGGGACGGTGACGGCGCGCTGGCGGGCGGTAGGGCGACGGCGCTGGGGAAGCGACGGCGCGGGGGGCGATTAGCGGCGGCGGCGCGATGTCGCGCGAGAAGTGGAGACGAAGTGGTCGGCGATGGAACTGATTTTTCGTAAGTGTAGTATATATAGGAGGGGCCTTTAGTTCCGGTTGGAGCCACCAACCGGTACTGAAGGCCAATTTTGGCCAGGCCAAGCGGCGGGAAACGAGGGCTTTTAGTACCGGTTGGTGGCTCCGAAAACCCGTTTTGTTGTGATTTACTGTTTCACGGTCATTTAGCTCTCTAAACAAGTTGGTAAATGACTGAAAAATAGCAAATGATGTCAGAACGTGTTGAAAATTGATGACGTCGCTTCGAATGCTGCATAATGCCAGCTCAAAAAAAGTCTGGAGTTCAAATAAGAAAAATGAAGTGCCCGTGTAACAGATGAGTTCTCGTCCGAAACCTGATACTCCGAAAGAGATTGTCCAGTTTGTACACAAAGTGCGTCCAGTTTTGAAGTGAGTGGAGAGAGTGAGGGCGGAAACATGTAAAAATATATATAAAAAGTACATTGATTATCAATGATCTTTTCGTGTACAATCTGAATTGTCAATATGAGTCCTTAACGGTTTAGAAACCGGTGAAGAATCATATTGAGTCCAAAAGTTATATACATAGAGTTCAATGAAGACCAAATGCTTGTAATAGTTTGAGAAGTAACATATTTAAGGTGGTAAAAATCTTTCTAGGCGGGCGAGGTGGGACTAAAAATAGCCTGCCAGAACCTCTTTACTACCGGTTCGTGCCACGAACTGGTACTAAAGGTCTGACCGGGCCCCAGCATCTTTAGTACCAGTTCTTGGCACGAACTGGTACTATAGATTCGCAACGAACCGGTACTAAAGCTCTCGTCCCGCCTAGCCATTTGAACCGGCACTAATGGACACATTAGTGCCGGCTCAAATGCAAACCGGGACTAATGTGTCTCAGATTTGATCCTTTTTCTACTAGTGTGTTGATAGATTCAAGATGATTATGCACATCCAACAGGGCCATTATCAAGGATTCAATTTCATCTTGATGCTCTGGTAGAGCCTTCTTTTTTTGCGAGAAAACTTCAGATTTATTCATCTTCAATCTTGGCAGTACAACGAACAACGAACAACAGCTCCATGTCCGTCGCCGGCCCGCCGCCCACCGGCCAGGCACGGCGCCCGTCAAGATCCACAACGGCCACCCACCGCAGGGTAGCCGTTGTGCCTCCGTGAAGTGGCCGCCGCCACGATCTCGCACACCACGCCATGAGCACCAGCGCCGCCTTGCCGAGAGGGACGACTACTATAGGCACTTCACACCCCCGCCAGGCACCGGCCCCGCCGCCCGCCGCCATCGCCAGCGCCACGCCGCCGCTCGACCTCGCTAGCCCGCGCCAGCCATCGTCGGGGCAGTGGAAGACAGGCCCCACCGCCACCGATGCAGACAGGGCTTCGCCCTTCCGCGCGAGCCGGCGGTGGCGAGGGGAGAGGTGGGGGGAGGGGGGCCCGGGGGTTGGCGGCTAGGGTTTCCCCTCCGCTTCGCTCACGGGAGCGACCGAGAGGGGGAGGGGGATCTAATTATCTGTATCGTCAAGATTAGTTTCAACATGGACACATATGCATGGGTAATCAGATGTGAAGAAGGTGATGCACATATGGTATATGTCCTAAGTTTGGGCATAGTGGTGCGGTCTTAGCAATGTCACTTAGGATAATTGTCGAGTTCGAGGAGAGATAAATAAGAATACCTTGTCTTCGCTAAAAGATGATCTCTTGGTAATAAGATAAGACAATTCTACCTATTGTAAAAGATGGTGTATATGATAAGGCTGTCTTAGATTGGACATGCTCACAGTGAGTATGTTTTGATTGCATCGACTCATCTATCTAAACAATTAACCAAACAAGCAATCTTTATGCTTTTCGAGACCACGCACATGCAGAGAGACAGGCGAAAACGACATGGTAGAAAATTAGCATTTGCTTATATATGCACGAGAGTGCATTGAGTTAACTAGCGAAATGGAAAGGCCTAGCACTGCGCAAGCATCATACATGATAGATCATCCAGGCTTTATTTTTGATGGAGGGAGAGGGAAAGAAAGAAAACCTAAAGCTAGGGGGACTCCCTAGGCGACTAGTGTGCCAGGCGACTCCCTAGGCGACCGCTGGGATGCCGCCGGCTACCCGCCTGCCGCTAGATCGGCGTGTGGGAGGCCGGTTCTGGGCGTTGGCCGACGAGGGAGATGAGGGGGAAGGCAGTGAGGAGGAGGCTGAGCCACCAGCGACTCCATTTACGTCAGTGCCGCCAACTTCGCCGGAGTTGGACGGTTCGCGGTCTACGTTGATCTGCGAGCTGTTGAACCAGGGTTACGACGAAGATGATCTTAAGTTGGCGGTCGAGACATTGGTTCCGGCCACTTATCCGGCAAGGGACGGCCTTGAAGCAACGGATCACAAGGAGGTGATCCGGCGGACGGTGCTTCGGGGTACTTCGACTCGGCCTTGGCAGGGGCCGATCCCCAAGGTAAGATTGCCAGCGCTAACTCTTGACCCCTGGCGCTTGGATGCAGGTTCAACGGTGACGGAAGAAGGTACAACGGCCGACGGTGCCACCAGGGGCGGAGGTGAGACAAATCTCGATCCAGGAGGCAAGGATGGAACGTTTGAATTTGCTCCTGGGCCACAGTAGGCCGATTTCGGGAGTGGAACAGGTGGGCTTAGGGCATGCGGCCCAGCCTGTTTTTCCTGTGCATGCGGCTCAGCTGGTGGAGAATGGGCCGAGCGAGCTGCTAATCGTGGCCCAACCCAACATGGCATTACTAGGGTTCGGCCGACGAGGGCGAGACCTGGGTTTCGATATTGCGAGATCAGACAGGCGCTGCGGGTTCGAGCGAACGCGGCACCGGTCGTTAGGAGCTCCTTTGCCGTTGTTCTCATGGTGGGGTGGGGATTGGATCAGGCAACGACTGTAGGTGCAGGATCGGGATAGGGCAGGTCTACTGCCGCCATCGCTAATGGCGGGCGCGGCGGAGCTGTTGGGTCGGGGCACGGTGGTGACCGCGGCGGAGCGAATGCTGGTCGTGGTGGCTTTGAGGGGAGAGATGGCAGAGCTGGTTTCGGCCTCGCCGCCGGAGGTGGAGGAGGTGCGCATTATGGAGGAGGTGGCTATGGAGGACCACCACGCCATGACTCGGGTGGCAACTCTTTGGCCGGCGATGGTCGTGGAGGGGCAGGCGGCACTGGTTTTCATGGCCCGGTGCGTCAGTTTGATGGGGAGGGGCGTGGAGCCTCGTCCGGTGCCGGTCGTGGTGACGCCGGCGGTCGTGCTTTTCGCGCCCCATCCGGAGGCTTCGTCTAAGGGCCGGCGGGTCCTCAACAATATGTGCCTCGCCGGGGAGGCTTTTTCGAGGACGTGGCGGCACAGGCAGATTTGGTCGTGGTACCGTGTCCGCGCGCGACTCCACCACCTCGCTGCGACCGCCGCCGACCACTGAAGTGTTTGCGCCATCGGGGAGGACAACGCGGCTGCCGACATCGGTTGCTGACGCACCAGTAGACAAGCGGCTCCATGTGGAGGCGGCTGCGGTGGTTCGGGATCTTGCGAACGTGGTTGTACCGGTTGCGTCGACGCATGTGGAGAATGTTACCGACAAAGGTGAAACAGATAAGACGAGCAAAGGGCAGCGCAAGAGGGAGAAGATCTATTGTTATCAATGTGGAGAACCCGGTCACTATGCGGTTGGATGTATGACGGAGCTCTGTGATATTTGCTTGAGACCGAAACAGGAGGAGACTTGCCCACTTCAGCTCCTAAGCCGGTGGTGAACTTTTATGGTGTATGTGATGAAAAACTTATGTTCTTTGAGACACCCACGATGAGATCTTGCAGACCACGGCTGGAGAATGCTAGAACCGGCATCATTCGGGTGACCAAGGGCACTCTTTCCGAGGACCAAATTATTCTGCAACTTAAGAGATTGATCTGTAACTCTTTTCAGTGGGCTCTCGTTCGGATTGACGAGACGACATTTAAGGTTGACTATCCTACCAAGTTTGATATTGACAAGATTAATGAGTTTGGCATGTGTAAAGTTCCTGGCAGTGCTTGTATTCTTGAGTTTGATGAGTGCAAGCGCAACGATCCGGTGGGAGTTCAGAAATTGGTCAGATTTTTTGGGCTACCCCCGGAACCGCTTAATGACTTCCTGGAGACTTGGAACCTAGGCTCTCTTATCGGAAAGACTTTGGAGGTCGATATGCCTATCACCCGTATGCATGGCATTGCACGTATGCGTGTGGGAGTTCTGGATGTGGATGCAGTTCCGTGCTTCTTAGGTTGGGTTTATGAGGGATTGAGCTATGATCTAAGGATTGAGATTGAGGGAGTTCCAATGATCCAGGATGCAGACAATGGCATGGGTACTGATGGTGGGACTGATGGTGGGGATGGCAGGCAAGATGATCTCATGGACCATGATCAGCCTGCTAACCAGTCTGCTGCTTCGGGAGGGCAGGGTCCGGTGTCCGAGGCCCCAGTGGGCAAGACCTCCACTTTGGCGCCCATGGTGGGGCTTCGACGTGACACGCTCGATGTGATTGTGACACCAGGTAGGCTTCAGAGTGATGAGCTGGAGGATGATGATCCCACCCTTACGACTCCGGGGAGCACGACTCATGTTCCCACATTGGTGCTCATGGCAGGGCTTCGCTTCGGGTCTTTTGGTGCTGCCTCGGCACCTGGGCGCTTATGGGGGGATCGGATGGAGAGATATGACCCAATTTAGCATGAACTACCTCCGTTATCATGGTCTAAGGAAATGATACTTGACATTAGAAAAGCTCTAGCAAATGAACTACACGATCTTGTGCTATGCTTAGGATTGGGTCTTGTCCATCACATCATTCTCCTAATGATGTGATCCCGTTATCAATGACATCCAATGTCCATAGTCAGGAAACCATGACCATCTGTCGATCAACGAGCTAGTCAACTAGAGGCTCACTAGGGACATGGTGTGGTCTATGTATTCACACATGTATTACGGTTTCCAATTATAACATGAACAATAGACAATTATCATGAACAAGGAAATATAATAATAACCATTTTATTATTGCCTCTAGGGCATATTTCCAACAGTCTCCCACTTGCAATAGAGTCAATAATCTAGTTACATTGTGATGAATCAAACACCCATAGAGTTCTGGTGTTGATCATGTTTTGCTCGTGGAAGAGGTTTATCAACAGATATGCGACATTCAGATCCGTATGCACTTTACAAATATCTATGTCTCCATCTCGAACTTTTTCACGAATGGAGTTGAAGCGACGCTTGATGTGTCTGGTCTTCTTGTGAAACCTAGGCTCCTTGGCAAGGGCAATAGCTCCAGTGTTGTCACAGAAGAGAGTCATCGGGCCCGACGCATTGGGAATAACTCCTAGGTTGGTAATGAACTCCTTTATCCAGATTGCTTCATGTGCTGCCTCCGAGGCTGCCATGTACTCAGCTTCACATATAGTTCCTGCCACGACGCCTTGCTTGCAACTGCACCAGCTTACTGCCCCACCATTCAAAATATACACGTATACGGTTTGTGACTTGGAGTCAACCAGATCTGTGTCGAAGCTAGCATCGACGTAACCCTTTACGACGAGCTCTTCGTCACCTCCATAAACGAGAAACATATCCTTAGTCCTTTTCAGGTACTTCAGGATATTATTGACCGTTGTCCAGTCTTCCATGCCGGGATTACTTTGCTACCTTCCTACCAAACTTACGGCAAGGTTTACATCAGGTCTGGTACACAGCATGGCATACATAATAGACCCTATAGCTGAGGCATAGGGGATGACACTCATCTTTTCTCTATCTTCTGCCGTGGTCTGGCTTTGAGCTGAGCTCAAATTCACACCTTGCAATACAGGCAAGAAGCCTTTCTTGGACTGATCCATATTGAACTTCTTCAATATCTTATCAAGGTATGTGCTTTGTGAAAGACCTATGAGGCGTCTCGATCTATCTCTATAGGTCTTGATGCCTAATATGTAAGCAGCTTCTCCAAGGTTCTTCATTGAAAAACACTTATTCAATTAGGCCTTTATGCTCCCCAAGAGTTCTATATCATTTCCCATCAACAGTATGTCATCTACATATAATATGAGAAATGCTACAGAGCTCCCACTCACTTTCTTGTATAGATGGAGGGTTGGAGCTTGCATACCTTGTTAGCATTCTTAGGATCGACAAAACCTTCCGGCTGCATCTTATACAATTCTTCCTTAAGAAAGCCGTTAAGGAATGCCGTTTTGACGTCCACTTGCCATATTTCATAATCATAGAATGCCGCAATTGCTAACATGATTCAGACGGACTTAAGCTTCGCTACGGGTGAGAAGGTCTCATCGTAGTCAACCCCTTGAACTTGTCGATAACCCTTAGCGACAAGTCGAGCTTTATAGATGGTAACATTATCATCCGCGTCGGTCTTCTTCTTAAAGATCCATTTATTTTCTATCGATCGCCGATCATCGGGCAAGTCTGTCAAAGTCCATACTTTGTTTTCATACATGGATCCTATCTTGGATTTCATGGCTTCAAGCCATTCGTTGGAATCTGGGCCCGCCATCGCTTCTTCATAGTTCGAAGGTTCACCGTTGTCTAACAACATGATTTCCGTGACGGGTTGCCATACCATTCTGGTGTGGATCGTGTCCTCGTGTACCTACGAAGTTCAGTATTAACTTGATCCGAAGTACCTTAATCATCATCATTAACCTCTTCTCTAGCCGGTGCAGGCACCACAGAAACATCTTCCTGAGCTGCGCTACTTTCCGCTTCAAGAGGCAGTACTTCATCAAGTTCTACTTTCCTCCCACTTACTTCTTTCGAATGAAACTCTTTCTCCAGAAAGGACCAGTTCTTGGCAACAAAGATCTTGCCTTCGGATCTGAGGTAGAAGGTATACCCAATGGTTTCCTTAGGGTATCCTATGAAGACACATTTTTCCGACTTGGGTTCGAGCTTTTCAGGTTGAAGTTAATTGACATAAGCATCGCATCCCCAAACTTTTAGAAAGGACAGCTTAGGTTTCTTCCCAAACCATAATTCATACGGTGTCGTCTCAACGGATTTCGACGGAGCCCTATTTATAGTGAATGCGGCAGTCTCTAAAGCATAGCCCCAAAATGAGAGCGGTAGATCGGTAAGAGACAGCATAGATCGCACCATATCCAATAGAGTGCAATTACGACGTTCGGACACACCATTACGCTGAGGTGTCCCAGGCGGCGTGAGTTGTGAAACGATTCCACATTTCCTTAAGTGTGTGCCAAATTCGTGACTTAAATATTCCCCTCCACGATCCGATCGTAAGAACTTTATTTTTCTGTCACGTTGATTTTCAACCTCACTCTGAAATTCCTTGAACTTTTCAAAGGTCCCAGACTTGTGTTTCATTAAGTAGACATACCCATATCTACTTAAGTCATCATCGAGGGTGAGAACATAACGATAGCCACCGCGTCCTCAACGCTCATTGGACCGCATACATCAGTATGTATGATTTCCAATAAGTTGGTTGCTCGCTCCATTGTTCCGGAGAATGTAGTCTTGGTTATTTTGCCCATGAGGCAGGGTTCACATGTGTCAAATGATTCGTAATCAAGAGACTCCAAAAGTCCATCTGCATGGAGCTTCTTCATGTGTTTGACACCAATGTGACCAAGGCGGCAGTGCAACAAGTATGTGGGACTATCATTATCAACCTTACGTCTTTTGGTATTCACACTATGAATATGTGTAACATCACGTTCGAGATTCATTAAGAATAAACCATTGATCAGCGGGGCATGATCATAAAACATATCTCTCATATAAATAGAACAACCATTATTCTCGGATTTAAATGAGTAGTCATCTTGTAATAAACGAGATCAATATACAATGTTCATGCTCAAAGCTGGCACTAAATAACAATTATTGAGGTTTAAAACTAATTTCGTAGGTAAATGTAGATGTAGCGTGCCGACGGCGATCACATCGACCTTGGAACTATTCCCGACGCGCATCGTCACCTCGTCCTTCGCCAGTCTCTGCTTATTCCGCAGCTCCTGTTTTGACTTACAAATATGAGAAACCGCACCGATATCAAATACCCGGGAGCTACTACGAGTACTGGTAAGGTACACATCAATAACATGTATGTCACATATACCTTTGGAGTTGCCGGCCTTCTTGTCCGCTGCTACGTCTTGAGCTTGCGTTGGTTTTCCTCGAAGAGGAGAGGGTGATGCAGCAAAGTGTAGCGTAAGTATTTCCCTCAGTTTTGAGAACCAAGGTATCAATCCAAAAGGAGGCTCCTCAAAAGTCCCATGCACCTACACAAACAAACTGAGAACTCGCAACCAATGCAATAAAGGGGTTGTCAATCCCTTCATGGCCACTTGCGAAAGTGAGATCTAATAAAGATAGTATATATGATAAGATAAATATATTTTTGGTATTTTATGATACAGATGCAAAAAGTAAAGATGCAAATAAAATTAGATCGGAAACAAATATGATAAGTGATAGACCCGGGGGCCATAGGTTTCACTAGTGGCTTCTCTCAAGATAGCATAAGTATTACGGTGGGTGAACAAATTACTGTCGAGCAATTGATAGAAAAGCGCTTAGTTATGAGATTATTTAGGCATGATCATGTATATAGGCATCATGTCCATAACAAGTAGACCGACTCCTACCTGCATCTACTACTATAACTCCACACATCGACCGCTATCCAGCATGCATCTAGAGTATTAAGTTCATAAGAACAGAGTAACGCATTAAGCAAGACAACATGATGTAGAGGGATAAACTCATGCAATATGATATAAACCCCATCTTGTTATCCTCGATGGCAACAACACAATACGTGCCTTGCAACCCTTTACATCCTTTGGGTAAGGCCAATGCAAGATTGAACCCAAAGCTAAGCACTTCTCCCATGGCAAGAAAGATCAATCTAGTAGGCCAAACCAAACTGATAATTCAAGAGACTTGCAAAGATAACTTAATCATATATAAAAGAATTCAGAGAAGATTCAAATATTATTCATAGATAAACTTGATCATAAACCCACAATTCATCGGATCTCGACAAACAGACCGCAAAAAGAGATTACATCGAATAGATCTCCACAAGAGAGGGGGAGAACATTGTATTGAGATCCAAAAAGAGAAGAAGCCATCTAGCTAATAACTATGGACCCGTAGGTCTGTGGTAAACTACTCACAACTCATCGGAGGGGCAAGGATGTTGATGTAGAGGCCCTGCGTGCTTGATTCCCCCTCCGGCAGAATGCTGGCGAAGGCTCCAAGATGGGATCTCACGGATACAGAAGGTTACGGTGGTGGAAATTGTGTTTCGTGGTGCCCCTGGATGTTTTCGGGGTGCGTAGGTATATATAGGAAGAAGAAGTACGTCGGTGGCCGCCCAAGGGGCCCACGAGATAGGGGGCGCACCCTATAGGGGGGGGCACCCTCCTATCTTGTGGAGGCTCCGGTTGCTTCTTGACTTGCACTCCAAGTTCTCTGGATCACGTTCGGTGAGAAAATCACTTTCCCAAAGGTTTCATTCCGTTTGGACTCCGTTTGATATTCCTTTTATTCAAAATACTGAAATAGGGAAAAACATCAATTCTGGGATGGTCCTCCGGTTAATAGGTTAGTCCCAAAAGTAATATAAAAGTGGAAAATAAACCCCAATAAATCCTAAAACAGTAGATAAAGTAGCATGGAGCAATCAAAAATTGTAGATACGTTGGAGACGTATCAGTCATCCCCAAGCATAATAACTGCTCGTCCTCGAGTAGGTAAATGATAAAAAGAGAATTTTTGACGCGGAGTGATACTTTGGCATAATTTCAATGTAAATATTCTTAATTGTGGTATGAATAATCAGATCCGAAAGATTCAAGACAAAAGGTCATATTGACATAAAAATAATACTTCAAGCATACTAACTAAGCAATTATGTCTTCTCAAAATAACATGGCCAAAAAGTTATCCCTACAAAATCATATAGTCTGGCTATGCTCCATCTTCCCCACACAAAATATTTAAATCATGCACAACCCCGATGACAAGCCAAGCAATAGTTTCATACTTTAACATTTTCAAAACTTTTTTAATCTTCACGCAATACATGAGCGTGAGCCATGGATATAGCACTATATGTGGAATAGAATGGTGGTTGTGGAGAAGACAAAAATGGAGAAGATAGTCTCACATCAACTAGGCGTATCAACGGGCTATGAAGATGCCCATCAATAGATATCAATGTGAGTGAGTAGGGATTTCCATGCAACGCATGCACTAGAGCTAAATTAAAGTATATGAAAGCTCAACAAAATAAACTAAGTGGGCGTGCATCCAACTCGCTTGCTCACGAAGACCTAGGGCATTTGAGGAAGCCCATCATTGGAATATACAAGCCAAGTTCTATAATGAAAAATTCCCACTAGTATATGAAAGTGACAAAATGAGAGACTCTCTATCATGAAGATCTTGGTGCTACTTTGAAGCACAAGTGTGGTAAAAGGATAGTAACATTGCCCCTTCTCTCTTATTCTCTCATTTTTTATTTTTTTATTTTTTTATTTCTTTGGGCCCTTTTTCTTTTTTTATGGCCTCTTTTTTTCCTTTTTTTTATTTTTCGTCCGGAGTCTCATCCCGACTTGTGGGGGAATCATAGTCTCCATCATCCTTTCCTCACTGGGACAATGCTCTAATAATGATGATCATCACACTTTTATTTACTTACAACTCAAGAATTACAACTCGATACTTAGAACAAAATATGACTCTATATGAATGCCTCCGGTGATGTAATGGATATGCAATGAATCAAGAGTGACATGTATGAAAGAATTATGAGCGGTGGCTTTGCCACAAATACGATGTCAACTACATGATCATGCTAGCAATATGACAATGATGGAGCGTGTCATAATAAACGGAACGGTGGAAAGTTGCATGGCAATATATCTCGGAATGGCTATGGAAATGCCATAATAGGTAGGTATGGTGGCTGTTTTGAGGAAGATATATGGTGGGTGTATGATACCGTGAAAAGTGAGCGGTATTAGAGAGGCTAGCAATGGTGGAAGGATGGGAAAAAGTGCGTATAATCCATGGACTCAACATTAGTCATAAAGAACTCATATACTTATTGCAAAAATCTAGAAGTTATCAAAGCAAAGTATTACACGCATGCTCCTAGGGGGATAGATTGGTAGGAAAAGACCATCGCTCGTCCCCGACCACCACTCATAAGGAAGACAATAAATAAATAAATCGTGCTCCGAGTTCATCACATAACGGTTCACCATACATGCATGCTACGGGAATCACAAACTTCAACACAAGTATTCTTTAAATACACAACTACTCAACTAGCATGACTCTAATATCACCATCTTCATATCTCAAAACAATTATCAAGCATCAAACTTTCCTTAGTATTCAACGCACTCAAAAGAAAGTTTCACATATCTTGAATACCAAGTATATTAATATTTAAGAAAATTACCATGCTATTAACGACTCTCAAAATAATATAAGTGAATCATGAGAGATCAATAGTTTCTTTAAAACAAATATACCACCGTGCTCTAAAAGATCTAAGTGAAGCACTAGAGCAAAAATTATCACGCTCAAAAGATATAAGTGAAGCACTATGAGCAAAACTATCATGCTCAAAAGATATAAGTGAAGCACATAAAGTATTCTATCAAATTCCAATTTATGTATGGCTCTCTCAAAAGGTGTGTACAGCAAGTATGATTGTGGTGAATTAAAAAGCAAATACTAATATAACACACGACGCTCCAAGCAAAACACTTATCATGTGGTGAATAAAAATATAGCCCCAAGTAAAGTTACCAATGAACGAAGATTAAAGAGGGATGCCTTCCGGGCATCCCCAAGCTTAGGCTTTTGGCTATTCTTGAATATCTTGGGGTGCCATGGGCATACCCAAGCTTAGGCTCTTGCCACCCTTTATTCCATAGTCCATAAAAGCTTTACCCAAAACTTGAAAACTTCACAACACAAAACTCAATAGAAATCTCGTGAGCTCCGTTAGAGAAAGAAAACAAAAGACTACTTTAAGGTACTGTAATGAAATCATTCATTATTTATATTGATGTTAAACCTACTGTATTCCAACTTCTCTATGGATCATAAACTGTTTTACTAGCCATAGATTCTTCAAAATAAGCAAACAACACACGAAAAACAGAATCTGTCGAAAACAGAACAGTCTGTAGTAATCTGTAACTAACGCACAATTCTGGAACTCAAAAAAATCTACCAAAATTAGACGACTTAGACAATTTGTTTATTGATCAGAAGCAATTGGAATCACTATTTTATCATATTCTGGTGATTTTTAACAATTCAGTCACTGAGCGCAAAGTTTCTGGAAATTACAGCAAGATCAAATAACTATCATCCAAGAAGATCCAATAGGTTTAACTTGGCAAAAACACTAATTAAAAGATAAAACCCCATCTAAACAGAAGGTAGATGGATTATTTATTCCTAACCATAAACAAAAACAAAAAACATAAATAAAATTGGGTTGCCTCCCAACTAGCGCTATCGTTTAACGCCCCTAGCTAGGCATAAAAGCGAGGATATATCTATGTGGTGCCGTCTTTGGCACTAAACTCATAAGTAGCACGCATGATAGATTCATAAGGTAATTTAACTTTATTTCTTGAAAAATGCTTCATGCCTTTCTTTAAGGGATTTTGTAATCTAATATTCCCTTCCTTCATATCAATAATCGCACCAATCGTTCTAAGGAAAGGTCTACCAAGAATAATAGGACATGAAAGATTGCAATCTATATCAAGAACAATAAAATCTACGGGCAACAAATTTCTATTTGCAATGATAAGAACATTATTGATCCTTCCCATAGGCTTTTTAATGGTCGAATCCGCAAGGTGCAAATTTAAAGAACAATCATCAAGATCATGGAAACCTAGAATATCACATAAAGTTTTCGGAATCGTGGAAACACTAGCACCCAAATCACACAAAGCAAAACACTCATAATCTTTAATTCTAATCTTTATAGTAGGCTCCCAATCATCATTAAGTTTTCTAGGTATAGAAACTTCCAAATTAAGTTTCTCATCATAAGATTGCATCAAGGCATCAACAATATGCTTGGTAAAAGCTTTGTTTTGACTATAAGCATGAGGAGAATTAACAACGGATTGCAACAAGGAAATACAACCTCTTATAGAGCAATTATCATAATTAAATTCCTTGAAATCCGAGATAGTGGGTTCAATATTATTAGAAGTTGAGGATTCTCCAATCTCACTTTTACCAAATTTATCATTAAGATATAAAGATTCCGAATTCTTGGGACGCCTTCTAGGGAAAGTTGATTCATCATCAGTCCCATAATCATCAAAGTTCATATTGCAAAACATAGGTCTAATTGGAGATGCATCAATAACTTTAAGATCCTCATCATTTTCACGTAATTTTTCTGGTTTAGCGGCCATCTTATTGACTAAGGTGGCTTGCTTGTCAGAAATTTTGGCTATATCATATCATCAAGTTCTTTGTTCATAAACCCCAAAAAACTTTTTTGTTCCTTAAGCTCTTTTCTAAAGAAATTATTATCCTCAAATTGCAAATTCATAAAGCTTCTAATATTGATTCAATCTCATCCATCCTTCTGAGAAGGTGGTCAGGACCCTTAGGCGCATCCATAAGGTCAAATAAGCAAACAAGCACACAAAAGAAGGCAAGCGAAGAGAGAGGAGACTGGGAAAGAGAGGGCGAATAAAACGGCAAGGGTGAAGTGGGGGAGCGGAAAACGAGAGGCAAATGGCA
The DNA here is from genome assembly GCA_021605145.1 of Aegilops bicornis. NCBI lineage: Eukaryota > Viridiplantae > Streptophyta > Magnoliopsida > Poales > Poaceae > Aegilops > Aegilops bicornis. Next base: position 811,985,620 of record CM038673.1, read on the forward strand.
AATAATGTAAATGCGAGGGAGATAGGTTTATGATAGGTACTTGGTATGTCTTGACTTGATCGAAGACCTCCCGACAACGGGCGCCAGAAATCCGTCTTGCTACGTCTTGAGCTTGCGTTGGTTTTCCTCGAAGAGGAGAGGGTGATGCAGCAAAGTGTAGCGTAAGTATTTCCCTCAGTTTTGAGAACCAAGGTATCAATCCAAGAGGAGGCTCCTCAAAAGTCCCGCGCACCTACACAAACAAACTGAGAACTCAAGAACCAACGCAATGAAGGGGTTGTCAATCCCTTCACGGCCACTTCATAAAGTGAGATCTAATAAAGATAGTATGATAATATAAATATATTTTTGGTATTTTATGATATAGATGCAAAAAGTAAAGATGCAAATAAAAGTAGATTGGAAACAAATATGATAAGAGATAGACCCGGGGGTGAACAAATTACTATCGAGCAATTGATAGAAAAGTGCATAGTTATGAGATTATCTAGGCATGCTCATGTATATAGGAATCACGTCCATAACAAGTAGACCGACTCCTGCCTGCATCTACTACTATTACTCCACATCGACCGCTATCCAGCATGCATCTAGAGTATTAAGTTCATAAGAACAGAGTAATGCATTAAGCAAGATGACATGATGTAGAGGGATAAACTCATACAATATGATATAAACCCCATCTTGTTATCCTCGATGGCAACAATACAATACGTGCCTTGCAACCCTTTACATCCTTTGGTAAGGACACCGCAAGATTGGACCCAAAGCTAAGCACTTCTCCCATGGCAAGAAAGATCAATCTAGTAGGCCAAACCAAACTGATAATTCGAAGAGACTTGCAAAGATAACTTAACCATACATAAAAGAATTCAGAGAAGATTCAAATATTATTCATAGATAAACTTGATCATAAACCCACAATTCATCGGATCTCGACAAACACACCGCAAAAAGAGATTACATCCAATAGATCTCCACAAGAGAGGGGGAGAACATTGTATTGAGATCCAAAAAGAGAGAAGAAGCCATCTAGCTAATAACTATGGACCTGTAGGTCTGTGGTAAACTACTCACAACTCATCGGAGGGGCAAGGATGTTGATGTAGAGGCCCTCCGTGCTTGATTCCCCCCTCCGGCAGAGTGTCGGCGAAGGCTCCAAGATGGGATCTCGCGGATACAGAAGGTTACGGTGGTGGAAATTGTGTTTCGTGGTGCCCCTGGATGTTTTCGGGGTGCGTAGGTATATATAGGAAGAAGAAGTACGTCGGTGGCCGCCCAAGGGGCCCACGAGACAAGGGGCGCGCCCTATGGGGGGGGGGGCTCCTATCTCATGGAGGCTCCGGTTGATTCTTGACTTGCACTCCAAGTTCTCTGGATCACGTTCGGTGAGAAAATCACGTTCCCGAAGGTTTCATTCCGTTTGGACTCCGTTTGATATTCCTTTTCTTCGAAATACTGAAATAGGCAAAAAACAGCAATTCTGGGCTGGGCCTCCGGTTAATAGGTTAGTCCCAAAAATAATATAAAATTGGAAAATAAATTCCAATAAAGCGTAAAACGGTAGATAAAGTAGCATTGAGCAATCAAAAATTATAGATACGTTGGAGACGTATCATCCGCTAAGTACTTGGGGCAGTTCCACTTCCAGTGACCACTTCCCTTGCAAAAAAAAAACACTCAGTCTCAGGCTTGGGTCCATTCTTTCGCTTCTTCCCGGCAGCTTGCTTGCCGGGCGTGGCACCTCCCTTGCCGTCTTTCTTGAAACCCTTTTTACCCTTGCCCTTCTTGAACTAAGTGGTTTTATTCACCATCAACACTTGATGTTCCTTTTGATTTCCACCTCCGCTGATTTCAGCATTGAATATACTTCAGAATGGTTTTCCATCTCCTGCATACTGAAGTTCATCACAAAGCTCTTGTAGCTCTGTGTAAGCGACTGAAGGATTCTGTCAACGACCGCGTCATCCGGGAGATTAACTCCCAGCTGAGACAAGCGGTTGTGCAACCCAGACATTTTGAGTATGTGCTCGCTGACGGAACTATTCTCCTCCATCTTACAACTGTAGAACTTGTCGGAGACTTCATATCTCTTGACCCGGGCATGAGCTTGGAAAACCATTCTCAGCTCTTGGAACATCTCATATGCTCCGTGCTGCCTGAAACGCTTTTGGAGCCCCGGTTCTAAGCTGTAAAGCATGCCGCACTGAACCAGGGAGTAATCATCAACGTGCGACTACCAAGCGTTCATAACGTCTTGGTTCGCTGGGACAGGTGCTTCACCTAGCGGTGCTTCAAGGACATATGCTTTCTTGGCAGCTATGAGGATGATCCTCAAGTTCCGGACCCAGTCTGTATAGTTGCTACCATCGTCTTTCAGCTTGGTTTTCTCTAGGAACGCGTTGAAGTTGAGGACAACATTTGCGTGGGCCATTTGATCTACAAGACATATTGTAAAGATTTTTAGACTAAGTTCATGAAAACTAAGTTCATCTAATCAAATTATTTATTGAACTCCCACTCAGATAGACATCCCTCTAGTCATCTAAGTGATACACGATCCGAGTCAACTAGGCCGTGTCCGATCATCACGTGAGACGGACTAGTCATCATCGGTGAACTTCTTTATGTTGATCGTATCTTCTATACGACTCGTGTTCGACCTTTCGGTCTCTTGTGTTCCAAGGCCATGTCTGTACATGCTAGGCTCGTCAAGTCAACCTAAGTGTTTTTGCATGTGTAAATCTGGCTTACACCCGTTGTATGTGAACGTTAGAATCTATCACACCCGATCATCACGTGGTGCTTCGAAACAACGAACTTTCGCAACGGCGCACAATTAGGGGGAACACTTTCTTGTAATTATTATGAGGGATCATCTTATTAATGCTACCGTCGTTCTAAGAAAATAAGATGCAAAAACATGATAAACATCACATGCAATCAAATAGTGACATGATATGCCCAATATCATTTTGCTCCTTTGATCTCCATCTTCGGGCGCCATGATCATCATCGCCACCGGCATGACACCATGATCTCCATCACCGTGTCTTCATGAAGTTGTCTCGCCAACTATTACTTCTACTACTATGGCTAACGGTTTAGCAATAAAGTAAAGTAATTACATGGCGTTATTCATTGACACGCAGGTCATACAATAAATTAAGACAACTCCTATGGCTCCTGCCGGTTGTCATACTCATCGATATGCAAGTCATGATTCCTATTACAAGAACATGATCAATCTCATACATCACATATATATCATTCATCACATCCTTTTGGCCATATCACATCACACGGCAAATGCTGTAAAAACAAGTTAGACGTCCTCTAATTGTTGTTGCAAGTTTTTACGTGGCTGCTATAGGTTTCTAGCAAGAACGTTTCTTACCTACGCCAAAACCACAACGTGATATGCCAATTTCTATTTACCCTTCATAAGGACCCTTTACATCAAATCCGATCCGACTAAAGTGGGAGATACAGACACCAGCTATCCACCTTATGCAACTAGTGCATGTCAGTCGGTGGAACCTGTCTCACGTAATCGTAAGTCGGTCCAGGCCGCTTCATCCCACGATGCCGCCGAAACAAGAAAAGACTAGTAGTGGCAAGTAAATTGACAATATCGACGCCCACAACAAACTTGTGTTCTACTCGTGCATAGAAACTACGCATAGACCTAGCTCATGATGCCACTGTTGGGGATCTGCTACAGAAATAAAAAAAATTCTACGCATCACCAAGATCAATCCATGGAGTAACTAGCAATGAGAGAGAGGGGAGTGCATCTTCATACCCTTGAAGATCGCGAGTCGGAAGCGTTGCCAGAACGTGGATGAAGGAGTCGTACTCGAAGCAATTCAGATCACAGTGAACTCCGATCTAAGCGCCGAACAACGGCACCTCCGTGTTCAACACACGTGCAACCCGGCGACGTCTCCCACGCCTTCATCTATCAAGGAGGAGGGAGAGGTTGAGGAAGAGGGCTCCAGCAGCAGCACGACGACGTGGTGCTGATGGAGTGGCAGTTCTCCGACAGGGCTTCGCCAAGCTCTTGCGAAGGAGGTGAGGTTTTGGGGAGGGGAGGGGCTGCGCCTTGCATGTTGTGTTGCAGACCTCCCTCGCCCCTCTATTTATAGGGAGAAGGGGGGAAGGCGCCGGCCCCCTCTAGATGAGATCTAGAGGGGGGGTGGCGGCCAAGGGGAGGGGGCTTGCTCCCCAAGCAAGGGGGGCGCCCCCTTTAGGGTTCCCCCCCAACCCTAGGCGCTGGTTCCCTTCCCTCTACAGCCCATGAGGCCCTCCGGGACAGGTGGCCCCTCCCGGTGGACCCCCGAAACCCCTCCGGTGGCCCCGGTACAATACCGGTATGCCCCCGAATATTTCCGGTGACCGTATGACAACTTCCCATGTATAAATCTTCACCTCCGGACCATTCCGGAACTCCTCGTGACGTCCGGGTCTCATCCGGGACTCGAACAACATTCGGTAATCACATACAAATCTTCCTAATAGCCCTAGCATCATCGAACCTTAAGTGTGTAGACCCTATGGGTTCGGGAATCATGCGCATATGACCGAGACAGCTCTCCGCCAATAACTAACAGCGGGATCTGGATACCCATGTTGGCTCCCACATGTTGCACGATGATCTTATCGGATGAACCACGATGTCGAGGATTCAAGAAATCCCGTATACAATTCCCTTTGTCAATCGATACGTTACTTGCCCGAGATTCGATCGTCGGTATCCCAATACCTCGTTCAATCTCGTTACCGGCAAGTCACTTTACTCGATCCGTAATGCATGATTTCGTGACCAATCACTTGGTCACTTTGAACTCATTATGATGATGCATTACCGAGTGGGCCCAGAGATACCTCTCCGTCATACGGAGTGACAAATCCCAGTCTCGATTCATGCCAACCCAACAGACACTTTCGGAGATACCTGTAGAGCACCTTTATAGTCACCCAGTTATGTTGTGACGTTTGGCACACCCAAAGCACTCCTACGGTATCCGGGAGTTACACAATCTCATGGTGTAAGGGAATGATACTTGACATTAGAAAATCTCTAGCAAACGAACTAGACGATCTTGTGCTATGCTTAGGATTGGGTCTTGCCCATCACATCATTCTCCATGATGTGATCCCGTTATCAATGACATCCAATGTCTATAGTCAGAAACCATGACCATCTGTTGATCAACGAGCTAGTCAACTAGATGCTCACTAGGGACATGGTGTGGTCTATGTATTCACACATGTATTACGGTTTCCGATCAATACAATTATAGCATGAACAATAGACAATTATCATGAACAAGGAAATATAATAATAACCATTTTATTATTGCCTCTATGGCATATTTCCAACAGAAATGCCCTGAATATTTGGTGGATAAGAAGGATGGCAAAGTGAACAAGGGTATATTTGATATACATGTTATTGATGTGTACCTTACTAGTGTTTATAGTAGCCCCTGGGTATTTGATACTTGTTCGGTTGCTAAAAATTAGTAACTCGAAACAGGAGTTACAGAATAAACAGAGACTAGTTGAGGGTGAAGTGACGATGTGTGTTGGAAGTGGTTCCAAGATTGATATGATCATCACCGGACACTCCCTATACTTTCAGGATTAGTGTTAAACCTAAATAAATGTTATTTGGCATTTGCGTTGAGCATGAATATGATTTGATCATGTTTATTGCAATACGGTTATTCTTTTAAAGTCAGAGAATAATTGTTGTTTTGTTTACATGAATAAAACCTTCGATGGTCATACACCCAATGAAAATAGTTTGTTGGATCTCGATCGTAGTGATACACATATTCATAATATTGATGCCAAAAGATGCAAAGTTGATAATGATAGTGCAACTTATTTGTGGCAATCGCTGCTTGGGTCATATCGGTGTAAAGCGCATGAAGAAACTCCATAAAGATGGATTTTTGGAATCACTTGGTTATGAATCATTTGATGCTTGCGAACCGTGCCTTTTGGGCAAGATGACTAAAACTCCATTCTCTGAAACAATGGAACGAGCTACTGACTTGTTGGAAATAATACATACCGATGTATGCGGTCCAATGAGTGTTGATGCTCATGGCAGGTATCGCTATTTTCTGACCTTCAGAGATGATTTGAGCAGATATGAGTATATCTACTTAATGAAGCACAAGTCTGAAACATTAGAGAAGTTCAAAGAATTTCAGAGTAAAGTGGAGAATCATCATAACAAGAAAATAAAGTTTGTACAATCTGATCATAGAGGAGAATATTTGAGTTACGAGTTTGGCCTTCATTTAAAAACAATGTGGAATAGTTTCACAGCTCACGCCACATGGAACACCACATCGTAATGGTGTGTCCAAACGTCGTAACTGCACTTTATTGGATATGGTGCGATCTATGATGTATCTTACCGATTTACCACTATCGTTTTGGGGTTATGCATTAGACATAGCTGCATTCACTTTAAATAGGGCACCATCAAAATCCGTTGAGACGACGCCTTATGACCTGTGGTTTGGCAAGAAGCCAAAGTTGTCATTTCTTAAAGTTTGGGTCTGCGATGCTTATGTGAAAAAGTTTCAACCTGATAATCTCAAAACCAAATCGGAGAAGTGCATCTTCATGGAATACCCAAAGGAAACTGTTGGGTACACCTTCTATCATAGATCCGAAGGCAAGATATTCGTTGCTAAGATGGATCCTTTCTAGAGAAGTAGTTTCTCTCTAAAGAAGTGAGTGGGAGGGAAGTAGAGCTTGATAAGGTAATTGTACCTTCTCCCGAATTGGAAAGTAGTTCATCACAGAAATCAGTTCCTGTGACGCCTACACCAATTAGTGAGGAAGCTAATGATGATGATCATGAAACTTCAGATTAAGTTACTACAGAACCTCGTAGGTCTTCCAAAGTACAGTCTGCACCAGAGTGGTATGGTAATCCTGTTCTGGAAGTCATGTTACTAGACCATGATGAACCTACGAACTATGAGGAAGCGATGATGAGTCCAGATTCCGCAAAATGGCTTGAGGCCATGAAATCTGAGATGGAATCCATGTGTGAGAACAAAGTGTGGACTTTGGTTGACTTGCCCAATGATTGGTAAGCCATCGAGAATAAATGGATCTTCAAGAGGAAGACAGACGCTGATAGCAGTGTTACTATGTATAAAGCTCGACTTGTCGCAAAAGTTTTTCGACAAGTTCAAGGTGTTGAATACGATGAGATTTTCTCACTCGTATCGATGCTTAAGTCTGTCCGAATCATGTTAGCAATTGCCACATTTTATGAAATCTGGCAAATGGATGTCAAAACTGCATTCCTTAATGGATTTATTAAATAAGAGTTGTATATGATGCAACCAAAAGGTTTTTTCAATCCTAAAGGTGCTAACAAAGTGTGCAAGCTCCAGTGATCCATCTATGGACTGGTGCAAGCATCTCGGAGTTAGAATATACGCTTTGATGAGTTGATCAAAGCATATAGTTTTATACAGACTTGTGATGAAGCCTGTATTTACAGGAAAGTGAGTAGGAGCACCACAACCTTTCTGATAAGTATATGTGAATGACATATTGTTGATCAGAAATAATGTAGAATTTTCTGGAAAGTATAAAGGAGTGTTTGAAAGGAGTTTTTCAAAGAAAGACCTCAGTGAAGCTGCTGACACATTGAACATCAAGATCTACAGAGATAGATCAAGATGCTTGATAAGATTTTTCAATGAGTACATACCTTGATAAGATTTTGAAATAGTTCAAAATGGAACAGTCAAAGAAGGAGATCTTGCCTGTGTTGCAAGGTGTGAACTTGAGTAATACTCAAAACCCGACCATGGCAGAAAATAGAAAGAGAATGAAAAATCATTCCCTATGCCTCAGTCATAGGTTCTACAAAGTATGTTGTGCTGTGTACCAGACCTATTGAGTTCCTTGCCATGAGTTTGGCAAGGGGTACAATAGTGATCTAAGAGTAGACCACTGGACCACGGTCAAAATTATCCTTAGTGAAGACTAAGGAAATGTTTCTCGATTATGGAGGTGATAAAAGAGCTCGTCGTAAAGAGTTACATCGATGCAAGCTTTTAGACTGATCCAGATGACTCTAAGTCTCAATCTGGATACATATTAAAAGTGGGAGCAATTACCTAGAGTAGCTCCATGCAGAGCATTGTAGACATAGAATATTTGCAAAATGCATACGGCTCTGAATGTGACAGACCCGTTGACTAAACTTCTCTCACGAGCAAAACATGATCATACCTTAGTACTCTTTGGGTGTTAATCACCTAGTGATGTGAACTAGATTATTGACTCTAGTAAATCCTTCGGTGTTGGTCACATGACGATGTGAACTATGGGTGTTAATCACATACAGATGTGAATATTGGTGTTAAATCACATGGTGATGTGAACTAGATTATTGACTCTAGTGCAAGTGGGAGACTGAAGGAAATATGCCCTAGAGGCAATAATAAAGTTATTATTTATTTTCTCATATCATGATAAATGTTTATTATTCATGCTAGAATTGTATTAACCGGAAACATAATACATGTGTGAATACATAGACAAACGTAGTGTCACTAGTATGCCTCAACTTAACTAGCTCGTTAATTAAAGATGGTTAAGTTTCCTAACCATAGACACGAGTTGTCATTTGACTAACGGGATCACATCATTAGGAGAATGATGTGATTGACTTGACCCATTCTGTTAGCTTAGCACTTGATTGTTTAGTATGTTGCTATTGCTTTCTTCATGACTTATACATGTTCCTATGACTATGAGATTATGCAACTCCCGTTTACCGAAGGAACACTTTGTGTGCTACCAAACGTCACAGCATAACTGGGTGATTATAAAAGTGATCTACAGGTGTCTCCGAAGGTACTTGTTGAGTTGGCGTATTTCGAGATTAGGATTTGTCACTCCGATTGTGGGAGAGGTATCCCGGGCCCTCTTGGTAATGCACGTCACTATAAGCCTTGCAAGCAATGTGACTAATGAGTTATTTGTGGGATGATGCATTACAAAACGAGTAAAGAGACTTGCCGGTAACGAGATTGAACTAGGTATTGAGATACCAACGATCGAATCTCGGGCAAGTAACATACCGATGACAAAGGGAACAACGTATGTTGTTATGCGGTTTGACCGATAAAGATCTTTGTAGAATATGTGGGAACCAATATGAGCATCCAGGTTCCGCTATTGGTTATTGACCGGAGACATCTCTTGGTCATGTCTACATAGTTCTCGAACCCGTAGGGTCCACACGCTTAAAGTTCGGTGACGATCGGTATTATGAGTTTTTGTGTTTTTATGTACCGAAGGGAGTTCGGAGTCTCGGATATGATCACGGACATGACGAGGAGTCTTGAAATGGTCGAGACGTAAAGATCGATATATTGGACGACTATGTTCGGACACCGGAAGTGTTTCAGGAGGTTTCGGACATTTACGAGAGTACCAGGGGGTTACCGGAACCCCATGAGGAGTATATTGGGCCTAATGGGCCTTAGTGGGAGAAGAGGAGGCGGACAGGGCAGCCGTGCCCCTCCCCTCTAGTCCGAATTGGGAAAGGAGGGGGCGGCGGCCCCCTTTTTCCTTCTCCTCCTCTCTCCCTTCCTTCCCTTCTCCTACTCCTCCGAGGAAAGTAGGAGTCCTACTCCCGGTGGGAGTAGGACTCCCCCCTTGGCCCGCCATCCTCCTGGCCGGCCGCCTCCCCCCTTGCTCCTTTATATACGGGGGCAGGGGGCACCTCTAGACACACAAGTTGATCTGTTGATCTCTCCCAGCCGTGTGCGGTGACCCCTCCAGCATATTCCACCTCGGTCATATCGTAGCGGTGCTTAGGCAAAGCCCTGCCTCAGTAGCAACATCATCACCGTCATCACACCGTCGTGCTGATGGAACTCTCCTGTGAAGCTCTGCTGGATCGGAGTTCGCGGGACGTCATCGAGCTGAACGTGTGCTGAACTCGGAGGTGCCGTACGTTCGGTACTTGGATCGGTCGGATCATGAAGACGTACGACTACATCAACCGCGTTGTGCTAACGCTTCCGCTTTCGGTCTACGAGGGTACGTGGACTCACTCTCCCCGCTCGTTGCTACGAGGGTACATGATCTTGCTTGTGCGTAGAATTTTTTTGAAATTACTGCGTTCCCCAACATTATTATCCTACTCATGCTAGTATCCAATGTTACTTATGCATAATGCATGCTCATGACCATTGTTTCTCTCTAGCTGGCCACTTCTCAACGTATTTAATAGCCTCCGCCTGTACTAAGTGGGAACTCTGCTTATATGCGGTATTACCCTGTCGTCCTAAGTCAATTTGCATGTGCCATCTCTAAAAACTTCAAATAAATATCCCTTTTGTGTGCCTGGATCGTTCATGGAACGATAGGAGGTAGTCGGTATCTTCCATGCTAAGCGGGTTATTCTCACGTCGAGTGTTTACTCACTTGCCATCGCATGAGAAAAGGGCGGTAATAGGCATGCCTAGTCCCAAATTGCAAAAAAGAATTGATCTCTCAAATAATCAAACAAATAACCCCCAATGGAGTCATTACCTTTACATTTCCGCTTGGGAACCGCCACGAGCATGCTTAGCATGTGAGATATTGATAACTGATGGTCGTGAAGTAAATGAGAAGGGTGCATGTATCAAAATTTCATTTACCCCTGTTTTAAAAACTTGAGCTTTGGCACCTTTGCAAATCACTGCTTCCCTCAGCGAAGGGACTATCTATTTACTTTTATGTTGTGTCATTACTTTCTCAAATAAGCGCCAGAACCTGAGAGCACTGCTACATGCTGATGCATTGTGTGTAGCTAATGTTGGGTGCATCATGAATGGATCTTTTCTACCATGAATTACAATGTTTAGTCGCTGCTTGAACTTTGGGGGTGCTCTGCATTTATATTTTGCGGTCTCGTAAAGGGCTAGCGAGATACCACTATTGTCATATTATATCATGGTTCTTTGGCAACATGTTGCTATTTGAGATATCTTATTATTGCTCTCTAGTTGATTATGTCATTGATATGAGTTAATATAATTTTGAAGAGTTATTGTCGACATGGTTAGTTATAATCTTTGCTGAAAACCTGGGTGTTGTTTAAGCTTATTTATGAAAAAAGAGAAAAAGAGTTCGTAAAAGTTTTTCCTTTTCACTTTCAGTTTATCAACTGAATTGCCTGAGGACAAGCAAAGGTTTAAGCTTGGGAAGTTGATACGTCTCTGTCGTATCTACTTTTCCTAACGTTTTTCCTCTTGTCTTGGACTCTAATTTTCATGATTTGAATGAAACTAACCTGGACTGACGCTGTTTTCAGTAGAACGACCATGGTTCTGTTTTTGTGCAGAAATAGAAGTTATCGGAATGGCACGAAACTTTGCGAGGATTTATTATACAATAAAAGAGAATTTCTGCAGCCAAGGACCACCGGAGGGGGGCACCTAGGTGGGCACAACCCACCAGGGTGGGCCACCCCCTCCATGCGCGCCCAGGTGGGTTGTCCCCACCTGGTGGCCCCGATGACCCTGAAACCAACGCTATAAAATCACATTATTCCAGAAAAAAACCGGAGAGAGAATTCTCACGTTTCACGAGACGGAGCCGCCGCCATCTCCTGTTCTTCATAGGGAGGCCAGATCTAGGGTCCGTTTGGGGCTCCGGAGAGGGGGGGGGGGTCTTCGATCTTCGTAATCACCAACACATCTCCATAACCTATTCTATGATGCTCCCCACGGGAGTGAGTAATTCCTTCGTAGGCTCGCTGGTCGGTGAGGAGTTGGATGAGATTCATCATGTAATCGAGTTAGTTTTGTTAGGGCATGATCCCTAGTATCCACTATGTTCTAAGATTGATGTTGCTATGATTTTGCCATGCTTAATGCTTGTCACTTTGGGCCTAGGTGCCATGATTTAAAAAAAATAAAAATTCTTTTGAGGAACAATAAAAGAATGTGTTCTAGAGGATCCACTTCTAGAGGAACATACAAAATAAATGGGCTGCAGTTGGGCGATTGATATATACCATTTGTACTGAGCATTAGCTAGCGCTCGCCACTAGAACACCTTAGAAAGGTCATGACCTGTAAGCGCACACGATGGGGTGGTTTCCTTTCCGATTAATGCAACATGTGTCTCTTTTCTTGGTTTCACACCTGTTTTTTTGCTGATAGTTTTATCTTCTCTTGTTTTAAGTAGTTTTTTCTGTCGTATTTCTTTTGACTTTTTATTCATTTTTTACTTGATTTATCTCTCTTATTTTCTCATTTTCTCATTTTCCCTATTTCTTTTCTTTTCTTTTTTCACTTATTCTCTTTCTCTGTTTTTCTTTTGATTTTACTTTATTTTCTTTTCTGATTTAAAATCAACATTACACATGACATTTTAAATTTCAAGTGTACATTATTTAATATATGATGACCATTTTTGACACACAATTTACTTTTTTGATAAATTAAATATATTTTCTTAAATATAAGATAACATTTTATATAGAAGGTTGGGAGATCTCAGGGTGGGTTGTGACACATATGTACACCCGTCTCGAGAGATTCTTTTAGCAGACGAGTTACCGGGAGGCAAATGCTATATATCACTTATAATGTTAAATAGCTAGCACACGCCTGCAGAACAACTGAGAGTATCCATTGCCCGATAAGCATAGGCGAACGGGTTACTTTCTGGTTCATGCAACGCTAGATCTCTTGTTCCTTTTCCTCCCTGATTTTTTGTTTATGATTTCATAATTTTCCTTGTTTTCAGCGGGTTTTTTGTGTCTGGTTTCTTCTATTTTTTCATAGAATTTTTTCTTGATTTTATTTTATTAGTTTTGCGTTTTCTTTATTCCCCCTTTTCTTGTTTTCCTTTTCTACATTTTTTCGTACCTTATTTTTCTTTTCACTTATTTTTCTTTTTTGTTTAGAAAATAAACATTACATATGACTTTTTTATAACATAATTTACATCTGTTGAACTCAAGATGAATATTTTATAACACAAAATGAATATTTTTTTACATAAGATGGCAATTTCTTAAATGCAGATAATGTTATTCAAGTGTATTTTCTGTTTTACTTCATACATGATCTTTTTTCAAAATTATGTGGATATCTTTTTAAAATCATGGTCACTTTAATAATTATATGAACATTTCCTAAATATATGAACACTATGTGTAAATTCATTAAATTTCTTTTCTAAATAAATGAGTTTTTAAGAAACTAATATTTATCTAAATAGTTCAACCGGTTTTAAAAGTACACGAACATTTTATTTAGAATAGTCAAATGCTTTTTCAGTTGTATTAGATATTCTCAAATGAGTTAGCAATTTTATATTTAGACAAACTATTTTGTCAAATGCTAAAAATAAAATTGAACAAAAATATTTAGAAATATTTATATATATTATGATAAAATAAACATAAGAGGAGAAAAAGGAAAACAACCAAGTAAAAATATATAAAAAGAACAAAAAGGCCGAAAACAGCGTAAAGTCACAACAAAATTTGCGTGATAACCCACTGTGGAGATCTCCCCGCTGTGTGGGTGTTGTGGGTGAATGATGAGCGTTCGGTGAGGGACATGAGGGATGGTAGAGGAGGGATGGGCGTAGCTAGGAAATGTAGTGACTTTGTTGCGTGCCATACGTGATAGATGGCACCGTCCAGGTCGAGAACCCTATAACTAAGATAATTAACTCTAGAAAAAATCTAATCAAGATTATTTGCAACATGGACATATAGGCATGGGCAATCAGATGAAAAGAAAATGTGGCACATTAGCCAGCGTAGATCCGACTTATTTTTCACGGGCTAGCGGAGTCAAAACCGGCTTGGAAAGACCTTCATGAAGTAGCCATACTATTTAATGAAATAACTAATTGATATTTCTACTTTTTTTATGCATTTTAAATGGTATAACTAACTAATATCAAGCATGTTTTCCATCTCGGATGTTGCACATGTGCATGGTCTTGTACATCTAGCAGTGGGCTCACAAAATTGTGTTGCTGCTAGATTTCTTTGAACTCAAGGGTTCGTGTCAAACACGAACATGCACGGCATGAGGTTTTCTTGACAAGGCTATCAAATCGGCTTTAGACCTTGTGGCAAATTAAGGAGGTCAGGAGCTGGTTATAAGATACCTCTCCGAGGATGGCGGTCGTATGGTGATTTCATTAGTAAGGGGTTGCTTGCCGGCTGGGCAAGTCGGCTAGCAGTGATGCTAAATCTCAGTAGTCAGCCTAGCTAGATCCGGGATCAATTGCAGAGGCACAACGACCTCATTGGGAGTATTTATTGTTAGGCTTGATTTACTCCACATAAATACACTGTTTAGTGTTTGCATATTTTATTTTGTAGATGACACCTTCTCGTCCAGTTTTGAACTTAGCTTTGAAATTAATCCTGAATGAAGCAAACTTTATTATCTGGTATAAAAATTAAGAATTCTTCCCAGGGACAATAAAAGAACATGTTCTAGAGGATCCACTTCCAGAGGAACATACAAAATAAACGCGCTGCAGTTGGGCAATTGATATATATCATTTGTACAGAGCATTAGCTAGCGCTCGCCAGTAGAACAACTTAGAAGCGTCATGACCTGTAAGTGCACACGATGGGGTGGTTTCCTTTCCGGTTAATGCAACATGTGTCTCTTTTCTTGGTTTCACCCCTATTTTTTTGCTGTTGGTTTTATCTTTTCTTGTTTTGCGAGGTTTTTCTGTCTTATTTCTTCTGTTTTTTATTTCATTCTTTACTTGATTTATATCTCTTATTTTCTCCTTTTTCCTATTTCCCCTATTTCTTTTTTTTGTTTTTTTAACTTATTCTCTTTCTCTGTTTTTCTTTTGATTTTACTTTATTTTCTTTTCTGGTTTAAAAATCAACACTGCACATGACATTTTAAATTGCAATATATTTAATATATGATGACCTTTTTAACACGCAATTTACTTTCTTATAAATTAAATATAAGATAACATTTTTAGGCATATTTTTATTTTACGTGATACATGATTTTTATTTTCTTAATACAAGAAAATATTTTTGAAATTAAATGAATATTTTTTCTAGATAGTTCACGAATAAATTTTGAAAGTAAATGAACATTTCATTTAGAATAGTCCAACACTTTTTAGATTTTTTTACGTACTATATTTAAATGAGTGAGCACTTCTTTTTTTACCTGAGCTACTTTTTTTTCAAATGTGCTAAATGAAAATGTGATCCATAATTTTTTAGATTTTTTTATATAAAAAACACAAGAGGAGTAAAAAAACAACCAAGTAAAATTGAATAAAAAGAACAAATAAAGCTGCAAAAAGCACTACAAAATCAGAAGAAAAAATTTGCGTGAACTAGCATGAGCCACAATGGAGGCATTGCGGGTGAATGGTGAGCATTCAAGCGAGGTCACGAGGGATGCTAGCGGAGATATGGGTAGGTAGGAAATGTAGTGACCGTATCGCTTGCTATAGCAGAGTCCTATTCTACTCGCGAGCTCAAATGAGCTCTAGATCAACTGTATATTTGAAAAGAAATATAAGAACATATTCAAAAAAATTGAAATTGTTTTGTAATTGAACAAATTTCTAGATGCTTGCAAAATTTCATCATGATAGAACATCGTGGAAGTCGTGGCGAAAATAACAAAATTAGCACTACAAAATGCTTTTCAAAATATCACTTTTGGAGCATTGATTTTGTTTTTTTCCATGACTTCCACAAATGTTCTTTCATGATGAAATTTTACAAGCATCAAGAATATTTCAATGTTTTTCACAATTTTTTTCCTTCACTTTTTCTAGAATTTAGTGTTCATCTGAGCTCATTTGACCTCAGGCTGAGAACCATTACGTCCTTGCTATTGGTGATACATAGCACCATTCATACCGAGAACCATCTTATTAAGGTTATTAACTATAGAAAAGTTCTAATCAAGATAATTTTCAACATGGACATATATTCATTGGCAGATATAAATCAGGAACATAGAAACTGAAACACTACTCATTCCTCTTGACACATGTGTTGAGATTTGTATTGACACATGTCACGCGCTCGTTGTAGTCTCACGCTTGTTGCAATGCAACCCAAGTTGTACCAGATTGTTTTTTCCGAACAAGAGGTGCTGCAAGAGGCAGCGTCAACAATGTACAATTCAGACACAATTACTGTTTGCCCTACTTTACATACTTTTTTGCTCCCACGCAGTGCATGTGAGTACCATGATGTGATTTTTAAACTATGCTAACAAGAAGTCAAAAAAACTGGTATTTAAAAATTCTTGGAAGGTGCAATGCATGCGGGTGTAGAAACAAATTGTGTTCCTAGCTAGAGAAGACCTTTGCTCCCATGAACAAATGAAGTGGATGATTAGTGGGAGACGTGAACAGGCTATGGATGCAAATGTGAAGCAACGCTAGGCATAGATAGGAGCATGTGTTGAGTAAAGGGTTGCAAGGTGGAGTCGACGACAACGCGATGCAAAGCCGGATAGGGAAAGAAACAAGTGATGAGTTATGAGATGTGAGGCAAGTTCTAACACTATATGCGAGCACACAAACATATTTTACCAGGGTTAGGGATGGTATTTTGTGTTCGTTCAAGTAAGAAAAATGTTGGTATTGTTTAAATGATGTCATCGCATGGATATTAAAAATTCAAATGGTTCATAAACCAAACCTCTTAGTCAAAAGGTTTAAGGATTTACCAAATTAGAAGGTAAGGATTAAATGCATAAATAATGTACAAAGAGAGAATGCTGGAGGGAAAAAGATCTTTTACTTACTCTCTCAAGGAAAAAATTACTTCTCTCTTGTATCCATATCAGAAGGGCATGAATAACTCTGAAAGCATCTTATAGACAAGTGACCCCCCTTACAAATGCAAACACCAAACATAAACTCACAATAGTCTGACGCCGCTGCTTACATGTCGGACCAGACATCATTTTTTCTATGACGGTGGCCGTCACTAACAATGACGATGATGCATTTGAGCGATCAACGATTCTGACATATGGACCCAATGAGATGCTGACATGGCTACTGCCAAGTGGGTCCAAACTTAGGTGATGTGTGGCTTCTTACATGTCGGTACAATGCCATACAGCGGTGACGACATGCAAAAACTATCACAATTTGTAGATGCAGCCAATTTGTTACATATTGCAATTGTCGGGAATATTTGAAAAAATCATCATTTTAACAATTTTTGTATGAACTAGTGCAAAATTTCAATTTCAGTGGTAATTCTGCTATTGCAACCACGATTAAATGGCAGACAATTATCACACAGACTTTCCGAAACATCTATACCACTATAAAAAGACCCAAAGGGGCAGATCCAATTAATCTTGGAATCAAATCATGTCAATCCAATGACCTAGACTGCTTAAATTTTGAGTGCTCAACCGTTTAGCGTGGAGTTAATTTCATGTCAAATATAGTGCTAATAAGAACATGTAAATAATATCCTACTTAATATCCACACACACTTAATATACTTTCAAATTAACGTGCATTGCACGTACACATTGACTAGTTATAATAACAAACCATTGGAATGAGGCACACGATAAAATTAGGCACATGGCCCAGTTTCATGACGATCAAACAATGCACTAGTATGCTGGGGTTTGTTTGCTCAGCTGTAGACATGGGATTCTCATAGCGCAATCGTGGCGATGTACTTAAGCATTCCATCAAGATCATTAAGCATCTTTCCATAGCTAAAGTTTCTCTTCCTTGACAATCTTGACGACTTCAAGTTTTTCCTGCTGGTCTACAAGGGAAGTGTTGATAGATTCAAGATGATTATGCAGATCTAACGGGGCCATTTTCAGGCATTTAATTTCATCCGGCTGCTCTGGCAGAGCCTTCTTGACACCTTCAAGTATGTTTTTGCTGGTGTACAAGGGTACGTAATCTTCACAGGTTGAAGTTCATGCTACACATCTGGCAGGACATGCTTCACGTTCTTGCTACTGCTGTGCTAGGTCCATCTTGACAACTTCAAGTTCTAGTTGTTGCTCTGCCAGGGCCTTCTTAACAGCTCCAAGTTCTATTTTCTGCTCTGCTAGGGCCTTCTTCATAGCATCAAGTTCCTATTGCTGCATTTCCAGGGTGTGCTTGACTGCTTCTGTTGTTCATGATGCACCACCACGACATTGTTGATAGCTTCAGGCTGTTGTTTGTGGACCCCGATACTTGCAAGAAGGTCATCATTTGAGAATCCTTACTTTCCCTACAAAATAATATATACGGAGGTTACAACATATGAATGAATTCCAAAATATATATGCACATGCCGCAATGCACAGTGGTAGGGTAAATAAAGATAACTACATGTAAATTTTATAAAATACATCAACATTCCTTGGAATTTTTTTTTAAAAAATAAATGAGTATTTTATAAATTAAATGGATACTTTTCTAGATAGTTCATGAATCATTTTTGAAAGTACAACAAAAATCTATTTAGAATAGTCAAACACTTTTTTAATTTTATTACATATTTTTAAATGAGTGGGCAATTCTTTTTTTACCTGAACTATTTTTTCAAATGTGCAAAATGATAATTTGATACAGAATAGTTTAGATATATATATATATATATATATATATATATATATATATATATATAATAAACACATGAGGAGGAAAAGCAAACAACCAAGTATAAATGAATCAAAAGAACAAATAAAGCAGCAAAAAATGAATATATGGAGAAAAAATGAAGAAATTAATCAATTAAGCTGCTGCAGAACCGGGATAAAGGGCTTCGAACCGAGACTAAATGATCGAGACTAAAGCCTGGACCCTTTAGTCCCGGTTCACTTACGAACCTTGACAGAAGGGGCTCCACGTGGCCGCTGTGGGGCACCCAGGCAGGAGGACCTTTAGTCTCGGTTGGTAATACCAACCGGGACCAAAAGGCCTCCACGCGTCAGCAGCTGACAGGAGCTGGTGTTTTTTTGAAGGTGGGGCGGGGGGGGGGGGGTAGGGGTTTTGGAGTGGTTTCATATTGTGTTAGCTAGCTAATAGAGAGAAGTGTCCTCTCTCATCTCCGTGCTTGGTCGACGCTAGCTACTATACGTATAGAGAGAAGTGTCGTCTCTTATGCTACTATAATTTTGTGGAATGCAACAGAGAGGAAAACATTTCTACTTAGTTAAACATCTCATTACGTAACAACTTCACTTCTAGTACATAACAACTTGACATTGCTTAAACAGCTGCAGTACATAACAGGTTCATCATACTGAACATAAACACTGACACTTATCTAACTGACACTCACCGCATTTCTTCATTTCTGCATCTCCTTCATCTTCTTGATGCGGTCAGAGTGGCGAAGGCCGACGCGGATGTAGGTCTCCCTCTCGATGGGCATGCTCATGTCGCCGAGCTGCGGGATCCCAGGCGCCACCATGTACAGGTTGTCATCGCCAGGCAGCTGTAGCTGCTACGGCACCTCCCCCTCTCTGTCGTCCTCCACCTCCACCACCAGCTGCTCCTTCTCGCTATCGTCCTCCACCTCCACCACCAGCTGCTCCTGCTCGCTGTCGTCCTCCACCTCCACCACGACGTCTGCACCTGGCTCCTCCTCCTCCTTGCTAGATCTTCCTCCTCCTCCTCCTCATCTTCACTGCTCTCTCCCTCGCTGTCAGAGTGGACAATCACCTACTTCACTACAGCTGGTACAGCGACCACGACGCCGATGAGACCTTCCACTGGAGCTGGAGGGCGCGACGGCGGGAGCGGTACTCGTACCACCTAGCATGCTGACGCGGATCTGGTGAGTTTTCCGCTTCATTCATAGCCCAAAGGAAAACAACGACAGGAAAAATTCCACGGCCTTCGGGGAACATCGTCTTCTTCTCATCACCCTAGCCACGGCGATGAGGCCCCTAGCATGGTCAACGCACAACTGCGTGCTGGGAAACATATTGCAGATCTACTCTACGTCCGCCCTTTTCTCTGAGTCTCCCTTGCAGAATTTGCTGACAGACTCCTATCATCGATCTTGAGCACGGTGAAAAGCTCTTGCAGACAGCCTCTTCTTAGGCGCCATGGCCGGCATCGAGAAGTGATGGGAGTGGCCGGATGAGTTGCTTATCCCTGAATCAAGCCCCAAGTGACCAAAATGTTATTTAATCTTATCTAGAACAATAAAAGCACAAATAATTATTGGGTAACAAATGAATTGTGACAAATGATTATAAACAATGTTAGTTAGAAATATAACACGAGCCACGTGATACTGACAAACTTACCACTTAAGTGAAGTGTGACATATGTTTATAAATGACGTTGGTCAAATATATAATCAACACGTCACATGCCAACTTACTTAGTAGCCATGGTTGTTGGTATTTTTGATTTTGCAGAGCATGTAACATCAGAAGGTATCAACTCCATTTTTCTTGTTACATCCACAGCAACCATTTAAATGTCACACGCACATACAACTTTTTCATCTCACACACGTACACCTTTTCCATTCCGCAGCTATAAAAGTTCTTCAACTAATGGCCTTAGGTACACATCAATGTCGTTGCCGGGTTGCTTAGGGCCTTGGATGAGCACTGGCATCATAATGAACTTTCGCTTCATGCACAACCAAGGAGGAAGGTTATATATACATAGGGTCACGGGCCAGGTGCTATGATTGCTGCTCTGCTTCTCAAAAGGATTAATGTCATCCGTGCTTAAACCAAACCATACGTTCCTTGCATCACCTGTAAAGTCCCCCTGCTTTCTCTCGATTTTTCTCCACTATGACCCGTCAGCGGGTGCTCTCAACTTCCCGTCTTTCTTACGGTCCTCTTTGTGCCATCGCATCCACTTGGCATGATCTTTGTTTCTGAACAGACGTTTCAACCGTGGTATTATAGGAGCATACCACATCACCTTGGCAGGAACCCTCTTCCCGGGGCGCTCGCCGTCAACATCACCAGGGTCATCTCGTCTGATCTTATACCACAATGCACCGCATACCGGGCATGCGTTCAAATCCTCGTATGCACCGCGGTAGAGGATGCAGTCATTAGGGCATGCATGTATCTTCTGCACCTCCAGCCCTAGAGGGCATACAACCTTACTTTCTCTGTACGTACTGTCGGGCAATACGTTATACTTTGGAAGCTTATTCTATAATATTTTCAGTAGCTTCTAAAATCCGTTGTCGATACACCATTGTCTGCCTTCCATTGCAGCAATTTCAGTGTGGTACCGAGTTTTGTGTTGCCATCTTCATAATTGGGGTACAACCCTTTTTGTGATCCTCTAACATGCGATCGGGTTCAATTTCTCCCTTTCACTTTGGCATTGTCTCTTTGCATCAACAATGACCCGACGAAGATCATCATTGGGCACATCGTCTGGTTCTTCTTGATCTCCAGCTCCCCCGTTGCAGCATCACCGTATTCAGGGGCCGGATAGTTGTTATCGTCCTCTTCTTCTTCATTGTCTTACATCATAACCCCTCTTTCTCCGTGCTTGGTCCAAACATTATAGTGTGGCATGAAACCCTTCTCAAGCAGGTGGATGTGAAGGGTTTTCCGGTTAGAGTAAGACTTCGTATTCTCACAAATAGGGCATGGACAACACATAAAACCATTCTGCTTGTTTGCCTCAGCCACTTCGAGAAAATAATGCACGCCCTTAATGTACTCGGAGGTGCGTCTGTCACCGTACATCCATTGCCGGTTCATCTGCGTGCATTATATATAATTAAGTGTGACAAAAACCATTACAGAACACCATGAATAGAGAATTGACCAAATTAATCAAGTTCATCATCACATTAATACCAAATTAATAGAACATCATTTTTTCTTTTAGAAAGAAGATAGGAACAAGAGGCTCACCAGGAGGTGCCAGCGATGAGATCGGCGTGGGCGATCGGCGGTGGTGAGGACGGGGACGGGATAGGACGGACCGCCAAACCTAGACAAATCTTGAGGAAAATGGAGTTTGGACAAGGAGCTTCGAGAGGAGAAAGCTTAAGTGTGGCTCGGGCATTTCATCGAACACCTCATGTGCATAGGAGGTGAGCTAGAGGACCACAAAGCTGTCCGAAGGCCATCCAAAAAAACAAAACAGTGCACTGCTCTGCTCGCGGGCAGGGGGTATATATAGGCCTCTCTTTAGTCCCGGTTTGTGACTAAGACCGGGACTAAGGAACCACATTTGGTCCCGGTTCCAGACACAAACCGGGACTAAAGGTTGTGATCCAGGAGCGAGGCCCATTGGTCCCGGTTCGTGTCTAGAACCGGGACCAAAGGGGTCAAACAAACCGGGATCAATGCCCCCCGAGGCCCGGCTGGCCCCCTGGCCTCACGAACCGGGACTAATGCGTCCATTGGTCCCGGTTCGTAGGAGAACCGGGATTAATGCCCTCTTCAGGCCTGGACCAAAGCCCTGTTTTCTACTAGTGTCATCATCACAATACAATTAGCAAGACACATGTATGCCATGACAATGACATACATCAAAGCTAGACAATACAATTAGCAAGACACATGTATGCCATGACAATGACATACATCAAAGCTAGACTAGTACATCATCTCTTGGATCATCTCCTGGATGCAGGTTTCAGAGTTCTTCATCACGCACTCAGCCCTCACTTGGTGGCACGATCCACTCTCACAGGAGACGACCATTGGCGCTGGCGTAGGGCATGCCACAGCCGTGTCGTCGCAGAAGCCGAGCACCTCGTCCAACGTATTCGGATAGGAGTATGTGCATTACTTTGCGCTATATGGAACCATAGGAATGGCATGGTTAACAGACAAACTCGTATGAATTTTTCGCAGGTTATCTAAGGGCCGCTGCTTGGACCCAGATTCGGTCGTTACTCACTCCTGTGGAAGCCAGGGAGCCTTTGGTTACTGGGTCTGTCCGATGAGAGATGGTAACTCGGGATATCTACAACCAGTTTGGATGGTGGTCCAGTAATAGGATAGGTATTTAGTCATCTCGTTCTATTTTCGCCGGTTGTGGCATATTATACTTTTTTTTCTTTAGCTTTTAGCAAGCTTATTCTGGAACACAGTCTTTTCCGTCACTTTGCTTAATAAAGAAGCTGCATGCATCACTCTGATATAGGCCGGAGGTAATATTCCTTTCCTAAAACAACATAATTAATGAAACAAAGAATGTTTATACATTTCGAGACTATGCATATACAGAGAAACTGGCAAAAACTGCTTAGTAGAAAATTATCATGTGCTGATGGACGAGAGTATATGCATACGGTTAACTCACAAAATGGAAAAGCAAAACACTATAGAAGCATCATGCTAGCTACATCTTCTTACATCTACCATGCATGATGGAGCATCAAAGTGCGCTGATCTCATCATCCATGCTTTATTAACTAGTCAAGATTTCAAGCTTAAGAATAGAGAAACTCAACATATAACAAAAGAATAATCAATTAATCTGCGGCACATGAATTGCTGCCTTGTTCATCACAATACAATCAACAATATCTTGCTTGTTCACGACATACATCACAAAGTATAGCATTGAGCTACACGATCTTCTATATCCTGCATCATCTACTGGCTGAAGAGTTCGCAGTCTTCCAAGGTACATTCGGCCCTCACGCAGTGGAACGATCCACTCTCAGAGGAGACGATCGTTGGCGCTGGCGTAGGGCATGCAACAGCCGTGTCGTCGCAGAAGCTGAGCAGCTCATCCAACGTGCACCGGAAGGCGTCGTCTTCATCCTCTGCAGCGCCAGTGCCTTCTTGGACTTTGCCGTCGAGGTTGCCGGGGAAGAACCCATGCGTCACCACAGCGTCGTGGAGCTCGGGAAAATCTTGAAGCATGTCGTCGGTGAAGAACCCGCCTGGATCCACGCTGCCGTCGTCCACTGCTCCGGGCGGCAACATCGTCTCGCCTTCGTCGGACATGAACCAGCGCCCATACTCGTGAAGCATCCCGGGTTGTTGGACGATCGGCGGTTCCTGGCGGCGTGGGGTCTGGGGACGTGGAGCCTCCGGATGTTGGACGTCGCCGGCCTTCCTTTTCCTGGAACCGGGAGCATTGATTACCTCGTCGTATGTCGTCTCGCTCCTGTGACGAGAAACGCAGACCTTGCAGAGCACCAAGCCGTCTTGCTTGCCGTCGACGTCGAGGCTGTACTCGGCCATGCACCAGCCGATCCTGATCTTCTCTTTCTCTCCCGGCAACTTCTTGACGTAGCTAAGGTTTCGTCTATGGCCTACGAGTTTACCTTGGTTGTCTAGCACGGGGATCCCGCCCTTCTCCGAGTGCCAACAGTAACCCTCGCCGGCGGCGGCCACGGCGCGCAGCCGCCTCCCGCCGCCGCGGCCACATTTGGTCTTGTGACGACTGGCCGGGGTGAAGAAGTACCACACGCCCCCTTTCCCATCGTCCTTGTCCGTTCCTTTCGCATGTTGATACATCTCGACGAGGTCGCCGGGGGCGGCGGAGTAGGCGTCGGCCTCGTGGATGAGACTGCTGGCGAAGAAGCCGTCCGCTCCGGCGGCGATCCGTGGGCCGAGGTACTCTGTGATCAGCTGGTGTTCTGCTGGGTCGAAGGCATAGCCGGCGGGAGGAAGGAGCTTGCCGTCGGCCATCGCAGAGCTAGCTCGGTACGCAGTAACCAGGGCACGAGATGGATGGATCGTGCGTGTAACCCTGGCTTGCTAGCTGCTTGCCTTGCCTAGCTGGGTACGTAGGTAGCTTAGGCTTAGCTTATATGGATAGGAGTTGTATGTATGACCGGCCCTACGTACTATCGAGTACGACCCGAAGATGGAACGCAGCAATCCGAACGTAAAATGGAATGCATGTGCGCGTCTGTTAGATCGTGCGTGTAACCCTTGCTGGCCTGGCTAGCTAGCTGATTGCCTTGCCTGGGTATGTAGCTACTCCCTCCTTCCGGAAAAGGAGGGAGGTTGGAGGGTGAGGCTCTATTTTTTATTTTATTTTTTGCGCGGGGTAAAAGGATTGTATTACTCAAGAGCACACGGATTCATCCCTACATAGATTAGGGACATTAGAAGGTCCAGAGTGGACCCAGACCACAATATTGTTCTCCGTTCGATCGAAGTTTGCTAACACATGACTAACATTATTTTGCTCTCTAGAGATGTGAGCAACACAACACTCCCTTGTACCCATAAGACTCTTTACTTCTGAGACCACCATCGCATGCTGGAAACGATCTGGTCCTTTTGCCTTGATCATCTGCACGGCCTGCATACTGTCACAATCTAGGATAATCGGCAACTCCGTCCGCTGCAAAGCTAGGCCGAGTCCCTCCATGCACCCGGCCAACTCAGCGCGCAATGGGTCCGGGCATGACAAAAGCGAACGGCATGCACGGAAAATGATGGAGCCATCGTGCCCGCGCAAGATCATGTTGGCACCGGCGCTTCCATCCTTGTGTGAGAATGACCCATCCAAGTTGAGCTTCACCCAACCTCGGATAGGAGTTGTATATATGACCGGCCGTACGTATGACCCGAAGAAAGAAGGATTAACCCATGTCTGATCATCACGTGAGATGGGGTAGTTATCAATGGTGAACATTTTTATGTTGATCATATCTACTATATGATTCACGTTCAATCTTTCGATCTTCAGTGTTCCGAGACCACATTTGCACATGCTAGGTTCGTCAAGTTTAACCCAAGTATTCCGCATGTGTAAATTTGACTTACACCCGTTATATGTGAACGTAGAGTCTATCACACCCGATCATCATGTGGTGTCTCAACACGACGAACTGTAGCAATGGTGCATACTCAGCGAGAACACTTTTACCTTGAAATTTAGTGAAGGGATCATCTTATAATGCTACCGCCGTACTAAGAAAAATAAGATGCATAAGGGATAAACATCACATGCAATCAAAAATATGTGACATGATATGGCCATCATCATCTTGTGCTTTTGATCTCCATCTCCAAAGCATCGTCATGATCTCCATCTTCACCGGCTCGACACCTTGATCTCCATTGTTGCATCATGGTCATCTCACCAACTATTGCTTCTACAACTATTGCTAACTCATAGCGATAAAGTAAAACAATTACATGGCGTTTGCATTTCATACAATAAAGAGACAACCATAAGGCTCCTGCCGGTTGCCAATAGATTACAAAACATGATCATCTCATACAATAACGTATATCACATCACGTCTTGACCATATTACATCACAACATTCCCTGCAAAAACAAGTTAGACGTCATCTACTTTGTTGTTGCAAGTTTTACATGGCTGCTACGGGCTTCTAGCAAGAAGCGTTCTTACCTACGGCACAAAACCACAACGATGATTTATCAAGTTTGCTATTTTAACCTTCAACAAGGACCGGCCGCAGTCAAATTCGATTCAACTAAAGCAGGAGAAACAGACACCCGCCAGCCACCTTTATGCAAAACTAGTTGCATGTCTATCAGTGGAACCGGTCTCATGCACGTGGACATGTAAGGTTGGTCTGGGCCGCTTCATCCCACAATGTCGCCGAATCAAAATAAGACGTTGGTGGTAAGCAGTATGACGATCACCGCCCACAACTCTTTGTGTTCTACTTGTGCATATCATCTACGTATAGACTTAGCTCATGATGCCACTGTTGGGAAACGTAGCAAGCAATTTCAGAAAAATTCCTACGCTCACGCAAGATCTATGTATGGAGATGCATATCAACGAGGGGGAGAGTGTGTCTACGCACCCTCGTAGACCGTAAGCGAAAGCGTTTTACAACGCGGTTGATGTAGTCGAACTTTCTTCAAGATCCACCAATCGAGTATTGAACGTACGGCACCTCCGAGTTCTGCACACGTTCATCTCGGTGACGTCCCTCTCCTTCTCGATCCAGCAAGACGTCGAGGTAGTAGTTGAGTTCCGTCAGCAAGACGTCGAGGTAGTAGTTGAGTTCCGTCAGCATGATGGCATGGTGACGATGATGGTGAAGTGATCTCTGCAGGTCTTCGCCTAAGCACTACGAAAATATGACCGAGGGAGTAAACGATGGAGGGAGCTCCGCACACGGCTAGGCAATTGTCTAGGTTGTGCTAGGCTCCCCCTCCCACATATATATAGGTGGGGGGAGGAGGGAGCAGCCAGGAGGGCGCCCCAAGTAGGCCGAGTCCTACTTGGGGTCTTCCCATGTGGCGCGCCCCCCCTTGCCACATTTGTCGGAGGGGGAAGGAAAGATGGGGGAGGGGAAAGGAAGAGGGAATCCTATTCCCTTTCTTCCTTTCCTCCTTCCCCTTTCCTTCTCCACCTTGGCCGGCCATATGGGGGGCGACCAACCTCTTGTGGCTGGTGTGTTTCCCCTCTTGGCCGATAAGGCCCATATATATCTTTTGCCGGGGGTGCCCGGAACCCCTTCCGGTGATCCGATATGTACCTGGTACCCTCCGGAACACTTCCGGCGTCCGAATACCATCGTTCTATATATCAATCTTTACATCTCGACCATTTAGAGACTCCTTGTCATGTCCGTGATCTCATCCGGGACTCCGAACAACATTTGGTCACCAAATCATATAACTCATATAATACTATATCGTCATCGAACGTTAAGCGTGCAGACCATACGGGTTCGAGAACTATGTAGACATGACTGAGACACCTCTCCGGTAAATAACCAATAACGGAACCTGGATGTCCATATTGGCTCTGATATATTCTACGAAGATCTTTATCAGTCAAACCGTTATGACAACATATGTAATTCCCTATATCCATCGGTATGTTACTTGCCCAAGATTCGATCGTCGGTATCTTCACACCTAGTTCAATCTCAAGCATCGGCAAGTCTATTTACTTGTTCTGTAATACATCACCTCGTGACTAACTCCTTAGTCGTTTGCTTGCAAGCTTGTGATGTGAATTACCGAGAGGGCCTAGAGATACCTCTCCGGTACTCGGAGTGAAAAATCCTAATCTCGATCTATGCCAACTCAACAAACACCATCGGAGATACTTGTAGAGCATCTTTATAATCACCCAGTTACATTGTGATGTTTGATAGCACACAAGGCATTCCTTCGTTATCCGGGAGTTGCATAATCTCATAGTCGAAGGAATATGTATTTGACATGAAGAAAGCAGTAGCAATAAAACTGAAAGATCATTATGCTAAGCTAACGGGTGGGTCTTGTCCATCACATCATTCTCCTAATGATGTGATCCCGTTATCAAATGACAACACATGCCCATGGTCAGGAAACCTTAATAATATTTGATCAACGAGCTAGTCTAGTAGAGGCTTACTAGGGACAAGGTATTTGTTTATGTATTCACACATGTATTTAAGTTTTTGATCAATAAAATTCTAGCATGAATAATAAACCATTATCATTAATAAGGAAATATAAAATAATGGTTTCACCATTGCCTTTAGGGCATATTTCCTTCAATTTTTGCTATCTTTCCAATAATAAATCACACAACCACTACCAGAACACTAACGTTACTTAACCACTTCCAATAATAAATCACACAATCGCTTTGTGGCAACACACTCGCATCGTGCTAGTGAACCAGAAAGTAACCAGTTCTCTCGTGCTTATCGGGCCATGGCGGCTCTCAGTTGTTCTACAGGCGTGTGCTTGCTATTGATCGGTACAAGCGATATATAGCATTTGCCTCCTGACAGCGTGTCTGTTAAGAGAGTTTCATGAGAAGGGTGCACAGATGTGTCACAACCCACCCTGAGATCTCCCTACCTTCTATATATATTATAGCAAAAAAAAGTTAGTTATTGGCCAATCTTCGCCTAAAAATATGGATCTGCTGCTAGTTTATTTAGCTAGCAATGGCTACTGATTCAACCTCTATTCTTAAGAATAAAATAAATACTTGACGAAATAGAAATTGGATAATGACATCAGCGCGTTTTGATGTAAGCTCGCAGGTACAGTAATTTAGAAGTTAAATACACAATGTATCAAGTAACAAAATTAACTTGAAAATGTTATCTTGTAAAAATTAACTTGAGAATGTTATCTTGTATTTAAGAAAATAATCTTCATATATCAAAAAAGAGTTTATTGTGTGTTTATAAAATAGTCATTGTGTATTTATGGAATGTACATTGTGTGATTAAAAAAATCATGTCTAATGATCATTTTACAAAAAGGAAATGAACTAAAAGAAATGAAAGGAAGAGAAAAGTCATAGAAAAAAGAAAAAATAAAATGGGGTAATAAACAAACGGGCAATAATAATAATAATAATAATAATAATAATAATAATAATAATAATAATAATAATAATAATAATAATAATAGCATGTTTTAAAATATATATTTGAATGTTTATTGTTTTCATACACATTGCACTTTTTTTGTATATACATCCAAAACAATTTTTATTACAGATTTAACGCTTTCTCATATATGATTGATTTTTCCACAAAATATGGTTTGATGTCCAATTTCTTTGTACACATTGTAGATTTATCTTATCCGGTAATTTTTACACATGTTTTACATTTTCCAAATATAACATTTTTCTAAAATGATTTTTATGTCTAGTTTTTTCCATACACTTTGTATATTTCTTTTATACATTAAGGACTGTTTTATACACGTTTAACATTTTTCCAAATATATGTTTTGAGATGGAGTTACCTTTTTTTATCGGCGACCCCCCGCTTCGCTATCCCTGGCGACCCGGGGGATACCCCCTAGTGCCACCAGTTTTCTCCCACCTTCCCTTTTCCCATCTTGCCGGCAACAGAGGCTCCGACAAGCGAAGCTCGGCAGGCTCCGGGGACGGTGGTGGCAGGGTGCTACTTCGGCTGGTCTTAAATATGAGGGCACTGCCAAAACTAGAATTTGCTTGTGTACAAGGCGGTTATATCTTCCTGAGAAGAATTGATTAGATTTTTGCGTCGTAAGATGGTGCTTGTCGGTGCAAATGTGGCCTGTAGCCATAGAGAAAGAGGCAATACATACAATGCAACATGCATGTTTAATTAGCCCGAAACACAAGAGATTTTGCACACAATTAATCATGTAATATAATAGTAGGATTTATTTTCTTAATATGTAAAACATGGGATAATAGCATTGTATATAAACACGAAGGGAGTATTTTATTTAGCAAAAAATTTGTTGTTGCTTTTCAACCATATAATTTTGTATCGCATAGTTAATATGAATATTCAGAAAAATGTAAATTTAATTCTTTCTCTCAGCTCACTAAAGGTGTTGCCCCCACATATGCGAGGGCCACTTTGCTAGTTGAAGAAAATAGTGGCTGAGATTTCAAATAAATAAATAAAAACAAGTCGAGCGCTTGTATTTTTTTGAAAATTCTTCAGTTCGTATCAATTGCTCTTCGCAACAATTCCACTTTCCCTGCTCTCCTCTATTATGGTCGCAAAGACAGGGTGCTTATGCGAAGCTAGAGCATATATAGATGCCTTGTAGTACGTTTTGATAGATTTGGATAGATGAAACAATCAAGCACCTTTTCAATCAGGAACAGAGAAACTGAAGCACTAACCATTACGTACGTACTCCAAAGCGAATATATGAAGAAAAAAATGGAGAAATTAATCAATTAGGCTGCTCCACACGGATTAATTGCTTGTTCATGATCAGAATACAATTAGCAAGACACCTTGTGTGCTATGACAATGACATACATCAAAGCTAAGCAAGACTAGTACATCATCTCTTGGATCATCTCCTGGATGCAGGATTCGGAGTTCCTCATCATGCACTCGGCCCTCACGTGGTGGAACGATCCACTCTGAGGAGACGATCGTTGGCGCTGGCGTAGGGCATGCCACAGCCGTGTCGTCGCAGAAGCAGAGATATAGGCGTAGCTAGGAAAGGTAGTGACCGCTTGCTATAGGTGATACATAACACCATCCATGCCGAGAACCATATAATTAAGATTATTAATTATAGAGAAGTTTAATCAAGATTATTTTCAACATGGACACATATGCATGGGTAATCAGATGTGAAGAAGGTGATGCACATATGGTATATGTCCTAAGTTCGGGCATAGTGGTGCGGTCTTAGCAATGTCACTTAGTAATTGTCGAGTTCTAGGAGAGATAAATAAGAATACCTTGTCTTCGCTAAAAGACGATCTCTTTGTTTTAGAAAAGGAGGATTCCTCCGGCCTCTGCATCTGAGCGATGCATGCAGCCATTTTATTAATTATTCTCAGAAACCTTACAAAGCATTACATCAGTAAGCCTGAAGCCACCATCTCGGCGACACCTGTCGCTACTCCTATCCCCTTGATGCAGGGGTGCCGAATATCTGAGCCTAATACCAGACAAATATCGCACCAAAACCTAACATCTAATACCGGATGCCCAATCCCAGCCACATACCGAATGGGTCACACACCGTCCGGGCGCACTCACTGAGGCTACCGCCGTCGTCATCCACCTAACCATCTTCAGAGCAAGTACCAACGTAAAGACCTTGCCGGGTCAGCTGTGGACACCACCATGGTGCCAGACAGCGCCACCGTCCTGCGCTCGTCCATCCAGCCGCATCTGTCGTCGATATCCAACTGCACCATGCTGCCAATACTCGTCGTCATCGACGCGGTAGAAACAACGCCGCACCTCTTGGTGAAAGGATCACGATGTCGCCTAGAGGGGGGGGGGTGAATAGGCGTTTTAAAATCTTTTACGGATTTGGCTATATCCTAATGCGGAAATAAACTAAGCGGATACTTTTCAAGCACAAATCCTAAATATACTAGGCTCACTAAGTGCACCAACAACTTAGCATAAACAAGATGAGAACAACGAGGATATGAGTGAGCACAAGTAAGTTACACAAACTTACTCAGTGTATATCACGAGATATGAAAATAAATAATACACACACCCACAAGTAGGCAATACAAGCTTACACAAATTGTATCACAATATATGGAATTGAATGATACAAGCAAACTCAAGTAAGCACTACAAGCTTACACAAGATATGTTACAAGCTAGCAATTCACACTAAACACAAGATAGAACAATAGTAGGAAGTATGAATTATGGACTATAAAGTGTTGGCCTAAATAATCTCTACGATATGGTAACCAACACAATATAATGAGGACAACAAGAATAGTGAATGCGCGGTCAAGTGACAAAGGTAAACCATAAGTAAGGAGTTAGGGTTAGGGATAACCGAAGTCACGGAGACGATGATGTATCCCGATGTTCACTTCCTTGGAGGGAAGCTAGTCACCGTTAGAGAGGTGGATGTTACCACGAAGGCACACCAACGCCACGAAGGCTCACCCTATTCTCCTTGAGATATCACCACGAAGGCGATTCCCAACCACTAGTGAAAGACCTTGAGGTGGCCTCCAAACCTTCACAAACTTTCCGGGGGACAAATCACAAGTTGATTCCTCACCGGGGCACTCCTACCGCCTAGGAGTCTCCAACCTCCAAGAGTAACAAGATCAAGGGGGAAATGCTCAAGACTTGCTCAAATCACGAATTCCTTTGGTCAAGAGAAGGAGAGGGAGTGGATCTATCACTTGATTCGAATCTCTCTCAAGAACTCTCACAAATCTCTCCGGGATCTAAGATTTGAGGTAGGAGAAAGGAGAGGGAGCTTTTCTTCAAGTGTGGGTCAAGATAATTGTGTTGCTCAACCCCTCCACGAAGTAGTGAAGGGGTATTTAAAGTGAGGCCCCAAATGGCCGTTAGGCGGACGTCCGTGGCAAAACAGGCACCGGACGTCCGTGGAATACCAGACGTCCGACGGCTGTAGCACGCCATCAGGCATTTAATGTATCAGGATATTTGCGAAACAGGTTTGACGGACACCCGACATTTCCCGGACGTCCGGAGACCGGACGTCCGGTACTTACCGGATTTCCGTCCGTTCGATTCTGGATTGGTGCACCGGATTTCCGGACGTTACCGGACGTCCGACCAAAATAACAGCAGGAACCCCAAAACTAAAACATGCATAACTTTCACATCCGGACTCCGATTTTGATGATCTTGGGCTCGTTTTGAAGCTATGGAAAAGCTCCAAGTCCTCAGATAGAGAACCACCCAAAATAAACCAAAATGGAGGGTTCATATTATGCAAAGGTTAGATCATATATTTTGGGAAACTATTTGGCTTTGGCTTTTCTTTGGTATATAGGATATGAGTGGAATTGTGTATAGAAGATGTTGACTTGAGCAAATCCATCACAAACCCTTTTGATCCCCTCTTAATAGTGCAGGATCCCTATAACTCAAGAATCATAAAAATAGCTACACTACATAGCTATCAAGAATCCATTCTTGAGTGTATATGTTTCTTTGGTGGTCATCACTCCACAACACTAACGTCAAAGGAACTAATAACTTTGACACGAGCCGTTCACTTGAGCTTGATGTTGATGTTTATTCTTGGCTCAAGATGAAGGAAAGACATTGGGGGTGAAGTCTTCAAGTCTCTCCCTCATACACAATGTGGGGAAGCTTTGCTTTGTATTCATCTTCACTTGTCCATCATGTGATCATCCACAAGCTTCAAGCATGTAATCCTTTGGGATGGTTATCTTGAACTTGCCCTTGTCAACCATGATCACCAACACTTGATGTCATCCTCTCATAGACACTTGAAATCTCTTTCTCGATGCGAGCCCATGAGAATCACCTAACCCTCAAAAACATAGACAACACAAGATCCTATGTGGTGCAACACAAGTATGGGTTAGTACACAGAGTGCAATTTATAATTTCTTATCATACCACAAGATCCTATGTGGTGCATCATTTCTTTTCGTGTGTTGACCATTTAGAGTTCGATCTTTGAGCTTCATCTTGGTCAACCTATATCTCTACTCCATGTTTAATCTTGACGTCATGAAGGATATATTGAATTCTTCACTTGAATAGCTTGCTCAATCATGACTCAACACATGAGTCCATTATAATCATATCTTTGAGTCACTCCTAGAATTCATCATTCAAATCATCGTCTTTAAGATCTTGATCCATTATGGCTCAAACCATAGCTCTAAGCATGGCAACCCTTAAGATACTCCAATGAACTCCATTTTGATCATCTCGATGTAATTGTTGCTTCAAAGGAGTTTTCTTTCATTATTCTTCAATCATTTTCCAATGGGACTAATCTTCAAATGTATATCTCAATGCAAACATTAGTCCATAAGGATTGTCATTAATTAATTACCAAAACCACACATGGGGACTACATGTACTTTCACTTGGCAACCTCCAGACCATCGCCGTTGCTGGACCTACGCGGAGCCACCCACAACATCTCTCCGCCGAACAGCAAAACCTCCTAAGACGGCGCCTCCATGGAGGGTACGACGCGAAGGACGCCGCCGCCGCCTAATCCAGATTGAATTTTGGACTTTCGCCCGGGAGGAGTTCGGAAGTGGATAGGAGAGACCTCGACATCACCTCCACGGAGGGTAACGGCGTCGAGAGATGCCGCCGATGCTGGATCGAGCAAGCCGATCAAAGTTTCCTCCGGTCCTCATCCTATACCACCAAACCTCCGTCGACTCCGGATCCGGCAAAGGACCACGAACCGAAACCTGCAGAGATGCGAGAGCCATGGGGCTCAACCCACCATGAAGGAGGATCGAGAAGTATCCATTGTAGATCTCCAGGTGCCGAATCCAGCGATCCAGCATGGTCAGCGACGACCACCACCACCCCGCGGCGGCCACCGGCGTTCAAGCCCAAGACCCAGACGGATCGGATCTGAACCCGGCAGCGCCCGCAACCACCGATCTTGCCCAGCACGCAGCCGTCACCACGCCGCGAGCAGGCCACCACCACCGCCACGCAGCGCACAACGTCGCCAATAAACCCGCCCGCCGCGCTGCCCGACCCCACGCTAGCCCGGCGCCCCGTCCGATCTGGCTGCCCCGCGCCAGCTATGGCGGACGGCGGTTAGGATGCCCCTGGTCGCCCATGGGGCGACACGAGGGGACGAGGGAGACGGCGGCGCGACATAGGTAACTTGGATTTGGATCGCCGCCGCCGCTTGGATTGGATCTGCAGGTCCCCTGGCCTCGCCTCCTCCCGTCTGTTAGAAATATGAAGATATGATTTGGTAATAAGATAAAACAATTCTACCTATTGTAAAAGATGGTGTATATGATAAGGCTGTCTTAGATTATACATGCTCACAGTGAGTATGTTTTGATTGCATCGACTCATCTATCCAGACAATTAACCAAACAAGCAATCTTTATGCTTTTCGAGACCACGCACATGCAGAGAGACAGGCAAACACGACATGGTAGAAAATTAGCATTTGCTTATGTATGCACGACCGAGTGTGCATTGAGTTAACTAGCGAAATGGAAAAGCTTAGCACTACGCAAGCATCATACATGATAGATCATCCAGGCTTTATTTTTTATGGAGGGAGAGGGAAAGAAAGAAAACCTAAAGCTAGGGGGACTCCCTAGGCGACTAGTGTGCCAGGCGACTCCCTAGGCGACTCCCTAGGCGATCGCTGGGATGCCGCCGGCCACCCGCCTGCCGCTAGATCGGCGTGTGGGAGGCCGGTTCTAGGCGTTGGCCGACGAGGGAGATGAGGGGGAAGGCAGTGAGGAGGAGGCTGAGCCGCCGGCGACTCCGTTTACGTCGGTGTCGCCAACTTCGCCGGAGTCGGACGGTTCACGGTCTACGTTGATTTGCGAGCTGTTGAACCAGGGTTACGACGAAGATGATCTTAAGTTGGTGGTCGAGACATTGGTTCCGGCCACTTATCCGGCGAGGAACGGCCTTGAAGCAACGGATCACAAGGAGGTGATCCGGCGGACAGTGCTTCGGCGTACTTTGACTCGGCCTTGGCAGGGGCCGATCCCCAAGGTAAGATTGCCAGCGCTAACTCTTGGTGATTTTCTAACCCCTGGGGCTTGGATGCAGGTTCAACGGCGACGGAAGAAGGTACAGCGGCCGGCGGTGCCACCGGAGGCGGAGGTGAGACAGATCTCGATCCAGGAGGCAAGGATGGAGCGTTTGAATTTGCTCCTGGGCCACAGTAGGCCGATTTCGGGAGTGGACCAGGTGGGCTTAGGGCATGCGGCCCAGCCTGTTTTTCCTGAGCTGCGGCTCAGCTGGTGGAGAATGGGTCGAGCGAGCTGCTAATCGTGGCCCAACCCAACATGGGCATTACTAGGGTTCGGCCGATGAGGGCGAGACCTGGGTTTCGATATTGCGGGATCAGACAGACGCTGCGGGTTCAAGCGAATGCGGCACTGGTCGACAGGAGATCCTTTGCCGTTGTTCTCATGGTGGGGAGGGGATTGGATCAGGCAACGGCTGTAGGTGCAGGATCGGGACAGGGCAGGTCTACTGCCGCCATCGCTAATGGCGGGCGCGACGGAGCTGTTGGGTCGGGGCACGGTGGTGACCGCGGGGGAGCGAATGCTGGTCGTGGTGGCTTTGCGGGGAGAGATGGCGGAGCTGGTTTCGGCCGCGCCGCCGGAGGTGGAGGAGGTGCGCATTATGGAGGAGGTGGCTATGGAGGACCACCATGCCATGACTCGGGTGGCAACTCTTTGGCCGGCGATGGTCGTGGAGGGGCAGGCGGCACTGGTTTTCGTGGCCCGGTGCGTCAGTTTGATGGGGAGGGGTGTGGAGTCTCGTCCGGTGCCGGTCATGGTGACGCCGGTGGCCGTGCTTTTCGCGCCCCGTCCGGAGGCTTCGTCCAAGGGTCGGTGGGTCCTCAGCAATATGTGCCTCGCCGGGGAGGCTTTTCAGAGGACGTAGCGGCACAGGCAGATTTGGTCGTGGTACCCGTGTCCCGCGCCGCGACCCACCACCTCGCTGCAACCCGCCGCCGACCACCGAAGTGGTTGCGCCGTCGGGGGAGGACAACGCGGCTGCTTCGACATCGGTGGCTGACGCACCAGTAGACAAGCGGCTCCCCGCGGAGGCGGCTGCGGTGGTTCGGGATCTTGCGAACGTGGTTGTACCGGTTGCGTCGACACCTGTGGAGAATGTTACTGACAAAGGTGAAACAGATAAGACGAGCAAAGGGCAGCGCAAGAGGGAGAAGATCTATTGTTATCAATGTGGAGAACCCGGTCACTATGCGGTTGGATGTACGATGGAGCTTTGTGATACTTGCTTGAGACCGAAACATGAGGAGACTTGCCCTCTTCTGTCAGCTCCTAAGCCGGTGGTGAACTTTTATGGTGTATGTGATGAAAAACTTATGTTCTTTATTGGAAAGTAGTTTATCACAAGAACCGGTTCCTGTGACAACTACACCAATCAGTGAGGAAGCTAATGATATTGATCATGAAACTTCAGATCAAGTTACTACCGAACGTCGTAGGTCTACCAGAGTAAGATCCGCACCAGAGTGGTACAGTAATCCTATTCTGGAAGTCATGTTACTTGACCATGGAGAACCTATGAACTATGAGGAAGCGATGATGAGCCTAGATTCCGCAAAATGGCTTGAGGCCATGAAATCTGAGATGGGATCCATGTATGAGAACAAAGTATGGACTTTGGTTGACTTGCCCGATGATCCGCAAGCCATAGAAAATAAATGGATCTTCAAGAAGAAGACTGACGCTGATGGTAATGTAACTCTCTACAAAGCTCGACTTGTTGCGAAAGGTTTTCGACAAGTTCAAGGGGTTGACTACGATGAGACTTTCTCACCCGTAGCGATGCTTAAGTCTGTCCGAATCTTGTTAGCAATTGCCGCATTTTATGATTATGAAATTTGGCAAATGGATGTCAAAACTGCATTCCTGAATGGATTTCTGGAAGAAGAGTTGTATATGATGCAACCGGAAGGTTTTGTCGATCCAAAAGATGCTAACAAAGTGTGCAAGCTCCAGCGATCCATTTATGGACTGGTGCAAGCCTCTCGGAGTTTGAATAAACACTTTGATAGTGTGATCAAAGCATATGGTTTTATACAGACTTTTGGAGAAGCCTGTATTTACAAGAAAGTGAGTGGGAGCTCTGTAGCATTTCTGATATTATATGTAGATGACATATTGTTAATTGGAAATGATATAGAATTTCTGGATGGCATAAAGGGATACTTTAATAAAAGTTTTTCAATGAAAGACCTCGGTGAAGCTGCTTACATATTGGGCATCAAGATCTATAGAGATAGATCAAGACTTAATTGGACTTTCACAAAGCACATACCTTGATAAAGTTTTGAAGAAGTTCAAAATGGATCAGGCAAAGAAAGGGTTCTTGCCCGTGTTACAAGGTGTGAAGTTGAGTCAGACTCAATGCCCGACCACAGCAGAAGATAGAGAGAAAATGAAAGATGTTCCCTATGCTTCAGCCATAGGCTCCATCATGTATGTAATGCTGTGTACTAGACCTGACGTGTGCTTAGCAATAAGCTTGGCAAGTAGGTACCAAAGTAATCTAGGAGTGGATCACTGGACAGCGGTCAAGAATATCCTGAAATACCTGAAAAGGGCTAAGGATATGTTTCTCGTTTATGGAGGTGACAAAGAGCTAGTCGTAAATGGTTACGTCGATGCAAGCTTTGACACTGATCCGGACGATTCTAAATCGCAAACCGGATACGTGTTTATATTGAACGGTGGAGCTGTCAGTTGGTGCAGTTCTAAACAAAGCGTCGTGGTAGGATCTACATGCGAAGCGGAGTACATAGCTGCTTCGGAAGCAGCAAATGAAGGAGTCTGGATGAAAGAGTTCATTTCCGATCTAGGTGTAATACCTAGTGCATCGGGACCAATGAAGATCTTCTGTGACAATACTGGTGCAATTGCCATGGCAGAGGAATCCAAATTTCACAAGAGGACCAAGCACATCAAGAGACGCTTCAATTCCATCCGGGACCAAGTCCAGGTGGGAGACATAGAGATTTGCAAGATACATATGGATCTAAATGTTGCAGACCCGTTGACTAAGCCTCTTCCACGAGCAAAACATGATCAGCACCAAGACTCCATGGGTGTTAGAATCATTACTGTGTAATCTAGATTATTGACTCAACAGCAAGTGGGAGACTGAAGGAAATATGCCCTAGAGGCAATAATAAAGTTATTATTTATTTCCTCATATCATGATAAATGTTTATTATTCATGCTAGAATTGTATTAACCGGAAACATGATACATGTGTGAATACATAGACAAACTTAATGTCACTAGTATGCCTCTACTTGACTAGCTCATTGATCAAAGATGGTTATGTTTCCTAACCATAGACATGTGTTGTCATTTGATTAATGGGATCACATCATTAGGAGAATGATGTGATTGACTTGACCCATTCTATTAGCTTAGCACTTGATCGTTTAGTATATTGCTATTGCTTTCTTCATGACTTATACAAGTTCCTATAACTATGAGATTATGCAACTCCCGTTTACCGGAGGAACACCTTGTGTGCTACCAAACGTCACAACGTAACTGGGTGATTATAAAGGAGCTCTACAGGTGTCTCCAAAGGTACATGTTGAGTTGGTATATTTCGAGATTAGGTTTTGTCACTCCGATTGTCGGAGAGGTATCTCTGGGCCCTCTCGGTAATGCACATCACTATAAGCCTTGCAAGCAATGTAACTAATGAGTTAGTTACGG
Organism: Aegilops bicornis; assembly: GCA_021605145.1. Taxonomy (NCBI): domain Eukaryota; kingdom Viridiplantae; phylum Streptophyta; class Magnoliopsida; order Poales; family Poaceae; genus Aegilops; species Aegilops bicornis. The sequence goes on from CM038673.1 coordinate 812,025,250, forward strand.
AATGATGCAATACGTGACGAGTAAAGAGACTTGCCGGTAACAAGATTGAACTAGGTATTGAGATACCGATGATCTAATCTCGGGCAAGTAACATACCGATGACAAAGGGAACAATGTATGTTGTTATGCGGATTGACCGATAAAGATCTTCTTAGAATATGTAGGAGCCAATATGAGCATCCATGTTCCGCAATTGGTTATTGACCGAAAACAGTTCTAGGTCATGTCTACATAGTTCTCGAACCCGTAGGGTCCGCACGCTTAACGTTACGATGACATTTATATTATGAGTTTATATGTTTTGACGTACCGAAGGTTGTTCGGAGTCCCTGATGTGATCACGGACATGACCAGGAGTCTCGAAATGGTTGAGACATAAAGATTGATATATTGGACGACTATATTCGGACACCGGAAGTGTTCCGGGTGATTTCGGAGAAAACCGGCGCAGGAGAGTTACTGAACCCCCCCGGGAGAAGTAATGGGACTTATGGGCCTTCGTGGAGAAAGAGAGGGCAGCCAGGGTGGGCCGCGCCCCTCCCCTCTGGTCCGACTTGGACTAGGAGATGGGGGCGGCGCCCCCCTTTCCCTCTCCCTCTCCCCCTTCCTTTCCCCCTCCTAGTAGGAGTAGGAAAGAGGGGAGTCCTACTCCTACTAGGAGGAGGACTCCTCCTCCTGGCGTGCCTAGCAAGGGCCGGCCGGCCTCCCCCTTGCTCCTTTATATACGGGGGCAGGGGGGCACCCTAGAGACACAACAATTGATCCTTGAGATCTCTTAGCCGTGTGCGGTGCCCCCCTCCACCATAGTTCTCCTCGATAATATTGTAGCGGTGCTTAGGCGAAGCCCTGCGACGGTAGAACATCAAGATCGTCACCACGCCGTCGTGCTAACGGAACTCATCCCCGACACTTTGCTGGATCGGAGTCCAGGAATCGTCATCGAGCTGAACGTGTGCTAAAACTCGGAGGTGCCGTAGTTTTGGTGCTTGATCGGTCGGGCCGTGAAGACGCATTTACTACATCAACCGCGTTGTTATAACGCTTCCGCTTTCGGTCTACGAGGGTACGTGGACAACACTCTTCCCTCTCGTTGCTATGCATCACCATGATCTTGCGTGTGCGTAGGAATTTTTTTGAAATTACTACGTTCCCCAATAGAGACACCCACGATGAGATCTTGCAGACCACGGCTGGAGAATGCTAGAACCGGCATCATTCGGGTGACCAAGGGCACTCTTTCTGAGGACCAAATTGTTCTGCAACTGAAGAGATTGGTCTCTAACTCTTTTCAGTGGGCTCTCATTCGGATTGACGAGACGACATTTAAGGTTGACTATCCTACCAAGTTTGTTCTTGACAAGATTAATGAGTTTGGCATGTGTAAAGTTCCTGGCAGTGCTTGTATTCTTGAGTTTGATGAGTGCAAGCGCAACGATCCGATGGGAGTTCCGCTTGTTCAGATCTTGGTCAGATTTTTTGGGCTACCCCCGGAACCGCTTAATGACTTCCTGGAGACTTGGAGCCTAGGCTCTCTTATCGGAAAGACTTTGGAGGTCGATATACCTATTACCCGTATGCATGGCATTGCACGTATGCGTGTGGGAGTTTTGGATGTGGATGCGGTTCCGTGCTTCTTAGGTTGGGTTTATGAGGGATTGAGCTATGATCTGAAGATTGAGATTGAGGGATTTCCAATGATCCAGGATGCAGACAATGGCATGGGTACTAATGGTGGGACTGATGGTGGGGACGGCAGGCAAAATGATCTCATGGACCATGATCAGCCTGCTAACCAGTCTGTTGCTTCTGGTGGGCAGGGTCCGGTGTCCGAGGCCCCAGTGGGCAAGACCTCCACTTCGGCGCCCATGGCGGGGCTTCGACGTGATTGTGACACCATGTAGGCTTCAGAGTGATGAGCTAGAGGATGATGATCCCACCCTTACGACTCCGGGGAGCACGACTCACGTTCCCACATCGGTGCTCATGGTAGGGCTTCGCTTCGGGTCTTTTGGTGCTGCCTCGGCACCTGGGCGCTTATGGGGGGATCGGATGGAGAGAGATGACCCAGTTGAGCATGAACTACCTCCGTTATCTCCAGTCCGGTTCACTTTCTCCGAGGGTGGTGATGCTTTGGCGGCGCCGGCGTCACCTAGGGGGAGCGACTCGAGGCAGGCGGCCTTAGTCCTTCCCTCTTCTGCAGATTTGGTGGATCCATCCATCGCTGTGGCGGCTTCTCCAGTCACGACACCTCGGCGTGCTACTCTTCACCACAATGACCGCAGGAGGCGAATGTTGTGGTCGAGGGGTCTGGGATCTCTTCTACTCCGATTCCACAGGGGGACACGACGTGTCCACAATTGTCGCAGGAGGTGACGACTGTGGACGCGACTTCTAAGAGAGCGGCTCGGATACTGGTACCGGAGGTGGGCATTCCGGTGTCACATCCCACGGTATCATCTGCTCGTCGGGGGACGGACTTCTCCATCCCAGAGGTGGTGGCCTTTGGAGGTCTTCCAGATCCGACTTCTGGAGGGAGGCGGTCCGGCCGGCGCATTCAGGAGCAGCCGGGTGCGGATGAGTTTCAGCTCGGGCGCGCCATGCGGATGGCCAAGATCCGAGACATAGAGTCTTCTACAGGTCTATCTTTAAATACCAATATTTCCGTTTTACATTTTTCTGAAAATGATATTATGCATAGGGCGGATAAATTGGGTATTTCTCTAGGTGGTAACAATCGCGAAGTAGTTACTTCTATCAATGAACTTCTCGATTTAGAGACAGATAGAGCAATGGTTATGCTGAAAAATATTGTGGCTGTCAAACCAATGAAAGAAAGTGAGATTAATGAGTTGGGTATGTGTCAGTTGGAGGGCTTATGCGAGGATCTAGTTCCTGCGAACCTTCTGCATGAGGAGACCTTGGAAGAGGAGGGCCATGCGGCAACTCTGTCATCAACTGTAGGTCTCGAAAAGGACTCCAGTCATGTAGACTGTGTGATCCTCCTCAGCACCCACTCGCAACCGCAAAAAAAGGTATATGGCCTTTCTGCGGTGTGTGTCAAGTGCTAGGCTTAAGTTCAAGAAGAAATTTCACGACGATTCATGAGAGGCATGTTTTTGAAAAGCAAAGATCTTAGGGACTTGGCTAAACGTAGGTTTTTGGCGAAGCCTCTCGGGATTACAAACTTGACTTTATTATGCTGCTTGAGACTGGTCGTGATAATTTCACCTTGCAATTTCTTGGAATGATCTCAGGTGGTGTTGACTTTGATTGGCATTGTTTGCCACCTCGGGGAAGATCTGGCGGGATCCTCCTCGGGTCAATCACAGTCTCTGGAAGTGCTAGATGTGTTCTGGGGGGAATTTGCAGTTAAATTCCATGTGCGGTCGGAAGCCGACGGGTTCAGGTGGGCTTTAGTGGCTGTTTATGGGGCGCCATAGCCTGAGCTCAAACCTGACTTCCTCGCATATTTAGTTAGGTTTTGTGGGGACGACAACCTACCTATTCTCGTTGGTGGTGACTTTAACATTATTAGAAGACGAGAAGAGAAAAATAATGACAATTTTGATGGCAGATGGTCCTTCATGTTTAATGCGATTATTGAAAGCCTGGACCTGCGAGAGATTGATCTCACGGGGAGGCAATTTACTTGGGAAAATAATCATCCATATCCGACGTATGAAAACTTGATAGAGTCCTCACAGTATAGAGGGGAACAAAAATTCCCTCTAGTGATGGTGCAGGCGTTACAGAGGGGAATATCTGATCATACACCCCTTCTTGTGGACTCTGGTGAGGCGGTTCACCAAGGAAACAAGAATGTTTTCTCTTTTGAAACTGCGTGCTTCGAGAGAGAGGATTTCCTTGAGTTGATCAGCGGAACAAAGGGGAGAGTCCAATATTAATCGGTGGCAGTATAAGATTAGACGTCTTAGACAGTTCTTGAGAGGCTGGGCTAAGGACACTAGCGGTGTTTATAGGAAAGAGAAAGAAAGATTGTTAAAGATTATTAATGATCTTGACATAAAATCTGAGAGCACTTCGCTGGACATGGATGAGCGAGTGTCTAAAAGATAAGCCGAGGTTAGCCTGGCAAAGCTTCTTAGAGAAGAGGAATTGAAATGGGCACTTAGAGCGAAAGTGTGCCAGGTTGTTCAAGGGGATACCAACACACACTTTTTCCATAAGATTGCCAATGGGAAACATAGGAAAAAGAGAATCATTCAACTTGAACAAGATGAGGGTACGATTGTTGGCCATGAAAATGTTAAAATGTATATCTCCAACTATTATAAAAATCTATTTGGGGCCCCAGCTAAGAATTATGTCGCCCTCAATGAGAGTATGGTGGACGACATTTCTCAACTGAGGGATGAAGAGAACTAAGTGCTCACTGCACCTTTTTCTGAGAAGGAGGTGTTTGAAGCGATATCACAAATGGAAAATAACAAGGCTCCTGGTCCGGATGGCTTCCCAGCAGAGTTCTATAAAAAATGTTGGGGTATTATTAAAGGTGACTTGATGCCTATGTTCCACGATCTGTTTAATGGCAACCTTCAGCTTTTTAAACTTAACTTTGGTACTATCACGTTGTTACCAAAGAAGGTGGAAGTGATTCGCATTGAGCAATTCAGGCCGATATGTTTGCTCAATGTGAGCTTCAAGATCTTCACAAAGGTTGGCACAAACCGTCTGACTCAGATTGCCCATTCCGTGGTACAACCAACCCAGACTGCCTTCATGCCAGGCCGACACATTCTCGAGGGAGTGGTCGTTCTTCATGAGACTTTGCACGAAATTCACTCAAAGAAGCTCGATGGAGTGGTCTTCAAAGTGGATTTTGAAAAGGCATACGATAAAGTGAAATGGCCATTTTTACAGCAGGCCTTGCGTATGAAAGGATTCGATCAGGCCTGGAGGAAGCAGCTCGAATCATTTGTACAAGGAGGCAGCGTCGGAATCAAAGTAAATGGCGATATTGGTCAATACTTCCAGACGCTAAAAGGATTGAGACAGGGAGACTCGATGTCTTCGATCCTCTTTAATATTGTTGTTGTTGACATGTTGGTTGTTCTTGTTAATAGAGAAAAACAGGACGACCAAGCAAGTGGCCTTATCCCACATCTGGTTGATGGTGGGGTGTCCATTCTTCAATATGCCGATGACACCATCATTTTCATGGAACATGACCTTGTTAAGGCTAGAAATATGAAGTTAGTGCTATGCCTTTTCGAACAGCTGTCAGGGTTGAAGATTAATTTTAATAAGAGTGAGTTGTTCTGCTTTGGACGCGCCAAAGAAGAACAAGAAACTTACAAGCAGTTGTTTGGGTGTGAATTAGGCTCGTTACCCTTTACGTATGTAGGGATTCCAATTCATCACCGCAAGCTCACTAATAAAGAATGAAAATGTATCGAGGATCGGTTTGAAAATAAACTGAGTTGCTGGAAGGGCAAACTCTTGTCTTATGGAGGAAGATTGGTGCTAGTTAATTCTATACTCACAAGTGTGCCCATATTTCTCCTATCTTTCTTTGAAGTCCTGGTTGGGGTACGGAAGAGATTAGATTTTTATCGATCTAGATTCTTTTGGCAAATTGATGGGAGCAAAACTAAGTATCCGTTGGCAAAATGGGATGTAATTTGTAGACCAAAGGACCAGGGAGGCTTGGGAATTGAAAATTTGGAGGTGAAAAATAGGTGTTTACTCAGCAAATGGCTATACCGTTTATCTATTGAAAGAAATGGGGTTTGGGCTCAGCTGTTGCATAATAAATATCTATATGCCAAAACGCTAGCCCAGGTTACGACAAAACCGTCTGACTCCCCGTTCTCGAAAGGGGTTATGAGGACGAAAGTCACCTTCTTCAGCAGGACTAAATTCATCGTCGGGAATAGACGGGATACTAGATTTTGGGAGGATACTTGGTTAGAAGATTCCCCGCTGGCCTTGCAGTATTCATCCCTTTACAACATTGCACAACGGAAAGAGGTTTCCGTTGCTACAGTGTTGGGGTCCACTCCTCATAACATGCAGTTTAGGCGGTCTGTTATAGGTGAGCGGTGGGATAGATGGCTACATCTTGTGCGTAGGTTAATGGAGGTTAACCATTCGGATGTACCAGACACCCTGCAATGGAAGCTTTCCAGGTCAGGAGTCTTCTCGGTTAAATCCATGTACACAGATTTGATTAACACCTGGACTATCCCGATGACGGTTCATATTTGGAAAGTTAAGGTGCCATTGAAAATAAAAGTATTTGTGTGGTTTGTGCATAAGGGTGTCATTCTTACTAAACATAACTTAGCTAAGCGTAAGTGGGAAGGAAGTAAAAGATGTTGCTTTTGTGATCAGGATGAAACAATAGAGCATCTATTCAGCAAATGTCCGCTTGCTAAATTACTTTGGAGAACTATTCACGTTACGTTTAACATCACTCCACCTCTCACGATATTACATTTGTTTGATAACTGGTTGGCTGGAGTGGAGCCAAAGTCCGCTGCACATATCCGAAAGTGGGAGCATGTGCATTACTTTGGTCTTTATGAAATTGCAGAAATGACGTTGCCTTTAACAGACAAACCATCACCAACTTTTTGCAGGTCATCTTCAGAGCATCTATTTGGATCCGTACGTGGCCATTACTCAGCCTGCGGACCACAGGGAGCATACGGATCATGGGTGCAGCCGATGTGAGATGGTTGCACGGGATACGTATAGCCGGTTTGGATGGCAGTCCAATAATAGGATAGGCGTTTAGTCTCCTATTCTTTCTGGTGCCGGTTGTGACTTTTTATTTTGGCCGCTTGTGGCTTTTTTTTATTTATTTACTAAGACTTTTTGTTTCGTTTGGAGACTTCTTGTTGGAACCTTCGGAAACTTTATTTTAATAAATGGTTGTGTGCATCTAGAGATACAGAGGCCGGGGGTACGTCTCCTTTCCGATAAAAAAAGAAAAAAAGGCTTTATTTTTCATCATCGAATCCATTGCTTGCATCAAAGAGGGCCGATCTCATCAGGTCTAGAAGAGAAAATGAAAGTTTGCAACATAAATCGACGAGAAGGCGTTGCAAGATTCTCGGGAAATGAACTACGATAGCAAGCTCCAAAACATGAACTGGTTATGTTACACACATGTGAACACGGGAGGGAGGGGAGGGGAGAGGGATTATATCCCGTGATGCCCTGTACGTTTTGAGGGGAAATGGGTACTTGGAGTTGGATAGATGAAACAATCAAGCACCTTTTCAATCATGAACAGAGAAATTGAAACACTAACCATTACTGATAAAAAAAAAGAAACACTAAACATTACGTACGTAATCCAAAACGAATATATGGGGAGAAAAATAGAGAAATTAATCAATTAGGTTGCCGCATACGGATTAATTGCTTGTTCATCATCACAATACAATTAGCAAGACACCATGTATTTGTGTGCCATGACAATGACATACATCAAAGCTAAGCAAGACTAGTACATCATCTCTTGGATCATCTCCTGGATGCAGGTTTCGGAGTTCTTCATCACGCACTCGGCCCTCACGTGGTGAAAGGATCCACTCTCCTAGACTAGTACAGTCGTGTCGTCGCAGAAGCGGAGCAGCTCATCTAACGTGCACCGGAAGGCGTCGTCTTCATCCTCTGCAGCGCCAGTGCCTTCTTGGACTTGGCCGTCGAGTTTGCCGGGCAAGAACCCTGCGCCACCACAGCGTCATGGAGCTCGGGAAAATCTTGAAGCATGTCGTCGGTGAAGAACCCGCCTGGATCCACGCTGCCGTCGTCCACTACTCCGGTTCCGGCGGCAACATCGTCTCGCCTTCGTCGGACATGAACCAGCGGCCATACTCGTGAAGCATCCCGGGTTGTTGGACGATCGGCGGTTCCTGGCGGCGTGGGGTTTGGGGACGTGGAGCATCCGGGTGCTGCACGTCGGCGGCCTTCCTTTTCCTGGAACCGGGAGCATTGATTACCTCGTCGTATGTGGTCTCGCTCCTGTGACGAGACACGCAGACTTTGCAGAGCACCAGGCCGTCTTGCTTGTCATCGCTGTACTCGTTCATGCACCAGCCGATCCTGATCCTCTCTTTCTCTCCCGGCAACTTCTTGACGTAGCTGAGGTTTCGTCTATGGCCTACGAGTTTACCTTGGTTGTCTAGCACGGGGATCCCGCCCTTCTCCGAGTGCCAGTAGTAACCCTCGCCGGCGTCGGCCACGGCGCGCTGCCGCCTCCCGCCACCGCGGCCGGCTTTGGTCGGGTGACGACGGGCAGGGGTGAAGAAGTACCAGACGCCCCCTTTCCCGTCGCGCTTGTCCGTTCCTTGCGCGTGTTGATACATCTCGACGAGGTCGCCGGGGCGGCGGAGTAGGCGTCGAACTCGTGGATGAGGCGGCTGGCGAAGAAGGCGTTCGGTCCGGCGGCGATCCGTGGGCGGAGGAACTTGGTGATCAGCTCGTGCTCGGCTGGGTCGAAGGCGTAGCCGGCGGGAGGATCCAGCTTGCCATCGGCCATCGCAGAGCTAGCTACGCACGTACACTACGAGATGGATCAAGTAGCTAGGTATGTACGTGTAACCCTGAACTCGCTAGCTGCTTGCCTTGCCTGGGTACGTACCTAGCTTATATAGATGGATCGACAGCGAGCCCGCCCGGGATTCAGTTTCCTTGACCGGTCATACGTACGTGTCCTAAGCAATCCGTACATAAAATGGATTAGTACAGCAATCCGTACATAAAATGGATTAGTGCAGCACGCCCCATGATGCTCCGTCACTGCACCGACGTTGCTCCATTGCAGCTCGCGTCGCTGCACCTTGCCGCTCGGTAATACTCCGTCAGAGCACCGACAACCCCGACGTTGCTTCATTGCTGCACCACGCCACCCGGTTGATCACCAGCTACCGGCAACTTGGACTGCCTATCTCAGTATGCGTCAGGAGATCCAAGACCCACAGGTGCATCATCAACTGCAGAAAGATCTGATTGAGCACCTATGGAGGCTCAAGGGGGACGCCGCGTGATGAAATACGAGTTTTTATTTGTTGAACTATATAATTTGTATTGAACTATTTGTTGTTGTAGTATTTTGTTGAAGTATTTGATTTTTCTGTGATGAAATATGTGAAAAGGAATAATTGTGTTGATAATTGAACGCCGAGACACGGCGAAACCACGCCGAATATGGGCCTATTCTCGCCGAAATTGGGCTGCAAAGTGGGCCAATTTCGACGCCTGGGGGCGAGCTGGGGGCGACGACTGGGCGCAAAACCACCCCCAGTGCCGAGTGTATCGCCGGCTCACCCCCAGGGGGCGATTTGTATGCGTCCTGGGGGGACCAACGGCTGAAGATGCCATAAATCTCTAGTTAGTCTACGTTAGGTGGATCCTGGATCAATTTTAGACGGACGCCGGCCACATTGGAAGTATTTCTTTTTAGGCTTGATTTACTCCACATAAATGCGTTGCTTAGCGTTTGCATATTTTGTTTTGTAGACGGTGCCTTCTGGTCCAGTTTTGAACTTAGTTTTGAAATCAATCCTGAATCAAGCAAACCTTATGACTTGGTATAAAAATCTGAGAACTGTTATCAAGAACGATAAAAAAACATGTTCAAGATGATCCACTTCCAAAGGAATGTGCAAAATAAATGCGCTGCAAGTGGGGCGAATGATATATATTGTTTGTACCGAGCATTAGCTAGCGCTCACTAGCGGAACACCTTAGAAGGGTCACGATTGGGCGGTTTCCTTTCCAGTTAATACAACATGCGTCTCTTTTCTTGGTTACCTCCTCCCCCTATTTTTTTGCTGCTGGTTTTATCTTTTCTAGTCTTTTGCGAGGCTTTTGTGTCTTATTTCTTCTATTGTTTTTCATTTTCTCCTTGATTTATTTCTATTATTTTGTCCTTTCCCTATTTCCCCTTTTCCTTTTTCTTTTTCTATTTTCACTTTGTTCTCTTTCTTTTTTTCATTAGATTTTTCTTTATTTTCTTTTTTATTTAAAAAAGAACATTACCCATGACATTTTCAATAGCAAAATGTACATTATTTGATATATGATGACCATTTTAGCAAACAATGGACTTTTTGGATATATTAAAGATATTTTCTTAAATACACGATAACATTAATTAGGAGTATTTTCATTTTACATGCTATATGATTTTCTTAAAATTCCATGAATATTTTTTACATCCCTGAACACTTTAATAATTACATGCAATTTTTACAAAATACATAAAAAATCTTTTAAAATAAATGAAAATTGCATTTTCTAAATGTATGAATATTTTTAAGAAAGAAAATGAATATTTTTCTAAATAGGTCATGAATCATTTTCGAAAGTAAAAGAACATTTTATTTAGAATAGACATACACATTTTAAATTTCTTACACATTGAGTGAGCACTTCTTATTTTACCTGAACTATTTTTTTCAAATGTGCAAAATGAAAATTTGACCCAGAATAGTTTAGATCTTTTATATATAAAATAAACACACAAGAAGAAATATTAAACAACAAGTAAAAATGAATAAAAAGAACAAATAAAGAAGCAAAAGCACTGCAAAATCAGAAGAAAAAATTGCGCCAACTAGGGTGACCCACGGTGGAGGCATTGTGATTGAATGGTGAGCATTCGGCTCTGGTCATGAGGGATGCTAGTGGAGATATGGGTGTAGCTAGGAAAGTTAGTGGCTGTATCGCTTGGAATAGCAACATCATATTCTACTCACGACCTCAAATTCGACCACAAAAACAGTACTCACGACCTCAAACATAGGATGCTTGCAAGATTTCATCATGATAGAATATTCATGGAAGTCATGGCAACAATAACAAAATTGGCACTCCAAAAAGCTTTTGAAAGTAGCCCTTTTGGAGCATCGATTTTTTCCCACGACTTCCACGATCTTTTATGATGAAATTTTACAAGCACCCAAAAAAATTGTCAATGTTTTACAAAAAACAAAATATTATTTTTTTTCTTCAATTTTTCCATAATTTACTGCTCACCCGCTACTATAATAATAGTGATACAATCTCTATCTCTACTACTTAAAAAGAATGTAAGGTTTCCATTTCACCTTTCTTTCCTGTATCCTTCCTTATATATATCCCACTCTTTCCTTCTCCTCTTTAAATTTTTTCTCTCATCTCTAACTTTTCTCCCATCCATTCTCCCTAAAATAGAATCAATTGTCTCATGTTTTATTAACTTACCAAAAACACATTTTGTTTGGTAAGTGATTAAATTCTTACCAAATAAGTGCTTAACAATAAAATGGCATGTAAATCATGGCGATTGCATACAAAAACTTGCTAAATGCGATATGGAGCCAATGAGATGCTGACAAGGCTGCTGCCAAATGGGTCCAGACGTGGGTAATGTGGCTTCTTACATGTGGGTCCAATGCCATATGCCGGTGATGGCACACATAACTATCACAATTTGTAGATACTGTGAATTTGTTATATATTGTAATTGGCGGGCATATTTGAATTTTTTCCATCTTGACAATTTTTATATGAATTTGTGTGAAAATTCAATTTCAATGCCAATTCAGCTATCTTTACTGCGATTAAATGGCAGACGATTATCACACAGACTTTTCTGAGCCATCACAATAACAAACCATGGGACAGAGCCGCACAATAAAATTAGGCATATGCCATAGTTTCATGACCATCAAACATTGCATTAATTAGTATGATGGGGTTTGTTTGCTCAGCTATGGACATGGGTCCCGCCGACGCAGTCGCGGCGCTGTACTTAAGCATTCCATCAAGATCATTAAGCCTCATTCCATAGCTAAAGTTTTCTCTTCCTTGGCATTCTTGACGAATTCAAATTCTTCTTGCTAGTCTACAAGGGAAGTGTCATTAGTGCAGAACCGGGCTTTAGCGCCGGTTCGTAACGGCCTTTAGTACCGGTTCGACAACCGGCACTAAAGAGTGGGGACTAAAGGCCCCCCCCTTTAGTACCGGTTCGTCACGAACCGGCGCTAAAGTGCCACCACGTGGCACGAGCCAGGCCCGGGTGCGTGTAGGGCTTTAGTACCGGTTGGTAATACCAACCGGTACTAAATGTTTGGGTGTGTTTTTTCCTTTAATTTTGTGTCTTCAATTTAATTTAGTGATTGTTTTACATTATAATGAGTTGTTAAATCATTAGGTGAAAGTACATGATTAGTTTCGACTGGATGCATGTGGATCCTAGCTATAGCTAAGTGATCAAGTATATGCCATATAAATCCATATTATACTTGATCAAGTATAATATGGATATATATATGGCATATACTTGATCACTTAGCTTGGATCCATCCAGCTGAAACTAATATGCGGTTTCTTTCATGAAATGATATAATAACTCATCATCATCATCATCATCATATTAATATAAAAACTCTTGCATCATATCATCAACATCAATATATATACTACTCCCTCCGTCCCATAATATAAGAATGTTTCTGACACTAGTGTAGTATCAGAAACGTTCTTATATTATGGGACGGAGGGAGTAGCTAGCTAAAAATCATCATAGTCGTCATTATCACTATTTAATCATCATAGCCATTACCGCTATCTAATCACCACAAACACTAGCTTAAAGAAGAAACATTCACTTGTAGCAGAAGCAAAAACATCATCGAGTTCAACATGATGGTCATGATATTATAAGCGTTCATAACACCACAAAAGCAAATCATTCTTTGAGATTAAGTTCAGGACGAAGAACACGGACATGAGAGGACAAGTACGTACTAAGAGCATGAACTAGCTAAATCACTCCTGCTGCTCTTTCTCAGGTAAAATAGCATACAACATGTATAGCTCTCCTGATTCATCATACTAGAGCATGCAGATGAACCTGTCTCCTAATCGTGGGGTGTGCTTCTTATTGCTGCCCCCTAGTACTTCTTTGCCATCGTTAACAATTTTCCTCCAATCTTTCACTATTAAGCATTCAACGCTTCTAGAAATCCTGAATGCACTCATGTGCAATGCAAAATATCTTGGCCGTAAGCTAACAATTGACATGCGACCTTTATGTTGGAAATATGCCCTAGAGGCAATAATAAAAGTATTATTATTATATTTCCTTGTTCATGATAATTTTCTTTTATTCATGCTATAATTGTATTATCCGGAAATCGTAATACACGTGTGAATACATAGACCACAATATGTCCCTAGTGAGCCTCTAGTTGACTAGCTCGTTGATCAACTGATAGTCATGGTTTCTTGACTATGGACATTGGATGTCGTTGAAAACGGGATCACATCATTAGGAGAATGATGTGATGGACAAGACCCAATCCTAAGCATAGCACAAGATCGTGTAGTTCGTTTTGCTAGAGCTTTTCCAATGTCAAGTATCTTTTCCTTTGACCATGAGATCGTGTAACTCCCGGATACCGTAAGAGTGCTTTGGGTGTACCAAACGTCACAACGTAATCGGGTGACTATAAAGGTGCACTACAAGTATCTCCGAAAGTATCTGTTGGGTTGACACGGATCGAGACTGGGATTTGTCACTCCGTATGACGGAGAGGTATCTCTGGGCCCACTCGGTAATGCATCATCATAATGATCTCAAAGTGACCAAGTGTCCGTCACGGGATCATGCATTATGGTACGAGTAAAGTGACTTGCCGATAACGAGATTGAACGAGGTATTGGGATACCGACGATCGAATCTCGGGCAAGTAAAATACCGATTGACAAAGGGAATAGTATACGGGGTTGATTGAATCCTCGACATCGTGGTTCATCCGATGATATCATCGAGGAGCATGTGGGAGCCAACATGGTTATCCAGATCCCGCTGTTGGTTATTGCCCGAGAGCCGTCTCGGTCATGTCTCCATGTCTCCCGAACCCGTAGGGTCTACACACTTAAGGTTCGGTGACGCTAGGGTTGTATGAATATGAGTATGCAGCAAACCAAATGTTGTTCGGAGTCCCGGATGAGATCCCGGACGTCACGAGGAGTTCTAGAATGGTCCGGAGGTAAATACTTATATATAGGAAGTCTTATTTTGGTCGCCGGAAAAGTTTCGCGCGTTATCGGTATTGTACCGGGAGTGCCGAAAGGGGTCCAGGGGTCCACCGGGGGGGTCCACCTGCCCCGGGGGGCCACATGGGCTGTAGGGGTGCGCCTTGGCCTATATGGGCCAAGGGCACCAGCCCCAAGAGGCCCATGCACCAAGATATAAGAAAAGGGAGAGTCCTAAAGGGGAAGGCACCTCAGGGTGCCTTGGGAGGATGGACTCCTCCCCTCTTGGCCGCACCCCTTCCTTGGAGGAAGGGGCAAGGCTGCGCCTCCCCTCTCTTGCACCTATATAAAGGAGGGGAGGGAGGTGGCCGCACCCATAAGCCCCTGGCGCCCTCCCTGCAACACCTCCTCCTCCTCCCGTAGTTGCTTAGCGAAGCCCTGCCGGAGTTCTGCTGCATCCACCACCACGCCGTCGTGCTGCTGGATCATCATCAACCTCTCCTTCCCCCTTGCTGGATCAAGAAAGAGGAGACGTCATCCGCTCCGTACATGTGTTGAACGCGGAGGTGCTGTCCATTCAGCACTAGGTCATCGGTGATCTGAATCACGGCGACTACGACTCCACCATCCCCGTTCCATTGAACGCTTCGCACGCGATCTACAAGTGGTATGTAGATGTAATCACTCTCCCATGACTCGTTGCTAGATGAACTCATAGATGGATCTTGGTGAAACCGTAGGAAAATTTTTAATTTTCTGCAACGTTCCCCAACAATGGCATCATGAGCTAGGTCTATGTGTAGTTCTCTATTGCACGAGTAGAACACAATTTTGTTGTGGGCATAGATCTTGTCAACTTGCTTGCCACTACTAGTCTTTTCTTGCTTTAGCGGTATTGTGGGATGAAGCGGCCCGGACCGACCATACACGTACGCTTACGTGAGACTGGTTCCACCGACTGACATGCACTAGTTGCATAAGGTGGCTAGCGGGTGTCTGTCTCTCCCACTTTAGTTGGAGCGGATTCGATGAAAAGGGTCCTTATGAAGGGTTAATAGAAGTTGACAAATCACGTTGTGGCTTTCACGTAGGTAAGAAAACGTTCTTGCTAGAACCCTATTGCAGCCACGTAAAACTTGCAACAACAATTAGAGGACGTCTAACTTGTTTTTGCAGCAAGTGTTTTGTGATATGATATGGCAGAAGTTGTGATGAATGATGAATGATATATTGTGATGTATGAGATCATGTTCTTGTAATAGGAATCACGACTTGCATGTCAATGAGTATGACAAACGGTAGGAGCCATAGGAGTTGTCTTTATTTTTTGTATGACCTGTGTGTCATTGAAGAACGCCATGTAAATTACTTTACTTTATTGCTAAACGCGTTAGCCATAGTAGTAGAAGTAATAGTTGGCGAGCAACTTCATGGAGACACGATGATGGAGATCATGATGATGGAGATCATGGTGTCATGCCGGTGACAAGATGATCATGGAGCCCCGAAGATGAAGATCAAAGGAGCTATATGGTATTGGCCATATCATGTCACTACTTTATATAATTGCATGTGATGTTTATTATGTTTTATGCATCTTGTTTACTTAGAACGACGGTAGTAAATAAGATGATCCCTTATAATAATTTCAAGAAAGTGTTCCCTAACTGTGCACCGTTGCTAAAGTTCGCTGCTTCAAGCACCACGTGATGATCGGGTGTGATAGATCCTTACGTTCACATACAACGGGTGTAAGACAGTTTTACACATGCATAAACACTTAGGGTTAACTTGACGAGCCTAACATGTACAGACATGACCTCGGAACACAAGAGACCGAAAGGTCGAACATGAGTCGTATGGAAGATACGATCAACATGGATATGTTCACCGACGATGACTAGTCCGTCTCACATGATGATAGGACACGGCCTAGTCGACTCGGATCATGTAACACTTAGATGACTAGAGGGATGTCAAATCTGAGTGGGAGTTCATTAAATAATTTGATTAGATGAACTTAATTATCATGAACATTAGTCTAAAATCTTTGCAAAATGTCTTGTAGATCAAATGGCCAACGCCCATGTCACCATGAACTTCAACGCGTTCCTAGAGAAAACCAAGCTGAAAGGCGATGGCAGCAACTATTCGGACTGGGTCCGGAACCTGAGGATCATCCTCATAGCAGCCAAGAAACAATATGTCCTAGAAGCACCGCTAGGTGATACACCCATCCCAGAGAACCAAGACATTATGAATGCTTGGCAGTCTCTTGCTGATGATTACTCCCTCGTTCAGTGCGGCATGCTTTACAGCTTAGAACCGGGGGTCCAAAAGCGTTTTGAGCAACACGGAGCATATGAGATGTTCGAGGAGCTGAAAATGGTTTTCCAAGCTCATGCCCGGGTCGAGAGATATGAAGTCTCCGACAAGTTCTATAGTTGTAAGATGGAGGAAAACAGTTCTGTCAGTGAGCACATACTCAAAATGTCTGGGTTGCACAAACGCCTGTCCCAGCTAGACATTAACCTCCCAGATGAGGCGGTCATTGACAGAATCCTTCAGTCGCTCCCACCAAGCTACAAGAGCTTTGTGATGAACTACACTATGCAAGGGATGGTGAAAACTATTCCTGAAGTATTTTCAATGCTGAAGTCAGCAGAGGTAGAAATCAAGAAGGAGCATCAAGTGTTGATGGTCAATAAAACCACTAAGTTCAAGAAGGGCAAGGGAAAGAAGAACTTCAAGAAGGACGGCAAGGATGTTGCCGCGCCCGGTAAGCCAGTTGCCGGGAAGAAGTCAAAGAATGGACCCAAGCCTGGTCTGAGTGCTTTTATTGCAAAGGGAAGGGTCACTCGAAGCGGAACTGCCCCAAATACTTAGCAGACAAGAAGGCCGGCAACACTAAAGGTATATTTGATATACATGTAATTGATGTGTACCTTACCAGTACTCGTAGTAACTCCTGGGTATTTGATACCGGTGTCGTTGCTCATATATGTAACTCACAGCAGGAGCTGCGGAATAAACGGAGACTCGCGAAGGACGAGGTGACGATGCGCGTCGGGAATGGTTCCAAGGTCGATGTGATCGCCGTCGGCACGCTACCTCTACATTTACCTACGGGATTAGTTTTAAACCTGAATAATTGTTATTTAGTGCCAAGTTTGAGCATGAACATTGTATCAGGATCACGTTTAATACGAGATGGCTACTCATTTAAATCCGAGAATAATGGTTGTTCTATTTATATGAGAGAAATGTTTTATGGTCATGCTCCGATGGTCAATGGTTTATTCTTAATGAATCTCGAACGTAATGTTACACATGTTCATAGTGTGAATACCAAAAGATGTAAAGTTGATAATGATAGTCCCACATACTTGTGGCACTGCCGCCTTGGTCACATTGGTGTCAAGCGCATGAAGAAGCTCCATGCTGATGGACTTTTAGAGTCTCTCGATTATGAATCATTTGACACATGCGAACCATGCCTCATGGGGAAGATGACCAAGACTCCGTTCTCCGGAACAATGGAGCGAGCAACCAACTTATTGGAAATCATACATACCGATGTGTGCGGTCCAATGAGTGTTGAAGCTCGCGGAGGATATCGTTATGTTCTCACTCTCACTGATGACTTGAGTAGATATGGGTATGTCTATATGATGAAACACAAGTCTGAGACCTTTGAAAAGTTTAAGGAATTTCAGAATGAAGTAGAGAATCAACGTGACCGAAAGATAAAATTCTTGCGATCAGATCGTGGAGGAGAATATTTAAGTCACGAATTTGGTACACACTTAAGGAAATGTGGAATTGTTTCACAACTCACGCCGCCTGGAACACCTCAGCGTAACGGTGTGTCCGAACGTCGTAATCGCACTCTATTGGATATGGTGCGATCTATGATGTCTCTTACTGATTTACCGCTATCATTTTGGGGATACGCTCTAGAGACAGCTACATTCACTTTAAATAGGGCACCATCTAAATCCGTTGCGACCACACCGTATGAATTATGGTTTGGGAAGAAACCTAAGCTGTCGTTTCTAAAAGTTTGGGGATGCGATGCTTATGTCAAGAAACTTCAACCTGAAAAGCTCAAACCCAAGTCGGAAAAATGCGTCTTCATAGGATACCCATTGGGTATACCTTCTACTTTAGATCCGAAGGCAAGATCTTTGTTGCCAAGAACGGATCCTTTCTGGAAAAAGAGTTTCTCTCGAAAGGAGTAAGTGGGAGGAAAGTAGAACTCGATGAAGTATTACCTCTTGAACCGGAAAGTAGTGCAGCTCAGGAAAATGTTCCTGTGGTGCCTACACCTACTGGAGAGGAAATTAATGATGATGATCAAGGTACTTCGGATCAAGTTGCTATTGAACTTCAGTGGGTCCACAAGGACACGTTCCACACCAGAGTGGTATGGCAACCCTGTCCTAGAAATCATGTTGTTAGACAACGGTGAACCTTCGAACTATGAAGAAGCGATGGCGGGCCCGGATTCCAACAAATGGCTTGAAGCCATGCAATCCGAGATAGGATCCATGTATGAAAACAAAGTATGGACTTTGACAGACTTGCCCGATGATCGGCGACGATAGAAAACAAATGGATCTTTAAGAAGAAGACGGACGCGGATGGTAATGTTACCATCTATAAAGCTCGACTTGTCGCTAAGGGTTATCGACAAGTTCAAGGGATTGACTACGATGAGACTTTCTCTCCCGTAGCAAAGCTTAAGTCCGTCCGAATCATGTTAGCAATTGCCGCATACTATGATTATGAGATATGGCAGACGGACGTCAAAATGGCATTCCTTAACGGTTACCTTAAGGAAGAGCTGTATATGATGCAGCCGGAAGGTTTTGTCGATCCTAGGAATGCTAACAAGGTATGCAAGCTCCAGCGATCCATTTATGGGCTGGTGCAAGCATCTCGGAGTTGGAACATTCGCTTTGATGAGATGATCAAAGCGTTTGGGTTTATGCAGACTTATGGAGAAGCCTGCGAGTGGGAGCTCTGTAGCATTTCTCATGTTATATGTAGATGACATACTTCTGATGGGAAATGATATAGAACTCTTGGACAGCATTAAGGCCTACTTGAATAAGAGTTTTTCAATGAAGGACCTTGGAGAAGCTGCTTACATATTAAGCATCAAAATCTATAGGGATAGATCGAGACGCCTCATAGGTCTTTCACAAAGCACATACCTTGATAAGATTTTGAAGAAGTTCAAAATGGATCAGTCCAAGAAAGGGTTCTTGCCTGTTTTGCAAGGTGTGAAATTGAGCTCGGCTCAATGCCCGACCACGGCAAAAGATAAAGAAGAGATGAGTGTCATCCCCTATGCCTCAGCCATAGGATCTATTATGTATGCCATGCTGTGTACCAGACCTGATGTAAACCTTGCCGTAAGTTTGGTAGGAAGGTACCAAAGTAATCCCGGCAAGGAACACTGAACAGCGGTCAAGAATATCCTGAAGTACCTGAAAAGGACAAAGGACATGTTTCTCGTTTATGGAGGTGACGAAGAGCTCGTCCTAAAGAATTACGTCGACGCTAGCTTCGACACAGATCTGGATGACTCAAAGTCACAAACTGGATACGTGTATATGTTGAATGGTGGAGCAGTAAGCTGGTGCAGCTGCAAGCAGAGCGTCGTGGCGGGATCTACATGTGAAGCGGAGTACATGGCAGCCTCGGAGGCAGCACATGAAGCAATTTGGGTGAAGGAGTTCATCACCGACCTAGTAGTCATACCCAATGCGTCGGAGCCGATCAAACTCTTCTGTGACAACACTGGAGCTATTGCACTTGCCAAGGAGCCCAGGTTTCACAAGAAGACCAGGCACATCAAGCGTCGCTTCAACTCCATTCGTGAAAATGTTCAAGATGGGGACATAGAAATTTTCAAAGTACATACGGATCTGAATGTCGCAGATCCATTGACTAAACCTCTTCCGCGGGCAAAACATGATCAACACCAGAACTCTATAGGTGTTCGATTCATCACAACGTAACTAGATTATTGACTCTAGTGCAAGTGGGAGACTGTTGGAAATATGCCCTAGAGGCAATAATAAAAGTATTATTATTATATTTCCTTGTTCATGATAATTGTCTTTTATTCAGGCTATAATTGTATTATCCGGAAATCGTAATACACGTGTGAATACATAGACCACAATATGTCCCTAGTGAGCCTCTAGTTGACTAGCTCGTTGATCAACTGATAGTCATGGTTTCTTGACTATGAACATTGGATGTCGTTGATAACGGGATCACATCATTAGGAGAATGATGTGATGGACAAGACCCAATCCTAAGCATAGCACAAGATCGTGTAGTTCGTTTTGCTAGAGCTTTTCCAATGTCAAGTATCTTTCCTTTGACCATGAGATCGTGTAACTCCCGGATACCATAAGAGTGCTTTGGGTGTACCAAACGTCACAACGTAACTGGGTGACTATAAAGGTGCACTACAAGTATCTCCGAAAGTATCTGTTGGGTTGACACGGATCGAGACTGGGATTTGTCACTCCGTATGACGGAGAGGTATCTCTGGGCCCACTCGGTAATGCATCATCATAATGAGCTCAAAGTGACCAAGTGTCTGGTCACGGGATCATGCATTACGGTGCGAGTAAAGTGACTTGCGATAACGAGATTGAGCGAGGTATTGGGATATCGACGATCGAATCTCGGGCAAGTAAAATACCGATTGACAAAGGGAATAGTATACGGGTTGATTGAATCCTGAACATCGTGGTTCATCCGATGATATCATCGAGGAGCATGTGGGAGCCAACATGGGTATCCAGATCCCATTGTTGGTTATTGCCCGAGAGCCGTCTCGGTCATGTCTGCATGTCTCCCGAACCCGTAGGGTCTACACATAAGGTTCGATGGCGCTAGGGTTGTATGAATATGAGTATGCAGCAAACCAAATGTTGTTCGGAGTCCCGGATGAGATCCCGGATGTCACGAGGAGTTCCAGAATGGTCCGGAGGTAAAGATTTATATATAGGAAGTCTTATTTTGGTCGCCGGAAAAGTTTCGGGCATTATCGGTATTATGTACCGGAGTGCCGAAAGGGGTCCGGGGTCCACCTGCCCCGGAGGGCCACATGGGCTGTAGGGGGTGCGCCTTGGCCTATATGGGCCAAGGGCACCAGCCCCAAGAGGCCCATGCGCCAAGTTATAAGAAAAAGGGGAGTGTCCTAATGGGGGAAGGCACCTCCGAGGTGCCTTGGGAGGATGGACTCCTCCCCTCTTAACGCACCCCTTCCTTGGAGGAAGGGGCAAGGCTGCACCCTCCCCCCTCTCTTGCACCTATATAAAGGGAGGAGAGGGAGGGGTGGCCGCACCCATAAGCCCTGGCACCTCCCTCCTCCCTGCAACACCTCCTCCTCCTCCCGTAGTTGCTTAGCGAAGCCCTGCCGGAGTTCTGCTGCATCCACCACCACGCCCGTCGTGCTGCTGGATCATCATCAACCTCTCCTTCCCCTTGCTGGATCAAGAAGGAGGAGACGTCATCCGCTCCGTACGTGTGTTGAACGCGGAGGTGCTGTCCGTTCAGCACTAGGTCATCGGTGATCTGAATCACGGCGAGTACGACTCCAGCATCCCCGTTCCATTGAACGCTTCCGCACGCGATCTACAAGTGGTATGTAGATGTAATCACTCTCACATGACTCGTTGCTAGATGAACTCATAGATGGATCTTGGTGAAACCGTAGGAAAAATTTTAATTTTCTGCAACGTTCCCCAACACTTTAGTCTCGATCCTTTGGCGCTTTAACTGTCATCGGAAATCCCTGTTGAAGAACATCATATAGTAATTAATATACTTAGCAATGAAAGTTTAACAAAAAAATTATGTATGCAAAAGATGCACTAAGCACAAATAGTAAAAATCTTACCATCATACCATCATACCTAAATAGATGTGACCGTAGTTCAATACGATCACTATTGGTCGCACGTTTTGAGTACTAACATTTCTAAGTGCAGGAAGAAAATTTGTCTTGACAGTATGAAGATCCTCAAGCCATGAAACATAATGACTTATCTCCTCACAGTTTAGTTCAGCTCCGGGACAGTACTAGGTCCTGTCTAGCAAGCGCCGGACATGTCTGCTTGAATGGAAATAAGCTGTTAATAGAAATTAGTTGTCAACTATTTTTGAATAAATAATATCAAAGACATAAATATGGTTGAGAATAACTCTCATAATGGTAGAACTGGAGGCGTCTGCACATCGACCCAGATGTCTCTATTACCTTCAATATCATCTTTCGGACGAATATCAAAGGTGATCACCATATTAGGCGCAAATGCATAAGCCTTGCATAGTGCTTGCCAAGTTTTGCATTCAAAATAGGTGTACGTGTTTGCATTGTATACTTTGACGTTGAAAGTATAACCATGCTCAGTTTTCAGGTAAACTCTCTTTACCTCCATAGTTTCCATAGCATTGAAACCTATCTTATCCAAGACAAAAATTCTTGCATGGCAGGGGATGTGCTAGTAGAATAGTGAAAATTAAAAATTATAAGTTCAAGCAAATGAAGCATCTATAAGTCATGCTTAATTACGAAAAAAAGACTTGTCATTGTGACTTCATCAGTATCGAATTGAAGGTCTCATCCAGCTTGATGCTGAATCGCCTACCATCAACAAGGAAATTTTTATGCACATGCCACGCTGGTCTTCACAGTATTCGCACATAATGAAATCTTTTTAGGTAAATCGACATTTCCTATGTTCATATAGGTGAAACATTAAAACTTACTAATTTTATTAATTCAACTAATTCAACTATTTCTATTAATTCAACTAGTTCTGTTAATTCGACTAATTCAACTAAGCATTTTACTAAAAATAAACTTGTTCTATTAATTTTCTTACTAAAAATAAACTAGTTCTATTAAAATCTCATATACCTAAATTTTAATTAGATCATCAAATCTCATATACCTAAATTTTCTTACTAAAAATAAACTAGTTGTATTAATTCAACTAGTTCAACTAAGCATTTACTAATAAAAATAAACTAGTTATATTAATTCAACTAGTTCAAATAATCTCATATACCTAAATTTTCTTACTAAAAATAAACTAGTTATATTAATTCAACTAGTTCAACTAAGCATTTACTAATAAAATAAAATATTTATATTAATTAAACTATTTCAAATTATGATTTACTAATATAAATATATTAGTTATTTTAATTCAACTTTTTCAAATAAGCATTTACTAATAAAAATAAAATATTTATATTAATTCAACTATTTCAACTAAGCAGTTACTAATAAAATAAACTAGCTATATTAATTGAACTAGTTCAAATAATCTCATATACCTAAATTTTCTTACTAAAAATAAACTAGTTTTATTAATTCAACTAGTTCAACTAAGCATTTACTAAAAATAAACTAGTTATATCATCTAGCTAACAATTGACATTAATATTTAACAACTTTTCTATCTAATTCATCTAACATTAACATTCTAGCATTCTAACATTTGACTAATTCAACTAGATCAGAAAATAAGTAAAAAAAAATATGTGCGTGTGTGTGTAGTACTGTGTGTGTACATGTGTGTGTAGTGTGTGTGTGTATGTGTATGTGTGTGTATGTGTGTGTGTGTGGGTAGTATGAGCGGGCCGGGGTGCGGCGGCGTACGGGCGGCGACGGGGACGACGCGACGACGGGCGGCGGGCCGGGCAACCGACGGCGACGTACTGGCGGGCGGCGCGAGACGGCGACGGCAGCGCTGCGGGGCGGCGAAGGCGGCGGCGGCGATGGCGATGTCGCGGCGCGCGAAGTGGAGACGAAGTGGTCGGCGATGGAACTGATTTTTCGTAAGTGTAGTATATATAGGAGGGTCTTTACTACCGGTTGGAGCCACCAACCGCATCAAGGCCAATTTTGGCCAGGCCAAGCGGCGGAAGCGAGGGCCTTTAGTACCGGTTGGTGGATCCAACCAGTACTAAAGGCCCCTTCCATTAGTACCGGTTGGAGCCACCAACCGCAATAATGATCGTGCGCTGCCACCCCCGGTGCACTATGTTTAGTCCCACCTCGCCGAGCGAAGGGCAGTCGCACTGGTTTATAAACCCAGCCACGGCTGCTCTTTCGAACTCCTCTATAAAGCAGGCTTCTGGGCCTAACTAGGGCGCGCTGCCCTGTGAGCCTGCCTGCTCTTCTGGGCCTGAATTTGCACACCCTAGGTCTGGCAGGCCCACCGGGCAGCGCCCCGACAATTTTTTATATAGATTTTTTCTTTTCTGCATTATTTATTCTCTTCTATTTTTTGAGTAATTTTTTATATAATTTTTTCTTTTCTGCTTTATTGTTTCTTCTACTTATTTCTGAGTAGTTTTTTTGCTGTATTTAGTTTCTTTGTGAATATTTTTGCTTTATATCGTTTTTTTATATTTTGCTTTATTTATTTTTTCTATGATAGTGGAGGTGGTACGATACCGGGGCACCTCCCCCAAGCTTGGCGAAAGCCAAGGGGAGTGCCCATACCCGATACTCAATTTTCTTTTGGTGATGAAGTGGTAGTGATCTGTCCTTCATGATCACAAGATTCTCCAGCCTATGGATGACGCTCCGGAGGAAGGTGATGTGCTCTTGCAACAGAATATTTTCACGAGTGAGATATTTATTTTGCACATGAACCGTTTCAATGATCCGAAAGCCTTCAATCTCAGTGGGGGTAAGATGATCAAAGTAAGGTATAATGATAATTTATCTTCCTCCTCGTGACGTGGCTTGCTCGACCACCGTGCTGGATCTCCGATGGCCTCCTAGCTCTTGCTACCTTCGAGAGGTTCTTCGGGCCCCTCTCTCTTTAGCTCGATTTTCATCAACCAAGCATCATCTTCTACTTTGTTGGAGGAGGGACAAGACATGATGCCTGGCTTAACATATCTGATCAAAAACAGCAAGAAAAGAAAACAGAAGATTTCTCCACAGTACGGTGATCAATAGGTTCGGGGGGTATATAAATATTTTTTATCTTGGGAAACAAGCAAACGGAAGAAAAACAGAGTCCGGAAGGTACCCGAGGTTTAAGGATATCTGACCGAAAACCCGTTTTGTTGTGATTTACTGTTTCACGGTCATTTAGCTCTCTAAACAAATTGGTAAATGACTGAAAAACAGCAAATGATGTCAGAACGTGTTGGAAATTGATGACATCGCTTCGAATGCTGCATAATGCCGGCTCAAAAAAAGTCTAGAGTTCAAATAAGAAAAATGAAGTGCCCGTGTAACAGATGAGTTCTCGTCCGAAACCTGATACTCCGAAAGAGATTGTCCAGTTTGTACACGAAGTGCGTTCAGTTTTGAAGTGAGTGGAGAGAGTGAGGGCGTAAACATGTAAAAATATACCTAAAAATACATTGATTATCAATGATCTTTTTGTGTACAATCTGAATTGTCAATATGAGTCCTTAACGGTTTAGAAACCGGTGAAGAATCATATTGAGTCCAAAAATTATACACATAGAGTTCAATGAAGACCAAATGCTTGTAATAGTTTGAGAAGTAACATATTTAAGGTGGTAAAAATCTTTCTAGGCGAGCGAGGTGGGACTAAAAATAGCCTGCCACAACCTCTTTACTACCGGTTCGTGCCACGAACTGGTACTAAAGGTGCTGACCGGGCCCCAGCATCTTAGTGCCGGTTCTTGGCACGAACTGGTACTATAGATTCGCATAGCGAACCGGTACTAAAGCTTTCGTCCCGCCTAGCCATTTGAACCGGCACTAATGGACATATTAGTGCCGCTCAAATGCAAACCGACTAATGTGTCTCAGATTTGACCCTTTTTCTACTAGTGTGTTGATAGATTCAAGATGATTATGCACATCTAACAGGGCCATTATCAAGGATTCAATTTCATCTTGATGCTCTGGTAGAGCCTTCTTTTTTTGCGAGAAAACTTCAGATTTATTCATCTTCAATCTTGGCAGTACAATGAACAACGAACAACAGCTCCATGTCCGTCGCCGGCCCGCCGCCCACCGGCCAGGCACGGCGCCCAAGATCCACAACGGCCACCCACCGCAGGGTAGCCGTTATGCCTCCAGGAAGTGGCCGCCGCCACAGATCTAGCACACCACGCCCGCGAGCACCAGCCGCCCTTGTAGCGAGAGGGACGACTACTATAGGCCCTTCACACCACCGCCAGCACCGCCCCCGCCGCCCAGCGCCCATTGCCAGCGCCGCCGCCGACCTCGCCAGCCCGCCAGCCATCGTCGGGAGGGAAGACAGGCCCCGCCGCGGCCGACGCAGACAGGGCTTCGCCCTTCCGCGCGAGCAGGCGGTGGCGAGGGGAGAGGTGGGGGGAGGGGGGCCCGGGGGTTGGCGGCTAGGGTTTCCCCTCCGCGTCGCTCGCGGGAGCGACCGAGAGGGGGAGGGGGATCTAATTATCTGTATCATCAAGATTAGTTTCAACATGGACACATATGCATGGGTAATCAGATGTGAAGAAGGTGATGCACATATGGTATATGTCCTAAGTTTGGGCATAGTGGTGCGGTCTTAGCAATGTCACTTAGGATAATTGTCGAGTTCGAGGAGAGATAAATAAGAATACCTTGTCTTCGCTAAAAGATGATCTCTTGGTAATAAGATAAGACAATTCTACCTATTGTAAAAGATGGTGTATATGATAAGGCTGTCTTAGATTGGACATGCTCACAGTGAGTATGTTTTGATTGCATCGACTCATCTATCTAGACAATTAACCAAACAAGCAATCTTTATGCTTTTCGAGACCACGCACATGCAGAGAGACAGGCGAAAACGACATGGTAGAAAATTAGCATTTGCTTATATATGCACGAGAGTGCATTGAGTTAACTAGCGAAATGGAAAGGCCTAGCACTACGCAAGTATCATGCATGATAGATCATCCAGGCTTTATTTTTCATAATCGAATCCATTGCTTGCATCAAAGAGGGCTGATCTCATCGTCCATGCATGCTCAATTAACTAGTAAAGATTTCTTCAAGCTTAAGAAGATAGAAAGTCAACATATAACAAAATAACAATCAATTAATCTGCACATGAATTGCTGCCTTGTTAATCACAGTACAATTAACAATATCTTGCTTCTTGCTCACCACATACATCAAAGCTAGACTAGCAAGTAGACCATTGAGCTACACTAGCTTCTATATCCTGAAACATGTCCTGGCAGCAGATGTCGCGGTCTTCCATGGTACATCCGGCCATCACATGGTAGGGCATGCCACAGCCGTGTCGTCGCAGAAGCGGAGCAGCTCATCTAACGTGCACCGGAAGGCGTCGTCTTCATCCTCTGCAGCGCCAGTGCCTTCTTGGACTTGGCCGTCGAGTTTGCCGGGCAAGAACCCCTGCGCCACCACAGCGTCATGGAGCTCGGGAAAATCTTGAAGCATGTCGTCGGTGAAGAACCCGCCTGGATCCACGCTGCCGTCGTCCACTACTCCGGTTCCGGCGGCAACATCGTCTCGCCTTCGTCGGACATGAACCAGCGGCCATACTCGTGAAGCATCCCGGGTTGTTGGACGATCGGCGGTTCCTGGCGGCGTGGGGTTTGGGGACGTGGAGCATCCGGGTGCTGCACGTCGGCGGCCTTCCTTTTCCTGGAACCGGGAGCATTGATTACCTCGTCGTATGTGGTCTCGCTCCTGTGACGAGACACGCAGACCTTGCAGAGCACCAGGCCGTCTTGCTTGTCATCGCTGTACTCGTTCATGCACCAGCCGATCCTGATCCTCTCTTTCTCTCCCGGCAACTTCTTGACGTAGCTGAGGTTTCGTCTATGGCCTACGAGTTTACCTTGGTTGTCTAGCACGGGGATCCCGCCCTTCTCCGAGTGCCAGTAGTAACCCTCGCCGGCGTCGGCCACGGCGCGCTGCCGCCTCCCGCCACCGCGGCCGGCTTTGGTCGGGTGACGACGGGCAGGGTGAAGAAGTACCAGACGCCCCTTTCCCGTCGCGCTTGTCCGTTCCTTGCGCGTGTTGATACATCTCGACGAGGTCGCCGGGGCGGCGGAGTAGGCGTCGAACTCGTGGATGAGGCGGCTGGCGAAGAAGGCGTCCGGTCCGGCGGCGATCCGTGGGCGGAGGAACTTGGTGATCAGCTCGTGCTCGGCTGGGTCGAAGGCGTAGCCGGCGGGAGGATCCAGCTTGCCGTCGGCCATCGCAGAGCAAGCTACGCACGTACACTACGAGATGGATCAAGTAGCTAGGTATGTACGTGTAACCCTGAACTCGCTAGCTGCTTGCCTTGCCTGGGTACGTACCTAGCTTATATAGATGGATCGACAGCGAGCCCGCCCGGGATTCAGTTTCCTTGACCGGTCATACGTACGTGTCCTAAGCAATCCGTACATAAAATGGATTAGTACAGCAATCCGTACATAAAATGGATTAGTGCAGCACGCCCCATGATGCTCCGTCGCTGCACCGACGTTGCTCCATTGCAGCTCGCGTCGCTGCACCTTGCCGCTCGGTAATACTCCGTCAGAGCACCGGCGACCCGACGTTGCTTCATTGCTGCACCACGCCACCCGGTGATGCTCCATCGCAGCAGCACTGAAGGCCACGGACAGTGCTACGACGCCATACGACAGTCTCTGCGACATCCGACTGCTTCAACGACCGCGCGGCGATGTTACGAGGCATGTTGTGATGGCCGCGATGATAACGCGACCACATGCTTCGAACGTCTATGGTGTACTTTGACGAATGTGGCGATGCTGCGACGGCATCCCAACTGCTTCGACAATGCTACAACAGGCGCGACAAAGGCACGACAACATGCTCGAACACCAGTGGACATGATTCAACAGCATGCTTCGACGGACATGGTGATGCTACGAGGCGTGCTGCATCGACCGCCGTGACGGCGCAACGTCTTCCGAGCTGCTTTGATGAAGCTGCGACAGCCGCAGCGTTGACACGTCGACATTCTTCAAACACCCATGGTGTGCTTTGACTGCTATGACAATGCTTCAACGACAGACTTCGACGGTCGCGGTGATGCTGCGGGACGTGCTTTGACGACCATGGCAATGGTGCGGCAACATGCTTCTAACGTCGGTGTTGTACTTCGATGGCAGCGATGATGTTGTGACGACATGGTTGGACAGCCACGACGTCCTGCTTTGACAAACACGATGATGTTGCGGCAATGTGTTCCACTGACGCGAAAGTGTTGCAATGATGGGCATGGCTGCACCAACGATAATGCAACGATAAGTCGCCTTGTACACTGTCCGATGCGAGGTTTCACAGTCGCTGGATTGTTTCACACACGCTTCGCACGATCCCTCAACCCTTTCTCTCCCGCCGCAACTCACTGGCAGCTGTTGCATCCAATAGACCTGACGGGCATTCGTCAGAGCTCAAGACAGCCCAGCGATGCTTCATTACAGCCCCACACCAGCTCGCCTTTCTCGGCGATGCACCATAGAGCTCCATCACGGCACCACACGCCCCTGATGCTCCGTCGTTGCACCGACGTTGCTCCATTGCATCTCGCATCGCTGCACCTTGCCACTCAGGAATACTCACCGCAGCACCGACGACCCCGACGTTACTCCATTGCTGCACCAGCCTACCACATGTCACGAACTTTGGCTCCCTTCGCGTGTGGGAGACAGAGCGCTCATACTTTCCCATGTGGGAGATACTGCACGCGCCACTCGGTCGTGTGGGATCGGACGGCTCCGGACGAGGTTGATAAGGACAAGAAATCATCCAACTTATTCAACACGTTTTCCCTCACCGAATGCACACCTTTTACCCGCAACGGCCACTATGGGTTAGCCTGGTTGACACCCTTTTGTTTGTTTGTGATTTTGCGGTGTTTTTGTTAGTTTATTTGTTCTTTTTATATATTTTTACTGGCCTTTGTTATTTTTATCAACTTATGATTATTTTACTATATTATAAAAAATATGTCTGTTTTATTCTAGGTAATACTTTTTATTTGCACTTTTGACAGAAATATTTCGTATTAAAAAGGTGCTTACTCATTTCAAAATACCTAATACATTTGAAATTGTTTGAATATTATATATAAAATGTTCTTCTACTTTCGAATAGGATTTACCTATTTAGAAAAATATTCACCTAGTTCGTAAAAAAATCTTGTATTCAGAAAGAAATTTCTTGTATTTACAAAGAGTATTCACGTATTTCAAAAAATGTCCTTGTAATTATTAAAGTATTTTCACATTTCGAAATATATTCACATAATTTTGGAAAATAATCATTTATGACGTAAAATTGAAAATACAATTTATTTTTATCGTGTATTGAAGAAAGTACTCGTCATATATTACCTAAAGTTCAATGTGTTAAAAACTATTCATCATTTATTTAAAATATGTACATTGTGTGTTTCAAAAGGAATGTGTAAATTTATTTTCTAATTGAGTAAGTAAAATAAGTAAGAAGAAAATCGCAGAAAATAAAGAAAGAGAAAAATGTGGAAAAAGAACAAAAAAAAAGAGGGGAATAAACAAAAGAGGCAAAGATAATAAAGATAAATTGATAAAAAATGGAAGGAAAAAAACCCACAAGAAACCAGTCGAACAAAAAAAAGATAATATCATGAACAAAAATCAGGGAGAAACACGAAGAAGAGAGCCATGTGTTCAACGAACATAAAAGTAACCAGCACATTGCATGGGCTTACCGGGCCATGGCCTTCTTAGGTGTTCTGTAGGCGAACCCTAGCTAATGCTCGGTACAAGCGATATATATCATTTGCCGCCCGAAACACGTCTGGTAAAAGAGTTTCTCAAGAAGGTTTGACGAATGTGTCACACCGCACCTTGAGATCTCCCAACTGTCTATATATATTACTAGCAAATATGCCCATGCGTTGCAAGGGGAGAAAAACAATCAGATTATATAGATACGATAGAGATAAAAAAATCTGAATCAAATGCCAGGATGAGATAAGGATTTTCAATATGTCATTTCACAAACTATGTCTGAGTGATGTTATGATGAGAAGGGACTTTTAAAAAGTCATTTCAAAAACTGGAAATGTGATGGTCTCATCATAACTTAATTTCCTAAGGTGCCACAACGAAAAATATTTTTTTGGTTGAGCAAACTACATTGTTGGACCGCTGCCTGAGCTAGACTGATGTATGATGTGTCTCACATTGACCTAGCGTAGCTTAGTTTTTCAGAACAGTAGAACTTTGGTACGAGAATAGTTGTGTACGGAGGCAAAACAGACATTTAGTCATTTCCATATAGTTTACAAAGACTAACCATAGCAAGATGTGTCAATTTTTTGGCTCGGCAACCGTAGAGAACACGAAAATCTTTTTTACCCGATGCGCGAGGGACTAAATAAAATCATAAAACAACCTCTACAGATCCCCTAATAAAACCTCTACCTAAGCGATGGTTTGTTATGTTATTCGTTGCTTAAGAACACTTTTTAATTTTTGTGAACATTTTCAAAAATTTCGTGGACATTGTTTTCAAATTCTCGAATATGTGTTGAATACACGATCATATTTTACAAATCAAGAATTTCTATTTTATTGTTTTTTAAATCATGAATTTTTTAAATATGCGAACAGTTTTGTTTTTAAATCATGAACTTTTTTTGATTTCGCAAATGTTTTTTGAATTCACAAACATTTTATGATGTATCTATATATTTTCTCAGTACTCGCAACTTTTTCAAAATTTGTTTTTTTGGCACTCCCAGAGTAATTTAAAGAAAGAAAAACAGAAAAAATGAGAAAGGAAAACAGAAGAAAAACAGGGGCGTTACGACGGGCCGGCCCATTACCGCCTGGTATATATATATATTGCAGAACCCGTGCAAACGGCTTTGGCCTTAGCCACTGCGCTGGCTTCCTGCATGTGTTATACAATTGTATTGAAAATCCTATAAAAACCAAATTTGACGGCAATTTTTTTTAAAACGAATCGTTTTCTTTACTTACCGGTGGCATGATGGATAAATAGGGACAACTTCAGAGGCAATTTATATGACGGATGACCAGAAATCCAATTCTCTTTATTATTAGGTAAAAATAAAGAGGTAAAGATAGAGAGAAAAACAAAAACGTGGATCTGCCACTGGTTTATTAAGCTAGCAATGCCTACTGTGGCAGTCTGTCTACAAGGTAGAGTAATTTAAAAGTTATATACACATGATATCAAGTAACCTATGCAGCTAGACTCATATATAAGATTTGATTCCTTCTTGAGTAAATGGGGGCCCCTTCACGCCCCTTCACGATAGGAGGTGCCCCAACTATTCCTTCTAATATCTCGTGAGTATTCATCTCCACTCCTAATGTCTGCGTTGGTGAATAGTATCCACGGTTTATTTTCGCTAGTTTTTTTCGTCCCACCTCCACCACCATCCCTTGTCCCCTACATTCTTGTTGTTTTTTCACCCGGTTTTTTTCATCCACATAGAAACGTATCGACGACTCCTCTCTCGATCTCTCCAATCCAGCCATGTCTCTTCTATGGTTCCTCGTCTCCGCCGCCTTCCTCCGCCGCCGTTGCCCCTCGCCCCGCTTGCCTCGTGACCCAAACGCCCCCAAGCCCGCTACCCCTCTGCATCTCCCTCTTCCTCTCCCTCGTACTCTCTCGTCGCCTTCTCCACTCGGACATGGACGCGGCCACCCCATGTCCCATGTCTGCGCGTGTTTCCCTGGAACGTCCCCATGCCGCAGCGATCCGCTGCTGCCAGTCACTCGAGCGGGTTGGGGCATGGACGCAGCAGCCGCCCCATTCCCCGCGATAGTTCGTCCTCGCGTAACCCTATGGTCGTCTCCAAGGTCTCTCCCTCTCTTCTAGGGTTCGCCGCCTCGGCCGCCCCGATGACTAGCCAGCAGATGAGCCGCCTTTTTACCCAGCGGTACCTCGTCGCCGCTGCGGCCATCGGACGATCTCCCGCCGCATTCGCTTCTAGATGACCCACCTCTCACCGGTGCTCCTTTTTTTGGCCATGATCTGGTTCCGTCCAAAGCTTGTCATCATCGATGGCGCGCGCGTGGGAAACATGCCGTGGAAATTTGATGCTGATTTCTTACGCGGGAGCTCAAATCGCCTGCTCCAGGGCGGCGATTTCCAGCGCGATATGGGCTGGTAGCTCTCAGGCAGTCAAGGTTTCGAGGGGAGCCTGAGATTGATTTGCTATTGCTCGATTCTGCACTGAATGCGGACCATTTGGTTGTAATAGTGCCCATGCCAGTTGAATCAATGCCTGGAAGAAACGCCGGTGTATAATACCAATAGTCAGGTATTATATTGTAGTGCCTACTTGAGCCGTGTCATGTTTCAACTTTTGGGCAATCTGGTCTTGGTGTTGTCATTTTGTCTGACAATGATAAAAAAATTGCAATCTTATTCTGCATTATGTCGTTCTAAACTCTTCTAACATGATCAAGGAATCAGAAATTTGCACGAAGCAGTTGCAGATGGAATCGCGGCATGAGATGGTTTTCCATCAAGACCAGAGACATCTTTCTGACCGACGGAGTGAGTTCAGCCGTACCACTCTACACTCAACAGCTACATCACATCACATGCACTTGGTATGCTAAATTAGGCTGCCTTTTTCTTTTCTTCCTTCCAGATCAATTTTATGCCCTTTACCCGAATATCCGTTATACTCGATGTCCATTATACTTCATGGTGGTGCTAATGGTATGGTGCTAGCTTTACGAAATAAACGCTCAGCGTTCGCAATTCTTCAGAGTTACTTAACTTGTTCATTGCATTTCAAACTTCTAGATCAGATGCCTTGTATTTTTTCCTTCAAAATGTAAAACGGAGTGCGTGTAAAAGGACTTCTCATTTTATTGCATGCAAGAAATGACCAAGTTACTGAATTTGATTTGTAGGTACCATACAATGTTAGCGAGGACAGTGATTGGGGGCTTGAGATTTTCAAGTAAAGATGTGCTTGGAGGAGGCACGCGTCGCAGGTTTGACTGTTCGGGCTATGGTGATCATAAACCCCAGATAACCGACGGAATACGTGTGTAAACAGATATTTGCAATAACATAAAAAAATCTAAAAGGTTCGCTAAAATATTGCTGAAACTCCAAATCTGCAAGCTCTGCTGTAGGTACTTTCTGTGACCAACCAAGAGGAGATGGTAGAATTTTGTCGATAAGAAGGTTTGGTTATGCTGGCCGATGAAGTTTGCACTTGGTGAACTGTGGTAGTTTTCTGACGCGGACGCGTGTGTAGACATCCTACATTTGTATAAATGTATTTACAGGTATACCAAGACAAGCTCTATATGGATCACTTGGGTATGACGAGAATGGTATCTCCATAGTGTTGTTTCATTGGGGGGTAAATCTTTGTTCATTAGAAACACAGTTCATAGCCTCTGAAAAATAAGCCTTAGATTAGAGAGACCCATGGTAATTTTTTCATCATCTGAACTTGGCAGGGTACCCTGGAGAATGTGGCAGAAGGGGAAGCTACATGTTGATATGTAAAATTTGTTAGAAATTTTGGGTTTTTCAGTTTACCTCCTAATTCCTCTGTGCTTATCCGTGGTGCCGCTCTCAATTCGCATATCTTAGGCTAGGGGTCGGGACCTTCTTATACTGTCTTTCCAAAGAATAGTCTTTTCAACTAGTTTTCCGGGATAGACTCCAGACCAAATTACCAACCACGATCAAATTTCTCTGTTAACGGATTCTACCCGTTGTGTCCCTGGAGCACGCGCTTGTGAGCAACCATAATAGAGTGTAAATTCCTCTAATTATGTAGATCAATGTTAGGGCCGTAATCTAACTATATGATCTAGCTCCTTCCGATTATCACTGTACCCGGGTAGTCTTTCCAATATATATAGCATATTGTATTCCACTGATAATCGACCAGCTTCCTTAAGCATATAACTTAAGTATGTTCCAACAAGTGATAATTCCATGATAATCATGTAAAGTAATTCCATGCATAAATACATGTATAATTTCATAATGAAGTATTCCGAATATTACTAATTCCTAGTAATTTTAATATAGTTGCAGGACACATAATTCCAACATATCCCACCTGTCCCAAACGATCATTCAAATATTCGTAAACCCTTAGCCTTAATAGTGATACTTCCCCTTCAATATGTTTCCTTGTTGTGAGACTTAAGATCACTAGAAACCTTTAGTTTCCACCTAATTATTCCAGCATAGCTGTCCTCGGCGCGTCAAGTATTATTTCCTTGAGTGTAATTCCACCTTTATAGGCACCATGAGTATTTTGCTTCCTCAAGTGAAATTCCACATCAATTGTTTTTCCATCACATTTATCGATAATATGATTAATTCCACATCGAGTAAAATAGATGATAACCATGTTGCATAATTTTCAAAACCATAGAAATATCAAATCCAATCAATAAATGAAGTCCCAGCAGTAACTATGTTTTGAAAGAAATTCCTGACTTCTGTCAGTGAACCTGCACCATATTGTACTAAAAATAATAATTGAATATACGTACATGGACTTATTTCTCATCTCATAGATACAGTAATAGCTTCCTCAGTGTGTTTACCTTTAATATAAATTCCAGAACAAGTGATGGGTTGTGATGCACTTTTCCACAATCCTATATGATGTGTGAGATTCCCTTAGTTGCTCGTATTTCCTTCCACTGCTTGAATGCATCACAAATTCCGGTAGCTAAGGTATGATAATACAATGAAGATACATACGAATTCCAGTACCATTTATTATTCCATTTTTCATCAGGAGTTCAAATATAATTCCTCACTAAGTTTGATTCCCTTTATCAAAGGTATTTTAACATATTTGCAATTTTCCATAGAAAAACACTTCAAAATATTTTCTCTGTATTTCCACTCCCGAAACATTGAAGCTCCACAAATTCCTTTCAGATGAAAGTTAGAAAACGACCAAGCTTACACTTCCATCAATGTGACTTATCAATGCAGAAACAACCAAAGAATGTTAATGTATACAATAATATTGTAAACTATTTTACACTTACATTTGTCGATGACCGCCTTACTTCATTTAGAAAACCATATGAACTGCTATTCCATTGATGTGAAGCTTGTTATAAGACCATAGATTAATATATCCAATTGGCAAACCTTGCCTTTTGTTCCTCTTTCCCAAAATTCCAGGAGAGAGAGTTTCCACAAAGAATATTTCCCGTTATGTGAAGAATTGAATAACACGAGCGACATTATAATATTCCATTGTGCCAAATTTCCTTACAAAAAAAACTTCCAAACAATAAGCTTGCGGTTATTTGGTATGATATTAAGTTCCCAAACTATGCTCTTCCTCATTCGAGTTTATTCCTTCCCGCAATTCTTCCACCCATAGTTGACATGGATGAAAAAGAACTTTCTTAAGTGAATTTATTGATTCTTCTAAAATTAGAGTGACATCCCCAATAACACATAATAATTATCATGACATGATAGTCCAAGCTAATTCCTCCCACTTATCCTAAGCATGTTAGTATCGGGAGTTTCACTTGTAGTTTCCTTTGGGGTAAAGATTATATTCCAGTATGATTGTTAGTATTTCCACCCTTGATCATAAAAATAACTATTTTCCTACTTTCCACCAGATTTCCTTCTTCAAATCAAAATGAAAACAACCCTTTGATCCACTAGAATAACCATGAAAAATTCCTGGTGAGCGCTTGGTAGTAACTGAGAATTTCCTGTCAAAATAGAATGTTTCCTTCCAGTCTAAAAGACATAAGTGACTGTGCTAGATGAAGAATGATATCAACAAACGCTGCAGTGTGCAATACATCTTTAAAAATACAAGGGAGTATAAAAGACATTCAATAATTCCATGATGTTTACATGTTCAATTGATATATTACTGAAGTGTACTTCCCCCGCCAGCTGGTTGTTAAAACTTTGGTAATCCTTAATCAACTGATTTTCCACTTCAGTAAAACATGTGACAAAGCACAATAAAACATTCCGACTTGTATTTTGAAATAGTATAAACATAACCATATCATGTGCAATCAACAATGATAAGATAGAAATAAATAACATAACCTCTAGTGGGAGTGTCCAAAAATAATACCATAAGTACAAAAAGAAAAAGTGCGAAACCTTTTTATTGCCTTCCACCTTAAGAAAAGGTCTGCAAGTCAAAATACTCATTATATATTCTTCCCAAGTACCACAGTCCTCCCACTAAAGTTTAGAATTCCAGAATCAGTAAGCCACTCAATTCTGTTCCATGATATCTGACCAAGTCGTCCATGACAAAATAATAAATTCCAAGCATGTGTTCCCATTATTAGCATTCCTCTCCATGAGTTATCTTCCCCAAATGACAATTTGGGTTGCTAACTTCCAATGAACCATCAAGAAAGAATAAACCATTGTGTGAAATTCCGTAATGCACTGATTTTATCATTGAGAAGTATTTCCACTCTTCCTTTTCCAAATAGTATTGCATAAATAATGGAGTCCAAGATGGAGAAATAAATTAAATCCCTTCTCGTCAAGTTAAATAACACGTCTTATTACAATAATAGTTTTCCTCCACAAAGGAGTTTCATGGCATAATTTCCAATCCAAAGTACATCATTTTTCCTTTGAAATTATTGCATGCCAATAAAGTTGCTATAGTATTCCAACAATAAATGCATTAAGTGAGAGCAAATTTCCTTTTCCATGGAGTGGTTCCCATCTTCCTCCATAAATAAGTGATGTTCCATAATAGACACTTCCTCTTAGCCAATTCTATTTGAAATATTGTATCTTCCTCTTCAAGGTGTGGTCAACCATAATTAACCAAATCATTCCCTCGAAGAGTTTTCTGTCTTCCTTCATAGAACAAATAGTATCCCATATTGCATAGATTGAATGACCACTCTTGGTGACAAGTGTATATAAAATCATTTCAAACAATTTTGGCATATAGTTTATGACAACTATGACTTGCACAAAGAAACCAACTATCTATAATTTCCGAGAGATATTCCGCCCAAAAAGAAGGTGTTTCCGATTGCACATTATTTTCCATGCAATATATTCACTCTGATATAGAATAGTAAAAAATCAATTGAATAACCCCAAATAATTGTGAAAGTCATTTGTTATCCATAATATATTTCCTTTTCCTCAAAGGTGGCATTTAAGTTTGATCTTTTCCGGTTTGTTTAGTCAATACAACAATCAACGCTCTTCATAGAAAATAAGATCATAATTTTATATTTTCCAAACCATAATAAATAATATCTGCCAAATTAGTATATTCCAAAACAATCAAAAAACATGTTGTTTGATGCCATTTAAGAAAAAGTTACCATCTGAAGATGCGCTCGGGGGGAGAGTTGGTGCGGTTGAATTTCCGGGAATAAATAGGAAAGTTCAAGTATTTGAATCACCATCCTGCACGTCTGCACCACTTCCTTTGAATCCATGACAGCAGGCGTCTTCCATCGCAGCGGTCTCGGCATCAAGTTAAAGTAGCAAACGATTGATCAAACGATCAAATTTTGCAACCCATGCAAATCAATTAATTGCTAGTACAAAGTACTACTACAGGGGTGGCTTGGTCTTCACGTGAGGAGGTTCTTCCAATTGATTTTACTGGCTTGATATGAAAACATGCAGTGTAACAGATCGCCTGGCGTGCTTGATTGATCCACGAGCAAGCAGCAGCAGCAGAAGATGTTGTGTACTACTCGGCCCACGCGCAAGCAGTACTAGTACTCCAGCCGTTTAACTTTCCTCATGGATCAGCGCGCAGGCTGCATCCTCCAGTAATGCGATGCAATACCTTGTGCGTACATCGTAACAGCACAGAACACATCACGTGGGCAGAAAGACTTAGCAGTCGATGGGGATGGCCTTACAGGCGGCGACATGCGAACAACACAGACGAGAAGAGTGCAGCGACAGCCGGCGCCGCAGAGTACGCAGCGGAGAGGCACACCTAATTAACGGATCAACCCGACGGAATTAGCAGGATCAATCGTATCACCAAAAAGCGGGCGATGACAGATCGATGCCGGAACGGCGGATTAGGATCGAGCGACCATGCTATAGAGTACACGGCAGCAGATTGGATGTAGGCGGCGACTGCATAACCTAGCTCGGATGTCAATGTTAGAATTAGGGTTTTTCGGTCTATCTCCGAATTCCTGTGCGCTTATCTGTGGTGCCGCTTACAATTCGCATATCTGAGGCTAGGGGGTAGGGACCTTCTTATACTGTCTTTCCAACGAATAGTCTTTTCAACTAGTTTTCCGGGATAGACTTCAGACCAAATTACCAACCACGATCAAATTTCTCTGTTAACGGATTCTATCCATTGTGTCCCCGGAGCACGCGCTTGTGAGCAACGCACCATAATAGAGTGTAAATTCCTCTAATTATGTAGATCAATGTTGGGGCTGTAATCTAACTATATGATCTTGCTCCATCCGATTATCACCATACCCCGGTAGTCTTTCCAATACATATAGCATATTGTATTTCACTGATAATCGACCAGCTTCCTTAAGCATATAACTTAAGTATGTTCCAACAAGTGATAATTCCATGATAATCATGTAAAGTAATTCCATGCATAAATACATGTATAATTCCATAATGAGGTATTCAGAATATTAGTAATTCCTAGTAATTTGAATATAGTTGCAGGACACATAATTCCAACATATCCCACCTGTCCCAAACGATCATTCAAATATTCGTAAACCCATCGCCTTAATAGTGATACTTCCCTTCAATATATTTCCTTGTTGTGACACTTAAGATCACTAGAAACCTTTAGTTTCCACCTAATTATTCCAGCATACCTAAATTTTCTTACTAAAAATAAACTAGTTCTATTAATTCAACTAGTTCAACTAAGCATTTACTAATAAAAATAAACTAGTTATATTAATTCAACTAGTTCAAATAATCTCATGTACCTAAATTTTCTTACTAAAAATAAACTAGTTCTATTAATTCAACTAGTTCAACTAAGCATTTACTAATAAAATAAACTAGTTATATTAATTCAACTAGTTCAAATAAGCATTTAATAATAAAAATAAATTAGTTATATTAATTCAACTAGTTCAAATAAGCATTTACTAATAAAAATAAACTAGTTATATTAATTCAACTAGTTCAACTAAGTAGTTACTAATAAAAATAAACTAGCTATATTAATTCAACTAGTTCAAGTAATCTCATACACCTAAATTTTCTTACTAAAAATAAACAAGTTCTATTAATTCAACTAAGCATTTACTAAAAATAAACTAGTTATATCATCTAGCTAACAATTGACATTAATATTTAACAACTTTTCTATCTAATTCATCTAACATTAACATTCTAGCATTCTAACATTCGACTAATTCAACTAGATCATAAAATAAGTAAAAAAATATGTGCGTGTGTGTGTAGTACTGTGTGTGTACATGTGTGTGTAGTGTGTGTGTGTATGTGTATGTGTGTGTATATGTGTGTGTGTGGGTAGTATGAGCGGGCCGGGGTGCGGCGGCATACGGGCGGCGACGGGGACGGCGCGACGACGGGCGGCGGGTCGGGCGATCAACGACGGGCGGCGGGCAGGCGATCGACGGCGACGACGATACTCGAAGCGGCGGGCGCGAGACGGCAACGGCACAAGCGGCGTGAAACGCCAGCGGCGGCGGTGATGTCATGGCGAGAAGTGGAGACGAAGTGGTCGGCGATGGAACTGATTTTTCGTAAGTGTAGTATATATAGGTGGGGTCTTTAGTAAGGTTGGAGCCACCAACCAGTATTGAAGGCCAATTTTGGCTAGGCTGTTGCGGGAAGCGAGGTCTTTAGTACCGGTTGGTGGCTCCAACCGGTACTAAAGGCCCCTCCGTTAGTACCGGTTGGAGCCACCAACCGGCACCAATGGTCGTGTTCTGCCACCCGCGGTGCACTATGTTTAGTCCCACCTCGCCGAGCGAAGGGCAGGCGCACTGTTTTATAAACCCAGCCGTGGCTGCTCTTTCAAACTCCTCTATATAGCAGGCTTCTGGGCCTAACTAGGGCGCACTGCCCTGTGAGCCTGCCTACTCTTCTGGGCCTGAATTTGCACACCCTAGGTCTGGCAGGCCCACCGGGCAGCGCCCCGACAATTTTTTATATAGTTTTTTTCTTTTCTGCATTATTTATTTTCTTCTATTTTTTGAGTAATTTTTTATATAATTTTTTCTTTTCTACTTTATTGTTTCTTCTACTTATTTCTGAGTAGTTTTTTTTTCTGTATTTAGTTTCTTTGTGAATATTTTTGCTTTATATAGTTTTTTTCTTTTCTGCATTATTTATTTTTTTCTATGGTAGTGGAGGTGGTACGATACCGGGGCACCTCCCCCAACTTGGCGAAAGCCAAGGGGAGTGCCCATACCCGATACTCAATTTTCTTTTGGTGATGAAGAAGGAGGTGGTGGTGATGAAGTGGTAGTGATCTTGTCCTTCATGATCACGAGATTCTCCAGCCTACGGATGACGCTCCGGAGGAAGGTGATGTGCTCTTGCAACAGAATATTTTCACGAATGAGATATTTATTTTGCACATGAACCGTTTCAATGATCCGAAAGGCTTCAATCTTAGTGGGGGTAAGATGATCATAGCAAGGTTTAAGGATATCTTTTCTTCGTCCTCAGCAGGCAGGGCTTGCTCGACCACCGGTGCTGGATCTCCGATGGCCTCCTAGCTCTTGCTACCTTCGAGAGGTTCTTCGGGCCCCTCTCTCTTTAGCTCGATTTTCATCAACCAAGCATCATCTTCTACTTTGTTGGAGGAGGGACAAGACATGATGCCTGGCTTAACATATCTGATAAAAAACAGCAAGGAAAGAAAACAGAAGATTTCTCCACAGTACGGTGATCAATAGGTTCGGGGGGTATATAAATATTTCTTATCTTGGGAAACAAGCAAACGGAAGAAAAACAGAGTCCGGAAGGTACCCGAGGTTTAAGGATATCTGAGCGAAAACCCGTTTTGTTGTGATTTACTGTTTCACGGTCATTTAGCTCTCTAAACAAATTGGTAAATGACTGAAAACAGCAAATGATGTCAGAATGTGTTGGAAATTGATGACGTCGCTTCGAATGCTGCATAATGCCGGCTCAAAAAAAGTCTGGAGTTCAAATAAGAAAAATGAAGTGCCCGTGTTACAAATGAGTTCTCGTCCGAAACCTGATACTCCGAAAGAGATTGTCCAGTTTGTACAGGAAGTGCGTCCAGTTTTGAAGTGAGTGGAGAGAGTGAGGGCGTAAACATGTAAAAATATACATAAAAAATACATTGATTATCAATGATCTTTTCGTGTACAATCTGAATTGTCAATATGAGTACTTAACGGTTTAGAAACCGGTGAAGAATCATATTGAGTCCAAAAATTATACACATAGAGTTCAATGAAGACCAAATGCTTGTAATAGTTTCAGAAGTAACATATTTAAGGTGGTAAAAATCTTTCTAGGCGAGCGAGGTGGGACTAAAAATAGCCTGCCACAACCTCTTTACTACCGGTTCGTGCCACGAACTGGTACTAAAGGTGCTGACCGGGCCCCAGCATCTTAGTGCCGGTTCTTGGCACGAACTGGTACTATAGATTCGCAACGAACCGGTACTAAAGCTTTCGTCCCGCCTAGCCATTTGAACCGGCACTAATGGACACATTAGTGCCGGCTCAAATGCAAACCGGGACTAATGTGTCTCAGATTTGACCCTTTTTCTACTAGTGTGTTGATAGATTCAAGATGATTATGCACATCTAACAGGGCCATTATCAAGGATTCAATTTCATCTTGATGCTCTGGTAGAGCCTTCTTTTTTTGCGAGAAAACTTCAGATTTATTCATCTTCAATCTTGGCAGTACAACGAACAACGAACAACAGCTCCATGTCCGTCGCCGGCCCGCCGCCCACCGGCCAGGCACGGCGCCCGTCCGCATCCACAACGGCCACCCACCGCAGGGTAGCCGTTATGCCTCCAGGAAGTGGCCGCCGCCACAGATCTAGCACACCATGACGCGAGCACCAGCGCCCGCCGCGCGCGCGAGACGGACGACTACTATAGGCCCTTCAGACCACCGCCAGGCACCGGCCCAGCCGCCCGCCGCGCGCCCATTGCCAGCGCCACGCCGCCGCTCGACCTCGCCAGCCCGCGCCAGCCATCGTCGGAGCAGGGGAAGACAGGCCCGCGCGCCCGACGCAGACAGGGCTTCGCCCTTCCTTGAGCAGCGGTGGCGAGGAGAGGTGGGGAGGGGCCCAGCGGGTTGGCGGTTAGGGTTTCCCCTCAGCGTCGCTCGGGAGCGACCGAGAGGGGGAGGGGGATCTAATTATCTGTATCATCAAGATTAGTTTCAACATGGACACATATGCATGGGTAATCAGATGTGAAGAAGGTGATGCACATATGGTATATGTCCTAAGTTTGGGCATAGTGGTGCGGTCTTAGCAATGTCACTTAGGATAATTGTCGAGTTCGAGGAGAGATAAATAAGAATACCTTGTCTTCGCTAAAAGATGATCTCTTGGTAATAAGATAAGACAATTCTACCTATTGTAAAAGATGGTGTATATGATAAGAAAATTAGCATTTGCTTATATATGCACGAGAGTGCATTGAGTTAACTAGCGAAATGGAAAGGACTAGCACTACGCAAGTATCATGCATGATAGATCATCCAGGCTTTATTTTTCATAATCGAATCCATTGCTTGCATCAAAGAGGGCTGATCTCATCGTCCATGCATGCTCAATTAACTAGTAAAGATTTCTTCAAGCTTAAGAAGATAGAAAGTCAACATATAACAAAATAACAATCAATTAATCTGCACATGAATTGCTGCCTTGTTAATCACAGTACAATTAACAATATCTTGCTTCTTGCTCACCACATACATCAAAGCTAGACTAGCAAGTAGACCATTGAGCTACACTAACTTCTATATCCTGAAACATGTCCTGGCAGCAGATGTCGCGGTCTTCCATGGTACATCCGGCCATCACATGGTAGGGCATGCCACAGCCGTGTCGTCGCAGAAGCGGAGCAGCTCATCTAACGTGCACCGGAAGGCGTCGTCTTCATCCTCTGCAGCGCCAGTGCCTTCTTGGACTTGGCCGTCGAGTTTGCCGGGCAAGAACCCCTGCGCCACCACAGCGTCATGGAGCTCGGGAAAATCTTGAAGCATGTCGTCGGTGAAGAACCCGCCTGGATCCACGCTGCCGTCGTCCACTACTCCGGTTCCGGGCGGCAACATCGTCTCGCCTTCGTCGGACATGAACCAGCGGCCATACTCGTGAAGCATCCCGGGTTGTTGGACGATCGGCGGTTCCTGGCGGCGTGGGGTTTGGGGACGTGGAGCATCCGGGTGCTGCACGTCGGCGGCCTTCCTTTTCCTGGAACCGGGAGCATTGATTACCTCGTCGTATGTGGTCTCGCTCCTGTGACGAGACACGCAGACCTTGCAGAGCACCAGGCCGTCTTGCTTGTCATCGCTGTACTCGTTCATGCACCAGCCGATCCTGATCCTCTCTTTCTCTCCCGGCAACTTCTTGACGTAGCTGAGGTTTCGTCTATGGCCTACGAGTTTACCTTGGTTGTCTAGCACGGGGATCCCGC
Organism: Aegilops bicornis; assembly: GCA_021605145.1. Lineage (NCBI taxonomy): Eukaryota > Viridiplantae > Streptophyta > Magnoliopsida > Poales > Poaceae > Aegilops > Aegilops bicornis. Next base: position 812,069,908 of record CM038673.1, read on the forward strand.
CCTTCTCCGAGTGCCAGTAGTAACCCTCGCCGGCGTCGGCCACGGCGCGCTGCCGCCTCCCGCCACCGCGGCCGGCTTTGGTCGGGTGACGACGGGCAGGGGTGAAGAAGTACCAGACGCCCCCTTTCCCGTCGCGCTTGTCCGTTCCTTGCGCGTGTTGATACATCTCGACGAGGTCGCCGGGGGCGGCGGAGTAGGCGTCGAACTCGTGGATGAGGCGGCTGGCGAAGAAGGCGTCCGGTCCGGCGGCGATCCGTGGGCGGAGGAACTTGGTGATCAGCTCGTGCTCGGCTGGGTCGAAGGCGTAGCCGGCAGGAGGATCCAGCTTGCCGTCGGCCATCGCAGAGCAAGCTACGCACGTACACTACGAGATGGATCAAGTAGCTAGGTATGTACGTGTAACCCTGAACTCGCTAGCTGCTTGCCTTGCCTGGGTACGTACCTAGCTTATATAGATGGATCGACAGCGAGCCCGCCCGGGATTCAGTTTCCTTGACCGGTCATACGTACGTGTCCTAAGCAATCCGTACATAAAATGGATTAGTACAGCAATCCGTACATAAAATGGATTAGTGCAGCACGCCCCATGATGCTCCGTCGCTGCACCGACGTTGCTCCATTGCAGCTCGCGTCGCTGCACCTTGCCGCTCGGTAATACTCCGTCAGAGCACCGGCGACCCCGACGTTGCTTCATTGCTGCACCACGCCACCCGGTGATGCTCCATCGCAGCAGCACTGAAGGCCACGCGCAGTGCTACAACGCCATACGGCAGTCTCTGCGACATCCGACTGCTTCAACGACCGCGGCGATGTTACGAGACATGTTGTGATGGCCGCAATGATAACGCGACCACATGCTTCGAACGTCTATGGTGTACTTTGACGAACGTGGCGATGCTGCGACGGCATCCCAACTGCTTTGACAATGCTACAACAGGCGTGACAAAAGCACGACAACATGCTCGAACATCAGTGGACATGATTCAACAACATGCTTCGACGGACATGGTGATGCTACGAGGCGTGCTGCATCGACCGCCGTGATGGCGCAACGTCATCCGGGCTGCTTTGATGAAGCTGCGACAGCTGCGGCGTTGACATGTCGACATGCTTCAAACACCCATGCTGGTGTGCTTTGACGACCACGACAATGCTTCAATGACAGACTTCGACGGTCGCGGTGATGCTCCGGGACGTGCTTCGACAACCATGGCAATGGTGTGGCAACATGTTTCTAACGATCTTTGGTGATACTCCAATCCTTCAGGTCTCTCTTAACAGACTCCTTCCATGTTAAATTCGGTCTACCCCGCCCTCTCTTAACATTCTCCGCACGCTTTAGCCGTCCGCTATGCACGGGAGCTTCTGGAGGTCTGCGCTGAATATGCCCAAACCATCTCAGACGATGTTGGACAAGCTTCTCTTCAATTGGTGCTACCCCAATTCTATCTCGTATATCATCATTCTGGACTCGATCCTTCCTCATGTGGCCACACATCCATCTCAACATACGCATCTCCGCTACACCTAACTATTGAACATGTTGCCTTTTAGTCAGCCAACGCTCAGCGCCATACAACACTCAGCGCCATACAACATTCCGGGTCGAACCGCTGCCCTGTAGAACTTGCCTTTTAGCTTTTGTGGTACTCTCTTGTCACAGAGAATGCCAGCAGCTTGGCGCCACTTCATCCATCCGGCTTTGATTCGATGGTTCACATCTTCATCAATTCCCCCATCCTCCTGCAACATGGACCCCAAATACCGAAAGGTACTTCTGGGGTACCACCTGGCCATCAAGGCTAACCTCCTCCTTCTCACACCTAGTAGTACTGAAATCGCACATCATGTACTCGGTTTTAGTTCCACTAAGCCTAAACCCTTTCAACTCCAAGGTTTGTCTCCATAACTCTAACTCCTATTTACCCCCATTCGACTATCGTCAACTAGCACCAGATCATCCGCAAAGAGCATACACCATGTGATATCTCCTTGCATATCCCTTGTGACCTCATCCATCACCAATGCAAAAAGATAAGGGCTCAAAGCTGACCTCTAATGCAGTCCTATCTTAATCGGTAAGTCATCAGTGTCGACATCACTTGTTCGAACACTTGTCACAACATTATCGTAGATGTCCTTGATGAGGGTAATGTACTTTGCTGGGACTTTGTGTTTCTTCAAGGCCCACCACATGATGTTCCACGGTATCTTATCATAGGCCTTCTTCAAATCAATGAACATCATATGCAAGTCCTTCTTTTGCTCCTTATATCTCTTCATAAGTTGTCGTACCAAGAAAATGGCTTCCATGGTCGACCTCGCAGGCATGAAACCAAACTGATGTTTGGTCACGCTTGTCATTCTTCTTAAGCGGTGCTTAATGACTCTCTCCCATAGCTTCATTGTATGGCTCATCAGCTTAATTCCATGGTAATTAGTACAACTCTGAACATCCCCCTTGTTCTTGAAGATTGGTACTAATATACTCCGTCTCCATTCTTCTAGCATCTTGTTTGCCCGAAAAATAAGGTTGAAAAGCTTGGTTAGGCATACTATCGCGATGTCCCCGAGACCTTTCCACACCTCAATGGGGATACAATCAGGCCCATCGCCTTGCCTCCTTTCATCCTTTTTAAAGCCTCCTTGACCTCAGACTCCTGAATTAGCCGCACAAAACGCATGCTGGTTTCATCAAAGGAGTCGTCCAGTTCAATGGTAGAACTCTCATTCTCCCCATTGAACAGCTTGTCGAAGTACTCCCGCCATCTATGCTTAATCTCTTCGTCCTTCAACAAGAGTTGGCCTGCTCCGTCCTTGATGCATTTGACTTGGCCAATATCCCTCGCCTTCCTCTCTCGGATCTTGGCCATCTTATAGATGTCCCTTTCGCCTTCCTTCGTGCCTAACCGTTGGTAGAGGTCCTCATATGCCCGACCCCTTGTTTCACCAACAGCTCGCTTTGCGGCCTTCTTTGCCATCTTGTACTTCTATGTTGTTTGCACTACTATCCAGGTATAGGCTGTGGAAAATATTGGATGGATGAATATTGTGTTGTTTCTGTTGTATTGATCGGACCATCATATGGGGTATATATAGAGTACAATATGTGAAGAGACTTGGACTAGGGGACAAGTCGTACATGGTTTAAACCAATCCTATCTCTAACTCCTAATCTCTAACTTAAACATAATTATACTTCTAACATTCCCCCTCAGTCGTAGCGGGAGTGAAGCAGACGATGGCGACTGAATTTGAAATCTTGTGCTCCCGTCGTCTTCTCCGCCACGCCATCATCAACTGCGTCTCTGATGGATCGCCACCTAGGGCGGTGACTGTGTCCCCTTCTGGTGCCTTCCTGCCTTCTCCTCTATTCCCTGCCGCAGTCACAGCGGGAGTGGCGTGGACGCTAGTGACGACGCGGACGCTGTTGACTGGAGTTGTTGCCGATGAGTTGCTGTAGACGTAGCCATTAATGTTAACGTCGAGGTAGCCGATCATGGTGATGTAGCCGTGGTTGAGGTAGTCATGGTCGATGGTGTAGTCATCGTGGATAATGAAACCGCACAAAGCCGGAGGCGCAAAAAAAATGCGCTATGACGGAGCTGCAGACATGGACGGTGCACCTTGCGGATGTCAGAGGGTGCCGTCGGCGATGAGTCCACCGGTTTTGCCAAGACCGGAGGAAGCCCATCGAGCACACATCGGTTTTGCCAGAACCATGTAGCCGTGTAGGGTCGTCATTGTAGTGACGTCGTGTCGATGCAGTTGTGCCATCATGGATGACGCGGTCGATGTCGTCGTCGTGACGCGGTCATTGCCGTCGTCAAGGTCGCATCTTGCAGAAAAATCTGTCAGAGGACGCTAGTTGTCCATCTTGTGGACGAGGCGGCGGGCGGTGTGTCTGACGATGATGTTGGTGAAGATCACGTTGATGAAGACCTTGGCGATGAAGTGTTGGCGTTGACACTGCAGTGGCGTGTTGGCTTGTAGCCTGGCGTAGCCGTACAGCTCGATGTCGTTCGGCACGGGAGGTGTCGGTGTAGTTGCAGATCGATAGCTTGATGAAGAATGACTGGTGCACAGGCGTGGTAGGCAGGTGCAGGCCGGCTTGGTGTACATCTTGGTGTCGTGGGTCGTGGTCGTAGGGCGCGCGCTGGAGTCGATGGAGTTGGGGAAACAGCCCTCCCGTGATCCGTGCCATGCGCTGGGCCTCTCGCCTGTCGAAGTCGCCCGGCCATTGTTCTGCTCATGCGCGGGTGGCCGATTGGATCGGACAGCAGCTTTTGGGGCAGGATAATGGAGACGGTGTCGATCTGGTCGATGGCGAGTAGACGATATGCAGCCTCCGAGAAGCCTGCGCTGGAGCCGCCGGGTACAACGTGCGCGCGGGTGTAGCGTCGAGGTCGCGTGTCGATGGAGGCTGGTAGCCACGCGAGGCTCGAGATCCTGGATGCGCCTTGCATGTCCATGGGCTGCATGGATGTACAGATCACGGAGTAAATTTCCTCCCGTGCGGTGCTGCCCCATGTCCTGCATGCGCCTTGGATGTCCATGGGCTGCACGGATGTGCAGAATCAGCCCGCGCGTGGATTTCCGATTGCTCCTCTCGAACGAAGTCCGTAGCGATCGGCTCGATGATGCGACTTGCCCGCCGCTGAAGCACCGATTTCTAGGGTTTATATATAACTAAAGAAAATAGTAGTATCTATCTACTGGATGGAAATTGAGAATTCGAAAACTGGATCTAATCTAATCTAGGGAAGAACCGGTCAGATCATTGATCGATCGGGTGCCGCGGCCCCGGGGAGAGGAGATTAATCTCCCCGGGGACAGCGCGCTGCAGAAGATGTGAAAGGTCTTAGGATCGATGTTGTGAGACTAACCGCTCTAATACCATGTGGAAAATATTGGATGGATGAATATTGTGTTGTTTCTGTTGTATTGATCGGACACTCATATGGGGTATATATAGAGTACAATATGTGAAGAGGCTTGGAGTAGGGGACAAGTCGTACATGGTTTAAACCAATCCTATCTCTAACTCCTAATCTCTAACTTAAACATAATTATACTTTTAACATTGGCGTCTGAAGCAATTTTTCTTCAATAAATGTGCAAAATGATAAATTGACACAAATAGTTTAGAATATACATATATGTATGTATGTATGTATGTATGTATGTATGTAGGGTCGTGCTATTAACCCACCACGCAATGAATGAAGTCAGCATACATCCATGTAGGAAATAGAAGGCATGTGAGGTAAGATTACGGTCTACAGAATCTGTCTTGCACTGGAAACACCACAACGAGAGAAGGGAGGGAGGTAAGATTTGGTTGGCTATGAAGTAAGATTATGGCCAAGAGAATCTGTCCATGCGCCCAAAAAGCACAGTAGGAAAAAATGAGACTGCGATGTAAAGTTACGACATCATTTTTTTGGATAAGGCTGCATGGTCCGTCAGGTTTAGACACGAAAAAAGGATCTGTTCAACATTAGCATCGCTGCTTTGTGTTATTCGTGTTATTACTCTTCAGACGCATGTCCACATTTCTGAGTGGATTAAAATCGATAATAACTACTCCTTCTGTAAACTAATATAAGAGTGTTTAGTTCACTAAGTTTACAAAGAGAGTAATTTAACGAACTAAAGTTGAGCACTAGGAAGAACTTGGCTTGCCAAAACATGACACCATTCTGATTCAGGCAAAGATGCCACTTTCATAAGGGCTGCTCAGATTGAATCCCTCGCCTTCATAGCCGAACTATTGGAGTCGTCTGAAGCATCACATCTTGTTTGGACGGGCTGTAAAATTTTGGCATGCCGGCCCACCATTGCACCAATTCGCTGGTGAGACGAGGGTGGAGGTCTCGAAGATTCATGGCAGAGGTCTCACTTTGCATCCTACAAACATGCCAACAACTGTGACTGCAGGACCAACAACAAGAGCATCCTGCCTTTGTACTTCCGCACTTGTGTCCAGCTTAGCTTTATAATTCTCAATCATCCATTGTGAATCTTTGATTACAAGAAACAGAACATTTAATCAAGAAAAGCCAGAATGTCTTGATGATCTATCACAGTAACTAAAAAGTGCAGATTTCTACGAACCGCTGAGCTTGTAAGCCTGAAAGAAACGATATGACACTTGATTGAGCCAGTCACAAATATCCTTAGATGAGGTGGTATGATAAATTACTCCAAGCAGAACCAAAACTACTATCAATATTAATACTCTCTCCCAACCTGAATTAAAAGAACAATAACAAAAACTGAACTTACATAAATATTGCGCATCTAATACAAATTGGAACAGCTCAAAAGTCTACGGAGATGACCACATTTTATTTATTCTTGCACACATGTACTACTAAGAAATAAAGAAAACCCTACGGGTCAGTGAGTCAGTGTACATAGAACTACCAAATTGTGTCGCATACCGGAGTAGTATTTCTGAGAAATGACTCACTATGATCTATATGGATTTGGTGATCAGATATTTTCTACTCCCTCCGTCCGGAAAAACTTGTCATCAAAATGGACAAAAAGGGGTGTATCTAGAACTAAAATACATCTAGATACATCCTCTTTTATTCATTTTGATGACAAATATTTCTGGATGGAGGGAGTATTTCATAAGAGATACATGAGACGTAATCACCTGGGTGTGCAGCAGACAATCTAGAACAAACACAAACGCAGACTTAGAGCTTTTAGCCTTCAAGGGCGGTGGTGTTCTAAAACTAGATACAAAGCATGGTATTGCAAAAAAAACATGTTCATATATTATATGCTTAAATTTTTTAAAACATAATAAAACTGTACATTCAAAAGGATTCCAGTACGAACTATTAAATTTCTAAAGAACATTATGGGCGTGTTTGGTTTCTTGTGTTGCATCTGGCTCGCACCCACGATGCAAAATACCGGATGTTTGGTACCCTGCATGCCTAACTGGGCCTGGCCCGACGGATGCAGAAACTGCCTCGCAACTAGGCTAAGCGGAAACGCAGGTTTCCTGCGTATCTCGTGCTCGGTCATTGCCTTTTTTCCTCTCCCTTCCCATCCCTTCGCTACTCCCTCCGTCTAGTGTGTAAGTCATCTTACGTTGTGCACCATGACCAAGGTGGAGGAGAAAACGAGAGAACTTAATGTGTTTTTGCTAATTAATAACAATGCATGCAACGAACTGACCAATGCATGTCGTGTTTGGTAGTCTCAAATCAGACCCACATCTTTTATTGGTTGATATGTCACGAAACAAGAAACAATATGAGAGTTAATATACCGCGCCTAAGTGTTTTGAGATTATTTGATTTTCGTAAGATGACTTACACACCTAGACGGAGGGAGTACCAAGCACCGCCGCTGGCTCCCAACATCTTCGCCAGCGAACCTCGTCAAGCACCGCCGCCATCTCCGTTCGCCTTCCATCAAGCGCCGCTGTTGCCCTACATGAAGCACCATCGTCGCCCTCCATCAAGCGCCGCCCCGCCCTTCTCCACATCCTCAGATGCCGACCGCGCCAGTCCGCTCTTGTTCTCGGCCGCCGCGCCGCTCTCTGACCCACGGACGCGCTGCTCACCACGCCCACTACTAGGAAAACCCTTGCCAGTAGTGTTGGTTTTTTGGCTATTAGTAGCGCGGGCAGGCGCGCTACTGCTACGACGCTACAGCTATTTTTTAGTAGTAGCGCTTGTTTGAACTAGCGCTACTGCTATCTGTATCTAGCAGTAGCGCGCCTCTGTTCATCGCTACTGCTAATACTAGTAGCGTGACCCTTAAATAAAACGCCACTGGTAAGCAGCGCTGCTACTACTCCAATACCCCACGCTACTGCTAGTATTTTCTTTTTTTTATGTTGCTATATTCGTATTTTTACAGGTTTTATACAGTTAGAACATAAACATACACTGAAACTATATGAAAAAGGAATGTCTCATCATCATCATCATCGAAGTGGTACAACATAGTCTCATCATATCAACATAGTCTTAACACAAATGATGTTGATCTCATCATCATCTTGAAATAGCGATACAAGTTAATGATGACATGTCTCTTGCATTGTCACCGTAGACACATGTTTCATCATCTACGTAAAACTAAGACATACACGATAAGAGCGATCACGATGATCAAAAGCGGTATTATGTAGTAGTTTTTGCAGCGGCGCTGGTTCTGAATCCCCTGTTGTGCTATGAATCTCAAGTAACTAGCTTCGGCTTCCGCTCTGCTATCAAACCCTTTCTGGCTTCCGCCGGAGAAGCCAGAGACTTGGGCCTGACACTCTGGCCACTCATCATACACACCTGGAACATGCCCTACATACACGGCATACCACTTCCTCGCCATCGTTGATCTATATACCTGTCAGAGATGCACATATATATACCATGAAGCGAATTCAACAAAATAGTTATGAAATAGAAGCAACATATATAGTAAACATAGTTAACAAATTTTATCGTACCGAAAGTAATTAACTAGAGCGCGACACCATACATCTAATAGTTTAAATGCGTCTTTGAGAGATTCAAGTTTCATTGCATGTAAAGTAACAACTAAACAGACACATTGTTTTTAAGCAGTGCACTCTTCCCATCTGTCCATATCCGGAAGGGTGCACCCAAGCTTAGTGAATGGCGCCTGTCCTGGCGCTGTAAGGCAATGCGGGCTCGGACGTCAGCTCGCGATATTGGGCCGCCGTAGAGCATCCCATTCTCTTCGAGGACATCTTTGATGATGATGGACGCAATATCCTGTTGGATCCGGTAGAAATCATTTCGAAGTCGATTATCCGGCACGGCTCCAAAGGCTTCGGCCCATCTCTAGATATGGGTATCGGATGAAGATTTCATGCAAAGTGATTGCACATCCCTTCTGTACTCCATCATTAGATGGATGACGTAGAATCCATCATTCTCACTTCTTGCCGGTTGCTGGATGCAACAGAAGTCAGTCTTGTGGCTGAAACAAAGCCCGGCCTTATTTGTTTTTTTGCATTGGATGTAGCCACCCCGCATGCTGAAGCCCAGCATAGCTCTGTCCAGAACATACTTTATGTGTGTGTAATCTTTCTTCTGTATGTTCTTCGATGGGTCCAAATATAGAGCGCGATAGTAACGCGGGTAAAGAACAATGAGAACGGCACGACACCCCCCGCTGCGCAAAATACACGATCAAGTTTAGTCTCCATGCGTGCAAAGTAACTATTGAAATGCACGAAAGGATGTATGTGTTATAGTGCTATCCGCGGATGACTTACCTGGGATGATAAGGTAGGAGAATCGTTTCTTTGTCCTTATTGCTGACCAAGAATTCTTTGATGTACTGACTCGCATATTGACGGTTGGCGTCGTTGATTGACAAGAAGCCCTCATGCATGTAGTATGGGTATGCCACCGCAAGACCGGTGACTTGCTCTCTCCTGATGATGTAGTTCATGTGCAGCTCATACAGGCGGACGAACGTAAAATCGAGTGTACTCATTTGAAACATCTGGAAGATGTAATCAAACCTCAGGAAGAAGAGGTCCGCGGGGCATGTGTGGACATACATCTTGCAACTACTCGGCACATGAACCGTATAAAGTGGGTATCCTGGATCATCCGAGGCGAGGAGGCTTCTCTCTGTCGAAAGCACATGGTCATGGAGTCTCCTGAGATCCCCATCTATGGCAGCTAGTGCATTAGCCGGTACCATTGGATCTTCCGTCTCCGTCTCCGTCTCCTCTGACGACCTTTTACCGAGCATATGGAGTCTTTCCTGATTTTCAAAAATTCCAAGTCTTTTCTTGCCTTCGGCCCATCCTTGGTCCTATCCGACATGTTCATCAATGTTCCAAGCAAACTCTCAAGGATATTTTTTGTGATATGCATTTGATCAAGGCTATGAGGCGTGTCGAGTATGGGCCCAGAAGTCCCAGAAAACAGATCTCGTCTTCCATATCTTCAGCAGGGGCTCCGGCGCCTTTTTCTTCGTCTTTCCCGGCGAGGGGCACTCTTCCCAGTTCTTCAATAACTCATATATTTCTGCACCGCTACGCTTACGTGGAGGACCTCGATGCTCAGCCTTACCATTGAATAGATCTCCACGCTTTCTCCATGGGTCATCCTTCTCGAGCCATCTTCGATGCCCCATGTACACGATTTTCGAAGACCCGCCATCTTTCGATAGCTGCAGAGAAGTTATATCATCCATGCACCTCGTGCATCCGCAATATCCGTGGCACACCTGGCCGGAGAGATAGCCATAACCGAGATAGTCCTGCGCCGTTGTGATCAGCGTGACTCTCATGTAGAAATACTCTCCTTTTCTTGCATCCCATGTCTTAGCCGGCGTTGTCCATAAGGTCTGTAACTCTTTCAGTAACCCGAGATATAGATTTATATCATTTCCCGGTTGTCTCGGCCCTTGAATAAGCATAGCCATGTGTATGTATTTTTCCTTCATGCACAACCAGGGGGGAGGTTGTACATCCATACAAACACGGGTCATGTGCTATGATTGGTGTTCTGGTTGCCAAATGGATTCATGTCATCACTACTAGTGTCAAGCACGATGTTCCTTGGATCATTTGCGAAAATTTCAAATTCAGCATTTAATGCTCTCCACTGGCTAGCATCTGCGAGGTGTCTCAGCTTCGGTTCATCTCCGTCATCTGGCTTCACCCTCTCCGCGTGCCAGCGCATAAGCTTTGCTTCCTTAGGATCTACGAAATACCGCTGTAGACGCGGAGTGATCGGAAAGTACCATACAGCTTTCTGTGGAGCTTTCTTTCCGGCCTTTTTATATCGTGAAGCATTGCACTTTGGACAGATGATTTTTTTCGCGTGCTCGTTCCGATATATGATGCAATCATTGATGCATGCGTGATATCTAATATGTGGCAGATCAAGAGGGCACACGATTTTCTTTGCCTCCTCGACACTAGTAGGACACAGGCTTCCCACGGGAAGAACCTTCTTTAGGTACTTCAGAAGCTCATCCAGGCTTGTATCTGTCCATTTGTTTTTTGCCTTCATCTTTAGAAGTTCTAGTGTGAAACTCAAGCGGGTCACCTCGGGATTATTGCAACCATCATACAAAGGAGTCATCGAGTCTACCTCCAGTTGCGCCAGTTTGGCCTCCTTTCTATAAGCAGCTCTGTCGCTAGTCATCTTCTTGCGAAGCAGGTCTCGAACATGCGGGTCCCGCATGGCTGAACTTAGTAGCGACGAAGACGGTGGCGTGTCCGCGTCTTCTCCGCCTTGAACTGCCTCTTCGCCATCGACATTTCCGAGGTCGTCTTCCTCTTCGGGCACATAATCGGCCATCTCTTCGTCTGGTGGCCCCATGTCGTAATTTCCTGCCCCGTCGACGTCCTCATCATCATCATCATCATCATCTTCACTTATCCACCGAGTATGGCCATGCACGAAACTATGCATGAGCAGGTGCGCCTTGAATTTACCACCCTTAAAGGGGTCGAGCCTGACTCTTCCTTTGCATTTTCGACACGGACATAAAACATCCCTCAGTCTTTTTTCATACATGTCATCCACAGCGGATTGCCAGTATCTTTCCACCATCCTTCCATTGACCTTCATGATCACCTGCGGGCGGAGCAAATATTATAACCACGTATATATGCATGCATGGATCAAATTGATATGAAAATTCGGCATGACCTTCCCTAAACATAGGACATATTGAGTTTGCATGCCCGAAATTCGCCGAAACGGGATTGAATCGAAAATTCGGCAAAACATAGGCAACTCATGTCACCCACATTATTTCATCAAATACACAATGTAGGCAACTCAAATTATGCCACACACAATTCGGTATATTCTCATATCGCCCATATATATATATATAGTTTCGGTCATATCCACACAAACACTTTTTTTGCACACCTATGTGTCGAGAGGGATATCGAGCACCTTTCTGCTTAATTACCTAGTAGCTCTATAGATATATAGCTCTAACTAGCTAGCTAGCTAGGGAGAGAGTGGGAGGAGAGGGAGAGGAGAAGAGGGAAGGCATTAATGGAAGAGGGTGGTGGAGGGCAAAGAAGAGGGGGAGGGAGGGCATTAATGGAGGGGGGGGTGGTGGAGGGCAAAGAAGAGGGGGGTGGTGGAGGGCAAAGAAGAGGGGGAGGGAGGGCTCTAATGGAGGGGTGTGGTGGAGGGGCAAAAAAGAATGGGGTGATGGAAGGGCAAAGTAGAGGGGAAGGGAGGGCTCTAGGGGCAAAGAAGAGGGGGGTGATGGAAGGGCAAAGAAGAGGGGAAGGGAGGGCTCTAATGGAGGGGTGGTGGAGGGGGAGCATTGGAACAAGTAAGGTGCAAGGAAAGGGGGAGAAAGGAAGGGGGGAGGAAGAAGAAAGGGGAGGAAGGAGGGGAAAGGTGGTAGGTGGCTAGCGGGCATAGCAGTAGCACGGGTCTCCTATGCGCGCTACTGCTATGGCAGCTTGCAAAATATCTACGGCTGATGGTGCACTACCTATAGCGCGGGCTAAAATAACACGCTACTGGTAAAATTTTATAGATAGAAAAAATAGCAGTAGCGCGTTTATATCAACAGGCGCTATAGATCCAAAACTAACAGTAGCGCTGGTTGGGCGACAAGCGCTGCTAATATTTAGTGATCAGATATTGTGGTGTGTTACACTTAGCAGTAGCGTGGGTTTAGATAACAAGCGCTGCTGCTAACTTATACCAGTAGCGCTCTTTCTAGCCAGCACTACTACTAACTACTAGTAGCGTGGGGTCACAAACAAACTCTACTGGTAAACTTCTATCTATAAGCGTTTTCCTAATAGTAGCCACACGTCCCGCCCGTGCTCCTGCTCGTGATGCGCCGACGCCGCTGCCGCTCTCCGTCTGCCACCGGCCCTCACGCCCACCTCCAGGATCTCCTTCTTACTCGCCGCCGCCAAGCGTGGTGAGGTGAGCTCCGCCTCCACATACTCCACCACCGGCCCTCACGCCCACGTCCAAGCTGCTTCCCCATGTTGCTTCCCGTTCGCCCAAGCGCGTGCTTCTCGTTCCTCACTGATTTCAGCCCAATTTAGAAGAACCTGTAGCTCATACGGCCATATCATACAAGTTCACCAAACAGTCATCTCGGCTAACCCTTGCAGCAGCTCGTCCAGGCCACGCTCAGCCCGGATCCACCATACGGTGCAGGCAAAAGCTGCCCAGGCAACCAAACACGCCATATATGCTTAAAAGAACAACAGTGTTAGAAATTTCACCAAAATCTGCATAATTCATAGTGAAAAATTTCAGTTAGAAATATCACAATGCAACGTGATATTCAGATTTCAAATGATTAGAAAATCAAGTACCAAAGTATCCACTTGAAAATGTTAATGCACATGCTCCAACCTTTCAACTCGAATGATATATTTACTAATGACCACAACTGTATGCACAAATTCCCTCATCACTTCCAGCAGCAGTGCAGAATGGAAGAGATCCGCCAAAATATCAACATATTTGACAAAAACTTCTGATATATAAATCTCATTTTACACATGGGAAATTATCCTTTTGGTGCGGAATAGATATTGTTTCTACAACTGTGCATTTTAGGCAGAGGAGGACGGTAATGAGCTTGCTGGACGATTTGATAGTGATGACCACCTTGAATGGATCTGGAGCAGTCATGAAGGTGGGGGTGGCAAGCGTCGTTCCCATTAGGGCACTCCTTCAATTACCTTGCAGAGCGAAGATGAAATGGGAATGGTGGCGGCTCGCCGTCACCGGCATGCTGCCGCCGGCATGACACACGTGACTAGCAGGATTTACCTCGTCGACTAAAATTTTGATGATAGAACTTTAGATTTCTGAAACAAACAAAGGCAAATGAAATAGTAAGACAACCTTAACTACTAAAAGCTCGCAGAACTTAGGCTTGCCGCCGCCGGCACGACACACATGCCTAGCAGGATTTACCTCGCCGACTAAAATTTGATGATAGAACTTTAGATTTCTGAAACAAACGAAGCCAAATGAAATAGTAAGACAACCTTAACTACTAAAAGCTCGCAGAACTTAGGCTTGAGCTATATAAGCCAGATAAACGGAAACAACACTAAAAATCTGCAGTTTATCAGCTCAGTTAGTAGCACCATGTGAATCTGAAGTTGTAGAAATTGAGCTCTGAGGGCTCAAACACAAAATTGGACTCTGCCTCGGAGGCTTGTTCTATGAGGTAAGCACTTCAGATGGGCCTCGCATGAAAATATAATTGGCACTGAATTTGAAAACAACGATTCGCTTGAAACCCAAAAAATAAGTAACTACATAATAAAGTTATAACTTACTACAAAAGCAAACAAGACCAGTAGCAAAAGTAGCAAATGCGTACTCTCCTTTCCTTTACAATACCAAGCTGCAAGTTGGTTTTCAGAATACCATGACAGAATTTGATTGGCCTCCTTTAAATTTCTTTCAGTTATGTTGACTAATTGAATTAACCAAGACAAGCTCTTACAACTAAGCCATCATTCACAACTTCAGGTAAAAATCATTCACACAATCGTCGTAGCTTTATCCTATTCTGATCCACCATATTAAAGAATATTAAATAATTGGATCGAATAGTTAAATGCAGGAGATAACGAGTTTGAAGCAATGGTCATATTCCACAATCAAGAATGCTCCTACAGTCACGAGAATCACACAAGTAAATAATATTTCCTAACCTTGTGACTTGTGACTTGTGAGGCACCTGAAGCTCTAGTGCTGAGGAAAATTGACGGGATCTGTAGGTTGGGGCTACACAAGTAAATAAAATTTCCTAACCTTGTGACTCGTGAGGCACCTGAAGCTCTAGTGGCGCTGAGTTACCTAGGCCGCAATTGATTCCAGCCGGAGCGAGTTCAGGGAGGCAGCCTTGTCAATTTCAACTGGAGATGAGGTCACAGAGGAGGTCGAGCCGCTGCATCTCCTGTTGGCTGCCGCCGCGACACACAACCCTCCTCTGTGCACACCGAGATCACCAAGCGGCCGAACCCCTGCCTCCGTCGGTCAGGACGAGAGAGAAACACATAGGAGTAGAATTAATTCATGTTACCATAGCCAGGCGCTTCATCCCCGTCCCAGGACTTCGCACTAATGACAGTAAACAAACCAACATGCATGGTAACGTTGTAACCGGACAGCTTGCATGGCACATAGAAAGCACTAATGAACCATGGCAATAGATATTCACGTATATAGTAAGGAAACTTGCACTATTCATCCCATCTTCTGTTCGTAAAGTAAAGTGATCAGATCTTATGTAGAACAGCTACGGACGAGGCGCAAATTTCATATGTAGAAATGTTTTTGAGATTCATTATGATTTTAAGTTAATTTTAAAAATCGTACAACGGCCGACGAGTGGCAATGGCCGTTTTTTCGTAAATTTTTTCAAAGCGCTCGTCGTAATGATGCAAATGATACATCATTGGAAAGATATCAATGAGGCGCAGCTTTTTCATATATAACACTCTTTTTAATTCCTTACGGTTTAAGAGCAATTTCGATTTCACCGAAATGCGGACACTCTGTTTTTCGCGACACTAAAATTGACGAGTGAACCGCATCGGACAAAAAACCGCACAGTTTCAGACTGAGACCACACTGCATCAGATGGACAAGCAAACTGCATGGTTTCTTTTGTCATACGTAAAAAAATTCGGATGAGGAAATTGAGTGTGCTTCATATTGGACATAAGTGAACCGCAAACACCATCAAGAAGTGAACCACTACACTACCGAAAGTGAACGGCATGTGTTTTTGTTGTCATTTTTTTATAGTTCTTATTTTTGACATGCGTAGACCGGATGAGTGAACCGCAAGGACTGAGCGAGTGGACTGCATAATTTTGCATCTTACTTTTGCTTTTTTTACCGCATACTTTTTTTATCAACGAGTATGTACTGCAGGGACGAGGTGAGTGGACTATATCATTTTTTTTGTTCATTTTTTTCTACTGCACATGCCAACAGAGTGAGTTGCATATAAAAATATGACATTCTGCACTGAACCACGAGGAAAGTGAAGATTAAAAAAACATCACATTGAGCTGCATTTTTTTGTGGAGTGAACCTCTAGGCCCACAGAATCGAACCGCTCTCTCCCATACTACCAAGGGACATTTTCTTTTGTTTCTCTTCTATTTTGGTTCACAGGGAACAGAGTGAACCAAAACGGTCAGAGGAGCGAACCTCTCCAAGAGAAACTGATTTTTTTTCAAAAAATATATGAACTTCTAGTTCCCTAGAAAATTGCACAGCACCCTTTTTTCTGAATCGAAAAGTGAACCGCAATTTGGTATCCTGGGGAGCTCAATGTAGTGCGGAACCTCGTACATGCGAACTGACACTGCAAAATACAACATATCAGGGGAAGCAGAGTGGATTTGGCAGGGAAAAGCAGGACATGGGGGCATCCAGGCAGTACAAACTGCGTGCCCACGGACTACACCGACGACCAATACAACCTGCGTTCGGAAGCAATGTGCACTGCATCAGCGGAGAATAACACGGGAGGGGAGCAGAGGTGAACTGTACACAGGCACAACGTACAACACAGCCGTGACCCGTGAAGTCGGGCAGTAGCAGGCCTTCGGCTGGCGCTACCCGAGAGCGTGATTGCCCCGATCCAGGTCGTCCGCCGGGGGGGGGGGGGGGGGGGATTTAGGCAGTGGTGCTCTCGGAAGGATGGCTGGGAGACGGTGGCGCCGCCGCCTGCGCACGATGCCGTGGGTGGCAAAGGGAGGCGGCTGTTCGGGGAGGTAGCGGCGCCAGCCATCTAGCGGGCCGGCTGGGGAGGAGGCCGGATGGAGGCGCTGATCCCGGGAGGGGAGCGTGGATTCACCGGGCCTCCAGAAAGCCGGCTAGGGGGGAGCTTGGGGCCGGTGCTTCTGTAGCCAAACGACGCGGCGGCGGGGCAGATCGAAGGCCGGTGTGGTGGGAGGCGGTGACCGGTGCGGTGGAAGGGGGAGGGGGTCCGGATGTGGTGGGGTGGGGCGACACGGTGGTTGCCGGGAGTGGTGGTGGGCAGCGGGGCTTGGGGTAGGTGGTGGTGATGTGGGGTGCCGCGGTAGTCGCTGGCTGCGGGAGTGATGGTGGGCGGCGGGGGCGACGGGGCCTGGGGTGGGTGGGTACCGATGCGGAAGGGGAGGGAGGTTGTGGCCCTCGGGGCTCGAGGGGAGTGGTGGTCGTGGGGGTAGGCGGATGGTCGTCGGAACCCGGAGTAGAGAGGTGTGATAACCACTAAATTTAAATATGTACCTATGAGAGGTGTTAGAACCCGGAGTAGGCGGAATTTCGTCCATTTTACCCTATTTACAGAAGTGTTGCCACAATTTACACCGTTTAAAATTTATGAGTGTTCTGACCGACGGGTCCCAATTGTAAGGCCTACATGGATGCCACATCAGCTGGTTTTTTGTTGATGCTTTTTCTGCACGCCGAACCACATCGCCCTAGCTAACTTCTTCCGACAGGCTAGGCTTGATATGATCGCACCATAATAGCTCAGGAAATATATACTCACTCTCTAGTGGTCCACATATTTGCCACCACGTGATAAATTGTGGTAACACTTCTGCTAAATGGGGTAAAATGGGTAAAATCCCACAAAATGGGGTAATTAGTGTAAAAATGTCAAAATAGGGGGCAAAAACCGGAATTCACTCATTATTTTATATATAAAATAAACACTAGAGGAGAAAAAGAAAAATAACCAACTAAAAATAAATAAAGGATCAAATAAAACAGCAAAAACACTGCAAAATCAGAAGAAAAGCATAGTTTTTGTTAATTTTTCCTGTCATGGGTCCGCTGAGTTTTATAAATTCATGAAATTTCCTTTTATTTATTAAACATTGCGTTAACTAGGGTGACACACAGTGGATGCATTGCAGGTGAATGGTGAGCATTTGGCAAGTGAGGAGGCAAGGAAGAGATGAGAGAAGAGAAGAGGAGGCGAGGGCGAGCCTATTTGGCGGATGGAGCCTACGGAGTGTGGCTAGTATATATGCTGCTCCAATGTCCAGTCTCTACTCTCTGGCCATCATGTACACTTGTTTTTTTTGCTAAGACTTAACACATGTACTTGTTTGTTTTTCCCCTAAGACTTAACACATGTAAAAATGGCTGACTAGCTAACACATTTGAGTGAATGAGTGAGGGAATATGGGCTCAACAGAGGAAAGTGACCAAGTGCACGCCGAGTCATGGCTTTTTGTCTTGATTGTACATATAAAAAAATAAAAAAATACCTAGATAAATAAATAACAAAACTACAATTTAAAAATAAAAAATAAAAACATCAAAGAGATGGATAAAACAACATTAAATAAAATATTGATAGAAACATAAAAAAGAATTCAACTGTTTGTGCATAAGAATTTTTGTAATCCTTAGAAAATGTTTTTGTTTAATTAATTACATGGTAGGGTTACAAAATAAATGTTTATCTAGATCATGCGAGTCTAGCTGCACCAGTTACTTGATACATGTATATTTAACTTTAAAATTACTCTATTTTCTAGCTTGCGTCAAAACACACTGATGCCATTATCCAATTTTTAATTAGTCAAGTATTTAATTTATGCTTAATAATAGACTGACTGTGTCAATAGGCATTGCTAGCTTAATAAACCAGTGATAGATCCGCATTTTTAGGCCAGGGTTGCCAATAACTATCTTTTCGTATGATTTTTGGGTCAAACATGTCTTTTTTACTTTTTTCTATAATATATATAGAAAGTTGGGAGATCTCAGGGTGGGCTATGACACATTCGCCCAACCTTCTCGAGAAACTCTTTTACCAGACGTGCTTCCGGGCGGCAAATAACATATATATATATATATATATATATATATATATATATATATATATATATATATATATATATATATATAGATTGTACCAAGCATTAGAGCATCTCCAGCCGTTGGAGCACCCAAGAACACCACCGAACCAAAAAAGTAGGTGTCTTGGGGGTCCAAATGCTTCATCCGGCTGAAATATGGGTGCATGAGGAGGGCATCTTTTCAGCCACATCCCACCCCAATCAAAAGTTTTTAGGCCAAGGTTGCTAATAACTATCTTTTCGTATGATTTTTGGGTCAGACATGTCTTTTTACCTTTTTTATAATATATAACGAAGGTTGTGAGATCTCAGGGTGGGCTATGACACATTCGCCCAACCTTTTTATCTCCAGCATTAGAGCATCTCCAGCCGTTGGAGCATTCAAGAACACCACCGAACCAAAAAAGTAGGTGTCTTGGGGGTCCAAATGCTTCATCCGACCGACATATGGGTGCATGAGAGGGCATCTTCTCAGCCACACCCCACCCTAATCAAAAGTTTGTGAGAAAAATGATTAAGTGGGCCAATAAAAAAGACATGTGGTGAGACACGATTCACCGAAACTTCTGCCGGCCGGCGCCCCAAAAGCCCCCCAACGTGCTGTGTTTTTCCTGGGTTTGACGGCGCTATTTTGATGTCCTGGGGAGGGGGCGGGGGCGCGTTGGGGGCGTTGCTGGGCCGTTTTTCGGCAAAAAGGTGGCCCTAAGCCTAAAACCAAGCCTAAAAAGGTGTCTTGGGGGGCGGGTGGAGATGCTCTTAGTTAGAGCTCGCCTGCACAACACCCGGGCCATGGCCCGATACGCACATGCGATGCTCTGGTTACTTTTAGGTTCGTTGAACACATGGCTCTCTCCTTCGTGTTTCTGCTGATTTTTTTTCATGATATTATCTTTTTTTCTTGTGGGTTTTTTTCATCAATTTTTTTCTTGAATTCTTTTAATTATCTTTGCCTCTTTTTTCATTTCCCTATTATTTGTTGTTCTGTTCCCACGTTTTTCTCTTTCTTTATTTTCTGTGATTTTCTTCTTACTTATTTTACTCATGCAATTTGAAAATAACAGTACACATGACCTTTTTAAAAAACACAACGTATATATTTTAAATAAATGATGTATATTTTTTTAACACAGTGAACTTTAATTAATATATGATCAGTATTTTTTTAAATACGCGATAAAAAAGTTCAAGTGTATTTTCTGTTTTATGTTGTAAATGATTATTTTCCAAACTTATGTGATTATATTTTGAAATGTGAGAATACTATAATAATTACGTGGACATTGTAGCTGGTGATCAACCGGGTGGCGTGGTGCAGCAATGAAGCAACGTCGGGGTTGTCGGTGCTCTGACGGAGTATTACCGAGCGGCAAGGTGCAGCGACGCGAGCTGCAATGGAGCAACGTCGGTGCAGCGACGGAGCATCATGGGGCGTGCTGCACTAATGCATTTTATGTACGGATTACTGTACTAATCCATTTTATGTACGGATTGCTTAGGACACGTACGTATGACCGGTCAAGGAAACTGAATCCCGGGCGGGCTCGCTGTCGATCCATCTATATAAGCTAGGTACGTACCCAGGCAAGGCAAGCAGCTAGCGAGTTCAGGGTTACACGTACATACCTAGCTACTTGATCCATCTCGTAGTGTACGTGCGTAGCTTGCTCTGCGATGGCCGACGGCAAGCTGGATCCTCCCGCCGGCTACGCCTTCGACCCAGCCGAGCACGAGCTGATCACCAAGTTCCTCCGCCCACGGATCGCCGCCGGACCGGACGCCTTCTTCGCCAGCCGCCTCATCCACGAGTTCGACGCCTACTCCGCCGCCCCCGGCGACCTCGTCGAGATGTATCAACACGCGCAAGGAACGGACAAGCGCGACGGGAAAGGGGGCGTCTGGTACTTCTTCACCCTGCCCGTCGTCACCCGACCAAAGCCGGCCGCGGTGGCGGAGGCGGCAGCGCGCCGTGGCCGACGCCGGCGAGGGTTACTACTGGCACTCGGAGAAGGGCGGGATCCCCGTGCTAGACAACCAAGGTAAACTCGTAGGCCATAGACGAAACCTCAGCTACGTCAAGAAGTTGCCGGGAGAGAAAGAGAGGATCAGGATCGGCTGGTGCATGAACGAGTACAGCGATGACAAGCAAGACGGCCTGGTGCTCTGCAAGGTCTGCGTGTCTCGTCACAGGAGCGAGACCACATACGACGAGGTAATCAATGCTCCCGGTTCCAGGAAAAGGAAGGCCGCCGACGTGCAGCACCCGGATGCTCCACGTCCCCAAACCCCACGCCGCCAGGAACCGCCGATCGTCCAACAACCCGGGATGCTTCACGAGTATGGCCGCTGGTTCATGTCCGACGAAGGCGAGACGATGTTGCCGCCGGAACCGGAGTAGTGGACGACGGCAGCGTGGATCCAGGCGGGTTCTTCACCGACGACATGCTTCAAGATTTTCCCGAGCTCCATGACGCTGTGGTGGCGCAGGGGTTCTTGCCCGGCAAACTCGACGGCCAAGTCCAAGAAGGCACTGGCGCTGCAGAGGATGAAGACGACGCCTTCCGGTGCACGTTAGATGAGCTGCTCCGCTTCTGCGACGACACGGCTGTGGCATGCCCTACCATGTGATGGCCGGATGTACCATGGAAGACCGCGACATCTGCTGCCAGGACATGTTTCAGGATATAGAAGTTAGTGTAGCTCAATGGTCTACTTGCTAGTCTAGCTTTGATGTATGTGGTGAGCAAGAAGCAAGATATTGTTAATTGTACTGTGATTAACAAGGCAGCAATTCATGTGCAGATTAATTGATTGTTATTTTGTTATATGTTGACTTTCTATCTTCTTAAGCTTGAAGAAATCTTTACTAGTTAATTGAGCATGCATGGACGATGAGATCAGCCCTCTTTGATGCAAGCAATGGATTCGATTATGAAAAATAAAGCCTGGATGATCTATCATGCATGATACTTGCGTAGTGCTAGTCCTTTCCATTTCGCTAGTTAACTCAATGCACTCTCGTGCATATATAAGCAAATGCTAATTTTCTACCATGTCGTTTTCGCCTGTCTCTCTGCATGTGCGTGGTCTCGAAAAGCATAAAGATTGCTTGTTTGGTTAATTGTCTAGATAGATGAGTCGATGCAATCAAAACATACTCACTGTGAGCATGTCCAATCTAAGACAGCCTTATCATATACACCATCTTTTACAATAGGTAGAATTGTCTTATCTTATTACCAAGAGATCATCTTTTAGCGAAGACAAGGTATTCTTATTTATCTCTCCTCGAACTCGACAATTATCAAAAGTGACATTGCTAAGACCGCAATACTATGCCCAAACTTAGGACATATACCATATGTGCATCACCTTCTTCACATCTGATTACCCATGCATATGTGTCCATGTTGAAACTAATCTTGACGATACAGATAATTAGATCCCCCTCCCCCTCTCGGTCGCGCCCGGGAGCGACGCGGAGAAACCCTAACCGCCAACCCGGGCCCCCCTCCCCCCACCTCTCCCCTCGCCACCGTCGGCTCGCGCAGAAGGGCGAAGCCCTGTCTGCGTCGGCGGCGGCGGGGCCTGTCTTCCCCTGCGCCGACGATGGCTGGCGCGGGCTGGCGAGGTCGAGCGGCGGCGTGGCGCTGCTGGGCGCGGCGGCGGCGGCGGGCCGGTGCCTGGCAGTGGTGTGAAGGGCCTATAGTGGTCGTCCCTCTCGGCAAGCGGCGGCGCTGGTGCTGTGGCGTGGTGTGCCAGATCTGTGGCGGCGGCCACTTCCTGGAGGCACAACGGCTACCCTGCGGTGGGTGGCCGTTGTGGATGCGGACGGGCGCCGTGCCTGGCCGCGTGGGCGGCGGGCCGGCGACGGACATGGAGCCGTTGTTCGTTGTTCGTTGTCCTGCCAAGACTGAAGATGAATAAATCTGAAGTTTTCTCGCAAAAAAAGAAGGCTCTACCAGATCATCAAGATGAAATTGAATCCTTGATAATGGCCCTGTTAGATGTGCATAATCATCTTGAATCTATCAACACACTAGTAGAAAAAGGGTCAAATCTGAGACACATTAGTCCCGGTTTGCATTTGAGCCGGCACTAATGTGTCCATTAGTGCCGGTTCAAATGGCTAGGCGGGACGAGAGCTTTAGTACCGGTTCGTTGCGAATCTATAGTACCGGTTCGTGGAAGATGCTGGGGCCTGGTCAGCACCTTTAGTACCAGTTCGTGGCACGAACCGGTAGTAAAGAGGCTGTGGCAAGCTATTTTTAGTCCCACCTCGCTCCCCTAGAAAGATTTTTACCACCTTAAATATGTTACTTCTCAAACTATTACAAGCATTTGGTCTTCATTGAACTCTATGTGTATAATTTTTGGACTCAATATGATTCTTCACCGGTTTCTAAACCGTTAAGGACTCATATTGACAATTCAGATTGTACACGAAAAGATCATTGATAATCAATGTATTTTTTATGTATATTTTTACATGTTTACGCCCTCACTCTCCCCACTCACTTCAAAACTGGACGCACTTCCTGTACAAACTGGACAATCTCTTTCGGAGTATCAGGTTTCGGACGAGAACTCATCTGTTACACGGGCACTTCATTTTTCTTATTTGAACTCCAGAGTTTTTTTGAGCCGGCATTATGCAGCATTCGAAGCGACGTCATCAATTTCCAACACGTTCTGACATCATTTGCTGTTTTTCAGTCATTTACCAATTTGTTTAGAGAGCTAAATGACCGTGAAACAGTAAATCACAACAAAACGGGTTTTCTGTCAGATATCCTTAAACCTCGGGTACCTTCCGGACTCTGTTTTTCTTCCGTTTGCTTGTTTCCCAACATAAAAAATCTTTATATACCCCCCGAACCTATTGATCACCGTACTGTGGAGAAATCTTCTGTTTTCTTTTCTTGCTGTTTTTGATCAGATATGTTAAGCCAGGCATCATGTCTTGTCCCTCCTCCGACAAAGTAGAAGATGATGCTTGGTTGATGAAAATCAAGCTAAAGAGAGAGGGGCCCGAAGAACCTCTCGAAGGTAGCAAGAGCTAGGAGGCCATCGGAGATCCAGCACCGGTGGTCGAGCAAGCCCTGCCTGCTGAGGAGGAAGAAAAAATATCCTTAAACCTTACTATGATCATCTTACCCCCACTGAGATTGAAGGCTTTCGGATCATTGAAAGCGGTTCATGTGCAAAATAAATATCTCACTCGTGAAAATATTCTGTTGCAAGAGCACATCACCTTCCTCCGGAGCGTCATCAATAGGCTGGAGAATCTTGTGATCATGAAGGAGAAGATCACTACCACTTCATCACCACCACCTCCTTCTTCATCACCAAAAGAAAATTGAGTATCGGGTATGGGCACTCCCCTTGGCTTTCGCCAAGCTTGGGGGAGGTGCCCCGGTATCGTACCACCTCCACTATCATAGAAAAAAATAAATAAAGCAAAAAAAAAACGATATAAAGCAAAAATATTCACAAAGAAACTAAATACAGCAAAAAAACTACTCAGAAATAAGTAGAAGAAACAATAAAGCAGAATAGAAAAAAATATATAAAAAATTACTCAAAAAATAGAAGAGAATAAATAATGCAGAAAAGAAAAAATCTATATAAAAATTGTCGGGGCGCTGCCCGGTGGGCCTGCCAGACCTAGGGTGTGCAAATTCAGGCCCAGAAGAGCAGGCAGGCTCACAGGGCAGCGCGCCCTAGTTAGGCCCAGAAGCCTGCTATATAGAGGAGTTTGAAAGAGCAGCCACGGCTGGGTTTATAAACCAGTGCGGCTGCCCATCGCTCGGCGAGGTGGGACTAAACATAGTGCACCGCGGGTGGCAGAGCACGACCATTAGTGCCGGTTGGTGGCTCCAACCGGTACTAATGGAGGGGCCTTTAGTACTGGTTGGATCCACCAACCGGTACTAAAGGCCCTCGTTTCCCGCCGCTTGGCCTGGCCAAAATTGGCCTTCAGTACCGGTTGGTGGCTCCAACCGGTAGTAAAGACCCCTCCTATATATACTACACTTACGAAAAATCAGTTCCATCGCCGACCACTTCGTCTCCACTTCTCGCCTTGACATCGCCGCCCGCCGCCCTTCATACGCCGCCCCGCGCCCGTCGCCGTCGTCGCCGTCTCGCGCCGCCGCGCCCCGAGTACGTCGCCGTCGATCACCCGGCCCGCCGCCCGTCGTTGATCCCCGACAGCCCCCCGCCCGTCGTCGCGCCGTCACCGTCACCGCCCGTCGCCGCTCATACTACCCCCACACACATACACACACAGACACATACACACACACACTACACACACCTGTACACACAGAGTACTACACACCCACGCACATATTTTTTTACTTATTTTCTGATCTAGTTGAATTAGTCAAATGTTAGAATGCTAGAATGTTAATGTTAGATGAATTAGATAGAAAAGTTGTTAAATATTAATGTCAATTGTTAGCTAGATGATATAACTAGTTTATTTTTCATAAATGCTTAGTTGAACTAGTTGAATTAATAGAAATAGTTTATTTTTAGTATGAAAATTTAGGTATATGAGATTATTTGAACTAGTTGAATTAATATAGCTAGTTTATTTTTGTTAGTAACTGCTTAGTTGAACTAGTTCAATTAGTATAACTAGTTTATTTTTATTACTAAATGCTTATTTGAACTAGTTGAATTAATATAACTAATTTATTTTTATTAGTAAATGCTTATTTGAACTAGTTGAATTAATATAACTAGTTTATTTTATTAGTAAATGCTTAGTTGAACTAGTTGAATTAATATAACTAGTTTATTTTTAGTAAGAAAATTTAGGTATATGAGATTTTTTGAACTAGTTGAATTAATATAACTAGTTTATTTTTATTAGTAAATGCTTAGTTGAACTAGTTGAATTAGTACAACTAGTTTATTTTTAGTAAGAAAATTTAGGTATATGAGATTTGATGATCTAATTAAAATTTAGGTATATGAGATTTTAATAGAACTAGTTTATTTTTAGTTAGAAAATTAATAGAACAAGTTTATTTTTAGTAAAATGCTTAGTTGAATTAGTCGAATTAACAGAACTAGTTGAATTAATAGAAATAGTTGAATTAGTTGAATTAATAGAATTAGTAAGTTTTTAATGTTTCACCTATATGAACATAGGAAATGTCGTCTGACGACGAAAAAGATTTCATTATGTGCGAATACTGTGAAGACCAGCGCGGCATGTGCGACAAAAATTTCCTTGTTGATGGTAGGCGATTCAGCATCAAGCTGGATGAGACCTTCGAATTCGATACAGTAAGTCACAACGACAAGTCTTTTTTCGTAATTAAGCATGACTTATAGATGCTTCATTTGCTAGAACTTATAATTTTTTATTTTCACTATTCTACTAGCACATCCCCTGCCATGCAAGAATTTTTGTCTTGGATAAGATAGGTTTCAATGCTATGGAAACTATGGAGGTAAAGAGAGTTTACCTGAAAACTGAGCATGGTTATACTTTCAACGTCAAAGTATACAATGCAAACACGTACACCTATTTTGAATGCAAAACTTGGCAAGCACTATGCAAGGCTTATGCATTTGTGCCTGATATGGTGATCACCTTTCATATTCGTCCGGAAGATGATATTGAAGGTAATAGAGACATCTGGGTCGATGTGCAGACGCCTCCAGTTCTACCATTATGTGAGTTCTTCTCAACCATATTTATGTCTTTGATATTATTTATTCAAAAATAGTTGACAACTAATTTCTATTAACAGCTTATTTCCATTCAAGCAGACATGTCCGGCGCTTGCTAGACAGGACCTACTACTGCCCCGGAGCTGAACTAAACTGTGAGGAGATAAGTCATTATGTTTCATGGCTTGAGGATCTTCATACTGTCAAGACAAATTTTCTTCCTGCACTTAGAAATGTTAGTACTCAAAACGTGCGACCAATAGTGATCGTATTGAACTACGGTCACATCTATTTAGGTATGATGGTATGATGGTAAGATTTTTACTATTTGTGCTCAGTGCATCTTTTGCATTCATAATTTTTTTGCTAGACTTTCGTTGCTAAGTATATTAATTACTATACGATGTTCTTTAACAGGGATTTCCGATGACAGTTGTGCCTCAGTGGATCGAGACTAAAGTGTTGGGGAACGTTGCAGAAAATTAAAATTTTTCCTACGGTTTCACCAAGATCCATCTATGAGTTCATCTAGCAACAAGTCATGGGAGAGTGATTACATCTACATACCACTTGTAGATCGCATGCGGAAGCGTTCAATGGAACGGGGATGATGGAGTAGTACTCGCCGTGATTCAGATCACCGATGACCTAGTGCTGAACGGACAGCACCTCCGCGTTCAACACACGTACGGAGCGGATGACGTCTCCTCCTTCTTGATCCAGCAAGGGGGAAGAAGAGGTTGATGATGATCCAGCAGCACGACGGCGTGGTGGTGGATGCAGCAGAACTCCGGCAGGGCTTCGCTAAGCAACTACGGGAGGAGGAGGAGGTGTTGCAGGGAGGAGGGAGGCGCCAGGGCTTATGGGTGCGGCCACCCCTCCCTTTATATAGGTGCAAGAGAGGGGGGGAGGGCGCAGCCTTGCCCCTTCCTCCAAGGAAGGGGTGCGGCCAAGAGGGGGAGGAGTCCATCCTCCCAAGGCACCTCGAGGTGCCTTCCCCTTTAGGACTCTCCCTTTTCTTATATCTTGGCGCATGGGCCTCTTGGGGCTGGTGCCCTTGGCCCATATAGGCCAAGGCGCACCCCACAGCCCATGTGCCCCCGGGCAGGTGGACCCCGGTGGACCCCCGGACCCCTTTCGGCACTCCCGGTACAATACCGATTACGCGCGAAACTTTTCCGGCGACCAAAATAAGACTTCCTATATATAAATCTTTACCTCCGAACCATTATGGAACTCCTCGTGGCGTCCGGGATCTCATCCGGGACTCCGAACAACATTTGGTTTGCTGCATACTCATATTCATACAACCCTAGCGTCACCGAACCTTAAGTGTGTAGACCCTACGGGTTCGGGAGACATCTTGAACATGACCGAGACGGCTCTCGGGCAATAACGAACAACGGGATCTAGATACCCATGTTGGCTCCCACATGCTCCTCGATGATATCATCGGATGAACCACGATGTCGAGGATTCAATCAACCGCGTATACTATTCCCTTTGTCAACCAGTATTTTACTTGCCCGAGATTCGATCGTCGGTATCCCAATACCTCGTTCAATCTCGTTATCGGCAAGTCACTTTACTCGTACCGTAATGCATGATCCCGTGACCAGACACTTGGTCACTTTGAGCTCATTATGATGATGCATTACCGAGTGGGCCCAGAGATACCTCTCCGTCATACGGAGTGACAAATCCCAGTCTCGATCCGTGTCAACCCAACAGATACTTTCGGAGATACTTGTAGTGCACCTTTATAGTCACCCAGTTACGTTGTGACGTTTGGTACACCCACGGCACTCTTACGGTATCCGGGAGTTACACGATCTCATGGTCAAAGGAAAAGATACTTGACATTGGAAAAGCTCTAGCAAAACGAACTACACGATCTTGTGCTATGCTTAGGATTGGGTCTTGTCCATCACATCATTCTCCTAATGATGTGATCCCGTTATCAACGACATCCAATGTCCTTGTCAAGAAACCATGACTATCAGTTGATCAACGAGCTAGTCAACTAGAGGCTCACTAGGGACATATTGTGGTCTATGTAATCACACGTGTATTACGATTTCCGGATAATACAATTATAGCATGAATAAAAGACAATTATCATGAACAAGGAAATATAATAATAATACTTTTATTATTGCCTCTAGGGCATATTTCCAACAGTCTCCCACTTGCACTAGAGTCAATAATCTAGTTACGTTGTGATGAATCGAACACCCATAGAGTTCTGGTGTTGATCATGTTTTGCCCGCGGAAGAGGTTTAGTCAACGGATCTGCGACATTCAGATCCGTATGTACTTTGCAAATTTCTATGTCCCCATCTTGAACATTTTCACGAATGGAGTTGAAGCGACGCTTGATGTGCCTGGTCTTCTTGTGAAACCTGGGCTCCTTGGCAAGTGCAATAGCTCCAGTGTTGTCACAGAAGAGTTTGATCGGCTCCGACGCATTGGGTATGACTCCTAGGTCGGTGATGAACTCCTTCACCCAAATTGCTTCATGTGCTGCCTCCGAGGCTGCCATGTACTCCGCTTCACATGTAGATCCCGCCACGACGCTCTGCTTGCAGCTGCACCAACTTACTGCTCCACCATTCAACATATACACGTATCCGGTTTGTGACTTTGAGTCATCCAGATCTGTGTCGAAGCTAGCGTCGACGTAACCCTTTACGACGAGCTCTTCGTCACCTCCATAAACGAGAAACATGTCCTTTGTCCTTTTCAGGTACTTCAGGATATTCTTGACTGCTGTCCAGTGTTCCTTGCCGGGATTACTTTGGTACCTTCCTACCAAACTTACGGCAAGGTTTACATCAGGTCTGGTACACAGCATGGCATACATAATAGATCCTATGGCTGAGGCATAGGAGATGACACTCATCTCTTCTTTATCTTTTGCCGTGGTCGGGCATTGAGCCGAGCTCAATTTCACACCTTGCAAAACAGGCAAGAACCCTTTCTTGGACTGATCCATTTTGAACTTCTTCAAAATCTTATCAAGGTATGTGCTTTGTGAAAGACCTATGAGGCGTCTCGATCTATCTCTATAGATTTTGATGCCTAATATGTAAGCAGCTTCTCCAAGGTCCTTCATTGAAAAACTCTTATTCAAGTAGGCCTTAATGCTGTCCAAGATTTCTATATCATTTCCCATCAGAAGTATGTCATCTACATATAATATGAGAAATGCTACAGAGCTCCCACTCGCAGGCTTCTCCATAAGTCTGCATAAACCCAAACGCTTTGATCATCTCATCAAAGCGAATGTTCCAACTCCGAGATGCTTGCACCAGCCCATAAATGGATCGCTGGAGCTTGCATACCTTGTTAGCATTCTTAGGATCGACAAAACCTTCCGGCTGCATCATATACAGCTCTTCCTTAAGGTAACTGTTAAGGAATGCCGTTTTGACGTCCATCTGCCATATCTCATAATCATAGTATGCGGCAATTGCTAACATGATTCGGACGGACTTAAGCTTCGCTACGGGAGAGAAAGTCTCATCGTAGTCAATCCCTTGAACTTGTTGATAACCCTTAGCGACAAGTCGAGCTTTATAGATGGTAACATTACCATCCGCGTCCGTCTTCTTCTTAAAGATCCATTTGTTTTCTATCGCTCGCCGATCATCGGGCAAGTCTGTCAAAGTCCATACTTTTTTTTTCATACATGGATCCTATCTCGGATTGCATGGCTTCAAGCCATTTGTTGGAATCCGGGCCCGCCATCGCTTCTTCATAGTTCGAAGGTTCACCGTTGTCTAACAACATGATTTTCAGGACAGGGTTGCCATACCACTCTGGTGTGGAACGTGTCCTTGTGGACCTACGAAGTTCAGTAGCAACTTGATCCGAAGTACCTTGATCATCATCATTAATTTCCTCTCCAGTAGGTGTAGGCACCACAGGAACATTTTCCGGAGCTGCACTACTTTCCGGTTCAAGAGGTAGTACTTCATCGAGTTCTACTTTCCTCCCACTTACTCCTTTCGAGAGAAACTCTTTTTCCCGAAAGGATCCGTTCTTGGCAACAAAGATCTTGCCTTCGGATCTAAGGTAGAAGGTATACCCAATGGTTTCCTTAGGGTATCCTATGAAGACGCATTTTTCCGACTTGGGTTCGAGCTTTTCAGGTTGAAGTTTCTTGACATAAGCATCGCATCCCCAAACTTTTAGAAACGACAGCTTAGGTTTCTTCCCAAACCATAATTCATACGGTGTCGTCTCAACGGATTTAGACGGTGCCCTATTTAAAGTGAATGTAGCTGTCTCTAGAGCGTATCCCCAAAATGATAGCGGTAAATCAGTAAGAGACATCATAGATCGCACCATATCCAATAGAGTGCGATTACAACGTTCGGACACACCGTTACGCTGAGGTGTTCCAGGCGGCGTGAGTTGTGAAACGATTCCACATTTCCTTAAGTGTGAACCAAATTCGTGACTTAAATATTCTCCTCCACGATCTGATCGCAAGAATTTTATCTTTCGGTCACGTTGATTCTCTACTTCATTCTGAAATTCCTTGAACTTTTCAAAGGTCTCAGACTTGTGTTTCATCAAGTAGACATACCCATATCTACTCAAGTCATCGGTGAGAGTGAGAACATAACGATATCCTCCATGAGCCTCAACACTCATTGGACCGCATACATCGGTATGTATGATTTCCAATAAGTTGGTTGCTCGCTCCATTGTTCAAGAACGGAGTCTTGGTCATCTTGCCCATGAGGCATGGTTCGCATGTGTCAAATGATTCATAATCGAGAGACTCTAAAAGTCCATCAGCATGGAGCTTCTTCATGCGCTTGACACCAATGTGACCAAGGCGGCAGTGCCACAAGTATGTGGGACT
Source organism: Aegilops bicornis (assembly GCA_021605145.1). Taxonomy (NCBI): domain Eukaryota; kingdom Viridiplantae; phylum Streptophyta; class Magnoliopsida; order Poales; family Poaceae; genus Aegilops; species Aegilops bicornis. The sequence continues at coordinate 812,101,341 of CM038673.1, forward strand.
ATCGTTATCAACTTTACATCTTTTGGTATTCACACTATGAACATGTGTAACATTACGTTCGAGATTCATTAAGAATAAACCATTGACCATTGGAGCATGACCATAAAACATTTCTATCATATAAATAGAACAACTATTATTCTCGGATTTAAATGGGTAGCCATCTCGTATTAAACGAGATCCTGATACAATGTTCATGCTCAACTTTGCACTAAATAACAATTATTGAGGTTTAAAACTAATCCCGTAGGTAAATGTAGAGGTAGCGTGCCAACGTCGATCACATCGACCTTGGAACCATTCCCGACGCGCATCGTCACCTCGTCCTTCGCCAGTCTCCGTTTATTCCGCAGCTCCTGCTGTGAGTTACATATATGAGCAACGACACCGGTATCAAATACCCAGGAGTTACTACGAGTACTGGTAAGGTACACATCAATTACATGTATATCAAATATACCTTTAGTGTTGCCGGCCTTCTTGTCTGCTAAGTATTTGGGGCAGTTCCGCTTCCAGTGACCCTTCCCTTTGCAATAAAAGCACTCAGTCTCAGGCTTGGGTCCATTCTTTGACTTCTTCCCGGCAACTGGCTTACCGGGCGCGGCAACATCCTTGCCGTCCTTCTTGAAGTTCTTCTTTCCCTTGCCCTTCTTGAACTTAGTGGTTTTATTGACCATCAACACTTGATGCTCCTTCTTGATTTCTACCTTTGCTGACTTCAGCATTGAAAATACTTCAGGAATAGTTTTCACCATCCCCTGCATATTGTAGTTCATCACAAAGCTCTTGTAGCTTGGTGGAAGCGACTGAAGGATTCTGTCAATGACCGCCTCGTCTGGGAGGTTAATGTCCAGCTGGGACAAGCGGTTGTGCAACCTAGGCATTTTGAGTATGTGCTCACTGACAGAACTGTTTTCCTCCATCTTACAACTGTAGAACTTGTCGGAGACTTCATATCTCTCGACCCGGGCATGAGCTTGGAAAACCATTTTCAGCTCCTCGAACATCTCATATGCTCCGTGTTGCTCAAAACGCTTTTGGAGCCCCGGTTCTAAACTGTAAAGCATGCCGCACTGAACGAGGGAGTAATCATCAGCACGAGACTGCCAAGCATTCATAATGTCTTGGTTCTCTGGGATGGGTGCATCACCTAGCGGTGCTTCTAGGACATATTGTTTCTTGGCTGCTATGAGGATGATCCTCAGGTTCCGGACCTAGTCCGAATAGTTGCTGCCATCGTCTTTCAGCTTGGTTTTCTCTAGGAACGCATTGAAGTTCATGGTGACATGAGCGTTGGCCATTTGATCTACAAGACATTTTGCAAAGATTTTAGACTAATGTTCATGATAATTAAGTTCATCTAATCAAATTATTTAATGAACTCCCACTCAGATTTGACATCCCTCTAGTCATCTAAGTGTTACATGATCTGAGTCGATTAGGCCGTGTCCGATCATCACGTGAGACGGACTAGTCATCGTCGGTGAACATATCCATGTTGATTGTATCTTCCATACGACTCATGTTCGACCTTTCGGTCTCTTGTGTTCCGAGGCCATGTCTGTACATGCTAGGCTCGTCAAGTTAACCCTAAGTGTTTATGCATGTGTAAAACTGTCTTACACCCGTTGTATGTGAACGTAAGGATCTATCACACCCGATCATCACGTGGTGCTTGAAACGCATTTAACTTTAGCAACGGTGCACAGTTAGGGGAACACTTTCTTGAAATTATTATAAGGGATCATCTTATTTACTACCGTCGTTCTAAGTAAACAAGATGCATAAAACATAATAAACATCACATGCAATTATATAAAGTAGTGACATGATATGGCCAATATCATATAGCTCCTTTGATCTTCATCTTCGGGGCTCCATGATCATCTTGTCACCGGCATTGACACCATGATCTCCATCATCGTGTCTCCATGAAGTTGCTCGCCAACTATTACTTCTACTACTATGGCTAACGCGTTTAGCAATAAAGTAAAGTAATTTACATGGCATTCTTCAATGACACGCAGGTCATACAAAAAATAAAGACAACTCCTAGGGCTCCTGCCGGTTGTCATACTCATTGACATGCAAGTCGTGATTCCTATTACAAGAACATGATCTCATACATCACAATATATCATTCATCATTTATCACAACTTCTGCCATATCATATCACAAAACACTTTCTACAAAAACAAGTTAGACGTCCTCTAATTGTTGTTGCAAGTTTTACGTGGCTGCAATAGGGTTCTAGCAAGAATGTTTTCTTACCTACGTGAAAGCCACAACGTGATTTGTCAACTTCTACTTACCCTTCATAAGGACCCTTTTCATCGAATCCGCTCCAACTAAAGTGGCAGAGACAGACACCCGCTAGCCACCTTATGCAACTAGTGCATGTCAGTCGGTGGAACCAGTCTCACGTAAGCGTACGTGTAAGGTCGGTCCGGGCCGCTTCATCCCACAATACCGCTGAAGCAAGAAAAGACTAGTAGCGGCAAGCAAGTTGATAAGATCTACGCCCACAACAAAATTGTGTTCTACTCGTGCAATAGAGAACTACACATAGACCTATCTCCTGATGCCACTGTTGGGGAACGTTGCAGAAAATTAAAATTTTCCCTACGGTTTCACCAAGATCCATCTATGAGTTCATCTAGCAACGAGTCATGGGAGAGTGATTACATCTACATACCACTTGTAGATCGCGTCCAGAAGCGTTCAATGGAACGGGGATGGTGGAGTCGTACTCGCTGTGATTCAGATCACCGATGACCTAGTGCTGAACGGACAGCACCTCCGCGTTCAACACACGTACGGAGCGGATGACGTCTCCTCCTTCTTGATCCAGCAAGGGGGAAGGAGAGGTTGATGATGATCCAGCAGCACGACGGCGTGGTGGTGGATGCAGCAGAACCGGCGGGGCTTTGCTAAGCAACTACGGGAGGAGGAGGAGGTGTTGCAGGAGGAGGAGGCGCCAGGCTTATGGGTGCGGCCACCCTCCCTCCCTCCCTTTATATAGGTGCAAGAGAGGGGAGGGCGCAGCCTTGCCCCTTCCTCCAAGGAAGGGGTGCGGCCAAGAGGGGAGGAGTCCATCCTCCCCAAGGCACCCTGAGGTGCCTTCCCCCTTTAGGACTCTCCCCTTTTTCTTATATCTTGGCACATGGGCCTCTTGGGGCTGGTGCCCTTGGCCCATATAGGCCAAGGCGCACCCCCTACAGCCCATGTGCCCCCCCGGGGCAGGTGGACCCCCCCGGTGGACCCCCGGACCCCTTTCGGCACTCCCGGTACAATACCGATAACGCGCGAAACTTTTCCGGCGACCAAAATAAGACTTCCCATATATAAATCTTTACCTCCGGACCATTCCGGAACTCCTCGTGATGTCCGGGATCTCATCCGGGACTCCGAACAACATTTGGTTTGCTGCATACTCATATTCATACAACCCTAGCGTCACCGAACCTTAAGTGTGTAGACCCTACGGGTTCGGGAGACATGCAGACATGACCGAGACGGCTCTCGGGCAATAACCAACAACGGGATCTGGATACCCATGTTGGCTCCCACATGCTCCTCGATGATATCATCGGATGAACCACGATGTCAAGGATTCAATCAACCCCGTATACTATTCCCTTTGTCAATCGGTATTTTACTTGCCCGAGATTCGATCGTCGGTATCCCAATACCTCGTTCAATCTCGTTACCGGCAAGTCACTTTACTCGTACCGTAATGCATGATCCCGTGACCAGACACTTGGTCACTTTGAGCTCATTATGATGATGCATTACCGAGTGGGCCCAGAGATACCTCTCCGTCATACGGAGTGACAAATCCCAGTCTCGATCCGTGTCAACCCAACAGATACTTTCGGAGATACTTGTAGTGCACCTTTATAGTCACCCAGTTACGTTGTGACGTTTGGTACACCCAAAGCACTCTTACGGTATCCGGGAGTTACACGATCTCATGGTCAAAGGAAAAGATACTTGACATTGGAAAAGCTCTAGCAAAACGAACTACACGATCTTGTGCTATGCTTAGGATTGGGTCTTGTCCATCACATCATTCTCCTAATGATGTGATCCCGTTATCAACGACATCCAATGTCCATAGTCAAGAAACCATGACTATCAGTTGATCAACGAGCTAGTCAACTAGAGGCTCACTAGGGACATATTGTGGTCTATGTATTCACACGTGTATTACGATTTCCGGATAATACAATTATAGCATGAATAAAAGACAATTATCATGAACAAGGAAATATAATAATAATACTTCTATTATTGCCTCTAGGGCATATTTCCAACATAAAGGTCGCATGTCAATTGTTAGCTTATGGCCAAGATATTCTGCATTGCACATGAGTGCATTCAGGATTTCTAGAAGCGTTGAATGCTTAATAGTGAAAGATTGGAGGAAAATTGTTAACGATTGCAAAGAAGTACTAGGGGGCAGCAATAAGAAGCGCACCCCACGATTAGGAGACAAGTTCATCTGCATGCTCTTGTATGATGAATCAGGAGAGCTATACATGTTGTATGCTATTTTACCTGAGAGAGAGCAGCAGGAGTGATTTAGCTAGTTCATGCTCTTAGTACGTACTTGTCCTCTCATGTCCGTGTTCTTCGTCCTGAACTTAATCTCAAAGAGTGATTTGCTTTTGTGGTGTTATGAACGCTTATAATATCATGACCATCATGTTGAACTCGATGATATTTTTGCTTCTGCTACAAGTGAATGTTTCTTCTTTAAGCTAGTGTTTGTGGTGATTAGGTAGCGGTAATGGCTATGATGATTAAATAGTGATAATGACGACTATGATGATTTTTAGCTAGTTATTTTTCCGTCTCCATAATATAAGAACGTTTCTAACACTACACTAGTGTCAGGAACATTCTTATATTATGGGACGGAGGGAGTAGTATATATATTGATGTTGATGATATGATGCAAGAGTTTTTATATTAATATGATGATGATGATGATGATGATGATGATGATGAGTTATTATATCATTTCATGAAAGAAACCGCAGATTAGTTTCAGCTGGATGGATCCAAGCTAAGTGATCAAGTATATGCCATATATATCCATATTATACTTGATCAAGTATAATATGGATTTATATGGCATATACGTGATCACTTAGCTATAGCTAGGATCCACATGCATCCAGTCAAAACTAATCTGCGGTACTTTCACCTAATGATTTAACAACTCATTATAATGTAAAACAATCACTAAATTAAATTGAAAACACAAAATTAAAGGAAAAAACACATCCAAACATTTAGTACCGGTTGGTATTACCAACCGGTACTAAAGCCCTACATGCACCCGGGCCTGGCTCGTGCCACGTGGTGGCACTTTAGCGCCGGTTCGTGACGAACCGGTACTAAAGGGGGGGACCTTTAGTCCCCACTCTTTAGTGCCGGTTGTCGAACCGGTACTAAAGGCCGTTACGAACCGGCGCTAAAGCCCGGTTCTGCACTAATGACACTTCCCTTGTAGACTAGCAAGAAGAACTTGAATTCGTGAAGAATGCCAAGGAAGAGAAAACTTTAGCTATGGAATGAGGCTTAATGATCTTGATGGAATGCTTAAGTACAGTGCCACGACTGCGTCGGCGGGACCCATGTCCATAGCTGAGCAAACAAACCCCATCATACTAAGTAATGCAATGTTTGATGGTCATGAAACTATGGCATATGCCTAATTTTATTGTGCGGCTCTGTCCCATGGTTTGTTATTGTGATGGCTCAGAAAAGTCTGTGTGATAATCGTCTGCCATTTAATCGCAGTAAAGATAGCTGAATTGGCATTGAAATTGAATTTTCACACAAATTCATATAAAAATTGTCAAGATGGAAAAAATTCAAATATGCCCGCCAATTACAATATATAACAAATTCACAGTATCTACAAATTGTGATAGTTATGTGTGCCATCACCGGCATATGGCATTGGACCCACATGTAAGAAGCCACATTACCCACGTCTGGACCCATTTGGCAGCAGGCTTGTCAGCATCTCATTGGCTCCATGTCGCATTTAGCAAGTTTTTGTATGCAATCGCCATGATTTACATGCCATTTTATTGTTAAGCACTTATTTGGTAAGAATTTAATCACTTACCAAACAAAATGTGTTTTTTGATAAGTTAATAAAACATGAGACAATTGATTCTATTTTAGGGAGAATGGATGGGAGAAAAGTTAGAGATGAGAGAAAAAATTTAAAGAGGAGAAGGAAAGAGTGGGATATATATAAGGAAGGATACAGGAAAGAAAGGTGAAATGGAAACCTTACATTCTTTTTAAGTAGTAGAGATAGAGATTGTATCACTATTATTATAGTAGCGGGTGAGCAGTAAATTATGGAAAAATTGAAGAAAAAAAATAATATTTTGTTTTTGTAAAACATTGACAATTTTTTTGGGTGCTTGTAAAATTTAATCATAAAAGATCGTGGAAGTCGTGGGAAAAAATCGATGCTCCAAAAGGGCTACTTTCAAAAGCTTTTTGAGTGCTAATTTTGTTATTGTTGCCATGACTTCCATGAATATTCTATCATGATGAAATCTTGCAAGCATCCTATGTTTGAGGTCGTGAGTACTGTTTTTGTGGTCGAATTTGAGGTCGTGAGTAGAATATGATGTTGCTATTGCAAGCGATACGGCCACTAACTTTCCTAGCTACACCCATATCTCCACTAGCATCCCTCATGACCATAGCCGAATGCTCACCATTCAATCGCAATGCCTCCACCGTGGGTCACCCTAGTTGGCGCAATTTTTTCTTCTGATTTTGCAGTGCTTTTGCTTCTTTATTTGTTCTTTTTATTCATTTTTACTTGTTGTTTTATATTTCTTCTTGTGTGTTTATTTAATATATAAAAGATCTAAACTATTCTGGGTCAAATTTTCATTTTGCACATTTGAAAAAAATAGTTCAGGTAAAATAAGAAGTGCTCACTCAATGTGTAAGAAATTTAAAATGTGTATGTCTATTCTAAATAAAATGTTCTTTTACTTTCGAAAATGATTCATGACCTATTTAGAAAAATATTCATTTGCTTTCTTAAAAATATTCATACATTTAGAAAATGAAATTTTCATTTATTTTAAAAGATTTTTTATGTATTTTGTAAAAATTGCATGTAATTATTAAAGTGTTCAGGGATGTAAAAATATTCATGGAATTTTAAGAAAATCATATAGCATGTAAAATGAAAATACTCCTAATAAATGTTATCGTGTATTTAAGAAAATATCTTTAATATATCCAAAAAGTCCATTGTTTGCTAAAAATGGTCATCATATATCAAATAATGTACATTTTGCAATTGAAAATGTCATGGGTAATGTTCTTTTTAAATAAAAAGAAAATAAAGAAAAATCTAATGAAAAAAGAAAGAGAACAAAGTGAAAATAGAAAAGAAAAAGGAAAAGGGGAAATAGGGAAAGGACAAAATAATAGAAATAAATCAAGGAGAAAATGAAAAACAATAGAAGAAATAAGACACAAAAGCCTCGCAAAAGACTAGAAAAGATAAAACCAGCAGCAAAAAAATACGGGGAGGAGGTAACCAAGAAAAGAGACGCATGTTGCATTAACTGGAAAGGAAACCGCCCAATCGTGACCCTTCTAAGGTGTTCCGCTAGTGAGCGCTAGGTAATGCTCGGTACAAACAATATATATCATTCGCCCCACTTGCAGCGCATTTATTTTGCACATTCCTCTGGAAGTGGATCATCTTGAACATGTTCTTTTATCGTTCTTGATAACAGTTCTTAGATTTTTATACCAGGTCATAAGGTTTGCTTGATTTAGGATTGATTTCAAAGCTAAGTTCAAAACTGGACCAGAAGGCACCGTCTACAAAACAAAATATGCAAACGCTAAGCAACGCGTTTATGTGGAGTAAATCAAGCCTAAAAAGAAATACTTCCAATGTGGCCGGCGTCCGTCTACAATTGATCCAGGATCCACCTAACGTAGACTAACTAGAGATTTAGGGCATCACCAGCCGTTGGCCCCCCAGGACGCATACAAATCGCCTCCTGGGGGCGAGCCGGCGATACACTCGGCGTTGGAGGTGGTTTTGCGCCCAGTCGTCGCCCCCAGCTCGCCCCCAGGCGCCGAAATTGACCCACTTTACAGCCCAATTTCGGCGAGAATAGGCCCATATTCGGCGTGATTTCGCCGTGTCTCGGCGTTCAATTATCAACACAATTATTCCTTTTCACATATTTCATCACAGAAAAATCAAATACTTCAACAAAATACTACAACAACAAATAGTTCAATACAAATTATATAGTTCAACAAATAAAAACTCGTATTTCATCACGCGGCGTCCCCCTTGAGCCTTTATAGGTGCTCAATCAGATCTTTCTGCAATTGATGATGCACCTGTGGGTCTCGGATCTCCGACGCAGACTGAGATAGGCAGTCCAAGTTGCCGGTAGCTGGTGATCAACCGGGTGGCGCGGTGCAGCAATGAAGCAACGTCGGGGTTGTCGGTGCTCTGACGGAGTATTACCGAGCGGCAAGGTGCAGCGACGCGAGCTGCAATGGAGCAACGTCGGTGCAGCGACGGAGCATCATGGGGCGTGCTGCACTAATCCATTTTATGTACGGATTGCTGTACTAATCCATTTTATGTACGGATTGCTTAGGACACGTACGTATGACCGGTCAAGGAAACTGAATCCCGGGCGGGCTCGCTGTCGATCCATCTATATAAGCTAGGTACGTACCCAGGCAAGGCAAGCAGCTAGCGAGTTCAGGGTTACACGTACATACCTAGCTACTTGATCCATCTCGTAGTGTACGTGCGTAGCTTGCTCTGCGATGGCCGACGGCAAGCTGGATCCTCCGCCGGCTACGCCTTCGACCCAGCCGAGCACGAGCTGATCACCAAGTTCCTCCGCCCACGGATCGCCGCCGGACCGGACGCCTTCTTCGCCAGCCGCCTCATCCACGAGTTCGACGCCTACTCCGCCGCCCCGGCGACCTCGTCGAGATGTATCAACACGCGCAAGGAACGGACAAGCGCGACGGGAAAGGGGGCGTCTGGTACTTCTTCACCCCTGCCCGTCGTCACCCGACCAAAGCCGGCCGCGGTGGCGGGAGGCGGCAGCGCGCCGTGGCCGACGCCGGCGAGGGTTACTACTGGCACTCGGAGAAGGGCGGGATCCCCGTGCTAGACAACCAAGGTAAACTCGTAGGCCATAGACGAAACCTCAGCTACGTCAAGAAGTTGCCGGGAGAGAAAGAGAGGATCAGGATCGGCTGGTGCATGAACGAGTACAGCGATGACAAGCAAGACGGCCTGGTGCTCTGCAAGGTCTGCGTGTCTCGTCACAGGAGCGAGACCACATACTACGAGGTAATCAATGCTCCCGGTTCCAGGAAAAGGAAGGCCGCCGACGTGCAGCACCCGGATGCTCCACGTCCCCAAACCCCACGCCGCCAGGAACCGCCGATCGTCCAACAACCCGGGATGCTTCACGAGTATGGCCGCTGGTTCATGTCCGACGAAGGCGAGACGATGTTGCCGCCCGGAACCGGAGTAGTGGACGACGGCAGCGTGGATCCAGGCGGGTTCTTCACCGACGACATGCTTCAAGATTTTCCCGAGCTCCATGACGCTGTGGTGGCGCAGGGTTCTTGCCCGGCAAACTCGACGGCCAAGTCCAAGAAGGCACTGGCGCTGCAGAGGATGAAGACGACGCCTTCCGGTGCACGTTAGATGAGCTGCTCCGCTTCTGCGACGACACGACTGTACTAGTCTAGGAGAGTGGATCCTTTCACCACGTGAGGGCCGAGTGCGTGATGAAGAACTCCGAAACCTGCATCCAGGAGATGATCCAAGAGATGATGTACTAGTCTTGCGTAGCTTTGATGTATGTCATTGTCATGGCACACAAATACATGGTGTCTTGCTAATTGTATTGTGATGATGAACAAGCAATTAATCCGTGTGCAGCAGCCTAATTGATTAATTTCTCCATTTTTTTTCTCCATATATTCGTTTTGGAGTACGTACGTGATGGTTAGTGTTTCTGTTTTTTTATCAGTAACTAGCAAAGTGGCCCGCTGTTCGCGCTGGCTAGTATTTAATATAGTTAGGTTGAAAGAAGTTAATGTTTGATAGTTGTTTGTGTTGGTCGTGAAGTGGTGATTCTAAGGTTATAGAGGTACCCTTTCATGTTTCGGGGAAACATTTATGCGGCATGTTGCTGTTGAACATTTTTTAGTACCACATGCTCGAATCTGTGGGGTTTCCTGCTGCGGCTGCACTCGTTCTTTTATATATTTTTTATTCTTATTTTTAGTATATAGGTGATTTGTAACGATTATATATTTTTTGCTAATATTCCCATGAAGTATATGTGAGAATAGATTTATTTTTTGAAAAGTTGCATCACAAAAAATTATATAATATAGGCTAAGAATACATATATGCACTATACATTTTCCCATGTCACGTGCACCAATCATAGGTGTTGTTTTATACCTCATAGCTGGTTTTATTAGAACAGTTCATAGCTGATTATTGGTAGCAAAGTAGTTCTCTCAATGTGTTGGCTAGGATTTAGCAATTTTATTTTATGCATACCGTGGCCTTTTATCTTGAGTACATATTATTCAATTGTTTAAACAAAATTTGGACTAAATTTGTTGACATATACCAATATTTCTTTTGCAAAAATATAATATCATTTTAGATATATTTGGTTTTATGTTTGAGATTTGTATATATATTTTTCATATGAATCGTGCACATACATGCTATGCATTATACACTAATTGTATTTCTTTATGATCGAACCGATTGTGGCACTTATGTTTATGCAGTTTTTTAGTTTTTCATCCTTCGCACAATATAGAGAGGCTGCTATATTTTTCTTCTTCTCTTAACATATTAAATCCCATTAATAATTTGCTTTATGATTTTATATTTATTCCTTTCTTGTTGTTTACAAATATATTATGATTTTATGTGTCAATTGAAGTAATAGATGACTATTCATTTTCAGTAGCCAAGGTCCATTATCCGAGTAATAAATGATTGTTTAAAATCCATCTAAATCATTTGAAAATTTTCATTTAATTTTATAGTTCCCCATCATGGACCGTTGACAAACCTTTTATGTGATCACTCGTAAACTAAGCACCTTCTAATTATATCTGTTCCCCCTTACCACTACTAACGACTGCAATCTACAAGCATGGTAATAACTGTTTTTTGTCCTTATTTTCGTTCAGTTTTATTTTCAAATAAAAATGATTTTTTTAGTTATGCATGGTGTGAGAAATGTTCTATCATTGATCAATATATGTATTTACAATTGATTTATTTTCTAGTAAAGTATGTCTTTCTGGTGTTTTTACCAAAAAAGAATTAACATCACGAAAGATTTACTTGTAAATATCAATGATGCCATTTTATTTATTAAACGGATGTTTGTTGAACATACCGAGGTTGCCGAACTGAAAAACAACTGGCATCTGGGCGGGTGGGCATTGTCAAGAAAATGAATGAGAATTTGGTGAATTCAAATTACTATTTAGAGATAGAGTGCAACCTACTATCTTTGATAAACCATTAAACACAGCAGTTCGAAATATCAAACCCTTGTATACTATGAAAAAGCATATGCACTCCTACAAAGTTCTACCCTGTTGTCCAGGGATCACACATCTATCTTACGTGATATTATATATACAGTAAGATGGAAATATTGTTTCAACACTTGTTAGATTCAAGAGATAAGTCTATTTTCCCATCTAGGCATAAATACCATAGCTGGGCGTTAGTGCTTGTGTTTGGTACCTTGCTCAATCCACGCGAAGCTGTAATTTTTCCTTCCAACATTGTGGTGGGTGTTGAAGTTACCGAACAAAAATGATGAAAAGCTGCCCAATACTTAAGCAAGAACTGCACTGTAATTAAAATTTGGTCTTAGGTGAAGCTGTTGGTGCAGGTCCTGGGCAACCTCGTCCACTCGCCGAGAATTGTCCGGACATGTGCGGCGTGCTCCTGCCCATAATAGTTTTGGCCGGTGGCAACAACGTACTGATCTGGATCGAAATCCCGGGAACCAATATCTACCGGCTGGACGCACACGTACATCAGGCAGGTGGATCGATCTTTCACGCCGGCTGGAAACACAAACAAAGGATGCACGTGAGAGCGCTTGGCGAGTTAGACGGGATTGCTCGGGACCTGTGGCAACATAACAAATCTGGTGCAAGCCCGGGTAGACTGGATTGGACGGCGCTGCCGCAGAAATCGTGTACATATCCAAAGGTGTTCCTAGTGGATGGAGCCGGAGTGAAATCCATTGGATGTTCAATGTGAGAGTGCTGCTGGTGAAAGGAAGATCTCATCGGGCTTGCCGGTGACTTAGTGGGGATTGCCATCCAAACGGGCGAGATCCATTGACAAATAGGGGTGATTTTACATCTGAGAAAATAGGTTTTGGGGAAGGTATGACACGACTCATGGTCCATTAGGGCAACGCTATATATATATATATATGTTACCTCCTTGGCGGCTGTGAGTTGACTCATATATATGTTTACTCATTGACTGTAAACAGTGAAATTATGTCTATATTACTGTACATTGTGCAGAGATTAGAGTTTCATGCCCATAATAAATTGCCTATGGATGCGTGGATGCAAGCAGCTGGGATGTTCATGCTTCTCAGATGTTTGCATCATTCACAAGTCTATGTACTACGTGGAAACGTTGATACTGGAGTTTTTGCTACTTTATAGACCATTAATGATCCTTTTAGCAGTAATTTGCAAGGCGAACAGTACGTAAATGCCTCCTCACCCTTCTTACGTACACATGTTGAAGCCATGTACTGCTAATAGAAAATTCAAGCATGCTTCAACCATGCAAGGAGGAATTACCTGACGTATGTGCCGGTTCATCTTAGTTGGATACCAGTGGCAAGCCATGCTCCAGTCTTGCAGCTTGCCAAGATGTGCGCCTTCTATGCAGCTCAAGTGCGAGGTCTGCGTCTTGCAGCTTGCAAAGGATGCTCGCCACGCCGCTCATGTACCTGTAGCTTGGCGAGGTATGCGTTAACACGAAGACGCATGATGCTAGTTTCATCACTTGAACATCACCTTGCAGCGGCTGATGGCAGATAGCTAGGGTTTTGTGTTTGGACGCTAGGGCGCCCTGTGGCGGTAGCTCCGCAAGTTGTCCGTTGTGGAGCTTCTCAGTCCCAACGCATTTGTAGCTGTGAACATCAGTGAGCCGGTGTCGAAATCAGCACGTTCCTTGGCAACAGGATGATGCCGTCCTTGCTGGACCAAAAGATTGCAGATTTAATTATCTAGATTTTTTGATGACGCGGTGGACCAAAAGACTATAGATGTAATTCTCTAGGTATTTTTATGACGGGAAGATATAATTATTCATGCAATTGTCTAGGGTAGAGACCCTTCTGTAAGAGGCCTTCAAAAAAGTGTTCTCAGTTTTTCTGAGAAAGACCAGGTTTTGAACGCTGGGGCGCCCTGTGGCGGTAGCTCCGCAAGTTGTCCGTCGTGGAGCTTCTCAGTCCCAATGCATCTGTAGCTGTGAACATCAGTGAGCCGGTGTCGAAATCAGCACGTTCCTTGGCAACAGGATGATGCCGTCCTTGCTGGACCAAAAGGTTGCAGATTTAATTATCTAGATTTTTTGATGACGCGGTGGACCAAAAGACTATAGATGTAAGTTTTTAGTTATTTTATGACGGGAAGATGTAATTATTCATACAATTGTCTAGGGTAGAGACCCTTCTGTAAGAGGCCTTCAAAAAATTGTTCTCAGTTTTTCTGAGAAACACCAGGTTTGGCACGTTTAAGCATGTTTTAAGAAAAAATGGCACGTTAAGGACTCATGGTCAAAGAAATATAGGTAAGGCACGTCATAGACTGGGGAGATGTAATTATTCAATTACTTGGGCTTTAGGGTAGAGACCCTTCTGTAAGAGGCCTTTCAAAAAGGGAAACTTTCAAAAAAGTGTTGGGGGTTTTTCCGAGAGAGACCAGGTTTGGCACGTGTTAGCATGTATAAAAAACAATAAAGTAGGGCACGTTAAGGACTCATGGTCAAACAAATAAAGGTAAGTCACGTCATGGACTCATGGCCGGTTTCCACAATGTTATATATATATATATATATATATATATATATATATATATATATATATATATATATATGACAAATTTTATCTACCACCTTTGTTAGTTACCACCACTTGAGTTTTATATGTAGTATGTAGTATCTATCAAATCGGAGAGTATGTACGCGTAGTATGTAGTATATAATAATGTTTAGGTAGTATATATACTATTTTTTGGTAGTATGTATCATATTTTGAGTATGCTCTCTTTTATGTACAAATATGTACGTATTTCGCAAATATAATAAAAACCATGGGCCAACTTGAAATTTTTTCATGCAACTCACTTTGGAGTATCTTATATATAGTATATGAACATACTTAAAATGATAAAGTAGGATATATACTACCATAAGATAGTATATGATACATGTGGGGTAACTACCCCAGGTGGTAGGATGGATTTTCCCTATATATATATATATATATATATATATATATATATATATATATATATATATATATATATATATATATATATATATTTTTTGCGAGGATGTTACACATATCTAACGGTTACACGATTATAATTTTAAAGGGCCCACCGAATCAAGGGCCAGTATTTTCTAATTAACGTAAAATTTTCTAGACTAATTCTTTTGCTTCTAATCAACCCATCAATTACTTTATATATATAAATAGATAGATGGTTAGTGTTTCAGTTTCTCTGTTCATGATTGAAAAGGTGCTCGATTGTTTCATCTATCCAAATCCAAGTACCCATTTCCCCTCAAAACGTACAGGGGCATCACGGGATATAATCCCTCTCCCCTCCCCTCCCGTGTCGCTCTCGCGAGCGGGGAACTAACCGTGACCGTCCTCCCTCTCCTCTGCTCTCCTCCCTCGCCGCCCAGCGATGCCGTCGGCGCTAAGCCTCGCTGGTGGCGGCGGCGGGGCCTCTTCTTCCTCCCCTCGTGTTCCGCGGCTGGCGTGAGACGGCCGGTCGAGTGGGGGCACCGGGCTTTGGCGGGGCCGGCGGCGCGGCGGCGTGCTCGGAGTTCGGCGGCGGGGTTGCCTGGTGGGGACACGACGTCGAGCGGGAGGCTCGTTTATGGCGTGGCGGCCGCAGGGATTCCCGATCTGGGAGGTGGCATGCTGGCGCGGATCCGGCTCCTGGATGGCGGCGGGCGGCGCGGGGAGGTGGCTGAGGTCGATCTTGACCTCAGAGTGGGGTGGTCTGCAGCGGCACTGCTGCGGCCTGGTGGTTGTCCGATTTGCGTGCGGCAACGGCGGGTCTCTCCGGCGGTGGTTCGTCAGCGTCGGACTTCTTTGGACTCAACGACGGGCTCGTCTTGCCGGGGTGGCGCCATGGTGTGGTGGTGCGCGCGAGGCCTGCTGGTGGTGGCAGGGGACTTCGGGAAAGGGGCAGGGTGCCCCCTCTGTTGCATCTGGCGGCCGCTGCAGGTGGCTGCCGGAGTTCCCCTGGCCCTGATCCGGCCGCCGAGGTCACCGACCATGCCAAGGTGTCGACTTTGGGGTGGAAGGCGAGCTTCCGCTTTGTTCTGGTCAGCCGCGTCTGTTCGGTGTGTCCTGGTTGAGGGTGGGGCTCGGATGCCGTGGCGGCGGCCTGGTTGGTGGTAGCCGGGGTGCTCATGGGCGGAGCACGCGGCTCGGGTGCTGTCCGGTCAGCATGGTTGTGTGTGCGGCGTGTTGACCAGGATGGGTTGTTCACTGGCCGAGGTGAAAACCCGTTCTGCTTTGCCAGGCCGACGACGGCGGCATTCTAGCATCGTCCCTTCTTGAAGGCGTTGTCGCGGCATCTCATTTGTCGTCGGAGTGCTCCGGGGGAAACTCTAATCCTTGGATTGGACGGTGGCGACACAATGGTGGCGTTCCCGTACTGAAGGCATCGCTTTGGAGCTCATTGTTCGTCCTACACGGTTTCTCCTCTTCGTAGTGGCCCGCCCACGGTTGAGGGCCCTGACTTCTTCGTAGTAGTGCTTATTGTGTTCATCTGATGTTGGCTAGGATTTTGTCGGGGTAGTGTTGCTGTTATCAGCGTCCTTATATCCAGCCTTGGGCGTGTGTGATGTGGGTGTGTTTGTATCAGCAGGATTCGGTTGTTCGGTAATGCTCTGTCTATAAAAGGGGGGAAACCCTTTTTCTTAAAACGTACAGGGCATCTATGCTCAGCTTCGCATCAGCACCCTATCTTTGCGACCATAACAGAGGAGAGCAGGGAAAGTGGAATTGTTGCCAAGAGCAATTGATACGAACTGAAGAATTTTCAAAAATACAAGCGCTCGATTTGTTTTAAATTTGTTTGAAATCTCCGCCACTATTTTCTTCAACTAGCAAAGTGGCCCTCGCATATGTGGGGGCAACACCTTTAGTGAGAGGGTGAAGGGCAAGGAATCCATGGTTTTGGTCGACATGATACCAAGATTGAGATGCATCAATCAATTATTAAGCTGTGAGGCAAACGGAAAGAAAAAGGTCCACGCACCCATCAGAAGATTGAGATGCATCATTTTTGTTTAATCAGCATGCATGCGTATCACGGCATATGCATCAATTTCGTTTAATCAACATGGATCAGTTTCGTTAATAAAAAATTCACCCAGAATAGCTTAGATTTTTAGAGTGAATTCTTGTTTTTACCCTCTGTTTTGACATTTTTTACACTAACTATCCTATTTAGGCCCAGTTCTTTTGGGCGATTCTTCCAGAATCTTGAGAATTGACCCTTTACCCAGCTTCTCCCAGAATCTTATATCTATATATTTTTTACAATCCTAACTATTCACATCCTAACTAGCTAGGATTGTAAAAAAAATATGGGTTCAAGATTCTGGGAGAAGCTGGGTGGAGGGTCGATTCTCAAGATTATGGGAGAATCGGCCAAAAGAACTGGGCCTTAGCGGAATTTCATCCATTCTACCTTATTTACAAAAGTGTTGCCACAATTTATCCTGTTTAAAATTTATGAGTGTTCTAACCGACAGGTTCCAATTGTAAGGCCTTGATGCCACATCGGCTGGTTTTTTCTTGATGCTTTTTTTGCACGCCGAACTTCCACTAGTAGATAAACCACCATTAGTCCCGGTTGGTAAGGGCCTTTTGTCCCGGTTCCTGAACCGGGACTAAAGGGTCGTTACTAATGCCCTGGCCTTTTAGTCCCGATTCAGTCCAGAACCGGGACAGATGGGCCTCCACGTGGCCGGTGCGCCGAGCCCACGTAGGAGGGCCTTTGGTCCCGGTTGATGGCACCAACCGGGACCAATAGGCATCCACGCGCCAACATTTCAGGGGCTGTGGTGTTTGTTTTTTTTAAGGGGGGGGAGTTGGGGGTGTTGGGGGGTTCATTTAGGTGTTTCATATATTGTGTTAGCTAGCTAATTAATAGAGAGAAGTGTCCTCTCTACGTCCGTGCATGGTCGACGCCACGTACTATACATAGAGAGGCCTCGACACGCTTAGCTATTAAGAAAATGAAGAAAACCATTAAGTACAGAAGTTCGTCATGCATACCGAGAGAAGTGATCGATCGACCTCTCCTTCTCCGAGAGATTGGTCGAACAACAAGTTTTCGTATTATCTATCCGACGCTACTGGCTACATACATATACAATATGAAAGATCTTTTACAATCCCCTAGCATTTGAAATCAACTTCCACATGGTATTCTCCGGCTTTATTGATGACGTGGTCAAGAAAAAATCCCGCCAATTCCTCTTGAATTGCTTTCATGCGATCTTTTGGTAGGAGTTCATTCCGCATCTGCCACGTCTAATTTGAAGAAGGGAGTTAATATATATATATGAATGAAACTCAACAGAAATGATGGTGTAATAAAATGAAATTGTGAATATTATTGCTTACGCACTTCATATTGTCTTTTAGAGTAGCCCCACTTATTTTTCAAAGTCGCGTTGTAGATGAACTCGCAAACGTAATATCCATTGTAATTATTCCCTTGTTCCTGCCACAAGCACTTTACGAGAAATAGAGGTCAATCAAACTGATAATGAAGCATTATAAATGGCATTGATGAAAGTATAGCTATAGAATCAACGGGAGATGCGCGCAACTAGCTAGCTAGTAGTACTTACTTTCGGTTATGTATATCGCCGCTCCTTTGGCAGCCCCGGAGCTTCTGCGGTGAACTGTTTCCAAACCCTGCAAGACAAAAAAAGAATTATTATTACTTGAGATATCAGGAAATGAACAAAAAGTTGCCGATATGGTGCGATAATGATCGATTGAATTTACTTGTTGTGCAATTTAGTCACGTCCGCATAGGTTTCGGGATCTTTTCGTCTCGATTCTAAGACGGTTAATAGTCCCCGCTCAAGCTTAATCTCCAGAAGAACATAGTGGAAGTTGCACACGCATGCATAACTCATCAATTACATTACTATAACCTCGCTCGAGTAATAAGGGAAACCGAATATGCACACGACAGTAACACTCACTTGAAGTTGTAAGGAAAGAGTATGGTATCTTTGTTTTGATTTTTGATCAATGATTGTAGCAAGTTGGCCTCGGCCTCTTCGGCGTGCTTTTTAACCTGAATTTCATCTATGATATTTGTGTTAATGAACTCAATATCATACATTTCTTGTTTTCTGCACTCGACGATCTTCAATTTGCATAATATAGTGAGGATAATTAATTATAAATACATGCAATAAAAGAGCTGAGCTATATATAGAGACTTAATGACAGAAATAGTACTTACTGACAGTAGCAAAAGACCGTTAATTTATCGAGGGCCTTTTGATTGAAGAACTCGAAGAACTCCTCAAATGGAACAGGCAACAGATCAGTTCCAACGAGGTCGTACTCCTCTTTAATTTTCAGATACAAAGTATTCGTCCCCCAGACTCTCTGCAGGTTTTCATGTACCAATTATGGAATCTTCGCATCATCGTTGTTAGAGATTTTTCATCTTTGACGAGAGGCTTACCGTGCTAAATGTCTGTGTTCGACCACCTCCATGAAATCAAAATTTACATCGTCCGGGCAGGTAATCTCCAAGATTGCTATAACCGGGCACCGTCCCCGGAGCATTAGTGACGATGTCGCTAGACACATTGAGCGGGGGGCACGATTGGTTCGCTTGTTCGCCGAGCTGGGCAATTTTTTTCCCAGCTGCACCTCGTTCTTTTAACCTTTGATCACTGACAATACTTTCCGACCGCGACGCTTCTTGATATGCCTTTTGAGTAATGCGCTCATAGTTGGTTTTCGGCGGAGACTTTGGTGGTTTCCTCAGGGCATCGATAGTGCGCTTTGCTTTCACAGGATCTACCTTCTCCTCCGGAGGTGGATGTCTCTTTGCTTTCAACCCTTCAAAGAAGTCCTTCACTTCGGTCCACACGATCTTTGCGTTTTCCTCCTCGGTCCTCTCGTACTGTAACTTGCTACGTCTTGAGCTTGCGTTGGTTTTCCTCGAAGAGAAGAGGGTGATGCAGCAAAGTGTAGCGTAAGTATTTCCCTCGGTTTTGAGAACCAAAGTATCAATCCAGTAGGAGGCTCCTCAAAAGTCCCACGCACCTACACAAACAAATTGAGAACTCGCAACCAACGCAATAAAGGGGTTGTCAATCCATTCACGGCCACTTCATGTAAAGTGAGATCTAATAAAGATAGTATGATAAGATAAATATATTTTTGGTATTTTATGATATAGATGCAAAAAGTAAAGATGCAAATAAAAGTAGATTGGAAGTAAATATGATAAGAGATAGACCTGGGGGCCATAGGTTTCACTAGTGGCTTCTCTCAAGATAGCATAAGTATTACGGTGGGTGAACAAATTACTATCGAGCAATTGATAGAAAAGCGCATAGTTATGAGATTATCTAGGCATGATCATGTATATAGGCATCAGTCCATAACAAGTAGACCGACTCCTGCCTGCTCTACTACTATTACTCCACACATCGACCGCTATCCAGCATGCATCTAGAGTATTAAGTTCATAAGAACAGAGTAACGCATTAAGCAAGATGACATGACGTAGAGGGATAAACTCATGCAATATGATATAAACCCCATCTTGTTATCCTCGATGGCAACAATACGATACGTGCCTTGGAACCCTTTACATCCTTTGGTAAGGACACCGCAAGATTGAACCCAAAGCTAAGCACTTCTCCCATGGCAAGAAAGATAAATCTAGTAGGCCAAACCAAACTGATAATTCGAAGAGACTTGCAAAGATAACTTAAACATGCATAAAAGAATTCAGAGAAGATTCAAATATTTTTCATAGATAAACTTGATCATAAACCCACAATTCATCAAATCTCGACAAACACACCGCAAAAAGAGATTACATCGAATAGATCTCCACAAGAGTGGGGGAGAACATTGTATTGAGATCCAAAAAGAGAGAAGAAGCCATCTAGCTAATAACTATGGACCCGTAGGTCTGTGGTAAACTACTCACAACTCATCGGAGGGGCAAGGATGTTGATGTAGAGGCCCTCCGTGCTTGATTCCCCCTCCGGCAGAGTGCCGGTGAAGGCTCCAAGATGGGATCTCGCGGATACAGAAGGTTACGGCGGTGGAAATTGTGTTTCGTGGTGCCCCTGGATGTTTTCGGGGTACGTAGGTATATATAGGAAGAAGAAGTACGTCGGTGGCCGCCGAGGGGCCCACGAGACAGGGCGCGCCTATAGGGGGAGCGCCTCCTATCTCGTGGAGGCTCCGTTGCTTCTTGACTTGCACTCCAAGTTCTCTGGATCACGTTCGTGAGAAAATCACGTTCGAAGGTTTCATTCCGTTTGGACTCCGTTTGATATTCCATTTCTTCAAACACCGAAATAGGCAAAAAACAGCAATTACAGGCTGGGCCTCCGGTTAATAGGTTAGTCCCAAAAATAATATAAAAGTGGAAAATAAAGCCCAATAAATACTAAAACAGTAGATAAAGTAGCATGGAGCAATAAAAAATTATAGATATGTTGGAGACGAATCAGGCATCCCCAAGCTTAATTCCTGCTCGTCCTCGAGTAAGTAAATGATAAAAAGAGAATTTTTGACGCGGAGTGATACTTTGGCATAATTTCAATGTAAATCTTCTTAATTGTGGTATGAATATTCAGATCCGAAAGATTCAAGACAAAAGTTCATATTGACATAAAAAATAATAATACTTCAAGTATACTAACTAAGCAATTATGTCTTCTCAAAATAACATGGCCAAAGAAAGTTATCCCTACAAATTCATATAGTCTGGCTATGCTCCATCTTCCCCACACAAAATATTTAAATCATGCACAACCCTGATGACAAGCCAAGCAATTGTTTCATACTTTAACATTTTCAAAACTTTTTCAATCTTCACGCAATACATGAGCGTGAGCCATGGATATAGCACTATGTGTGGAATATAATGGTGGTTGTGGAGAAGACAAAAAGGGAGAAGATAGTCTCACATCAACTAGGCGTATCAACGGGCTATGGAGATGCCCATCAATAGATATCAATGTGAGTGAGTAGGGATTGCCATGCAACGGATGCACTAGAGCTATAAGTATATGAAAGCTCAACAAAAGAAACTAAGTGGGTGTGCATCCAACTCGCTTGCTCACGAAGACCTAGGGCATTTGAGGAAGCCCATCATTGGAATATACAAGCCAAGTTCTATAATGAAAAATTCCCACTAGTATATGAAAGTGACAAAATGAGAGACTCTCTATCATGAAGATCTTGGTACTACTTTGAAGCACAAGTGTGGTAAAAGGATAGTAACATTGCCCCTTCTCTCTTATTCTCTCATTTTTTTTCTTTTTCTTTTTTTTTCTTTGGGCCTTTTCTCTCTTTTTTTATAGCCTCTTTTTTTTTCGTCCGGAGTCTCATCCCGACTTGTGGGGGAATCATAGTCTCCATCATCCTTTCCTCACTGGGACAATGCTCTAATAATGATGATCATCACACTTTTATTTTTCTTACAACTCAACAATTACAACTCGATACTTAGAACAAAATATGACTCTATATGAATGCCTCCGGCGGTGTACCGGGATATGTAATGATTCATGAGTGACATGTATGAAAGAATTATGAACGGTGGCTTTGCTACAAATACGATGTCAACTACATGATCATGCTAGCAATATGACAATGATGGAGCGTGTCATAATAAACGGAACGGTGGAAAGCTGCATGGCAATATATCTCGGAATGGCTATGGAAATGCCATAATAGGTAGGTATGGTGGCTGTTTTGAGGAAGATATATGGTGGGTGTATGATACCGGCGAAAAGTGCGCACTATTAGAGAGGCTAGCAATGGTGGAAGGATGGTAAAAAGTGCGTATAATCCATGGACTCAACATTAGTCATAAAGTACTCATATACTTACTGCAAAAATCTAGAAGTTATTAAAGCAAAGTATTACGTGCATGCTCCTAGGGGGATAGATTGGTAGGAAAAGACCATCGCTCGTCCCCGACCGCCACTCATAAGGAAGACAATCAATAAATAAATCATGCTCCGAGTTCATCACATAACGGTTCACCATAATGCATGCTACAGGAATCACAAACTTCAACACAAGTATTCTTTAAATTCACAACTACTCAACTAGCATGACTCTAATATCACCATCTTCATATCTCAAAATAATTATCAAGCATCAAACTTTTCTTAGTATTCAACGCACTCAAAAGAAAGTTTCACAAATCTTGAATACCAAGTATATTAATATTCAAGCAAATTACCATGCTATTAACGACTCTCAAAATAATCTAAGTGAAGCATGAGAGATCAATAGTTTCTTTAAAACAAATATACCACCGTGCTCTAAAAGATCTAAGTGAAGCACTAGAGCAAAAATTATCACGCTCAAAAGATATAAGTGAAGCACATAGAGTATTCTATCAAATTCAAATTTATGTATGGCTCTCTCAAAAGGTGTGTACAGCAAGGATGATTGTGGTAAACTAAAAAGCAAAGACTAATACAAAACACGACGCTCCAAGCAAAGCACTTATCATGTGGTGAATAAAAATATAGCCCCAAGTAAAGTTACCAATGAACGAAGACGAAAGAGGGGATGCCTTCCCGGCCATCCCCAAGCTTAGTCTTTTGGGTATTCTTGAATATCTTGGGGTGCCTTGGGCACCCAAGCTTAGGCTCTTGCCACCTTTATTCCATAGTCCATAAAAGCTTTACCCAAAACTTGAAAACTTCACAACACAAAACTCAATAGAAATCTCGTGAGCTCCGTTAGATAAAGAAAACAAAAGACTACTTTAAGGTACTGTAATGAACTCATTATTTATTTATATTGGTGTTAAATCTACTGTATTCCAACTTCTCTATGAATTATAAACTATTTTACTAGCCATAGATTCATCAAAATAAGCAAACAACACACGAAGAACAGAATCTGTCAAAAACAGAACAGTCTGTAGTAATCTGTAACTAACGCAAACTTCTGGAACTCCAAAAAATCTACCAACCTTAGAAGACCTAGAAAATTTGTTTATTGATAATAATCAATTGGAATCACTATTTTATCATGTTCTGGTGATTTTTAACAATTCGGTCACTGAGCGCAAAGTTTCTGGAAATTACAGCAAGAACAAATAACTATCATCCAAGAAGATCCAATAGGTTTTACTTGGCACAAACACTAATTAAAAGATAAAACCACATCTAAACAGAAGGTGGATGGATTATTTATTCCTAAACAGAAACAAAAACAAAAAAACATAAAGAAAATTGGGTTGCCTCCCAACTAGCGCTATCGTTTAACGCCCCTAGCTAGGCATAAAATCGAGGATAGATCTAAGTGGTGCCGTCTTTGGCACTAAACTCATAAGTAGCACGCATGATAGATTCCTAAGGTAATTTAAATTTCTTTCTTGGAAATTTCTCCATGCCTTTCTTTAAGGGAAATTGGAATCTAATATTCCCTTCCTTCATATCAATAATCGCACCACTCGTTCTAAGGAAAGGTCTACCAAGAATAATAGGGCATGAAAGATTGCAATCTATATCAAGAACAATAAAATCTACGGGCACCAAATTTCTATTTGCAACGATAAGAACATCATTGATCCTTCCCATAGGCTTTTTAATGGTGGAACTGCAAGGTGCAAATTTAAAGAACAATCATCAAGATCATGGAAACCTAGAATATCACATAAAGTTTTCGGAATCGTGGAAACACTAGCAACCAAATCACACAAAGAAAAACACTCATAATCTTTAATTCTAATCTTTATAGTAGGTTCCCACTCATCATTAAGTTTTCTAGGTATAGAAACTTCCAAATTAAGTTTCTCATCATAAGATTACATCAAGGCATCAACAATATGCTTGGTAAAAGCTTTATTTTGACTATAAGCATGAGGAGAATTAACAACGGCTTGAAACAAGGAAATACAACCTTTTAAAGAGCAATTATCATAATTAAATTCCTTGAAGTCCGAGATAGTGGGTTCAACATTATTAGAAGTTGAGGATCCTCCAATCTCACTTTTACCAAATTTATCATTAAGATCTAAAGATTCCGAATTCTTGGGACGTCTTCTAGGCAAAGTTGATTCATCATCAGTCCCATAATCATCAAAGTTCATATTGCAAAACATAGATCTAATTGGAGATGCATCAATAACTTTAAGATCCTCATCATTATTTTCATGGAAACTAGACGAACACGCTTTTATAAAGCTTTCCTTCTTAGCACGCAATCTAGCGGTTCTTTCCTTGCACTCATCAATGGAAATTCTCATTACTTTGAGAGACTCATTAATATCATGCTTAGGAGAAGAAGATCCAAGTTTAAGAGAATTAACATCAAGCGAAAGTCTATCAACGTTCCTGGCCAAATCATCAACTTTGAGCAACTTTTCTTCAAGCATAGCATTAAAATTCGTTTGAGAGATCATAAATTCTTTCACGCTATTCTTAAAATCAGAGGGCATCTTATTAAAATTACCATAAGAATTATTGTAGGAATTTCCATAATTATTAGAGGGATTACTAGGGAACGGTCTAGCATTAAAATTTCCTCTATAAGCATTGTTTCCAAACTATTCCTACCAACAAAATTCACATCCATAGATTCATTATTATTCTCAATCAAGGAAGACAAAGGCATATCATTGGGATCAAGAGGAGTATTTTTAGTAGCAAGCATCTTCATAAGTTCATCCATCTTTCCACTCAAAACATTAATTTCTTCTATAGCATGCACTTTTTACTAGAAGATCTTTCGGTGTGCCATTGAGAATAATTAGCAATAATATTATCAAGTAATTTTGTAGCATCTCCTAACGTGATTTCCATAAAGGTGCCTCCTGCGGCCGAATCTAAGAGATTTCTAGAAGCAATGTTCAAACCGGCATAAATTTTTTGTATGATCATCCGTAAGTTCAAGCCATGAGTAGGGCAATTGCGAAGCATCAATTTCATTCTTTCCCAAGATTGGGCAACATGCTCATGATCAAGTTGTTTAAAATTCATAATATCGTTCCTAAGAGTGATGATCTTAGCGGGAGGAAAATACTTAGAGATAAAAGCATCTTTGCACTTGTTCCAAAAATCAATACTTTTTTTAGGCAAAGACGAAAACCAAAATTTAGCGCGATCTCTAAGTGAAAACGGAAATAACTTTAGTTTGACAACATTGTTATCCGTATCTTTCTTCTTTTGCATATCACACAAATCAACAAAGTTGTTTAGATGAGTAGCAGCATCTTCGCTAGGAAGGCCGGCGAATCGATCTTTCATAACAAGATTCAGCAAAGCGGTATTGATTTCACAAGACTCATCATTATTAAGAGGAGCAATCGGAGTACTAAGGAAATTATTATTATTCGTGTTCGAGAAGTCACTCAATTTGGTATTATCTTGCGCCATGGCAACAAGTAATCCAACACACAAGCAAACAGAAAAACTACGAGCAAAAAAAAAGAGAGGAGGAGATTGTGAAAGAGAGGGCGAATAAAACGGCAAGGGTGCAGTGGGGGAGAGGAAAACGAGAGGCAAATGGCAAATAATGTAAATGCGAGGGAGATAGGTTTGTGATGGGTACTTGGTATGTCTTGACTTGAGCGAAGACCTCCCCAAAGAACGGGCGCCAGAAATCCTTCTTGCTACGTCTTGAGCTTGCGTTGGTTTTCGACGAAGAGGAGAGGGTGATGCAGAAAAGTGTAGCGTAAGTATTTCCCTCAGTTTTGAGAACCAAGGTATCAATCCAGTAGGAGGCTCCTCAAAAGTCCCACGCACCTACACAAACAAACTGAGAACTCGCAACCAACGCAATAAAGGGGTTGTCAATCCCTTCACGGCCACTTGCGAAAGTGAGATCTAATAAAGATAGTATGATAAGATAAATATATTTTTGGTATTATATAATATAGATGCAAAAGGTAAAGATGCAAATAAAAGTAGATTGGAAGTAAATATGATAAGAGATAGACCCGGGGGCCATAGGTTTCACTAGTGGCTTCTCTCAAGATAGCATAAGTATTACGGTGGGTGAACAAATTACTGTCGAGCAATTGATAGAAAAGCTCATAGTTATGATATTATCTAGGCATGATCATGTATATAGGCATCACGTCCATAACAAGTAGACCGACTCCTGCCTGCATCTACTACTATTACTCCACACATCGACCGCTATCCAGCATGCATCTAGAGTATTAAGTTCATAAGAACAGAGTAACGCATTAAGCAAGATGACATGATGTAGAGGGATAAACTCATGCAATATGATATAAACCCCATCTTGTTATCCTCGATGGCAACAATACAATACGTGCCTTGCAACCCTTTTTGTCACTGGGTAAGGACACCGCAAGATGGAACCCAAAGCTAAGCACTTCTCCCATGGCAAGAAAGATAAATCTAGTAGGCCAAAACAAACTGATAATTCGAAGAGACTTGCAAAGATAACTTAATCATACATAAAAGAATTCAGAGAAGATTCAAATATTATTCATAAATAAACTTGATCATAAATCCACAATTCATCGGATCTCGACAAACACACCGCAAAAAGAGATTACATCTAATAGATCTCCACAAGAGAGGGGGAGAACATTGTATTGAGATCCAAAAAGAGAGAAGAAGCCATCTAGCTAATTACTATGGACCCGTAGGTCTGTGGTAAACTACTCACAACTCATCGGAAGGGCAAGGATGTTGATGTAGAGGCCCTCCGTGCTTGATTCCTCCCCTCAGAGTGTCGGCGAAGGCTCCAAGATGGGATCTCATGGATACGTAAGGTTACGATGGTGGAAATTGTGTTTCGTGGTGCCCCTGGATGTTTTCGGGTGCGAGGTATATATAGGAAGAAGAAGAAATGCGTCGGTGGTCACCGAGGGGCCTACGAGACAGGGCGCCCTATAGAGGGGGCTCCCATCTCGTGGAGGCTCCGGTTGCTTCTTGACTTGCACTCCAAGTTCTCTGGATCACGTTCGGTGAGAAAATCACGTTCCCGAAGGTTTCATTCCGTTTGGACTCCGTTTGATATTCCATTTCTTCGAAACACTAAAATAGGCAAAAAAACAGTAATTCTGGGCTGGGTTTCCGGTTAATAGGTTAGTCCCAAAATAATATAAAAGTGGAAAATAAAGCCCAATAAAGCCTAAAACAGTAGATAAAGTAGCATGCAGCAATCAAAAATTATAGATACGTTGGAGGTGTATCATTACTTCTCTAGAGGCTTGAGAGGTGGACCGTATCTGTATTGCCTTCCGCCTCTGGCTGTACTGCTGGACGCCGGAGCAGACGGAGCGGCTACGGCTGTCTTCTTTCGTGCTTGCTTACGAGGCGGAGGAGAAGGACTACAACGCGCCGGAGCAGCCGTGGCGGCGGCGGGTCTCTTCCGCCCTTGCTGGTGAGGCGGAGAAGGAGGAGGCTACTGGCTGCTCGGGCGCGCCGGCGCAGGCGGAGAAGGAGGCGGAGTGCCGCCGCGCGCCGGAGAAGGAGGCCAAGTGCCCTGATCGTCACTTGCCGAAGGAGGAGGCGGTGGAGGAGGCAGAGTGCCCTGACTCGCCGGTGGAGGAGGAGGAGGCGGAGGCGTCCAGTTCGGAAGGTTGATGAGCTCCTTCCGCCATAGGCATGGAGTCTTGAGCAGAACCCAGCCTAGTCTCCCCTTCACCGGTAGGGTGGTCAAGCCGAGGTCCTCAAATCCTCCATTATTTCATCCACCATCACCCTAGCATATCCTTCTCGAATCGGCCGCGGTGAAAAGTTGCGTAGGGTTCAGATGGGATAAACAGAGCCAACAGCCGCCTTTACCTTCAAATTCATCCGTTGCGTCATAATGTGGCAATTTTGAGACTCCGTGATAGCATCCACGAGATAGCTGGCAGGAGCCGTCAAGACATGCTCCGGCTGAAGCGGATCGGTGGAAGCCACGCTGCTTCTCCACCGAGATGGCGGGTAGCTTCGGGGAAGCTTCGGCGATTCGTTTGCTGCGATTTGCTTCTCGTTCCTCTATCGCTTGTACCCTTGCGTGCAGCGCCTGCAGCTTGGGTCTGCTGCACTTTTTCCTCCTCTCTGGCATTTGTAACCGCTGCGTCTGAAAACCAGCATTCCACGGAGCCTGGCGTGCCTCGTGTCCGTCCAGGGTGCTCAGGATTCCCGAGGGCCATTGTGAGCTCGTCGTTCTCTCTGTCTGGAACGAATGTCCCTTGCTGCGCTGCATCGATATAGTGCTGAAGCCTCTTGACTGGTATTTTCAGTTGCTCGTCCGTCCAAAGGCACTTCCCTGATACAGGGTCCAAGGTTCCGCCAGCCCCGAAGAACCAAGTCCGGCAACGGTCTGGCCAGTTCATTGTCTCTGGTTCGATCCCTTTATCAACCAGATCATTCTCATCCTTGGCCCACTTAGGCCGGGCTTTGAGGTAGCCACCTGACCCCGTGTGATGGTGAAGCTTCTTCTTCGCAGCATTTTGTTTGTTTGTCACTGACATCTTCTTACTCTTTTCCGATGTCTTGTGGGCCACAAATGCGGGCCAGTGATCTCTGATCTTCTCATATTTGCCCTTGAATTCTGGTGTCTCTTTTTTGTCGACAAACCTATTCAGGTCTTTCTTCCACCTCCTGAATAGGTCTGCCATCTTCTTAAGAGCAAAAGACTTGATTAATTGCTCTTTAGCTGGCTTCTCCGGATCATCCTCTAGTGGCAGGGTGAAATTTGACTTCAGCTCAGTCCAAAGATCATTTTTCTGCATATCATTGACATAAGACACCTCAGGGTCTTCGTTCTTAGGCTTATACCATTGGTGGATGCTGATCGGGATCTTGCCCCTATCCAGAACCCCGCACTGAGCAACAAATGCATTATTTGTCCGGATGGGTTCAATCGGTTGGCCGTCGCGCGCGATTGCTATGATCTCAAACCTTTCATCCGAGCTCAACTTTTTCTTCGGGCCTCGTCTCTTTACCGAAGTTGTGCTCGATCCGGAGGGATAGAAGAAAGAACAAAGAAGAGAGTTAATTAATATTTGTACATACCAAAACAATGAATGCATCAATTAGCTAGTCAGCACATGCTTAACTAATATATATACCTTGCCGGACTCGGTTTGGTCACCGGAGCCGTCATCACGGTCTCCTTCTTGCACCATCATTAAGTCACCGGAGCCGTCCTCACGGTCTCCTTCTTGCACCGGCATTGGGTCATCGGAGCCATCATAATCATAGCCAGCTGCTTCTTCACCCTCTCCTTCCAGACCATCGGTGTCGTTGAGAAATAACGAGCAGACGACATCACTTCATTGTGCGATTATGTCCCCCAACAACGCTTCTTGTGCTTCGTCTCGGGGGGTGTCCATAGTTTATACAAATATTTACAACATGGCAATTATTATTCAAACATGACAGATGGATATATTAGCTAGTGGAAAACGTAGAACTAGCTAGCTAATCACAGTAAGGAATCATATTAATTAGTGGCCTCGACGCTGCTTCTCTAGGGTTTGGGGTGGCCTCGACAACGCTTCAAGGGGGTAATATCGACAACGACGAGATACATAAATGGGAAATAATGTTATCGGGGAGGGGGTATATCGACCCCCCCCCACGTGTTGAAGTTATCGGGAGGGGGTATATCACCCCCCCCCCCCACGTATTGAAGTTATCGGGAGGGGTTTATATTGACAACGACGACATACGTACATGGGAAAATAATAGTAACGGGGAGGGGGTATATCGACCCCCCCCACGTGTTGAAGTTATAGGGAGGGGGTATATCGACCCCCCTCGCGTTGAAGTTATCGGGAGTGGGTATATCGACCCCCCCCCCCTGATGTGTTGAAGTTATCGGGAGTTTATATCGACACGACATACGTACATGGGAAAATAATATTATCGGGGAGGGGGTATATCGACCCCCACCCCCCATCGTGTTGAAGTTATCGGGAGGGGTATATCGACGACGACAGACCCGATAAAACATAAGAAAACAAAGAAGAAATAAATAAAAGGAGAAGAATAAAGGAATAGAGGAGAAGATCGAAGAAAAAAAAGAAGAAAAAAATAGGAGAAGAAGAAAGGAATAGAGGAGAAGAAGAAAAAATAGAAATTCTATTTTTTGTTCTCCTCTATTCCTTTCTTCTTCTCCTCTTCCTTTTCTTCTTTTTTCCTCTTCTTATTTATTTCTCCTCTTCTTCCTCTCCTCTTCTTCTTTCTTTCCTCTTCTTATTTTCTTCTTTCCTATCCTTCTTTTCTTCTTCTTCCCTTCCTAGCTAGATATATAAAACTTTTCTAAAATTGTAACTTTTGCATATATAAAACTTTTCCATGGATCATCATTTCTCATATATATCGAATATATACCCATTGTCATATATAAAAACTTTCTATATATGAACAAAAAACTTTCTATGAACAAAAAAACATTTTTGATATATATATTTTATTAGCATATTCTAGCCACATACACATATACATCACATACACATATACATTATAGCCACATTCACATATACATCACATATGAACAAAAAAATTAAACTGATAAAAGTAAAAAAACATATAGCCACATATGAAAAAAAACATATAGACACGTACATACACATATACATTATATATATATGAACAAAAAAATTAAACTAATAAAAAAACAGAGCCGGGGCGGCGGCTCATAGCGGGCAAGTAGGCGTCGGCGCTGGGGCGGACGGGCAGGTGCAGGGCGACGGCGACGAGGAGCGGGCGGCGATGGCAAGCACGTGGCAGGGGCTCGAAGCGCCGGGGTGGCGCGAGCGAGCAGGGGAGCTCGAGGCGACGGCGGGCGGCGAGGGCGCCGCGCGCTGGGGCAGGACGGGCAGGGGCAGGGCGACGACGAAAGCACGGGCAGGGGCGCTGGGCGACGGCGACGAGGAACGGGCGGCGACGGCGAAAGCACGGACAGCCCGGCGACGCCGAGGAGGTCGTCGGCGTCGTCGAGAATCAAGGCGAGGGAAATCTGAAAATTTCCTAAGTGTTGGTTATATAGCAAAGGCTTTGGTCCCGGTTCGTGGCACAAACCGGGACCAATGCCCCCTTTAGTCCCGGTTGGTGCCACCAACCGAGACCAAAGGCCGCCGCTTCCGCCCTTTGGGTTCTTTGAAAAGAGGCCTTTGGTCCGGTTGGTGGCACCAACCGACTAAAGGGGGCATTGGTCCCGGTTGGGCGGAAGCGGCGGCCTTTGGTCCCGGTTGGTGGCACCAACCGGGACTAAAGGGGGGCATTGGTCCCGGTTTGTGCCACGAACCGGTACCAATGCACCCCTTTAGTCCCGGTTGGTGGCACCAACCGGGACCAAAGGCCTTGTGCTGGAACTGGCACGGTGCGGTGGGATGTTTAGTCCCACCTCGCTAGCCGAGAGGGCTCGGCAGTGGTTTATAAGCGCTGCTGCGCTGACCACTTCGAGCTCCTCTCAAATGCGTGCTTACGGGCCTAAAGTCACTTATCTTCTGCTTACCATCGGGCCTCCTGTGGGCCTGAATCCTGGCCCATGGTAGGGTTTCTAGTCGTATTCAGGCCGTGGGGGCCCAGTAGGAGTCACTTTTTTTGTTTTTTTGTTTTCTTTACTTATTGTTGCTATTTTTATTTTTTTCCAGTTTTTTGTTTTGTTTTCTGCATTATTTATTTTCTTTTGTTTTTTGCTTTATTTTCTAATTCTTTTTGCTTTTAGTTTTAGAAAAATTATAAACTTTCTGTTAGTGCCATTAGTTTTCAAATTTGAAAACTATTTTTTTTGTTTTTTGTTTTCTTTCTTGCTTTATTTATTATATTTTGTTTCTACTTACAACAAAATACTTATTGTTGCTATTTTGATTGTTTTTCCAGTTTTTTGTTTTGTTTCTGCATTATTTGTTTTCTTTTGTTTTTTGCTTTATTTTTAAATTCTTTTTTGCTTTTAGTTTAAAAAATTATAAACTTTCTGTTAGTGCCATTAGTTTTCAAATTTGAAAACACTTTTTTTGTTTTTTTGTTTTCTTTGTTGCTTTATTTATTTTATTTTGTTTCTACTTACAAAAAAATTCTTATTGTTGCTATTTCTATTTTGTTTCCAGTTTTTTTGTTTTGTTTTCTGCATTATTTATTTTCTTGTGTTTTTTGCTTTATTTTTTAATTCTTTTTGCTTTTAGGTCAGCAAAATTATAAACTTTCTGTTAGTGCCATTAGTTTTAGAAAAATTATAAACTTTCTGTTAGTGCCATTAGTTTTCAAATTTGAATAGTTAATATTTGAATTCTTTGAAATTTTTGCGAATCTCAAATTTGTGATTAACTTTACTAAAAAGTGAACATAGATGCGCCTATAGAGAAAATTCAACCTAAATTCATAATAAATTTCTATGAATTTCAGAGAAATTCACTATGAATTTAGGTCAAATTCCCTGTATAGGGGCATCTATTTTCACTTTGAGAGGAGCTCAACAAGGCAGAGAGGGACGGGCTTATAAACCGGTGTGA